>CM028129.1:1294477500-1295677500 GCA_016271365.2 Neoceratodus forsteri
AGCAGGCATGGTTACAGACACAGCAGAATTCCCTATAGGCTGACCAGAAGAGAATTCAGTGTGTTTAGTTTTCATAGTATTTTTCTTGGGAACTGGAGAGTTAGCCGGTTCAGCAAGCCTTTCTGTCCGTATCAGGGGTAGAAAGTGTGGCTCCTGCGATTTCACCCACAGCCACAGAGGGTATCGGCTGGTCAGTGCCAGAGGGACCCTTAGGTGGAGGCAATTTCTTTTTAAGTCTTTCCAAACAATTTTCATGTGTTTTTTCAGAAAAGGTCTTACAGATTTCACAATCTGTCTTTAAATGATCATAACCAAGGCAAGCAACACAAGAAGTGTGTTTATCTGCCTTGGCAAACACTTCTCCACACTCTGTACAATTTTTGAAACCGGGTTCATCTGTCTTTTTATTAGGTTTTTCAGACATTCCAACAAAAACCCCCCACAAAATTGCAACTGTAATTAATTCGGACTTTTTATCGGTTGCGGTCAGTTCAGGAACCGATTGGAACCGTGAACCGAAAGAAAAAAGAACCGGGATTAGCAGTTCAGTAACTGATATTAGTAGTTATGAAAAAAATTAAACAACTAATTACCTCAAATAAAAGAGTTTTAAAGCGAAAAAACTCCACCAAGGCTAAAAAAGCATTGGTTCCCTACCGGTTATACCGAACCGTGAGAAACTGAGAAAATCAGTAATTTAATTAAAATAAGCTAACGGTTTTACTATAAACAAAAGATAAGGGAAGCAAATGAAAATAAAATAATACTTACATGTATTTTTTTTTTTTTTAATTACGACAAGATGATGAGGAGATGATGTCCAAGTGTCTAGTCTTGACAGGCGGAGAGAGAAATCTGAGGGTAGAATGTAGGTAGTTGATAGGTGGCAGCATCTGAAAAAAGTGGCACGTGCCAATGATTCCATCATCAGCATAACATTCCATTTCCGGGTAGATCTGGCTTAAAGGCATACTGCATAAGAGTTAGGAATACTGGAGTATTCCTGGGCTGAGAACCCCGTGTTTCATTCTGACTCTGGCATTATTTCCACTGCCCTGTTGCTCAGAAGGCCTGCAATCTCCTGCGTTAGAAGCTCTGACATATGGGCTGATAAGAGGGTCTGCCTTCTTGGTGGATATTTCAAAGGGGCTTCTGTGAAGTCCAGATGATCCAGAGAACCCACCTGCCTGTAGTAATGGACATCCACTGATGGTAAACTGGGTCAGGTGCACCCCTACTGGGGAGGAGAGGTCTGCCCCAGGCAACTCATGCAGGACCGGGGCCAGAACTTCAGATAATGGCACTAGCTGGTTTCAGTGCCTGTGCCTTCGGCTGCACCTTCTTCTGAGGAAAGGGAAGCTGACTTTTTTGTGGGCTACCATACTGTTCAAATGAAAGGGCTGCTGGTTCTGAAAAGAACCGCATCCTTTGCCCTTCTGAGAGTTAAAAACAGCTGCTATGGAAGTCTTAAGCATCATTCTAGTTTCACTAGATGACCTGAAGATGGGACTGCCAGAAGGAGGCACCCGAGGTAGTGGCCAGAGAGGATATGCGGGTCCTCCATAGCGGAGATCTTAAGGAGAGTGAAGTAGAACCTCAAAGGAGGAGGAAGCAACTTCTGGTGGGGGACTTGATTGTGAGGGGGATAGATTTTGGAATAGGAAGGTGAGCAAGGAAGGTTAGATGCCTACATGGTGCCATGGCCCAGAGGGATAGAAAGCGGATGCTGAAAATCGCTAGTGCAGTGCAGCAGAATGGGAGGCAGAGCTGAATTATACTGTCCACCTGGGTACTTATGACCTGACTAGAGACGGGGCTAGGATAGTACAGGGAGAGCTGGGCAGGGCTCGTAGCGCTCTCAGTGGGTTTTGCGGAGGAGCTACCTCTATACAGCAGGGGGAAGGAGAGGGATCTACACACCAAAACATTCAACTCATGGTTGAAGGAATGGTGCAGAGACGAGGCATTCAGCTACACTGGAGAGTAGAGATCCTCCTGGAGGGGATAAGGGCCTACTGAGGAGTGAATACCTGCATTCATCCGGAAGTGGAACTAGTTTACATGTTACTTTGATGAATATTTAAAACTTGTAGAGGGAAGAAATTGAAATTAAAGAAATCGGGGAGACACACACACACACACACACAGGCTGAAGCAGAACGTGGACACACAGGAGTAGGGAGTGAAATCCCTCAGGGTGTTAATTAATAAAGGAAGCAGAGTGGTAAAAATGAAAAGGGATGGGAACGGAAGCAATAAAAAAAAAAAGAAAAGGGGGAAGTAGGGTGGGAAAAAAAGGTGGGTAACAAACGGAGTGGCAACCAAATCTGGAAGACCATGTATGTGAATGCTAGAAGTCTAGGAAAAAAAGATTCTGGACTTGGTGCCATCATGGCAGAGATCGACATGGATATTGTGACCATTACGGAGTCATGGTACACTGAAAACCATGACTGGGACATGGCCATAACAGGATACACTCTGTTCAGGAAGGACAGAGTGGGAAGGGAAGGAAAGGAAGGGGTGTGCTGCTGTATGTGAGGGGAGGCATAAGAGTGAAGGAGATGCAGGGAATATTGTGGGAGGTAGAGGTACTGTAGGTAACCCTGGAGACGGGGAATGGAGCCTCTATTCACACTGGCATGACCTACAGACCTCCAGCACAGAAGCAGGAGCTAGATAAGGTAATAATGGAAACCACTTGCATGATGGCAGGAAAGAGTGAGGTGTGGCTGGTTGGGGACTTCAGTCTGCCGGATGCAGAATGGGGCTTCCCAGCTGCGACTTCAGTTAGCAGCAGGGACATCCTGGACTCCCAGCAGGGGCATTACTCAGGCAACTGGTCAGCGAATCCACTTCTTATGGGGCAATAATGGACCTGGTACTCACTAAGAAGGACAGTGCTGCAGATATCTAAGGTGGGTGGTCACCTCAGGACCAGCATCACCATACGGTGTGGTTCAATGTAAGGATGGCTGCGGAATCAAACCACATAAAGGCAGGGGTTCTGGACTTCAGGAGGGCAGGTTTTATAAAGATGGAAGAATGCCTCAGGAATGGCGGGGTTGGGGGGAATGACCTGAGTGGGGTGGAGGAACAGTGGTCGAAGGTAAAAAAGGCCACAGTGAAAGCAACAAACCTCTGTGTCAAGCAAGTGAGCAAAAAGCAACAGGAAAAAGAGGCTGCTATGGTTCTTGAAAGAGGTGGTGGAAAAGGTAAAAGCTAAAACAGTGGCATTCAAAAGGTATAAGGAGAAGCAAAGGCAGGAAGATAGTGAAGTGTATCAGGTGAAACAGAAGCAAGCAGGGAGAGTAGTAAGGAGTACAAAGGCACAAGTTGAAGAGAGAACAGCCCAGGCAGTAATGAAAGGGGACAAGACATTTGTTTTATTTATGTAGGTGAAATGAGGAAGACCAAGGGTGGCACTGTAAGGTTAAAAAAGGAAGTGGGGACTGTTCAGAAGGGGACCAGGAAAAAGCAGACATCCTGAACAGATAACTTTTGCTCAGCGTTCACAGAGGGAAGAGAAGGGGAGGGTCCACAAAAAAGTAACAGGAGCACTGGAGGGAGGTGGACACTAGTCCATTTTCAGAGGCAAGAGTGCTGAGAAGAGAAGCCTAATGGATGCCATCCTATGACAAAGCGTGCACCAAGATGGCACCTGTGCTGGGATGCAGTCAGCAGTAGCTCTGATTGAGCTCCTCTTTGTGCCTCATTCGTTTAGCTTTAACCCTTGCCAAACTTTTCGGGACAATTACTTAACCTTTAATTTTAAATTCCTTATTTTTAGACAGTGAAGCACAGGGACTCAGCATTAGGCAGGGCTATTACAGTGAGTTAGGTTAGGAGATTAGTGTTTTATTTCAGTGAGGTCGAAAGTGCTCTGTGCTGTGGATTGTTCTTTCATAACATGCAAGTTCAACAGATCTTGGCCTTACCGGTAGGCGACTCCTGTGCTGCCGAAAGGATCGGGCGGATTTCGAGGGTGCATCGGAGGTGGAGTTTGGTTGGCTGTTTGTTGGAGGATCCTTGGCGTTCCTAGAGACTGGAATAATCGTCTCTCCCTTTTCTACACAAAGAAGTGTTCTAGGCGGCCGAGTTGGCTGGGGACAGTAGAGGCAGCGGGGTAACCCACGCTGTGAAGGTGTGAGCTTTTCGGCCCATCAGGATGACCCCGTTTGCCAGCTGCTGTCTCTGCTAGTCTTAGAGTGGTTTATGTGAGCGTTGGGTTGTAAGGAATGGCCCTCCTGCAACCCGGACTATCTTTTAACAGTTTGTTCTCCATGGGACGTCTGAGTTTGTCTTCTGCCAAGGACGCTCCCCTCAGCTCCTCTTGCCCGGACTGGTACATTGGCTCAGTGTTTTCACTCAGCCCCGACAGTGCTTTCCATCTACTGTACAAGCCCAGTGAGAGCAGTAGCTTTGTATTTTGTGACTGCAAACGGTAAGAGCTGTCTATTTAAATCTTCATTGGGTTTCCGCTCGTGAGAGAAGGTATATACCCAGTTTGACTGAACCTGCCTTTTGTGGAAATATTGCCTGAACATTGTGTGGACTTAGTTTTACATTGTTGCTAGAAGTCAGCAGTTCAAGTGCTCCATATTTTCCATCTTGAAACTTGGGGTTGGTTCCCCAGCTCGTTTTTCGAGCTCCGGACTGACTGCTGACTTTTTTCATTTTTGGTCTACGTATTGTCTGTACTGTATTTATTTTGGCCGTTTCTCCTGTTGGAGATAACTTTTAATTATCACAGCACTTTGTACTTTATTGAAATTCTCCCATGTGTTGTTTTTGTTTGGTTAGGATTTCATTGGGGTGGATTGGGGGGGTAGGAATGTGTGCTGGGTGGTAGTGTTCTGGTGGGAGGGAGTGTTAGTTCTGTAGTTATGTGTGTATGTGTGGAATAGTGTATGTATTAGGTGTGTGGGGATGTGAGTGGTCAGATAATTACTGCTTTTGTAATTAAGGAATTGGATTTTGGAGTATCCTATGTAGGCTCCTTTGGTTTGTCTGGGATGTGCAAGGGACTAGGGCATGCACAAACAGCCTACGAGCCATCCCTGCTACGCAACCTCCGGCCCTTCATCGACCTCCCCGTACTGGCAACGACAGCAAGGTGCTGTCGTGGGGTCGTGATTTAGAGGAGCCAGAAGGGTCGGCTGTAGCGTGGTGCTGTAGGCTTGACGGAGGTGAGTGAGATAGGGGTGGTTAGGTGCAGGAGATGCACTGGATTTAGATGGGACCTGGAAAGAGAGGCCAGATGTGTTTGGTTCCCATCCCCAGGGGTCCCACCAGACTGAGTGGGCAGGTAGCCAGAGGGGCTGCAGCGCCTACCAGTCCCCTTAGGCTGGTGCTGTGCAATGCCAAATCAATCAAAAACAAGACTGCAATTCAATTATAGCGGACTTGATTTCTATGGTCGATCTCAGCTTGCATTACGGAGACCTGGGTGGGTGACGATGTCGGGTTGCATTTGGAGGCAGTCATCCCTCCCCCAGTACTCTGTGGTACACTGCCCTAGGGGTGGAATGCAGGGGCAGAGAAGTAGCCCCGTTTTAGACCTAAACTTGGTTTCACTGTGCACCCGGTGGGAACTATCAGGTCCTTTGAATGTGTGGCAGTGCGTGAGGGTCCGAGTGCAGGCTGCAGAATCCTCCTTATTTACCACCCCCTTGGGGCAGGAGGAAGACTTACTGCAGGAGGTGGTGGATCTTGCAGTGTTGGAGCCCCACAGATGTTTGGTGATGGGGGACTTCAACACTTGGGCCAATGATGAATCCTCTAGGCTTGGCTCCAACCTCCTCCAGATGATGTCATCTCTGGGCCTGACACAAGAGATTACTTCTGTAACTCACTACAATGGCCACATGCTGGACCTGGTGTTCTCAATGGGGCTTGAGGTAGTTTTTTTTTTTTTTGTAAATATATATTTTATTGTTTTCCAACAGACAAACATATATACATAAAACAAAAATGGAAATTACGTACCTACCGTAATTCTTGATGTTCTCTTGTATATTCACCATTCATTACTGCTTGGGTGTAAGCCGGAAGCACGCATCTGGCACAGGATTTTTTTTTTTTTTGAGAGGAGTCGACCCTCGGAGAGCACTTAATTAGGTGCGCGAGGGCAGCCATTAGGCCGCAGACCCCTCCTCCATCCCAGTTCTGTCAGCCGGAGAGTCGAAATAAAGATGGAGAGCGAGGAAAGAGAGCCGAGGGATAGGTAAAGGAAATGATGTAAACTGAAAAAGGAATAAGCCAATAGAGGACAGGAAAGAGGAAAAACCTACCCTATGGGACCGCAGGCCTCACTCCTGGGGCGGCTCCGAGGGAGGAACAGATAAGGGAGAGAGGGACGAAGAAGAGAGAGAGGGGGGGATGTTGGGAGGAGGGAGAAGTTCTGTCAAGTTGTGAGAATTTGACTTGTAGGCTCGTAAGCTCAGGACCAAGGAGAGAAAGCAAGGATCCCATTTAGGAGAACTGGTGAAAAAGGTTCAACTGAACCTTTTGCACAGCTTGGAACACAAAAGGCAGACTCTCTGCACCTCCCGTCATCCCCAACCCCTTACACTCCAGCTGAGAGCTCGCAGACTGACAAGGCAGAACATCTGTTCTGAAGGAGAGCACCCAACTAGTAAGGGGAAGGAAACCCACTAGCACCTTGTTATGTGCTAACACAGATGTGTCTGTGTGGGGAAAGGGGGCGAATTTGAAGCCCTACAGAGGGCACCCCTTTGTGGAAAAGAACAGAGTGGGAACTCAGTCTGACTCCCCAAAGGCAAGGCAAAACAGATCACAAGTTCAAGGCAATTGGAGTGCCAGGACAGCATTTAACCAGAAGAGGCTGATGCAAATAGGAGAATAAGACATGCCAGAGGGGATCTAGAAAAAGGAACCGAACCATTTAAGGAACGGTTTCTTTAACTGTGAATTGAACAACATGGCTTAAGAAGGAGCTAAGAGGTCACCCATACAGGCAATCAGAAAGAGTTCCCTCAAGACAGAGATAAATTCTACTTGTTCCCCTCCCTTCCTAAAGTAAATGGATCCGTTCTGAGAAGAACGGAAAAGTCAAGATGTATTTATTTATTTTTTTCAGGCTTTAAGACCAAAAGAAGAAGGAATGAGGAACGAGCAGAGAGGAGGAGACGCCGAAGAGGGAGGTCCGTGAGGGGAAGGTGGGCGGGTATCAGTAATGAATGGTGAAGATACAAGAGAAGATCAAGAGTTACAGTAGGTACGTAATTTCCATATCTTCCCTTGTCAATCTTCACCATTCATTACTGCTTGGGTGAGTACCAAGCCCCCCCCCCGAAGGGGGGACTAGGAAAACCCTGAGGGAACAAGACCATCAGCCTCCTGCTGGTGAAAAACAGAAGGAAGAGACCCTGGCCTTACAAGACAGGAAGCCTAAGGCCGAGAAGAGCAAGGAGGTGTCCCCCGGAGATGAGGAGATGGAGGAAGCTCCTGCAGGAGCCTTCTAGCCCTAGTGGAAAAGAGGCGGGTCGCTCGGAAGGCGGAGCGAATCACCCTACACCGGGCCAGGGGTAACAATCTTGATAGATGAAGCCATGCCGTCCGCCTAATGCAGATCGTTGTCCCCGCAAGCCTGGAAGCCACTTCATTGGCATCATAGGATACCCTTGCTTGGTGCCTTGCCAGTTCCAGACCTATAGTCGAGAGGGCAACAGCTTGTCTAGATTGCTCCGTATCAGGCATTGATGCTAGAAGCTGAGATAGCATCGACCATAGATGCCTGTTGTAGGCAGCATGGTGCGCCTGATGTGATGCAATACACAGCATTGCACGACAGGAAGAGAAAGTGATGCAATACACAGCATTGCACGACAGGAAGAGAACACTCTTCCCCCCAACTGGTCTAATTGTAGAGAATCTGAGTCCGGTGGTCGGTCATGCACCAGGCGGCGCCCGGAAGGAGTCTCTAGGAACACCAATCTCGAGAACGGGTTGAGAAGAGAACCTAGGGACTCAGATGGGGCACAATACCTCCTCCTGCAGTCTACCGGGGCTGGAATAGGGTCGATTGGAGACTGCCAGGAGCGGATAGACATGTCCTGTAAGGGAATAGGCAGGATGGCACCACCAAATGTTGGGCACTGAATTCACTGAGGAATTCACGTGTCTCCCGCTCAGTACTGTCTCATCTGACATAGGAGATAAGGAGATCCCCGACCATCCTCGACAGGAAGCGTTGATATTCAGTGAAATCAGTGTCAGATGAGAGGTGAGCAGAGGGTTCCTCTTCCTCCGAGGAGGATGGGGAACTGGAATGCCCAGAGGACTCCTGCGGTGGTGGGGAGAGGCGAAAAACCTGCTCATGCATATATCTAACATATGACGGGAAGGCCGTTGCAGTGCCTCTGAACGTCTCCCAGGATAACGGGCCCGTAGGACTGACATGGCCTGGAAGAAAGGGGAGTGGCTGCAGAGGAATGGGAGAGGGGCACCTACGAGGAGGCAACTGACCTCTGCTAAGGCTCTGAAATCCGGGGAACGGAGCCCGAGCTGGCGGGGTCCCAGATATCAAACCAGGTCGCAGAACAGAACCCTGGGGATGCAAACTCTGGAAGAGCCTAGAAGGGGAATCTCCTGTGACGCAACTGGGGCTGCATGGATCCAGAAGGGCAACCCACAGCAACGCCACCAGAGGGGTCTTTCAAGCCTAAGAGGGAGAGGTGGGGCTCAGCACTATGGCTCCTCAATACACCCCGAGGGCTAGCAGGCGGAACTTGACGCCCGTCGCCCCGGCCCCTCAACTCTTCAGACTCAGAGGACGCCCTCCTTCTCCTCAACACCAGCGACAGGGCCCGTCGATCCTGAGGTCACCCAGGAAAGGTCCACGAGGACAGGACCCTTAATTCACCCTGAGAAGGTGCAGCAGCACCAGAAACGGCAGCTGCCACCACCCCCTCTGGGAGGACAGTCTCCTCCCAATCCCCAAGCTGCCTCCCACATGGACCTCAGGCCACCCCCAGCCTGGGAGTCCTCAGAGGAAGACTGCTGTGGAAACTGAGGAATGGGAGCGCTGGGCCACCTGACACCGCGTTCCACAGAAGAGACTGATTCCGAAGAATCGGGGAGCCAGACCGGGTCCATGTCCGAGTTGTCTGCTTCCGAGGAAGAGTCGACCAGAAGAACCTCGATGCTGGCCACCCCAAGAGTCCCTTGAGAAACGGAGCTGCGAATTGCGCCGATGTCACCCGCAGCGCAGTGTGGTCCCAGCGCACCACCCACAGCTCCCAAGCCCGGTCCCGACCCGCCCGCGGCTCCAGCCAAGTCCCCGGCGCTGCCCGCAGCACTGGGACCCAACACGGTGCTGCCCACGGAGTCGACCGGGCCAACGGTGCCACGAGCAGCGCAGAGAACAAAACCTGTGCTGCATGCCGATCACTGGCACAACGAACGGCATCGGGATCCGAGATGGCGCCGGATGGTGGCGTCGAGGGTCTACCAATGCCAGACCCAGCAACTGTGGGCCGCGACACTGGGGGAGCCTGCACCTCTGAAGAGGCGACTGCCAAGGCGGTGTCCCCACCGCGGCCCCAGGAGGGACCACGGCATTCCCCTGACACCACGAAAGAGGCCTCCTCCTTGGCAAGGCTCGACGATGAGGAGACCTTCTCCTCACCAGACCGTATAGGCCTGGGAGGGGACCTAGAGGAAGGGTCTAGAGACTTGGCCTGGGAGGCCCAAGAGAGAAGCCATCCTCCAAAAGTCGACGGGGCCTTGCTGATTTTGAATGCGTGGACTTCGAGAACACGGTGGTCCATCAAGAAATAGGCGTCGCATCTATCCATATCATGGTTAGGTCCCAGACACCGAAGGCAAACATCATGATGATCCATAACAAAGATGCCGGCCACAGGAGCACCGACGCATAGGGGCACGGCCCGCTTTTGACTTACGTTTAGCTCTCGAACCAGACACAATGCAAAATGAACTTATAAACAGAAAAGCTCCCAGCACCATCAAAATAAAGAAAAAGAACGGTCTTAACCGGTAAACGACGTCAGGACGTCGAACTGGGACAGAGTCGAAGGTTCGCTTTCGGAGAAGACCTAATGGCACAGAACTGAATACTCGCGGAGCAGGTGTTGCCTCGACGGCGGGAGAAACAGAACTGGGATGGAGGATTAGTTCATGGTGCCTAACGGCGCCTCATGCACCACGAGTGGGTCACTCTTTGGGGTGGTGCCGCAAGCGAGACTCTTCAAAAAAAACAAAAAAAAAACTCCTGTGGCGGGTGCACGCTACACCAAAGCAGTAATGAATGGTTAAGACTGACAAGAGAAGATCATTGCGCATTATTATGAATTCATTACAACTGGTCAGACAGGAAATTAATCTACGTACAGTTCAAGGCAGCGATAATTTAATTTATCAAATCCATCCAATTAGGGGGTCTGATCCCTATTCAGCTTGGGGACCCGTCTTGAAGCTCTTGGTGTCAATTCTTAGCCTTGAAATTTCATCAAGTTACAGGTGTTCATACTGGAACTTGTCCCATATGTTGACTTTCCTCTGCCTCTGGGCTGTAGTGTTCCTTTTTTTTTTTTTGGTGTTTCATCTCATCTGCCTCAGTGTGATCCAGGTTATTTATCATTTATTTATTTAGTTTTTGTTGACCGGGTAAGTGCAGTAGACAAATTCTGCCTATTTTCAGGCATGACCCAGGGAAGGGGGATACATATGAATGCCAACTGACTTTGAACCAGGATTAAGCTGTTGGTGGTATTTTAGTGAATGGGGTGAAATTTGGCCAGGGCACCAGGGCTCCTCTTTCTGGTCCTTTGGAGTGGATCAGGTAGATGGGGTGGGTATACTTTTTAAAGGAACAGATTTCTCATTGCAGAGACTTGTTGACATTGTTCCTGGATGAGTGCTAATGTTGGACTGCACATTTAGGAAATTTGCTTTGAGACTCTTACGCTCCTCAGACCAAGCTGGCAAGGATTGAATTGTTTGATAAAATTAGGCCTTTTTTATATATTACTAGGCATATTCTTTGGGGCGAGGATATGAATTGTGGACTGGATTTTTCAGTTAGGGATAATGTATAATGAAAAACATACTGTGACTCACATGCTCTGTGTAATATAGTGACCTCATCGAATCTTGTGGACGCATATATGAAGTTGCATAAAGACGCAGGCTGTACTTATTTTTGGAATATATTTTCTACTGTGATAGACTATTGGTTTTGCTCCAGAGTTCTAAGGCCTCAGCAGTTTGTCATTATCCCGTGTGAATTCTCAGACCATATGGTGCTGGATTGTATCATTAGTTTAGCTGACATTCCCCAACGTCTTTTTTCTTCTCCACGCAGATGGCATTTGAACACCTCTGTTTTAACACAAAAAGAGGAGTAAAACACATGTGAACCCTATTTGCTAAAACTTGTACTTGAATGTGGTATATGTGTATAAAGTTTTAGCAAATAGGGTTCACATGTGTTTTACCCCTCTTTTCCAGTATTTCTGACATTTTGGGGTTTCTTTCATTGTTGTGTTCTCCCTCCAGTTGGAGGTTTTTATTAGGAGGTTAGGGTTTTTTTCAGATCCTAAATTATTTTGATCATTAATACTTACAGTATTATAGTTCCATGGGTCTGCCTTTTCAGGCTTCTGGGAAATTTGAGGAGTTTAGAACCCTGGCAGTTAGTATAGGGCAGCATTTGAAAAGTTGTCACGTGCAAAGAATTCCATCATTTGCATGTATTCTATTCTCTCTGGGCAGTCCTACCTACCAGGCTTACTGCAGAAAGTTATGAATACCTGAGTATCACTGGGAAGAAACAAGATTACTATGGTAAGTATTTTTTTCTTCTAACCCCAGTAATACTCAGGTATTCATAACTTTCTGCAGACTACAAAAGCAGTACCACAAAAGTGGGCACAGAACTTTATTTTGGAAACAGACTTTGCAGGACTGCTGTGCCAAACCTAGCATCACCCCTGGATTGGATATCCAGGTTGTAGTGCTTCGTAAAGGTGTGTACTGTTTTCCAGGTAGCTGCTTTACAGATATCAACCAGTGGAACATCTCTGGCAGCTGCTAAGGTAGCAGCTGTCCCTCTGATGGAGTGGGCCCTCAATCCTGTTGGGGGCTCCCTACCAGCTTTAGTGTAACAGAATTGGATACACTTAACTATCCATCGAGAAATGGACCTTTTCGATGCTGGATTACCCTTTCCCATATTCCCATAAATCAGGAACAGCTGTTTTCTGTCCTGCCTATGGTCCTTAGTAGCTGTCATGTAGTAGCTGAGCGCTCTCTTGACATCCAGACTGTGAAGTCTTCTTTCACCAGAAGTGGAGTGCTCAGTGAAAATGACATGTAAGGTGATGGATTGGTTAAGATGGAAATCAGAAACCACCTTGGGAAGGAATTTTCTATTCGTTCTTTGGATTACCTTATCCCTATGGAATGAAATGTAGTCCTGTTCAATGCAGAGAGCCTGAAGCTCACTGATTCTTCTTGTAGAGGTGTTTGCCACTAGGAAAACTGTTTTCTATGTGACATATTTCAGGTGAGCTGAAGACATGGGCTCAAAAGGAGGTCCCATGCTGGCACTGGTTCCCTGTGAGAGAGGATGCAAATGGGCTGGACCCTTAAAAAACCTCCTAAAGATAGGTTCTGAGGCCATTGTTACCTTTGCTCCAGCAGAAATGTAAGCAGACACTGCGGCCAGGTGAACCTTCAAGGTGCTGGGCTACAGTCCCAGGGAATGTAAATGAGAAAGGTAGTCGAGAACAGCTGATACCCCAGCCTGTACTGGCACCAATTTTCTAGTTGAACATCAGATTGAAAACCTTTTCCCTTTTGCAGAATAGGTTTTCTTAGTGGAGGGTTTCCTGTACCCTCTCAGAATGTCTAACATCGCTTCAGAGAGGTGTAAATTAGCATATTCTAGGTCCTCAAAAGCCAAGCTTTGAGATTGAGAGACCTGAGGTTCGGCTACAGCAGGCTTCCCTGGTTGGAGGTTAACACATTGTGCCTCCGAGGGAGGTGTATTTGTTTGTCTACAGACATGGACAGCAGAAGAGAGTACCATGGTTGCCTGGGCCAGTCTGGAACTATCAAGATTAGAGATGCCGAATGGGATCTGAGCTTGAGCAGTACCCTGAATACCAGGGGAAAAGGAGGAAAGTCATACAAGTGCTTCCCTGATCAATCCAGAGGCAGTGTACCCCGATCTGGTGGCCTGCAGCAATACTGTGGCAGGTGGTGGTTCTGGTGGGATCTGAACAAGTCTAGCTGTGGAGTGCCCCACCTCCTGTAAATCACCTGCACCACTTGCTTGTTCAGAGTCCATTCGTGATGGGCCTGACTGATTTGACTCAAGGCATCTGCCAGGGTATTATCTTTTGCTGGGAGATGGACTGCCTGCAGGGATACTCTCCAAGGAGTAAGCCATGTGGCCTAGCAGCTGTAGAAACTGTCTTGCAGTTTTGTGTTTGTGCAAGCTGAATGAATTTACAATCAGCTGAAGGTTTCTGACTCTGTCCAGAGGCAGGTAGGCCTTGCCCTGCAGGGTATTGATCTTGGCCCCTATGAACTGCAGGCCTTGTGCAGGAATGAGGACTGATTTTTTGTGACTGATCAGGAACCCCAAAGACTCCAGGAGCCCTTGGGTGCTGTGTAGCTATTGTCTGACTTGGTCTGTTGATTTCCCTACCACCAGCCAGTCGTCAAAGTGCAGGAACACTTACCCTCTGCCTTCGAAGATGTGCCACAACTGCTGACAGGCACTCTGTGAATATCCTTGGGGCCGAAGAAAGGCCAAAAGGCCGGGCTGAAAACTGGTAATCACCTGAACGGAGTCTGAACCCGAGGTATTTTCTGTAGGACTCCCTTATGGGGATGTGGAAATAGGCGTCTTAAGTCCAGTGATGCCAACCAATCCCCTTTTTAGAGTGTTAGCAGCATCAATGCCAAAGTTACCATTTTGAACTTTGTTTTTTTCAGATGCTTGTTTAGAACCCTGAGGTCCAATATACACCACCACGCTCCATTTTTCTTCGTGGTGAAAAGTACCTGGAGTAAAACCTCTTCATCTGAGGTGGGCTGGGACAGGTTCTATTGCTCTTAGCAGCAGCAGGTTTCGAACCTCTGCCTCCAGCAGTTCCTTTTCTGCTAAGGAGGGTGAACTTGAAAACCCTGTTTTTTTGAGGAGGAAGGGATCTGAAGTTTAGAGAGACCCTGACTCACTACCTCCAGGACCCACTTGTCTGTGGTGAGGTTTAGCCAAGCCTGGAGGAAGTGACAGAGTCTGCCTCTGACAGGGAGGGAGGAGGCGGCCTGTGCATCAGGGTGTTTTTTTTTTTTTGCTTGGAGCCGAGGCTGGGCTTGTGACCCTCACCTAGAGCCCCTTCTACCCCTGCCCCTAAAGTACCCTTGTTGTGGGTACTGCTGGTACTGGGGTATGGCCACGGGTTGGAAAAAGGACCTGGTGTGGAACGACCTGCCCCGCCCCCCCCCTTCCATAAGGCTTGGTGGATGGTGAAGCCTTCTCTTTATTAGAGTTGCTTCTGTATGTGGCCTTGTACTCATCCACCTTTTTCATACAGGCCACTGTTGATTCCCCGAATAGAGCATTTCCTTCTAGAGAGAAATCAAGAGCCTTTGACTGGGCATCTTGAGTGAGATTTGTGGCCCGTAGCCAGACAAATCTCCTCTGGGCTACCGTGTTTACCATCCATCTAGCTGCAGTGTCATTTGTATCAGCAGTTAGCTGCCTCTAGCCCAAACCTAGCAGTTTCTGCTAGGTCATCAGACAGGGGTGAGGGGGCTTTCTGAGACATGGCCAAAATCGACTGCCACAAGGCCTTCTGGAACTGGGCAGCGTAGGCCTGAAAATTGGCTTGTCGTATAGCTGAAGAAGCTGACAGGTACCCTTTCTTTGCCATACTGTCTGTTTTCCTAGAGTCCTTGTCTGATGGGTGTGATGCCAGAGGGACCCTAGACTCATCACAGGCAGCTTGCTGTATAACCCCCTGATGACCTGGATGGGAAAAGAGGAACTCTGCCCCTTCCTTCACCATCTTATAGTTTTTCTAGCCTAACAGTAGATCTTCGAGAGAGGTTCCTCCAGTAGGTCATAAAACATTGGACCGCGCCCCCTGACGTCAGGACCGCATGGCAATCTTTTGCTAGCAATGTCTAGTGGGGACCGCCCACCCGACGTCACATGACGGACGTCAGCATGACCCTATATAGCAGGCCGTCCCCGCACCCGCCATCTGGTTCTCCGGCAGAGATCCAAGTAGGATGAGACAGAGGAAAGGATGAAAATCCTGGAGCCCAGTTCAGAATGGTCTGAAAGAAATGCAGAGACTGGGGAAGGAGGGAGGGAAAGTGTGACCTACTTCAGGAACCTCTCTTGAAGATCTACTGTTACAGTAAGTTCTTAACTGTACTATCTTACTTCGAGAGGGTTCCTGTAGTAGGTCAAAACATATAGGACTGAATCCCAAGCAGTCACTCTCAGACAGACTTACAGAAGCAGGGAAGGAGGAAAGTCTGAAGACAACCAGAACACTCCTAAGACAGTAGGCTCTGCAAAACAGCGAGACCAAAACCGGCCCTTCGCCTAGAGGCAATATCCTGACTAATGCTTCATGAAGGTATGGAGAGAACTCCAGGTTGCTGCTGCACAAATCTCTGCTGCAGAAATGTTCTTTAGGAAGGCTGCGGAAGCAGCCATACCTCTGGTAGAGTGACCTCTGACCTCTCCCGGAAGAGGTTTGTCATACTTCTGATAACAAAAGCGGATGCAGTTAGCCAGCCATTTGAAGAGGCACTGCTTAGAAAATGCCAACCCCAAGGATCTGAGGGCAAAGGAAACAAAAAGCTGATCTGACTTGCGTGTATCATTGGTCCTGCGGACATAACACAAAGCCCTATGTACATCCAAAGAATGAAGCAGAGTCTCACCCCTATCCATGTGAACGGGGTAGTACACAGGGAGTTTAACTGTTTGGTTTAGGGTGAACTCAGAGACCACCTTGGGAAGAAACTTAGGATTTGTACACAGGACTGTCTGGTCCCTGTGAAAAATCAAGTTGGCTCTTTACTCAGGTATGTCGTCAATACCGCTCATCAAATGGCGCGCAAGCAATCTCAGCACTGCGGTATGCGTGTAAACATATTCAGTGTAGAAGTCACTTTAGCGCATACCGCAACAGCACATAGCAGTAGTAAACTGAACACCTGGCTTCATTGGAGATGACAGAGGTTTGAATTAGTGCAGATCTCAAAACAGTTCGAAAATGCAGGAGCGCAGGTAAAATCAACAGTTCTATGCAATAATTGAGCTGAAAATTCTGTGCTAGTAGACAGCAACCCTCTTCAGCGGCTCTCACCTGCTGCCGAGATCTTCTCTGGGCATTCCTCTCCTGTGGGAGCTGCGTGGGGCTTTGTAGTGGAATATGCCCCGCCCTTGAACAAGACACTGCAATGTCTGGTCTGCCGCCAGTCTGCCAGTAGACAGCAGCCCTCTTCGGTGATGTTATAAACAGCATGTCGGTACACTTCCATGCATGTTTTTGACCCACTGTCATTGACGCAACACATTCCTGCACTGGCGCAAAGGATGGCTCAGAGAGACCCAACACAGCAAACAGAAGTCACAGAGGGAGAAAGAGGAAAACACATAGAGAATAATGCAGTACTGCACTCTCTCTCTCTCCACTGACTCTTTTTTTGCAGGAACAGGTGTGCCACAGCATAGAAAGAGAGGGGGAGAGAGAGATAGAAATTCTAGCAGGCTCCCGATGTGCTTTCTCTCTCTCTCTCTCCCTCTCCCTCTCTCAGTGGAGGAAAGGGAGCTGAGATCGTCGGACCAAGTGGAAGGCAAAACATTTTTTTTCACCCAACCACTGCAGTGGTATGCAGGCACAGCTCTTTGCACACACTGATTAGAGGCAAGCAGCGCACCGACATGCCGAGCGCTGAAATACTGATGAGCGCTAAATGCCAACAGTGATTTGACCGCGCTTGAAAGTACTGCGATTATTTTATTTGTGGGTAATTGACATGGAGCCCTTTACATATAAGGGCCTGAAGCTCGGAAGTTATAGCAACCAGAAAGAGCGCTTTCAAGGACAGGTAGTGCATATCACAGCTTACAGCAGGTTCAAAAGGTGGGAATGTAAGCTTTTCTAAAATAAAATTTAGGTCCCAAGGTGGGGTGGGGTTACGGACAGGGGGTTTCAAATGGAGGATTCCTTTCAGAAAGGTTTTGGAAACCTCCAACTGAGCCATCCACCAGGATATGGTAGGCTAAAATAACCAACAAGTGGACTTTGAGGGAGTAATAGCTTAGACCAGAGTCAGACAGTGCAACAGTTAATCCATGACCTGTGGTACCAAGCATGTGAAGGAGTCACCACCCTTAGCTGCTGCCCAGATGGAAAATCTCTTCCATTTCATTGCATAGGTGGATCTGGTGGAAGGCTTCCATGCTTCCAACAGGACCTGAGCGACCCTCTGGGAGGCTCCAAAGCATGACACAATTATGTCTGAAGGAGCCACGCATGAAGGTGTAGGGTCCTGAGACCTGGATGCACTAGTCTGCCCTAATCCTGCGTCAACAGATCATGATGAAGAGGGAGGAGAATGGGGTTCCACAGCCAGCTGCTGCAGGAGCAGAAACCAGATCTGCCTTGGCCAGAGGGGGGGCTATAAGGAGCATCCGAGTCCCCTCTGCCTGAAGTTTCAGAAGGACATGCTGTAGAATGGGAAAGGGAGGGAAGGCATACAAGTACTTCCCTGTCCAGCAGAGAGACAACGCATCTTGCCAGGCTCTGGAGCGAGCGAGCAAAAACTGGGTAGTTTTGCATTGGATGGGGAGGCAAAGAGATCCATCTGTGGCCATCCCCAACGATGGAACAGAAGTTTGGTTACGTCCTGGTGAAGTTCCCATTCGTGAGCTTGTGACGTTGTTTGACTGAGGTTGCCCACCAAGACATTGTGAACACCTGGGACATGTACGGCTGTGAAGAACAAGTCATGATGGACTGCCCAGTACCACAACCGCATCGCCTCTCTGCAAAGGGGCTACGACAGGGTGCCTCCCTGCTTGCTGATGAACCAGACTATTGACATGTTGTCTGTCTGTACTAGCAGTGTTCCCACAGACAGGAGGGGCTGAAAAGCCTGAAGGGCATAAAGAACCGCCCTCATCTCCAGGATGTTTATATGGAGAGATGCTTCCAGCTGGGACCAAGTCCCTTGTGTCTGATGGTCTCCCAGGTGGGTCCCCCAACCCAGACCCAAGGCGTCTGTGGTTAGGGTCCAAGAGGAAGGGGGTGTTCTGAAAGACAAACCCCAAGACAGATTCTGAGGGTCCTACCGCCATAAGAGATCCTTCCTGAGTGTACTGGCCACCAGTACCGGATGATCCAGATCGTCCAAGCAGTGATCCCACTGGACTCTGGGCAGACTGGGTGGGCCAAGTGGTCCTTATCTGCCGTCAAATTCTATGTCTATGTCTATGACTCGCAACGTCCACTGGGTGACTCGTGTAACCTCGCCAAGGGGACAGTTGAAATGGTCACTGTCATGAGGCCCAGAAGACGCAAGAATGCCCTGGCAGAAATATGCCTGGAGGAGAGCAGTAGACTGACTTGCTCCTGCAGAGTATCCAATCTGTCTGGGGGCAAGAAGGCTTTGCACTGGACCGTGTCCAAGACCTCCCAAATTAATTGAAGTCACTGGAAGGGGGTCAGGGATGACTTGGGGAAGTTGACTGTGATTCCCAATCTGGAGAAAGGTCCAGTGTGAAGGATAGTGACTCCTCTAGGCTGTCTCTGGATGGGGCAGCTAAAAGCCAATCGTCCACGTAAGGGAACACTGCAATGCCCCAATGGCAAAGCGTCGCTGCCACCACCGCTAGGCACTTGGTGAAAATCCTGGGTGCCGAAGATAGTCCAAAGGGGAGAGCTTTGAATTGGAAATGCTTCCCCTAGAAAAGGAACCAGCGGTATCCTGCATGTCCAGTGCACAAAGTCAATGGTCTTGCTGCAGTAAGGGCAGAAGACCCTGCACAGTCAACATGCGGAACCTTTTGTGCTCTACAAAAAGATTCAGCTGGCTGAGGTCCAGGATGGGTCTGAGGTCTCCCGTCTTTTTCGGAATCAGAAAGAAATGGGAGTAAAACCCTTTTCTGCTCTGAGACTGAGGGACTGGCTCTATGGCTGATTTTTGCAGTAGGGCCAGATTTTCCTCCGCAACCAGACATGCCTGGTTCGGGGAGTAATGGGAACCATCTGGAGGAGAGCCTGGAGGGATCTCCAGAAACTCTATGGTGTGGTCTTTTGAGAGAAGTTGTAAGAACCATGTGTCTGACATTATGTCCTTCCACTCTTGCAGGTGAAGGGCGAACCTTCCTCCCACTGGCTCAATGCAGTTTAGGGGTGGAGGAAGGGGAGGACTGAACAAGTCAGGAAGCAGAGGGACGGAAGGGGAGGGGTCTTCCAGCTGCCCTCTGTGTTCTGGGGGCAGGAGGGATGGAGATAGTTGGCCCCTGAACTCTCCCTTTATTCTGACACCTGGAGAAGGGTTGTTTGTTTTGTTTTTTCTGCTTGTGCCAAAAGGACTGCTTCTTTTGGAAGCCCGACCTGTACAAAGATTTCACAGATCTCAGGGCCTGGCCACTGTCTTGAAGACCTATGATGAGATCTTTGGTATCCCCCAAATAGGATGGACCCCTGAAAGAGGGCATCCTGGATGGCTTTCTGAACATCTGCAGAAAGTCCAGAGATACGCAGCCACGCATGCCATCTAAGGCTGACTGCTGTGGCGGAGGAACGAGCCACTGCCTCCTACCTGTGCTCTCTAAACTATTGGAAAAAATTGTGAATGGACAGCTAAGGTCCTTCCTCGAGTCAAGGAATTCACTGAACCCTATGCAATCTGGATTCAGAGCACAACATACCACTATATCAGCTCTGGCTAAAGTCACGGACGACTGGCTGAAAGCCCTTGATGCAAAGAACTTACCTGTGCAGTCTTTTAAGACCTAAGCAAAGCCTTTGACACCGTCGACCATACTCTACTTCTCTCCTCGCTACACACCATTGGAGTGGACTCCGCCTCTCTGCCTTGGTTCTCTTGACTACCTGACAGGACGATTTCAACAAGTCAAAGCTGAAGGCGAGCTGTCACCCCTTAAACCTCTCTTACGTGGAGTTCCCCAGGGGTCTATCCTTGGACCGCTTCTATTCGCAATCTACATAAATAACATTGACCGTCATATAAAAAATGCCAATATCCACCTATTTGCAGACGACACAATCCTTTACATCAGTCGGCCCACGCCAGAGGCAGCCTGCAAAGACCTACAAACCGAATTTGACCTTCTGCAGAGCCAGCTAATCCACAAAAAAACTGCTTCTGAATGCCAAAAAAACAAAAGCCATACTCTTCTCTCCGCTTGCCCATTCACCCAATCCAACAGCTTGTGTGCCCTGCCCTAAAATTAGTACATTATTAGGAGAGGAGCTGGAATTCGTTACCAAATTTAAATACCTAGGAGTATGGATCAATAACAGACTCTCCTTCACTGAACACATCGAAGACTTACTGAAAAATTTACGGCAAAGGCTTGATCTTTTCTTTAGGCTAAAATAATTGCTGACTACAGACGCCAAAGAAAGGCTGGTCCAGACCACCTTCCTATCTCTGGTGGATTATGCAGATTTTTTGTACAGCCATGGTTCCACCTCCCAACTGGCCAAGCTGGACACGCTGTATCACCATGCAATTAGGTTTATAACGGATCTCCCTAATTCTACCCACCATTGTGTCCTGTACTCAGCTATGGGGTGGACCTCCCTTATACTCAGACGCCAAAAAACACTGCTCTCTGGACCTACCGTGCCCTCACAAGCAAGCTACCCCCATATATCTCTGGCTGCCTACCTCTTAGCGTTACAGGAAAGTACGCACTTCGAAGCTACTCCCATATCTCCCTCACAATACCCAGGATTAACTCCCGATCCGGCAAGGCGGCAATTAGCTTCACGTTGCCCACCATGTGGAACAAGCTGCAAAGGTCACTTAAACAGAGCGTCCTTATCTCTTTACCCAATTTTAAGGCGTTATACGTGCGAGCAGTGACCGAAGTATGCAACTGTTTTACCCGTCCCCTACCACCTCCGAACTCGTTCCTAGCACTCCCCAAGCTTGAATCCTGTTCGCAGCCACCTCCACACTCCAAGATACGAGCGCAATCTTCGCTAATAACTACAGTGAAGCAGACTGACCTTCTCATGTGTCAGCGTGCACTTATTACTTCACACCCCTTATACTGCTCCTTACTCCTATACGCTACCGCATCCTTCCTTCATACAGTCATGACCCTACTTACCCCCGGGGTTCGTAAACCATACTTGTATGTCTACCCTTGTATGGGGTTAACTGTGTTTATTAGTAGATATATTGTCCTGTATAATCCATTATGAGGGCAGCACCCCTTCTGTACAAGGTATTACCTTTGTTCTATGTATGAAATCTATGTATGTATATACGTGAAAAAACAGGTCCTCCTTGTAAATGAGTTCTGCTCAACGGTGACCGCCTGTATAAATAAAGACTTTGATTGATAAACTGATTGATTGATACATGGCTCTGAGCGCATGTCGACAGGAAATTTTTGACAGATGCAAGTCCTTGGATAATTCCACCCTGAGATCCGAGTCCTCGATAGACTGGATGCAGGCCTCAAGTTTCGCCACAGTGTCCTTTTGAAATGAGACCATGTGTGCAATGTAATTAAATGAATGCAGCGCACAAGGGGAGGAGGTGAAAACATTCTTACCAAATTGGTCAAGCTGCTGGGATTCCATGTCTGGGGGACAAGTGCTCATGTGTTTCGGTTTCACTGAACAGTCATGAGCCGCCACTATAACAAGAGAGTCTGTTTTTGGATGTGAATCCTAAAGGGGATGCCCTCAGGTGTGTGGTAAACCCGGTCTGCCTTCTTAGGGACAGCCGGGATGTAATGTGGCAGCTGACAAATGGTAGTGGTGACGTCCTCATGTGGGGCTGTCCAAGGAGGAACAGGAATGGGGGATACCTCTTCCAAGTCTAGATGTTCGGCTAAACATTTTCGTTTGGGATCCTGTTCCTCTGCATTCCAACCATTAGCCTGCTGGATAATGCGGAGTAGCTCAGTAAAGGAAGGATCTTCAGGAGGTGATTTAGGTGACTTCTTGCCCTTGGCTGCAGTGGCTCCAGACTGCTCCCCAGATGAAGTATCAGAGGAATCTTCCTCAGAATCAGAAGAGTCCTCCCATTCGAGGGTACCTATCTCAGGTAAGGTGACCTGCTGAGTGGCACCTCCAGAAATGAGTACCGTAGAGGACCAAAGAGAGCCTACCAGTGAAACAGAGCAGGGGGTGGGTGACACCACTGGGGCTGGCAGTCAATTCCCCAAATCTGACACCAGCTGTGATCTGGCATCCTGCCACCAGGACTGAATCAAAGTTTGAAAGTCCTGTTGTGCCTGAGGAGAGGTGGACGGAGGCTGGTAGAAATGCATGCCCAACCCAGGATACTGAGGAGGAGGGTACCCATGATAGTAAGGGTATCCAGAAGCCTGATACCCAGGATAATATGTCTGGGAAAAAGGAGTCATCTTCGAACCTGGCGAAGGATAGGCCGGAGTCTGAAACCCCGGATAAGGGTTGTAGCCTGATGGGTGACCCAGATCCGCCGGAGGTCTTGATGGACCCGGAAGACTAGCTGGCATCGGAACTGCCGACGTCAGGGGGTCTGGTGCCAGGGGTTCTGGTGCTGGGCCCGGCGTTAGGTCAGCCGGACCACGCCGCTACAGGTAGCCGGAGTTCTTTTCTTCCTGCAGCTGCTCCCAGTGCCTGGAGGAGTTTCTGCCACGCCGCTCGTTTTTGCCTTTGGCGCCTTTTTTGTTTGAACCTGATCAATTTAAATATAAGCGGCTGGCGAGCACCGAGCGTTCCACAGCTCTCTGCCTCCAGTCCTTGAAACTACAGAACTTTTGAGTTTAACTGCAATGGGAGTACTGTTAGTCGGGAAAAGGAAAAAAAAAACAAATAGGACTGCTAAATTTCTTTTTGTGCTAATTCTGAATGGTAGAACAGTAGAACTGTATTCTGACTGAATTTAAAAAGCACTAGCAAAGCATGGTTCATATCCTGTAATGTGTCGCTGCCTATTTGCACAGCCTAGAGCCCAGGGGTAGCTGCACAGGAATTTCCTTCTCTTCCAAATTGTCCCAAGCTAAATTAGCATCTGAATTAAGCATGCTCCTCCTCCATTGCTCTCACCTGTATTTATTTCTGTCCCTTTTTTCTTTTCTGCAGATGAGGAGGTCAATAGTCCCGACAGCCCTCCCCACAGCCGTTTGGATAACCAAACTCAGACCCCCCGGACCACGCCGCTACAGGTAGCCGGAGTTCTTTTCTTCCTGCAGCTGCTCCCAGTGCCTGGAGGAGCTCTAGTCCCGCCTGTGCTACGCGCAGGCTCCCCACCGCCACCCTTGGTCGGCTTCTCTTTATATAGTGGTGCCCCAGACCTCGTGAACCAATCAGCCCACTTTACCATTAGTCCCTTATACTGCTCCACCACTAGCGGCCACCGCTGAGCAGTCTGTGTTTTCCCTCCTGCACACAAGGAATCCACTTGGTAATCAGAAAGCAAAAAAAAAAAAAAAAGGCAGTTCCTCACTGCTATTATTACCTTGCTCTGCAGAGCCTCATCCTCCCTCCCTACCTCAGTCAACCCTACCCTACCAGACCCTGAGCCACTGCCTGCCCTCACTCTCAATCCTACACCCCACTCCTCCTCTGCTCCACCTAAACACTACCTACACCTGAGGCACAACTGGAGCCTAGGGGCCTCTATCCTCCCCCCCTCTTTCCACGCTACAACACCTGCCCTATATCCCTCAATCCTCTTAGCCTTAAAAACAAACTTAACCCCCGCATCTCAACCTACTCGGAGGGGCGCACCATTAAAGATCATGCGCCAGTTAAGGAATGCCCTGGTATTCCTGCTACTCATAGCAGGGGACGTCGAACGGAACCCAGGTCCACAGGCACCCATGGCTGCCCCACCACCAGCTCAACCCACACCCCTCCCTAAAGGTCTCAAAATCGTGCACTTAAATATATGCAGCATCCTAAATAAAATTGCTGCCCTACAAACAACGGTTCTTACCCTGCGCCAAGACATCTCAATCATCACAGAGTCATGGCTGAAGCCCCATCACCGGGACGAGGAATTCTCTATACCCGATTTCTCGCTAATCCGCCAAGACAGGCAGGGGAGAAAGAAGGGTGGCGGCGTTGCCATGTACGTCGCCTCAAATCCCAGTTTTCGGTAATCACCTCATCAACGCCCTCAATAAACATGGATTCCCTCCTGATCAAAATCCCCCTGCCCCTTTCTATCCCAGTATACATAGCTGGGTCACACTGCCCACCGGACACACCGCTAACCTCCATCCTTGAACACCTAGGCAACCTGAGGGCCCTCACAGAAGGCGGTGAACTCCACATCCTCGGGAATTTCAATCTGAACTGGCTGGGATGTGCTGCATCCAAGGCACGCTGCCAGATAAGTGCACTAAACTTACACCAGCAAATAGAGGAACCCACCCGCCTAAACCACAAATCTAAGAAACACACACTACTGGACTGGGCACTCACTATCCACCCATACAGGATACTCAAAGCAAGCCTCCTACTGGACTCCCTTAGCGACCACCACATGATTTACTTAGTGCGTAAAATCTTCCATCCCGGCCCCCCACCCCATCTGCTGCGCTGCAGAGCCTACAAATCTTTGGATCTGCCAGCACTTCTAAACGCCCTCTCCACCATTGACTGGTCTCCCATCCCTAGCATCACCTCCTTGGACGAGGCCCTGGGCTACTTCTCTGCAAATTTCCTCGCTATCTGGGACATATATGCCCCACTAAAGAGATCCAGAGTCAGGGGCTCCCACTTACCCTGGGTAACCTCAAAACTCATGGAACAACTCCAAGCCAGAGACCGGGTCTGGAAACTTTTCAAGACCACTGGTTCTCACTTGGCCCAACAACAATACCGGTCCCTTCGAAATGCCTGCACACGTCTCATACGTCAGTCCAAATCAAACTACTTCAAACTGACGTTTAACAAAAAACACACCTAACCATCTCAATTCTGGAAATCCATAAAATCCCTCTTCACTCCGCCAACCCAACCCCCAACCCCCACTCTCAACCTAGCAGGCAGAATCGTAAATGACCCTCGCCAGGTTGCATCAGAGTTTAATGTCCACTTCTCCACCACTACTGCCTCGCTTCTCTCCTCCCACCCCCACTCGATCTCCCTAAGGACCCCCCTACTCTCCCTAACACACCTCCCCAGGCCTCCTTCTCGCTCCACCCAGTCACCCCTGACCAGGTGTTAAAAATCCTACACTCTCTAAACACAACCAAAGGAAAATGCCCATCTGGATTAGACTCAAAAATGCTTCAACTCTCTGCCCAGGCCATAGCCTACTCCTAACCATGCTCTATAATCTGTCATTTAAACTTGGTGCTGTCCCTACAAAATGGAAACAGGCCACAGTCATTCCACACCCTAAGGGAGGGGACACCTCCTCCCCTTCAAACTATCGGCATATATCTCTGCTCCCCATCCTTGCCAAAATTCAAGAGCGCCTTGTTCTATCCCAGCTACACAATTATCTTGATACAATCTCCTTTTACACCCCCTTTCAAGCTGGCTTCAGAAAAAAAATCACTCCACCACCACATCCCTCCTTCGCCTCACCAACTCCATCCTTACAGGCACTGACAATGGGGACATTACCGCAGCTATTTTTATAGACCTAGCAAAAGCCTTCGACACAGTCTCTCACCCCCTCTTGATATCTAAACTTGCCCATACTGGTCTGCAGCGACA
This sequence comes from Neoceratodus forsteri, assembly GCA_016271365.2. Classification (NCBI taxonomy): domain Eukaryota; kingdom Metazoa; phylum Chordata; order Ceratodontiformes; family Ceratodontidae; genus Neoceratodus; species Neoceratodus forsteri. The sequence goes on from CM028129.1 coordinate 1,294,503,462, forward strand.
GCACTCAGTTGGTTCCATTCATACCTGTCAGGCAGGTCACAAACAGTCTGCATCGGTACGGCTCTATCCTCCCCCCTCCCTGTCACCAGTGGCGTACCTCAAAGGTCTGTACTTGGCCCGCTGCTCTTCTCAATTTTCCTCAATGACCTGCCTACTGTCTGCACACAATCTGGTATCCATATGTATGCAGACGATACAGTGATATTTGCCTCTGGCCCATCTGGAACCACTGTAGCATCTCACCTTCAGAAGGACTTCGACTCCATCCAACACTGGTTCATTAAGAACCAACTATTTCTAAACTCAAAAAAAACTGTCTCCCTCACCTTCGGCTCCCGTGCCAAGCTAACCCGGCTAAAGGATGCGCCCACCTTCTTTACCTTGGATAGGACCCCACTTGAGGTCAACTCCTCATATCGTTATCTCGGCGTCTGGCTGGATCAGCACCTTGATTTCTCAACTCATGTAGAGGCTCTGCAAAAAAAATTACATCCCATGCTGGGAGCTCTCTATCGGAACAAGTTCTGCATCCCTACACAAACCAGACAAGAAATGATACAAAAAATTATCCTTCCAATTTTTGACTACGGCAATGTCATTTACGGTGCCGCCCCCCAAACATCCTTAGCCAGGCTCGACCCTATTTATAACTCCTTCTGCCGGTTCGTCTTGGATTGTCTGCCAAACACCCACCACTGCGACCTCTACAAATCCCTTGCCCTCCCATCACTCCAAAATCGGCGATTGTTGCACTGCACTAGAATCACTGCTAAATTCTGGTCGCATACGCTGCCCTCCTACCTATCGACATCCCTAACACTACGTCCCCCACCTACCTACGATCTCAGGAACTCTGACTCCAGACTTCTTCACATCCCCCACAGATCCACCTGATCAGGTCAGGTTGCTTTCAGCTTCAGACTCCCCAAATTATGGAACTCCCTAGCAGCCGACATCAGACACACCACCAGTACCCCACATCGAAATGCCCTCCTCAAAACGCATTTCGCCAACAACTGCTTATGCCTTCCCCATCGCTGAACTCCCTGCTCAATTCTTATCAGCTATCCTGGGCTCCATTTCTAAATCAGTACCATACGTCATCTTTGTTTGACCTTCTCACCTACCCATCTAGTAGGTAAATCTAATCTCACTATGAAATTGCTGTTATTTGCTACTGCATCACTGCCTGTAAATACTGCTACTGTATTCACTGCCTGTAACTACTCCTCACTTTGTACAACTCTACATGCATCTCAGCTACTTCACCCATCCCATTGGGCCTTTGCTGGATATCTACAATTTATGTATGTTCTATTGTGCTTTATGTATTTATGTACTACATCCTTGTAACCCCCTACCCCCAGGGCGCATCTGGAATCGAGCGGTACCCTGCTTAGTATGCCTTTCGTGGTAAATCTCTTAAATAAATAAATAAGGGCCCTGACGGCTGATGTAAGTCATTCAACAGCGTCCCATGTGGTGGTTTGGGGATGTCCGACATAAGGAACTCTGACAGCAGAGTCAAGTTCGGGTCTGTTGTAAGAGGGAGAGTTCCCGGAGCCGGCGTGAGAGCTGGGTCTGCTATCAACGTCCCCAGGAGAGCATCCAAGGGAGTGACCAAGGGTACAACCACTGGAGGGGGAGAAGGTTAAGACCACTTCCAGGAGACCTACTTTCTCCTCCATACTAGACGGAATGTCTAAGTTCGGAGGTTCTACCGGGGGAGGCGGAGAGGAAGGCTCCTGACCGGGGGGGGGCCTGGGAGGAGGGCAGACCGGGAGAAGTCAGCAAGCTCAACCTGGCATCGGGTGAAGCAGCATTAGCCTCCAACGGATCAGCTAAGTCCGGGCGGTCGTCAGAAGCCCTGACAATTGGCTTATTGGACAGAGGGGTCTGGCAGACGAGGGGCATTTGTGCTCTGGAAGAACCAGAGTCAGACTTATCAGTAAGAATCAGGCGTTTGCAAGAGGAGCCAGCGGATGACTTAGCAGTAGAAGAAGGCAGAGTGGAGCACATTTTAAGGGGCTTGAAAGAAGCAGAGGTACCTGGAGAGGTCCCGGTCGCGACCTGGACAATCACGAGGGTAGGTGGCGGTGGAACGGCCTTACTGAAAGAGACCCGGTCCTGGTCATCCAAACGCTCCTTTTCCCTATGCTTCTCTATTTTTTTTCTTCTTTTTCGACTTCTAGGAAGGGGAAGAAGCAGAATCCCTCAGTTTCTTCATCTCTTTTTCCAGAGAAGCCATTCTGGACTTGAGAAGATGAGCCTCCAAGGCTTGCTGTCTTCGTTTGCGTGTGGCCTGATTGAAAGCCTTGCAATCAGGGCAGGCCGCGAGTATCGTGGTTTAGGCCTAGTCAAAAGCAGCACGGTGCCAGTCTTTGTGAGGGATTTATGCGCTGCACTTCTTCTTGGCCTTCGACGTCGGAGGTGGAGAAGACATAAAAGAGATAAAAAAAACGTACTAGAAATTCAGTAAAATAATTGAAAAACTGACAAAATAGCAATCGACTGGAGCAACGTTCACCGCGGAGGTCCTTGCGCAGGTTGATGGCGGGAAAGAACCAGAAGGCGGGCACAGGGACCGCCAACTACATAGGGTCATGCTGACGTCAGTCACGTGACTTCAGGTGGGCGGTCCCCAGCCAAGTTCAAATTTACTGCAGGAAAAAACTCCATTCAGCAAGCTCATTCACAAGAAGGTCCTGGTGTATACATACTAACAAGACGAATATTTACATATAGAAATTGTGCACTACAGAAATTAAGTGCTAAACTTATATTTGTGTTCAGGTAGTGCAACATATTGCATGAAGTAGGTCATCACACTCTTACATAACGTGCTGGAGCCGTTTGTATGAACCAGTAAGCTTGACAAGTCCTAGCAGAATAAGTTTTAGCAACAGCTACAGACATCTTTTATTTTTTCATTAGATAGCTTTTTAAAGAGGCTAACAGAGACTACTTTAGGTAGTTTCACGGACAACTGTAGCCGATTCCAGATGGCAGGGAGGGTAATGGAGAAGGCACACTTGCCAAAAGAGGTGAGAGTCTTTGGGACATACAGGAAGATAAAGTCTAACTTCCTGAGTAAGTACTGTGGCAGGTGTGGGTAAGGGAAGTTAGCTAGGAAGTTTAAGTAGAAGTTTTTGGGACCAGGTACCAGCGTGGAGAATACGTCTGGTAGAGAGGGACATCCAACCTACGGCTGAGTACAGGTCGCAGTGATGTGTCCATAATGGGGAGTTCGTAATGAAGTATAGGGCACGGTGATAAAGGATGTCCAGTTTACTTAGATTAGAAGTTGAAGAAGAAGAAGTATAAATTAGATCCCCGTAGTCTAGTAGCGGGAGGAATGTGACCTGTACAAGTCTAGTTCTAATTTCGAATGGGAAAAGTGACCTGTTACGGAACAGGAAGCCTAACCGTATCTTTAATCTTCTAGTAAGGTCATCCAGGTGTTCCGTAAAGGCGAGCTTGCTGTCTAGCCAGAATCCAAGGTATTTTAATTGCGGGGTGACTTCCAGTGGCTCGCCTAGGGAGGTAACTATAAAATCCTTCGGAAGAGAGGTAGATGTATTGGACGAAAAGATCATAGCTTTTGTTTTCTTGGTGTTTAGAAGAAGTTTCGCATTAATGAGATTGGATTCGAGCTGGGCACAGTCGGCTTGGAGGATATCTCTTAACCTCTGATAGGGATGCGTCGAATATATAAAGAACTACATTGTCGGCGAAGAAGTGGAGTTTTGATTTGGATATGTGACGGTCAAGGGCATTAATATATAGAAAGAAAAGGATGGTGCCTAAGATGGAGCCTTGCGGGACTCCTCCAGTGATTGGTAGCGGGGAGGAGAACGTGCCACCGGCTTAGATTTTTTGCATCCTTCCCAAAAGGTAACTACTAAACCACAGGATGGTCGGTGGAGTAGCACCTATATTAGCAAGGCTGATTTCAGTTAGGGAGTGGTATACGGTATCGAATACTTTGCTAAGATCTAGGAAGACAGCACCCGTGATCTTTTTTGAGTCCATAGCGGAAAGCCAGTCGTCGGTTACTTTAGCCAATGCAGTAACGGTACTGTGGTTAGAGCAGAAGCCGGATTGGACTGAGTTCAGGAGCGAGGTTTCCATGTGCTGTTTTAGTTGTGCATAAATCAGCTTTTCGAAAACTTTATAGAGAACAGGTAGAATCGAGATAGGTCTGTAATTATTTAGATCACATGGGTCTCCCGATTAAATAGAGGTAGGATGTGGGCTACTTTCCAGCATGAAGGGACGGTGGAAGACGAAATAGAAAGGTTGAAGATATGGTGGGTAGGGGCAGTTAGGTGAGGGTACCCATGTTTTAGGAAAAGTAGTTTGATTCCGTCATCCCCTGCACTTTTCCTGGTGTCTAGATTCATAAGGGCATCTTCGACTTCTTTGAAGCTAATGGGGAGTAGCTGAAAGGGACAGGTTGCTGCTGAAGAAGTGGGGTTCGAGCTAACCTGTCTATTTACATGTGCAGCATAAGGGGATGAGTCAAAGGCTAGGCCAGCAGTGATGAAGTGGGAGTTGAATTCTTCAGGGATCTGGCTACTGTTTTCAACAGTCATATTGTTTTTGATGATCTTGGTTAGTAGAGGGGGCCACTGGTCGCCCTTCAATGGACTTAAGAGTCTTCCAGATTTTCTGGGAGTCCCCTTTGGCCTGTTCAAGTGTAGCGACACAGAAGTTGGCCTTGGTGGAACGGACACGCTTAATGCCAGCATTCCTGGTGGTTCAAAAAGCCTGCAAATCCACCGGACTCTAAGTATGTCTAGCCTTTGCCCATAGCTTATCATGTGTGGAGAGAGAGGTCTTAAGCTCAGGAGTTAACCACGAGTGAGATGTTCTGCGTCCTGACTGATGACCGGTGCATGTTTATTTGCTATGTGGTTAACATTATCATTTAGGGCCATGACCGCCTCGTCTGGCATTTTAGAGCGATATAGATCCTGCCACCTAACCTTACTAAGGTCATTTAGGAAATTAGGTATGTGGAATTTTCTGAAAGACCATTTGGTTATAAGCTTAGGCTGATGACAGGTTTTTGCTTGTGACCTAGTACAGACTACAACTCCATGATCGCTCATATCATTGTGAAATACTGCTGATTGGAGAATTTTGTGGGGATGGGCAGATAGTATAAGATCCAGAATGGAGCTATTTGCTGTGTTTACCTTGTTAATTTAGTAGGTTCGAACACTAGCTGGGTACGGCCAAGTTCATCGCAGAGATATTTGAGAGTGTGCGATTTGTGTGAGAGCCAATCCATGCTGAGATCCCACAGAATTAATACTTCGGAGTTGGCAAAGGTAGTTAATGATTTCAGGATGCTAAAGATGTCAGTTCCACCACTAGGGGGCCTGTAACCACCTATAATAGTACTGCATTCCGTGGCAGGGAGGTGTAACTTTAGGGACACTATTTCGTATTCCTTATGTTTACAGTGGCTGTAGATGTCACTAACTGAGAATTTAGTTTTGGTGTAAATAACTACTCCCCTTCCCCTGGTTCCCCATCTGCTCTATAAAGCTTGTAGCCCAGAAGGGTAACTTGTTGATCCAGGTTAGATTTTGTTTTAGCCAGGATTCTTTGATAATGATGAGATTGGGCTCTGTGTGTAAGGCCCAAGCTTGTAACTGGTCAATTTTCTGGGGCAGGCTTAGAATGTTAACGAGCATTATTTTGAGACCTGTGGCTGACGCAAACTCTGTCGGAGAAGTAAGCAGGGTGGGTGAGCCAGGGTTTACCTCTACGTTGCCCGAGCATAGTAGTAGTAATAATTTCTTAAGTGAGCACAGGAAAAACCTGAATGCTTTGTCCCTTTTGCGCCGTTTGTTGAAAAGTGGCAATGATGGTCTGATACTGCTGGTACATTTCAGTGAGATATGGCACTGTAGGGATAATAGAAGGAGAGCTCTGAACATCAACGGTGATGGAAGCAGGAGGGGTGATTGGGGAGACAATGGGGTGTAGACAAGATAAGGGGGAAGCGTGAGATGGGGTGTGGTGCATCAGCAGGGGGCTTGGCTATCTGAGTGCAGGGGGGCGACTACTGGATTGGATCCTAACTCATCGTTCATGCGAAGGGCAATAGGTGCAGAGCAGAAAAATAATAGGATACTGTAGATACAGTATGCCATGATTCCAGGAGGGGGTGAGATGTTATAGTGGATGGAAAGAGCGCCTTGTCCTAATGCGTGGTGAAGGAACACTAGGAATAGGCCAAGTTGTTGGCCAATAGAGAGCTAGCAATGCCGTCTATGGGAGGGGGCTAAGGCGTATTTAATGGAGGCCTTGGAGAGGGTGGGGTTGGGACAAAAAAATCAGAGAGGAGAGCCGAGTCCTTTGGGCAGAAAAAGCCCAGTTCAAAGTCCTTGTCTCCTGGCTAATCGGGGCCATTCAGAGAAAGGCACCAGAGTTCTGATTGGCTGACAGGATGGAAGCTGTCCAGAGGAGGGCAACTAAAATGGTGCAGGGTCTGCACCGGAAGACATATGAAGAGAGACTTAAGGAGCTTAATATGCATAGCCTCGAGGAAAGGAGGGAGAGGGGGGACATGATAGAAACTTTCAAGTACCTCAAGGGAATCAAAGTCCAAGAGGGTAGCATCTTTCAAAAAAAAGGTGCAAGAACAAGGGCACAATTTGAAGATGGGGGCTCAGAGGTAATTTAAGGAACTATTTTTCACAGAGAGGGTTGTGGATGTATGGAACTGCCTTCGGAGGAGGTTGTGGAGTCAAAAACAGTGGTGGAATTCAAGCATGCATGGGACAGTCATAAGACAATTCTAGGGGTGGGGGTAGGAAGAAGTAGGCTGCTGGTTAACTAGGACCTGCAGCTTATCCATTAGGTAGGGAAATGGGCAGACTGGGTGGGCCAAGCGGTCCTTATCTGCCGTCAAAATCTATGTTTCTATGTGGGGGGTAGGAAGAAATAGGCTGTTGGTTAACTAGGATCTGAGGCCTATCCTGTAGGTAGGAAAATGGGCAGACTAGGTGGGCCAAGCAGTCCTTATCTGCCGTCAAAGTCTATGTTTCTATACCTTAGCAGGAGGAGAGTCTGGGCTAGGCAGTGTGGTCGGCGGCTTCAGAAGCGCCGTCCGACCGGAGAGAGAGTCTGGCCATGGAACAAGGGCTTTCCCCAATCCCGTGGGGCTGCTTAGCACGAAGAGAGTCCAGGCTAGCTGGTGTGGTCGGCGGCTTCAGAAGTGCAGTCCGACCAGAGAGAATCTGGCTATGGAGCGAGGGCTTTCCCCAGTCACGGGGGGCCGCTTAGCAGGAGGAGAGTCCAGGCTAGGCGGTGTGGTCGGCGGCTTCAGAAGCACCGTCCGACCGGAGAGAGTCTGGCCGTGGAGCAAGGGCTTTCCCCAGTCACAGGGGGCCGCTAACAAAAGTTTGTCGTGCGGTCCTGACGCCAAGGGGCGCAGTCCTATATGTTATGACCTACTGCAGGAACCCTCTTAAAGTAAGATCTATATATGCACTGTGTGCCAGAGCCCACTTCCACAACTGTATGGCTTCTCTGCAGAGGTAACAGGAGTTGTCTGCTGAGACAGTGCACAACACAGAAGCTGTTCATCCATAGCAACAGAGGATGACCCTGAATGTAAAAGGCAAAAGCCTGCAGGCCAAGAACAGAATGTTGATGTGGAAAGACCACATTAAGAGAGACCATACATACTGAGTCACGAGTGCACACAGAAGGACACCACAACCCATTCCAGAGGCATCCGTGGTGAGGACTCTGACAGAGACGGACAGAGAAACTGGGACCCCCAAAGTAGACAGGAATGGTCTAGCTAATGGGTCCATGACCAGAACAGGGTGATCCAGGGATTGGGAATCCTTGGTGGAAGTAGATCACTGAAACAGACACAGAGGCAGCAACCACAAGGCCCAGGAGCCAAAGCATGAATCTCACGGGGACCCAGAAGCTGGAGGCATCAACTCTGCTTGGGATATCAAAGTGCTGGCATGGACCCCAGAAAGCACCTGAGCCATGTCCAAGACTGAACCAGTAAACTCAAGGCACTAACAGGGGTTACAAACTGTGCTAAGTTGTTGCGAAAAAAAAAAAAAAACTGAGTTACTCAACGGTGCTATGGCTAATCTAGTGCTGGAGAGGAGAGAGCTGTGACAAACTCTGTATTACGCGCTCATATTACAGAGTCCGAAAGCACTTAGTTTTTAGCACATTATTTAAACTGACCAGTAATTTTATTAAAGGGAAACGTCCATGTATAATCGGGCCATGCCTTGATGTAGGGCATGGCCCGATTAGCTTTTTCGATAGTGTTGTAATTTTTTTAACTTATGGTTGCTGAAATATAGATCATATCTGGTTGATCCTGCCTCCCTCCCGCTGGCATGTTGAACTGCTCGGTGCGCCCACTACCTCCCACAGCTGTCCCAGGATGATGTAGGAGACTGGGATCAGCTGTGGAGCGTTCATAGACGTCCCGTGTGAATGGGGTTGATAATGGCTCCATTCTCCAATGTACATTTCCCGGTGCTATACCGAGACTAGACACAGACTGGCCAGCTCCCAGTCAGACTATATCTGGTCCCAGTATAGCACAGGGACATGTACATTGGAAACCGGAGCAAATAACTCCATTCACACAAGACGTCTATGCGCGCGTCCACGGCTGCTCCCCATCTCATACCTCATCCTAGAACAGCTGCGGGAGGTTGTGGGCGTGCCAAGCAGTTCAACATGCCGGTGGAAGGATGCGGATCACCCAGATATGAGCTATATATTTCAGTAACCGTAAATTTAAAAAATGAAAACACTTTGCGAAAAAGTTAATTGGGCCATACCTTACACCGAGGCATGGCCTGATTACACGTGGATTTTTCCCTTTAATAATAATAAAAACAATTAAAAATAGCTGTTAAAAAGATTCATGAGACAGATTTACTCTTACTTCCCTGAATCTAAAAGAACTCCTTCTTTGTATCTTACAGATGGGAACACAACATTCTATAAATCTGAATTTCAAGCTACTGATCTTCATTTTTATGGACATCTACGTGAAAACTGGAACTCTAATCAGTACAGTTCGCTAACAGTGGAGGTTTATTCTCGCGGTTTGGTCACAGTCCCTTACTTGTGATGTCTTATCTGCTGGTCTGGAAGTTACTATTTGCATTATCTATTTTTAACTTTACTTCTGTGTTCCTTTGTCATGGTCATGGGGGTGACCTACCCAACATCCCAACATGACTACCTTGGAGGTATCCTCATTCTGTAGTTGTGTCCCCTGAGGAGGGTTTGACAGAAATTCCTTCCAGATGACAGGTCTACAGGACCTGTAGGCTGGGGCAATATACAGGGCTCAAGAAAGCATACAGTGTCATGCTGTAGTTGGTAGCCATTTTTCCAACTGTTTCTTCCAGTGAAGTCGGTGTTTGCACTGTTTGGCAGCCTTTTAGGTACATGCAGGCACTAATGTGCCACGACATGGACACACTGACATCTCACTACAGCACCTACAGTGCAAGCGTGCTGATGTCCCTGTCAGGAGGCACCCGCCCTCCCACTGCAGCTCCAGCCTGCACTGTCACCTGAGGTCACTCAATCTGCCTACCCCTGGCTGACTCCCGCTTCTGAATCTGGACTGACTACTTTTTTTTTTTGTTGGAAGGGCAAATGAGGTCTGCAATGACAATTAGGATATGTTTTTCTGGTGCTTGGAACCCCACTGTAAGTACTGCAGACCATTCCAGCATATTACAACACTACAACATATACAAAGCATCCAGCTTTCCACAAATAAGTTACCACATTTGTTACCTGTGTATTCTGAAAATAATGTCTCCACAAAGGTCGGATTTTGTCCTGACCACCAACATCCCACACTGTGAAACAAATGTTCCTGTATTCTACGGTCTCCACATTAAAACCTGATGAAAGGCAAAAAAATCAAAGTCACAATTAAGAACAAGCATTTGTCAATGCCAAATGTTCATCGCTGGTATTGCTATTGTACCGGGTCTTGCTTGTACACATTTTTATAATATATTTACCCAGGATTGAGCAGATGAAATGCAATATCTCATTGCATGTGTGCAAGAACAAGGGGGCACAATTTGAAGATAGAAGGGGGGCGGCTCAGAGGTAATTTAAGGAAGTATTTTTTCACAGAGAGGGTTGTGGATGTATGGAACGGCCTTCCAGAGGAGGCTGTGGAGTCAAAAACAGTGGTGGAATTCAAGCATGCATGGGACAGTCATAAGGCAATTCTAGGGGGTGGGGGTAGGAAGAAGTAGGCTGCCGGTTAACTAGGACCTGCAGCTTATCCATCAGGTAGGGAAATGGGCAGACTGGGTTTCTCACTTTGGGAGAAGTGGGAAAAGGTAAACCTGCCACCAAGAGAACAGTTACCAGGTGGATTGTCTCTTGTATTCAGTTCTGTTACACAAAATTGGGCAAGGAGCATCCCTCAGGTTTCAGGGCAGCTGAGAGGCAATGTTCTACTTTAAGTGGGTTCCCACATTTTGACTGCGAATGTCCAACAGTGTTTTCCTTTTTGCGATTTCAGTTTATGCCCCCTCATCTCCGCACTGTCACCAGACTCCCCATCAGAAACCATTCCCCAGAGGACCCCCCACAGAACCTTGGCTATACCCCCCAGGAAGGGAAGGGACAACTAGGGGCCTCCTCCTTACCCCTCGTACCTTCATATCTCGTCAAGGTCTTCCTCTGGGTCGCAGCACCGGTGGATGAGGGCCATCTCGGGCCCTCTCGTCGGTGTTGTGCCAGGCTGAGCTTTTTCTTTACTCCCCCAAGGACGTTTGACAGTGCTAGGACACCAAGGCACATGCCAGCGTTAGTCATGCCTCCCCCTCCCCAGAACTGGACTCAGGATTGCAGTATCTCTGGCTGCCGCCAAAGGACAGGCAAGCAGCGAGCTAGTGCCCCCCCACCCCCTGGAGGAGACTAGTAATCCCTCGGTCGCTCAAGTCTCCACCCCCCCAGCCGGCCCTCCGATGACACAGGCTTGTTCCCGAGCCCGGGTTGCAGACGCTGCGAGTGGTAGCATAACCTGCGCCAGCGGACGGCTCTAACAGTCTTTTTATGACCTGATGTTACGGTAAAGACAGGTGGAATTTTTAAAATCCCATCCAAAAGGTGATCTTGCTGCGTGACTGTGGAAACGAGTTTCAGAGGGGATTTGAAAAAATGACACCTGTCAAGTTCAAGAGGTGGGGTAACACAAGGGATATGTTGAACATTAGGGGCCAAAATCTGAAAAAAAAAAAAACAGTTATAAGTAAATGTTGGAACAATTTGTTTCCTCATAACTTAGTTGTTTTTTCACATTTTTACCCCAAAATGTCAACATCTTTTTATGATCACTCCTTCCGAGTACGACAGGTCTCATTTATAAAACAATTGCTAAAATGTCATTTTGTGCCACCAAGTATTAAAACACATTTTGGGTAGAATTTGAGAAATGACAGCTGTCACACTCATGAGGTGGTGTGAAAAAATGTCTGTGTGAAGAAGTCGAGACCAAACTATTGAAAATTACCACAGCTATGAGCGTACGTGGAAAAACTGCAAAGTAGACTCATAAAGTAGTTACGTAGGAACTTACCGTAACAGTAGATCTTCGAGAGAAGTTCCTTCAGTAGATCATCACATATAGGACTGGCGCCACCTGGCGTCAGGCCACACAGCAGACTTTTCTAGCAATACCTGACAGGGACCACCCACCCGGCGTCAAGTGACTGACGTCAGCGTGACTGTATATAGTGGACGGTCCCCACGCCCGCCCTTCAGTTCTCCCGCCGGAGCCAGGAAGAGGCCATACAGCAGGACCGAACAGAAATTGGAGTCCGTGTAAAACATAAATGAGGGGAAGGAGGGAGGGAAAAACATGACCTACTGAAGGAACCTCTCTCAAAGATCTACTGTTACGGTAAGTTCCTACGTAACTGTACTATCTTACTTCGAGAGGGTTCCTTCAGTAGGTCATCACATACAGGACAGAGTCCCAAGCAGTCCCTCCAGAGAGAGACCGAAAAAAACTAGGGAGGCAGAAACTAGCTCCAGCAGAAAAGCTGAAGTACAGTATGGACCCAGTTTAGGACAAAAGGCCTTGCAGGACAGCTAATCCAAAGCCGGCCCTCCGCCTAGAAGCAATGTCCAGACTGTAGTGTTTGGTAAAGGTGTGGACAGAACTCCAAGTAGCGGCAGCACAAATGTCCGCTGCAGAAACATTCCGAAGGAAGGCAGCCATGCCCCTAGTAGAATGACCTCTTATGGAACCCGGAAGAGGTTTGTGATATTTTTGGTAACAGTACCAAATGCAGTTTCCTAACCATTTGGAAAGGCCCTGCTTAGAAACTGGTTTGCCCCTAGACCTAGGGACAAAGGAGATGACTAGCTGATCACAAGAGCGGAGTTCTTTAGTCCAGTGAGTATAGCACTGGAGGATCCGATGGACATCCATCGTGCGAAGGAGTGCCTCACCCTTGCTGGAAGGGGACAGGTAGTAAACTGGAAGCTCTACTGATTGGTTCAATGTGGATTCTGACACCACCTTGGGAAGGAACCTCGGGTGAGTCCTAAGGACTGCCCGGTCCCTATGGAAAATCAAGTAGGGCTCCTTGCAGACTACAGCGTGAAGCTCCAAAATCCTTCGGGCTGAGGTGATAGCCATCAGAAAAAGCGTCTTCCATGAAAGGAAGCACAGATCACAGCTCATAGCCGGTTCAAAAGGATGGAGGGTGAGCTTTTCCAGGACAAAGTTCAAGTCCCAAGGTGGAGTTGGGCTGTGAATGCGGGGGTTTCAGATGGAGAATGCCTTTCAGAAAGGTCTTTGAGAGCTCCAGCTGAGCCACGGGTTTACCATCCACTAGCTCGTGGTATGCGGAAATGGCTGAGATATGGACCTTCAACGGAGAATAGGACAGACCAGAGTCTGATACATGAAGGAGGTATTCCATGATTTTAGGGGCTGAACAGGAGAAAGGGTGCCAACCCTGAGCAGACGTCAAAATCGAAAACCGCTTCCACTTTACAGCATAAGTGGAACGGGTGGACGGTTTCCTGGCCTCGATGGGAACCTGAGCCACTCTAAAGGAGACCCCAAAGTGAGAAATCGCTATGTCTGAAGGAGCCACGCAGGAAGATGCCGGGTCCTGAGCCCCGGATGAACCAGCCTGCCCTGATCCTGGGTCAGGAGGTCATGGGTCAGTGGAAGTGGAACCGGTGGTTCCCTGGAGAGCTGCTGTAACAGCGGGAACCAAATTGTCTCGGCCAGAGGGGAGCAATGAGGATCATTGTTTGAGGAGAACTTTCTGTAGAATGGGAGATGGAGGGAAAGCATACAAGAATTTCCCTGTCCAGGATAGAGACAATGCGTCGTTCCAAAACGCATGTGGCTCTGGAACAAGCGAGCAAAACTTTGGAAGTTTTGCGCTGGATTAGGAGGCGAAGAGGTCGATTTCTGGACGCCCCCAATTTCAGAAGATGGAGTCCGCCACTTCCTGATGTAATTCCCATTCGTGGGCGAGAATCCGAGTTCTGCTGAGAACGTCTGCCAAGACGTTTAGAACGCCTGGAACGTGCACGGCCACCAGGAACAGAAGGTGCTGGACTGCCCAGTTCCATACCCGAGTCACTTCCCTGCAAAGGAGGTACGAACGGGTTCCTCCTTGTTTATTGATGTACCAAACTACTGACATATTGTCCGTTTGGATTAGCAGAGTTCCCTTGGGTAGCAGGGTCTGAAAAGCCTGGACGGCATATAGGACGACTCTGAGCTCCAGAACATTGATGTAGAGAGAAGCCTCCAGGCCTGTCCAAAGGCCTTGCACTTGATGATCCCCCAGATGGGCCCCTCACCCCATGTTCAAGGCATCCGTGGTGAGGGTAGCTGCAGTGCAGGGTTTCGGAACTGAAGTCCCAGGGAAAGATTGTGGGGATTCTCCCACCACTGTAAATCCCTTTGGACAGCTGGAAGAGACCAAGACTGGATGGTCCAGGTGGGTCTGGGAGCTGATCCCTGCACCCTTAATGACCACTGCGTGATTCGCATGTGCAGCCTTGCTAGAGGAACGGTCGTGATGGAAGCTGCCATCAGCCCTAACAGTCAAAGGACCTCCCGGGCAGGAATGGTCCTAAGAGAGGCTACTTTGCGAGCCTGACTGATAAGGGTCTCCACCCTGTCCGGAGGAAGGAAGACTCTGCACCGGACTGTATCCAGAACTGCCCCAATAAACTGCAGTCTCTGGGACAGTACTAGAGACGACTTGGGGACACTGACCATTATCCCCAGTCGATTGAAGAGGTCCAGTGTGAAAGTCAGAGATTCCAATAACAGAGCCCTGGATGGAGCTGAGATCATCCAGTCATCCAGGTAAAGGAACACCGCAATACCCCTGCAGCGTAGAAATGTTGCCACCACCACCAGGCGCTTGGTAAAAACCTGAGGTGCCGAACACAGATCAAAAGGGAGTGCACGGAACTGGAAATGCTCCCCTTGGAAACAAAAACACAGGAAACGGTGGTGGCTGGGGAAGATAGGGATGTGCAGGTAGGCATCCTGCATATCCAGTGTGCAGAGCCAATGATTCTCCAACAGGAGAGGAAGTAGACTCTGGAGCGTCAGCATGCAGAACTTCTTGTACTCTACATACTGGCTGAGGTGACTCAAATCAAGAATGGGTCTGAAGTCCCCGGTCTTTTTTGGAACCAGGAAGAAATGGAAGTAAAACCCTTTTCCCCTTTGCCTGAGGGGACTGGCTCGACTGCTTCTTTGAGCAAGGCGCACTGGACCTCCTCCCATGAGCGAGGAGGGCTGGTCCCAGGGTAAAGGACCATGAGAGGACTATCGGGGATCTCCAGAAACTCGATGGTGTGTCCAACGGACACTAGTTGCAGGACCCACTCGTCTGGAGTGATGCGCCTCCACTCCTGCGTGTGGCGGGTGAACCTTCCCCTGCTCCCCATCGAGACTGAGGGTGCAGTGGGGCTGGAGAGTCAAGAAGTGGTGGGGGCGCTCGGGAGGAAGTCCCCAGACATCGCTGATTCTTGGAAGCGGGGGTAGCAGTACCGTGGCCTTATGCTTAGCTTGGCCCTCGCCCGAGCGTTCTTCCCCTGCCTCCCGGTCCTTTTCCGAAAGGGCTGCTGTTGTTGTTGATTGTCTGATAGGTACATGGACCTAATGGATTTAAGGGACACGCCTTTGTCCTGTAAATCCGTTATGATGTCCTTGATATCTCCTCCAAAAAGGACTGAGACCCTGAAAGGGGCATCCTGAATCGCCAACTGGAATTCATTAGCGAGTCCAGAGAGATGAAGCCAGGAGTGCAGTCTAAGGGCAATGGCAGTTGCTGAGGTAGGGGCCACCGAATCGACGGAGTCGTAGATGGCTCAAAAATCATGCCTACAAGAGATCTTGAAGAGGTGGAGATCCTTAGCAAGCTCCTCCTTAAGGGGTGATGGGTCCATGGACTGGATCCGTGCCTCCAACCTGGCCATAGTCTGTTTCTGCTGAGATACCATGTGGGCCACGTAACTAAGGGAGCAAAGTCTGTACATGGCTGACGAGTAATCCATCTTCCAAAACTGGTCCATCAGCCTCGACTCTTTGTTCGGAGGTGTTGTGCTTATGTGCTTGGGAGCTGTACAGCGGTCATGAGCAGCCAAGATAACCACAGAGTCTGCCTTAGGATGAGCCTTTAAAAAAGGTGCATCCTTAGGCACCTGGTAGAGCCTGTCCGCCCTCTTGGAGACAGCCGGGATCAAATGAGGCATCTGCCAGACGGTGATGGTGAGGTCTTGATGAGGACCCATCCATGGGGGGACCAGAATAGACGGCAGAGACTCTAAATCAAAATGTTCCGCGAGTCATTACAGCATAGGATCCTGATCCTCAGACTCCCAGTCAAAATGATCTCAAGGTCCTCAAGAGGTCCGAAAAGGAAGGATGCTCCAGAGGGGATTTAGGTGAGGTCCTTCCTTTCGTATAGTCAGGGTCCTCCGCAGGTTCCTCCTCCTCGGAGTCCTCCCTCCCGTCGGAGCCGTCTTCCGCCTCCTCAACAGAGTGACGATGAAAATCCTGTAAGGTGATATCCTGTTGAGACTTCCCCAAGACGTGGACGGTGGAAACAGAACTGCTCGGGGAAGGGGATCTAGGAATCTGCGGCTGCAGGAGTCTGGCTTCTAAATCCACGATCAGCTCAGACCTGGCACCCTGCTGCCACCAAGACTGAATTACGGTCTTGAAATCCAGAACCATTGGGGCGGAGCTGGTTGAGGTTGGGGGGGAGGAGGGGCAACGGAGGGATAATACCCCTGGAAACCCATATAAGGGGAATATGGGTTGTAACCATGGTGGAACTGCCCAAAATGGCTCCAATCAGGAGTGGAACCCCCCGGGTAGGGATCCCGAGGATACCCAAAGGGGTAATGGGGGAAGTTCAGGGCCTAGAATAGATTTCAGACGATGGATCAGGTGTTGGGGGGAACCCACATCGGACCCGCCATAGTGTAAATGGGAGGAGGGTCCGGCGTCGGGACAGCCCTCGTAGAAGGAACAGACGTAGGCACCGGTGCAGCCCGATCTGGCACTGGAAGAGTATCCAACATCAGAGGGGCCGGAGGCGGAACCAGATGAGGGAGCTCCAGCGTCGGGGTCAGGTCCGGTGTTGGGGCCAGAGGTAAGGGCCTGTCAGGATCACTGGCGTCGGGGGAGGCCCCGGTGTCCCGCCGGAAGGCAGAGGGGCCTCCACAAGAAGACCGGACGTCGTGAAGGAGCCTCCTGGTCCGCGGTCCCCGCAGGGGAATGCAGAGAAGTACCCACTAAGTCGAGAGGCTCGATGGGGTCTCTGAGACTGTCGACTGACGCGTCTGAGGAAGACTGCGAGGATGTGGGTGCAGTAGTAGGAGGGAGAGGGGCTTTCTCCCTCTGGTCCCGCCGGACGTTGGATGAGGTGCCGTTAGGCCCTGACGGGGAACCAGGCGCGTGCGGTCATCGGAGACGGCCGTCTTAGCGAGCAAGGTCAGACGGTCAGGGGAGGAGCCCTTGGCCAGCTTATCAACCATGGCCAGGCGAATGCCCCCAGCCGGGGGAGTCGACTTATCGGCCACCGTGCGGTCCCCAGAGGAGCCGGGAGCCGACTTAGCTGCTGGAGTCTTGTCTGACTTACCATCTGTCTTTGGCAGTAATGGGGCTTTGCTTGTGGACGGCCTGGCATCGTCCGCGGAGCGAGCCCACTCCCAAGGCTTCTCTTTATGCTTCTTTGAAGGGGAAGACTTTTCGGACGAATCCCTAAGGTGCTCCATCCCTTTCTCCAGGGAGGCCAGTCGCGATTTAAGAAGGTGGGCCTCCACTGCCTGTTGTCTGCATTTTTTAGTGGCCTGGTTGAATGACTGGCAGTCACGGCACGAGGAGATAGGATGGTTAGGGCCTAGGCAGAGAACGCACTTCTGATGACCGTTTTTGTGCGGGATCTGCGTTCCACAAGCAGAACACTTTTTCTTCGAAGACATCAAAGCTACAGTTAAATCTGAAGAGAACTGAGAGGGAAAAACCCGACGTGGAAGAACTTTCTCGACGATCGCTACTGGAAGTCTGCGATGCGACTTGACACGAGGCGACTGCGGGAAAGAACTGGAGGGCGGGTGTGGGGACCACCCACTATATACAGTCATGCTGACATCAGTCACGTGACGACTGGTAGGCAGTCCCCCGTCAGGTATTGCTAGAAAAGTCTGCCGTGCAGACAGACGCCAGTCCTATATGTTAAGGAACTCTCTCGAAATAAGATCTTTGTTTTCTCATAATTTTACCCTAAATTTTCAACACAGCCTTCATATGACCTCCACATAGCCTTCTTAAGACCCCACCTCATGAACAAGGGTGGAGAACATTTTCAAATCCTACCAACAAATGCAAAAACACATTTTGGCCAGGATTTAAAAAATGACAGCTGACACACTCATTAGGTGCTGTGAAGAAATGACTATGTTGAAAATGTGGGGTCAAAATATTGAAAATTAAAGTTACGAGCCTGCACTCATAAATTTCAAGTTATTTTTTAAATATTTTTACCCCAGATTTTCAACATAGCCTTCTTATGACCCCACCTCATGAATAAGGGAGGAGAAAATCTTCAACTCTTGCCCGAAAGGTGACCTCACGCAACGACAGCAAAATCACCTTCCAGCGATCTGTGTAATTTCACTGCCAGTGCTCATGGGGTCCCCAAAAAAGGCATGTTGAAAAGTAGGGGCAAAAATATAAAAAAAATGACCAAGTTATGCCACAAAGTTCAAAACTTAATTGAAAAACATTCAACAGCATATCGGATTTCCTCAGTTCATTGTCCAGTGTTGAAGAGTGAAGGCATGTCTGCAGCCCAGAGAGGATTACAGCGTTGGACCCCCGGTGGGTAGCTGGGGGTTGGGGGTGCTGAGTGGAAGGGTTGGGTGGGTGGGGGACTAATGGCACTGGCAGCAATAGACATCAATGGACTGTTTTCTTTTCACAGGAGAAAACTGTGTTAATGCAACATTTAGGGTTCCAGGCTCAAGTGAGAAATGTGGTTGTGGGTTTCTAACCTAAAACCACTCCACCCTAAAACAAATAGAGTGTCTTCCTTGGGGTTGTCAACCTAAAGCTCACCTTTCTATACACTCAGAAATATACACACCTAATGGGTGAGCTTTAGGGTTGACAACCCCAAGGAAGATTGCACCCCTAATTTGTTTTAGGCATTTTTGAGTTCTAGGGTTGCAAACCCTAAAACCACATTTACCTACTTTTTCACTTTAGCCTGAACCCTATGTTGCATTAACACAGTTTTATGTAAAGAATTTCCTTACTTTTTGAGATAATATAATCATATTCTTATTTGCCTCCAGGCCCTGTGCTCCCATCTATCCTTTTTCAGATAGTGTAATCGTATCCTTATTTGCCTGAAGGAGCGCAGGACCCTTTTGGGCCCTACGCTACCATCACTCCAATGATGCGTATATGTATGTTGATGTGGAAGTGCAGGGCCCTTTGGGCCTTGCGCCTCCATTTGTAGGACAACAGCAACCAAACTGTCAGCACAGCCTTCTTATTACCCCTCCTCATGAACCGGTACTGAAAATTTTCAAATCCATGCCAAAATGTCATTCCACACCACTGCAACATCATTCTGTGTCAGAGGCCTGAAAAGACTCTTTGGCCAAGATCTGAAAAATGACAGCCATGACATCACGTTCATGAGGTGGTATAAAGAAATGGCTATGTTGAAAATTTGGAGGGAAAAGAAAAAAATTGCTCGCCATGGTAATGTTGTTTCTTCTAATGGAGTCTTGCTATATTCTGACAAAATGCAGTTAGCCCCAGCACTTGAACTGCCCAGGGAGAGTAATGGGTTAAACTCTATGCCGAGCATAGAATGTTGAGCTCGAGCTCAGTTTTCAAACCTCTGTCCCTGGTACATTCTAATGTAATCATCAGATTCTTACGAGCACTAATGCTAACTAAGCTAACTTAAAAATTTTTTTTTTTTTTTTTTTTTTTTTTAAATTAAGCCACAGGCCAACAAATACTTGGGTCAAAAAGACTCATGTCGCGAACCCAAGAACAAGACCTTGATACAAATAGTGGTAATAACTATAGAAATAATAAATTCTAAAATATTAATAACACTCATCCTGGCCAGGATGAGATCAAAGAGGTACACCTCTGGGGTGCAACATCGCACCTGCCAAAACCCACATCCCAAAAGGAGGTTCTGAGAGAGGTCAGAATACAGCAAGACTCCATTAAAAGAAACAACATTACTATGGTGGGTAATTTTTTCTTCAAACAACATGAAATCTTGCTGTATTCTGACAAAATGCAGACTACCAAGCAGTACCCCCTTGCAGGAGGGTTCTATAGAACCTACTTTGGAAAAAGGCTCTGTAGTACTGCCAAACCTAGCATCACTTCTGGCTTGAGTATCCAGACAGTAATGCTTGATAAATGTGTGAAAAGTTTTCCAGGTGGCTGCTTTACAGATTTCAAAGAGGACAATATCCTTAGCTGCTGCCAAGGAGGCAGCTGTACCCCTGGTCAAGTGAGCCCTGAAACCTGAGGGATGCTCCTTGCCCAATTTTGTGTAACAGAACTGAATACAAGAGACAATCCACCTGGTAACTGTTCTCTTGGTGGCAGGTTTACCCTTTCCCACTTCTCCCAAAGTGAGAAACAACTGAAAGCAGCCATTTCTGTGGGCCTTAGTATGGTCCATATAATAGATTAACGCCCTTTTTACATCCAGACTGTGCAGCCTTCTCTCACCTGAATAAGAATGATCAGTGAAAAACACTGGCAGGGACATAAGACTGGTTAAGATGAAAATCTGAAACCACTTTGGGGAGAAATTTTCTATTTGTCCTGAGCACCACCTTATCCTTGTGAAAGGCGATAAAGTCAGGCTCTACAGACAGGGCCTGTAACTCGCTGATCCTCCTGGCAGAGGCAATGGCTACCAGGAACACAGTCTTCCAAGTCAAGTACTTTAGCTCAGCTGATGACAAAGGTTCAAAGAGGGGCTGCATGAACTGTGCAATACAGATATTCAGGTCCCAAGCTGGAATTGGTTCCCTAAAGGGAGGG
The DNA here is from genome assembly GCA_016271365.2 of Neoceratodus forsteri. Taxonomy (NCBI): domain Eukaryota; kingdom Metazoa; phylum Chordata; order Ceratodontiformes; family Ceratodontidae; genus Neoceratodus; species Neoceratodus forsteri. Next base: position 1,294,524,106 of record CM028129.1, read on the forward strand.
TTAAGATATACAAAACCTTTGAAGAATTTACTAAACACAGGGTAAGATGCAAGAGAAGATCCCTTCCCTGCAGAAAGAAAAGCAGACACAGCTGCTAAATGAACCGTAAGAGTGGCAGGCCTGAGGCCTAAGCCATTCAAATGGACCAAATAGTCCCAAATTGTGGATAGGTCAGCCGAATCTGGATGTACATTCCTCTGAGAGCACCAAATTCGGAATCACTTCTACTTAGAATTATAAGTTTTCCTGGTGGAAGGCTTCCTGGATACCTTCAGAACATCCAGAACCCCTTGTAAGAGATGCAGTCCTGCATATTCTAAGTCTTCAAGAGTCAAGCCTTGAGCCTGACAGAACTGAGGTTGGGATACCACATCATCCCCTGAGAGGAGGTCAGAAGGTCGTGTCTCCTGGGAAGATAGAGGGGAATTGTGACTGTCAGTGACAGTAAGAGAGGGTACCAAGGTTGCCTGGCCCAATCCGGTGCGACCAATATCACTGTACAGGGCTGAGACCTGATTTTTATCAGTACTCTGAAAATCAGAGGAAAGGGAGGAAAGGCATAAAGAAACTTGTTTATCCAATCCAACAGTAGAGCATCCTGAGGCACAGACCCAGAAGTGGAGGTCTGCAGCAGGACAGGGGAAGTTGATGACTGTCTGGGGCTGCAAAGAGATCTATCTCTGGAGTGCCCCACCTCCTGAAAATGATGTGGAGAACTTGGTGATTTAGGGCCAACTCATGGTGACCCTGAGAAATCCTGCTGAAAGCATCTGCCAGAACACTGTCCTTCCCTGAAAGATGCACTGCTATCAGGGAGGTCTGCAGAGAGTAGGCCAGAGGCCACACCTTCATGGCTTCTGTGCACAAAGCTGTGGACCGAGTGCCCCCTTGCTTGTTTATGTAGCACACAGTGGTAGTATCTGTCCTGACTTGCACCACCTTCCCCTGTACCGATTCTGAGAATGCCTGAAGGGCTAGAAGCACAGCCTTGAGTTCTAGTAGGTTGATGTGAAGGAGAGACTCCTGTTGTGACCATGTGCCTTGAGCAGTGAGGCTCCCCAAACAAGCTCCCCAACTCAAAAGGGATGCATCTGTGGTGAGAATCACTGAGGGTGACTGGTGATGGAAGGGACTCCTTGCCTGAGATTGTCCTTCTCCACCCACCATTGGAGAGCCTGGACAGAAGTCCAAGTTACTGGAATTAACTTGGTAAGAGAGTCCTTTTTCTGAGACCAGAAGGGCTTGAGGTGAAACTGAATGTCCCTCATTTGGAACCTGGCTCCCTGGACCACTGCAGTGGAAGCTGCCACGTGGCCTAGAAGCTGTAGAAAGTGCCTGGCCGGACGAGACACTTGAGGTCTGAAAGAGGCTGCCAGATCTGTAAGGGCCCTTACCCTTAGAAAAGGAAGAAAGGCCTTTGCCTGAATAGTATCCAGCTCTGTCCCTATGAAGGTGAGAAGCTGGACTGGCTACAGCACTGACTTGGAGAGACTGAGAAGGAATCCTAGGGAACCCATAAGACTCAAGGGTAATGGCTAGAGCTGACCTTACTTGATGTGGAGACTGGCCTACAATGAGCCGGTCGTCTAGATAGGGGAACACAGAGATAGCCTGCCTTCTGAGGAAGGCTACAACTGCTGCTAAGCATTTAGTAAAAACTCTGGGGGCATATGTGAGGCCAAAGGGCATTGCTCTGAACTGATAATGACCTGAGGGCAACTGAAATCTGAGGTACCTTCTGTGGGAGCATCTGATTGGAATGTGAAAATAGGCATCCTTGAGGTCCAGAGAGGCTAGCCAGTCTCCTGGCCTCAGAGAGAGAAGAATGATTCCCAGAGTCACCACTTTGAATTTTGGTTTTGTAAGATGTTTGTTCAGACATCTTAAGTCTAGGATGGGGTCGCCACTCCCCTGTCTTTTTTGAGGTAAGGAAGTACTTTGAGTACAACCCTTTTCCCCTGTGCAACAGAGGAACTTGCTCCACAGCTTTTTGAAGCAATGAAGACAAAATCTCTGCCTGTAAGTCAGCTTTTTCCAGAGGTGTGGCAGGCTTGAAAGACCTTGCTCTGATCTGGGGAAATTTCTCGAAACTGAGAGCAAGGCCCTGGCTCACCACTTCCATGACTCATTTGTCTGAGGTAACAGACTTCCATGCCTGGAAGAAATGAGCCAGCCTGCCCCCTACTGGATTAGGGGAGGCGACCTGGTCTGACACATCAGGGTGCCTGCTTGGCAGGGGTTCTAGGCTGGGAAGTGGATGCAGCCCTGATCATCCCCCTTCTGTCTCTCCCTCTGAAAAAACTCTCTGCTGGAAGGTAGAGGAGGCCTGTGCTTGGTAAAAAGGCCTCTGAAAAGGCCTACCCCCTACCAGCCCTAGACTGCTGCTTCTAAGGAGCAGCCTGCCTTTCCTTGGCCACTGCACTCCTATAGGTGGTCCTGCATTCATCCATTTTCTTCATATACATCTCTGTCTGCTCCCCAAACAGAGAGTTCTGTACCACAGGAAAATCCATAGTCTTAGCCTGGAAATCCTGAGAAAGGCCAGTACATCCAAGCCAAGCAAATCTCTTTAAGGAGACAGATGTAGCCATGACTCTTGATGAAACATCATTCGAGTCCACTGCAGCATGAAACTGAACTTTGGATGCCTCAATCCCATCTGCTGCCACCTGTTCCAGCTCCTTGGCCAGCTGTGGAGGGGCATTCTTTGCTAGTTCCAGAATAGTATCCCATCTAGACTTCTGGTACCTAGCCACATAAACCATATAGGAGGCCTGCCCAAGTCCCAAGGAGGATGACAAGTACTATTATTTGGCCATAGCATCCAGCTTCCTGGAATCCTTATCTGGGGGGTGTGAAGCCAAGGGGGAATTTATCCTTGTCACAGGCTGCAGCCTGCACTACCCCAATATGACTGCAATGGTTAAAAAAGGAATTCCGTCCCAGAACCTGACAACATATACCGCCTGTCCATCTTTCTATCCACAGGAGGTACAGAGGTGGGTACTTGAAGAATTTTTTGCGCGTTTCCCCAAAGATTTGTGCAAGGAAATAGTCTTTTTGAATCTGGGACATCCATCATTTCCACAAATCCAGGTTCCTCTTCCTCTTCAGAGGCTACCACAGTGGGAAGCTGAAGAGTTTCTGCCACCGTTTTGTAGCACAAAAAGTGGGAAGGGGACTCAAAGTCTGGGAGGATAAACTGAATTAGGCCTGTCTGGGGAGATGTCAGGCTCCACTGGCTCATCTAGGCCTTCAAAATCTTCTTCTACTTCTTCTTCTCCCTCCCATTCCAATTCATAAAAGGCCTCCAGATCATAATCGGAGTGAACCTGAACCGACTCAACCGACCATCTTGTAGAAGTCGTCAGTTCGGTTGGAATAGGTCGAAGCGACTGAACTATACTGATCAATTTAGCAATCTCCTCGGTTGTTGGGATCTGTGGATTCGCATCCGAACCAGCCGACTTTGTTTTAATTTTTGTTGGAACCGATCCCTCAGAATCTGCTTTCCGTTTGCCCAAGGAGGTATCGCCCGGGTTAGCAGGCACCTCCTCAGGTTCGGTCAGGACCGAACTGGGCTGGCCATCTGAGTCAGCAGATTTTTTTGCCCACTTTTTCCTTTAGCCAGTTCAAGCGCTTATCCAGCGTGGCTTCAGGAAAATTTGCACAAATTTGGCAGTCTGTTTTCAGGTGATCAAACCCCAGACAATAAACACAGACAAGGTGGGGATCGGCTTTAGCAAAGGCCCCCCCACACTCCATGCAGTGCTGAAACCCAGTGGGACTGGTTTTCTTCTTGGGTTTCTCAGACATTGTGCTTTTTCTACCAAGTTACCCTATGAAGGCGTTCAAGCCAGGTAACACCAAAACTTTAAGTCACCAAGAGTTGTGGAAAAACAACTAAAAAAAAAAACTCAGTTTATTTGAGACCAAAAGGTACCAGAACTCACTACCAGAAAACACTTTACAATTTACCACAGAAATGTATTTGGTTCTACACTGGACTGATCGATGAAGAACCGAAAGAAATTCTCACCACTATCTACTAAACTACACTACTTGTACTGTAGACAGAGATTTGATGACCGAAAAACTATAATGGTTGTACAAAACCGACCGATTTCTTTACTACCAAACCGAAGTAGCGAGGAGAAATCTCCGGAGCGACTTCACAGTTAGGCAAAAAAGAATCTAATGGTTACATTAGAATGTACCAGGGACAGAGGTTTGAAAACCGACCTCGAGCTCAACATTCTATGCTCCGCATAGAGTTTAACCCTTTACTCTCCGGGGTAGTTCAAATGCTGGGGCTAACTGCATTTTGTCAGAATACAGCAAGACTTCATGTTGTTTGAATATGCAATATTATGAAAGTTATGAGCAAGCATAGGTAAATTTCAATGGCTACACATAACTACCATTTTAACATATTTTGACCCCAAAATTTCAACATAACCTTCTGATGACCCCACCTCATGAACAAGGGTGGTGAAAACTTTAAAATCCCGCCTGAAAGGTGATTTTGTCAAGCAGCCACAAAATCACCTTTTGGGACGGATTTGCATAATTCCACTACCACTGTTCATGAGGTGGTTCTCAAAAAGGCCATGTTGAAAATTTGGTGTCAAAATACACAAAAATGGCAAAGTTATGAACCAAAGTTGAAAACCTCATTTAAATACACTGAACCGCACTTGCCTTACTTTGCAATAGTTCCAGCAGCAAGATGAGTCTTCGATCAGAGAATGGATCTTCATCCTGGGACTTGTTCAGGAGAGTGAGGATTTGTGGAGGGGTCGGGGGAGTGGGGTGGTGCGTGCTGAGTAGGAGGTCGGGGTTGGAAGGTGGTACCAGTGACAGACAATTTTCTCTTTTACTGATTAAAAAAAAAAAAGACACTGAAGGACAGTTTCCATTATTTCAGTGGGAGGTGCCACTAGACACCAGGGAGAAACACCAACATTATGAGGACGACGATCGGACGGTGGGGGGCACCACTAGACACCAGGGTAAAATGAAGCAACTACGGGGTTGGCAATGGGTGAGTGGGGGGTGCCACTAGACACCAGAGAAAATGTACAAAATTATGGGGATGGCTTGCAAAATGCTTTTTTTCATTTGAAGGAATCCTTTTCCACATCAAACAAAAAAAGGAAACAAATAGGATTCCTTCAATAGAAAAAAGAATAACAAAAAAACTAAGTACACAATCTTTTTCCGTATCAAGGGATCCTTTTTCGTTTGAACGAAAAAACCCATACGGAAAAAGTGTAAGCGGGTGATGAACAAGGATTTTAAACGCAAAAAAAAAAAAAAAAAAAAAATTCGTGCGTTTTCCTACAGTTAACTGCATAATCCACCTAATGGAGTCCTGGTGAGCACCATACACGTCTTGGTCTCTCTACAGAATGTAATTTTTGTGAGTTTTGAATCTTTCCTCAAAGAAAATGGAAAACAAAAAAGGATTTTCTTCAAACGAAAAAGATCCTTTTTCTAATGGACCAAGTTCTTTTTTTGTTCCATACACCTATGCAAAAGACTGTACTGAGCATGCTCAGAAACAAAATTTTAAAATTTAATAACTTTGGAATGGAGGAAAAAATTACTCACCTTAGTAATGTTGTTTCTTCGAATGGAGTCTTGCTGTATTCTGACAATAGCAGTGAGTCCCAACCTTCGAACTGCCCCGGAAATGAAAGAGTTAACTTTCCATGCCAGGCATGGAACACTGAGCTCGAGCTCGGTTGAGACTCTGTCTGTTGCTGTTTAAACTCAAACCGTCAGATCTTTACGAGCTAAACTCACTAAGGTCCAGTGTGGAAGCTGTAAACTTACACTAGCCAACTGGCTACTAAACATAAAAACAAATTTTTTTTTTGGTCCCAAAACAAAGACTCAAGTCAGGAGACCCAAAAAATGAAAAACACAACACCCACTCACCCAAGAAAAGGGGTGAAACAACAAGGTGGGACACCTACTGAGTGCCAACACTGCCACTGCCCACCCACATCCCAAAAACAGAGGTTCTGATAGGGGAAGGCAGGGGGGGAGGTCAGAATACAGCAAGACTCCATTAGAAGAAACATTACTAAGGTGAGTAATTTGTTCTTCACACAACATGTGTCTTGCTGTATTCTGACAATAGCAGACTACCAAGCAATGCCTCCATGAAGGAGGGACAGAACCTACTTAGGAAATAGGCTCTGAAGCACAGCTATGCCAAACCAAGCATCACTCCTAGCCTGGATATCCAGGGAGTAATGCTTGGTAAAAGTGTGAACTGTTTTCCAGGTAGCTGCTTGACATATCTCTAGAATAGGGATATCCCTGGCAGCAGCCAGGGAAGCGGCTGTACCTCTGGTAGAGTGAGCCCTCAGGCCTGAGGGTGGAACCTTACCCAGTTTTTCATAACAAAATTGGATACAAGAGACAATCCACCTGGCAATGGATCTTTTAGTGGCAGGTTTCCCTTTACCAACCTCACCATAAGTGAGGAACAGTTGGAGGGAGTCAAACCTGTGACCCTTGGTACGTTCTATGCAGTAGCTAAGGGCTCTTTTCACATCTAAACTGTGCAGCCTCCTCTTGCCAGAGGAGGAATGGTCAGTGAAGTAAACAGGAAGACACAGATTGATTAAGGTGGAAATCTGAAACCACCTTAGGCAAAACTTCCGTTAGTCCTGAGGACCACCTTATCTCATGAAAGGAGATAAAATCAGGCTCCACTGACAAGGCTTGTAACTCACTTGTCGTCTGGCAGAAGTGATGGCTACCAGAAACACAGTTTTCCAAGTCAAGTACTTAAGCTCTGCTGAAGACAAAGGTTCAAAAGGGGGTTGCATAAGCTGAGCAATGCAAACATTAAGGTCCCAAGCAGGGGCAGGGTCCCTGAATGGAGGGTTGGTATGAAGCAATCCCTTGAAAAACTTGGAGAATACAGGGTGAGCTGAAAGAGAAGAGGGCTTACCTGCTGAAATGAAAGCAGAAACGGCTGCCAGATGCACCTTCAGTGTAGCTGGTCTAAGCCCCAAGCTATTTAAATGGACCATATAATCAAGGACTGTGGGCAGATCAGCAGACTCTGGGAAATATGCCTTCCAGAGCACCATATGGAAAATCTTTTCCACTTGGAATTATAAGTAGTCCTGGTGAAAGGTTTCTGAAGCCTTCAGAATATCCATTACACCTTGGGAGAGGTAAATCAGCAAACTCTAACTCTTCAAGAGCCAGGCCTTGAGATTGAGAGATTTGAGATTCGGGTACCAAACCCTCCCCTGAGCACAGGTTAACAGGTTGTAATTCCTGGGAAGACACAGGGGAAGATGGACTGCTAAGGACAGCAGAAGTGGATACCAGGACTGTCTGGCCCAGTCTGGAGCAATCAGGATCACCTTGCAGGGTTGAGACCTGATTTTGACTAGCACTTTGAACAGGAGAGGGAAGGGGGGGAAAAGCAAACAGGAACTTCCCTTCCCAACTGAGAACTAAGGCATCCAGGGGGACTGAACCCAACACTGGGGGCCTGCAGCAAAAAAGGGGAAGTTGGTGATTGTCTGCGGCTGCAAAAAGATCTATCTGTGGGGTGCCCCATCTGGAAAATATCACCTCCAAGACCAAGGGATCCAGTGACCATTCGTGATGGCCCTAAGATATCCTGCTGAGAGCATCTGCCAGACATTGTCTTTGCCTGGGAGGTGAACTCCTGTGAGGGAGGTGTTCAGAGAATAAGCCAGAGACCACAACGTCATTGCTTCTGTGCACAAGGCCGTAGACAGAGTGCCTCCTTGCTTGTTGATGTACCACATTGTGGTGGTACTGTCTGTTCTGACCTGGATAACTTTGTTCTGAACAGATTTGGAAAAAGCTTGAAGTGCTAGAAATACTGCTCTGAGTTCCAATAGATCGATGTGAAGCAGAGATTCCTGAGGGGACCAAAACCCCTGGGTAGTCAGGTCGCCCAAGTGAGCCCCCCACCCCAAGAGGGAGGCATCTGTAGTAAGGATTAAGGAGTGGGACTGAGTGACAAAGGGAACTCCCTGCCTTAGATTTTTCTGATCCTGCCACCACTGTAAGGCCTGGATCAGGGTTTGAGTCACTGGGATCAATTTGGTCAGAGGGTCCTTCCTTTGAGACCAAAAGGCTCTCAAATGGAAGTGAATGTCCCTCATCTGAAATCTTGCTCCCTGCACCACTGCTGTGGAAGCAGCCATGTGCCCCAGGAGCTGTAGAAAATGCCTTGCTGGTCGAGACACCTGCAGGGTGAATGAGGAGGCCAGTGAGATAAGGGTCCTTGCCCTGTCCAGGGGAAGGAAAGCTCTGGCCTTTTCTGTGTCTAGCTCTGTGCCTATGAAGGTGAGGAGCCGAACAGGCTCTAGAACTGACTTTGAAAGATTCAGAAGGAAACCCAAAGAGGTGAGCAGTTGCTGAGTTATCTGTAGGTGTAACTTGACTTGGTCTGGTGACTGGCGTACTATGAGCCAGTCGTCCAGGTATGGGAAGATGGCAATCCTTTGCCTTCTTAGAGAAGCAACTACTACTGCCAGGCATTTTGTGAACACCCTTGGAGCAGAGGCTAGACTGAAGGGCATTGCTTTGAACTGGTAATGGTCTAGGGCAGCTCGAACCTGAGGTACTTTCACATGGGTGCTTTTGATGAGAATATGTAAGTAGGCATCCTTGAGGTCCAGGGACACTAGCCAGTCCCCTGGCCTTAGAGAGGGTAGAATAATTCCCAGAGTCACCATTTTGAATTTTGGTTTTAAAAGGTGCTTGTTTAAGTATCTGAGATCCAGGATGGGCCGCCATTCTCCTATCTTTTTTGGGGTAAGGAAGTACCTGGAGTAAAACCCTTTGCCCTGGTGTAGGGATGGAACCCTTTCCACAGCTCCGAGAGCCAGGAGGGAAGAGACCTCTGCCTCTAGGGCACGTGCCTCTGAGGGATTTGCAGGTGGAAAGGATCTGGCTCTCAGCTTTGGAAATTTTTTGAAGCTGAGAACCAGTCCCTGGCTTACTACTTCCAGGACCCACTTGTCTGATGTTAAGAGACTCCCAGTCCTGGACAAAGTAAGCCAGCCTGCACCCTACAGGTAGTGGAGAATCTGCCCTGGCCAACCCATCAGGGTGCCTGTTTGGCAGGAGGTTTTGGCTGAGGGGTGGAAGCAGGTCTGTTGGCACCCCTTCTGCCTCTCCCTCTAAAGAACCCACTCTGAGCATAGGCAGAAGAGGAGGCCTGGGCTTGGTAGAAAGGCCTATGAAAAGGTCTGCCCCTGCCCCTGGGGTGCTGCCTCTGAGGAGTGGCCTGCCTTTCCTTGGCCTGTGCACTTCTATAGGTGGTCCTATATTCGTCCATTTTCTTCATGTAATTCTCTGTCTGCTCCCCAAACAGAGAATTACCCACAACAGGAAAATCCATGGCCTTAGTCTGGGTATCCTGTGAAAGGCTAGTACATCTGAGCCAAGCCATTCTATGAAGTGCCACAGATGTAGCCATGACTCTAGATGACACATCATTGGAGTCCACTGCAGCATGTAATTGCACCTTGGATGCCTCAATACCACCAGTAACCACCTGCTCCAGCTCCTTGGCAAGCTGACCAGGGACCTGTTTTGCTAAAGCCATGACAATGTCCCATCTGGATTTCTGATACCTAGCAGTATAGGCCATATAGTTGGCCTGTCTGAGTCCCAAGGATGCTGCCATGTACTGTTTCTTTGCCATGGCATCAATCCTCCTGGAGTCCTTGTCTGGGGGGTGTGAAGCCAAGGGAATATTTGCCTTATCACAGGCTGCAGCCTGCACTACCCCAACATGGCTGCATTGTTGTGTAAGGAACTCCGTATCTGAGCCTGACAATGTATACCTCTTGTCCATTCTCTTATCCACAGGAGGTACAGTATTAGGAGTCTTCAAAATTTTAAATGTCTGTTTCCCAAAAGATCTGTGTAAAGGAGTAGACAGCCTCCTAGACTCTGGTATATCCATCATTTCCACATAGTCAGGCTCCTCCTGGTCATCCACAGCTTCTTCCATAGGAAGCTGGAGGGTTTCAGCCACTTTTTTATAAAACATGAAATGGGAGGGGGACTAAGAAAGCCTAGGAGGAGACACTCCTGAAGGTCTGTCTGGGGAGATGTCCGGGTCAATGGGCACATCCAGACTTTCAAAACCACATTCACTTTCCTCATACTCCTCTTCCTCCTCCTCCTCCGGTTCATAATATTCCTCTAAATCATAACCTTGAACTGGTGGAACCGGGGAAAGCAACTGCACAATTTTTATCGCTTTTGCTATTTCTTCAGCGGTTGGAGAGGAAAGTTTTGGCTCCACACCAGCTGAATTTTCCTTTCTAGTTCTCTTAGCCGGAACTGACTCCTCAGAATCGGCTCTCCTTTTGCCCAAAGAAGTCTCGCCCTGGTCAGAAGGCACTCCTTCTGGTTCGGTTTGAACCGAACCGGGCTGGCCATCCGGTTCAGCAGACTTTTGACTCCCCTTTCCTTAGCCTACCAACTCTCTTTTCTGGGTAGCTGCAGGAAAATGTTTACAAATCTGGCAGTCTGCATTGGGGTGGTCAGACCCTAGACAATAAACACAGGTGGTGTGGTCAGCCTTAGCAAATACTTCCCACACATTACAGTGTTGAAACCCAGGGCCCGGTTTTCTTTGGGTTTTCAGACATTGTGCCAGTCCTAACCAAACTTACCTTTTAATGGCAATCCGCCAGGCAACACCCTCTTATCGGTTCCTGACCGTGTCATTGAGTCGGGAAAAACGTAATAAAACCGCTTTTAGAACCGATAAGAACCGTAACCACACACCAAAAGTACAAATAAAGATTTTTATCAGCTTGATCGGTTCAAACCGAACCGATGAACCGTTTACAAGTTCCACACAGGATAGAAATAAATATAACCTATCTAGTACTCACAAATACCACAGACAGAGACTGAACTGACAGATTACGGTTTAAATTCGGTCGAAAACCGAGAAAAGCGGTACTTTAACCGACAAATTGAACCGAGCAGAAGGAGAAATCTCCGGAGCGACTGTTCAGTGAGGCGGAGTAAATAATCTGACGGTTTGAGTTTAAACAGCAACAGACAGAGTCTCAACCGAGCTCGAGCTCAGCGTTCCATGCCTGGCATGGAAAGTTAACTCTTTCATCTCCAGGGCAGTTCGAAGGTTGGGACTCACTGCTATTGTCAGAATACAGCAAGACTTCATGTTGTTTGAATAATATTTTTTTTCCAAACAAGCAAAAGGCGCTGGCCGGTGGTGCTGAGGGTTAAGGCTCTGGACGTCCCATATCGTGTCATGCCAGCGAACCGGGTTCAGGAATGAGCCTGGGCCATCGGGGCAGGCAGGGGAAGGAGAAGATCGAGCGGCTGGAGGACTGCTCTCTTCTCCTGGGGTGGGTTCCGGGGTTTCACCTCGCTCGGTGGCAGCTCCTGGAGGAGGCTGGGGGTGCTGTATCTGAGCAGGGATAGGTAGATGAGTTCTGGTGTCAATGGGCATCTGCGGGAGTGGGTGGGCTCGCTCACTCACCGCGCTGTCATTGCACGGCCACATCAGGGGGCGGTACTAAGAAAATACCCTGCCTCCCAGTAGGCGAAGGACGGTACAGGGGACGGCCAACCACGCCCAGTGCCGGGTCCTTCCGTTCATTTCTCTGGCTCTCCTCCCTGCCTGGCCAGTCTACTAGATTATAGACAGAGCACCAGGAGGAGTAGGTGGTCACACCTCGGGGGACTCAGAGCCAGGGGATTGGGTGGCAGAGTAGCGTCTTGAGAGGCAGCCGACAGAGGAGGAATGGAGGACTTCAGGCGGGCGGGAACATGGCAGTGCCGAGTGACCCTTTAGAGAGAGTCTGGGGTAAGGCAGAGAAAGAAAAAGAGTTGAAAAAAAAAAAAAAACCCACAAGCAAAAGGCATATCTGTGGGCCAAACTCTTCCTACTCTGAAAATTTCAGACCAAAATTCCAAACCGTCATGGCACAAGGTGATGACAAAAAAATATCGAATTTTTATGTTTTTGCGCTATCCTGATCTCAGAATACACACATCCAACCAGAATGAAACTTACCATGCAAAGAGGTCTGCTCCACCAGACCACACATGCAAAATTTCATGCAAATCCATTCAATGGTTGCAAAGATATTAACATTAAAACTTTGACGTTTAACACAGAAACCCCTGCTCAGCCATAAATACAGGTACGCTACCGTGAAACCTATAATATATAGGTATATAAATATACATGCGCACACACACACACACACACACTACAAGGGATTTTTTTTTTTTTTTTTATTTCAGGTGGCGACAATGGGAGATTGGGCACCCCCAGTGCCGGTGTTATGTTGAAGGGGGTTGCTGAGTGGGAAGGTTGGGTGGGGGGGACAGTAATGGCAGCGGCAGCACACATTGATGGGACAGACTTCTTTGTTACAGAGTATATTAGACAAAAAAAAACTGTAAGGGACAATTTTCTTTATTTCAGGTGGTGACAATGTGGATCGGGCACCCCCAGTGTCGGTGCTACGTCTTGGGGAGGTGGCGGAGAGCTGGTGGAAGCTGAGTGGGAGGGTCGGTGTGACACTGAAGAGCCTCTTGCAGACCACTTTGCATTGGACTGACAGTGTCACATCCCTCAAAAGTCACTCTGCTAAAAAAATGTTCGATGCGCATGCGCTCAAGGTGAATTAAAGCTATGGTTCCGATTTCAGAAGGCGTGACACTAGCACAAAACACTGATGCTTAATTAACAGCAGTGCATTATAGTGGTGAAATTTTTAACATATACTGTGTTTTTTTTATTCCTTTTTAGATTGCACTTTCCATCCTGTCTTGGATGACGCCCTTCTTTTTCCCCATTTTGAGTCTGCTTTACCACTTTTTGTTTTAAATGTAAAATAATAAAATGAGTGCTCCTTTTTATACGGCTTGGTCCAGGTTTTTATCAGTATTCTTTATTGTTTTTTAACACCTGGGGCCCAACACCAGGAATATGACAACCTACTTGGAACACGTGTTCAAAGGCTGGATGCCACTAGACACCAGGGATATAAAAACTTGTATGGGATGGGTATTTGGGGATAGGGGAGTGCCACTCGACACTGAGTATATGGTAACTTACCCGGGACAGATGTTTGGGGGTGCCACTGGACACCAGGGATGTGACAACTTGCATGGATGGATTTTCAGGGGTGGGTTGTGCCACTGGACACCAGGGAAGTCATCAGACGCACACTAGATGGGTGCTAATAGGCTGCAGCACAACGCAATAACAAAAAATATGACAATTTTTTCAACATAAGAGCAGCAAAATCCTGGAACTCCCTGCCTCTCACTATTGTAGAGGCAGATAACTTCGATTCCTTTAAAATTAGGCTTGATTCATGGCTACTCACTCAATAATTTGTTTAATATCCCACTGTTGTGGGAGGACAATCCAGATGGGCCTTGTGCCTTCTTTTGTCCTATTTTTATCCAGTAAATCCAGTAAACACACCATGCAGAACCCATAATGGCCACGCAAAATGCCCATTAGCACCCTGCATGCCCAATGGACTCATCTGTATGTTGGGGCTGAATATAGACCACAGGGAACCCAGTGCTATCCTTTCCGGGGAGTGCTATTCCCTGTGAGTAATACACAGCCCAGGTCCATGTTGAGGCAGCACAGCTTCACTTAGCGCTGTGTTGACAAGGATCGATAGTCAGATAGCACTGGTCTGCTATGTGACTAATTGCAGCAGCCGCTGAGCCGGATGTATGAGCAAAGCAGTATGTTTTGTGCTGCACTTCCTGTAAACCCATGGACTATCTGGCCCTTACTGCTGAAGATAATATTTCTTGGGCCTGAAATGAATTAACGAACCAGAACACAGTGGCAGTACAGCTCCCCCACCTCCACCTTCCCTGCCCGCACCTAGAACACCAACCAGCCAACCCCTTCCTTACTGGTGCGTCCGGGCATGTGCCTGGAATCCCAATATGACGACCATCATGGTCCTCCTCTCGCTATTCTGGCCAGCCGACAAATGCGCTGACACTGTGCATGCGCAATCCCCACAGCACTAGCACTTGGGGTGTCAACTTTCTACAGCTTACGGTGTACCCACAACCCAGTCGCACAAACCGTTAAACTAATTTCCAGGGCAACTCAACGCCCACAGCAGCACTGCGGCTGCATAAGCATAGTGCAGAACAAGAATGTCCGTCTGATCCTCCTCCACACTACCCAGTCCAATTTACTCAGCTCAGCATTGCAATCAAGATGATGATCCAAGAACTCCCCAAGACTCCCTCTAAGGTGTCTCTTAACAGGTCACCGTCCAGTGGTCAAGACAAGAAGTAAGTCAGGGCAGTGAGGGTCACAGCAGCTCACAGGTAAGAAACAGAGCTTGAGAGAGAGAGAACCTAAAGAGGCAGCAGATTGCAACAATTTATCTGGGCAGGCCTGACTGGGGGACACAGGGCTCAGGTGAGCTGGCTGGCAAGGCAGCAGTAGAGAGAAGCCAGGGAATGGAATGCCAGGGTGGTGGGTCAGACAGTCAGACAGTGCATCTTATTGCAGATCAGTCACTGAGACAAGTTAGGGAAGGAGGCGGGGGGGGGGCAGGTGTTGTAGGACTTGAGCAAAGAGTAGCTGCAGCCTGCTGGGAAGAGAGCTGAGGTCCTAGAGGTAAAGACTAACCTGACAAGGGCTCGGGACTGGTGGGCAGGACAGCAGAAGATCGCTGATGTCAGCTGTGGGCAGGCATTCAGGCAGACTCAAATTTCAGAGGAAAGGCTAGGTGGTGGGTGGTCAGTCAGTGCATCACTGATTACTCAGTCACTAACTGAGACAAGTTAGGTAAGGGAGACAAGGAGATGTGTTGTCCGGATGGGAGCAGCAGAGCAGGACTCAGCAAAGTGCAGCTGCAGCCTTCTTGGAGAGGAGGAAACCAGAAATCAGGGGTAGAATTTAAGGAAAAAAATGTGTTCACTTTGAGGTTTTAATAAAGAAATTCAGTGTATTTTAAATGCTCTACCTTTAAAAATATGAAAATCTATGGAAACTGGGCAGAATATCAAATTTCATGGCAGAAGGCTAGGTTTGCTGGCCAAGACACTTAGCTTCACCTGCGCTCTTTCCTTCTAGCTTGCTTGAAAGGACAGAACTAAGAACCTTACCAGAGTAAGGGGAAGGATTAAGACTTTTGGCTAGGCAGATTTACTGTGTGGTGTTTTTTATTTTGTACTCACAGGGATTGTTACTGTTTGTTGCTAACATTTTATTGCTTTATTTTTCTCATTCAAATTGCTGTTGCTGGGTATACCTTCTGCAGCATTATTACAAGGTGTGCCTACAGGTGTGTGCTAACAGATTACTGCTCTAATCTTCTGATTCAAATGGTCTTTTACAAGGCATATCTTCTGTTACTGCTTTATTTTTCTCTGTAGCAAAGTGTTTCTTACAGGGTATATCTTCTGTGAAATTATAACAGGTGCTGCTTACATTTTTTGACTTTTTATCATTAGGCTAAGCAAAATTACTATTTGCCCCTATTTTATTTATTTATTTTTTGCTGAAAAGGGTTTTTTTGTGTGTCAGAGGTGTTGCAGTCTCCTTCTCACACTGAAGGAGCAACTTGCTTTCCTCCCACAGCTCTTCAAGGGGATTAGGTGTGTATCTGGGGGTGGAGCTGGCAAACTGCCAGCAACTTCCAACAGAAAGAAGGGTTAAAAGGTCAGGTTAGTTGATAACTTGGAGGTGGAAAGCTAGGTTTGCTGGCCAAGGCACCTAGCTTCACCTGAGCTCTTTCCTTCTAGCTTGCTTGAAAGGACAGAACTAAGAACCTTACCAGAGTAAGGGGAAGGATTAAGACCTTTGGCTAGGGAGATTTACTGTGTGTTTTTTTTATTTTGTACTCACAGGGATTGTTACTGTTTGTTGCTAACATTTTATTGCTTTATTTTTCTGATTCAAATTGTTGTTGCTGGGAATACCTTCTGCTGCATTATTACAAGGTGTGCCTACAGGTGTGTGCTAACAGATTACTGCTGTAATCTTCTGATTCAAATGGTCTTTTGCAAGGTATATCTTCCGTTACTGCTTTATTTTTCTCTGTAGCAAATTGTTTCTTACAGGGTATATCTTCTGTGAAATTATTACAGGTGGTGCTTACATTTTTGTGACTTTTTATCATTAGGCTAAGCAAAATTACTGTTTGCCCCCATTTTATTTATTTATTTTTAGCTGAAAAGGTTTTTTTTGTCTCAGAGGTGTTGCAGTCTCCTTCTCACATTGAAGACAGGGACAGCATAGGTTTAAATTTAAAATTCAAAATTTCAAATTCTGTAAGTAGCCTTACTAAAACAAATGCTTTCATGTGCAGAAAGCTTAATTGGGGGCTAAAGCTTTCAGGGGTGGGACGGTTTAGATAATAAGAGTTTTCCTTTAAAAATTACTACTGGGCCTCTCAACTAAGCAAGAACCTGTGTCAATGCTAGCCTGGGAAGGAGAGGATGCAAGAGTGATATCTGCAGGGAACTACCTTTGGCTCTGCTAATTTGAAATCCACCCCCTATAACTAACCAATTCACCAGTAATATAGTACAAATCTGGGTGCAAGCCCATACTACTATCCACTGGACCACCGGCCTGTCAGGGCAAACATTCTTCAGAGTAGCTTCTAAAGGCCAACCTCAGCATAATGTGTTCCTTCACCAAGCGTGCTTCACCTTACGTGAACGCTTACTGGCTTCTACCGCACTTTACTGTATCTTCTAGCGTCACTGTATGCCGTACTACTGCACTGCATATAAATGCTGTAGTTACTGTATCCATATTCAGCTCCTTCGTATAGTTGACTCTTATGTCTCTGTTCTGTTGTTTTGACTGTATCCTCCCAAATTGTGCCGGAAAATAAGCACATTTTTTTCTAGTGGACTTATCCAGTAACCAAAAAAACTAAACAAGTCAACATGATAAACACTGTAATATGACCATACAAAAAGCTAAAACGGTAATGTGGTCCATTAGAAGTAACATCCATAGCTGTAACAGAAACATTATATTTCTTGATACAGATCTTATATAAGGCCACATTTGGTCTATGCTAGTCAATTTTAGTGTCCATACAAACAACAACAACAAAAAAGAAGATATAAATGAAGCTGATAAAGTTCAAAGAAAAGCCACAAAAATAATCTTAGGTACTGTCACAACTAAATCTTAGGGACTTTTTATATTCATAGGGTTAGTGAAACTCTATTAACAACGTATGACATTATCAATGATCCACAACTTATGTGAGATACGAACATAGAAAACAAAACACGACAGCTACTAGGGATCATCGATTACAATTATTAACCTACAATATTATTGATCCACAACTTGTGTGTTATACAAGCACAGAAAATAAAACACTAATTACTAGAGGTCATCCATTACAACTGAGACATAAATTTAATTCTATGAAAAGGAAAATGTTTTACTCAGAGAATTTTAGGTCCCTGGAACATACAACCAACCAATATTTTAAATTAGTAAAACAAACCTGTAATTGGTAAACAAAAAAATGGATGGATGCCTACACAAAAATGGAGGATTTCTCAAATACTTCCACTGGTCACTGGAGGAGCTGTTTATTGGCCAGCACCTCCTTAGCTCTTACTGACATATGAAGATATGAAAATAACCAGCAGAAGACCCTGCGTTCCATCTGGTCTGCCTAATTTCCAGACACCCACCTCCAGCAACTGACCTTAATATTGAAATGGGAATGAAAACAAGCTATAGAAGAGGCCACGTCACATGTTGCATACCCCTAGACTGGACCAGGAAGTACCATGCTAGGTTTCTGGACTGAAAATGGAAAATGCCAATCATGCTGGAAAAGCAGTACCCAGAAACATGATCCTGGTGGCAAACGAAACGAAAAGCTGTGATAACTGCGTGTGTCCATCATGCAAGCCAAAGAGGAGCGTACCGATATAGGTATCCAGAGAATGCAGGATAACTCCGCCCGCATTCAGGGGAGAAGGAAATAAATACAGGAAGGTGGAGAGTCTGACCATGCAAACACAGACAGGAGCCTGGAAAGGAACATTTAGGGGTAACAGAGTGAAAACCCGATCTTGCAAAACAAGAAGGAATGGGGTATTTGCAACCAATGCCTACAGCTCTGAATCCTGGTGAGCTAAAGGGGATGGCAACCTGATGAAATGCTGGTCAGGCAGGTAAAGGCATGTCAGAAGTGGCAGCAGGTCCCAATGAAGACCCTGTAAGAGACTACAGAACCAAATAATGCTCTCATACTGTAAATGATCTATGGACAGACACCAAAGCAGAAGCACAGAAACACAGACAACGGAGGCAGAAAAAGACCAAAGGTCTATCCAGTCTGCCAGAGTTCCCCATTTAGCCCTGGAAATGAAAATGAAAATTACGTACCTACCATAATTCTTGATCTTCTCTTGTATCTTCACCATTCATTATTGCTGGGTGTAAGCCGGAGGCACGCACCTGCCACAGGAGTTCTTTTTTTTTTTTTTTTATAAAGAGGAGTCGGCACCGAGAGTGACTCACCGCATGATGCGCAAGGGGCGGCCATTAGGCACCACAGACTCCTCCTCCATCCCAGTTCTGTTAGCTGGAGAGGCGAAATAAGGATACGAGAAAAGAAGAGCGAGGCAAGAGAGCCGAGGGGTAGAAAAAGGAAAGGATATAAACTGAAAAAGGATTAAGCTGGTAGAGGACAGAAAAAGTATGCCTACCCTAAGGGACCGCAGGGCCTCACTCCTGGAGCGGCTCCAAGGGAGGAGCAGATAAGGGAGAGAAAGAAGAAGGTAGAAGAAGAGAGGAAAAAAGGAAGAGTGATGTAGGGAGGGAAGATCCTACTGTTCCTCCAAGGTGCTAGCCTCCTCCACCCCTCGTCCCCATTCTCCTCTTCGATTCTGATGCCCCCAGCAACCACTATACCCTTCACTCTGTCCCAGTCATGCTTTAAACCACTGTTTTTGCACCCACCACCTCGGCTGGCAGCCTGTTCCATGTCTCCACCACCCTTTCTGTAAAATAATATTTCCTCATGTCCTTCCTGAACCTCCCTCCTGTTAGCTTCCACTCATGACCATGTGACTGCGAGCTGGTACTTATTAGGTTCCCCGCAGTTCACCCTGTTAATTCCTTTTAGGAATTTGAAAGACTATCATATCTCCCCTCTCCCTTCTGGTCGCCAGCGAGTACACGGTCAGTACTTTGAGGCACTCCTCATAGGACATGCTCTGCTGGCCCTGAATCATTTTTGTTATCCTATGCCGTACCGTCTCAAGCTTATCCCTATTCTTCCTTAGGCGAGGACCCCAGTATTGGGTTCAGTACTCCAACTGTTGCCTCACCAAGTATCTATACAGGGGAAGTATTACCTCCCTTTTTCTGCTATATAGGCCCCTCCCAATACATCCAAGCACCCCATCTGCCTTGCTATAAGCCTTGCTGCACTGACTCGATTGCTTAAGGGAGTTGCTGATAACTCTAAGGTCTCATTTCTCAGCCTTGGTACTGAGTCTCACCCTTCCCATACAGTACACCATCCTGGAGTTCTTGTTCCCTAGGTGCATCACCCTGCACTTTTTGGCACTGAATTTCAACTGCCAAACCCTTGACCAACGCTCCAGCTTTTGCAAATCTCTCAGCATTTCCTCTATTCTTTTGTCACTATCCACTCTCCCACAGAGCTTAGTGTCATCTGCTAACAGACACAGCCTGCCCCGGATCCCACGATCAATACTGCTGATGAAAATGTTGAAGAGGACCAGACCCAGGACAGATCCCTGTGGAACCCCACTCGTGACCACTCCATCTTCTGATCTCATTGACCACAACCCTCGGCTACCTCACCTTTAACCAGTTACTTAACCTAGTTTACTATGACCTTAGCCACACCCAAATTATCCATCTTTTTTTCAGCAAGCGTCTGTAGGGTACCAAGTTTAATGCCTTGCTGAAGTCGAAGTAGAGCAAATCCACAACATGGTCCCTATTTAATTCCCTCGTCACCCAGTCAAAGAAAACTATCAGGTTAGTCTGACAAGATCTCCCTGCCACAATTCCATGCTGCTTATTATCCTGGAGACTACTGCTCTCCAAGTAGTCCAAGAGATCTTCTTTGACCAGTGACTCCATCGGTTTTCCTACAATAGAGGTAAGACAGGCCTGTAGTTCCCTGCTTGTTCCTTATCCCCCCAACCCCCATGGAGCAAAACGTCTGCCACCCTCCGATCCTTCAGAATTACCCGTCCTTAGAGAGCTGTTGAATAGACCTACCAGACCACCAGCTAGTTTCGCTGCCAATCCCCCCAACCCCCAGTATCCTTGAATGCAACTCATCTGGTCCTAGGGCTTTATCAGTCTCAAGGACTGCCAGCCTGGTCAAGCAGTGTAAGGAACCTGCAGGACACCACCACCTGGACTACAGCCATGTCCACAGAGACGGCATAAAAGGCGGAAAAGGTTGAAAAGTGAATCTGCACTGAAGAGTACAGGGGGCCAGAGTCCGAGAGGGACAAGAGGAAGATCAAAGCACAACCGACTAGACAACAGAAGGGTTTGGTAAGTGAGGCACACCAAATACTTAAACATGGTCATAACAAGGAAAACTGATGCCGTGGAGACAGTGACCAAGCCACCAAGAGAAAGACACATATATCTGGAGAAATCCTTGAGTTGGACAAAGTCACTGCAGCAGAAGCTAAGCATGACGTGATAGGGATTGAAGGTCTGGATGACAATGGCAGCCTACAGAAGAGAAACAAGCCCCACCAATAGAGTGACGAGAGAACGAGGCCCAGTTGGAAGAAGTCACCATCTGAGCAACCAAAACAGGCCAGAACAGATGTGGGTTACCAGATTCAAAGTGGCTAGTGCCACTCGAAGCAGCAGTAAACCCTTCAGAAGCCGAGGATGAAGAACACAGCCAGGACAGGGACAACACGTCCTTGAGACAAGAAAACACCAGGTTGAGGATCAAGCCATAGAAGGCTGGACCATGACTGATAGAGACACCGGCTAGAGGCACAGGGACACTGGAATCAGAACCCAAAAGGCCCGCAAGGTGATCAGCTGTGGACACCAGCAGCAGACGTCTGATGTACAGAAGTTCTGAGAAGGGAAGAAGTTTATCAAATGCAGCCTCGACAAAACCATGTACAACACAACAGACACGTAGAAAGACCAAAAGGCTAGGACAGCTCAGAAACTACCCAGCCACAGCTGGACCAGGAAATACCTGTATTACAACCACCCAGAGGTCAGAACCACGCGGGACACATGATAGCAGCGACAGTTTAAGGGCTGATGGGACTGGGTGGTTGCCAGGAAGGCCCACGTCACCAGTGAGGAGAAGGTTTGGACAAAACCTTTATAGGAAAAAAGAAATCTGCAACAAAAATGGATCTATCTATATATTGCCTAAATCAAGGCATAAATTAGTTTTGGAAACTTGGAAGTCTTTGCTAATCAACAGAATTCTGATTAGCAACCAGCCAGCAAAAGGAGCAATTTGGTTATTTGTTCTATAAGGTACATTCCATAACAGTGCAACTGCGGGGGGGGTGACAAAGTACAAGAAGAATTACTATTCTGTTCTTTTTACCACAACTGCAGAAAAAAAATTACAGCAATAGACATATTTGCTGCACTGCGGCAAATCAGTTCATTAACAACTTCTGCAAATCAAGGCTGTGCTCAGGGCTCCAGATAAGGGGAGTACCAACCTGTTTTACTCACCTCATTTTAGGAAATACTTTTCAGAAAAATGTTTTAATGAGTATCAGTACTCACCCAACATTTATCTGTAAATAGCCAACACTCCAAAGAATAGTGCTTCATAACAATGGTGATTCATAAGGAGCATTTTTTTCCAAATTCATAGCACTCGCATGCATCCCAAATTTGTTTTACTCACTATATTTTAAAACTAGTCAGTAAATTACTCCTCCCTGCCAACATTATCTGGAGCATTGGCTGCACTCGATAAGCAAACAGCAATTTTCAGTTAGCTAATAACGATGTTCACCCGCTTATGATATGCCCTGAAAAATAACAGTTTGTTGAAGAGAAAATTAAGGAAAGAGTGATTCCAGGAATCTCTTACCAATAGTTGGAATTGTTGTGACGATTTCTCCTAACTTCAGCTTATACAGAATGGTTGTTTTACCAGCAGCATCCAAACCAACTGCGAAGAGAAATTAAATAATCAGTGCAAGTACTGTTTTAAAGATGATCAGCTACATCAAAACTGATAAATTACTTTACGATAAATACAGTAAAATGCATGTTATATTGCCACCAATCTTTAAGGCAACATAGGTTTTGTTTAAGCCCACTGAACTGGGGCAGACTTGTGGTTCTGAGGACAGGTCTAGCACTTTATGGTGTCCGACAGTTAATTTCTTAAACTAGAATCTTACTGATCACTGAACTTATAAAAGAAGGGTGTATATATTGTTTTGCTCAGTTGACACTTCAAGATCTGCTTTCAAATGTGGGGAAAAGTGCCATTTTAAGGGTTCAACAAGACCATGACAATTGTAATTTTTGTTTGCGGCACCTATCAGGCAAAAACATTTAACATTCAAAGCCCTTTTCCAGCCAGTTAAAGTGATTTATGGTAGTCCCCCCAAACTCCTTTTTTCACATAGTATGCCACTGCCAGCCATGCCTCAGATGTTGAAGCTGCGATTTTTCTTTGTAAAAAAAAAAAAAAAAAATCTGTCAGTCATTTTCTATATTTTATCAGCACTTTGTTTCTGGTTGCCCTCCCGTTTTCTCTGAGTCCTAGCTTGTAGCCACGCCCCAGAATGACATCATGCAAGGGAGCCATCAATCACTTTCACTCCCTGCAGTCTACTGAAGAGAGAAATTTCAGTAATGGTCATCAGCACTATGACAGCTAAAATACTGATTTACATACAACAAGGAATACTGCGCAGATTATAAAGTTGATTTAAATGTTCCTTACTCAGAGGTGCAATCTTCTATTTTGGTAGTGGTGACTGCAGTATAGCACCTAATATGTAGATGTACATAGCAAGGCACTTTGGGTACAATAAGAAATTGTTTTCCATTTTCCTTACTGTGAGGTGCAGACTCCTATTCCTGCAGTGGCTACAATATAAGATCTCATATGCTTATTTTCAAAACGAGGCATTGTGCACATAGTATCTAGTTGTTGACAAGATTTTGTTTTAGTTTTTGTTGACCCGGGAAAGTGCACTAGATAAAGTTTTGCCTATTTTCAGGCACAACCCGGGGGCTGGGGGTACAGATGAATGCCAACTGACCTTGAACCAGATTAAGCTGTTGGTGGTATTTTTAGTGAATGGGGGGAAATTTGGCCAGGGCACCAGGAAAATTCCCCAAGTCTTTTCGAGAAGTGCCATCGGATCTTTAACACCCACCCGAACTACCACCAGAACAGGCAAATGGGAACTCTGTTTAATGTCTCATCCGAAAGTCGGTACTTCAGGAGTGCAGCAACCCCCTCATGCTGCACTACAATGCCAGTATTGGGATTTAACCCAAATGCCTGACGTGTGGGGATAGAACCCACAGCCTTCAGATCTCCCGGCCTCAGAGGCGAGTGTGCTACCTGCTGAGCCACTGACACTGCCTTTACTGAGAGATGTAGTCTCCTATTTCTGTAGTGAGTACAGAAATATAATAGCCTCTATACTAATTTACATAGTGAGGCACTGTGGGTACAGTAAATAGCTGAGTATTCTATCTCCCTAATCAAAGTGCAGTCTTCTATTTCAGTGGTGTTTACAGTGGTACAGTCTTTAAAAAAAAAAAAACTCTGGAAAAAGGTTTTTATGATGCAGGTGGGCCAAAAAGGGCATTTGCCATTCTGTGTAGATGTTGTTTCACTTTTACTGCCTGCTGGTAAAGTGAGAGATCTGAAGTGACAGCTCCTGTCAGAATGTGGGAGTGTAATGATACTTTTCTATGCTTATGTTATAGGGCTTGAATGGCATCAGTGGTGAATACGTGGATCAACAGATTTTTGGTGGATCTTGGGGGAAAGGTTGCATTTTCAAATCAATAAAGATCCTCACAGCTGCTGAGCATAATTATTGTACGTTTTGTTCACTTTATTGTTGGTGGATCTCGGAACTTTTTGAGATCACCAAAATGGATCCCAGTACAAGATGTACTGGCCACCACTGCTGTAAATAGTTCAGGAGTGTAATTATGGGTCAATAATTACAGGTCTCTGAGCTGCTTTCAGCCAATCAAATCACTAGAATTTTTTCTACACATTATAATGCAAGATACAGCTGCTTGCAAACAATGTAAAGAGTCAGCTAATAACCGACAGTGTCCCTTTAATATAACTTTGTTTGCCTTGCATGATGTAAAGGTTTGGGTGGGGGGGTTGTAGCACTGAGGAAAAAGGGCAGGTCTATGTAAATAAAAGAGCACAGAAACAAAAGGATTTCTTTCACGGAAAACAGTACTTTTTGGCAGTTTGAATGGTAGGAGACTGATTCACAACTCCTACAGGTTACTACGCCCATTTGCTATGGCAACCTTCCATAAATCACTTTAAGTGCATGGTAATGCTGCCTTTATTAAAGTGTAAGTAGATACGATGAAATTTACAAATAGTACAGTTACATAAGAACGTACCGTAACAGATCTTCAAGAGGATTTCTTGCAGCAGGCCATCACCACTAGGACTATACAGAAATCTTTCTAGCTAGCAGTATATCAGAGGGGGCTGCTCACCTCCAAAGTCACAGTCTGATGTCGGCCTATCCTATATAAGGCGGGTGGCACAGCCCCCAAGCCCTCCTCAGTTCTCCTGCAGGAGACCAGAAGCAGGATTCCAGAAGGGGAGAACCGAGAAGAACACAGGTAACCTTGTAAGAGAGGAAAAAGAAGGCATGCCCCGATGAAAAGGGAGCTAAACACAAGAGAAAGAAAAGGGAGGGATGGAAAAGCAGGTCCCACTGGAAGAGATACTCTTGAAGATTATTTATTTTATTTAAAAGAGATTTACCAGGAAAGACATATTGAGCCACAAAGCTCATTTCCAGATGCGTTCTGGGGGAGGGATAAATGCAAACAATAAGTAAGCAGTAAGAAATGACAGGGTGTGCATGGAACATATTTTACAACATGGCTAGGGTGTAATAGAGCATGAAGCCACAGGCCAAGTGACATTAGCCACTGGCCGTGCAGTAAAATATGTTCCATGCACACCATGGAGTGTCTTATTGCACTTATAAAATGGGTACTTTTTTCACTTTGCAAGTCAGAAAAAAAACAAGTTTTATGCAGAATAACTAGATTTTCTAGTAGGAATTTATGATAAAATAGCCCTCCGCCTACTAGATAATGACCTCATATTGATTCATTCTGTGGCATTAGACGTGTTGACGCCTGACTACTACCACCTGTAGCCACAAAGTGAATAGTTTTTGTGTAATTCTGCCCTCTCTCCCCATACACAACTCTTTTGTTTTTTTAGTTATTTTTTCTGCATCCACAGCAACACTGCACTTCTGCCAGCACTCACACTCTTCTTGACAGCACTGTAGACATGCTAGATTTCCAAGTGTACTGACACCGTAACCAGACTGTACCTCACCTCTGCTTCCATAACTTTCCATCGACAGAGAGAGACAGCATTTTTTTTCCCTCATTGCACTAGCCACGTCTGATGACAGCTATATAGGAATGGGCAGGGGACTCAGAAAAACCAGCAGCACTATTTCAAGAGAAATGTGTTTTTTTGACTCGTTCTCCACCCCCCAGTATTTACTTAGCTGCCTACTCTTCCCAAGTTGACCACAACAAACAAACAAAGTACTTCTAAAGCCCAAGACCATGTTTTGTTCAGGAGAAGGGAACCTATCAGCATTACAATGGAAATTAAGTAGACAACAGTGGATTTTCAATTAGGGAACTGCGGTATGTCGGGAGAGGAACTGGCAGCGAAGATAGCGAGAGTGAGCATGCATGCTATGGAACCGGCACCACCATTGATATATTGGGAGGGACCAGTCAGTATTTTTGTTTTATTTAACCATCTGTATTCAATTAAGAGAAAGTGAGCGGCACCAGAGTTTCACTGATCAGTTGCAAGTACGGGATGAGCCATCTCCGTCTCAGCGAGGTTAAAAAAAAAAATGGCAGAATTTAAAAATTAACATTGTAACGGCCACTGACTTATTTCTTCATAATGTGGTCCTGCTTCTGAGTTCTTGTTATTACCTGAGCATGGAACAGATTTCATGCACAGGTATTAACCAAACAGAAAGCAAGATTTTGTCTCCCCACTTTAAAAAAATTCAACAATACACAGTATGTACAATACAGGTTAAACATCGGAAGTGTGAAGTACCTGGCACATGCAAGAAGGTAACATCACAAAAAAGGAAAGGGTAGGAGAAAGAGTAAGTAGGGGAGGGTGAGAAAGAGAGGCTGGGGGGTGAAAAGGTAAAGTAGTGGTGGAAGTAAAACAGAGGAGAAGAGAAGAGATTATGGTGGGTAAGGTGGGGGAACAGGTGTAGAGGATTAGGAAGGGGTAGAAAGGGTGATTACTGGGGTGGGAGTAAGTGAGAAAGAAGTAAGGGAGTGAGAGGAAGCGGTGAAAGGGAAAGGGGGGAGAGGAAGGGAGATGAGGTTGAGTGGTGAGAAGTAGAGAGGTCAGAGTAGACAAGGAGACGTGTAGGACAATGGGGCTAAGGGCATTTACAGGAGGGGGCAGTGTGGCCTTGGAGAAGAGAGGAAAGAGAGCATTTGGAGGTGGGAGAGTGAACTGTTAGTGAAGGGGAGTTCCAAAAATTAGGAAGGCAAAAGGAGAAACCAGATTGGCCAACTAGGAATTTACGTGAGGGGAGCAAAAGAGAATGATAACCTGAGTTATGGAGACAGTGTGTGGAGGGGGGCGAAGGGGAGAGGAGATTGTTGAAGTAAGGAGGGAGCGAAGCCAACCAAAATTCAGAAATAAAGGAGGTACAGTAGATGAGACAGCGGTAATTCAAGGAAGGGAAGGAGAGAGAGATCAATGTACAGAGAACAGTGGTGAGTCGGGGAGACAGGCCAAGGCAAAGCTGCAAAAGGAGTGGAAGAGGGACCATCCCAAAGTGTGGAAATGGACAGGGAGCTGGGAGAACAAATTAAGAGGTTTAGCAGTAAGGACAACACAGTCATGGTCAGGAACTTCAATCTGCCGGGGGTGGACTGGAATACCCCAGCCACCTCAAGTGCCAGAGAACAGGTCCTCCTGGAGGCCTTCCAGGAAAGCTTCCTCTCACAGAAAGTGACGGAGCCAACCAGAGAGGGCGACGTTCTACATCTGGGGACCGGCACGACAGAGGGCTGAGGCATTGGATGCCACACCGGCGACCCGGGTTCAGGAACAAGCTCAGGTCGACAGGAAGGGGGGAGAAGAGGACACCGAGTAGCTGCCAGCTGGCAGCTCTCCTCCTCGGGAGGGTTCAGAGGGGCTTCTCAGTGCTTGGTTGCCCCCAGTGGAGGCTGGGTGACAGCGCCGCCTAAGAGAGCCCGATGTTAGACCACGGGGAGGGTGGATGGGGCTGTAGATTTGCACTGTGGCTCACATGCATGCCTCCATGCACATGCGTCGCTGCTTCTGGGGTCCCGGCTAACTGAGGACAGAAATGCACAATGAAGCCTCCGGGCCGACTCTGGAGTTCCGCGGGACGCGCATAGCACATGGAAGATCCCAAAAGACCCAGAGTCAGTTAAGGGTGGTGGAGGACAGCAGTGTCCACTGCGGCGGATAAAGAAAAGTTTTTTTTTGGGGGGCGGGGGACATTCTACATCTAGTACTCACGGACAGAGAACTAGTCCAAGACATTGAGGTGGAGGACCCCCTAGCAGGAAGTGACCACCGCACAGTGTGGTTCTCCCTCAACCTGGGAAAGGAAGCAGCTAATATGAAAGCAAGAGTGGCGGATTTTAAGAGGGCAGACTTTGGCAAGATGGGAATAATTCTGAAACGGCACCTAGACAACATCAACTTGGACATGGATGCCGAGCAGAAATGGAATGTCATAAAGAGGAGTCTGGCAGAGGCCACTGTCACAACCCCACTCAGCAGGTCAGGCCCTCTGCTCCCACAGTGCCAACCTCCGAGCGCAGTATTGTGAACAGTTAACAGAACAGGGTAACCCTCCTGTCTGTTTTGTGGGTTTGAATCAAACTTTGGTCTCAAGTTCTGGAGGGATCCAAACTGTGAACCTCTTGCTAGCGTACCCAATGTACAGCTCAGATAATTCTGCTCTTTGGTGGGGCCAGATATCTTTCGCCTAAGAGCACCTAACCAGGTGTACAAAATGAACTCTTAAAACTCTATTAAAGACCTCAGAATAAATTCTTACCTTTTCCCAGTATAGTATTATTAATAGCTTTGCCCAGTGTCAACTTTAACCATATATGCTTCACTTGTCAAAAAAAATAATTTCAAAGGCACACCAAGTAGTCTCTAAAGTAGAGGTTTACTTAAAAATAGATACAAATGTAAAATGTAAATACAGAACCATATATCACAAAACCATACAATCACTTAAACAAAACAGGTTTAAGAGTGCAGACAAAATCTCCTACCACAGTACACTTAGAATTGTCTTTTTTATTGTATACGTATCTCCTAACAGTGAGTGATGTTGCTTTTCTCAGAGTCCAAACGTGTGTCTCTACAGGTCACTCACAGCATAATTAACAAACTGTCTTGAACCTGCCTTCTACATGATGTCACCCAGCTCCTCCTCTGTTTATTAAAAATTATACAATTAGGATGTCTTATCAATCAAGATGTAAATTAATTGACATTTCAGCAAAACTAATTTCACAGATGATGACACTCTTTAAATAACATTCCCTCTCTGATCTCAAGTAGCTTTTCTTCCCAGGACACATCAAAGAATTGTTTATGACTTCACACTAAAGCGTCATAACCTGCTCTCTTCCTCTAAACGTTATAAAAGTCTATGATTTCCCATCCTAGCAGCTGGCAAGCTACAAATAAACCAGATTAACAGGAGATCCTAATTTAGGTCTCTTCTAACCTGTAATTATCTCCTGGCCTTCCAGATAACACCTTGTAGCTAAAACCTGTGTGTGTGGGGTGGGGGGTGTCATTCCACAGGCTGTTTCAGCGTGTCTCATGGGATTCAATAACACATTTTTATATTACAAGAATCATAGATTAATCAGAACCAGCTGTCTGAGTGTCACAGCCACTAGCTCTTGCACCAAATGCCAAAGCAAGAAGACCAGGAACAAGAGACTTAGCTGGGTGAATGGTGAGGTAATGGAAAGGGTGAGGGAAAAGAAAGCGGCCTTTAGAAAATTTAAGAGATCCTGTCGAGAAGAGGATAGGGAGGAATACATGAAGAAATCCAGGGA
The DNA here is from genome assembly GCA_016271365.2 of Neoceratodus forsteri. Taxonomy (NCBI): domain Eukaryota; kingdom Metazoa; phylum Chordata; order Ceratodontiformes; family Ceratodontidae; genus Neoceratodus; species Neoceratodus forsteri. The sequence continues at coordinate 1,294,553,543 of CM028129.1, forward strand.
GGTGAGCAAAGTACTGAGGGCAACCAAGGCTTCGAAAGAACTAAGGCTGATGCAGGGAATCAAGGAAGGGGAAAATGATTTCTTTAAGTATATAGGGGAGAGGAGGAAGTGCAAGGACCACATTGTAAGGATCAGGAAGGAGGGTGGGTGGGTAGAGCAGAGGGCAGAGTAGGCGGAAGTACTAAATGAGTACTTCTGCTCAGTGTTCACCAGGGAGAAGGATGGGCCTATACCTCAGGGGGAGGGTGGAAGGGGGAGAGGTGATGATAGGTGTGGAGATCACCGTCAGAAGGGAGTTAGAGGGCCTAAGGTCCCTAAGAGTTAATAAGACACCTGGTCCAGACAGAGTGCATCCTAGGGTACTCAGGGAGCTAGCAGGGGTCCTGGCAGGGCCACTGGTAGACTTGTTCAACACTTCCCTGAATATTGGATGCGTGCCCAGAGATTGGAGGATGGCATAAGTAGTGCCAATCCATAAGAGTGGGCCCAGAGATTAACCTGGAAACTACAGACCAGTGAGCCTTACATCCACTGTGGGGAAGCTAATGGAGACTATACTTGAGGCTGACGTGTTTCCTGGAGGAGAAAGGCTTACAGCACAACAGGCAACATGGGTTTGTGTCTGGGAGATCATGTCAGAGCAACTTTATTGACTTTTTGACTGGATGACTAGGTCACTGGACGAGGGCCATGAGGCTGATGTCCTATACCTGGACTTCAGCAAGGCGTTTAACTCTGTGCCCCAAAGAAGGCTTAACAGCAAGTTATGTAGCCTGCGAGCAGGGAGGAAGCTGGTCGGGTGGATAAAGAACTGGTTGCAGGGCAGGCAGCAGAGGGTGGTAGTTGGGGGGGACACCCAGGGTGGTAACCAGCGGGGTACCACGGGGTCGGTGCTAAGACCAGTCCTATTTAACATATTTATAGCAGACATAGCAAAAGAGGTAAGGAGCAAGATCAACCTCTTTGCAGATGACACTAATATCTGTGCTGAGGTGGATATTGAGGAAGGAGGTAAGGTACTGCAAGAGGACTTGGCGACACCTGAGTGCTGGTCAGCCACATGGCAGCTGGGGTTCAATGCTAAAAAATACAAGTTCTTGCACTGGGGGCTAAAAACCCAAAGAACAGATACTGGTGGGGGTACAGTTGGCCACTTCAGATGAGGAGAAAGATCTGGGAGTGCTGGTGACAGGGGACATGAAACACTTGACAGTGCAGGAAGGCAGCTGCAAAGGCAAACAGAATGCTGGGATGCATCGCCAGGGGAAATCACCTCTAGGAGGGAGGAAGTCATTTTGCCCCAGTACAGGTCCCTGGTGAGGCTGCACTTGGGAGTACAGTGTGCAGTTTTGGTGCCCATATCTGAAGAGGGACATCAAACTTTTGGAGCAGGTACAGCATAGGGCGACGAAAATGATCCTGGGGATGGGGGACAAGACATACAAGTAGAGATTGAGGGAGCTCAACATGTACACCCTGAAGGATAGAAGGGAGAGAGGGGATATATCTCAAAGTTAATTCAGGCGACTTGTTTAAGTTTAAAGGGGGGGAGGGACACCAGGGGACGCAGTCTGAAATTGGAAGGAGGAAGGTTCAAGAGAGGTGAGGAGGCACTATTTCACTGAGAGGGTGGTGGCTGGATGAAATGTGCTGCCAGAAGATGTAGTGGCATTGCGGACAGCAGGCAGCTTCAAGAGAGGGTGGGATAGGGCCAAAGGGAGGGTCAAAACTGTGGAGAGGGGAGTGAGGCCAGAAGTGGGGAGCCCTCAGAAGAGGGAGCAAGGGAAGGGGGGCAGCTGCAGTTTTACAAGACAGCATGCTGCACACTCGAGCAGACTAGATAGACTGAATGGCCTGTATCTGCTGACAAATGTGTATGCTTGTGGGGGATCCAGTCTGGCCAAGGTGGATTTACAGTTAAGATCTACTGTTACGGTAACTTCTTACATAACTTTACTATCTTACTTCGAGGGTATCTCTTGCAGCAGGCCATCACCAGTAGGACAGAGTCTCAAGCAGTTCTAATCGCACAGGCAGGCAGGACGGGAGGTTGGCAGGCAATGATGACAGCCTATGACAGAAGGCCTTGGAGAACTGCCAGGTCAAAATTGGCACACTTCCTAGAGGCAGTGTCCAGACTGTAGTGCTTGGTAAAGGTGTGGATGGTACTCTGGGCGGCTGCAGCACAAATGTCAGCAGCAGACACATTGCAAAAACAAGCTACTGATGCGGCCATGCCCCACGCAGAATGGCCCTTGACAGCCCCAGGAAGTTCCTTATCATACTTCTGGTAACAAACAATACAATTTGCCAGCCACTTAGACAAAAAATCAAACAAAAAAACAAACTGGGGAGCACTCTCTCCAAGGGGCAAACAAAACAAACTGACGGGACTTACAAGAGTCCTTAGCTCCTGACTGAAATGCTGTGGGAAATAAGCCAGCAGATGGATGGACCGATTCAAAGTAAACTCTGACACCATCTCAGGAAGAAACTTAGGACTGGTACGCAAAGTCTTTGTGGAAAACTAAATAAGACTTCTTATACCTTAGGGCCTAAAGCTCTGAAATCTTCAAGCAGAAGTAATGGTAACCAAAACCAATGCTTTCTATGACAGAAAGAGTAGTTTGCAAGACGCGGTTGGTTCAAAGGGAGGCAACGTAAGCTTTTCCAACACAAAATTAAGGTCCCAAGGCAGGACAGGATCCCGAACTGGGGGTTTGAAGTGCAGAATTCCCCACAGAAAAGTGCAGGACACATCAAGCTAGACCACTGTGTGCCTGTTCACAGGTATTTGGTACGCAGAGATGGCAGAAAGATGTACCAGAAGAGTATCTCAAACCTAAGTCCGAGAGAGAGACAGGAGGCACTTAAGGACTTGATCCACCAGGCAGGTAAAGGGATCCAACTAGTGCGAAGCAGCCCACAGAGCAAAGTATTTCCATTTCATGGAATAGATAGCACTGGTGGAGGGCTTCCTGGCCACCACAACTAGATCTCTTGTACCGGGACCTTCAATTTAGGGTAAAAATTGAAAGAAAAAAGAAAAGAAAAAGGAATTAGTTTGTTTGTCAAGAGGTAGTTGAAGTAAATTATCTGTGTACTTATCTACGTGCTTGTCACAGGTGTCAGAAGGGAATTGTTATCTGTGAAATTAAGTGTAGAAAGATTTGCAAAGTAGGGGGACTGGCTTAGCTAGAAGGAGCCAGGTTAAGACCAGATATAAAACACTGCCCTAGATAGCTTCTGCCACAAAGCAGACAGAAAACCAGGAGGAAGGAGTTACTGGTATAACTAAAACTTCTCTACTGGGGCTATATTGCTCTCCTTCCCTCTCCTCCACCCTAAACCAGTTCTACTTTTATAGGCACAGGACTTAACTGACAACAGGAAAGTACAGTTACGTAAGAACTTACCGTAACAGTAGATCTTTGAGAACAGCTCTTGCAGCAGGTTACGCCATTAGGACTGAAGCCGGCAGGCGCCAGGACCCCACGGAAAAATTCTAGCTAGCTATCTTCAGCGGGGACCGCCCCCGACGTCGGTCCCGCCTCAGACGCCAGACGAGTACATAAGGGGCGGTCCCGCCTGGCCCCCAGTTCTCCCCGCTGGGACCTCCGCCACAGGCTGACATCGAAATGGGAGACCGAGGATCCACCGTCAAAAGGAAAACCCTGATAGTAAAAAGCTGCAAGCCATGCCTCCTCCAAGGGGAAGGTGGGCGGAGATTGCTGCAAGAGCTGTTCTCGAAGATCTACTGTCACGCAAGTTCTTATGTAACTGTACTATCTTACTCGAGACACAGCTCTGCAGCAGGTTACACCATTAGGACTGATTCCCGAGCAGTAACGCTGTCAACATTCTGGGACGAGGAAACTAGGAAATACATTCCAGGTCCTGAATCTAGGACAGGAGACCCTGTAACACCGCCAGGCCGAAGCCGGCTCTTTGCCGAGAGGCGATGTCCAGGCTACAATGCCTGATAAATGTATGCACAGAGCTCCAAGTGGCTGCAGCACATATGGCAGAGATGGAGACGTTTCGGAGTGCTGCAAAGGAGGTGGCCACACCCCTAGTAGAATGACCCCGGACTGTACCCGGAGGGCTTTGTTTGATATCATAACAGTATGAAATACACTGGACAAGCCAGCGAGACAGGGACTGTTTGGATACTGGTTGGCCCAACATCCTTTCAGAAAAGGAAACGAAAAGTTGCTCTGAACTACGGTTGTTTAGTTCTGTTGAGGTAATACCTCAAGCCGCGTGAACATCCAGGGTGTGGAGCAGTGCCTCCTCTATTAGAGTAATTCGGAAGTAGACCGCAGGTCAATATCCTGATTGAGAGTGTAGAGACCACCTTAGGCAAAAATTTAGGATCAGCCTCAGGGATACTCTGTCCCGGTGGAAAACTAAATAAGGCTCTTTGCACATGAGAGCGTGAAGCTCAGAAACTCTTCTCGCTGAAGTAACAGCAACCAAAAACAGCGTTTTCTGACAGAAAACGCAGCTCGCAATCCGCGGCAGGTTCGAAGGGGGGGGAAGCGTGAGTTGTTCCAGGACAAAGAGCAAATCCCATGGAGGCACTGGGTCCTTAATGGGTGGCCTAAGATGTAACACCCCTCTCAAAAATTCCCGAGAGGCGTCTAATTGTGCCACCGGGCGATGTCCCACCGGAAGGTGGTAGGCAGAGATGGCACAGAGGTGCACCTTGATAGAGGAGTAGGCTAGGCCTGAACGGAAAAGGAGAGCAGGTAGTCCAACACCACTCTCACCGGCAACCTAAAGGGGAAAAATCGTCAGCGACCATAAATGAAAAAACGCAGCCATTTCATGGCGTGACGCCGATGCGCGGCCGGGCTTTCTGGCTGCAGAAAGAACTTCCGCAACCTCTTGCGAGACCCCGTGATGTAAGATGGCTATGTCTCTAGGAGCCATGCATGCAGGTTCAGTGAGCGTAAGTCCAGGTGGACCAGTGAACCTTCCTCCTGAGACAAGAGATGGGAGCTGAACGCAACGGAGCGGAGGTTCCCGGATAGCTGAATCAGTAAAGGGAACCATATCTGTCTGGGCCAAAGGGGCCACAAGGATCATGGTTGCTTGCTCCGCGCAGTCTGAGAAGTCGCCCTGGATCAACGGGAAGGGAGGGAAAGCGAGGAATCTGTCCGCCCAGGAGAGGACAACGCGCCTCGCCAGAAAACACCAGGCCCTGGATCTAGCGAGCAAAAATTGGGCAGTATTATGTTGGATGGGATGCAACAAGTCCAACTCTGGAGTTCCCCATCGAAGAGACAGATCCTCTGCTACCTCTTCAAGAAGTTCTCACTCGTGGACTCTGGCCTGGGATCGACTCAGGCCGTCTGCAATCGTGTTGTCCACCCCGGGAACATGTACAGTGATCAGATTCGCGCCGTGCTGGATTACCCAATCCCACACTCTCATGGCCTCCCTGCAAAGGGGGTAAGAGTGTGCGCCTCCTTGTTTGTTGAGGTAATACATCACCGCCGTGTTGTCTGTCTGAAGCAGGAGAGTACTGCAGGATTTCTGACTGAAAGGCCTGCAGGGCATAAAGGACCGCCTCATCTCTAGGACATTGATATGGAGATGAGCTCCAGAGGGGTCCACGCACTGGGACTTCACCCCGTCCAGGTGTGCTCCCCACCCTAGACCTGAGGCGTCTGTGGTGAGGATTACCTCTGGGGACGGCGCTATAAACGGGACGCCCGTGGAGAGTGACCCTGGGTCTAGCCACCACTGCCAGTCTCAAATCACGGTGTTCGTGATTCTGACTGGATGCTGCATGTGGTCTTGCCTTTGATCCCATTGCACCTTGAGCATCCACTGAGTTACCCGCATGTGGAACCTTGCGAAAGAGACGGTAGGAATGGCCGCAGCCATGTGTCCGAGCAAGCGTAGGACCGACCTGGCAGGGACGGTCTTGTTCGACGACAACTCCCTGATGAGGGATCTGATGCGCTCCGCTCTGTCGTCTGGAAGAAATGCTCTTCCCTGAATGGTGTCCAGTACTGCGCCTATAAATTGCAGCTTCTGCAACGGTACCAGGAGAGACTTCTCGTGGTTCATTATGATGCCCAGAGATCGGAACAGGTCCTGGGTGCTCTGGATCGCCAGAACAACGCCTCTGGAGGCGCATGAGAAAGCCAATCGCTCCAGGTACGGGAACACATAATGGCCCTGTCTCCTTAGAGACGCTGCCAGGACTGCCATGCATTTGGTAAAGACCCTGCGCGGATGACAGTCCAAATGGAAGGGCTCGGAACTGAAGGTGGTGGTCGAGAAACCTCAAGCGCAGGAACCTTTGTGCGCCTGAGCTATAGGGATGTGCAGGTATGCGCCCTGCATGTCTAGAGACGCTAAGAAGGCGCCTTGCTTCAGCATGGGAATGAGACCCGAAGAGTCACCATGCGAATTCTTGTATGCGATCGACACGTTGAGGTCGCTGAGGTCCAGAATCGGACGGAGGTCCCCTGTTTTTTTGGAACCAGAAAGAAGTGGGAATAGTATCCTTGTCCTCTGGTTCTCCGGACGCATTTATCGCTCCCTTTGCAAGAGTGCGGTACTTTGCCAGATCAGTGACTTGTGCTGACCCAGGTACCGGAGAGCAAAGGAGGCCCGAGGGTGGCTTTTTCTAATTCTATAAAGTGGCCTCTTCCGACCAACTGAAGAACCCACCTGTCGGTGGTTACAGCCTGCCATCCCGCAGAAAGTTCAGTAGTCGCGCACTTCCCACCATGATTTCCGCTGATCCTGAGGGCGGGGCCGGAAAGGAGTCAGGCTGTGGCGGCTGAGGGTCCCGCTGGCTGGACCGCTTGAAGTATGCTGGCTTCGCCGGCGGTTGTTTCTGCCTGCGAAGCCGGAGCCCTCTGTTGTGGAGCGGGCGGACTGCTGCTCTGCGCCTGGCCCACGAAATCGGATTTGGTTCCTGCTAAGGAACTAAGCTTGGTCGGTACATGGCCTGAACTCCCACCTCACCGCCTCTGGCCTCTTGGAGTTTGGTAATTTTCTCTGAGGACTTACCAAACAAGACTTCTCCCCGAATGGGGCGCCCATGATATTCTTCTGACATCCGCAAAGCCGGAGACGTAAAACCAAGAGTGTCTCCGGATGCATGCGCCTGAAGCTGCTGCTCGGGCCGAGGAGTCCGCGGAGTCATACGCAGCTCGTAGCACTTGGGTTCCCACGTCCGAACCCGTACGAAGGAGCTGAAGCATCTCCTCCTTCTGCTCACCTTCCAGCAGTTTCTCAGCTGCATCCAGACCCTGTTCCCACAAGGCATTTTGGAACTGCACCATGTGGCAAGGCAAGGCAAAATTTATTTAAAAGACGCCCAATCCCTGAGGCTCTGGGCGCCATACAATCAATTAAAACAAGCATTTTAACATAATAAATATAAAATAGACATATAAATACAAATGATTTCAGAACTAAATGATTAAATATAAATCTATATCGAACCATAAATTAAACTAGATTAAATGCCTTAGAAAAGAAAAAGGCCTTTAGTTGAGCCTTAAAAACATCCACCGATGAAGCCTCTCTGACCATAGTTGGTAAGGAGTTCCACAGAAAAGGGGCCGCGGCACTAAATGCCCTATCACCGGCTGATTTCAACCTAGTTCTGGGAATGGTCAGGAGGCATTCATTGGAGGAGCGAAGAGGGCGCATGCAGAGAACAGGTAACAGAAGATCTAACAGGTAACCAGGGCCCTGTCCGTGTAGGGTCTTATAGGTAAGAAGACCTACCTTAAAGAGGACTCTCCACCTGACTGGCAGCCAGTGCACCACGAGAACAGGTGTAATATGACAAACTTTTGTTGCCCGTCAACAACCGGCAGCTGCGCTTTGCACCAGCTGCAATCTGCGAGAGATCCTCCCGTGACCCGAGATAGAGCGTTACAGTAATCAAGCCTAGATATGACTAAGGCATGTATCAAAGTAGGGAGGTCCAGAGGCGGAACAAGAGATTTAATTCTGGCAATGTTTCTGAGATGGTAAAAACAGGTACGAACCACAGAGGATATTTGAGCCTCCATGGTTAAATCCCTGTCCAGAATCACGCCAAGATTTCGCACCGAAGTGGAGGCCTTCAATGGCCCAGACCCTAGGAAAAGCCCAGTTTCTGTGTCAGAGGCCATCTTATCACGAACTCTGTTCGACTCCACTACTAATACCTCCGTCTTATCGGGGTTCAGCCGCAACCAGCTGGAGGCCATCCAGTCATTAATCTCGGTCAGACAGATATTAATCACATCCACTGCATTGGATGTTCCTGGGGCAAAGGAAAAATATAGCTGAGTATCATCAGCATAGCAATGAAAACTCAAGCCATATTTCCTAATGATCCCACCCAGAGGCAGCATGTACACTGCAAACAACATTGGAGCCAGTACTGACCCCTGGGGAACTCCGCAAAGAAGCAGACCAGGTGTAGAAGAGAAATTTCCCATCACAACCCGCTGCCTCCTGTTAGTAAGAAAGGACTCGAACATGTGGGTCAAGTAATTCAGGGATCTGATGGCGCAAGTAGCGGAAGCATACGTGCGCCTACCCATAGTGTCCAGCTGTTTGGACTCTGGGTCCGGTGGCAGGGTGCTCAGATGTTGCAGTCTCTGGGACCGGTCATGTGAGGCTGTTATGACCAGTCGGCCTGAGGATGTTGAGTCAAGTACTGGTCTTCCCTGGGAGCCTTGTACAAGCGATCAGCCTTCTTCGGCATCGCTGGAGCGAATGTGACGCTTCCACGCTGCCTGGTGACGCCCACGAGTGTCTACCAAGGTGGCACCATCACAGGCTTGGGGTCCTTCTGCCGAAGATACTTTGAAAGGCATAGCCTTTCGGGGTCTAGCTCTTCCGCATCCCATCCCATGTTCTCTTGGATGTGTCTCATAATATCCGAGAACGAAGGGTCATCCGGAGGAGACTTTGGCATCTCGCATGGATCCGGAGAAGAGATGGAGAGGGGAGATGGGGATCTGGATGTTGAGAACTCTGATCCCGTGTCCTCCGTCGAAGGCGATCGTCGACGTCTTCTGGGTCTCTTAGGACTGGGTGACCTGGAAGAGGATTTGGACGGAGGTCTCCGTTTGTCTGGTCTCCCCTTGAGGTGTTCTGTGCTCCCCGGAGGAGGTAGTCGGCCTGCCGACCCCGATGGGGAGGGGGGGCGCAGGAACCAGAGGAGTAATCGGTGTAGGAGGAAGAGGAGAATGGGAACCATGTCCTTCTTTATGGTGTCCCATCAGTAAGTGAACAGCTCCTTCACTTCTACCATGGAAAGGCCCGATGACGGTCCGGGCGCTGGTGGACGGTCGTCTGGTCCTGGCGTCGGCTCCACAGGGGGCTTGGGTAATGGCGAGGGTTCCCTGGGCGTCTCGACAGGACCGGGGTCGCCCGTCTGGTCCTCGGGCTGAGTCAATTCCTCCTCAGTGGTGGTCTCCTGACCGACGTCGGGGTTCTCTTCTCAATAGGAGTGGGCGCCGGTCCCCCTGCTGCGTCCGATGATGCGCTGTCCTGGCCGGGCGACGGTGGTCTGGCCGACGGCGGCTCTGGGGATCTGTGGCAGAGAATGACGGCGGACGACAAGGCCGGGTCCCGCGTCTCTTCAGAGAGGTAAGCTCCAAGGTCTTGCGAGGAGGCAAGGAAGCCGACCTGACGTCGGGTTCAGAAAGGCGGGAACCCGACTTATGATGATGGTGGCGATCCCCAGACTTGACCAGGGCCCTGGAGGACGAGGAAGGTCTGGCAGTCTTGGCCTGAGAAGAGGATGAAGACTTCTTGACCGCAGCAGGGGGAGGCTGAGAGCTGGCCCGGGAAAGGGAGCGGTCGGACCTGGAACCAGAGCTGTGTGAGTCTGAGGCCCTAGACGGGGACCCGAAGGGCCTTCTCCCCACGCTTTTCAGCGTGTTTGGCCTTCTTCAAGAGTCCCCTTGGAAGACATGGTCTTAAGATTTTCTTCCAGCAAAAGCCTGAAGGGCCTTCTGGCGACGGATCCGGTTCTGCTATTAAACCCTGGCAAAAGGAGCAGGCCCGGGTGTCGGGTCTGGGCCCAGGGCAACTGACGCAGGCCGCCGTGAGGGTCCTTGAAGGGATCTGTTTCCAAGCACACTGAGGAGTGACCGGAGGTCGAGAGGACATCAGAGAAAACCTGATTGAAGAAAATCGAATTTCAGTAGGAAAGAACTTAACCAGCGTCGTAGCTAGAGACTGAACAGAAGAGGTCGAGACATGCAAGCGACGGCGGAAAGAACTGGGAATCGGGCGGACCACCCCTTATGTACTACGTCTGACGTCGGAGGCGGGACCGACGTCGGGGGCGGTCCCCGCTGAAGATAGCTAGCTAGAATTTTTCCATGGGGTCCTGGCGCCTGCCGGCTTCAGTCCTAATGGTGTAACCTGCTGCAAGAGCTGTGTCTCGAAGTAAGATCTTCCTGTTTGGGAGCAGGAAGTGAGTGATCACAAAGCCACAAAAGACTCACCATCCTAGAAGGGCAAGAGTAGCTCTCTGTCCCCCCCTAGCTGCTGGAGGTCTGACTCTGAGCAAGTAAGGAGACTACTGAGAAATATAGGAACTCCTTTTCTCAGAACAGGAAGATCAGGAGCTAAAAGGGTGCAGAGACATTAAGTAAGTAGGAACAGAAGAGAAAAAAAAAAAAACATACAGAGGAAAGAGTAAGTATTCCAAATAACAGTCAAGGGCCAGAAAAAAAAGACATGTTGGGAGTGGTGCAGTGCAGTGGCTGTGGAGCAGCAGTCTTCCGGGAGATGTTCTGAAGGATGCAGTGTTGTCCCATCTGCAAGCACCTCTCTGGGCTGAAGGAGGAGGCTGCTCATCTCCAGGCTGAGTTGGCCAGGATTTGTGGGACCTCCTCTCCCACCCAGGGACCACCAGGTTCACTGCCACTGCCTCAGAGGTTGCCAAGAAAGAGGAATGGTTGGACCACAGTGGGCTCAGGGAGGCTGAGGGTGGTGGAACAGAGGCGCATCCCTCCAGTTGTACCTCTCCACAATTTCTGTGCCGTTCTGGAAAAGTGTGGTTCCTCTATGGAGGCACCCACAGTGGAGACCAAGGAGGATGCTGGGAATCTCCACAAAGGAGACCCACAGGAGGGTGGCATGGGACCCCACAGGGAAGGAAACAACTCCTGGTGGGGGACTCCATTGTTAGGAAGGTAGAACTGGGGGAGGAAGGGGAGAGAGAGGTAAGGTGCCTGCCTGTTGCCATGGCTTTGAGGGACAGGGAGCGAATCCTCAGGATCGCAGGAGCAGCTGCACAGGGGAGAGAGATGGATGTCATTGTCCCCCTAGGGATAAATGACCTGGCTAAGAAAGGGATCAGAGCAGTGCAAGAAGCATTTGTAGAGATGGGAAGGGGCCTTGGACAAATAGCACACACGGTAACCTTCTCGGAGGTGCTGCCTGTCTATGGCATGGGTGAGGCTAGGGTGCTCCACACCATGGGATTCAATCAGTGGTTGAAAAACTGGTGCAGAGCTCAGGGATTTGGCTTCATTGGGACTGGGGGGATGCAGGCCTATACTGGCATGATGGTCTGCATCTGTCCAGGAGGGGAACCAGGATCCTAGGTGATAGGTTTAAATACTTAATTGACAAGCATTTAAACTAGCCAATGGGGGAGGCACTGGAAAGGAGCAGGGAAATCCTAGCGCCCCCAAAATATCAAGGTACTAAGTGAGGTAGACACCAACATAGAGATGTCGATAGGGAGAAGCGAAGGGGTAAATGGAGAAAGTGACAAATGCAATAAGGACAGGGATGGGGCAAAAAGGGGTAAGGCCATCAAGAAATGGAGAGTAATGAGTACCAATGCCTGTAGTCTGGGCAACAAGCTCCCTGAACTGGTGGCCTTGATGGAAGAGGGATGCCTGGATATTGTAGCAGTCACAGAAACATGGTACACAGAGAACCATGTCTGGGATGTTAACATACCAGGGTACACAACCTACAGGAGAGACAGGGAGGGCAGAAGTGGGGGGGGGAGTAGCTCTCTATGTAAGGGAAGAGATAAAAGCAAACGAATAAAAGAGTAAACAGGGAGGAGAGGAGGCACTGTGGGTCACCTTAAAGAGTGGAAATGGCACCACAATCCGCATAGGGGTTGTATATAGACCCCCATGTCAGGGGGAGGGAACGGACAAAGACATGATAGAAGGCATACTTAGGATGGCAGAGAAAGGGGAGATACTGTTGATGGGGGACCTTAATACGCCAGATGTTAACTGGAGCACCTTTGCGGCAGCCACTTCCAAAAGCAGGGCCATTCTTGATGCCCTTCAAGTGGCATGCCTCAGACAGCTAGTTTTGGAACCTACTCATGAGGGAGCAATCTTAGACCTCGTACTCTCAAATGAGGACAGTGAGAGGATCTCAGATCTAGAAGTGGGTAGCCATTTGGGAACAAGAGACCACCAAACAGTGTGGTTCACGATAAACTCAGCTACAGAGTCAAGCCATACAAAAGTGAGGGTTCTGGACTTCAGGAGGGCTGACTTTGGCAAGATGGGAGAGTGCCTTAGAAAAGCACTAGCAAACAGGCTAGAAGGAGGGGTGGAGCAACAATGGGGAAATATCAAAACTGCCATCACAGAGGCAACAAGCCTTTGTGTGAAGCAAATTAACAAATCAAAAAGAAAGAAAAAGCCACTATGGTTCTCAAAAGAGGTGGCGGTGAAGGTTAGGGAGAAAAAGATAGCATTTAGGAAGTATAAGAAAACAGAAGAAGCAGGACAGAGAACTGTACTAATTAAGGCAGAAGGAAGCAGGGAGGGTAGTCAGACTAGCAAAGGCACAAACTGAGGAAAAGATAGCTAACTCGGTTAAGAAGGGGGATAAAACCTTTTATAGGTATATCAGGGAGCATAGAAAGACAAAGGGAGGGATAGTGAGGCTGAATAGAATGGATGGTGGGTGGGCAGAGAGTGACAGTGAAAAAGCAGGGATACTGAATGAATACTTCTGTTCAGTATTCACAAAAGAGGAAGTGAGAGAGGTGCCAAATCCAATTAACAGAAGCACTCTGGAGAGGGGGTTGATCCCAGTCCTTTCACAGAAGAAAGGGTTCTGAAAGAACTCCTAAAATTGAAGGTGGACAAAGCAATGGGGCCAGATGGAATTCACCCCAGAATTCTAAAAGAATTAAGCAGAGAACTAGTGACACCACTGACTACCCTTTTTAACAAATCATGGGAGGATGGTGTGGTACCCGAGGACTGGAAGAAGGCGGATGCGATTCCCCTTCACAAAAGTGGGACCAAGACAGAGGCAGGAAACTACAGACCTGTCAGTTTGACCTCTGTGGCAGGGAAAGTGATGGAATCACTTCTGAAGGAAAGAATTTTTGAGTACCTAGAGGCCAGTGGGGCACAGGACCCAAAGCGGCATGGGTTCATAGCAGGAAGTCCATGTCAGACGAATCTAATTGATTTCTTTGACTGGGTGACTAAAGTAGTAGACCAGGGAGGGGCTGTGGACATGGCCTACCTAGACTTTAACAAGGTATTTGACACAGCCCCACACAAAAGATTAGTAGTCAAATTAACCAGCTTGGGAGTGGGTCCCAGGGTGGTAGCCTGGGTAAAACATTGGCTGAACAACAGGACACAGAAGGTAATTGTAAATGGAGTCCACTCAGAAGAAAGGGGGGTTACTAGAGGGATACCGCAGGGTTCAGTACTGGGTCCTGTCCTTTTTAATGTCTTTATAAGTGACATTGCAGAGGGACTGGAAGGAAAGGTATACCTCTTTGCAGTGGGATGTTTAGGCAGGGGCATCACCAGCAGGAAAAGGGAGGTCATAATTCCGCTATACAAGACACTAGTGAGGCCCCACCTGGAGTACAGTGTACAGTTCTGGAGACCATACCTACATAAGGACATAGACAGGGTAGAGAAGGTTCAGAGGAGGGCAACAAAGATGGTGCATGGATTGCATCACAAGTCCTATGAAGACAGGTTGAAGGAACTGAACATGTACCCTGGAGGAGAGGAGAGAGGGAATATGATAGAGACATACAAGTATCTTACCGGGAGGAACAGGGTGCAGGAATACACTATTTTAAGCAAAAAGATGTTCCGGGACTAGAGGGCATGGGATGAAGTTGAAGGGAGGACGATTCAGAGGAAACATGAGGAAGAATTTCTTCACAGAACGGGTGGTGGACAAGTGGAACACCCTGCCAGAGGAAGTGGTGGGGGCTGAAACAATCACAGGATTTAGGAATGCATGGGATAGACATAAAGGAATTCTGGAGGTCAGGGGTAAGGGGCAACAGACTTCTAGGAAAACATAAACTGAACTTACAAGCTCAAATGAGCAGACTGGGTGGGCCATAGGCCCTTATCTGCCGACACTGTCTATGTATCTATGTATGACACAAAGATCTGCAACAGGGTTGATACACAAGGAGGCGTGGAAAGGATGAGAAGGGACTTGGCAAGGTTGGAGGAATGGTCAGAAGTATGGCAGCTTGGATTCAATGCAAAGAAGTGCAAAGTAATGCACCTGGGAAACAAAAACCCAGGGGAAGATTCTACAATGTGGGGGGAGGTAGTAACAACAACAAAAATGGAAAGGAACCTGGGGGTAATCATATCAGATGACCTTAAGGTTGGCAAGCAATGTGAGAAGGCGGTAGGGAGGGCTGGGGGGATACTGGGATGTATAGGGAGAGGTATCACCAGCAGAAAACAAGAAGTTATTATCCCCCTGTACAGATAGTTGGTGAGACCCCATCTGGACTATTGCATCCAGTTCTGGAGACCCCATCTCCGCAAGGACATAGACAGGATGGAGGCAGTTCAGAGGAGGGCAACTAAAATGGTGCAGGGTCTGCAAGAGAAGTCATATGAGGAGAGACTAAAGGAGCTTAATAGGTATACCCTTGAGGAAAGGAGGGAGAGGGGGAACATGATAGAAACGTTTAAGTACCTCAGTGGAATCAACAAAGTCCAAGAGGGTAGCATCTTTCAGAAAAGAGATGCGAAGAACAAGGGACACAATCTGAAGATAGAGGGGGGATGGCTCAGGGGCAATGTGAGGAAGTATTTTTTCACAGAGAGGGTGGTGGACACATGGAACAGCATTCCTGAGGAGGTTGTGGGGTCTAAAACTGTGGGAGAATTCAAGAATGAATGGGACAGACATAAGGCAATTTTTGTTGGTGGTAGGAAGAAATAGGCTGTTGGTTAAACAGGATCTGCAGCTTATCTTCTAAGTAGGGAAACGGGCAGATTAGGTGGGCCAAGCGGTCCTTATCTGCTGTCAAAGTCTATGTTTCTATGTTTCTCCAACACATCAGTCACCTTGGGGGAAACCCCAAATCTGGCTATGGCTACGTCTTCAGGAGCCATGTGTGAAGATGAAGTGACTTGAGATCCGGATGGACTAGGGTGCCCTGGTCCTGCACAGGGGCAGGCGGAGCGGAGGTTCCACTACCAGTTGCTACAGCAGGGGAAACCAGATCTGGCGAGGCCAAAAGGGGGGCAAAGAGAATCATCATTGACCCTTCTAACTGGAGTTTGATTAGAACCCGTTGAAGGAGTGGGAAGGAAGGGAAGGCATACAGAAACTTTCCTGTCCAGGAGAGGGACAATGTGTCTCACCAGAAAACTCCAGTCCTGGGATCTAGTGAGCAGAAATGTGGCCGTTGTGCGTTGAGTGGGGATGCAAAAACATCCCAACTGTCGAAGAGGTCTTCTGCCACCAAGGTCAGAAGTTCCCACTCGTGAGCCCTGGACCACAAGCAGCTTACAGTGTCCACCAGGACGTTTTGGACGCTGGGAACATGGATGGTCGAGAGCTACAGGCCATGCTCAATGGCCCAGTATCAGACTCTCACTGCTTTCCTGCACAGGGGGTAGGAACGAGTCCCGTACCCCCCCCCCACTTGTTTATGTAATAAACAGCTCACATCTGAACTAAGAGCGTACCCAAGGAGAGCGGAGTATGGAAGGCCAGAAGAGCATACAAAACTGCTCGCATCTCCAGAATATTGGATGTGGAAATTCTGCTTGAACCCAGACCAAGTTTCCTTGGTCTGGTGAGACCTCATGTGGGCATCCCAACTAAGGCTCGAAGCGTTGGCCGTGAGAATCTGCTGAGGGGGCAGGACAGTGAAAGCCACCCACCAAAACAGGCTGCTGGGCTTCACCTGCCACAGAAGTACCTTCTTGACTAGGCCCAGTACTAGCTGATCCAGAGAGTCTACCCGTCTGTCCCACTGTACCCGAAGGGTCCACTGAGGGATCCTCATATGTAGCCTGGCTAAGGGAACCATCACAGTAGCTGCAGTCATAAGGCCCAGGAGCCTGGGAAGTCCCTTGCCTCAACGTAGCAGTTGTGAAGCAGGAGGCGGGCTTGAGTCATGAGTCGCTCCGCCCTGTCTGGAGGCAAAACTGCCTTGCCCAGAGTCATGTCCAGGACTGCCTTTATGTAAAAGGAGGTGCTGGCAGGGGGTAAGGAAGAACTTGGGCAAATTGATGGTAATGCCCAGGGACTGGAACAGGCTGCAAGTACCTTCCAGAGTCTGCAAGAGGCAGTTCCTGGACGGGGCAGCCAGAAGCCAGTCGCCCAGGTAGGGGGAAAATGTAAAAACCCGGTCTCCTCAAGGCTTCAGCCACCACCGCTAAGCACTTGGTAAACACCCTGGGGGCCGAGGAAAAGCCAAAAGACAAGGCCTGAAACTGGTAGTGCTCCCCATGAATTGGAAACAGAGGAAATGCCTATGGGTCGCAAAAACTTTGATGTGCAGTTAAGCATCCTGCATAGCCAAAGAACACAGCCAGTTCCCCCTGGTGGAGCAGAGGCTGTAAACCCTGCAGAGTGACCATCCTGAGACATTTGTACTTTATGTACAAGTTGAGATTGCTCAGGTACAGGATGGGATGGAGGTCCCCGGTTTTCTTGGGAACCAGGAAGAAATGGGAGTAGCACCCCTGACCTTGTTGGGAGGGAGGGACAGGCTCTATGGCCTTCTTCTGCAGCAGGGCTTAAATTTCTGTCCATATGAGAGGAACGTGACTTGGTGGATATGCAAACTCCCTTGGCGGATCTGAGGGGGGCCGCTCTAGAAACTCTAGAGTGTGCCCGTGCTCTATGAGCTGAAGCACCCAGTTGTCTGTTGTAATGGCCCGCCACTGCTCTAGGTGGAGGGTGAAGCGACCCCCTACAGCCACCTCCTGAAGCCCTATGGGGAGGCTGGCAAGGAGTCAGGAGGTGGGGGCAGCCCCTGATGGGACTGCAGAGGTACCTATTGTGGCCCAGGGAGGGAGGGAGGGCACAAGCAGAGCTGCCCCTGATTTACGCTTGCCCTAGGCCCTACGAGGAGCTCTCGACTGCCTCTTGGAGGAGTGACAAAAAGGGGCCCTATGACCCAATTTCGGCTGGGTGTGGTACATAGAGTGGACCAATTTTAGGGCCCTCCCCGAGTTTTGGAGCTCAGAGATAATGTCCTGGATGTCACCCCATACAGCTTGGACCCACAGAAGGGGGCATCCACAATACTGGCCTGAACATCGGGGCGAAGCCCGAGACCCTGAGCCAGGCATGGCACCACAAAACAATGCATACTGCTACTGCCCATCCAGAGGTGTCCACTGCCTTGTACGCCGCCCAGAAGACGTGGGTCCCAAAATCGGACCCCATCTTCAGGGCCTGAAGAGTCTGCTGTTTGGAGGGGTCATCTGGCATCACAGCGACCGCCTCCCTAGCCTGGTCCCACAGCAAATTCTGGTACTGCTCCACGTGAGCCAGACAGTTAAGGACCCTAATGGCAAGGGTGACTGAGGCAAATGCATGCTTGCCCACCTGGAACAGCTGCTTGAATTCCCTGTCTAAGGGAGGGCAATGAGGTGCTTCGGACGCTTGGTGCGGTCGTGTGCCGCACTGATGACAGAGTTGGCCTTGGGATTCTCCCCAAAAAAGGACTTACCAGCTGGAGGATGGTAAAGCCTGTGTGCCTTTTTAGGTACCACAGGGATAGTGTGAGGGTGAAGCCATGCGGCCCTAGTGACTTCATATGATTCAACCATCGGGGGGACCACCAGAGGGAGAGCATCGTGTTGGCGAAGGTAAATTGCCAGTAGGTGATGCTCAGGGTCCTGCTCCTCAGTCTCCCACCCCATCGTAGACTGGGTATGTCTCATTATAGCCATAAAGGTGGGGTCTTCCAGTGGAGACTTGGGGACTTTAGTGGGTTCACCTTCATCCCCAAGGAGACCCATTCCAGTGAGGACAATTCAGAACTGGCTTCATCGTCCAAGGCAGAGTCCTTAGCCCCACTATCGCCAGGGTGAGTGTCAGCCCGGTGAATGGGGATACCAGCGTCCATATGTGTAGTAGGAGCACTGGGTGGTGGGTTAGCAGTGGCCAGAGGAGTTGTGCCCCTAGGAGGCCCCTCAGGGTGGGAAGACTGGGGCAGGCCCAGATGAGGGGCCTGCGACTGCAAAAACACCCACGGTGCTGATATCAGACTGTGGTAATCCATGGCTGCCGGAGCCAGACCCCCAAAGCACTGGGGAGTTGTAAAGTGGCTGGGGTCTGACCAGTGCAGGATACGGGCAGGCCGGCACCCTGTGGGCACTGGAGTGGGATACCCAGGCTGCAATCCGCTACGTGTAGGTAGAGATGCAGGCGTTGATCCCCAAGGCTGTGGAAGTGGGAGGCCAGGCATGGATCCCCTGGCATAGGTAGAGGGAGAGCAGGCGAAGGCCCTGCCGGCATCAAGGGTGGGGCCGGCGCAGGACCTGGGGATTTGCGGGAGTACAGGAGCCAGCCCAGCAGGCATCGGCCTGGGAGACGCCAGGCAGAATGCACTGGTGACTGGTGAGAAGAGACCAGCAGTGGAGAAGAGGGCTCTGCTGGCGATGGCTGGGGGGGGTCCAGGCTCATGGAAATGCCAGTACCCAGCGACGCCTGCCCTTGCGACTGAGAAGCAGAACCAGAGGTCCCAGAGACCATGACCCACATCATGAGTGTGGGTGACAGTGCAGTAGGGCAAGAACTGGCACCAGCAGCACCTGCGCCAGCTGGAGGAGCTTTAGTCGAGTATCCTGCGGAAGAGCTTGTTGAAAACAAGGGCTGGAAAAGAAGGGGCTGTGGGGCAGGGACTGACATACCCTGCCCCGAGGAGCCACCACCAGTCACAGAGATCCAGGCAGGCAGTGGGCCCACTGACAGCCCCATGGAAAGTGCGCATAGCCCCAAGGGTCGACTTCCAAGGGGAGAAAGACCCCAAAGCAGTCAACAGATTAGCTTTAGCAGCTAGTAGGAGGAAGACCGGGACAGTCCCAGTCTTTGTGCTTCCCTGATGACTAACCGCTCGACTTGAGACTTGGATGAGGTAGAGCCTGATAACTGGGCCAGGGAAGCAGTGGACCTGCGGGCCTATAGTTCCCGTTCTATCTGGGCAACCTTCTGCTTGAAGATGTGGCTCTCGAGGGTCCTCCGGCATCGTCTTCTGATGGCCGGATTAAACTTCTGGCACGCCTCGCAGCCCTGAACGTCGTGGTTGGGGCCTAGACAGAAGAGGCAAGCAGAATGGCCATCCTTATCTGGGATTGGTTTGCCACATGCACACTTAGTGGAGCGTTCGGAAGTTGAAGAAGGGTGAGAAGACATAAAAGAAGGGATGGACACCGAAACATTTCAAGGTTTACTCAACTAAAGAAAAAAGAAAGCGCAGTTATGAAACACAGGAAAACTGGCAATTCACTGTAGCTGTGGCAGAGCTTGTGGTCCAACGTATGCTGGTCGATGGCAGAAAAGAACTGAGGAGGGCTTGGGGGTCGCCCACCTTATATAGGATAGGCTGACGTCAGATGCTGACATTGGAGGTGGAGGGCCCCCTCTGGTATACTGCTAGGTAGAAAGGTTTCTGTGTGGTCCTAGCGCCGGGCAGCTGAATCCTACCAGTGATGGCCTGCTGCAAGAGATACCCTCGAAGTAAGATCAGTTTTGAAGCACTTGCTGTTAACACTTTATTGCCCAGAAGACAAGTAAGGTACTTTATCCCTTTGCACTACTCGAGGCAAAATCCTAAACGGTGGTATGAGGGAGAAAATGGGTGAAATAAAAATCAGCATGATTCAAGTTTCAAGTTTAGTTTATCAGGAGAAAAGTCACTGAGCAAGTACTCATTCAAAATGATGCCTCTACATACATGCCGAGCTGGACAATCCTCTAAATTCTTATGGTCCTCTTTTATGCTTACATTTTTATCTCAGGAGAAAATCCAAGCAACCAGAAACTGGACTGCCATGGTTTAATCAACTGAGCTTCTAGCAGACAATATTTTTCCAGAGCCTCCATTATACATTTTCAAGGATCCTACAATGAACTGCAGATGTCCCATTCCAGGAAAACTATTGGAAACTGTGGATAGCATAGTAAGTTTAAATAGTTGGGTTGCTAGCACAGAATATCGAAAAAAAAAAAAATTGGTGTGATAATGATGGGTATCATTAGACCTCTGTTCTACAGACTGTGAATCTCAATCAAAATGTAGGGGTCCTGGAATCCTTACTACGGGGTTAACAGACGCCCCACATTAAACATATTAAATCCATATTTCCGGTGACCCAAAAAGTAATTTCAGATTTCCCACTGGATAGGACTGCCACTGTTTCAAAGCACCTGTTCTGCAACAATGGTATACAAAATCTTTTGGTTGATGTAACAAGTTCTTTACACCAACTTGAATGTGAGTATCTTCGTAATAGCCAACTCAAAAATCAGGTTAAGCAGGAATCCATTTTACCACCATTTAGCTGGCATGGCCATGGTTCTGAACTGGGTCTAGTAAAACTCACCTCTATGTTACCAGATGTGGCCAGTTTATTGTTTTGACCAAAGAGAAGGCAGTAACACCAGAAGCAGCAATATGGTGTGACCATCACACCCAAACACTTCCCATTGTTGCCCTCAGCAAGCTCAATCATCAAGACAGCAACAATTTGGTCCTTTCCTTGCCATTCAGCCCCCTCAAAAAGTTTAGCGTGACCCCTAAAAATATTATAAAGATTCTCAGTTTTTGTCCACTATGGTCCAAATGACAGAAAATACCTGCCTAGAATTTTCCAGAGACACCACCAGAATTGACAATAGTTATTATTTCTGATAATGTTCCTGGAGATTCCTGGCTGACATTTTTCTGCCAAATAATACAGGAACAGCCTAACTGCATGTAAAAATGTTATGAATAACTAGCCCTACATCATTACGTACAGAGCGGCAGCTGTATACCATTTGATTAGCACATTCACACGATGCATTTTATATTTACAATGTTCAGGTACCCCAAATATGAGTATTCAGAGTACGTATTCAAATATTATGACTACATGCAAGTGGAATACTGGATTCACTTTGTATAGAAGTACTCATACAGGAAGGATGCTACCTTTCACCAATATCCCGTCAGATAAAATCAAGGCATAGACCCTACTTTGAAAAATTTCTCCCATTCTGCGCCCATGGTGACAACGGTTTGAAAATGGGGGCCCAAATTATAAGAATCCAGCACAAGCTGTGGATTTCCTGGGCTGCAGATGGGCAATAAATGAATGGCAGATGTTTTCCTGTGATGCCTCTACTCCCATGTAAGGTCCTCCAACCTCCCTGTGTAAAGCATTGCCTACTGGTTGGGGAAGTGCTGAGGGCAAATGGTTACCAATTACATCAATACTGTTCAAAGCATGTGGACAGGTGTCTCCTACAATCTCAGTGCACTACCTCCACGGTGCATCTCGGAATCCTCTAGCCTCGAACCTGGGGGAGCAAGGCAATTTTAAAAGAGATACTAACAGCTACTCACCGTAACAGTACATCTTCAACAGAATCTCTTCCATTGTGCCAACCATTTCGAACTGTAAGCTGTGTCAGCATCAGGACCACTCAGAAACTTTAGCTAGCTGGGGCCACCCCCGATGATGTACAACATCAGTATCTATAAAATGTGGGAAGTCCCAGTGCTCCTCAGTTCCCCAGCAGAGACAAGCTCGGAGGGCTTCTTACTGTGAGGAACCAGGAGCCCAGACCAGTACCAGGCACACAAGGAGAGACATGGGACTGGGAAATAATAGACATAAAGCACTTCTGGACACCTACAGACAAGTTAGTGGACAAACTGCCAGCAAATACCTCAGAAACAAAAAGGGGGAAGGAGGGTGGGTGCATTGTGATCCAGCAGAGGAGACTCTCTCGAAGATCTACTGTTACAGTAAGTAACTGCTCTGCCTTCATCTAGTGTATCTCTTCCACTGGGCCACACACCTCTGGAATGCCTTGAAGAACATCAAGCCAAAGCAACACTGATTGGAACTCATTTCTGCATGCTAATCTGGAGCAGACCCTCCAGCATATCTGTTATGTCATGTTAAAGTTGCCCATGTGCCCACCAAAGTTGTTGAATTTGTATGGTTACAGATTTATTTGTGTTTATACGTACTATAGAATACATCCTTTAATGATCACTGTTGAACTAGACCACATGTATGTGTTGTAACTAAAAATTCTTACCAATTCTGAACTGCAAATAAAATTATATTCCAGCTCTGGGGCTACAGATTATGAGAACAGACATGTTAGAATTCCTGGTTTTAGGAACGGATTCCGGGGGCGTGGCTAGCTATCTGCCTGATAGGATGCACTTCCAGGGTGCTCCCACTTCAGCATCAGATTTATAGTTTATTACTTAAATTCTTAGCCCAAACTGAACTTTTAAATACCTTCTCTGGACCTTCGGTGCTCTGCTGTCTCGAAGGATATCAAAATTATGGAGATGGGGCGAAGAAATAACAAGCAAAACACCAACTCCATCGGCGCCTGTAAGCCTTCCCGCCGCAGAGGCAACGAGTGGGGAGCCTGGCCCAACAACACTGGAATTTTTACAAACAGCGCTACTTTCATTAACCAAAACTGTTCAATGCATCGATGAAAAAATGGATGGCTACAACACCAACCTAGTGCAAGCGGAACAGAAACTGGACAGCTTGGCAGAAATAAACAGTACAAGAGGCCGACAAATCCTCATCCCGGGCCCAGGCCATGGTAGCTACTTGTGTAAAAGAGCAGTCTTTGCTGCACTCTAGATTGGAACATTTGGAAAATATGACACAGGCAGCAAATGTTAGGATAATCGGACTGCCAGAAGGAATAGAGGGAGAAGATTTGCCCCTTTACTTGAATAACTGGTTGCAGGAGAGACTGGGGATAGATCTACAGGATTAGATAGTGCGCGCTTATCGAGTTAATGTCCAGAGACCAGCTTTTACTGAAGGGGCAAGAACGGTCATGCTCATCACTGTGTCCGTGGTGATGCGGGATCGAATTCTACGAGCAGTTCGAGCAAAACGTGATATGAACGTGGATGGTGCAAATGTGCTATTTTTCCTAGACCTATCCTACTCAACCCTTATAAAGAGGAAGGGATTTGATCCGATCAGGAGACGCCTACGAGCCCTCAATGTTCCCAATAACATGCTGATGCCGGCCTGACTCCACGTTACGCTGGGAAGGAAAGATTACATTTACACAGAACCCAAGGAAGCCATGAAGCTGGTGGAGAAGTTAGAAGTTGAAAAAGCGGCTCAAGCAGGCGATTCTTCATTAGACTCAGAAGCGGAGGACACCTGAATTTGACCAAGATGAGTGAGCATTTATTTTTTGCCAGAGTGCCTTTCCGTTTGCTCTGTTAAGAAAAATTACACAGTTGGTTCCCTCACTCGCCAGAGAGGTATTGTACATTGAGACATTGATGAGACATTGATATTGATTTGAATGTTCACTTTGTGACACTTGGACATATATATAATTACGGAGAAAGTCTCTAGATTTTGGCCCATTTCTAGTAATCTACAGAAGTTGGGGCAGAAATTGGAAAAATACCCTGCACACATGTAAAGTTTGGGGGAGAGGACTCACTCATTTTGTTTTTGTCTGATTTTCTCCTCTCTTTAATCTGGATGCTGAAGGAGCATACTGGGAGTTTTTAAAAAGGAGTAGCTAACAATTAAAGGGCATCATAGCCCTGGTATTATTTAGCAATTGTGTTATTGTAATAAATGGAATTTCCATAACTAGCCTTGATAGCATATAGCCAAATGGGATAATATAGTGTTGAGTAAGCTTTAAGAGCTGGTATTACCCCTAATCTTGATCCAAATGTTGTAATGGATCACATATCTGTATATCATTTTTCTCCTGTTCATTATATGATGTATAACATTGCACTTTAAGTCTTCGTGTTATCTCACTGCACAAGATCTATAAATAAAAAGTTAAAAAAAAAAAAAAAAAAAAGATTCCTACACATAATCGCATGCAAATCCTCATATAAAACAGCATCATGTAAGGTAGCCTACAAATGATCATCTTCCTTGCGGGCTCTCTTCAGAGTTGGGAAGGGGGTAAACACGTAACGTCTTCCCTAATAACATTACTGGCTCATTAAGAAGTTTGCCCCAGAAGACAAACAAACTCCATGTCTAAATCCTACTGTCTTTTTACATTCTGGGGCCAAATGACCAGGACCACTTTCCACTTCTGCACAGAGGGTACAATCTCATCCTGCGGAGCACCACTCAACTGACACTGCCAGTGTCCCCAAGACACTGCTCTCCTACATCTGCGAACTTCCTCAGATTACCCCCCTCCCCCGAGGTGGGGTTCCACCTTCAGCTCTGAGGCAGGCTCCATACACAGTAGGGACAAAAAAGAAAGAAAAAACAAGCATTTGTCAATGCCAAGGGTTCGCTGTTGGTATTGCTGTTGTACATGCCTCCCATATTTTTCTGTGTATATTCTTCTGCCTTGCATTTTAAGGGTGGGCATTACGGATGGAAACCCTAACACCTCAGGCGTTTGTTGGTATTTTTGCTCCAAATTTTCAACATGGGCTTTTTGGGACCCCACCTCATGAATAGTGGCAGTATCATTTTGTTACTCAATCCCAACAAGTGATTTCGCACAGCGAGTATGCAATTCGGCACCACAGGTGCGAAAACACATTTCGGGTAGGATGTAAAAAATGACAGCTGTACTGTTCATGAGGAGGTGTGAAGAAATGGCAATGCTGAAAATCTGGAGTGAAAATATGAAAAAGTGGCAAAGTTACAAGTGCATAGAAACTGCACAATGCACGCTCGTAACAGTCATTTTTTGGAATTTTTCACCATGTTTTCAACATGGCCTTTTTGGGACCTTCCTCATTAACAGTGGCACTGGAATTGCTATTCTGTCCCAAAGAGCCATAGATACAGTGCTATTCTGCACCACAGTGCAAACACACATTTTGGGAAAGATACAAAAATGACAGCTGTACTGTTTATAAGGGGGTGTGAAAAATGGCAATGTTGGAAACTTGGAGTGAAAATCTTAAAAATTAAGGGCGTTACGAGCGTGCATAGAAACTGAGCAATGGACGCTCGTAACACAGTCATTGTTTTGGAGGTTTTTTCATCAAATTCGCAATAAGGGCTTTTTGGGACCCCACCTTATGAACAGTGGCACTGTCATTTTATTAACTGGTCCCGAAAGATGATTCCATGCAGCGACCACAAAATCACCTTTCGGGACCGGGAAACGAAACGGTGACTGTGTTCATGAGGTGGGGTCCAAAGAACCCTATGTTGAAAATTTGGGACCAACACACCCAAAAATGGCTGAGATATCAACCTAAATTGACCCCCCCCCCCCACACACACACATTCACTGCCATTATAGGACTTACTGTCATTTCTTCACTTTGCGGTCAGCTTTTGGAGAGTGCAGACGTGTTCCCGTCCACAAAGATCACTGCTATCGCCTCCAGAGATAAGTATGGGTGAAGGGGTGCGGAGAGGTGGAGTGCGAGAGGGAGGGTGTGGGTTGGGAGAGGGGGGCAGGCGGCAATGACAAGGGACAGTTTTTTTTCAGATTAAAAAAAACACGTTATGGGTCTGTTTTCTTTTCACAGGAAACTTTTGATTTCGCACACTGGGGTGGGCTCCCAGTGTGCCACAATACTGGGGGGGGGGATAATGCCAACCTGGGGATTGGGCACCCCGAGTTTGGAGGATATGTTGGGTTGGGGGGGGCACATCCGACACCAGGAGTGGGCATCCTGTTGTCAGAAACACCACAGCAGGTTTTGGCACACTGGGGTGGGCTCCCAATGTGCCACACTAAAGGATGAGGGGAGGAGGATACAGGCTGACACGGGGATTGAGCACCCAAATGTCAGCAGGCGGGTGGTCCGCCAGCGTGATCAATCACGCTTAGAGTAACAGTGCCTTCGGGCACTGAATACTCCCAGTCCATATGGAGTTTAGGCTGTGGCCTGCTCAGCATGGGTGGGAGAAACTTTACAGCCAGATACAGCGGGACATGGAGGATGCAGGTGAGGAAAGTGCTTCCTCCCAGCATGTGTGATCAATCGCGCTTAAAGTAAAAGTGCCTTCAGGCACTGAATACTCCCAGCCCGTACAGCACTTAGGCTGTGGCCTGCTCCAAATGGGTGGGAGAATCTTCAGAACCAGAGACAGCGGGACGTGGAGGAGGCAGGGACCGTTGGGGTGGCGAGGTGGAGACGTCACGACGCAAACAGCTGATTGCTCTGCGGTGACCTGCAGATGAAAAGAAAAAGCCGCCTCCTAATTGGTGCAGCTTTTTCCTTTTCAAGTGAAGACCACTGCCGACGAAACAGCGTCAAGACCAGCCTGGCTGAGGATTGGTACGATACTGTCACACCCCTTGCAGAGCACTCTGCATTGCACAGACAGTGTCGCACCCCTCAAAGCCTACTATCCCAAGGCAGCGAACTCAAAAACAGAATCTGCCATTTTTTCAGACTATCATGCAAAAAAGAAAAAAAAAATGGGGGCAAACCCCTCCATTTTGAGACAAATGTTTGTTAAAAACATGCGGATTACCCTCAATTTTGGGAAAAGAAATAGACTATAACATGGATTTTAAGATTCTGCCAAACAGAACTGGCCATATATGAAAATGGAAAATCACGGTCTCTAACACAGAAATATCCAGCTGTGTACTGCAGCGGTGTTCAAGGTTGTGTCGGGAGGTGGTCAGCGGGAGCCAAAGGTGGACACGTGGGGTAAGGCTACACTTCATCTGCCCAATCAGGACAATCTGTTTCTTCTTAAAGCCCATCCAAATTACATTCAGCAATGTCCACATTGCGTACTACTCCCCTCCTATGTGTACCACCACCTATGGTCAGGGCCCCTGGTGTTCTGCGGCAGAATTTTCTGATTTCTGCGGAGGCTCCTTGACTTCTTCGGCAGCATTTTCTGATTTCTGCGGCATGATTTATTCATTTCTCTGGCAGAATGCAGTCCTGTCATTGGCTAAATATGATGTGGTGTCATCGATGACATCATATGCTGAGCATAGAGGAGGGATTTCAGGATAAGTGAGGTGGGAAAGAAAGCCTAATACTATGGAAAAACAGTATATTTATATGAAAATTCACCAAAAACAATGAATTTTGCGGCACTATATATATTCTGCGGCATGCGGCAAATTCTGCAACCGCAGAATTCCAGGGGCCTTGCCTATGGTCACCCAAGGTGGCACTAGTGTAGAGGGATACAGAACACTACCCCCAGAGGAGAGATTCTGATGGGACACTGTCCCATCTCTTGCTGCCCTCCAGCAAGCCGAAATCAGGGCAAGAACCCAAATCTCCAGCATCAGGTAAACTGGCTAAACTCTACTACTCAACTAGATTAATTTACCAATTATATATTCAATTAGTCTTTGTACCACTTTGATCACCAAAGTAAATGAAAATTCTTAGGCACTACTGGCTGTTATTTCCGACTGGCCCAGGCCACAAACCCCACTGCTGATCACAATGCTGCACTTCCCGAGTTGCTGTACTTAACTCCAAAGCACTGTCTGCTTTTAGTGAAGGTTACCTGGCATTTCAATTTCACAGCAATGCACAGGGTATTTGGGAAGTGCAGTGCTAAGTTTGTAATATGATTGCGGAGGGAGAGAAAGCAGAAGGGGTGGAGACTTGACAAAGAGACCTTGTCTTGGAACATCCTTCTCAACTGTGCCACTTCTATCTCTCATTTTACTACTTTGACTCCCATGTGGAAAAGATGTGGTCCCATTATATACTGAGATTTTAAAGTAGCCGTTAATGTAATTCTAAAATGCGATAAGTAGCTACAGAGCACTACTTTTCTCAGAGTTCACAGATTCTGCCTCCATGATTTGAGAAACTCTCACACTGTGTCATGGTTTCCGACTTTTTGATCGACACGGTACTGTTTAGGAATACTAATGGGTTAACGGCCTGGCAGTGTATACAGCTCTACCAGGTGACCCAGGTTTGCATTGCGAACTTCACCTTTTTGCTAAGTCAATAGAAATGGAGTCAGGGAGGTGGAAGAAGCACCGTTTAGACTCGGGGAAGGGGGGGTTGTAGTGGAGTGAACATAGCCGTCTGCAACTGTAGCACCTCCTACAGTGGCTTGGCCTTTGCTGCAGGGGTGACAACACACGGGAGCCAGACCTCCATACAGGTCAAACACTGGAGATGAAGCTGAGAGAGGAGATTGAAGGGTGGGTCAGGGAGGAAATGGCCAGGGCTTGGTAGATTACATACAGTAGCTGCAGCCACTGTGAATACAAAGTAGCCATTCTGGCCTTTCACCCTGGCCACAGAGGAGAAAGTCTTTCAGCACCTTTGGGAGCTGGGAGACTGAATAAGTTCCCCACGAAAATTCCCTCCTGTGAATCTGGTCTCATTTGTGTTCTGCTAGTAGAGGAAAGGGAGCATAAGCAGAAATGAAATGGAGAGCAATGAGGGGGAGAGGGAGTAAACCCACCAAGGCCTTGTGCTGGCAAGCAGAAGTGCACATGGTCTAGAGTGGACATGGCTTGCAGACCACAGGAGGTGGTCCTGGTTAGGTGGAAAATCTAGGGTAAAAAGACATGGATCTTTATGCTAAAATGTATTTTTAAATGCAGTTATATGCAAAAGCAAAGAAATGTTTATTACGCAATGTTTGCATGTCAGCTGCTGCGATACAAAATATAATTGGTGCAGCAGTTGGAAAAATGCGTGCAATATTATGCATGTAACTTTCTGTTAAGCAACAATACTATCGCGTTAGGGTAAAATCAGTTCTGCAGTAAATAACTGCCATCAATATATCTGTGCAACGCTTGTTACCGAGAATTGTTTCATTACTTGTTTTATGATTTGATATCATATTCCCAAAATATAATTTCAGGCAAGACATGGGGATGATGCACAAAGTATGACAAAGGTGGCAGGCATTAGGATTGATGCACTGTTTCTAGGAGATTCTAGTTTTCCAAGGACCAATACTGCTGTGGACAATTTCTCCTTATCAACAGAAATGAAACCATTTTAGGTTCTGCATATTTGCTACACATGGACTGAAGGGCAATACTAGCTTTATAATACGTCATGGCTCTCCGAAGAGTAAAATGTGCCTACCATTCCAATCTGATCACTGACATTGTTCTATTCTGGGTTGTGTGATGTCAAGATCCTCTGCCATAACCATAGATGCCAACCTCAAAAATCAGTGCATCAGTGTATAAAACATGCTAGTACTAGTTTTGCTTCATAACACAGGTCTAGAATATTTTTACAGCAATGCTTACGTTAAGCCCTTACTAAAGTCTCCAAAGGGATCTGAGGATTCTGAAGCACTAAAATAAAGCAGTACTTCAAGCACAGCCTCCATAATGAAAAGTCTGTACCTACATCATTAGTAGCGAAGTTTCAAGAATGTAGTAAAGACACTCCAGCAAACTTCTGGCTCCAAATTTTCTGGACCGACCCCATCATTTGAAGCAAGGAATCAAATTGACCAACACTATATTTGCGCCAAGCCCCTCCATTTTGCAGGAAAAACCTCAGTTAGGTCAGGACAAAAAATACTAACGCCAAAGATCTTCCACTTGTTAAGTTGTTCAAAATGTGTGCGTTTTTATTTTTAAACTTTAAGCACAATTTACACTCTCCAGATTACTGTTTGACAGATATCGGTACAGTTTTCAACTCCATCTCCGCCACCTCAAAGACAAATTGCTTTTGGTAAATCAGAGAGAAGGATTAGAAATTGCGTGCCACTCTTGGAGAATAGCCCAGAAAAAAAAAAAAAAAAAGGCCATATTATTTTTCCCAGCCAAAACTATATCTGACGTACAGTGGTTTCCTTGATATGGCAACTCTCAGATTACTTAAACTAAATTACTCAACTCATCTGTCAAGTAGTTCCTCAAAAAGAAAGGGAACTAAGTTGCTTTGCAACTATCTTTCTCATGTATTTCAAATTAAGGCTATGCTAATTAAGGCTATGCTAACATTCTTTATCAACAGCTGTAATCCTGCTGGAACTCGCAATTTCAGTTTCTGACACAATCCTTCTATTTCAGCAGTATCTAGTATAAACAGTATGTCTCAAGAAACTGAAAAAGATGCCACTGAATATAAATACAGGCAGAAATAAAATTTGGCTGTTGATCTTGATGGAATTTATTTTTTTTAAAACAACTTCAGAGTATAAGCTTATCTCATGCACGCAGGTGACCCGAGTCTGTGCCCCACTCTTGTAGCGGTTCCTGTTGGCTATGTGGTGGAAGTGCCATTGGAGGCCTGAGTGACCACATGTCAATGCCCACCCCCCTCAAATCCAGGCCAGCTGAACCAGTGTGCATCTGTGTAGAACGAGAAGAAAAAGGGGATACTTGCCCATCAATGCGAAGGATTTTTTCTGACTGTCTTTGCATGCACTCCCCAAGCCACCTGACCCTCTGCAGCACCACTGAAGGTTAAAGGCTACAAAGCAATAGTCAGAATTTAAAATATTGCCAGCCTGCAGGTGCAGTGGCAGCGCTACCGCATTTGGTGCTGACGACCCGAGGGTCGGCTGGGGGGATGAAGACTGAGTGTATGGTGCACTGCTCTTCTCCAGGGAGGGGGGTGGTGTGGAGCCTGGTGTTAGCCTGGCTCCGAGCGGTCGCTGGGGGGTAGAGTACAGGG
The DNA here is from genome assembly GCA_016271365.2 of Neoceratodus forsteri. NCBI lineage: Eukaryota > Metazoa > Chordata > Ceratodontiformes > Ceratodontidae > Neoceratodus > Neoceratodus forsteri. Next base: position 1,294,584,600 of record CM028129.1, read on the forward strand.
ACCGCATGAGAGTAGCGGTGCAGCGGCAGGTGTTTGACATGCCACATATGGAAGCGTGCGTGGTACAGCCACTGACGACACTGCACGTACACTCAGTTAGTCACACCAGTGGGGAGGGAGAAAGACACCAAGGAAACTCCCCAGCCAGCAAGATGACTTCTGGCCACCCGCAGGCCATGCACCCGACGACCAGGCACTGCCACAAAATAGATCCATCTGATGGTGGGGGTTGAGGAACCCTGCTGTCCGCCGCCACGGGGGCAAGCCATGGAAAGGAGATGTAGTGACAGGACTGGGGTGGTCGGCATGAATGGGACCAGACGGTGCTCAGAGGACCAAAAAAAAAAAAAAAAGGCAAGGCACCAATTGCCAAAAATAAATAAATAACTTAAAATAGTTGGCCCTCCAGACAAAACTGCAGGAAGTGTCTGTAGCATTGTTCTTTCTTTCTGCATATCCAGTGCACACATTCAGTTTCCTTCAGATAGCAGGAGAAGGAAGGGCACCAGACAGCATGTGAATCTTTCTGTAAGCAATGTGCTTGTTCAGTCCTTGAAGATCCTGGATGGGAAAAAAATCCTGCTGTCTTTTTGGTAGCAGAAGGTATCTAGAGATGAACACCAGATTCTGTTCTGTAATGGGCACCAAGCTGTACCACCAGTTTCTCCAGCAGAGCTGCGACTACCTCCCAAAGGACAGACATGTGCTCTGTAGTCCTGACAAGGCCGGGGAGAGGGGCATCTCTGGGGGCTTAAAGACAAACGCTACAGTCCTCTGGAGTGACCTTATTATGGTTTGAAAGGAAGAGTCCTCAGGAGAACTAGAAATGTAGTAAACAGTGCCCACACTGTCAGAGGGCACAGTGGACCCTGAAGAATGTCTGACTGGCAATCATTCTTCCTCTCCCAGAATTAGGGGAACCGATATAGGGAGCAACAGAGTATTTTATTCTCATTCTTGCACAATTTACTCCCACTTTCTGATTTTAGGAATCTGATTCCCATCTTGCACATTTACAGTACGTTGGTGCAGATGCACAAAACTGGCAGCACCATGTGATGCTAGCAGCCATGACACCACACACTGAGTGGAAGCAGTAAGGGTGATTATCAATGTCAAGTGTATATAGTGGAGATTGTTTCAGGAGTTGCCCATGGACTGACCAGAAAGGCTGTCGTAACTTGGCAAAAATATTAAAAAATAAGGTCACAGCACTAAGTAGCAGTGAGGAAGTATCTATGGCTAAATATTAGGCAAAGAGATTCAGTGGCTGCAGGCACCCAGTGAGTTAATGACTTGTTTTAGAGGAGGAGGTAGTGGTGGCAGAGGTAATGATGGCAGGGTCCTAGTTGGGTCTGCGGATGGCATTACTACCATATAGAGGAAAATGCTAAAAGGCTGAAGAAGCTAGAAGTAAATACTTTCCAGACCTACAAATTATCCACTGCCCAGAAAGCCTCGTCTACAAGATCAAGGGTATACTCCTCCTAGTTAAGAGGAAGAAAGGGTACCAGACCCAGGGCAGGAGGCTGAACAAGCCCTACCAGCACCAGTGGCTGTGGGCAGGCTTGGTAACGGGTGCCAACAATAACTGAAGCAACAGACTCTGTATCAACTTTGAGAACTGTGCCAAAATGACTACACTGTCGGAGTCAATGTCAGACACAGCTACCACGGTCAACGCCAGTGTTGCTGCTGAACCAGGATTGAGCAGAGTTCTGTGTTGTAGTGGAACTAGAGGACTGCTGCAGCACCACTGCCTGCGTTGAGTACCCTTCCTCCCTGGGTTCCATCTGTTAAGTGGCCGAACCAGGAGTCAGTGCTGATGCCTAGCATCTGTCCGGTCTTCCTGCCTAGCCTGTGGGGACAGTGACCAGAGTCTTGGTAAATGGCAGTGCTGCTCAGCAGATGACAATGATGGCCAAGCAACTGATCACCCAGCATCTTCTCTTCTGCTGTACCACAATTCAGTTCATAGTGCAGAGTTCGATGTGGACAATTTCTTTGGCAAAGACTTCTTAGCTAATTTAAAAAAAGAAGCAAGCATTTACCTTGTGTCTGTACTGTCCTTGTTCATATTCTTCTGAAAAAACGTGACTACTGACTTCTACCTGCGCCTCTTTGTAGCCTGGTTAAAACCCTGGCAAATCAAACAACGCTAACTGATGTCACTGGTAAAGAGGCAGTTCACGCGGCAGCTGTGGCCGTCATGGGAGATCTTATTACAGCAACAACACTTCCAAAATAGCAATGTCTTGGTCAGCAAAGGTCTACTCCTCAGCATAAATTGTCAAGATGAGTGGCTGACAGCAGAGTTGACATTAGGGAAAAAAAAAAAAAAAACTGACAGCAAACTGTTGCAGTGGCACAGACAGCTGAAGTGCTGGCTGCCATACTAGCAACTCAGGTTTGGGAACGGATCAGGGTCGCCCGGGGGCTGGCCGGGGAAGGAGGATTGTGTGACCCACTGAGAGCTCTCCTCCTTCGGAGGGGAATGTCGCTCATCAGCCTCACTGCACTGACACCACCTAGCAGAAGCTGAGTGGTGCAGCAGGAAAGGGACCGGACTCAGATGCTTGTAATGTGCACGTGCATCAGCATGACCACGAGCCACTGCATGCAACTCAGCCTCAGAAAACCAGTGGAAGAAAAGGGAAGGGAAAAAACTGTACTGTGCACTGGCCACCAAGAATGATGATGCTGGTAACCTCAGGTTCCACCCCATATGGATCCCCGGTGTGACGGTGGGGGTAGGGATGGCAGATGGGACTAGGGGTGCCACGCAAAGGCTGAAGCAGGTGAACGTGGCTGCCAGGGGCCAAATAGCTATGTGAAAAAAAAAAAACTGACAGCAAAAAAAAAAGTACTTGTCTCCACTTGCCCAACATGCACTCAACAACAGGTAAAAAAAGAACTAAAGTGTGTGAAGTCATGTGGATGCCTGCTCCAAGAAGCTTTTTCCTACTCTTGGCAGCCCTGCCAAATCTGTTTCATCTACAGTAATCCTTGGGGAACTGAACTAATCTTCTGGAGGCCTGCACCTCACAAGCATGCAATTCGAATGGACCCAATCTGGTACACCTGACAGCCATTTTATAACCGGGGGGGGGGGGTGGTCACTAGAGAACTCCCCTGCAGTCCCACGCCTTCCAGTGGCACAAGTGCCCCTAAAAAAATTATGCATGGGGGTAGCCCCATCCTTTTATTTAAGACCCCATCTTTGGCAACACCCCCTGCTCCCCCCCCAATGTTTAAAACCATGGTGAGCCATGGTCCCCAGTACTGCTACAATTACAGTATTTGGGGAACCCCACGGAGGAAAACAGCAAAGAGGAGTTGGCCTACAGCTACAAAGAAACAGGAAGAAAAGCAAAAAGACTCAAAAAAAGAAACTGGGATGAAAATCAAAGAAATGGATGTATGAATCATGCCTGTGTGGCTCAACAAATTCCCCTACCCTTTCAAATTTATATTTTTTTTGGGGGGGGACAGATCACTGTGACTCTCAAATCTACCGCCAGCAGGATCGATCATCATGCTGTCTTCCTAGAGACTATAGCTCAAAAATGTAGAAACTATTCGGATAACTGTTACTGAGGCACAGTCTTCAAGTACTGCACTTACTGGACAAGTTATAAAGGCCAAGACTCGTACTGCTGAGACCAAACACACACTCAGAGCCCAGGTGTCAGCATCTTCTCACTGCTGAATAGCAAATACAGTGGTTGCAGCAGAAGACTGAAGATTTAGAAGGCAGGGGCCACCTTAAAAACTTGAGGATAGCAGGTCTGCTGGAAAGAGCGGAGGGCCCTTGATCCGGTGATGTATCTGCATCAGTCTCTCCCCCAGCAGCTGCATCTCTAGGATGACTATGACTGTGAAACAAAGTGGTCTCACTGGATCAAGACGCTAAATCAGCCACATACCGATATTTAAGCTCTTGAAGTTTCAAGATAAGGAGATCATCCTCAGAGCTGCCTAAGCTCTGAAAGATGCTCTGGTGGAGGGGCAGAAAATTTTGTTTTACTCAGAATATCACTGCTCCATTTAAGACTGGGACCAGGTGTTTGATAAGATCAAAAGTTGCCTCAATAACATGGGCATTTAATATTTACTGCTGTATCCTGCGGGGCCTGTGGTTACTTTTCAGGGAAAGAATGAGACATTTACTTTGCTGGTGGCTGTGTACACCTTCTTTTAGGGGACCTGGAACTGGAACAGTCAGGACAAGACACAGTGTCACAGGACACATGCACATTTCCTTGATAATGTGCTCAACCATGGAGAATAAGGCTCAGACGACCCAAGGGTGACCAGCCTGTCTGGGGATCTTGTTTTGTTGAGCACCCCAACCCCGGCTATTTGGCTTGATGCCATCGTTTCTGCTGCATTGCACTCAGGCTAGTTGCTGGGATTTTCAGTGTTCAGCATGATCAAGGCTCCCTAATGTATTCATCTGGCTGGAAAGTGCAGCTTATTGAACTTGGGGAGGATAGCATCAGGACTGTGCCTGCAAAAGGAGCTTTTTCTTATTTGCCTGATAATTTTTTTCTAGCTTTTTAACTTTTTCCCTTTTAGTTACTACATGACTATGCTCTTCCCATAGGCATAGGACACAGAAACATGACAGCCTCCTCCTTAGATGGATCAGTCTGCTGACAGCTTTGAACTTCTATGCTATGTTATTTCCCAGTTACACACAGTGCAGACTTTAGAATGCTTAATTTCCCAACTATTCACAGACTGCTAAAAGGTGACATGTCTCTTGCTCAGGGGTTACCCCTGGTACTTCACACTCTTTCCCACCATGTGGGCAAGCAATACATCGATTGTGGAAGCAGGCGGGCTGCAAGGATATCTTGGTTGTTCACTTAGGCTCTGACTAAAGTTGCAGTCCTGTCCTGTCACCTTAAGGGCTGTTGTGACAACTGGAACGCCTCCTCTGGAATTTTATCTATTTTTTTTATTTTTATTTATTACTCTGATACACACCTTTGAGCAAGATTGCACATTTACAAAGGTTCCTCGCTAGGAACAACTATTTACAATATTACAGATTCATTGAATCAAAGGAAGCAATAAAAACAGGATATTGGTAATAGAAATGTTAGGATACAGAGAATCAATGGTTTACATCATGTGGCATTCCCAGTGATATAAGTTAGCAGCTGTGTTAGGCATTGTCTGGTGGTATATGCGCACTATCTAATGTATGGCACAGAGAATTATAGATCAGTACATGAGCGAGAGGTCAAGTGATGTTTAGATAGGGGTGGGTTGTAGTGCTGGTGTCAAGTGCCAGTGTGTGGAGTATCCTTTTGAAAGAAGCAGCCACAATTGTTGCCTGGCTGGAACACTTTTAGTAGCTCCCACTTGAAACTGGCCCAGTTTCACAGGTGTCTGTTGTGACAGTTGCAGTTCGGTGAGCCATTGTGGGGGTTTGATTGCAAAGAAGCATTTGGATAGACTCATTCTACTGAAAGGCACTGCCAGGGTACCACCTGCCATATTTCTGGTAGGGTAGGGACTCTGGGCATGTCTTAGGAGAGACTGCAGGCCTTGGGGGGGTGGTCGTCAAACCCAAGAGGCAGGTCTGGTATTTTACTCTGTTCTGCAAGGGGAGCCATTTTGTGAGGAATAGAGTGAGCATGTATTTGTCCACCCCGTTACAAAGCAGCAGGCTTTGTTCAGGACTAAGCTAATCCTATTTAAACACAAATGTCGGAGGCAGCCCCATAAACTATTAGGCCGTAGTCCACTATGGGGAGGATGGAACTTGCGACTGCCATATGCCTGGCTTCTGGGGCGAGGTTATGTATAGGTCTATAACAAGCCCCCAGCTTCCTGTTGATGCAGACTATCTGATCCACGTGTGGTGCAAATGTAAGTGTCTGGTCAATGGTTACCCCTAGATATTTTAATGTGTTTACCTGTTCCAGAGTCTCTCCCTTTACGTCATGGATGTTGAGCAGATCTAACCTGGCCCACTTTTGTGCAGTAGAGAAGAGTATTGTCTTGGTTTCCTTATTGTTGAGCACTAGCTTATTTTGCTGAAACCACTTCTTGAGAGATGCAAAGCTGTGCTGATGGCCATGGCTGACTGTTTCTTGGCAGGGGCTACCTGTGCATATGACTGCATCATCTGCATATAGTATAACCTTAGAGCTGGGGAAGGCTAAGGGAAGGTTATTTATGAAGAGGCAGTACAGGAGGTGTCCCAAGATGGAGCCTTGCGATACTCCAGTCAATGTTCCAGATGAGGTGAGTACTGACCTATTTTATACTCACCTCATTTTAGGAAATACTCTTCAGAACATTTTTTTAATGAGTACCAATACTCACCCAACAGTTGCAGTACTCCATAGAACAATGCTTCATAACATACTGTAACTGGTGATTCAAAAGAAGCAGTTTTTTCCAGATTTACAACACTCTCAAACGCATCTCAATTTTGTTTTACTCACAAAACTTTAAAACTGGCAAGTAGCCGGAGCACTGCTGGCACCTGATCAGTTCTTATCTAGAAAAAAAAAAAAACTACATTGTTTTTAAAAATGTACTCCTTGCTCTACTCTGTCCAGACATTTGTTCACATCTGAATTTGGCTTTACTCACCTCACTTCCAAAATGAGGAGTACAGTACTCATCCCAAAAAATCTTACCTGGAGCCCGGACTCCAGTTGTGACTGGCCCGGTGTCAAATTGCACCCCACTGACCTTGATGCATTGGGATCTGCCAGAAAGGTAGTTTTTAAACCATAGTGTAGTGTCAGTAGAGAGGCTTAAGGTGGCGAGTCTGTTTAGCAGTAGTGCATGACTGACAAAAATCAAAGGCCTTGGTTAGGTCTATGTAGACTAAGCCCAGCAGGTGTCCCTTGTCAAGAGACTTGTGTAAAAAGCTGGTATGTTCTACCAGGGCAGTGGAGGTGCTATGCAGTTGGCAGAATCCATGTTGCTGTTCACACTGAACCTTGTATTGGCTGAGGTATGCGACGAGTTGGTCTGATACCATTCTCTCCAGTGCTTTAGACAGAGGTGAGAGGATGGATATTGGGCTTAGGAAACTGAGTATTTTAGGGAGAGGTTAAATAGTTTGGTCAAGGGGAGGATGAGTTCATCTAGGACTAGTGAGAGTAATTTCATGTCAAGTGAGTCACTCTCCATCCTGGTTTTTCCCAGTACACATTTAAACACAGTTGACAGTGTACCTTACTGAGAGATTTGAAACAGAAATGTGGCCAGCTGTTGTTCGTCTGGGTACCATAGTGATAGGCTGTGGTGTCACCCTTCGATCAGTGAATGCTTCGTTGAACATACTGCCAATCTCCGTTGGCTCAAGTGTGAATCATTTGCACTGAGCATTGTTGGGGAGGATTTATCACTCCTTCCCAATAAATCTCTTAGGGATTCCCAGAATGCTTTCCCATTTCCTCAACATCTAGTTTGCTGCTCCTTATAAAAGTTGGCCTTTGCCTGTCTTATATTCTGGGTGCACTTGTTCCTTGCTGCCCTGTATTCTTGCTAGTTTGTGGGTAACCCAGAATCCTTGGCCACGTGCCATAGGTTGTCCCTGACCCTCATTTGGGAGAGTAGTGATGGCGTAACCCATTCAGCAGAGTTTCTACTAATGACCCGCTTTTTGAGTGGCTCACATAAGTCTACAGTGTCATTAAACTTAGTGATAAAATAGTCTTGAGCTGTGTCTATGTTGCTGGTGGCATCCAGCTGGCCCCAGTTTATCTGAGCCAGGTGTGCTTTAAATGCACTTAGGGTCCCTTTGCAGAGCATCCTACTGTAGGTGGTTTTGGGAGCTAACCGGGTAAATCTGGTGGACCAATTACTCACAATGGGTGAGTGGTCACTGAGGACATCAGGTTGTGCAACAAGTTGTGCAAGTCTTTATGGGTGGTTAGTACCCAGTCAGTAACGGTCTTTGCGTCTGTTCTGTAGTTAGTTCTTGTACTTTCAGTAACTGATTGGTTGAGGCACAGACCGTGTATTTGGTCCTTATATTATAGCCTGAGCTTGTTTTAACTGTCCAGTTGATATTAAAATCACCTTCTGCTATAGCGTCCTGGTTCTGGCTTGCCTGTTTAAAGTGCAGAGTGAATGTATCTAACACAGATCTTTGCTTCCCTGTTGGGATGTAGTCTGTCATGAGTATCAGGTTTTGCTTGCTCTTTCCTACTACAACGTGCAGTGCTAGATGTTCACAGTCACGATTTGTGTTTTCGAGCTCGATTCTATGCCCTTGCAATGTGTTACACAGGTACACTAGGCAGCTGTCTCCCCTTTTTCCTATTCGGTCATGCCTGAAATGATTGAACCCATGTAGGGAGATGGAGGTGTCTTGCGCATACCTTTCAAGTGCATTATTTTCTTTAGCTTATTTCTTTTCCCAATACGTCACTGCCCTGGGCTTCCCCTCCTTTTTCATGTTGACAGTGTATTATATGTATCTATGTTGCTGGTTGTGGGTGTGGGGTTCGGTGTGGGATTTCAGTCCCTTTGCTCCAACCCAACACCGTGGCCACATACGACAATCACTGGGTGATCAGCTGGAATGCAAATGGTCTTCCTGTCCTGTAAAACATAAAAAGATTCTCACAAAATGGAAGTCACTAGCAGGGCTCTTGGTAGGATTTTGAGTTTGGGGTCCAGACACTTAAGCAAAACAAAAAAAAAGGGGGGGGTTCACAGCCCAAAGTGGGAGTCCTAGTAGAATTTCAGGGTCCCCATGTGAATGTATGCGACCTGCCTCGACTCACCAGTCTTGTAAGAATCACTAGAGCTCAGGGGCGTGCAAACTTGGTTTTCATGAGGCTGTGTCTTAAACTAGAATTTATGTTTCAGAGGACGAATTCAAACAAATTGTTACCGCTTATCCAACAAGGCCCTTGTTAGGTGAGCAGTGGCTGTAATTTGTTTGAATCCCCACTCTAATACATTACATTAAAAATTCTAGTTTAAAACGGCCCCCATAGAAACGAATGGAGCACACACCCCCTTTAAAGATTCTTACATTACAAGCTGTGTGGGGGCACGGCTCTGTCTATGGACTCCTGGGGCTTTCTGGAGAAAAAAAAAAAAAAGGAGTGTCCCAACGCACAAAATGTGCGTAAAGGACGTGGATATCCACGTCCCCGAGAGCCCTGTACTAGGCTGTGACATTATGTTTTTTCAGGAGCCCCACCTCTCTTCCTGTTAGGCAGAAGGCCTCAGAGTCATGAGGTTAGGCAAAGCCCACCATAATGCATACTACACAAAGGCATGGGGAGCGCTATTCTCTGAGCGAAAGGGCTGCTGGCTGGGTTTCATCACACATATCTGGATTGTTGAGAGCAGGGTACTAACTGTTGCTGGAAAGCATCTATCCAGAAAGCAGCTTACATCATAAATTATCTGCACTCCCAATGATCTGAACCCTCAGTTTTTTTATGCCATCTTATAAGAACTTAGGGGGGGCTTTTCCGCATGCAATTACTGGAGGGGATATTAACTTAGCCCTCATTCCCCTTCTAGACCAGACAGGTCCAGGTACTCACTTTGAAAATAGCAGATAGCCACTCATGTCGTCATCACATACCAACTGATGGGACATCTGGCATGCAGTAAACCTTGGTACTCAGTATGACTGTAAGTACCAGGGAGTATAAGGTAGCATTCTGACATCCTCTTTGTGTCCCACCCAAGAACTGCTTATCAGAGTATGGTGGGCAGAGTTGGGCATCATTCTAATCTCCAAACATGCTCCTGGATGACACAACCTTTACACAAGTTAAAAGAGGAAGACAAGGGGAGGGATAATGAGGTTATGAAGGGCAGTGAGAGTGTGCAGACCAGGATCAGGAAAAATAAACTATCCTGAACAGATGCTTCTGCTCAGTCTTCACAGTGAAGGGGAGAGGGATGGACCACATAAAAGTAGCATGAACACGGTTGGGGAGGGGCAACATGTCCATTCACAGTGGAAATAGTCCTGAAAGTGGATAAAGATATGGGCCAGATGGGGTACACCTACGGGTGGTGAGGGAGCTCAGGGAGGTACTGTCTGCAACTCTGACAGCCCTATTCAACTACTTACTGGAAAAAAGGAGTGGTTCCAGAGGACTGGAGGAGGGCAGATGAAGTCCCACTTCATGAAAGCAGCAAAAAGGAGGAGGCCAGGGTTAGAAAATAGTTACCAACCGTAACAGCAGATCATCAAGAGAATCTCCTCCACTGAGCCACATCATGGCACTCTTAAGCAGTCGGAATCAGGACCTCCTGGAAACTTTTTGCAGGCTGGTGCTGCCCATGTTGACACACCTTGTCAGTGTCTATATAACAACATCACCATCCCCAGCAAGTCCCAATTCCCCACCAGAGACAAGCTTGGAGGATCATCGGACCAGCAGGGACTGAAGCAACCAGAATCCCACCAGGCACAACGGAAACAATACGGAAACTTAAATACTGATGATGTAAAGGCATCAGAGGAGAAAACAGCTTGCAACAGCAGGCAGTATAGTCACATATCACCTGACAAGGGGGAAGGCAGGAGGGACAGCTGTGACTCAATGGAAGAAATTCTCTTGAAGATCTACTGTTACAGACTATCTTCTTTGAGGATATTTCCCTCCATTGAGCTACATCATGGAACAATTTCCAAGAAGTATGAAGCACTAAGAGAGGATGGCCACACCTACTGAGCTTGACTGAGCAGGCCTTGCAGAACATGGAGGCCAAAGCTGGCATATCTACGAGACGATGTTCAGACTATAGTGTTTAGCGAATATATGAACAGTACCCCAAGTGGCAGCAGCACACATGTCACCATGCCCCTCCCAAGTTAATTCGTAATTGGGGGAGCCCAATCCCCATCGGTATAATGCCCCCCCATTTGTTGTACGTCGATGGGGTGCCCAATCCCCGTCGACTACAGCCCCCCCCCCAACAAACACCCAGGTGGCACACACTGGGAGCCCACCTCAACATACTAAACCACCTGTGAAAAAAGAAAACTTTTTTTTCCTCTTCCCTGTAAAAATTAAAAAAAACACCCCTGTAAATTTTCTTTCTCCGACTGCTGGTCTCCGGGCTTATCACTTCTGGGAGTTCCTTCCTGGAACCACGTGATAAGCAGAAGGTATACAGACTTCTGCAGGAAGGGGGTATCCTCCCACTCATTTCCTCCGGATGTCAGTACTTCCATAGTCTTTGTCTTCTGAGGAAACACATAATTTGGAACAAACAAAAGAAAGGTTAGTGTAACTTGCAGCCAGAGACCAACTTTCAGCATTGTGGGAGGGATGGAGCCCGGAGACCAGCAGTTGGAGAAAGAAAATTTACAGGTATTTAAATTTCTATTTCTCTCTCCTAAAAGCTGGTCTCTGGGCTCACCAATTCTGGGATATACTAAAGCAGTACATCCCTCCACTGGGTGGGAAGAAAGTTCATAGTCCCTTACGGGTCCACCACTGCCTGGAGGACCCTGCAGCCAAAGGTCACCTCTGCCGAGGCGGTGACATCCAACTTGCAGAATTTTGCAAAGGTATGGATGGATGACCATGTGGCCACTTTACACAAGTCTGCTGGGGAAGCTTCTCTGAAGTCCAACCAGCACGTAGCTATCGCTAAGGTTGAGTGTGCTCGCACTGGTCCCGGCAGGTCAATCCCAGCCTTCTGGTAGGCCATGACGATGGTGGAACAAATCCACCTAGCAAGAGAGTCCTCTGATGTCTTCTTACCCATGTTCAGGCCTGAGGTAAGTATGAACAGGCTTGAAGTCCTACGGACTGAGTCAGATCTCTTGATGTAAATTTTGAATGTTCTCCGTGGATCAAGCATGTGAAATTCTCTCTCTTTCACATTCTTGGGGTGAGGAAAGAAAGAGGGAATGTTCAAGACTTGGTTGCAGTGAAAATGAGACATCTCCTTAGGTAAAAAGGCCGGATCTGTCCGCATTACTACAGAGTCTTGAGGAAATATAGTGTAAGGTTCTTTGGATGACAAGGCTCCTATCTCTACGATGCGTTGGGCTGAGGTGATTGCAATGAGAAAAACGGCCTTCATAGTGAGATGAAGTAAGGATGCCTCCTTTAAGAGCTCGAAACATGGTTTGAGAGTGCTTTGAGTACTAGGATGAGCCTCCAGGGAGGTACTACAGGTTTTATTGGAGGACGCTTCAAGGTTGCTACCCTCAGAAATCGAACAAGAAGAAGAGCACCTAAGGATTTGCCCGAGTCTGCTAACAGTAGCACCCCCAAAGCAGACACCTGGACTCTTAAGGTAGCCGGTTGGAGGCCCTTGTCGAAACCCTCCTGAATGAACTGAAGTATGGTAGGGAGAGACACAGTCTCATCCAGTTAAAAGGTCTCTCGTAACCAGAACAGGAATTTTCTCCAAATCCTATAATAAACCCTGGAGGAGGAGGCCCACCTGGCTTGAGTCGTTTCTATGACAGGTGCAGAGAAACCTAACTCCCTGAGAGAGTTTTCCGCTCAATCTCCATGCCGAGAGGGACAGATTGTGAGGACTTTCGTGCAGCACTGGTCCCTGATGTAGTGGGTCTGGGCTTACTTGGAATGCTATGGAAGACTGAAGAGACATTTGGGCTAAAATCGGGGAAACCACGGTCTGCGGGGCCAGTGTGGGCAGACCAGAATCACCTCTGCTTGATCTTAGGCAATCTTGTGCAGTACCCTTGTTAAGATCGGAATTGGAGAAAAGGCATACAGAAGATCAAACTGACCCCAGTTGATGGAGAAGGCGTCCTGTGCCATGGCCTTCTCGTCCTTGCTGAGAGAGCAGAATCTTGGAACTTTGCAATTTTTTCAGCAGGCGAAAAGATCTACCTGCGGGTGACCCCACCACTCCGTGGTGAGCTAGAAGGCACTGTTCTTGAGCTCCCACTCTCCTGGCAGGATGTCCTTTTGACTTAGCCAATCTGCTGTAACAGTTTCCTGGCCTGGGATGTATGCCGCCCTTAGACTTCCCAGGTTGTCTTCCACCCACTGGAAGAAAAGAGCCTCTCACAGCATCTGAGAGCTCTTTGTGCCGCCTTGGCAGTTGATGTATGCCATTGTTGTCTGACTGTCCGTAAGTATGAGGACGTCCTGGTGGAAAAGCTGCGTCTTGAACTGCTGCAGTGCCAGGCGGACTGCCTGCATCTCCAGTACATTGATGCTGTAGAGGAACTCCACCCGACACCACTTGCCCTGTGTCGAGAGCTGTTCCGAATGCGCCCCCCTAGCCCCGGAGACTGGCATCAGTGGTGACTCTAATCTGGTGAGGGTGTCCCAGACTGAAACCCTTTATGATGTTGTTCTGCTGAGTCCACCATATCAGGGATTCCTTCACCTGGTGGGATACCTGAATCCTCTGCTCCACTGTGCCCCTCGACTGGAACCACTGCTGGAGGAGACCTGACTGGAGAGGTCACATGTGGACTAGTGCCCAGGGGACTTTGTCTGCCAAGGAGACCATCGTCCCTATGAGCTGCATGAAGGAGCAGGCCAGCAGAGATTGGGCTGCCTGGAATCTGAGGATGAGAGCCCTCAATTCTTTGAATTTCGACTCTGTGGGGAAAACTTTGTTTTGGATCGTGTTGATGTTCACCCCCAGATGGCTCAGAGACTGAGACGATCGCAGAGAGCTCTTCTTCAGGTTGATCATTAACTCCAGAGAGGAGAGGAGAGGCACTGTGTGACCTCTGTCACTGCCCGGACTATTTGATCCTATCCTGGTGCTTTGATGAGAATGTCCAGGTATGGGAAGAGCTGGATCCGTTGCATTCGGAGGCGAGCAACCACTGTCACTAGGACTTTGGAGAAGACTCTGGGGGCTGTGGACAAGCTGAAGGGCAGCATCGTGAACCGAAAATGGTGACCTTCCACTTTGAATCTTAGAAACTGACGGTCTGCTTTCCAGATGGGAATGTGCAAATAGGCATCTTGTAAATCTACTGAGGCCAAAAACTCCCCCTGATGGATTTCTCAGATGATGGAGGACAGGGTCTCCATCTTGAATGTTCTGTGACGAACAAAGCCATTTAGAAACTTGAGATCTAACACTGGCCAGAAGCCCCGAGCGTATTGGCACTATGAAAAATAGGGAGTACACCCCTCTGTTCCTTTCTGGAGCGGGAACTTGTTTGATCGCTGCTGACTGTATGAAATCTGTACAATCGCTTGTAGGGTCACCGCTCGTTTTACTGGGTTGCTCGAGACTGGCGAGTGCAATATGTAGGACGGGGGGGGCCAGGACTCGAACTCGATGAAGTAACCCTCACAGATTACATCTAATCCCTACTTGTCCATGGTGGTGCGGACCCATTCCTCGAAAAAGCTGGAAAGCCTGCCCCGGACACGAGGATGGGTCTGAGAGTCCTTATTATGATTTTCTGGAGTCGCCCTCGGCATCTCGGGCACCTCCACTGCCACCTCAGAAGCTGCGTTGGTTACGCGAGTTGAACCAGGAGCATCTGCCTGGGGCTGTCTTGTTCTGCCCCCTGGAATAATTTTGGGCACAAAAATTCTGTCTGGAGCTTGAGGCCCAGGGCTTGTTCCTTCCCTGGGCTTGCGGCATTCGCACTTTCGCAGTTTCTCCAGATTCCTTGACTGCCTCCTTTAGAGCTGAGCTGAAAAGAAGACCTTCTTCATAAGGGGCGTTGACCAAATTCATCTTCGAGGAGGCATCTACCTGCCAAGCTTGCAGACATAAGCTGCGTTGAGCCAAAGTCTGGTAAAACACAGCCCTTGCTGCACACCTAACTGCCTCCTCTGATACATCAGCTGAATAGGCCAAAGCTAGTCTCATGAGCTGTAACTGCTGTAAAATGGGCTGGTTCTTCTCTGGATCATCAGCAAGCTGGAATGCCTATCAGTGGCCCAAGAGAGCGCGGCTTTAGCCAAGCAGAGGTTAGCCGTAGCTGCCTTGAGGGAGGTTGCAGTGGACTGAAAGGCTTTCTTTAGAGAAATGTCCACTTTCCTATCCACTAGATCCCACAGGGAGGCTCCGCCTTTTGCTGGGATCAACGTCCTTTTTGTAAGGTTTGAGATAAGAGGGTCTATCCTAGGGCAGTCGAGACATTTCTCCGCAGGCTTCTTATCGAATTTCAGGAGTCTGGTTAGGTGGCGAGGGACGGGGAAGGAACGCTCGGGTCCCTGCCATTCTTCCTTCAAGAGGTCCTCTATGGCCGGAGGAAGGGGAAAGGATGTCACTGGCTTCGAAGCTGACACTAGCCGGAATGCTGGCTTCGCTCGCTTGGGCTCTGGAGAAGGAGAGCTCAAGTGGATCTCCTCTGATACCTTTTTAATGAAAAGCTCTAGATTTTCCAAATCGAAGTTTCTGGCTGGTGAGGAGTCCGAGTCGGAATCAGAGTTTGGGAGTTCCCCCTCTTCTAAGGATGTATAGTCGGACCCTGTGGGGGACCTATCTTGCCTGTGCTTCCCATGGGCTGCGTTCCTGGGTCTGGAAGAACTCCTGGATCTGGGTCTCTTCCTCCTCCTCCTATCATGCCGAGAGGTGTGCGGGGTGTCCTCGTCCAAGGATGGGAGGGGGTGCACTTCGTGTAGCTTTCCTATGGGTCCTGGGCTCCCAAGAGTGCTGAAGGACATCAAAACATGAGAGGTTGATGGTATAGGCTCTATTCAGTTTCTCCATCAGATCTGGGGCTAGGACTCCAACAAAGAGGAGACGTTCCTGGGGGACTGACCCTGACCCTGAAGCTGGTCCAGTGGATCCTGAGATTCTGAGGCGGATACTCGTCCTGAGCTGGCGAGGTTGCACTGTCGCATTTCACACACAGAGACCCTGCAAATGTGGCCAGCATGGGTGTTCTGCACTTATAGCACTTTCTGCCCCGGGGGGGGGGGGGTCTGTCCTTAGTGGAAGCGATGATACTTCGACATAAAGAATTTATAATGCCTGACAAACTGAGCTTAGTGCTATCCTGCCCCTTTAAGGCTCTGGCTATTGCTGTGAGGAACTGTGAAGAACTGTGTGGTGCAGTCCCCTTTAAGGCCTGGTGTTTGTTGTGCTGCTTTTGAGCATTGGTGCCTTCCCAAAATTCAAGATCCGTCAACGAGCTGAGCCACAATGCTCTCCGACGATAAGGAGAATTGTCTGCTCCCCTATGCCCTTCCAAACAGGCTTCCGCTGTAACACTACTGTTTCTGCGCTAATTTCCCTGTGTCAGAGAGCCTACTGAGATAATGCGGCTCTCCGACCGGTAGGGCGCATCGACGGCCTAAGTGTCCTGTTGCCGTTGATGAGAGGGAAGCTCTGGGCGCCCGTTGAGCCGAATTCTTCTTTTGCTCGTCAACACAGCTGCTGCTTCTGGCGACGCCTGGGGACTAATTCTGGTCCATGGTCCCAGGCATGCCACAACTGCTTCCACAATGCTCCAGGAGGGGGCTCATGCATGGGAAGATGCTGTACGCGTGGTGAGGAGAGCAGGGAGCCCGTCTGCACAGCTAGCAAGGCTGAGACTGGAGTTCCTACAGTAGCACTCCGGAGTACTAATTAGTAGTACTGGTGAGCAAAAAAATAAGTAAACTCACTGATCTCCAGGTCTGTCACTCCTGTGACAGAGGTCCTTCAGAGCTCCTGCCACCAGATAGGCAGGAAGTAAACTGACATCTGGAGGAAATGAGTGGGAGGATGCCCCCTTCCTGCAGAAATCTGTATACCTCTTTCCTACCACGTGGTTCCAGGAAGGACCTCCCAGAAGTGATGAACCCGGAGACCAGCTTTAGGAGAGAGAAACACTACCTATAACTCTGTCGTTTCATCCTTCAAACTCCCCACCGAACCCACCACTGCACTCTTTACCAGTCCCTGGGCTGGCTCCCTGTGCAAGGTCGCTCTGACTATGCGATGAGCTGCCTAATGGACAATGCACTAAGACTCCGACACCTATCCCCTTGCTCTCTTCTCTTGACAGACAGACAGAGTGGCTCCTAGGACACTTAGGGCATCCTCAATCCCCTCGTTGGAGGCACCCCACGTCTCCACGGCAATGGGAAGTAGACCTTTCTCAGTCTCTGCACCCTCCCTATGGAACAAGCTCCCACAGTTCATCTGCGAGTCCCCCACACACCTTGCCTTCAAATAGGCCATGAAAATCTGGCTCCTAGCAGCTGCTGTCACTGCTTCCAGTAAGTAACTCTAAGGCACCCAATGCCCATGTCTCCATTCCACTTCCCCTGTCCTTTGTCTCCTCCCTCATCTCTGTAGTTGTCTATAACCTTTCTTCCCTTGTTACCTCTAATCCCTAAAACGGATGTGAAAATCTAGACTATATGAACTCGCACAACTTTACTGATGACTGTACTAAACTGGTCTCATGTCAGATTTATAATGCTACATATGTTCTCCTGCACCATGTAACGTGGCTCCTGTATCATGATATTTCTATAGCTACGTATGGCTCACTTTTCACACCATTTGTGACTGGCCGTTGCCTTCCCCTGCCTCCACCGTACTATTACGTTATTTGTTTTTCTTTTTTTCCACACCACCTTGTGCCTGAGGTGTGAATTTATTTCCCTGTATGTGCTGCTGTGTTTCTCTGTGTTGCTTGCCACCCTGTGGCTCAGGTCATGACTGAAAATGGTCCTCTGGATCAGTGCACTTACCTGGTAAACAAAGACATAAATGAATAAATAAATGTGCCACCGCTGCAGAAAAAGAGAGGGTACCTGATGAGTGTCCCCTTAATGATATATAGAACCTATTATGATGGTTATGTATCAAGCAAATGGACATGGATACATGGTGGGAGATGGAACAGAAATAGAATGAGGCTCGATGGAATGATACCCTCCATGCCACACAAGCCAGAGGGTATCTAGATCCAATATACCCCGGGACATCTAAGGACATTAAGATTGCTAAATTGACCAAAGGGGATGACATTGAAGCCTATATCACCACCTTCGAGAGAGTGGCAGAAGCATGCCGATTACCCAAGGACCAGTGGGTGGTATGTTTGGCTCCACATCTCTCGGGTGAGGCACAGTTGGCCTATAGCCACATAGATCCGAGACATGTGAATGACTATGAATTTGTGCGACAGACTATATTCAAACATTATGACATCAATGTAGAGACCTAGCAACAGAAATTTCAGGCATTCCAATTTCATGCTACTGACTCCACCCAGGAAACACATTCCTGTCTGCATGACTTATGCTACAAATGGTTGCAACTGTCCATCAGATCAATTGAGCAAGTGATGGAGTCAATTATACTGGAACAATTTGTGAAAATTTTACCTCAAGACGTCATAGAAACATAGACTTTGATGGCAGATAAGGACCGCTAGGCCCATCTAGTCTGCCCATTTCCCTACCTACAGGATAGGCCGCAGATCCTAGTTAACCAACAGCCTATTTCTTCCTACCCCCCACAAGAATTGCCTTATGTCTGTCCCATGCATTCTTGAATTCTCCCACAGTTTTAGACCCCACAACCTCCTCAGGAAGGCTGTTCCATGCATCCACTACCCTCTGTGAAATAATACTTACCACATTGCCCCTGAATCGCCTCCTTCTATCTTTTAAATTGTGTCCCCTTGTTCTTGCAAGTCTCTTTTCTGAAAGATGCTACCCTCTTGGACTTTGTTGATTCCACTGAGGTACTTAAAAGTTTCTATCATGCCCCCCCTCTCCCTTCTTTCCTCAAGGGTATACATATTAAGCTCCTTTAGTCTCTCCTCATACGCTTCTCTTGCAGACCCTGCACCATTTTAGTTGCCCTCCTCTGGACTGCCTCTATCCTGTCTATGTCCTAGCGGAGATGGGGTCTCCAGAACTGGACAAAGTACTCCAGATGGGGTCTCACCAACTGTCTGTACAGAGGGATAACAACTTCCTGTTTTCTGCTGATGATGCCTCTCCCTATACATCCCAGTATACCCCCAGCCCTCCCTACTGCCTTCTCACATTGCTTGATAACCTTAAGGTCATCTGATATGATTACCCCCAGGTCCCTTTCCTTTTTTGTTGTAGTTACTACCTCCCCACCCATTGTGTATTCTTCCCCTGGGTTCTTGTTTCCCAGGTGCATTATTCTGCACTTCTTTGCATTGAACTAGCTGCCATACTTCTGACCATTCCTCCAACCTGCCAAGTCCCTTTCATCCTTTCCACACCTCCTTGTGTATCAACCCTCTTGCAGATCTTTGTGTCATCTGCAAAAAGGCATACTTTTCCTTCCAGTCCCTCTGCAATGTCACTGATGAAGACATTAAAAAGGACTGCACCCAATACTGAACCCTGCGGTACCCCACTAGTAACCCCCTTTCTTCAGAGTGGACTCCATTTACAATTACCTTCTTTGTCCTGTTGTCCAGCCAATGTTTTTAGGTTACCACCCTGTCCCACTCCCAGGCTGGTTAATTTGACTATTAATCTTTTGTGTGGGACTGTGTCAAACGCCTTGCTAAAGTCTAGGTAGGCCATGTCCACAGCCCCTCCCTGGTCTACTACTTTGGTCACCCAGTCAAAGAACTCTATTAGATTCGTCTGACATGACCTTCCCGCTATGAACCCATGCTGCCTTGGGTCCTGTGCTCCACTGGCCTCTAGGTACTCAACTATGTCCAGACATGGGTAAGGGAACACCACCCGGAGACATCACAGAAGGCTACTGAACTGGCAGAGGACTATCTTACAGCCAGACCAGCAAGAATAAAAGGTTACACTGGAACCCACAGACCCTTACCCATGGTAAGAAACTTTAACACTGCTTCTGGGAATGCTAATACACCTACTACACCGACTAATGTGGTTAAGACAAGAAGAGTATACAATACAGAGATTATCTGCCATGGATGCCAGGAGAAGGGGCACACAGTCGGGTACTGTCCCAAAAAAAAAGAAAGAGACAGCACCAATAGCACTAGCCAGTAAGGATAGTATATGACTACAGCTAACATAGAAGGAAAGGATGTTCCTGTCTTATAGGACTCAGGCAGTCGTCAAACATCGATACAGGAGGCCTTGTTATCAAAGACAGACACAGGGGGTAATATGGGTGTTACATGCATTCATGGGGATGTTCACTACTACCCCATAGAAAATACCACCCTGACTGTACAAGGCTTGTAACAACCGATGAAGGTGGGACTGGTACCGATTCTGCCTGTACCCATAGTCAGTGGACGGGACTTCCCTGGGTTCAACCTACTGATGACGACAGCCCCTACCTTGAGTGCTATCACGACCAGGGCACAGGCACAATGCTCTCAAGTATTTACACACCAACATGTCTTTCCTTTTGAGGATGAACTGTACGGTATGCCAGGGAAAGACCGGAAGTCCAGGAGGAAGCACTGAAAGGATAAATTAGACTGGAATTCTAATGTTATGGACATGCCTGACTCCTTTGAACAATGCACAGATATTGTACAGTTCCAGAAGGAACAAAGCACTGATGTCACATTAACATCTTTCTTTTCGCAGGTGGTTAGCCCTGAAAGCAATGCTACATACTCTAGATGTATCATGAATAAAAATCTGTTACACAGGGAATGTATAAATGCTGCCACTGGGGTCACTGTAGAACAACCAGTAGTGCCCACACACTACAGACAACAACTAATGGTTGTGGCACATGATATTCCCATGGCTGGGCACCTAGGAAGGGACAGGACCCTTAATCAGCTACTGTACAGGTTTTATTGGCTGGGTATTCATGACCAAGTAGCAGACTATTGCAAAAACTGTAAGGAATGTCAGACAGTATGTAGCCTCTATTACAAAAAAAAAAAAAAAAAGTTCTATTGCAACCCTTACCACTGATCACAACATCATTTGAGAGGTTAGCTATGGACACTGTGGGACCTTTACCCAAGAGTACTAAGGAGAATAGATTTATTTTGGTTTTATGTGATTACACAATCAAGAAAGGTGACGGCCCCTAAAATAGCAGAGGAACTCTTGAAGGCGTTTGGTAGAATGGGGGTTCCCGGGGAGATGCTCACAGATAGGGGCAGTAATTTCAGATCAGCACTGTTGACCCGTTTATACCAGTCTTTAAGGGTGGGGCACAGTACACGTCTCCATACCACCCCCAGACTGATGGACTAGTAGAATGATTCAACAAAACTATGAAAAAAATGCTACAGAAACATGTTCAGGATGAAGGGAAGACCTGGGATGTTTACCTGCCTATGTTAACGTTTGTTTATAGAGAAGAGACCCAGGTTGGTTACTCCCCTTTTGAGTTACTCTTTGGGAAGAATCCCAGGGAACCCCTTAGACATCATAAAAGAAAGGTGGGAAGGGAAAAAAGGGAACTGAAGGTACCCTAACCATAACCTACATCACTCAGCTTAGACAAAGGCTGGCATAATATATAGTGGGCACACCAGACGAATCGAGAAAAAACAAAAAGAACAGAAGGAACGTTATGATCAGGGTGTAGGACACAAGACATTTTCCCCTGGGGATAAGGTGCTTCTCTTACTGCCATCTACTGATAGCAAACTGACTATGAAAATGGCAAGGCCCTTGTCTGGTCCAGAGGCAAGTGGGACCAGTAAACTATGAAACTGCATTAGCGGAAAAAAGAAGAAAATATCAGGTGTACCACGCTAACCTCTTGAAGAGATGGCTTGCCCGCACCAACTCAAATCCCTTGCCATCCCTCTTCGCACACACTGAGCTTGCAGTCTCAGAACTGGAACAGGCATACCAGAGACTGGAAGGCTCGAGGAGAGACACAATATTGAGCCTGAGAGGGTGATATTACAATACTGACCGCCCAGGGCTTAATGAGTTCGACGCCGCAGGCGGAGGGCCTTATAGCCCTGGAAGGTCCGTATTGCCCATACCGCCCACCCTCGAGGGTATTATTACGCTGAAAATGGGCAGTAAAAACATAAGTTAAATAAAAGAAATTAAAAAAATAGTTTAAAGTCATTTTGTAAAAAATAGTTCCTCCGCCTGCATTAGAATGATGTTTTTTGGCCCTCTGAAGAGTGAGAAAACATGCAGTTTGATTGTACTGTGCTTTTATTTAAATGTGTCGCCCCCCCCCAGTGGATTCAGAAGACCGAGCATGTCAAAGCCCTGCCAGTCCGGTAAAACCCCAGTGGACTCAGAAGACCCGAGCATGTCAAAGCCCTGCCAGTCTGGTAAAAATACAGCCCGAAAAGAAATGAAGAATACTTTTAAAAGTTAACAGCCAGCATATTTACGGCTGGTAATGTGTTGCGCTGTCGCCGTCCTGATGCCCAAGCCTTCAGTTTGTCTTCGGGGGTCGCCAGTCCGGTAAAAAATACAGCCCGCAAAAGAAATGAAGAATACTTTTTAAAAGTTAACAACCAGCATATTTACGGCTGGTAATGTGTTGCACTTGTCGCCGCCCCTGATGCCTAAGCCTTCAGTTTGTCTTCGGGTCGCGCGACATCCGTGGTTGTAACTGAAGCAAGGAAAGTGAACGAGCCCAGCAGAAGGGAATGTGTTTGTGAGTGGGAAAGACAGAGACAGAGAGCAGCAGTGGCAAGTCGGCAAGCAAAACAAAAACGCTTAAGCCACTGTGTGATGACAGGGATGAAAGGACATGGTGGGGGGCAGAGCAGTTGCAGATGAGATCGACACAGGAGAAGAAAGCGCAGTCAGAAGCTGTGATCGGGTCTAACGGCTTTTTTTTTATTGCTTCGCTCGTGTTTTTTTTTTTTTTCTTCATGTAGGCAGACGTGAGTACCAGGGAGGTGTGGTGCGGTTCATGGTAGCTGGCACTAAATTGGGCAGTGGAGGGTGCAGGATCTCTCGCTAAGCAAGAGAAAAAAATGGTGGCAATTTCGAATTTCATATTATGATTCTAGCCAATTAGGAAGCATAGTGGGCACAGGAATAGTAGAATTGGTGAAGGGGCATTGTAGGCTGGCACTTTTTATTTGGTGGGCATCTATTGAAACTTAATGTACCCCTGTGGAATGGGTACCAGCCAATCAGATGCCTCCAAATAAAAGGCCCATTTTCTAAAACCTGGATATCAACCCCGAATTAGATCCTATGCAGAAAGAAGCTTTGAATCACTTGATAGAGAAGTTCCACTAGCACACCCAGAAAGGCAGAGGGGGTGGAACACAGGATTCAAGTAAATCAAACCATACCCATTCGGCAGACACCCTATCAGCTGCCAAAAAGAGTGAGGGGTGAGGTAATTCGAGAGGTACAGAGGATGCAGAAGCTGGGGGTGACTGAGCCATCCAATAGTGATTGGGGTTTCCCTATAGTAATAGTCAATAAAAAAGAAGGCGGCATCACGCTGTGCTTGGATTTCTGCCGCCTCAATGCAGTATCCAGATTTGATGCTTACCAGATGCCCAGGATCGATGATATTAAATCGATCGACTGGGAAATGCCCAGTACATCAGCACCCTCAATTTAACAAAGGGGTACTGGCAGATCCCATCGAACCAACAGGATAGGGAGAAGATGGCCTTTAGTACGCCATTAGGCCTCTTCCACTTCACAACCATGCCTTTCGGGCTGCATGGGGAGCCCGCCACCTTCCAGAGGTACATGGACAGGGTCCTCTGGGAACATACCAACTACAGCGCTGCTTATTTAGACAATGTTATAGTCTATAGTCCTAACTGGGAAACCCACCTGCAACATCTGAACCAGGTATTTGAGGCTATTTCCCAAGCAGGGCTTACAATAAACCCTAATAAGTGTTCTCTGGCCCAGAGGGAAACAAAATACCTAGGATTCCGAATTGGAGAAGGACAGGTGAAACCGGATGTTGGGAAAGTTGATGCTGTGGCCAACAGTCCAAATCCCCTTACAAAACGCCATGTGAGATCTTTTCTAGGGATGGCAGGGTATTACAGAAGATTTATCCCTAATTTCACCACAATAGCCACCCCCCTCATGAATCTAACAAAGAGAAATAATCCAACTACTGTAAAATGGACACCCGAGTGTGAGAAGGCATTTTGCACTATAAAAGCCCATTTGTGTGCATCTCCCATACTTCAAAGCACAGATTTCACCCGTCCTTTTATAGTGCAAACAGATGCCTCCAACACCGGAATAGGGCTGTCCTGTCACAGAGTTTTGAGGGTGAAGAACACCCCACTCTCCTTATTAGTCATAAACTGCATGAACAGGAGACCAGGTATTTCACAACAGAAAAGGAATGCTTAGCCCTGAAGTGGGCAATAGAAGCTTTAAAATTTGTTGCTCTCCCTGGCCTCACCCTTTTTAGAACTGACAGAATTGGCAAACGGGGGGGGGTGCATTCTACGTCCGAGACTCCCTCTTATGTCAAAACCATCCGGCTTCCTCACTGGATCACGGGGCGCAAACCCCAACAATAAATCTAACTCCAGAACCTTCCACAGCCCCTGTAACTATTACCATGGCATACATCCCACCAAAAACACAAATCCCAGCCTTGCAATCTCTGGCCAACTATGTCTCCAGCTTCCCTCTGAAAACTGAGCACATTATAGTGGGGGATTTTAATGTGAACTGGCTGTCAAACTCTACCTCCTCCTTAAGAGACACCCTTGCTGCTCTTGACCTGACCCAGTCAGTTAATCAGCCTACTAGGAGGAATTCCAGGAATGGAACTAGCTCCCTTATCGATCTCCTACTCACCAATCATCCAAACAAAATCTCAAACCTGACTGTACTTCCTGATTCAATAAGCGATCACTCCCCCATCCTCTTCACCAGGTCATGGCAGCGGCAAACACCCCAACCAAGCAGTTTTACCCGACGATGTCTTCAAACTGGAGGCCTCACTAAACTAAGGAGGCATCTAGCCCAGTGTGACTGGTCCCCTATCAAATACGCCCAAACCATAGCTAAAGCCCTTGACTACTTCACTCACACATTCAACAAGGCATGTGATAAATCTGCCCCCCTCACTAAGGTTCTATTCAAAAAAACATAATGCCCCCTGGGTCACACTTGCCCTCCTATAGCAACTAAAGAAACGTGATGATCTCTGGCACAAAGCGGTTGCCACTGGTGGGAATGCGGACAGGCTTGCCTACAAGACGGCTCGCAATAGTTGAACCTGGGCCATAAGAAGAGCCAAATCAGAATACTACAAAATTACCCTCGCCCCATCCTGGAGGAATGATAAGTTCTATAAGATTGTCCCAGAACAACCTAACAGAAAATCCAGGATGCCACCCCTCTCCCAGCTAACTGTCAGCAATGACAATACCTCTGACCCCCTTATCGCCAACTGCCTAAATGCTACTTTCTCTGATCTGAGTGCAATCCTTCCAAACAATTCCTTTGACCCCACCCCTACGACCCCTGAGCCAAGCAAAGCCTACCCACCCTTCCACCTAAGGGTTATTACAATGAATGCAGCAAGACCATACCTTGCGATGGCCCTCAGGGGCTCCAAATACTGCAAAGACTCCTTTGATATGAAAATACTTAACCTGGTTTGACCCCACCTCACCAGCAATTACTGACCCATCTCCATCCTACCACCCTTCTCAAAAGTCCTGTAGAAAATTGTTGCCACCCAACTCACTGACTACCTACTAACACACAATATACTTTGTAGAGAACAACATGGCTTCAGAACAGGGCATAACACAACAACCAACCTCATAGTGTTCTCCAACTCGTTGCACAATGCCATGAATAAGAAACACCTAGCATGAGCTGTATTTATAAACCTGTCGAAAGCATTCGATACTGTCTCACACACCCTACTCATAAATACCCTCCGCCACACCGGGCTGTCCCCTGGACCAATCTCATGGTTTACAAGTTACCTCTCTGATAGGTCCCAATGTGTCAAGATAAACCACACTCTCTCGTCTCCTTTGCCAGTCCACTCTGGGGTGCCCCAGGCTCCATACTCGGTCCCTTACTTTTCAGCATCTTCCTGAACACCCTACCAAAATAGTGCCCAAATAATCTTTTACTCTACGCAGACGACGCGGTTCTGTTTGCCTCCCACCCAGATCCCACTATCCTACAGTCATCCCTGCAACTTGCTTTCAGCCACATCGAAAACTGGTTTATGGGCCACAGACTGGTAGTCAATGTAAAAAAGACTAAGTCAATGATCTTCGCCCACTGGCAGAGCAAGGACAATGATGCCCAACCAAAAATATTTTCCAAAACCCTACTCCCGCTTCAACAGGTTCACACCTATAAATACCTGGGCCTTACATTTGATACCAACCTCTCATTTCATCCACATATCAATAATTTCTCTTCAGCCATAAATATTCGCACTGGATTACTCTTATCGGCATAGAACCTGCCTTCCGCCAGAGGCCCTTAACCTTGCTGTTACCTCCTCTGTTCTCTCTCTCTCTCGTAGATTATGAACCAACTGTATACTCAGCCGCCGACCACACTGTCCTAAATAAAATCCACCTAGCCATCAACAAAGCATGTAGACTCCTCACTGGAGTAGACAGGTGCACCCACAGCTGCACCCTGTATGCCCTAACAAATATCCTCACCGTTGACGAAAAAGTCTGTTACCAAACAAATCTCAGCAAAAATAAATAAATAAATAAATCTAGGCCTCCCCCCACCTGGAGTCTCTGCCTCACTGCACAACGCCTACACCTCAGTACACACCCGCTTGGCAAACAAACAGATATGGACTGTTCCCAAGGTCTCGATCTCACTTGCCCAAAGGTCCTTTTCCTACAGAGCACCACTGTGGTACAATGATCTTCCACCGGCCGTTACCTCTATCACCAGACTTGGCCCATTCAAAATAGCCCTCAAAAACCACATACTATCCGCATGCCGCTGCCAGTGCACCGGCCAAGTTTGAACTGCTGCATAGCTTCTACCAATAACTGCCTACAAGACCCTGACTAGGTCTACCAGGTCCTGTCTCAGTAGTGAAGCTGGAATATAGATACCAGCAGGTGCATTAAGTCTTAAGTATCACCTACATCACTTGGATTAAGTATAGGCAAAACTGCTCTGTATCTTAATGCTGTTAACTCTCCTTTCAAGATTGACTGTGTTACTGACAATGTCGGCACCCCAGCTGCTTGAATTTTGGCAATTCTCAAACTCATCAGCCAGGCCTGACTAGCTACCTAACTGTACAGACTTTACACTCCTCCTCTTTCTGTATCTACTGTATATATTACTAATTCCATGGAATAAGCATGCGTATTGTTGTATGCCGTTTACCTGTGACCTGTTTCTGTTTTCTGACGTGGAGCCTTTGTAAATGAGTCTTTGACTCAAAGGCTGTAATTCCGATTTTCAATAAATAAATAAAACAAAATTCTACCTTTGGAGTGTTAACTTTGAGGTGTGGACAGATCACAACCCTAGTTTGTGCTGGCTGCAGACCATGAAAGATAAGAACCCCCGCATCATGCGGTGGCATCTGTCCCTGCAACCCTACAGGTTCATTATTAAATATCGATCTGGACCAGCCAACATAAATGCTGATTTCATGTCCCGTTATGGGACGGAACCAAATGCACCGACAGAATCGGACCTCGGGGTGAATAATGAGTAAGGCATTAGAGAATAGTCTCAGATACCTGATTGTTTTATAAAATTTTGATTTTGTAAGGAACCCTGAGGTGGCCCTTCGGAGAGTGGGAGGGCTGGAGCTCCATCTCTCCCTCGGGAGAGATCTGATTAATGCTGTCTGGATTTTGGCTTGAAACCGTTAGCTGTAAGAAAAACCTACTGTTTTCCTCTTGGGTAGGGAGGAGTATGTGGAAGAGAAGTAATTCCCTGGAGGTCCTGTACTTTCCTTCCTCTGTCTGACTCAAGTCTGTTGCAACAGCCCTAAAAAAAAAAAAAAAAAGCTTTCTTTTTTGTTTTCTCTGTTTCCCCCCCATCTACAGGCAGACCACCTGTAGTATGTTCTCTCCATCCTCTAGCTCTACTGGAGTCTCTAGGAATCTGCTACCTGTTCCCCTTCCCGTACCAGTATCTTTCTGCTACGGCACAGTCGTGCGCACAGCCAGCTGCACAAATGTGCGAAGTACAGTGAGCGAGTTCCACTCACAAAAATATGAAATTTGCAGGTGAAAATCCTATGTTAGCAAGCTGTAAATGTGTACATTGTAATGCACTGACTTTACTTTGGTAGGGTTCCCCTGCAGAGCCGGTTGCTAGCTGCAATTCTGGCAGGTTTTAAAGCGCTTGCAGCTCTGCTCAGATTTCACAGCAAAAAGAAAAATATACACTAAAAGAAAAGTCACTTAAATAAACAAATGTGTACAAAGGGTGTATACGTAGAAAGTATAGATCTAAAAGGAAGACCATTCCTGTTTTTAAGAGTTTTATTTCTTTTGGGTTGGACTTAGGTTTTATGAATAAAACCAAGCAGAGTTTTGTTTAGTTTAATTATGTTTGCAGCGCTAGCTTTTGACTGCAGTTCAAATAAACCTCAAGGTGCAGAACTGAAAGTTAGACTGTGAGACAGTCCTATACAGAAGCTTAAGTTTCTACAAACATTCTCAAGAGATATACTGCAATGCCTTCTAGGGTTAAATATCTGATTTAGTTAAAATGGTATCAATTTTTTTTCTGTGCACAGAAACTCCCTGTAGCACAGTACGTTTGGGGCGTGTTCTTTCTGCTTCTTAGACCTCTCAAGCCTCAGTCTCCTATAGAGCCGGCTGGTCCTTTTGCAACTTGCAATATTGGACTAAAGACATGTGGGAGGAGCCAGAACAGCAGAGAACTACCCAAACCAGAACTATTTTGTTTAGAACACTTTAAAATGTGATTCTACTGCTAGAACAGTATTACTTATGAAGGAACCCATCTTCTAATGTGTTTCAAATGTAATAAAGTTTTGTATTTACTAAAAAAGTGATGATCTGTATGGAAAAAAATGGGTGCAGCTACAGTATGCTTTACCACCCGACTCCATCACTATATAAAGAAGAAACCTTGCAACATGAAAGCAGATTAGGGCTCAGTGGAGTTCGGACCACTAGATCCAAGCTGTGAGTGGACAACAGGGCTCAGTAAGGAGCTGACCCTATCTCTGATCCTAGCACCTTCTAGTGGTCAAGTATTGGATGGACTTATTCTGTGTTTGATTTAAAACCCTTTTTATTTCTTTGGTTGTCTTACAGTCCGCTGTTTTTATTTCTTTTGTGCTGAATAAAGCTATTTTGAGTTTTGGATCCTGGTGTCTGCCTCCATCTATTCTCACACTCTTACATAAAGCCAAGGCATACCTCAACACTTGTCGGTGTCTGCAGGATATGGTGAGGTGAAATGCCGTGAGCATTATAGGCGACAACCCAAAGGCACACCCCAATGCCTGTCCATCTCTGCAGGGTGGAGATGGGGTTGGTGTGAGTTCAGTACTTCACTGCCATTTCTATTCTGCATCTGTCTAACTCCTGCATATCCAATGCCAATATCAGCAAGCAAACATTGACAAATGCTTGTTTGGAGTTTTTTCCACCAGACTTTCAACATGGGCTTTTTGGGACCCCACCTCGTGAACAATGGCACTGTCGTTTCATTAACTGGTCCTGAAAGGTGATTCCATGCAGCAACCGCAAAATCACATTTTGGGACCCAGAAACGAAATGACAGTGCCAGTGTTCATGAGATGGGGTCCCAAGAACCTCATGTTGAAAATGTGGGACCAAAACTCCTAAAAATGGCTGAGATATTGACCTAAGTTAAAACCCCACCCATTGACTGCCATTACAGGACTTACCGTGATTTTCTTCAGTTTGCGGTCAGCTTTTGAAGAGTGCACAGGGGTCAAAATTAAGTGTTGCAGCCACTGGCCAGCAAGGCTACCGAATGCGAAAATCCACTAGCCCTACAGTCTTTTCCACTGGTCCAGCTGGTGTATTAATTTAAATGTTACCTTCTTCAGTACAACCCCAAGGGGCTAGTTGCAGGAAAATCCTACTAGCCAGATACCAAATCTACCAGCATTTGGCTAGTGTTCCGGTGCTAATTTCAACCCCTGGTACAGACATGTTCCCTGTCCACAGAAGATCGCAGCACCAGACGTCCGGAGGCAAGTATGGGTGAGGGGAGGTGCAGGCAGGTGGGAAGTAGAGGAGGTGCGGATGGGAGGGGTGGCGAGGACCACAAGGGACCATTTTTTTTTTTTTTTTTTTTTAACAGGTGAAATAGTATGAAAAAGAAATGTTGGCGCACTGGGGTGGATTCCTAGTGTGCCACAATAGTGAGGGTGGGGGATGCCAAAGCAGGGATTGGGCACCCCGTTGTCGGCAAAAGATATGGTCAAGTGAGGGGTAGGGGAAGAGTCATCCGACACTGGGAGTGGGCATGCCAGTGTCAGAAATATAATTAGTCTGGCACACTGGGGTGGGCGTGATGGGAGAGGGATACATGCTGACATGGGATTGGGCACCCCGATGTCAGCTTTGTGGGGGGGGGGGAAGTGTGTGGTGGGCGGCAGGAGCCACCAATTATGCAAAGCCATGGCAGGGTTAATTTATTTATTTTTATTAATATATTTCACTGAAAGGCACATTGAGCAAATGAGTTGTTTATAACTCCAGCCTTGCACATTATTGTACACTGTAATGCCATGGCTGGAATGTCTTCTTGCCGTGGGAATCTGCAATGATGAACTGTCCGACTGGAGCGGTAGATTTCTTTTCAGCGCGGCGCGCTCTGAAACTGCCATCAGCAGCTTCCCTGTTGATTGGTGGCTGAAGGACGCACCAATTAAAGCATTCACTGGAATGGCTACAACACTACCACACCTCTGCAATGCTCTACTAACCTCAATGTTTCTTGTGCGCTCGCAAGCAAACATAAAAACAGAGTTCTTTTCCAACTTAATCAGCATTACTGGAAAAATGAGGAAGCAGCCAGGGAGGCTTCCGGCACACAGATTCCACGTTTAAGATACTGAGAAATACACACCGGTGATCCATACAAATTAGGGAAGAGTATTTACTGCCCACTCAGACATTAACCACGAATTTGACTCTTTTTAGATCTTGTATAAGGCAAGTCCCCCACGAAAACTACAGCATCAAAGACAAGTGGTAAATCTCCTGAGATTTATGGGTTTCACATTACCCTTCCCTCATTTCTGGTACCCCATCTTACTAATGTCCTCAGTGAGGCTTGAAGCGCAAATTTATTTCCCCCCTTACATTCAAACAGACCAGGCCTTACTCATCCATATCTCCACAAAGAGTAAGATGAGTACTGGATATGATCACTACTATTCTAATACCAACATTTTTGGCGCTTCATAAGAGACTGGTGATGGCAACCCTTATCCAAATCGAATCGGGCAAGGTTTGTGGCGCCTGGGACCGGCACCTAATGACTTAGGATTTGATCTGGGAAGTTAGGTCCTTGGATATCTCCACAGCCACACTGTTTTTTGAAGTAGAGATGGGGTGTTGTGGCCCTTTCTATTTAATGTTCTTGACCATTTTGGGCCCCCCACCCCCTTTATTTACCTCATCTGTCTGCTATACCAGGCACCGACTGCTACTGTTTACGAATTCAGCAATTTCCTCTCAGTTTTCTCTTGACCGGGGAACATGACAGGGCCATCCCTTTCACTTGCCATCAAACCGCTTACCTTTTAAGATACAGGCATCACTGAGCCGGCCCGGTGGCGCTGAGGGTTGAGGAGCTGGACGCCACATCTCGCACCACGCCGGCAACCCGGATTCAGGAACGAGCCTGGGTTGCTGGGGTTCAGCAGGGGAGGGAGAGGATCGAGCATCCGGAGGACAGTTCTCCCTCCTGGGAGGGACAGGGGTTTCGTTCGCGCTGGCTGACCTGTCGAAGCTGAGATACAGCAAGGCCAAGCCGGCATAGAGCCGGGAGTGGCAGACATCAAGGCGCTAGCCACTCCCAGAAAAGGGGAGAAAAAAAAAAAAACACCCTTCAGCTCTAGCGGAGACAGAGAACCAGAGCTTGCTCCATGATTTACGGCTGCCCTCCTGGCATCCTCCCAACCGCCGCTGCCAGAGAATTCCGGGGTGTTGGAGCCCACCCCATCCCTGCACCGGGGGGGGGGGCAAACCAAGGCTACATGGGCAACGGAGGACTGTCCAGGTACGAGCAAACTGTAGTGGGATGACTCCTAGGTACTCCCGAGGAGACCGAAGCCGAGGGGAGAGAGCAGGAAAAATAGAAAGTACAAAATAAAAAAAAAAAAGATACAGACATCACTAAAGTGTCAGGGTATATGGGTAGGGGATACCCACCATAAAAATTCTATTTTTTTTTTTTTGAAACACATGAATTATCTTACTTATAATGGATATCCCATATTCTCATTTGCTTGGTTACCATTATTGGAAACAATGCAGCCCTGTTGGATTACAAACTGTATGAAGATAAATCGTAGATTCTTTCCCTTACCCCTTCATGTCTCCCCGTTTTCGGGACAGCCTACCAGTGTTGCCCAGCTGGGGTCTCTTGATATTGTGGTTAAAAACAAAACAAAACAAAAAAAACCTGTTGGATACTCTGCGGCTCAACATGTCTTCCATGCTTATTTATTTATTTATGTTTTTGGTAACCGGGTAAGCAAACTGATCCAAAGGACCATTTTCAGTTGCAACCCGGGCCACACAGTGGCAGACAATACGGAGTCAGAAAATATGCACAAGTTACAGACAAATGGTACAAGTTTCTATATAGTGGGTGAATATAATACATTGAATACAGTGAAAAACGAAACAGTGATATACAGACATCGTATTTTACAGAAAAAGGAAAAGTTCATAACAAGTTCAAAATAAATGTATTTCTGACTGCAGGTGACTTGGCCATTTACACATGAAGCGAGTCAGAACTTAGTATAGCCAGTCAAGGGTGCACAGAACATTGCATAAAGGATTACAATTGCAGCAGTCTATGTTTCCACAAAGAGGACCAGTAAGTGCCAAGTAATGTTTATCTGGTAGTCAGCGCACAGGAAGTAAGGCAATTGATGCAGTTGATATTCACAAGTGGGGAACCTCTTTCTGTCCACAGGAGGGAAAATGAATAGTCTGAAGTTCGTTACCTTCCCTAAGGTGCATTACTATTTAGCAAACCTACCTTTGCCCCATTACCATGGCCATTTTATGGTCCTTAGAGTTAGTTTGTTCCGATTTTATTTGGGCTCAGAAAAAGCCCAAAACAGTGTTAGCCACACTCATGCTTCCCTAGCCACTGAGTGACTCTGGCTTCCCGGATCTCTGTCGATAACACTTGCCATATGTTATGTGTCAAGGTTTCAATGTTTCCAGACATCCTTATCTCCCTCTTCCCCTACAACTTTAGTTCAACTCAGAATGTGCCCAAGCCACATTACTGCATACAGATGCCTTTGTCCACCCTGACTGGAATCTCCCTAGAACGGCTTCACCATATAA
This sequence comes from Neoceratodus forsteri, assembly GCA_016271365.2. Lineage (NCBI taxonomy): Eukaryota > Metazoa > Chordata > Ceratodontiformes > Ceratodontidae > Neoceratodus > Neoceratodus forsteri. The sequence goes on from CM028129.1 coordinate 1,294,617,925, forward strand.
CAGGCACCAGCAGTGTATCTGGGTTTGAGATACTGCTTTCTGGACTGGGCGGTATGATTCTCCCTTGTATGCCCCATCTGACACAATCCCTCAGTTTGTACTGGGCAACATCCTTTCTAGTGGCCCTAATTTGGGGGGTGGTAAGGCGAGCAGCCACTAGATTACTGGCTTTCGAGCAGACAAAGACAGACCATTTGACCTATTCTGCTGGCTTTTAATATGTTAGTATTTTAGCATGTTAGTAGCAGACAGCAGGCACAGCCACTCTAGATTTGCTAGATTACACCCTAGCCACTTCACTGTCCTCCGCACAGCTGACCAAGGAATTTTTGCTTCGTGGACACACATTCCGGCAATTATTTTCAGCTACACAGTGTACTTGGTTCTTGGCTTCGTCGCAACAACATTGCTCTGCCAAAGGACCCTTTTGAGACAATGAGTGGATACCCTTTCTGACTTTTAAGGAGTGGCAGGTCGCCTATACCACCATTTTCTGGATTAATGCGGCAGACTCCCTTCAGGCCTCCATGAAACATGGGAAAAGGAATTGTGAGTAGCAATCTCGGAGAGAAGTGTGGCAACATCTGGAACACGGCATCCTGTGCAAATATGGAACTACAAGCTTAGATCCTCCAAACTTAAAATTCAGTGGGTTTTGGGGGATTCTTGCATTTTTAAACACAATCTTGGAAACATTTGAGGAGGAGAAGCCCATCTTACAAAATCGGATGATTTTTACTCCCCCCCACTACTTAATTATTCGCTACACTGCCTTTTCCTAAAGCACTGAGTGACACTGTGAAGCGCACTAGCCTCTGCTGTCTGTGTGACAGGGTGACCCCTGTCAAGGATGGGTGCCCTGGTGGTAAGACGAGGGTCCCTTGCCCCCTTTATAAAAGTGTTAAGAGTGTTTTAAATGCTGAGCGCTGTGGGATATTCCTTGTCCATTTTGTGGGCTCAGAGAGAAATGGAGCCAAAAAAAAAAAAAAAAAAAAAAACACTAGAAGTGGCTAGTAGAATGTATAAAGCATTAGGAATGTGGTGCCCCTAAGAAAAATTGGGTTATGTACTAAACACTTTAGAAAGCTATTTCTTTTCTGTTCTTTCGTTGCTACATAGAAAAATAAAATAAGAGATAATGTGCCCTGTACTGTGGAACCATTTAGTGCGATTATTGCTTGTGTTTAAATAAATTGCACTTGAAGGGATTTGCTGGTAATACAGCATTTAGCTGTATATATTTATCCCCTGTCCTGTAGCTGCTGAAATGGCTAAGCGATAAATAAACAGAAGATTTAGTTGCCGGATACAGTCTTCGTCTGCAAGGGAAAGCTGTGGTCTGCAGCGTAAGAAAACCCTACAAATGCAGGCAGTAACAAGAGTGTCTCGAAGCAAGGTGATGCTTGTACATTTCAGCCGCCCGCCCGAGACAAACGTAAAAGTTTGTTTTTCTTTGACAGTCCACTCGGTTCAAGCTGCATATGAACGACATTTAAAAGGAGAAAGGCATTTTGCCCTCCGGAAGGTAGAAGTAGAGTTCAGTACGCGGTACCACTTGGGAGCGGCGCACTAGTACATTTCAGCCACCCACCCGAGAAGGAAAAAGTGAAAGTGGTTTTGTTTTCCATTCGGTTCACGCTGCAAGTGAACCGAGCATAAACATTAAAAGGCGCCTGGCCTTTTCAAAAGTACAGCGACTGTGTTTATTTATTTATTTTAAATAAGAGCACATTAGTTCCTTTCAGGTCCCAAGGCTGCTCTGTCACAGTAGAGAAGGGAGCAAGCAACTGAAACATATTCTTGTTAATTTCAGCCACTGCTCCCAGTGCTTCTAGCACTCCAAACAAATACGCTTAGCACATGGTGTGGCTCCTCGTATTGAGCCGAAACAGACACTACCTAGAAGAGGACTTTTTGCTTTATAGTGTATAGTGGGATGTTATTCTGTATAGAATTTCATCCCTTTCAAAATGCTGTTTACCACAGTTCCAAATGTCATGGAATGTGATTTTGCCCTACTGTGGTAGAACAGTATTCTAGAACCTTTGGAGACTACATGAGTCAGTTTCATATTGCAAGCAAAATAACTCATGCACACATACTTCACACAATACTATACGCTATAAAAAAAATACAGGCCGAGCACCTCTATGCACAACCAGTGTGTTCTGCCACCTTGGGGTTCTGATTCCCATGGACCTCTCTAGGTCAGAGGGAATCAGAACCCCTCTGTGGCAGAACACACTGGTTGTGTATAGTTGCCCATCCAGTATTCTCTATATAACCTGTAGTTATCTGTATAAAAGCCACATGTTTAGCATGTAGTTAAGCAGCTGGAAATAAAGGAAAAGAAACGTCTGGCTGATGGCCAGGAGGAAAAGGAAACTTCTAGGCCAAAATGAAAAGCTTCCCCAGCAGCCTAGAAATGCAGCCATCTGACCCTAGTAACAGTAGTAATTTCAATAGTATAACACACTATGCCCAAAGAGAAGTTTACACGCGGAAGAATCTAAAAGAGTCCCCATATAATGTTTGGCTGCCCCATAAGAATTGTAATAAAAGGGCATAATAATATGGGCTGAAGAGAGGCTCCTGAGGACACATGGTGCAGATATAATAAAACAAGGTGATAATAGTGGTTCTTTACCTGTGGGGGGCAGTTTGTTACGTGTGGTGCTGCTATAGGGCTGGCAGTCCACAAATGAACTGCTTATAAAGAGATGTTTAGCAGTGAGATCACTACTCAGGGGAGGAGCTAGTGACAATTAAGCTCCTTAGGTGAATACATCTGTTTTAGCACGAATATAAAGGATTTCTTTTGTTACAGTGTGAACCCTCATGGTTTTGGCTAAGAAATAACCCGCCCTATACAGAAACACAAAAGGGCTATGAGCTACTGAGGGATAATTGTTTAGTTAAGGTGCAATTATGGGCGGATCTTAGATCCATGATGTCACTAGGACAAATAAAAGATTGCCACTGGGGGCTTAAGATAGGGAGTCAGTTGGAGCCAACTGCCAGAGGCGGTGGACCTCTGGAGCTCACACGACCGTGTGAAACAGGCGAGGAGATAGCCTGGTGGCACTGCTGGGCAGAGCAGTGGCCCTTTCTGAGCATATTTAATCTGATTATTTTATTTTTACATTTCTGAAGTGAATGAACTAACCTTATTACCTGATTTCTGTGAAACACGATTTCAATTTTTTTCTAAGAAAATAAAATGAGAAGTGTCTTGCCCGGCGCTTTTTATACACTGAATTTATTGGTCTGCCTGGTTTATTATACTGTCTATCCCAGCCCTGCCCACAGTCTGAATCGTGAGTTTGACTCTTCAAGCAAAATAAACTTTGAAGAGCTAGTGCACTGCCTAAAACTAATATTTGTTTTTAAAAGCAGTCAACTATTACATTTTATAACTGAGGTACTTCTTTTCCCTTTGGTTAACTGGAAGATTTTACCTGATCTTAATAGATACGTTGTTTGGAACGGCACTCTGTCTGGCAGTTGACATATCTAGCTTTGTTCCTCCCATTTTGCATCATCAGCAATGTGATTTCACTATCTGCGACATCACAGCTGCTCAGGAACAGCCACTCAGTAGCTGCCAGGTCAGTCACCTGTGATGTCACTGCCGGTGAGGTCACAGCGCAGACGATGTAGTGGGAGGACTAGAACTAAACAGGTCAGCTACCAGATTGCTGTTCCACACATCCAGCATAATACTACCACAAAGAAACCTTTCCAATGTGCAAAAGGAAAAAGAAACATACTCCAGAAATATAAAGTTACAACTGACAATATCTTAAATTTTTTTTTACATTTTCCTGTATTCTATTTTTGGCTCTACTAGTGCTTTAGAGAGCAACTGTCACCATTTGCCTACCTGTTGCCAGCTATCCTGTTTGCCCCCCCCCCCCCGATGTCCTTCTGAGCCAAACTGCAAAAAGACCCGTCTGAAACTACCGCTGATATTACAGCTACTTCTATTATTTGTTTGCTTTCATGCGCATTTTCCAGCCACTCAATTGCCTAAGTCCAAGCTGAGAGTCGAACTAGTGTGACATCAAGTGAGGATCACACTAGTGTGATTCACTGTAGTAGCAGTCTCATTCATATATGTGATCCCTATGGCATGCATTCATTTACATGTGTGTCTCAGTATTTAGCAAGACTCTCTTATTGTGTCTTGTGGTTTCTTTCCCCCACACAGGGGTTGCGAACACATTACCATTACACTGTGTACTCCAATTCTGGCATCCATATCAACAAAATGTGTTAGTTCTGTGCAAGTACATTTATGTACAGTAATTCAGTGGTATGACCTGTTCCCCTGTTTGTGTTGTATGTGTGTTGGGGGGGGGGTACTGGTTGTTGTGTACAAGGACTACAGGAGAATAGACAACATATTAAAGCATAGTAAAGTATATTTGCTAACCTCCTTTATCCCATGAGTCCAACAACCTGTGACACACACACACACGCACAATGCACCTGCAAACGAAAAGTTTCTCTGCACAAATCCAGATGTTTCTGGCCTCTTGTCTTACTGCTAGGTGAAAAAGGTGAGGTCTCATTCCTGTGCTCCTGTTGCTTATTAAAGTATTGCATGGTTTCACTCCTCTGCCATTCCATATATACCAGCAGGTGCGTCTCTGTACTCTTTTTTAAACATTATTGCTATTTGTAAAAAAATAAAATAAAAAATAAGTAAAAACACTTCCTTTTGAACATCCTGTGTGTGTGTTTTGGTGGTGTGTGGTGTGTGTGTGTAGGGTATGTGTGAGTGTTGCAGGCCAAATGGGTGAACATCCACAGTTACTGAAGGTCTGGTTTTCCTTACCTGTAATAAACACCTATAAATGTAGTCTAAATTATTTGCTTGTATGCTGCTGCCACTGTCTTGTGTGTGTTTTTTGTTCCCTGTTTACTGAAGTGTTCCCTGGTGGTTCAGCAGTTCTCCCCCACCCCCACGACTGTACCCTGACCATCACCCCACTCATGTCAACAACACCCACCCTGCACACCACGCCTACCCGAGTTGTCCTTTGAAAATGGATTCCGGCACAACACTCCCCTCACATCCTTGGCCGGCAGCCTTGAGTGCTGCGTCAGCTGCCGTTTTCACGGGATGGCCCCCAGGGTAGTGTGGGTGCGTAGGATTTGTTCCTGACACTGGTTGACTGGTGGCCAGGGTATGGTCATGGCTCAGGCTGTAACGGTCGGACAACCAGAGAATATTTTACTTAACAGGGAACGGAGATGGGTGTACACAGTGGATACCACATAATACATTACTGCAAAAGGAATGGGCAAGCAGTGTGTAGGGCTGACCTGCTGCCCCATCAATGCTGTAGAAGGAAACTCAGCCGAGTGACATGGAGGGAAGCAGCTGTCAAACCTTGTGCCATAGACAACAGCGCTATGCCTGCGAGCCAGCCCCTAGTCCCTAGCTGTCACTCCCTACTTTTCGTCATCGCGTGGAGTGGTCGGGAACTAAAGCATCAGGTGGCTGCAGGAGCACACATCAGAAACAGAGAATGAAAAAAAGGCAAAACAAATACACTGAGAGGCTTGATTTTTGGAAGAGGCATACATTAGTAAAACACGCAAGGTGCTGGGGGATACTATACTAAACAGAAACTGGCAAGGTCGGTGTCAGTAGCTCTTTAAATTTCACAGCAATTCATGAAATGGCAGCACTGTAAACAGTAGAACACTGGAAGTGAGAACAGAAAAGAAAAACAAAACAAAAAAGAAAGCCAGAACACAAATGAGAGAAGCAAAATAATAAAAAAAGCTAACTAAAGTGAAGCTGGGACAGTAGAAGACCAGCAAAACAAGATGAGTGGAAAAGAAGGCATTCAGGGGCACTGAATAAATGCCTGGTAAAGATAAAAGGAGAAAAAAAGACTGTACGGGTAGTACAGCTAAAGAGAAAAAAAGACACGCTGAAAAAAGAACTGACATGGCACAACATGGGTAGAAATTAAGAAAATAATCTGGTGAGAAAGGCAGGATACTAAACTCCCAAATTTGGTATTTTATCTCAGTATCTGGTATTCCACCTATCCGAAACTGCTGTGCTACAGAGTGGAGCCTGGGGCGAGCAGCAGTGGTATTCCAGTCAGAATACCAGAATGATGAAAAGGGTACTCTGCTTTGAAAACTGGTATGCAAAACTGGGCAGAATACTATTAATTTCTAACCCTGCAAGAGTAGTGTAAGCAAACAAAAAAAAAAGTTTTTAACTTACATTTTGGTACTCCCCCCCCACTTTTAAGACCCTTGGGGGAATCTCCCTACAACACAAAAGTGAATTTTAGGCCTCAGTTCCGTACCCTTCTGGCCCTTTATAAGATGAGCCTTAGGCCTTACAGGGCAGACTTCTTTGACCCAAATTCTTCTGAGTAAGTACTGTGCTTACTTCCTAACACCATGGGTCATGACATTTGGGCATTCTGTTTCTGTGCTTCCTCCCATGCCATCAATTTTGGGACCCCAAAACAGGTCTTCTGGGCATTGATTTCAGATGTTCCCTCTCTTATGCCTGCCCAAGTTCTCTGGGTGCCTGTGGTCTTTCCAACTGCAAACAGGGTGCTCTCACTTCACGTAAGAGATCCCCAACCCCCATGGTAGCCACGTGGGACGATCTCCTGTGGAAGATGATGTGAGGAGAGATTGGCATATGCAGCATCTAAAAAAATAGGCGTCTTTCACTGCCGTCTGAGGTCCCTACTTTGCCAGGTGGGACAAGGTGAGCAGCCTCCTGTGCTCTGAACACTAATATCCAATTGCTGCAGGCCCCGGACACACTCACAGCTCCAGCTGCCCTAAACTGCTACACTCTGTGTTGCTGAGCCCAACACCTGCACCTGCCCCCCACATTCCTCTGCATACAACTGCAGGGCACTTCACTTTTGCACTTCTAATACACACACGCTAGCATCACTTTTTAAAAAAATTCTGTATTTTTTTACTTTTTTATTTCCCTACTGCTGAAATGCAGCCAGGTTCTTCTTGCCACAGGCTTGTCCCACCACCGCAGTCACAATTCAAACTATCTTTTCTCAGAAGGACACACGTGTCAATTTTAGCCTCGTACCCTTAGTTTCTTAAGTTTTTGATTTCTTCTCTTTCAATTAAATATTTACTAGACCATGTTGCAAAAGTTTTGTTCTGCCTCTTGAACAGATTCAAGCCCTTCCCCCAAAAAAAAGAGGGTCACAGTTTATCCTGCCCTCTCACCCGTCTCAGAGATTTGGAGGGAACAGACTTAATACATACAGATACTGCCACTGTTCAAATAAAATAACACATTTGATGGCAACTTGAAGACCCAGCCTCCTGCTCCCATAACCCCTAAACTGGCAATGACAGGACACACACTTACAAACCATCATCACTAGTAAGTCACAGTGCCTCAGAACCGTGACTCACTTTCTCCTCGAAATGAAACTTTCCCTGGCCTACCACCCGAAGCAGCAAAAAATAAACACCCTTGACAGAGATCGCTACCTACCTATGCAGCTCAAGTTAGGCCTTAAAAACTTGCAGTCCTGGTTCACTGAAGCAGCAGCTGAGCGACGCCAAGCACTAAGCCACAGGAGTCCTGCTTTCTTTAAATTGTTGGTTACAATACCACTCAGATTAACAGGTCTCTCAGCTGGATCACTCAGCTCTGGCTTTCGGTCAGGCGGGACTCTCTGCTAATTTTTTCCTACTAGATCCTCACACACATTGCTTCTACCTTTTGCTAGCTTTGTCTTCAATCCAGCCTGTGCCATGCACACAATGGGTGGGAACACCAGATATACGAAACCACATTGGTCAATTTGCTGCAAGAGGCGGGGTTTAATAGCATATACTCTGTCACTAACTGGGAAAGGGAAGGTGGATCATTTGGGCTGCTAAATCGGTGAGGGAGGTGCCAGCTATCAAGCCAACTGCTGAGAAGGGGGAAAAAAAGTCTAGCTTTTTTTTTTTTTTTTTTTAAATCATAGATTGGAATAAAAAATGACTGGCATTTCCAGCGAATAAAAACTGAAAATGGATTAGCGACTGTCATTTTTCGACTCACACACTGCGATGTGAATCCTCTTATTTTATGGCTTGTGGAGGAGATACACGCAAGAAAGAAAAAAAACCTTAGTAACATTACAGGAAAGGGAAGCAGCTCCTTGTTGGCTCAGGGTACACAACTGTTCTCTGATGGCTACAGGAAAAGGATCCTGTGGGCAGGAATTTGCAACTCCCACAGGGGAAGGGGGGGATCCCTCTGCCAGTGTGAAGCAGGGTGTAGACATGATGTGAAGGGACATCATATGTCCAGCCCTATGCCTACAAGTCTTCATCGGCGTGTGATAGGCTGCTATGGCTTGTTTCTGACTGGTATAAATGTCTCTTGACTCTTGCTGTGCCCCAGTAGGATGGGGAAGGGGGATATGAGGGTGTGGAAGAAAATGTGTGGCAAACTTTGGTGGTCCTTAGCCAGATGATGCTACCATGCAATCTCCATCTAGCTGCGTCACCATAACCTCCGAGCTCTCTGGCCCCTCTCTCTCTGGAAGAGTTCCAGGTGGATCTGCTCCTGGCTGGTCAGCACCCACCTGGAGAGACACACTAAGCTGAAGCTTATTTACAGGTGTGACCTAGGGGCACAAGGAAGTTAAGTCACTTGCTCAGGGTCACACAGTATGCAAGTGGGGGATGTGGGATTCAAACCCAGGTCTCCAGGTTTGCAGCTCAGAGCCTTAAACTACTGCGCTATACTGCCTCATCTGGGACAGTCTATGTAGGCCTCTGGCAGTGGGAAACTGGTGGTCAGTGTCACCGGATCGAACAGGTGTGGGAATTAGTGCTTGAGAATAGGATGAACGCGTCTGGCCCACTGGGTTGAAGAGAAAAAAAAAAAAAAAAGGTAGACAAAATTAAAGGAAAAAAAAAAATAAAACATCAGATGAACAAACCAAGACTAACAAAATATGTTTCCTAAAACATATTTTTTGTAGTTTAGTAAACCAAAAATTCCCCCACAAAAACGAGATATTCCATCTCCTGAGGCGGGCCATCCCAGCATCTCACTGAAGCTAATTTCAAATCAATAAATACTGCTTAGACTGTGGCTACCAAGCTGTCAAAGTCAGCAAGCCATACTATGGTGTTTAACTCACTAGCAACAGAAACATGCAGGGTTAGTTAAAAGGATGTTTCACTAGCCTCCAACAAAATCTACTAAATTCCGGCCACAAAGTCAGTTCATTTCCTGGTATGCATCTGGCAAGCCCAGCTGGGTATCAGAGAACATGTCAGAAACATGACATGAGGAATTTGACAAGGTACGGCATGCTGTGTAGAGAATCTCTTACCTGTTTGGTCCACTGCTATCCTTACCCATTCAGTACTCAATCACCATGGGGACAATTTACTAACAAGAATATCTAACCAACATACTCATTTTTAGTGCCTGTTAGTTACTTCAAAGTACAGTTCACTGTAAGATTACTGAAGTTATGAGGCCTAATAATACTCAAGTCATGCTTCATTTCTAAAAAGGTGCTTTTCAAATGTCTAAGCACCTGTACAATATATAGAAATTAAATAATTTCATCCAATTTAAAATCCCAACAATAAAAAACATAGCTCAAAATCCAGTTAACCAACAGCTGGAAAGGCTAGATCAAGCAAATAAGTTTTCAGTACAGACTTAAATGTCTCGGTGGACAGGCACTCTCTTACCCGACAAAATAGAAAATTCTACAAGGTCAGGGCCACAAAAGCAAAAAGCTCTGGCCCCAGAGGTCGTCAAACGGACCCTGGGAATCTCCAGCAATCTCTCTTCGGCCAAACAGAGAGGGTGGAGGGGCAGCAGGGACAAAGGAGGTCTTGCAGATAACACGGTCCCCGTTTATGTAGGGCCTTATAGGTTAGCAAAGCTACTCTGTTGGAAATGGCTGCATTCTTCGCATACCATTAATAGTTTTACACACACTGCTGACAGGATTCCACAGTACAGTGTAGTCTAATTTTTACAGATTTCAGATAATGTATTTCGGGCCAGTAGCACAATCCAAATCCAATTTCAGATGCATGAAATGTTAACTGTAAGAAGTTAAGAAACGTTCACCTACTGCAGTTGATTTGAAAGGTCTTTGTCCGGACACATTAATTTCTGTTACATTTTAAAATACAGAAAGGGATGTGGATCCATTTTATTTCAAATCTAACATTCATGACCAAGGCTGAACCAAGATATAGCTTAACAATCAGTTTCACACCACAGACATAAAGATTACGTTGACCATACAGCTCATTCTTCTGTCACTGAAGTGTGAGGCAGATGCTTAAAATGTGGCACACATCATCACACACATAGATCCAAGATCAGATTTGTGCAAAGTTTCATTTAGATACATCTTCGAACATTACAGATTTCTGCTTTATTGTCTGAGTTTACAGCATCTTCTCTATTAGGGGTACAACTTTTCTATGGGGGTTAGATGTCGGACAAGGCAATTCTGAAGGGTAAAATGAGGGACTCCCCTCCTAATGAGGAATAGCATCTCATCATGAGGGAAGTAACTCATCTTAACCTTCTGAACTGCTCTGTCTTACAACAATCCCTCATGGCAAACTTGCTGCCCACACAGCGAAGGTGCTGTAAACTTGGACTTTAAAGCAGACACTCGTGATCCTAAAGCAAAATTAAAGTTGTACAAGTAGTGGCCCTAGTTTCTAGTGTTCAGATCTTGTATCTCCACGTTTGCTGTGTTCCACATGCTGTGGGCCAGGCGGTGTCCCTTTATCTTCCCACATTTCAGTGACACAAGACTCAGATATATGTTAACTCTGTATACTACACCATGTATTTCATAGAAATCTGCTGGTGATTTCACTGAATCAATTTAAAATTACACACCTATAGTGGGGCACTTTTAAGGGATTTTACAAAGGGAAGAAACACATCTTTGACACTGTACTTTTTCTCTGGCACTCAACCCTATAACACAAAGCCCAGGTATCTCGATTCCCATTCAGTCGATTTTCTCCATCACCACTCTTTAAAGCGGCCCTGTATCAGGCTAATTATAACAAATGTAATGGAAATTAAATCCCGCTTCCCAGGAAAGGCCTCTCTTCGCTTCAGTTGACTCACCCATGAGAATCCTCATTTGCTTCTTGCCGAAAAGGCGAGCGAACAGAGATGACAATGTAAGGCCCATGTTGCCTGTGATTTATAGCAGCTCCCCTGAAGAACCAGTACAGTTCTGGGACTTTACTTCGTCCACGAAATGGATTTACTAGGACTCCTCTCTACTCCGTCTCCGGCCGGTGCCTGTCAGCCACCCTCTGAACGAGCTCGGTAACCGCTGTGCAATAAGCAGGATCTCCGCGAGAGCGGGCTGCCTGCCTCCAGTCTCGATGCCACGTCACGTCCAGCTCCAGCCGCAGTTCCAACGCGGACAAAATGACGTCAGCGGCGCCACATCCCAAAGTGCACCGGAAACAAAATTTAAGAAGTTTGCAAGCAAGTGAAGTCTTGTAATGTCTTAGAAATTGGGTTAGTAATAGTAGCAATGCGGAACACGGTTACGGGTGTACTTTTTCCTTTTAAAACCCCTTATTTGACGGTGACGGTCTGTGTCGGCTTGCATATGCTCACAATGAAAACAGGTGCCATACATGCTCTTTCATGTCTTTGGTCATCTTTTTTATTACTTTCACAGGGCGAGAGACATAGCTGCCCTGCCCAGTGTTGTGGCCAGGCAAATAGAGTACAGTAGTCCCAGGGTACAGTACACTTTGCGGTAATCCTGCTGGAAGAGGAACAATAAGAAAAATCAAAGTACTGTACTGTTAAGAGGCATCAAAGATGTCCCAAGCAAAAACGGGGCCCCCACGGGAAGAAGGATCTCAGCTAGCTGGTGTACATTGCTTGTAAAATTCCCTTTGGCGGTGCACAGTATCTGAGAAAGCAGGCTAAGGGGAAATTGTTTAACCAGGAAAGGCATAGTAAGCCAGAGCTTGTTTCCAGGTGCGACCCGGGAGCACAAAAAGTTAAGTAAGGTGCTCAGGGTCACACAGTATGCAAGTGGGGGCAGTGGAATTCAAACCCAGGTCACCAGGTTTCCAGCTTAGTGCCCTAAACCACAGCGCTATACTGCCCCATCAAATGCTATAAATGTAAATCATGCCTTTCAGCTTTCTGCCTCTCAGAATTTCCTTAAAAATTGATGTTTTCTGCCACTGAAAAGTAGGGATTTGAAGCATCAGATAGTGCCAGACATTAGTGCTTTCCAGTTCTCCATCAGAAAGTGGAAATTACGTAGTTACCGTAACTCTTGATCTTCTTGCGACGTAGTCTCCACCATTCATTCACACTAATGGGACTACGCCAGAGGCCCTAGGACCCCACAGGAGGCAAAAATCTTCAGGAGTGCTGGTACCGGGATAGGATCGCACATGTATGGTGCCGCAAGAGTACCTCGCACCATTTAGGCTATCTTGGTGTCGACCCTCCAACCACCTCAGTACCTTTTCGACCGAGGAGGTGCAGCGTAAACTAACGAAAGAAAACCGAATCCTAACTTCTGGGCATATGAAGGCCCGGATGATCCATGTAAGAAGGGTCAATTTAACAATCTTTTCACAGCCTGAACAACAAGGAAGTGAAGATCAAAACAGAACGAGTGAGCTCGGGGGATGGTGGGTGGGCGTGTGACTGAGTGGTGGAGACTTCATCCAAGAAGATCAAGAATTACGCAGCACGCACTTCCATATCTTCCTGGACTAAAAGTCTCCACCACTCATTCACACTAATGGGAGAGTACTGAGCTGAAAGTCAAACCCCCAAGTAGGGCGGTAGGAGACAGAGTTCACGCAGGACAGAAGTCCATAAGGACTGTCCTGCCGAAGAAAGTGAACTGTCTGGCATAGACATCCAGAACATAGTGCTTTTACAAAGGTATGCACTGAGCTCCAACTCGCCATCTTGCAGAAGTCTGCAACGGGTACATTACGAATCTCCACTAGGAAAGCTGCAACCACTCTGGCAGAGTGGTGTGAACCCAGCCTTCCAACTTGACCTGTGCCATGGATTAGTAGTGTCGAAGACATGCAACTAACCAAGCTGAAATACATCTTGTGACAACAGGCTGACCCAGCCGAGGCATAGTAAAAGATACAATAGATGCTCGGATGCGTATCTTTTCATTCTGTTGATGTAGAATCTCAGAACCCTCTTAACAACCAGAGAATTAAGGGAGCGCTCTCCTTCATTCTGAAGTTAACAAAGTAAGGGAGAAGTAAAACTTGACTAACAGTAACTGAGCCAGTGACATGCTGTCTACTGGCTCAAGATAAACTGAAAACGCGCAGGGGTGTACCTTCACTGCTGAGTAATGTAGACTTGCATTCAACAGGTCCAAGAGACACTCTAACATCTTACTTGGTGGGCAACCGGAGGGTCCAGACAGGACTTGCACCCCAGAAGGAGAAGGGTTTCCTCTTAGCCACGCAAGCCCTCCTGGTGGAAGGACTGTGCATGGTTTAGAAGATGTATGCGATGGTTTGGGAAATCTAAAACTTGCCCACTTCCATTTCCTGAGGACTCCTACATGGAGATGAAGGGAACACAGGTTAGGATGCACTAAAGTCCCTGTGTCAGAGGTCCACTCATAGAGGGAGTCCCCTCGGGGAAACTTCTGACAGACTGTTGATCAATGCAGTCATATCTGTCGAGGCCACTCTAGGAAGATGAGAATCATCCTGCCCCCCTGTGCCTACTACTTGTGCAACGCTCTCTGAATTAAGGGAAGAGGAGGAAAACATACAGGGAGCATTCAGTGAATACATCCTGACAGGAAAACACTAGGGTCTGGATTTCTTAAGCAGCATAGAGGCCGTTTTACATTGAGAGGGAACGCAAAAAGGAACAGGTCCGAACTGCCCCACTCGCCGAAAGCGACTGCACGAAATCTGAACTGACGCATCATGCTCGAGGTACCACTGTCACAAACTCACAGTCTTCCTGCAGTGAGGGTAGGAGAGCACCCCACCCTGCTTGCTGATGTAATAAATCACAGCTCTGCCGTCCATCTGAAGCAGGATCACTTTGTGGTAGAGGGCATTCTTCGGGACTGGGTTCATAAGATGGCTCGCATCTCTAAGAAATTTATGAGGAAAATGTAGATGAGACCCAGATCCCTCCCATATATCCTGCCATTTTTAAGGCTTCCTGACACCTGAGTGTGGAGGTCTTGACACTGAGCACTCCACGAGAGATTTTATCCAAAGCTCCCATCATTTTGAACAGAGGATTGCAGATGCGTGGTCAGAGACCACTGCTTACTGCAGAGAATGCCCTAAGTCCTAGCATCCGCTTGACCAAAAGAGTCATTTTCCATGATGTAATGAGCTATCTGAAGATGTAATTTCTCCCGTCCTCTGGAATGAATGAAACTGGCACCTTCCCTGAAGAGAACAGCTGAGAAGCTGTGGCAACTGCCTCCTGTGTCTCTTGCCCGGATGGGCTAGCTAGGAGCCAGATGTCCAGGAAGTGAATACTTGAACGCAGAGGTTTTAGTGAACTCCCTGAACAGGTACTTGTTTAACCTTCCAAGGTCAACAAATAGCACATGCTGCCTGTTATCCTGGAACTAGAAGCAATGGAAATAGGAAGCATTGCTCCATTTCGCTGTGGAACAACTTCTACTGCCCAGTTCCTGCAGGTTTAGTGTCAATATCGCACATCCTTAATAGTGTGCATCATTATATCACATACACAATCGCGTAGTGCAGTGTTAGAGATTGAGCACTACAGCGCAATTTACAATAGCGTTATATAGCCTTCATATGTGCCTTAGCCAGGGGCGGAGCTAGCTGCGGATCATGGCAGATGCATGCTGGCTATCTTCTCATGGTGTCTTAAATATTTGTTTGCAAAGGGCAACTGTTGGCTGGCAAATTGACTATATAAAGTGATTCTAACACACTCTGAACTAAATGGCAGCAGCATGGAATAAAAATAAGCAAGCTAAACTCAATTTTGATGCTAAACTGGAGGGCAAGGCAAGCGTGGTGCAGTGCAAGCTGTTGAACTTGCAATGGCTGGAAGCTCAACTGAGATGGCGGACATTAATAGAGCCTTGGCAGATGTACTGGCTACCCTCCTGCAGATGCAGCAGGAAATTAAATCTGGATTTCTTAACATAACAGCTCAGTTAACACATCTGCAGGGGGTGGTCAAGAGCCTTTAAGAAACAACTGCAACGCATACAACGCAGCTTGCTGAATTAGAATCCCATCAGGACATGCTAATTAAGGAGGCATCGGAGAGGAACATCCTGAAAAAACAGCTTCAGAAACTCCTAGCCCACGTTGATGACGCGAAGATCTAATATTAGAATCATTGGCTCATCTGAGGGCACGGAGGGTCGTAATCCTGAAACAGGCCTGCACGCATGGCTGGTTGAGAATCTAGGAATTCCAGTG
Source organism: Neoceratodus forsteri (assembly GCA_016271365.2). NCBI lineage: Eukaryota > Metazoa > Chordata > Ceratodontiformes > Ceratodontidae > Neoceratodus > Neoceratodus forsteri. The sequence continues at coordinate 1,294,633,414 of CM028129.1, forward strand.
GGGGCAGCACAATATGAAGTGGAGAGGGCACATCGTGTTGGTTCCCCCCCTTCCCCAAGCCGGGGGACAGGCCTCGCCACTGCCTTGTTAAATATCTTCGATATACGGATAAAGAGTTCATTCTGAAGCAGGCTAAAAGCAAAGGTCCAATATCCTTCAACAACACCAAGATCTACATCTATCAAGACTATAGTCATGAGCTCCAGCTCCAGAGGCAAAAATGTAACACTATTGAATCAAAGTTATTCAAGCTGGGATGGGCCTTTTCCTTTCTTTATCCTGCCAAGCTGAAAATCATGCGATCTGGTCAACCACCAGAATTTTTTCTGTGCCTCTCAGCTGCCATGCGATGGGTGGAGGAAGAGGAGTCCAGTGGGAAAGCGGCGCCAGCAGAGCCAACCTGAATACATCCTCAGATAAGTTCCCTAATTAGGGCTCTTACTTCTTTCTCCATTTCAGCTGAGAATCCCACTGTTAAGATGGTGGGCCTGTGCTGTACTTTGGTACTTATTCTGTGGGGCTACAAGCGTACTGTGTTTGAGTTTTATGCACTTGGCTTGTAAAGCGAGCCCTGTTTAATTTTGTTTTAGAAGTCACGGGCCTGGGAAAATCATTCTGAAGGGGTGTGTTCTGCAAGTCCCTGACCATGTCTGGGGACATGGGTAGCACCTGGGGCATTTTTGGAACTATTTGCTTCAAGCCTTGGAAGTGACATTTATACAATTTCCTTCAGCAAGTTTATGCATGCGTTTATGTTGTGCCTGTTTGCCATTATGGGTATAGCTATTTTTGCCAGATAGTCAATGTCTTTTGTTTAGGAGTGCAGTCGGTGGGAGGTGTTCACCCGGCTAGGTTGATTCAAAGCCAGTTTAATTTATTACAGGCCCCAAAAGTTTAATTTTTGCATATAAAGTGACTTTAAGGTTGTGGGGTGCCTTGTGCTTTGCACTCTATGCAACACACTGCGTTTGAGCGATGTTGCCCTTTGACTGCTTTGCTCTTGTTCTGGATGCTAATCGCACCAGTTTGATATTTGGAGAGACAGTATATGGACTTTCCGATTTCAATTGTTGAACTTTCCGCCAGATGTTTGAAGGGGAACTGTGTAAAGGCACTGTTGTGCCTGGGGCTGGGTGGGGATGGGCAAAGGGAAAGGGCTTTTCTTGTTGTGGGTTTGATTATACTGTTCGTAGGTATATTATGGTGGGGGTTGGGGAGGGGAAGAGGGTTGTATTGTGAGAGCCCAATAATTCTGTCGACTGTAAAGTTTGTTCTGAATGGTGTGATGGGGGGGGCAATGGTTGGCTGGGGCGAGTGTCTTCCAGGTTCGATGGCCCTCCAAAAGCTGGAAGAGGGGCCGTGGACCAAAGGGATACAGCCTCTCTAAGTTGTGGGAGGATTGGTTTGATTTTGGGGTTATGTGGCTGTGCAGGGGGGAGATTTGGTGGGGTTATTAATTTTTTTGTTTAAAGTACAAAATGTGAGTACGGTTATGCAGTTTGCTGGATGGTGGAGATGGGGTACGTTTCCTGGGGAGATGGATGGAGGGTTGTTGCTTTTTATGGGAGCCAACAATGTTTGAATATGTGGGGGTCGCAGTGTGGTCCAATGGAGCGTAGTCTAACATTAACCATGGGGGAGGATGTTAAATTGATAACCTGGAACGTTAATGGTTTGAAGTCGATCCTGAAGCGAAGGAAGGTCCTCCAGTAAGTGAAGAGACAAAAAGGTTAGATAATCCTTTTGCAGGAAACACATATGATGAGTCAGGAAGCCTGAAAAATGGCAGGATATATGGGAGGGATCTGGATCTAATCTACATTTTCCTCTAGGGCACGAGGGGCCTCAGTCTGGTTTGCTAAGGGAATGCAGGTTGAAATCTTGGGTAAAATCGTGGGCCCCGCAGGTAGGTATGCCTTGGTAAGAGTGGCTCTTCCGGGAAGGGGCACCTTCTCAATTGGATCTGTGTACGCTCCAAACCTTGAGGACCCCGGGTTTTTTCAAAAATTGGCCTTAGATATGTCGGCTTGGGAGTGGCTGTGGATTCTAGGAGGGAATTACAATTGTGTCCTCGACACAGTGATGGACCATTCTGGGTCTACCGTTATACCCTTGTCTAAAAACGCAAAGGCTCTGAAAGAACTACAGGCTGAGCTAGGCCTCCTGGATGCCTGGAGACACTTTAACCCCTCAGGCCAGGATTATAGTTTCTTTCCATACGTCCACCATACGTATGCGAGGATAGACCTAATTATGGTGTCAGCATCACTGGTGGTGGGGGTGAGGGAAGCATCTTACTCCACGATTTAGGTATCAGACCATGCAATCCACAGCTTAAACTTAAGGGGGTCGGGTGCACCCAAATTACCGAAGCAGTGGAGGCTAGACCCTCTATTATTAAGAGATCAGAATTATGTGTTCTTTATGAAGGAACATATTCAAAAATTCTTAGGGTTTAATAACAAAGAAGATACATCATTACAGATTAGGTGGGAAGCTCTAAAGGCATTTATAAGGGGACAGTCAATTGCATATGCATCCCACCGGAAAAAGTTAGAAGAGGGGGAGCTAAACTTTTTGAGGAATAAAATCGCTGCTTGTGAAGCAGCTTATATGGAGAAACCTGCTAGGGGTCTGTATCAGATGATCCAGAGGTTAAAATGGGAGTACAGTACCTTAAATAGTTCTAAATTGGAGAGGTCCATTCTGCTCGCCAATGTAGGGGCTTATTTTGACGGGGATAGGGCCGGGAAATTGTTGGCCTGACAAATTAAGCGTGAGGCTGATCAGATGGTGGGACAGGTTTTCAATGCCCAGAGGCAGCTGGAGCAAGAGACAGGTGCCGCTTTTGGGGACTTTTACAATAAGCTGTACACCTCAGAGTGTCAACCCAAACAGAGGGACTATGACTCCTTTTTTCAGGGATCTCCCTCAGGACACTAAATCCCACCTCATCTGAGGTGCAAGACGTGCCACCAACTGAGCAAGAAGTCATTTCGGCAATAAAGCTCCTTATGGGAGGGAAGGCTCCAGGCCCTGATGGGACTCCCATAGACTTCATTAAAACATTAGGTCAGTCCTGGGAGATCCACTGGTTGATATGATCAAGAAAAGTCTGAGGGAAGGGGAGCTTCCCCCTCCTCTACACGATCCACTACAATCACTGTGCTGCCCAAGTCAGGGAACGATTTAAAGAATTGCGCCTCATATAGATCTATTTCCCTATTAACAGCTGACTATAAAATCTTAGCTAAGGCAATGGCCCTGAGGTTGGTTGCTTTGTTCCCACTCCTGATTCATGAGGATCAGTCAGGCTTTGTGCAGGGGAGGCAGGGAAAGAACAACATCCGTTGCACCCTGAATATTATTTTTTGCTGGGGTAAGAACAAGCACAGACATGGAGCGGCGGTGCAGGCTCTTGATGCCGAGAAAGGCCTTTGACCGTGTGGAGTGGGGGTATCTCTTTGATACATTGGGCAGAGTGGGGATTGACCCTAACTCTTATAGTTAGGTTTGTACCCTCTACACCCTCCCATCGGCCCAGGCAGCTGTGAATGGTAGCCTGTTCCGGCCTTTTCTCTAAGCTGCGGCACCCAACAGGGTTGCCCGCTGTCTCCCTTACTGTATGTATTGTCCTTAGAGCCTTTAGCTGCAGCTGTCAGAGCAAATGAGGGAATCAGAGGTTACTATGGTGGTGGGTGGAAACATAAAATAGCGATGTACGCAGACGATTTATTACTATATTTGCAGAATCCTGCCAGGGTCCTTCCTGTGGTTCACCAATTGATGAGAGCATATGGGGCAATTTCAGGACATACGGTAAATTGGATCAAAAGTGAGCTCTTACCGGTAGGTGTAATGGAGCGCACCCAATTGATCGCAAACCTTGGGGGGGGGGGTTGCAGATGGTTTCACAGTTGAAATACCTAGGTGTGCAACTTTCTAATTCTATTCATTCTTTGTACTCCTTAAATTATAAACCATTATTAGCTAGATTATCTGAAGACTGCGATAGGTGGTCAGCATTGCCGTTGTCCCTGTTGGGAAGAGTGGGAATGGTGAAAATGACCATCCTGCTGAGGTGTCTTTATCTGTATCAGTCCTTGCCAATCAAAGTCCGCCAGGTGCATATCAGGCTTTTGGACGCAGTGATACATGGGTTCTTGTGGAAGGGGGGAAGTGCCAGGATAAAAAAGAAGGTGCTACAAATGCAACCCGGGTATGGGGGCCCTGCCTTACCTAATTTCAGGGATTACTATTGGGCCACCCAGCTTACATTCTTGCCTTCTGGTCCAGAAGATTTGAGTTGTCCATGGCTGAGACTGGAAGAAGATATGTTGTATGAGAATCTGAGATATGATCTCCTTTCAGCTGGGCCTAGGGCCTCGGGTAGTACAATGCTCCCCAACCCCTTCACTGAGCAACATTGGGAATCTATGTATGGGCGCATGAGCTCTTGGGGCATGGCTTAACATTATCCCCATACTCTAGCCTAACTGCAGCCATTTGTGTCAAAGGCACAGCCTCTCTCCCGCTAGTGCAGTGACTTTGGAGCTGGCGGAGGAGAGGGCTAGTACATGTCCTGCAATTATATGAGGGTGGGTCAATAACAAATTTCCATATTATTTGTGAGGAGTGGGGCATACAGCCAGAGGACTTTTTTTTCTACCTACAATTGTGGCAGAGGCTTGGTGAGAACCTTTCACCTGAGTGGGGGTGGGCTGTTCCCTCTTTGTTGGAGGAGGAGCTCTGTAGGCCCCAGCCGGGCCAGAAGTCGCTTTTAGTATATTATCGTATCATTCATGGTGCCAAGGTGAATGCTGCTGACGTGAGCAGGCTAAAGTGGAGTCAAGATCTTTTGGTCAATATATCTGCCCAGTTGTGGAAGCAAGCATGTTCCCACTACCAGAACTGTTCCCACAACAATAGATTACATTTGATACAGCTGAAATTCTTACACAGGGCCTATATCACCCCAGAAAGGCTCCATGATATAGACAATTCAAAATCAGAGTTATGCCACAAGTGTAAAATTGAGAAGGGAGATTTTTTACATATGGCTTTGACCTGTCCCAAGATTGCCCCCTTCTGGATCGATGTTCATGGTATTATGAGCCGGGTCCTGGGATATTGCCCCACAGGTATCCCCTAGAGTTTATGTTGGGAGCGGACCTTAATAACCCTCTTCCCTCTAGTGGGGTCGTCAACAATAGGCTGTAGTCTTTGGCGCTGGTGAATGCCAGGAGAACCTTGGCACAGGTATGGATGGCCTCATCCCCCCCCCCCCTCACGGTGGCAAGATAGGCAAACAACTTAGTGTCCTGCATGCAACTGGAGAGGGCTCAAATGTGGGCAGAGGGTAGATCGGATAATTTCATGAATATTTGGCAACCATTAATTTCAGCTGTGGAGGCGGGTATTCTCCTGTGCCACTGACTCAACCTTTTTTTTTTTTTGAATGCCCCATATGGTATTCCGGGAAAGTGTTAGATGTACCCCATTGGGTTGTGAAAGACAAAGCGCCCCGTTACAAGCTTTGGTGGGCTCTGATAGACATGCGCATACTTTTGCTTCATAATGTCTATGAGTGTCTGCATTTGAGCCTTGTAAGCTGTCTGTTTTGACCCTGTGTATCCCACTACCCCATTACCTGTACCCCTCTGCCACCCCATGGATGTAAGACTATGTAAACTTGCATTGCTATGTACAACTGCAACATAACTTTGCACCCAATAAAATATTTTGGAAAAAAAAAATATATATATATATATATATATATTATGTGCTTTAGCCTACTTACTGTGCTGCAAAATCTGGTACTGAAACAGCACCATTGAACCTGAGGTACTCTTGTGTTTTGGGGACTAACGTTCATGTGCACACATGGCTGTCCTACACAGTAATGTTTCCCACCCAAATCCCTGGTCACGTAGTTAGTTCCCACATCCCATCCTGTATCCAGTCCCACCCTGTCTCCACTCCAGTTGAACCAAAAAGGATAACGCAGTTCAAACGCAGGTAGACTTTATTTATCATTGTATTTAAAAGCTAGTAAGAAAAAAATTAATCGTTGCTCCATTCACCACACCTCAAAAACAATGTCAAAGTGTCCAGTACCAATTTCCAATTCAAACTTCAGCGGGATTTTACTGTCCATCATCTGTTCAGGCCTGAAATTGAAAATTATGAGCTATATCTCGCAGATACTCAATTTTAGGACACACGGCAAATTCTGACACGATTGCAGCCATACGCTTTGCCGTGTCCTTATACTTTGTTTTGGTTTCATTAGCAGCAGTTCCTGCCATGAGCTGCTCCATCAGCACGGTGCTGAAATGTGCTTTTCTTTAAGGCACTGCAGGATCTTCCATATTGAGGGGTGATGGGTTCCAACAAAATGATTAAATTTGCGGTGCCAAGCCTCTACGGCGTTTGCTGTGCGAGGTATGCCGTGCTCAACAGCATCAAAGCAGTTCCACATATTGATTTCAAACAATGGTCTCCTGCATCCCCCTCTTGCCAAGGGGTGCCCCAACCATGTATCTTCGAAGTAGTCCATAACAGGTGTCAGTAACTCACCGTTTGTTTGGGAAAACTCTGTGGAATTTAGCTGTTCAAAAAGAACTAATTACTTTGTGTGCTGGAACATATGCAAATGCTGGCAGAAGACGCAAGTGAAAGACAAAACTGGGGTCTGAGATGTACTTAGCACAGACTGTTTGGTGTTCTTGTATTTTTTTCCAATATGATTGGCACATATGAAAAAAGCACCCCCAAATTGTTGCTGACAGAAATGCATTTTTAAATGCTTTAATAGCTGCCTGTTCATTGTCCAACATTATGGTCTGTGTGGTCAAGGTAGGGCAAAGACTCAGAAGTTCTGTAAACACCCTAGTATATGATGTTGCCATTCTCTTTGCCATAAGTATGTACACCAAGGGGACAACAGTGTTGTTATGTATAGCATGAATAGTGTAAAGTTGTTGGAATATGGTGGGGCAGCATTTAAAGGTGCTGTCAGCAAACCAGTGAGCACTGTTTTTTAAGTGTTCTAAGTTCTGAGTAGTGGAGAAAATGAGTATTCTGTCTTGAATCAGCCGTTTCTGCAGAGGCCCCATATCTCAGAAGCAAAAGAATGTGACAGAGGCAGACAGACTGGGCTGCCATCTGGGTGGAAGGCCTGGGGACTCTGCAAAATTGGGATAGTATCCCTCTCAGAGAATCCTGATGACCCATATGTCCACTGTAATGGACTTCCACTGGCTGTAAAACTGAATTAGACGCCCCTCCTACTACCAAGAGGCATCCTTCTCAGACAACGGAGGAGGGACCTGGACTGGATCCAAAGAGGTTGGTACAGGGCGCTTTGGGGCCCTGTGCCATCTACTGGGTTGGTTCCTGATAAAGACACCTAGGCCTTTACCTGGAAAGGACTGCCTGTACGAGAATGTCGAAGGTCCCATCCCTCTGAGAGGCAGCAGGAGCAGCCTATTTAAATGGCAACCATATTGTTCTGAGTGGCCCCCAGAACTCAACCTGAGGGCCGAACAGATAAGCACTGGCAAGTAGACATTAACCACCTGCTCCCAGCAGCAGCTGCCCTAGAGGCAGAGTCATAGGTGTCCATAAAAACTTTCAGCGGATTATTGGGCTATAAGCCCCTAGCAATGGAGCATTAGATTCTGGGAGGCTGTCGACCCTTGCAGTGAGTGTGTTCCACAGGGTGTACTCTTACTGAGAAATGTAGGAACTCAAGACATAGAAGTCTGCTTTGGTTCACAGATGAAGACTGAAATGTTATGGTGGACCACATCTCACTGAGGAAAAAGAACTGGAAAGAAGATCTTCCATCACACTGATACAGAAGGCTTGCATTCCAGCCCATAAAATGAGTCATCCGTTGCATCTTCAACAAAGCAGAATAGGGAGAGACTCATCCAGATCCACTTCTACCCCAGAATAACCTCCAAAAGGCAGGTCTAAACCTGGAACATGGGAGACACCACCACCTGGACTGACAAAGAGTTCAGCGCCATCCACGGTGCCGGTGCCAGACTTGGCACCACCTATTGTGCCAGCACCACATGGTGCCACATACAGCACTGGCATCACATGCGGCGCCAGCATCACACCCAGCGCCAGAACCACTGCTAGACCTGAAGAAAAGGGGGAGAAGGAGAGCGGTACCCGTGCCGACCCCTGCAGGGAAAAAGGAGAGTGGGGTAGGCACGAGGAGTCAGCGTCGATGGTGTTGGCACTGGAGAGGGCACCATGCACATCCTGGCCAGCCGTGGCTCCAAGGCCCGAAGGCCCAGGAACCAGGGCCACTGGACAGGACAACTGGGCAGACACTGTACCCCCTGCTATAAAAGAGTGGCCCAGAGGTGAAACTGCTCACCAGAACCCCGTCAAGGACAGAGACGGGATCCGGTGTCGAAGATCGCAACCGCTAAGATCGGAGCCACAGAGGAACCCACCAGAGTCAGTTCAGGCCTACCTCTCTCCACCACCAACGATCTCCACACAGACGTACCCGAGGGCGACCTCGAGCGGTACCGATTCTTCTTTCACCAACAAGAGGAAGAAGAGCTCAAGGTCACGCAGAGCCGGGTCCCAGAACCGCTACTTTTGTACTTCAGGCGGACTGTATTCCTCCCCCGAGCACCGGACTGCCCATGATCAGACCCCGCCCTTCACAAAGGGTGGTGGACCGGACGCAGCCCCACTGCCAGCATAGCTTTCAAACTAAGTCTCCCTACCATCACCGCTACCGTCTAAGGTCGACTCAGCTGATGGCATGCTGAGAATTTCTTCTCTTTCATCATCGCTTTTTTTTTTTTTAAATAAGAAAAGAACACTAAAAGAAGGTAAATTAAACTAATACTGAATGGCTATAGTTGCTGTTGTGTAGACAAATACTTGACTCCTGGCAGGCGAGCGATATCATCATTGAAGCACACTCGACAGTGGGAGAAAAGGAACTGAGGTGGTTGGAGGGTCAACGCCAAGATCGCCTATATAGCGCAAGCTAGTCTCGCGGCAGGGCGCATGCGCGGTCCTATCCCGGCGCCAACCCTCCTGAAGATTTTTGGCTCCTGTGGGGTCCTAGGTCCCATTAGTGTGAATGAGTGGTGGAGACTTTTAGTCCAGGAAGATCTGCTTTTTAGCAGTATGTATAGCACATGATCAAATGCTTATTTGTATGCAAGTTGTGAAAACTTAAAACATTTTGAAAACAATACTTTTCATATTAAGCCACACACTCTGAAAGGCCTCTTAAGCTGATATTACCATTTTTGCAATTTGTCCCTCATTTTTTATTATGTTCCACCCTGATTTGCAAGGCAGGGAGTTGAGATGCATGTAAATTCAGTACTATTCTATGATTCACACACTGCAGGTATACAGCTGGAACGGATAGGATGAGGAGTGGCTTGTGGACCTCAAGTTGTACTCGCTGGAAGACAGGCAAGATGGGATATGACAGACACATACAAGTGTAACCAGATCATGTGACTGTTGCAGTTACTACCCCTGCCATGTGGGCTCAAACAAGATTGAGGGGCCTGGGTCATTATCTTCCTGATTGGGGGGTCATTTCCAGTTAGATTTAATTTTGCAGTGCCTCCCCTCAGAGATTAGGTTTAACTGGGTGTGGTGTCAGAGTGCTGCAGTGCAATAGCTCTTCACCCCCCACACATGAAAAGTAACAGTGCAACCTTAAATTCAACAAAATGCAATTAATGAGTTACTACCATTAATGTGCTCCCAAGAGAGAATTCAGATAACCAATAAAATAGTTATTTGGGGATATTCACAAAAGGATAAGAAATGCAAATGTAAACTGTTCGATAGAAAACTCGTAAAATTTAAGGAACCATCATACCTCTCAACCTTTTGTCCCCCAAATGTGGAACATTGCCTCTCAAAATGTGGAAAGAATGGGCAAAATGTGGAACACTTAATCAAATCTTTACATTAGAAGCTCACAACACTGTGAAAATGTTTGCATTTATGTTCAGAAAGTCTGCTATTAATTAAAATTATATATTTTGCATCATTTACTATGGAGTATTGCTCTAAAATGTTAGCACTGAATGTGGGACAAGTCCTCACAATGTGGAACAGGGAGCTTTTGTGAAGTAAAATGAGGAACGTTCCTCGTAATGTGGTACAGTTGAGAGGTATGGGAACCATGGCCGAAGTTAACTGCATGACCAGGCTCAGCCTGTAAACACTTTAAACAGTAGTGCTCACCCCCACCAGACAATACAAAAACATAAGTAATAAGCCACAACAGGGCATGCATGATAGGATTTTAATGCACACTCCAGGGGTGTTGTAAGACATGGGACCGAAGGGCAAGTATCCTTATGCCTCTGGGAAGTGCATTAAAATCCTAGGATGCACATCCTGGAGGGGATTAATACAGTTATAAAATGGCTTTAAGTAGGGTTTTGTTTTGTTTTTTTGAGGGATGCAAAAGAGATTGGGCACCTCACCGTGTGTTTATAGAGATGTAATAACTGGGGAGCGTTTTCTCCCATAGGAAACCCAGTTATAATTTGCTGTTATAACTCACGGTTTCTCTCACTCCACGCATGCACCTCCCTCCGCTCTCCTCTCACACAGCGCCAGACACTTGGCCACCGCCATCACTCGATGTCAGCGGTAAGTGAATAAAAAAAATACCTTGCCTCACAGCAGTTTACTTTTCCTCCTGGAGTAAACAAATAATCCTCGGTTAAATAAAAAAAAAAGTTTCAGCTGCTGCTCAGCCGCTAACCACAGTGCTTCATTCTGACCGGACCTCAGCTGTTTTATTTTATATAATTCCTGCGGCGAGAAAATGCTCTCCAGCAATGATATGAATAGAACATGGGGTGGTGTTTTAACTTGAGCTTTACACCCTTTGTAGCAGGATGCTTAAATAAACCCCTTGAGCTTCGCCTGTGGGGTGCGAGCATCCAGCACCGGGGTAAACTTCTCATTAAACACACCACCCCATGTATTATTCTGTATATAATAACTGGTGATACCCCCCATATAATGGATGGTTATGCGTTCCTGATAAAATGGCATAATAACCCACTGAATTCCATAATAACTCGATAGCAGGTTATTATGGCATTTTCCTCCTCGTGGTCTCATTTCACTGCATTTGTGTGAGTACAGCGAATGCTCAGGGACATGCTCGCTTGCCCAAATGCTGCTTAGTTTTTCTCGTCTTTGAAACCTCGCACCAGTTATTATAAAAAATATTGCTGGTGCAGAGTTTGTTTCATGAAGATGTTTCACACACCCTCAGTGTGTGATAATCTCATAAATCCCAAGAGTGTTTATGGCTTATCACACACCTCGGGTGTGTGAGAAATCCTCTTATAACATGGGAACAAAAAATCCTGTATTTTGATTCATCCAAACAGGTCACCTGACCATTGATTAATCCCCATTATACCCACAGTTGCTTTGCCGAACCACAAAATCCTGATTGACAGCAACGTACAGTGACCTTTTCGGATAACTCCACCAGAGAAACATGTAAAAAAAACTACAACTACTTCTCATTAGAACAAATCCACCTAGTGAACAACTACAACTATAGCATCCTCAGAAGGACAAACCCACTAGGCGGAAGGTCTATTTTATTACAAATGCATGTTCACAGAGATTTATTTTAATATTCCTTTAGATAAACCTCTAACAGGATGTTGCCCATATTATAAAAGGATTAACCCATTCCAGGGCATGGGTTTACTGAACATTAATCCACACCTGGGTGGTTGAAGTCACTTGGCCTGCAGCTTCATGCCTCACAACCCACCCCCCCCCAGGCGTGGAATAATGCTCAGTAAACCTTTGCCCTGTCATGAGTTAATCCCTCCATAACATACACCTGCACAGGTATTATCCTCTATTTAATGCATGGTCAGGTGACTTCTGTCAGTCAATGAAATTTCTAGATTTGTTTCTTGCCATTTTATAAAGTGTGGTAAACCTTTTTGTATTACCGGACCACCTGTACTGGGGGCACTACCCACTTCCCACTGGTACAATTTTTTAACCCTTAAACATTATAGGGTGCTCCCAGTGCTTCACTGGGTACCCAGTTGTAGGAATGGTGAAGGCCTGTTGGAATTGCAGGTGGTTGGCCAGCAGTGGTGCACTTTAAAACAAATGAAACATTTTCAAACCCCAAGACCATGCAGTTTTCTAAATGCCAAACCTCAAACTGAGGTGTCTGTAGACCCTGGCTCGATGGCCAAATCTGTATATTTGGTGACAAACTTTGTACAGTCCACAGTTGCGGAGCAAGTCCTGAGAATACTCACAGTTCTGGTGTTACCAGCTTTCCATACAATTTGGGCTCCTCTTCCTCCACCTTTGCACGCACAGGTTCTCTCAAACAATTGATCAGGTGTGCAGTTGTTCTGAGGGGTCAGTTAAGTATGCACGTCTCGGTGCTTCGGGGATGGCTTTCTGCTTCAGCAGTTGTCTGGACCTTTCTGGCTCCTCTCTTCTTCTCGCAGAACAGACTAGTTTCTGAAATAGGGGCCACATGTCTCACACACACACACACACACACACACACACACACACACGTGTCTATGCTTCCAGACCCCAATGTGAGACGCTAACCAGTACCAAGCTGTAGTACTGGCCATCCGATTCACCAGACTGTCTGCAGTCTCTATGCAGGATCTCTCAAACAGCAGCACACCCACAGTCTCAACCCACACTGCAGGCTGACAGCTGTGGCACAAGTACTGATTTAGCACCCTCCTTTTACTATAAAAGCAGGAACAGTCTTTCTCTTTCAGGTGTCGTGCTGACACAAGCAGCACCACACTCTTCTCTCTCTGTACTTGCAGATTGTAGAAACTTTTTATTTCACCTACTGTAAAGTGGCAGTAGAAGCCCAAAGCAGGCTTCCTCTGATGGCTTTGGCCAGCAGCTACAAGCCCTCCCCACTCTGTGAAAGCAAACTGCTGACTGCCTGGTCTGGGACTGCCATCAGAATTTCTCTGGGGAAGCGCCTCATCCAATTTGTCCAGTGAGCTATCAAACAAATAATTTAGTATGCAAGGCTTTCATCCAACGCCTTGTTGGTTGACAGAAAGGACGTCAAACAGACAGCAGTCTCTTTCTCCCAGAATCCTCTTTGCCTGAAGATTGAGATCCCTGACCTCCTGATGGCAATGGAGAGGCCAGGGGTTGACAAGATGGCTTCCCCCATAGACCCAAGCAGCATAGTCTACAAACAAAGCTATTTATATGGGCTCCTGCCCTTATTTTAAATTAATTGACTCTCAGAAATTGTGAGTATATCTGTGCTCTGATATCCAGTCATAGATTTGGCAGTATCTGGGATTCAACTGCTCTGTTGCAACTCGCAAGTGTCACCAACTCGCTCAGCCGGTCAACCCTCTACTCCCAAAGTGCCAACCTCTGAGCGTATGATTTGTGTACAGTGAGCAGACAAAGTAACCCTCTTGTCTGTTTTGTGGGTTCAACTCACCTTAGTCTCAAGCTCTGAAGGGATTCAAACTGATAACCTCTTGTTAGCGAACCCAATTACCAGGCTCAATTATTCTGTCTTTGTTGGGCCAGATATCTTTGCCTGTGGGCGCCCAACCAGGTCTTTCAAATGAACCCTTAGAATTCTATACAAGATTATAGAGAACTCTATCCATTTCCCAGTTTGGTATACAATAAGCCCATACACAGTGTTACTTATAACCTTTAAAAGCTCCACTTAAAAGGAAAAGAAATGTCAAGGCACTCCAGCAGTTTCCTTTGTAAAAAAAATCTTTACTTTAAAAATATTAAAACAGAACAATAACTACAGAACAAATATATATCCGAACACATACAGCCTTGAAACAAACAGGTAAAAAAGTACAGTTCCTACAGTTTATAACTTCAGACTGGTATGATCTAATGCTTACTTTTTTTCAGTGCTTTGAGGGTCTTCTCTCAGTCAGAAAAATATTCTTGTGTGTCTCTGTCAGGTTCTTTCAGCAATTAAGCACACTTCTGAGCCAGCCTTCTCATGAGGTCACTAACTCCGCCTTGGTGTATCAAACTATATTTTACAATACAGGGTCTCCAAATAAAATATTTAAAAAACATAATGAGATGACCTCACTGACTTTCCTTTCCACAGGTTAACTGGTCAGAACTGGTTTGTGCTCTGCTACACATACATCTCAAAAGTTTATTTGATCTAATTCACTGTATTCAAAGCAAAAGTGTATTGGCCTCTTTAATCCCGTCTGGACCTTGGAATCTACACCTCAGGTCTTTCTGATGTAATTCAAGGGTTCCCCGGGAAATGTATTTTGAACCTTCCAAATCCGTCTGGGTCCTCCCTGGCTCAGACATCAAACCTCTTCAATGTCCATTCTGGCCTCTCTCCGACGCCCCTCCCCACAAGTCCTTCCTGGTAACCATGCAAGTCAAAGGATCTACCTGAGGGCATTATGAATGGCTAATCTTATTTCCTGGGATGAAAGCAAATTGACAGGGTAATTGCACCCCAGATCTCTGCAGTTTAAAATACCTCCTGTCCTTTGAACTTATCCCTGGGGGTCTTGATGTGTCAGTTCCAGTAAGACAGCCTCTTCCTTGAACTGACCTTCCCTTCACATATTTTATATGTAATAAAAATTAATACAGCACTCGAGCACTCAGAGCTGGCTGTCTGTGTCACAGCGAGCTCTAATGCCCTTGCTTCCTCTCAGGGCAGTCCCCTTAGATGCGTGACTGAGAGCTGCAGTGCTTCCAGATGCACACAGTGCCAAACACATCATCCTTTTCTACCCCTCCAGTGTATTTCCGAGCCCCATGATGCCAAACTGAAGTCCCTGAAGCCAGAGCACGTTGAGAGGGCCTTGCAGTGTCAGCTGCAGTCATGGTTCTGATGACTCTAGCATGAGGAGTGCCAGGAACAAACACACAACCTTTGCAGATACAGCCAAAGAGCTCCTCCAGTCCCCACACAGGCTGAAGTCATAGGGAGCAGAAGTGAAGTAGCAGCAGCAGGAGTTGGGATCTGGCTCTGGAAAGCCAGCAAGGTAAGGCCTACAATTTGAGGTGGTTGGGGTTACACAAGTTTCTGATGGGTATAACTAGGATGTATAGTAGAGACCTATTTTCCAGAAACAAAATTGTGATTACGAGAGGGTACAATTGGAAACTGGGAGGTGGAAAGTTAAAGAGGGGTGTTAGGAAATTATTCACTGAAAGGGTGCAGTGGAGAAGTGGAATAAGCTGCCCATGGGGGTGGTGAGGGGAGGCAGGGACACGCAACAGGTTTAAAGCTTGGTGGGACAGATTTAGGGGTTAGTGAATATGGAAGGAGGAGAGGCGGGTGGGGAGCTAGTCCTGTGAAGGCGATAGGCCTACGGGACACCACATGTGCTGTATAACATCTAGTTACACGGCAGACTGGATGAACTACAAGTTTTTTTCTGATGTCACGTCTATGTATTTTTTTTATTTAAATTTTATTGAAGCAGTAAACAAGACAGTATATAGTAAGAATAAATTAATGCCTCAGTACTTAAGATACAGGACTGGAGGAGTTGCAGTAGAAATTGTAGCAAACTATTTCAGCGTCCCAAACTAGGATGTGCTTACTTTATCACTTTACCAGTCTTGTAAAGGAAGTATTGGGTCAGGCCTGTATGTCCACACCATTTTCTCCTGAATGTAACTAATTGTGATTGAGTCATACCTTTCGTCTTTCCTGCGGATTTTCTCTCCGAACAGCCAAGGGACTTATCTGTGTGTTTAATTAAAGCACCACTGCTGCTTTGAGGTACCAAAGCAATTGCTTTTTCACTTTGCCTTCATTTTGTCAGTCTCTTCAACTCTCTCTCTTAAGCATTTACTCCTTTTTATTTCTTGGGTTGAAGGACAATATTAAGTGTCAGTTTGCTTGATCAGTGACAGAGTATGACTGTGCACCATTGCTTGTGTAATCTTTGCCAGTCAAACAAAATGTATTTATTTATTTTGAAAAGTTTCATCAGGAAAGGCATACTGAGCTAAAAAAAAGCTTGTTTCCAGATGCGTTCTAGAGGAGGGGAAATGGGAACGTACAATTGATGTAAACATAACAAAGATGCAATAAAATAAAACATCATACAGTGACTTACGATGACAATTACAGACATGTACAATTGTAATGTGTAGTGAAGACCGACACTTATGAAATAAATAGTGATCAGTCAAAAACTAGGGAAGGGAGACAAGCCCCTTAGCAGAGACAGGTAGGTGAAGAAAAGGAGAGTATAGGACTAGAGTGACATGGGAAGGGCAGGGCAGCAGGGGATAAGGAAGAGAAAGGGGAAAAGAGATGGGGAGGCTAGCCTTCTTCCTTCTGGGGTGCTGACCTCACAAGGGTCTGACTTGGATGGGCACTCACACAAAGTATTAGTAACCTGGCCTGCAAGGAGAGAGAGATAGGGTAAGGGAGAGGCAAAACTTTGTCCATCTGAGGTGCAAACCTCACAAGGGCCAGACACTGCTGGGTGCACACCCAGACCAGTCCTGTTTACAGGCCTGCCTGGTAATTAGTGGAGGTAGGCAAGGAGTAAGAAGGCATAGACTAGAGAGAGAATGAGGTGGGGAGAGGCAAGGTGGGAAATGGGTCAGGCACAGTTGCAGGATGGGGAAATTAAATTTCAAAGGAGAGATGATAGTGGAAGAGGGAACGGGGCAGAATGGATAGTTAAGGGGAGGGAGTCCCAGAGTTTAGGGAAATGGTGGAGAAGGCCAACTGGCCTGAAGTGGAAGATCTGACAGGGAGAGCATGTGTCTGGTAGCCAGAGTTACAGAGAGAGAAGGGAGGGGTAGAGAGGATGGAGGTGAGATAAGAGAGGAAGAAACTGAGCCAGTACTTCCTGACTAGGGAGGAACAGTGGGCGAGGCATCTGGTACTAAAGCAGGGGGAAGGAGAGAGAGGTATTAAGGTCTCAACGGTGGGTAAGGGCCGGACAGTCAAGTGCAAACCGACTTCCCCCAACCCTGGACACGACTTTGCACTCTAACTCAAACCCTTCTCAATGGCTGAGCCATCTTATCTCTATCTCCTCTCCCTCTGTGGCTGTCCCTCAACATATGCCTTCTTGCCTCTGTCGCCTACCTTCTACCCCTACCCTTCTCCTGCTGCTAACAGTAACCACCGTGATTACCTCCCCTCCTAAAATTACCAACTAGTATAGCCATGTGTTCTTGATCCTTATATTGGATCACCTTACAATACCTTATACCTCATCTTTGTTCATACTGAAATTTTACTGTACTATCTGATCTATACATCTCTTACTGTTAATGTTTTATGCTGTACTTATTGTATATACTATATTTTGTTGTATTCTGTTGTTCACTATTCCTATTGACAAATCCAGGTTCACCTCGAAAATGAGCATTGCTTAATGGTGTTCGCCTGGCTAAATAAAGATTTTTGATTTGATTGATTGATTTGGTTTGATTTGATTTGATTGAGTAGAAGAGGGTGTCTAGCCTGGTTAGGGTGGACTTAGGGGCAGCATGGACAAAAGATCATGACAATGTTTATCTACTACATAGAAACAGATAATGACAGCAGAAAAAGACCATTCAGTCCATACATGTGATATCTCCCTCTTTACGCAGGAGACCCCTGTTTTTTTTACTGAACTTGAAACAAAATCTCCTGCTTAAGTAAAATTCTGTCCACATTATCCATATTTTTTGGGCAGATAAAGACACATAAAAATTAAATCGGTGATGAACAATGTATCTGATAACTTTATATAACTAGTTGTTTATTCTTTTTAGCGCTTATTCTTGACAAAATGAAATACATTACATTTTTGTAATTACTTTTTTCTTATTTTTTTAAGGACAAACTCATGATGTTATGGCATCTCCCTACTGGCAGGCCAATCTCCCTCCTAATTTGACCCAAATCTCCCTCTTAAGCAAGTTGGACATATCACATGTATGCAGCCTGCCCATAAAACCCTAACACACCCAGGACCACTCATCCATACGGGGTGTGGGACACTCATTAAAACTGACATAAAGTGCAGTTACTTACTGTAACAGCAGATCTTTGAGAGAATCCCCTTCTTAGAGTCACACCTTTGGAACTGTAAGCCATCAGTGTCAGAACCACTCAAAAACTTTTCCTAGCTGTGGCTGACCACGTTGATGTATGTTGATGCTGTCTATAGAATGTGGGCTGTCCCTTCTCTCTTCAGTTGACTGCCAGAGACAAGCTTGGAGGTTATCACACTGGCAGGAACTGGGAGACTAGAACTAGGCACACGGGTATAGGAAGAGTACACAGTGTACAACAGTAGGCAGGATTTCCAACAAATGCCAATGCAAGGCAAAAGGGGGAAGAAGGGAAGGCTAAATGTAGCTCTGTGGAGAAGATTCTCTTAAAGATCTACTGTTATGGTAAGCAAGTGCACTGTCTTCTTTGAGGACATCTCCTTCCATAGATCCACACCTTTGGAAAGATTCCCAAGAGTACAGAAGGGATCCAAGGAGGAGTAAGGTGTCGTGTATCCACAGGACCCTAGGAAAGAAGGCCTTTAGGACAGCAAGGCTGAATCTGGTTCATCTTCCATGGATGAGATACAAACTACAGTGTTTAGTGAGAGTGTGAACAGAACTCCATGCAGCAACAGATCACATGTCAGCTGCTGAAACATTACAAAAACATGCCACAAACGTGGTTATGAATAGGACCAGGAATCTTTTTACAGTGTATCTGTTTAATAAACAGAAAAACAAGATGCCAACCATTTGGAAAGGCATTGATTAGAAAGAAGGTCACCCTCCTTTCCAGGATCAAAAGAAACAAATAGCTGAGAGAACTTTCTGCAGTCCTTAGTATAGTCCAAATAGAAACGAAAGGCTTTATGGACGTCCTAAGAAGGGCATAAAACTTCTCCGTTATTTGAAGAGCAAGGAAAGTATGCAGGAAGATGAATTGTCTGATTCGATGTGAAATCAGAGATCCTCTTTGGCAGAAAACAAGGATGGATCCTTAGACCCTATCCTGCTAAAAAGTCAAGTGTGGGAGCTGTGCAACGAGAACCTGAAGCTCAGACACTCCTTGTGCAGAGGTAACAGCTACCAAGAACAATGTTTTCCATGATAGGAAAAATGTGTCACAGGTAGCAGCAGGTTCAAAAGGAGCTCTGGTAAGAGACTCCAGAACCAAGTTAAGGTCCCACACCAGTACCAGTTTACGAACTGTAGGTCATAAATGTAGGATCCCTTTAAGGAACCTGTTGGATACCTCAAGTTAGACCACCATCTTCCATCTATGAGGGCATGAAAAGCTGAAATAGCCACCAAGAGCACCTCCACAGAACGCTACTGGAGACCAGAGTCCATTAAGGACAGGAGGTAATCCACAACATGTCTCATTGCAGACGTAAAAGGGTACAGAAAATGGAAAAGCACTCCATCTATTGAAACGGTTTCATTTCTGGGAATATGGATGCTTAGTAGACAACTTTCTAGCTGCCAGCAGAACATCAGCAACCATGGGAGAAATTTTAAAGTGGGACAGTTATACATTCTCAGGTGCCAGGTATGAAAATGCACAGATATGAGGTCCTAATGCAGCAGATAGCCATGGTACTGGGACAGGAATCCCATCTGTAGGGGAAGCAGGACCAGTGGTTTCACTGTCTGTTGCTGAAGCAGGGAAAGCCAAACTTGTCTGGACCAGAATGGAGCCATTAGTATCACTGTGTTTAACCAGTACCATCTGCATTAAAAGGCTTGGAGGCAAAGCATACAGGAATTTCTTTTTCCAGGAGTGGGACAGTGCCTCTTACCAGAAAACTCCAGGCCCTCAAGCAACCAAAAGCATGTCAGTTTTGTGCTGTCTGGGGATGCAAAAAGGTCCAGCTCGGGATAACTCCATCTAGTTAATAGGTGGTTTACTACAGAGTCCAGAAACTCCTACTTGTGGAGTAAGTCATGAGATTGGCTGAGAGGGTCTGCATTGACTTTTAGGGAGCCAGGCAAAAACACAGTGGTCAGAAATATGCCATGAACGTGTGCCCAGTGCCACTGTCTCATACTTCTCTGCACAGAGGATAAGGGTGTAAATCCCCTTCTTTGTTGATGTAGTGCATGACACTCATCAGTCCTGATCAGGGTAATTGTTCCCAGCTGTGGATGGTGAACACCTTTTGGCCAAGAACAACAACCCTCATCTCCAGAATGTTGATGTGGAGAGAGCTATCCATAAGGGACCAGAGACCTTGCACCCTGAGGGTTCCTAGATGTACTTCCCACCTAGACCTCAAAGTGTCTTTCATCGGCATTGACAGAGGTGTGGCACTTAAGAATGGTGCTTCTGTCAGAATACTGGAGCAGTCCATCCACCAGAGTAGGGTGCCATGAAGAGGTGATGGGATTAAGTGGTCTGAGTCATCTGGCAGTAGATTCCACTGAACACCTAGTAGCCACTGAAGGTTATACATGTGAAGACATGCCAGGCTAACTGTTATTATGGCAGCTACCATCAGGCTGAAAAGCAGGAGCATGCATCTAGCTGTGATGTAAGAACTTGTGGCAATCAGATGAGCCTGTACTATCAGAGAATCAGTAGCGTTCTCAAGTTGGAAGTCTCAAGCCATAGTCGTGTCCAACACGATGCCAGTGTATTAATAGTGCTGAAATGGGGTCAGCACTGATTTTGGTTTGTTGGCCATCAAGCTGAGCAGTTCAAACAGCTGGTGAGTATGGGACAGAATTTGAAGGACAGCCTCCCTGGATGGGGCCTTGAGAAGCCAGTCATCCAGATAGGGGAATCTGTATAGGCCTTTACACCTGAGAGCTGTAGCCACTACCACCAAACGTTTGGTGAAGACCTGCAGTGCTGAAGGGTAGCCAAAATGCAAAACGTGAACTTGATAGTGCTGGCCCTCCAGCATAAACTTGAGGTACTGTCGATGAAAGCGGCATATCTTGATGCGAAAATAAGCATCCTTCATATTGAGGGCACATCTCCAGTCCCCTTGTTGTCCAAGGTGGAAAAGGGACTTAAGGGAAGTAGTGCAAAACTTTTTGTATGTGATGAATTTGTTCAGTTCCCTTAGGTCTTGGAAAGGACATAGATCCCCTGTCCATTTTGAGACAAGACAATATTGGGAGGAAAACCACTGACTGCACTCCAAAACGGGTACAGGTTGTATTGCCTGCTTGTCCTGAAGAGTCTGTACTTCTGTTATGAGAACAAACAAGTGTCTGGGAGGATAACAGTTGGGAGGAGGATGCACTGGAAGGGTTGACATTTCATGGACCCTTTGGACTATTTCCAGGACCTACTCATCTGTAGTGAGTTCCCTCCACTTTGTCAGAAAAAGGAAGATCCTACCCCCCCCCCACCTTTATCCCCGGCGTAAAGAGGCAGAGGCAGAATGAAAGGAATCAGAAGGCATTGTAAGTGACAGAGGTGCCACCAGCTCGCGTACCATTGGGGGCTCAAGAATGGGCACCGGGGACAAGGAAGGGCATAGGAGTACATCCTAGTATACGACCCAATGCATGAGAACCATGAGTGGGGGTAGGCAGATGGCCACCAAAATGAACCCCTACCACATCCACGCTGAGGCTAAGAGGTCAGGGCTTTAGGTGACAGAGGAGTCATTTTAGAGGACTATGTCCTTGAGAACCATTTCTGTGTCATGGCCAAACAATTTCTGAGTATAATATAACTTATAAGAATTTGTTGTAAGACTGTGAACTGAGATATTTTGAACCATGGGAACTTTGTGATTATGTGAGCATTGTATGAAGTCGATTATAACCTCATGCATCTTTTTTGGCATCCTTATAGAAAAAACTTTAAACACTAAAAAACTGGATCACCTAGATCACTGTCTACATCACATGACAACCCAGGTATTGGACATCACACAGCAATGATGTTATTACGCATATACTAATTGGGTACTATCAATTCTGTAATTATACAAAATGTTGGAGAATATTTGAAATATTATTAAATATGCTACTGAATCTGTGTTGGAGATAAGGGATATGTTATGTTTGGATATACCGAGTAGAAAGAAATTATTATGTTATTGCTACAATATTATCTAATAATAACTCTGTATGTTAATTATACATTTTTATGTTTTAATATATAGATCCTAGCCCCTGACATGAAGAAGCCAACAAAGGGCAAAACATTGGGCATGGTTAGGGGATCATAGTGTGAGCTGTTTGAAATAAAAAAGAAACTGATGTTACACCTTGGAGTGCGGCTGGTTCTTCTCTGACTCTTATTTGTTTCAAACAATTTCTGGCCGTGGAATGGGGAATTAAGTAGATGTTGTACATTCATAGCAAAGCCGACTATGCTTTAGCAGGATTAGCAGAATAGGCAAATGCCAGAAAGTAGCAGTATGGGCCAAAGTCTCAGAGACATCATAAATTGACTGCAAAAGGTGCTTCCCAGCATCCATTCTGTGGACAACAGTCCACCGGATCTCACTTTTAGTGGACCCAATGGGCAGCTTGTCTGCTACAGATGCCAGAGACTTCCATAGGCTGTTTTGCTATTTAATTGACCCAGGTAGTTTGCAATGCGTAGATCCAGGGATGCAGAGGGTATAGGTCCTCTGTCCCATAACATCAAGGCTCCTGTATTCTTTGTCAAGAGGGAAGAAACATATGGCAAAGTGTAGAGTGGAGCCACAATTATTGCAGAGTCAACCTCAGGCTAGGATGAGTAGAAGGCTTTTGTAGTAGATGCAAGGTACTGCTTTTCCACCTTCCTGGGAACAGCAGACAGCATGATCTGTCTGTGCCAAGCAGCCATGTTAGCATCCTCCAAAGCAGGGTATATAGGAGGAATCACAATGGAGGGCACAGTAGGTATCTCCAGAAACTCATTCAAGGTCCTTTTAGAGGAATCTTCTGCAGTGAAGCCCAAGGTCTCTTGCATCTGTTTCAGGAGAGCCTGAAAAGAAGCATCCTCAGCAGGAAATCTAGGTGGATAAATAATTGTATCTTCACTGTATGAGGAAAGGGTAGAGCTGGATCAATCCACTAGTGAGTTTCATGTCATCCTCCTCCTCCTCAAAATTCCTGCCATGTTAAAGAGGTCTGGATTATATTCATCCTCTTCCTCCTCTGGTTGAGGAAGAGAGGTGTGGGGCTCAACAGCATGAACCGCCATCAGTGGCAGAAGCATTGTGTCGACAGCAAGGCCAAGTCCTTAACTCCTTGGCAACAGTGTTGATGAACCAACCGAAAGTCACGATAACACAGTAATCAGCGGCGGCAGTGTGAGCAGTAGCCATTTGAATAATTCAGACACTCTAGATAAGACTAGATAGGTGTTGATAATGCCCTCTGCCTGGGTCAACAACACCATCGTTGATGGACTAGCACCCATCAACCAAGGCTGTGTACTACTGTTAGTGAGAGAGCCACAGCCAGACCATGACCTTGGTGTCAAATTGACAGTCAGGGCACGTAACCAGAGGCTGTAGCCTTGGATTTAGACTTACACTCCGAGGTCCTTGAATGGTGTGGAGACTGGGAATGAGAGGAAGAAGCAGGCACCTTATTCCTTGGAGTGTTTGTAATGGTGCCAATCAGGTAGCATCAATTTAGAGGACTTGTATGTTTCGACAGCTGATGTAGTGACAGCATGGCTAAATCTTGAGGTGACTGGAGTGTTATCGAAGTAAAACCCAGAGACCTAGAAGTTGAAGCCAGAGTGGTGGCTGGTATCCGTGAGGTATGCTCTCCATTTTCTGGAGAAATTTTTGGCAAATGGCATAAGTTTTCATGTCATGTGAGAGGCCCAGGCAGTAATACAGATGGAATGAGCATTGCTTTTGATGTCTTTGAAATCTTCATGCAGCAGCAACAGAACCAGATCAGCTCCTTTGATGGCAGCATACAACAAGGTAAAGCGAAATGAAAAATAAAAGAAAGTCAAGAAATTCAGTGATATAACAGCATTGTTTCTTTGCAGATCCGGCAAGTGGGTAAAAGCAGGAAAAGGAACTGAGGAAAGAAGGGACAACCCATGTTATAAAGGCAGCGGCAGTGTTCCTCAATATGGGTGGCCCCAGCTAGCAAAAGTTTCTGAGTGGTCCTGATGCCAATGGCTTATAGTTCCAAAGATGTGGCTTTAATTAGGGAGATGTCCTGAGAAGCAGCATAATGTAAGCCAGGGCCCTCTGAGGTCCCACCTCTCCATTACCCCTCTAAGGACACTAGCCTGGGTTCTGATGGTTGCAGGCAAACTAGTGGTGCTTTTAAAATAATGTAGTGCCTCCATCTGGGGTATAAATAGGGGTTCCTGGACACTGTACTGAATACCTCCCAGGAAGTAATAGAGTACACACTCCCAAACAATAATACAATCCCCTAATGGTACCGTAACAGTGACTAAAAACAAATGGCAAGTATGCCCATTTAAAAATGCAATAAACCAGATATTTATTTACAGGTGAGGGGATGGAAGAGAAAGAACAAGGGGCAGCAGGGGAGTATGGAGTGAAGAGGGTATAGTCTCTAAACAAGTATTAAACAGTACTCTACAGTAACAATAGACCCACCCTGTCAGTCCTGTAACCCCTTCCCATGGGGGCACAACTGACTTTTCACCCCGCTGTTCCTCCCAAAAGCTTTACAGGAGAGATTGTCACTGATTATAAGGGATACCTTGCTGGAAAGGTTGGTAATTGGTCATGAAGTTGTGGCCCATTGGTAGAGGGTAGCTGTCACACAAACAAAAGTTAAACACTTTTAAACAACAAAGGGGCCCCTATTTGTAGTCCTTTGGGAAAGAGCCCAATGATCCTTATGTGTCTGCTGCTTAGGACTGGCACAGCCCTGCCCAGGACTATAACCTAAGTCCCTAGCTATCTAGCTTTTTTTTTTGTTGTTGCAAGGCTGAAACCCTTAGGTTACTCATGGTTCTGATTACATCTGAATGATAGCTTGCTCTGGTCAGCTCCACTATGGTGGTAGTCAAAAAGTTTGACTCCTCTTGGCTGGGCTGCATCTCTGCCCATCCTTACCAGTCTGGATAGCTTTGCCTCTCAGGTCTTTCATTGCTCTCTCAAGGACTGGATACAGCTGTGTTGTAGAGGCCTAGACCCCCCCCATCACGGCAAGGCCTCACTCCAAGGAGGGTCAGACACCTGCCATCTGGCTGTGAGGACTGACTGGCACCAGCTCACCACAGGGACTGCTGGCAGAGATTGGGCTATAGTCTCCTCATACCTCTGTACATACAGGGCTCTGGCTGGAAACCTTTCCTAGATTAGGTGGTGGCCCCACAGTCTCTGGGCTTACTGTGCTAAATAGTCCCCTGCTGGGAAGCCTCTGAAATATTTCATGCCTTTTTTCAGTGCCTTTTGGTAAGCACTCTTAATCTGTTGGTAAATACACTTCAGAGTTCACAAGCTAGGTGTACCTTAGGGAACCACCAGGCCACCTTGCTTGTGTAGCTGTAGTTCTTTTGAGTCTCCCACTCACAGTGCCCCCTGGCCATCAGACTGTCCTGGACTAATCTTCAGGTTGTCTTCAACAGCATTTCTTATAGGGTGTGAAACTTGACCCCTGATCAGCCGCCAGGATCTTTCTGCTGTCAAGCCTTTGGTTGCAGCTTGCTGCCAGTGGTTCTGATGCTCCCCAACCCCTTTCCAACAGTTCTTGTTGAGTCAGACAGCTGCTGACTGCATGGAGGCAGCCATGTTTGTTTACTTTTTAAAAACACATTTTGTTCTTGAACTGCAGCCTCCTGCTGCCTCCTTGGTTGCCCTGCAGGGCTTATCTGCACCTGCGCCGACTTCACTGCCTCTCATGGAGCAGGTTCAACAGTTGCACTGCCAGATTGCTCAGCAGAATTTTAACTCTGTTATTGGGAACCACTCATGCGCAGTTGTCCTAATAGTGCTCTATGCTGAGTCTCTCACATTTCCTGACCCTGCTGCCTGCTCTGGGGCCTAACAAAAAAAAAACATTTTCATGTGTGCCGCCATTGCTCCTTGTGATCAGCCCAGTTCCGCTGGCTGACCCAGAGTCTGGGACCAATTTTGGCTGTAGGTGTGTGGCCTGATTTGAAAATGGAGCTGCAGATCCACTGAAATGCCAGCACTGGGGCTCCGACACCACAGCTTCTGACGTCGCTGCCTGTCTAGGTGTCGGGGAAAAACGTCCTTTGCACTCGATGAAGATGTGTTGATCGTCGGTCTCAGTCCCAACCCCACAGTGCAGTCCTGGGGCCAGGATTATGGGACTGACTGAGAGGCCCCAGCTGCAAAGTCCTGACAGAGAGCCAGGCGCAGCTCCCACCAAGACTCTTAACTGTGACACAGAGCCTGCCCAGTTCCGTAGCTGCAGTTCCCCTGGGGACTGGAGTGTGTGTGAAGATGTCTTGCCAGTGGCTGGGGGAATATTGAGCTGGATCCCATGAGCCCAAGGTAAGCTTCCAAATTGAGGGCTTACAGTAACAGAAAGGCAGTTTGCAAGAAGAACAATTCACAGATCATGCAAGAAAATAAATAATTTCCAGTTTATGTGGTTTTAGTAAATCTCTCATGGCCTCATGTGCATTTTAAAGCTTTAAACCCAGTGCAAAGAATCATGAGTATGCAAATTCTTCTGTTGTGGTGTGAATGAGCTGAATAGGAAATGTCTCACAGAAATGTTAATTCTATATTATTCTACAATCTGTGCACGACCAGTATTTAATAAAAGTACCGATAGGTGTTAAAGCAAATATTCTCATTTTGCCTTAAAGACAGGGTCCCAACAGAGTATCTCCGTACTTTGATATGAAGAGTAACTGGAGTTGTGTCCAATTACTAACATTAGCAATTGACAGATAAATTCATTTTCTATAAAAAGTGCTTTTATGTTCCTATACTATATGTGTACGGTGGCACGCCATTCAGAGCAACAACTGGAGGGCTGAAGTAATGGTGTGTCATCATCCCTGTGTCCCTATATGTTGAAAATCGAGCTTTTTATTAAATAAATCTTGTATATTTTTTAAGTTGAACATTTAATATTTTCAGATAAAGTATCTGAGATCTGTACATTACAGGCATCAAAAGGAAAAAAGAATATAGCAGTGCATTGGCATAGCAGTAGCGCCACTACTTGCGACACCAGCGACCTGGGTTCAAAAGTGAGCCTGAATCATTAAGGGGCTGGCCGGGATGGAAGGGGAGAACTGAGCATCCCAGAAGATGCTGTCCTCCACCGGGGGAGGATGGTCTGTGTGCCTCACTACACTATCGCTACCAGGGTGACCACGGGGTGGTGCAAATGGAGCTGCAATGGGTGTGTTGGGTGTACAGTATTAATTTTTTGGGGTGTACCCCTTCCTGATTTCATATTATGGTCTAATAACCCTGTGGCTACCTGCAGGGAAACACAACCCTTTGGGGAATGTTGTAAGATCATTAAACCACAATAATGCTTATAATACACACCTTGCAGAATTCTAGGACATAGACAGGATAAAGAAGCCAATAAAAAGAAAAGGGAAGCCTGAATAAAATATATATGGATAGTTTTATTCC
Source organism: Neoceratodus forsteri (assembly GCA_016271365.2). NCBI lineage: Eukaryota > Metazoa > Chordata > Ceratodontiformes > Ceratodontidae > Neoceratodus > Neoceratodus forsteri. The sequence continues at coordinate 1,294,661,001 of CM028129.1, forward strand.
CCTAATAGTCTACAAATAGGACAGTTATTATACATGGCATACTAATTATGAAACATACATACCCAGGAGTCTGGAGCACTCAAACACTGTAGTGATATGTAGAGTCTGTCTGCGTTTTCCTCGGAGAGGCTACGGGGTGTACTGGGTTTTATACCCCAATAAGTTCTAGTCCAGTTAGAGATAACTGGCTCATGTGCGTATGGTGAATGCACTTACTATTATTCTTATTGGTCAGTTTGGGGGGCTGCTGAGTTATTATCTCAGTTGGCCTTTTGGATGCTACATTTCGTATCATTTTATTTATAAGAATACGCTTATAGCAAATGACGTACTACTTATGGGGAATAAATTTTGTATGTATCATTATATGTCCTGAATCGTCTATTCATAAATACTGCTGCTGTTAGCCTTAGCTGTAGAGGGTGCTCCTGGGTTATCAATCGTTACATTTCTGACATTATAGCAGCAAAGTGGCAGTGCATTTCTAAACCTAGAATATCATTAGTGGTGGTTGTACTTTTCCTACATGATCACTTGTAGGGTAAAGGCCATCCTTCAGAAGCAGGGCGTTTCACAGCTTGTGTCTAGGTTCTATGCAAAAATAAAGAGTCACCTAGCCTTATATGTATGTGTAAACCTTATAATAATCTAATATGTAAGCTCCTCACTTCGTGTATGCATCCCTAGCTCTGTGTGTGCATGTGTGTGTGTCCACAGACATAGAGTGTGTGTGTGTCCCTAGATCTAGTGTGTGTGTCCCTAGCTGTAGTAGAGGGCACATCCATGCAAGATGTGCAAGACATAACATGGTGACATGTTAGCCTAAATCTATCCATGTCATATGCGTGTTGCTACCTAAGCCCACTTATGGGTATGGGTTATGGTTCTTCTGCACATTGTGCATACAGGTAATCATGGCATGCCTTGTGCACATCAGTGGGTAAGCCTATCTATCGCTAGAACGTGTCATTTGCACATCGTGTGTATGCAGGTGATTCTGTTTATAACCATGACGTGCCTTGTGCATGTCAGGTACGTGTGGGTGATCATGAAGTTTATGTACATGCTATGTGTATGTGGTATGATGTTTATCTATACATCATATGTGTATGTGGGTAAGCATATTTTACGGGTGGGCAAGCACCTCCTGATTTGGACATTGGCACACTAGTATGCAGATGTCCGCTCGGTCCTCATCTGTGAGGCATCTGAGAGGAGGGGACCAGAAAATCAGAGAAACACACAAACGCTGTGTCTCCCTGCAAGCCCCTATACCCCTTATTGGGCTGCCAACCATACACCAGAACTAAACTCCTCCCAAGCTAGGGGATCCCGGAAGACTTTGCCACAGAGGACATACTCTGGGGCGCTGATGTGGTTGGAAGTAAATCCTGGAGACAGAAGGTAACACTGCTGGGGTGGGGGGGGATAGGGCAGGTCAAACAATCAGGGGGCATGAAGCACAATAAGGCCCTGTCCACATTACTGCCTCTGTAACATTACAGAGGGCTAAAGTGGGCTCAAACTGTTACCAAAATGGCGTGAGGATATAGCTCCAGTATTGGCATCAGTGCAGCATGAACTGCATTATGGGATAGGGAGCCGACTGTCACGATCACACTTCGCCTGGTGTGTGGACGGATTATAATGGTTTCCAAAATGGTTCACAGGTAATGTAGATGCTCTGTAACGTTACCTGTTTGAACCGTTTTGGAAATGTTATGGATTTTCAGGTGGTAGTGTGGACAGGGCTTAAATTTAAAAAGTAAAGTGTTGTGACTCATGTCATCTACATTAGATCCAGTCCATTGGTGGAAGGTTTTCACTGTCTCTCCACTTGTTGTTCAGAACAAAAAAGGAGCTGATAAGATTTTTATTTAAACATCTTATCAGCTCCTTAATTGTCCTACGGGGGAGTATTTGGGTTGAGGGGTGGATAGCCAGTGCCTCAGTTGCCGGTATTTGTAGGTCTACAAAAGAACCCCAAAGCAAATGCCCTGAGTAATGGGTTATCCCAGAGGATATTGGCCGTACATGTCAGGTTGTGGTAGTTAAAACTCCCCCCTTATGTTTTACTGCATTTTCAGCTTTCCTTGACTCCGTAACTGACCAATAACTATCAGCCCCTTGCATTTTCACCATCTAACAGCTGGTTTTACAGTCTCCTGTGCTCAAGGGTTAGCAGCCTTGTTTGCCCATGCTCCAGATATATGTATAAATAAATGGTAGCATTTCTGAACCCTCTGCTGTTGGGTATGCTAGTTCCATCTGCGGCCACACCACTCTTTATCTCCTAATAGTACTGGGATCATGTTACCTAGATGTGCCGTCTGGTAATATTTCTCACAGTCAGGGAGTCCTAAACATCCTTTACTTTTAGATTGTGTAAATAGTCAAGTTGTTTTTATTTTTAAAAAGAGCCTTTCAAAAAGCCAAAGTGCTTGTACATAAATAATAAAAACAAATAATCAATATCCAATAATTAAAAATAACAATACTGTAATATTAATAATAACAGGGAAGCAAAATTTAACAAGCATCAGGAAACGCTAAACTAAATAAATATGTTTTCAACACAGATTTAAAAGCCTCAGCGGTCAGGCACTCTCTAACCCCACGAGCCAGGGAGTTCCACAGGGTCAGGGCTACAAATGCAAATGCTCTGGCCCCCAAGGTCTTTAAACGGACCCAGGGAACCTCTAGCAAACCCTCATCGGTGAAACAGCGGGGCCGGTAAGGACAAAGAGATCTTGCAAATAACTCACCTGCTGTGTTTCCTGGATCTCTGCCCCTTCCAGACAGATTTGCTGATCATGACTTTTATCTCATTCCAGGTCTTTTGGGAGGATTTTGGAGGGAAGATTTGTGAATAAAAACAAAAATCTTGGGAGCACATTAGTATAGATTCGTATAGATGGCCTCTGTTCTGTGGACCAATGAGAGGGGTAGGAGGGGCCACCTCTCTAGAGCCGCCCTGACCTTCCTAATAAACTAGGAATAGGTAAATTTGAAGAGGTCTGAGGTGCTTAGCGGGATCTGTATCCTCAGATAAGTGATCCTTTTGGATACCCATTTAAAAGGCATCATTTTTATCAGGCTTTCGGTTTTTGTTTGTTTGTTTATTAAGGAATAGCCATTGATCATCAGCTCATTCACAACAGTGACTTTATGGCAGTACAAAATTGCAAACTGTAAATTACAATACAAAAAAAACCCATAACAATTTCATCACAATTCATCAATACATCAATAGCATTCACAAACATGGTCATACGAAGACAGGTGCTGTTTTAACGTAGATACAGAAGGTGATGACATATATAACCTACGGAATTCATGCAGAAGTCTATCCCAAAACAAAGGAACAAATTGGCTAAAGTATTGAAGGGAACACTTAGCTTCACTAGGAGTCATACTAGGAGGTATAGATGTACAGAAGGCTAAAAACCCATGAATGTGCATCTCCTGCCATAGCAGGTATCAGTCCCCTTTACCCACATTCAATAGGAATCTATCAAGTTTTAGTTTGAAAGAGTCATAGGAGTCCGTTTCCACAATTTTGGTAAGGTATTCCACACCAAGATAACACGCTGTGTGAAAAAATTCCTTCTTAACTGAGTTTTCGGTTAGTATGTCTCAATTGATAACTATGACTTCTTAGTGAAAAAAACTCTTTGATGTTGAATGAAACCCAGCTCAGCAAATAGTGTAGGATCCCTTATGATTTTAAACATTAACAGAAGGTCACCTCTTTTTCTCCTTAGCTCCAAGGAATAGAGGTTTAAGGAACATAATCTAGAATCATAATCTGCCTTGTGAAGCCCCTGAACCATCTTTGTAATTCCCCTCTGGACCCACTCCACTCTCTTCACATCCCTGCGTAAGAAGGGGCTTCACAGTGGGGAGCAATAGTCCAAAATGGGTCTTACATAGGCCCTATACAGAGGAATTATGCAGTCCCTATTTCTAGAAGTAATAGAGCATCTAATACAGCATGCAATAGATGTGTGTTCAGTGATTTGAGTCATTATCAAAGAAGATGGGGTGACAGTTTGTTCAAAGGTTGGTACGTCCACAATTGTAGTTTTATTTAAAGGTTGTTTAGCGATAGATATACAATTTTCTACATTGCCAAAAGCAGGAATCTGCTTTAGTAAATGGAACAGAAAGTTATCATACAAAGGCATTTCTCAATGATGGATCAACAGATCTGAAAGATAATTTGTTATACAAATAATCAGGAACAAGACCCAAACCCACATTTATATGCAAATATATATCTGTGATTACCCCTTCTTTGTTTTAATGATACCCAACCCAAAGACTTATACAAAATGCAATGATGGACATCCATTGGACATTTCAAGATCAAACGAGCCAAACGATTGTAAAGTACATCCAATTTCTGTAGATGCTCAAAAGTTGCACCAGCATTCAAAATATCTGCATAGTCAAATAATGGAAGTATTTGTACGATAATTATAGTTTTCATAGTGGCCGAGTCCAAACAATTTTTATTATGAAATAAAAAGCCTATCCTCTTATCAATTTGCGCAACCAATTTTTCCACATGGATATTCCCTGAGGCATACTGGTCAAGCCAAAACCTTAAATACTTACATGATTCAACATTTTCTATTGCAACTCCAGAGCTATCTGATATTACCATCCTATGACCCAATTTTATTTTAGAGGGGGGTCCAAACAACATGGACCTTGTCTTGGTTATATTTAACTTCAATTTAGAGTCTAAAAATTTTTTTTGCAAAGAATCAAAATTACTTCTGAATTTGCAAAACCGAAACGTGTGAAAAATAAACAATAGTATCGTCAGCATATAAATGATAATTAACTTCACCTAAAACTTTACCAAAATGTTTTAAATATAACAAAAAAAGAAGAGGTCCCAGGACAGAGCCCTGTGGGACACCCCTTACTACCACTAATGGAGAAGAATCCTCATGACCAATAGATGTAAATTGTTTTCTGTTACTCAAATAAGAGTAAAACCAGGTCATAGCATCATTACCTAAACCCAACTCAGCCAAACGTAATAAAAATATTTGGTGGTCATCCGTGTCGAAGGCCTTGGACAAGTCCGTCAGTATTGCTCCAGTAAATTGATGTAAATCGTTAGCCCTACTGATATTGTCTAAGGCCCTCGACACGGAGACCACTGTCCCATGAAGTTTACGAAAACCAGCTTAAAGCTGATCAAACAGATTATTACCCTGCACATAATCTACCAATTGTCTAGCCAGTAGCCTTTCAAAAAGCTTACTGACAAGGGGAAGAAGGGAAATAGGTCTATAATTGGAAAGGTGACCTGAATTGCCCCCTTAAATAGGGGAACAACTCTGGCCAGCTTCCAATCCTGAGGAAAATAACCAAAATACAAGGATTGATTAAACAAATATGACAAAGGTTCAGCAATATGAAATGCTGACCACTTTAACATGCTTGAGGTCAAACCATCTGGGCCACAACTTCCACTGGTCTTTAATTTTAACAACAATTCAAGTGTCTCATAACTAGCAATTTCCTTAAAACAAAATTTTGAAGAATCATCATTCAAAACATCTACTAAATGCAAATCATGATGGGTTGTGTCACCAAAAACATTTCCTGAATTAATAAAAAATGTATTAAATCTATCAGGTAAACATCCATCAGGATCAAATTGAATTGTTTCTTTACATTTCAACTGACCATTCAAATTATTAATAAGTGACCAAAATTTCCTTGGATTTTTTACAGATTCAGACATTCCAGAATTAAAATATTTTCTCTTAGCCTCCCTAACCTCTACAACATATTTATTTCTACATTTCCTATCATTTTGCCAATCAATTGAAGTACCAGAAACTCTGGCATTTTCCCAGGCCATAATTTTATCCCTTTTTAACTTCACAAGTTTGGAAGAGAACCAAACAGCTGACGTAAATTTTACTTTTTTGATTTTCAAAGGCATATGTTTATTACAGACCATTAAAAGTTCTTTCAAAAAATATCCCCAAGCTAATTCAAGATCTGGTATTAACTTCACACATTCCCAATTAACATTGCTAAGGTCATCCAAAAAACTGAAATAATCAAATTTCCTAAAAGATCGAAACCTGATATATCTAGGCCCTTTTACTCTATTAATTCCTTTTAGACAGTAAAAAAAATTATGATTTTCACCCACTAAGCTTTAAAACTTATTTTGTGTTATCAGTGTTGAAGCCTGGCAGTATTCCTTTTTTCTCTTTTGTTGTTGTAAATGTCTTTGTATTAAGCCTAGAGCCTAGAGGTTAGAGTACTGAGCTGTGAACGATCTTGGTACATACAGCAGACCAGACCTTGGTTTGATTCTCACAACCTCCACTTGCATACTGTGTGACTCTGAGCAAGTCACTTAACTGCCCAGTGCTCCCAGGTCGCCCCTGAAAACAGGCACATGTGCCTAGTGGGCCTTACCCAGTTACCAAAGACTAAAATAAAAAATAAAAAAATAACTTTATGCTCATCCAGTACATCCACTGACATATGAAGGGTCAGTCAGCCTCCTGGAGTACTCTAAAGAACATTCAATATATAGAATTGATAAAATGAAAAATGCCTCCTGGTACAGCATGGGGGCGTCACCATGGTAACACTGCAATTCTTATTCCTGTAGTACACAGATACCTGAATCACTGAAAATCCTCCAGGATAGGTGGCATAACTGAGGAGTGATGTAAGATTGGGGGTTGGGGGCAGAAGAGCACCCAAGAAGACCTGTGTCAAACCCTGATAATGCGATCCAGCACTTCATATCTCGAGGCATGGCTACACTCACCTCTGGAAGCTAGGCTGTCTGTCCAGAGGCTCAGGTGAGCGTGCCCCCCCCCCCCACACACACTTAAAGTTTTGCATCCAACTGTTGTAGCTGTTAGGGAACATGCTGTATCACATATAGAACTCAAGAAGTGAAGACCTCAGTTTTGTTATTTAAACGAAACGTGATTTTTTTCTGTCTTATATATAGTTCTCCATTGGCCTAAGGGAAGTGGTTGATTGACAAACCACTTCCTTGTAATGCATTTCTTAGTTGCTATGAGCATGGTTTCAAGAAGATATTTAATATGTCTATCTTTGACACCCCAAGGGTATACATGAAAAAGGTACAGATGTGGAGACAGCTGTGCAGGAACACACAAAACCTCCATGAGAGCCCGCTCCAACGCCTGATGGAAGGAACCCAGTAGAGGGCACGACTACATAATATCTGTGTGTGTGTGTGTATTGCTGGGACTTCACCACAACCCCGCCAACACTCCAAGCTCCCATTTTTTGCATATTTGTCAGTGATAGCCAGGCTTCTAAAGAATCTTACAAGATGTTCCCATGCATATACTTGCCAAATATGTGAGGACATAATCCTTCCTGTTTCGTAGCACCCTTTCTCCTGCTTCAATCTGGATGTCTAGGTCCTCTTCCCATTATAGAGCAATGTATCTAGTGCTGTACTTATAGGTTTCCTGTAAGGCTTTATAAATGGTGGAAATGAAATGTGCAGTGGACTGTCATTTAATGTGTAGTACCAAGGCTTTAATAAGGGCTGCTTACTCTCCTGGATCCTATGCCTCAACAGACAAGGTGGCATGGTAGTGTCAGACCTAGAGGTAACAGCAAAAATCTTGGTGGTCAAGGTCAAAGTGTTGTTGCAGTTCTGTAAAGGATTTTATATCTGCACCAGTGCACAGTTGACTTAGAATATTTCCTTTCTCCCAGTCTCGGAAAGCAGTATCTATTCTTGGCAGAGCAAGATTTTTTCCTCGGCCCTTCTCCCCTGTCATGTGGGGTGCTGCAGGGCTCTGTGCTTTTGCCCATGTTATTCGTGGTGTACATGTTGCCGATAGGAGACATTATAAGGCAGTACGGGCTGAGTTTTCACTGCTACGCAAATGATACTCAGCTGTACATATCCTTTGTGCCCAAACAGGGTGATGCTGTCTGGGTCTTTAACAACTGCCTCACTGATATTCAGGATTGGATGAGTGCCAACTGGTTGAGGTGAAATCTGGATAAGACTGAGGTGTTGCTTGTGGACCCAAGTCATCGGGCAGAGGGGTTGTCAGCTGGGCAGTCATCCGGGCTATGGCTGGGGAGCAGCCAGCTGATGACCTCTGATCAGGTGTGAAATCTGGGCGTAATGCTTGATGATGGGCTGACACTAAAGCTTCAGGTGTCGGCCGTCATCAAGACCTCTTTCTACCATCTGAGGAATATCACCCTGATAAAACACCTGATCCCGCCTGACGATCTTCCAACATTGGTCCATGCCTTTGTGACCACCCGCCTTGATTACTGCAGTGCCCTATACCTAGGGTTGTCGGGGTTGGACCTTCACCACCTGCAGCTGGTGCAGAATGCGGCTGCCAGGTTGTTGACAGGCTTACCGAGATCTTGCCATATCACACCTGTGCCCCGTTAACTGCACTGGCTGCCAATTAGGTGGAGAAACACCTTTAAGGTCGGGTTATTGACCTATAAGGCCCTACATGGATAGGGACCGGGGTATTTGCAAGTCTCCTTTGCCCTTACCACCCCCGTCCTCTCTGCTCCACTGATGAGGGATTGGTAGAGGTTCCCAGGGTCTGTCTAAAAACCTCTGGAGCGAGATCATTCACATTTGCGGCTCTGACCCTGTGGAACTCTCTACCTTGCCAGATTAGAGAGTGCTCAACCACTGAGGCCTTCAAATCTGCCTTGAAAACATATTCATTTAGCCTGGCATTTATATGAACTACGAAAGTTGGCCGCTTATAATTAGTCCTTTGAACTGAACTTTTTTATAGATTACATTGTTTTTAAAGTTTTATATGCAACACTATGATCACATGTGGAATAGCGTTTAATAAATAAAGATTGCTTGCTTGCAGTGCAAAATCAGGAAGATATGCAAGTGGGCATACCCATGGTATCTGGTACTGTAACCCTGTGTCTGCCACCACCTTCCACCATATGTCTTTAATTAACCAGGAGTTTGATACCTCCCCTGCAGGACCCCCCACATTCTCCCCATATATGTTTCTGATCTTATCAGGGAAGGGTAGTATTTCCCTTTCCATTTCTAACTAGAGGGGGCCAGGGCTATGAGAGTACCAGTAAAACAAGATACAGAGTTGTGCCACCATATGGTATAAGTTTAAATCTGAGAGGCCCAGGCCTCCCTTACTCTTGGGGAGCATTAGAGTAGAAAACCAGACTAGAGGTCAGTGTCCACCCCATATATATCTAGAAACAGCAGCCTCCATTTATTTCATTCCTGTGGTGGTATAGATAAGGGGACTTTAGAGAAGACATGAAAACTGAGGAAACACTACCATGCGAACAGAGTCTATAATAAATATATATGGTATGCCAGCATTGTAGATCCGCTGTTAGTTGATGGGATAGCGGGCCATAGTTTATCTCATAGAGACATTCAGACTGACAGGGGAGCTTGATGCCTAGGTATTTAATGTCTTGAAGGTCTCAGTGGAAGGGATACTGTCCTCTCAACTCTGGGCTAGGGGTGTGGTAGCAGGGACGTGCTTCTGTTTTGTTTGGATTTAATGTGTACACTGATACAGCACTAAAACGGGCCAGAACATGGAAGACTTCTGGGACTGGGAACTCAGGCTGCTCCATATAAAGGAAGATATCATCGGCATGTAAAGCAATCCGATGTTCCATGCCCCCGATATGCATGCCCTTATAAAGTTGACTTTCCCTAATTGCCTGGGCAAGAGGTTCAATGTAGAGGGCAAATAATAAACAGGAAAGTGGGCACCCTTAGCATATACTGCGACCTAGGGCAAACATGGGGGGAGGAATGGCTGTTTACTTTGATAGAGGCCTATGGGGAGGCATAAATTCTTTGGAAGAGAGACAGAAATTCCTGTGAAAAACCCATTGGGGATAACGCAGCAAAAAGATAGGGCCATGACACCCTAACGACTGCCTTTTCAGCATCTAAACTGAATATCATATTGTTGTAGTACAGTATGTGCAGCATTCACCGAATATTGTCCCCCATTTGTCTGCCCATCCGGGTGTATTAAACTTGGGAGTGGGGATTCTAAACGGTGTGCCACTATCGCTGTAAAGAACTTATAGTCAGCATTTAAGACTGAAATTGGCCTATAGGCCGCACAGTGCTTTTTTTCCCCCCTGGCTTGGGGATGGCAGAAATCGAAGCATACTACCACGTGCTAGGGATCTCTCCTCCTTGTATGACCTCATTGCAGGCCCATAGTATGGGGGGGAGGTAACAGAAGCTCACGCTGGGACTTATAAAATTCTGCAGTGTAGCCATCAGGACCTGGGGCCTTCTGATTTTTGGCGGAACATACCACTCACTCTAACTCCCCAAGATGAATTGGGGTGGCAAGGGATTCTGCCTGCTCTTAAGTAAGGGTCAGAAGAGACAGGGAACTCAGAAAGGTCTCTGTGTCTTGCGGGTTATGTGGACTCTCAGAAAAATAAAGGTTAGTATAAAAGGACCTAAAGGTTTTGGCTATCTGGGGGATCTCCCGTAAAAGCTGTCCTGTGAGAGTGTGTCACAAGCTAGGGATAGTAGCTCTTGTTTTCTGTTCTTGTATCTGCTGTACCAGTACTCTGATGGCTCGTGGACCTTCCTCATAGTACTTATGTCATAAGTATAGGAGCGCCATCTCAGTGTTATGGAGGTAGATGGTGTCTATTTCTTGTTTAATTTTGGCCAATTGGCTTGTGACTGACCTGCCCCCTTGTTTATGTGCAATCTGCAGGAAGTTTTACGTTTCCTGAAGGTCATTGAGCTGCTGTTGCCTTTCATGGTCTTTCTTGGAGGTATAAGCAATAATGTTGCCCCAGGCAACCATTTTAAGGGTGTTCCAGAGGACCACATGTGAATAGTTCCCACCCTGAATGAATTCCAAAATCTCAGGGATGTGTACAGCCAGAAATGTGTGGAACTCCTCCGACTGAAGGTAGTATGCATTCAGTCGACATTGTGTTTTGTGTTTTGCCGAGTCGATAAGGAACAAAGACCGCAATTATCATGGACTTAATTTCCTCTGTCAACCTGGCTTGCATCACGGGAACCTGGCTGGGTGATGACGCCGGCCCAGTTCTAGAGGCGGTGACCCCCGCCGAGTATTCTGTAGTGCACTGTCTGAGGAGGGAACACAGGGATTGGGGAGTGGCAGTCTTTTTTAGATCTGGCCTGGGTTTTACTGTGCATCCAGTTGGAACACCTACATCTTTTGAGTGTGTGGCTGTGCATGGGGGTCCAAGTGCAGGTAGCAGGATTCTTCTTATTTATCATCCCCCTGGGGCAGGTGGAGAATTCCTACAGGAGTTTACGGACTTCATCATCAACCAGGTGTTGGAGTCCCTCAAGTGTTTAATCCTGGGAGACATCAATGCCTGGGTTAATGATGAATCCTTGAATTTCAGTTACTACCTCCTCCAGTTTATGTCATCACTGGGCCTAGCACAAGTTATTACTTCTGCAACCCACCAACACGGTCACATGCTCAATCTGGTGTTTTGGCTGGGTCTTGAGGTGGGAAGCCTCAGGATTGATCAGGTCAGCTGGTTTTATAACTGCACGGTGAGATTCATGCTTGGGGCCCCCCTGAAAGTCCCTCCCCTGTGGAGATGGTCAGCTACTGCCCTTTGAGGGATTTGTCCCCAGAGGGATTGCTGGCGGTAGCTGACTTATGTGTATACAGATTCATAAAAGGTAGGACTCACTTACCAAAATCAAACAGATATTCACTCTTTTTATATAAAAATTCACAGCATTTTATTTTTCATTACAGTGTTAGACAAACATTTCGGACAAAATCCTTCATCAGTGTGAATACTGCATCGAATAAATAACAACCTGCTGTGTTCTTTTGAGTGTGTATTTTATAATCTTTTGCTGCTGGTACCTATTCCTTTTATATTTGTATTCTTTCTGGTGTAATCTTGGCAGTGCCTAAAACTTTCTTCCACCTTGTAATTTGTTTTAAAAGGATTTTTGTACTCCGATGTGGCAGCTCGACCTGCTTTCGCTTGTCCGAGGGGGTCTTCCCTGCGGCCTTGAAGGAGGGCCTAGTGAGACTCCTCCTGAAGAAACCATCTTTCAACCCAGATGTCCTGGTGAATTACCATCTCATCTCTAACCTGCCATTTTTGAGCAAGGTTGTTGAGAAACTTGTGGCGCAACAGCTTGAAGATCACCTCATGTCCTTTGATATTTATGGGTCATTTCAGTCGGGTTTTAGGGCCAGGCATAGCACTGAAACAGCATTAGTTAGGATGCATAATGACCTGCTCAGGGCTAGAGATATAGGAGATAAGTCAGTTCTTGTGCTTCCTGATCTCTCATCAGCCTTTGACACTGTGGATCATTTCATGCATCTTGATCGACACAGCGAATACTGTGGACTCAGTGGTGTTATCATCAAATGATTTGGGTCCTACCTCCGTGACAGTGTGCAGTGGGTAGTGATAGGGAATTTCTCCTCCCCAATGCCCCTGTCATGTGGAGTACCACAGGGCTTGATCTTGTCGCCAGTCTTATTCGCAGTGTACATGCTGCCCCTGGGTGAGATCATTCTGCAATTCAATGTGGAGTTTCACTGCTATGCAGATGACACACAACTGTATTTGTCATTTGCCCCGAGGAATATCCAGTGTTGTAGACATGCTTAACAACTGTCTGGCAAAAATCAACGACTGGATGCGAATGAACCCAGATAAGACAGAGGGGCGGCCAGCCCGGTGGCGCAGAGGGCTGAGGTGCTGGACACCACACCTAGTGCCATGCCAGCGACCCGGGTTCGGGAACGAGCTCGGGTCATCGAAGGTCAGCGGGTTGGGGAGGGAGGGAGGAGCGTGAGTTGCTGCTGGCGGATGGCACTCCACCTTGGGAGGGAAGTTGCGGGCTTCTCAGTGCTTGGCTGCCACCAAGTGGATACTGGATAGTGGTGCCTCCTCCGAGAGCCCAGACGCAAGGCCAGGGGAGGGCGGAAGGGGCTGTCGTCTGGAACTGTGGCACACATGAGTTCCTCCACACCCACATGGAGCCACTTCTAGGGTCCCAGGAATACAGGAAGAGAGAAAAATGGAAAATCGGGGACACCGCTCGATGATGCCTCCGGGCCAGCTCAGGAGTTCCGCTGGGACATGCATTGCGCTGGTAAATCCCAAATGACCCCGGGTCTGGTAGGGTGTCAGAGACTAGCAGTGTCCACTGCAGAGGATACAAAAATAGTGGAGAAAAAAAAAAGATGGAGGTGCTGGTGATCGAGCTAGGTCATGGGCGTGATGGGAGTGCTCCTGGAACCGCCACAGGATTATTTCTGGGGTCTGCTTCGTTGGTACACCCCCAAGGGTGCAAGATCTTGGTGTGATCCTGGACAGCAGATTGACACTTGAGGATCAGGTGTCTTTTGTTGTCAAAAGTGGTTTCTACCACTTGAGAAAGACTGCCAGGTTCAAGACCCTCATTCTGCCTGAAGACTTGTTCACACTAGTGTATGCATTTGTTACCTCTAGGCTCGACAACTGTAATGCTCTGTATTTCGGGGTCATGGGAGGGACCCTCTGCAGATTTCAGCTAGTGCAGAATGCAGCAGCCTGGTTACTGACAGGCTTGTCTAGGTCCAGTCATGTGACCTCCATCCTGCGGCCCCTACAGTGGCTGCCTATCAGGTGGAGAGTCCTTTTCAAGGTGGGCTTGCTCACCTTTAAGGCTCTATATGGACTGGGCCCTGGCTACCTGTCAGAGCTCCTTGCACCGCCACCTCTGTCGACTCCCTCTGCTCCTCATCGAGGGGCCTCCTCGATGTTCCCAGGGTTCGGCTCAAGACATCGGGTGACTGTGCTTCCACTGTCGCTGGGCCATCCCTGTGAAACTTGCTACCATCCACAGTCCAGGAGGCCCCCTCCATTGGGGTGTTCAAGCAGAAATTAAAAGCCCACCTCTTCCACCTGGCCTTCGCTGAGGACACTAACTGATATACCCGACTGTTTAAGGGAAAGTACAAATCTCTCTCCCTCTGATTACTAATTTTAGTATTTTATAGATGTTTACGGATGTATTCTGTTTTTATTATTTTTAATTGTTATTATTTTCATTGTTCTACTGTTAGGCAGCCAGAGCCTCTGGGAGTGATTGCCATAAAAATAAAATTTGCCTTGCCTTGCCTAAACTGGGACAGGCAAAGATGAGTACACACCGGGCATGGTCAGATAGTAAGATGTCGCCTAGTTTGCACTTTGTAATTCTGTGCATGTATTCCTGTTGTGTGTAACTCTAATCAAGCCTAGTATAAACTCCATGAACCACAGAGTACTGAGTGTAATTTTTATCCTGGTGGTGTAGTTCCCGTCGTATGTCAGACCAGTGTAGGGCCTTCAGAATAGCTGCACATCATTTAGGAACAGTCGGCTGCCTAGGGGAGGCATGGATTAGACATATCCCAAGTGTTGGAGTGGACCATATTGAAGTCCCTTGGCAAGTAACAGCATCCATATGGTATTCATTAAGATGAGATTGAGCACTTTTTTTTTATCTCTAGTAGTTTTGTTCCCAGTGGGATATGAATGGATGCCAGTGTGACTTCTATATTTTGTAAGAGCCCCTGAACCAGCACCAGTCTCCCTGCTTTGTCTTTAATGAGTTTTTATTCCTGAAAAATGGTAGAATATGGGATCAGGATAGCACCCCTCTCCCTGTCTTTTGCTCTTTGGAGTTTAGAGTCGTAAACCTGTTTAAACCCAAATTTGTGAAACTGTGTGCTCCTGGGCAGCCAGATGCATTTCTTGTAGAAATATGAGATCAGGGCATTCTTTTTTTAATGTGTGCCAAGGTGCGGGATCGCTTCACTGGGTTACTTTACCCATTAACATTTAGGGAATACCAATATGTATTGTTTCCCTTGATAACCTTTAGTTAAAGAGTGAGCAGTCTCCCCAGGTACCCCCCCCACCATGAAATTGGAACGTGGTTGTGCAGTCTAAACAATGAACACTTGCAATTAAAACATTAAACAAAAACACAACAAATGCAACTGAATGTGATGCCAACTAGGCATCCGAACTAAGGTGGCAGTAGTGGGCCTCCAAGGCTGGAACTCTTCTAAGGGCTCGAAGTACACAGGAGAGGCCCTGTGCCTGGGGTAGTCTTTCCACCTTGCGGAAAGGCTTCAATAGCATATCCGCTATATGGTCTAGGGGAGTCGGGAAGGATATCACTGGAAGTGTCGAGCAGCGGCCCTTGTATGGTTCAAATCCACTGTGGTAGGCTGGATTAGGGGCATGGGTTAATAATCTTGTTTTAAAGGGTCCTAGAAGGAGGAAAGGTAATAATCTTGCAGGCACTGTTAAATTCGTTGAAAGGGCTGCCTGCAGAGGGGTCCCAGATGTATGAAATACGCAAAGGGTGCAGGGATACCCAGTCAGGGAAGATATAGAGGAGCCACACAGGGCAAAGAAACCCCCATGACATGTTGTAAGCAGTACACCAAAGCTGGGTAATGTGCATACAATGTGATTAATGGCTAGTGTCTGGTAACCTGCGGTGTACGAATAACTGAGTGAACATAACATCAAAGTCCCAGCAGTTCCTTAGCACCACAGTGAGTTTATAGCTTACCAGCTATCAGCTGATTCAAGGCAGTCTGTGAGATGGGCACTGTCTCTATTTTCCAAAAAATGAGCAATCAAATTGTGAAGCACAACTGAACAGTACATAGCAACAGAGAGCAGCTCCCATATAGGACATCATTGGCCCCCTCCTACCAGGATCCCATTCCCTGTCCATCCCTGAAAGACAGACTAGGGAGAAGAAAAGAGGGGAGAGTTAGGAGTAAGAGAAAGGAGAAAAGGGAAAATTAAGGGGGGGGGGAGGAGTCCACAAATCCTGTAGTGTCACATCACACCAGAAATCATGCAACCCGTCTATAGAGGTGTTCAGCTCATTTACGAGCAAGCCGCAGCATCTTTTCTGTGCTTTGCACAATTTACAGGGTTCAGCGAAGGGTATTATAACAGCCCTGTGTGACCCTTTGATAAGTGTCATCATGGTACCGCTGCTCCAGTAACTGAAAGGGCTGGTTTTTGAATATAGTACTGGTGATGGTTGTGAATTCAGTTCATAGGAAACAAAACTGCATTACTATGCACTCAGGGTGCTATTGAACTGTGTGGTGTACAGCGTGCCTCACAAGGGTCCAGTAGCTCATACCGTCCCTCTGGCCGGCTACCATCCTATAGCCCTGATTTAGTTAGCTTGCAGCAGTTTAAAAATGCATGCATAACAATATGGTTGCAGCTATGAGTGGGACGAAGAAAAAAAGGAGAGTGGGAAAGAAGGGCATGCTAAAGGGCTCTGGTAGGAGAGACAGAAAAAATTTAGAGGAGAGAGTCGATATGAAAAAATACAATGTGGTTAAACATACCAATGGATGCTAAGAAGGTCTCACAGAAAGAAAAGAAGGGACAGCAAAGTGCAGGATTAACAAGATAGGACCTGGCTCAGCGCACAGTCTGACTCACCCCTCTCATGTTGAAAGTCAGTTAGGTATCGCCAGCAAGTCCAGCAGGTGCCATTCAGGTACAAATGGCTCCGAAGGTAGTAGTGGTCCGAGAGCTTTGGAGTCACTGTTTAATTTGTTGCATCATCTCTTTTGCCAGTTGTTTAGCCTCTACAGTGCGCCATGCTTGGCGGGCAATTTCTCATGCAAGGGAGTCAGCTGTGTTGGCAGCACCCTCAGAGAAATGGACAGTAAGTTTGGTGGGGTACGGAGTAAGAACTTAAGGTTGTTAGAACACAATATTTTGAACACAGACAGGTAGGCTTTACAGTGGGTCTGGAGGGATAGTCATTATCAAAAAAGACTCGGTGTTGTTGGTAACGGACAACTTTTTTCCTCCAGGCAGTGAGCAGGATTTCTTGTTTGTCATTATAGTGCAGAAATCCCGCTGTGATTGTTCTTGGTCTGGCCTCCGTTGCTGATTGATGGGGATGGAGGAGGACCCAGGGCTGAATGGGCTTGCTCAATTTCTAGTGAGCAGGTCGGAGAGAGGTCCAAGCAGAATGTAGAAATTGTAGGAAGAATGGAATCATGGTGGACCCTTCCCCACCCTCCGGGATCCCATACAGTTGGAGGTTATTCCACCAATTTCTGCATTCAGTGTCCTACATTTGCTTCTCCAGCTGGTGGATTGTATTATTGAGCTGTGGGACAGCTGCTTCAGTAGTGTCTACCTGCTGATCCTTCTGGCTGAGTTGGGCCTCATGTTCTATCATCCACTGTTCAAGTTTAGTAATATCTGTGCAAAGCTGCCGTAGTGTTCCGGACTTCACAATGAAAATCCCAGAGCTCTGAGGTTAAAACATCCAGTTTTCTGTTGAGCTGCTCCAATTGTGGTGGTTTGTCTTTTTAACTGCATTTTATTTTAACCTGAAGATCAACAGTGGCCTGATCTTGAGGAGGCAAGTGAGGCTTGTGAGCACTCGCTGTCCGAACTGTCGCCGTCAAATCGATTGCCATCCTCCATTGTAAAGTGGAAATTGCCCAGCCACAGCATAGTCCAAAAGGCCACTTTATGTGAATTGTGAAGTCTGAGCTATAGAAATGCTCGTTTTGATAAAGGGGTTTGCTAAGGGCAATGCTCAGCAAATGCCTCAAGCTGCCATCTTGAGGATGACATCACTGGAAGTCACCTGATTTTCATAACCTTGTAGAGTTGTCTGACAGGGAGGAAAGGATATCTTTGGATCCCTCAAATGAGCCAGCATGTCACCTTCATATAGGCTACCTTTTAACACTATCTCTCCCTCTCTGACCCCTTAGATGTTAGTGGACTCCCTGTCTAGTGCCTCTTTCAATTAAGAAATGGTCAGAAATTATTGCATTCTTTTGAACTCTAGTCAAAAGCTCCAGATACATTGCCACCAGCCACTTCCTGATTGTTATCCCAATGTTTAAAATGCTCATGTTTTCCCAAAGAAAAGATCAGTGAAGTCTATCAGATGCTTTTGTGGCATCAAACTGCAGTGGCAAACTGTGTATTGTTAACTGTACTAGATGTCAAGAAGGCATTCAGCATATGAACATACGAAACTTGCCAGCAGAATAAGGCCTAGTGGTCTATTGAGTATGCTCATATTGTGGAGTCCCAAGCGGCAGCTAAAGACTCTGTCTCTCCCATCTCCAAGTGATAGCCCCTCCTTTCTGGCCATTCCCCTGTTGGCCCTGACTTTACCTTTTACCCCGTCCCCTTTTCAAACCTTCCCCTGTTTCTAGTGATGCCACTTCCTCAGAGAGCCCATTCCACCCTGCCATCACCCTCTCCATGAAGAAATGCCTCCTGGACTCTCTCCTACCCCCCGCCTCAGTAGTATCCTAATATCTCTTAAATGCCACTCTGGCATGAATCATCTGTGATCTACATGGATTAATTGAAGGATTGTTTTTTAAGCCTCCCTGAAAGTATCTTACTTAATAATTTAGCATCAAGATTCAGTAAGGAAGGCCGGCTCGGTGGCGCTGAGGGTTGAGGCGCTGGACACCACACCTCGTGCCACGCCGGCGACCTGGGTTCGGGAATGTGCTCGGGCCGTTGAGGGTCAGCGGGGGAGGACAGGATTGAGCATCCGGAGGACTGCTCTCCTGTTCTGGGAGGGAGAGGGGTCCACGATCCCGGGCTCTGATGACTCCCGGTGGTGACTGGGGGAATAGCAGCATGTGGATCCTCCTGTCAGGGGATTGGCTGCAGCAGCGATGCTGTGTGCGTGCTTGGGAGCGAGCATGCGCATGCTGGATGCTTTGCACATCCGAGCCATGGGGGAGGGAGAAAATAAGGAAAATGCCCTGGCCCTCGGTAGGCAAAGGTGGGTCAAGTGGCCAACCACCACGCCCAGTGCCGGATCCTCCAGCCTGCCTCCGGTTGCTCCCTGATTTGCCTGGTCAACCAATTAAATCTCAGAAAGGTCACCAGGAGGAGTCGGCAGTCCCGCCCTGGGGGGCTTAGATCCGGGAGGTCGGGGGACCAGTGTGAGCAGAGAGGAATCCCCCTTCCCTGCCGGCAGGTAGGGCTGAGGATTTCAGGTGGGCAGGATCAGTTCAGGTCGGGTGTCCCTCTGGAGAGAGTTTGAGGTGCCAGTGAGAGGAGAATAAAGAAAGTATACACACAAAAAAAAAAAAAGATTCAGCAAGGATATGGGTCAGTAACACCCACATTCTATAGGATTCTTTCTGTCTTTGCATATTACTGTGATTAATGCCTATCTTCAGGTGGAAGGCATGTCCTCTTTGGGTTTTATAGGGAGCCTGGGAGTCCTGAAACACTTTAAAAAAATTCATACATAAAGTCATCTGGCCCCAGTACTTTGCTGCTTTTTGAGGACTTAATAGCTTGCAGTACTTCCATCTCTAATATAGAAACTGATGGCATATTAAGACCACTTGGACCACCTAGTCTGCCCATTTCCCCTACCTACTGTAATACCGCAGACCCTACTTGATCTCCGGCATAGCCCACCCTTCCCTAACCATTTAGATTCCCTTTTGCCTATCCCATGCTTTCTTGAATCCCGTTACAGTTGTTTCCCTCAGCACCTCTGCTGAGAGGCTGTTCCAGGCATCCACTACTCTTCCTGTGAAGAAGTACTTCCTCACGTTTCCCCCGAGTCGTCCACCCTCCAGCTTCATAGCATGCCCCCTTTTCTTGAGCATCTTTTTTTCTGAAAAATGCTTTCCTCTGGTACTTTATTTATACCCATGAGGTATTTGAAAGTCTCTATCATATCCCAGCTTTCCCTCCTTTCTTCCAGGGTGTATATATTGAGGTCCTTTAGTTTCTCCTCATAGGGCTTTTGATGCAGACCCTGCACTATTTTAGTTGCCCTCCTCTGACCCACCTCTGCTCTGTCAATGTCCTTCCAGAGATGTGGTCTCCAGAACTGGACACAGTATTCTGGGTGAGGTTTCACCAGTGAGCTATACAGTGGTAACACTACCTCTCTCTTTCTGCTGTTGATACCCCTCCCTATGCACCCTAGCTTCCCACTAGTTCTCCCCAATGCTTTGTCACACTGTCTGGCCACCTATAGGTCATCAGATATGATTACCCCCAGTTATTTTTCCTGTTTGGTGGTCATTAATACTACAACCCCTATTTTGTATTCTGCTCCTGAGTTTCTGTGCCCCAAGTGCATGACTTTGCACTTCTTCACATTGAAACTTAGTTGCCATACTCTTGACCATTCTTCAAGCTTTCTTAGATCCCTATTCATCCCCCTCCCCCGAGTATCTACCTTGTTGCAGATTTTAGTGTCATCTACAAAAAGCATACCTTTCATTCTAGCTCCTCTGCAGTGTCACTTATACAGACATTAAAGAGGCTGGTCCCAGTACTGATCCTTGTGGCACCCCTCTGGTCACCATTCCTTCCTCCCTCTGAGTGAACTTCATTTACCACCACCCACTGTCGCCTATCCCCCAACCAATTCCTTACCAGTTTACAGCTCTTGGAGCCACTCCCAAGCTATCCAGCTTGTTTATGAGCCTCCTATGTGGAACGGTGTTGAAGGCCTTACTGAAATCTAGGTAGGTCATATCCACCGCTCCACCCTGATCTACTTCCCTAGTCACCCAGTGAAACAAGTCTATAAGACTTGTTTGACATGACCTCCCACCAGTGAATCCATGCTGCCTCAGATCCTGTAAGCTGCTGGTTACAAGATCTTCCACAATCCTTTCCTTCAGCAGTGATTTCATTATTTTCCACACCACCGAAGTCAAGCTGACTGGCTTGTAATTGCCAATTTCCTCCCTGCCGCCACTTTTGTGAAGTGGGAATACGTCTGCTCTCCTCCAGTCCTCTGGGACCACTCCCATCTGCAGTTAGTGGATGAACAGGACTATCAGAGGTGCAAGATCTCTATGACAAGCATTTCAAGCTCATGGCTATCGTCCCTTGTTAGATTTGGTAGATCAACACTGTTTAGAAAGGTTTGCATTCTGTGGGGTTGATAGATATTTGACTGTGCGCTATAAAGCATCTTATGAAATTTGGTCAACATTCCCGCAATCTCACTTGACCCACTTGCCTTTGAATCTCCCCCTTTGCAGGGCTTTTACAGTACAATCTGCTAACTGCTTCCTGTCTATATGCAAGTAGATGGCATGCTTTGTTGCCCTTTCCATACTAGGGTTGCTTCAAATATCGCAACTGCCCTACGTCTTTTTATCTATTAGTTCCTGAGTACTAACTTTACCTTTTTCTGCTGTTGAAGCGTATCACTGCCTCCTGTTTGTTGGTGGGCGGTTTCTAGAGTTTGTAGGTTCTCCTCTAGATTCTCCTGAGCCTGCAGTCTTTTTCCTAAATGATGTGTATATAAAAACTCACCCACCCTGAACAACCAACTTCAGTTATTCCCATACAAATTTTTGGTGCATTTCCACGTATCATTCTATTGTACTCCTGATTTTGTATTATCATTCTGAACATCAAGTAAGCTGACATTAAAATGCCGTTAACTTTTTGTGTCGTCTTGGCCTACATTTTTTTCTGGGATATTGGAGCATGGTGAGATAATGTAGTATTATGAATTTTGGACTACATCATGCTCTCTAGGGGATTTATCTTGAGCTGTTGAGCATAAAAGTGGTCATTCAGATGTATGTATTATTTGGATGGAATAAAAAGTGAAATCCCACTCCTGTTCAACTCTAATAAAGGCATTGTACAGAAACAACAGCTGTTGTGGGCATGTGTCATTGCTGTGCATGCCTGCCTGCAGGTTCTCGCCTGCACTTTACCCCAAATGGTTATTTACTGTGTTTGAAAAGTTAATGACTGTGGATCTAGGCAGTTGAGCCATGAAGACATGTTAGCCTCAGTTTGCTCTGACAGCAAAGAAATGGATTGCATGTTCAATGAAAATAAAAACATATTCGAGGTAAGAAGAGACCTCTGTTGTTTTTTTGTACTGGTGAGTGCTGATATAACTTGTCCTACGGGGTGCAGAATCGATAAAATCCTGCTCCTTTTTATTTTGTTTCTTCCATCTATCTCTCACCCCAGCTTGCCCCAGAAGCACATTTCATGCTCTCACTCCTCCCTTAATTCACCCCCCTGTGGGATGTGATTTATCTAACTGGTGGTTGGAAATGAAGTTAAAGACTTCCCCTCATATCATTTGACCATAGCTGGCCCACTGGCACAGTCATAGCACTACAGCTTGTGATGCCAACAGTTGGTGTTAGGGAATGAGCCTGGGGCATTAAAGGGCTGGCCTAGGGGAGCAGGACTGAGCATCTGAGGGACGGCTCTCCAGGAGGAATGATGTGGAGCCTGGCATTTGTCTGACCCCTTGGCAGTGAGGGTGCCTAGGATCACCAGACTTAGGTAGAGAAGTGGTGGGCATTGGCATGCTGTGCGTGGGAGCACACATAGTGATGTCTATGACTTCATTACACACCCACTCTGGCTGAAACACAAGGAGGAGATTGCTGCCCACTAGGAGGGTGTTGATGCACCTGGCCCCCCAAGTCCTTCGCTGGACCCCACCAGCCTGGACCTAGATCTCTCAGGCCTTCGCCCTTGCTGCCAGGATGACTAGATGAAGAGGGGGGTCACAAAGAACAGAAGACAGCCCTGCCTGAAGAAGCAAGCCAAGGAGGAACATCCCAGTGATGTATTGCAGGTGGACCAGGATTCCAGTAGAGGGTTAAATAAAGCTCCACCTCAAGTATCCCGGTGTATGAGCATCCCAGAGTGTGAGTGTTATGGAGCAGGAGTATGGTATCTTCAGGGGCATCTGCAGTACCGCAGGGAACCTTGTTCATGAGAGGTTGGATGGGAAGATGGAAGAAAGGTGAGATCAAGTGTATTGGTTTTAGGGCATACTAAGAGTTAAAATAAGAGAACCTGTGTGTATGTAAATAAAAAGGAAGGCATGACACCGTCTGAGGTAAGAAAAAGGGGCCAAAGCAGAGAGTAGAGTAAAATCCTGCTAGGGTGTATCTGGAGTATTGTTGTAATATAGGAAAGAATATTGTTGTAAAAGTGTTTAGTATCTGTACTGTGAAAAGTGTAGCATTCTGTAATGTACTGTATATTCCGGCACACAAATATGTAGGGAGGACACTTGAGGGGAATGTGGGAGGAATGTAGAGGGTGTGAGGCAGTGGTGACCCAGAGGGTGCTCTGGGAATTAGGCCACTGCCTGAACTGAAGGAGGTTCTAGGCCCTGATAGGGTAATTGGAGGCAGCAAGGGCTGAAATATGCCACTCGAGGGCCTCAGTCACTGGGCTGCCTGGGATGCTAATGCCACAGGCACCACAAAACCCCATTCAGGCCAAGGCTGGTTTACTGGACAGTAGTAGGGGGGAGTAAGGGGAATGGGGTGGGTAAACCCTTCAAACCCAGGGCTGTGCACAGTCAACAGGTACCTACTGCTGTTGACAGAAGAGTCCCAGGAAGCCCAAATGGTGGGGAAGGGGACTAGTATACCCACTAGGTAGGCATTGTCAGAAGGGGACATGGAAAGGAGGGTGCCAAAGGGAATAGGAGAGAAGTGCTAGTAATATGAGTTTCAGTGTTGAGAGGAACAGGGAGGGAGGTAGATCTCACACAGGATGAGCAAGAGGTGCTATTCTGTTATACTGAGGGCTACAGTGGGCCAACTCAGATCCAGGGTGGTAGAATTCACTTGGAGAAGGGGAGAGGAGGGGAGGGAAACCATATGTGATTGTGCACATTGGCAGAAATTATCTGAGTAGGAGGAACATGGAGGAGGTAAAGGCAAGCTTCCATGCTGTAGGTCAGGTAGTCAAAGAAAGGGTAGGAGAGGTAACCTTTTCAGAGGTACAACCACACTCTCATCTGAATGAAAGGGAACAGTTTCACCTGTACCAGTTCAGTACATGGCTAAAAGGATGGTGCTGGTTGGGAGGATTTTGACTTCTCGGGGACTAGGACTCAACTTGGAAAGGCTGGAGGCTGTTCTGTCCTGCATCCTAACAAGGAGGGCTATCAGGTGCTGGAGAGGAGATCAGCATGACACATCCAAGATAGTTTAAACTAGGCAGTGGGGGGCAGCTCATTTGAGACCAGGAACACAAACACAACTCAGGCAGGTCCTACTTGCCTCCTCCACCAAATGCAGAAGTGGAAATGGTGAAAGGGCAGGCAAAGAATAGACAATTGAAGAAACAGGGTGTTGAGTGATATTGTGAATGGATGCCAGAAGTCAGGGGAACAAACTCCCAGAGCTGCAGGAATTGGTGACAGAAGCAAAGCTGGATAGAGTGGCTGCCCAGAAACATGGACTAGTCTGAACCACGAATGGGACATGACCACACCAGGCTATGCATTATTCTGGAGGGACTGGGAAAAGGGGAGTGGCACTGCATATAAATGATATTATACAATGGCAAGAAAGAATGCAGGCCTCTGATTGGTCAGTCTGGGACAGGACCCGTGATGTTATCCCAGGACAACATCACGGCTCTAGTCTCAGCACTGTGAACCTCCTGACTGATTGTATTGTACTGAATTGTTTGTCGCTTCTTTTCTTAAGAAACAAAAATATTTTTCCACATTAACAAAAACATTTTTAAAATGATTTTTTTTTTATTCTATATAACAACAAGCCTTTGTATAATAGCAGTAATGCCCTCCAGGGTGTGTGTTGTGCTGGGATAACATCACGCCTCAGGTATTGGACACACTCGGTCTGCGGCCTCGTGCCCAACCACCTGAGGCGTAACATTATCCCAGCATGATAAACACCCTGTTGGGCATTATTGCTTAAGTATAGAAGCCACAGAGATGAATAATTTGGTGGTAACCACGACATTAAAGATCCTTTGTGTACAGGCAACCATGGGAAGCTAAAAAAGTATCAAAATTGGAGTGGTGTACAGACCACCTTCCCAGAACTAGGAGGTAGAAAGAGAATTGGAGGAGACTGGGAGATTATCAAGAGACAGCAGAACTCGGAGAGGTGCTGATGCTAAGGGATTTCATTATGCCAGATGTGGCTTGGAGTGTCCCAGTGGTGACAGCAGCAAGGAGTCAGCCCCTGGTGGAGGCATGCCAGGACATGTTCCCAACACAGCTAGTTCAGCCCCTACAAGGGAGGAGCCTATGCTGGAAAAAAATACAAAAATAAAGATACTCAACGAGAAGGCTGGAGCTGCTAAATGTTTTTTTTAAAGCCCTTATTTCAGTGAAAAGTGGGTTGTGCTCCATGCATCACATACAGCAGCAATAGCTTCAGTTAATTAAAATTGCATCTCCCGATGAAGAGCTAACATAGCTTGATGCCCTGGAGCATTTGGTTGGTGTCTCACTCTGGGGTATGTGATTCTTATATGTAGAGCTTACATATTTACTGCACTTTAATTAATTGCTGCTATTGCTGTTGTATATGATGCGTGGAGCACAAAGCACATTACTTTATTAGCAGCTCTGACCTCCTCCTCAAGTGCATTTATTTTTGAGAATTTGAGGGCATAGCAGCCTGTTCAGGCACCTGCCCATTTGAAAATAAGTGAGAACTTCCAGTATATGTGTATGTTTAGGGGCCTGTGTGAGACCTGGTTCAAACCAATGGGGAAACGGTCCATAATGTCACAGTCCAGGAGCCGCTTGATTCCAGCAGTCATGGGATGGTGTGGATGAAGAGCCACTCAGAGGCCAGCAGGACACGTAGCCAAACAAAGGTATGGAACTTTAAGAAAGCAGGCTTAGGGAGGATAAGGGAATTATTAGGGGACAGCATGGGGGTAATAGGATTGAAGGAGTAAACAATAGAGGTGTGGCAAAAGCTGCAGGACACTGCATTGAGGAGGTAAGCAAATGCAGGAAAGCAAGAAACTATTGTGGTCCATTATGAAGGTAAGAGAAGCAGTGAGGGAGAAAAGAAAGGCACAAGGAGAGCTAAAAGAGGAAGAAAGGGAAGTGTACCTAAGGTTAACAAGAGAAACCAGTAAAGAGGAGTCATGGGGTGGGGGCCGTGGACCTCTGGGGAGAGTGGAGCTGAATGCTTGGATTGGAGTGGTGGGGACCAGAAGATGCCCTGGGGTGAAATGGGTGCCAGATAGGGATCCTCCCTGTCTTGTTCCCATACACAAGGGCTCTACCATGAGTGGGCAGATGGCTCGGCCATCCTCGGGGTCCATCCTACTCGGGCAGTGTTGTGTAATGCCAGATCCATCAAAAACAACACAGCAGACATTGCTGATCTTGTTGGGTCATCGGACCTGGCCTGCATCATCGAGACCTGGCTGGATGAAAATTCTGGCCCAGTTCTTGAGTCAGCTGTTCTGGCCAGGTTCTCGGTGATGCACCGCCCGAGGATGGATCATAGGGACAGGGGTGTAGCCATATGTTTTAGAATGGAATTGGGCCTTGTGGATGTGTCAGCCGGGGAGACCCGGTCCTTTGAATGTATCATGGGCGCAGGTGTGGGTTGCAGAATTCTTCTCATCTACCGTCCACCCGGGGGCAAGAAGCAATTCCTGCAGGAAGTCGTGGACTTCATCATCAACATGGTGTTGGAGTCCCTCAGATGGATGGTTCTGGGGGACTTCAGTGCCTGGGTCGACAATGAACTCTCGCAGTTTGGTCAAGACTCCTCCAATTGATGAATTCAATGGGTATCACACAAGTGATTACCTCTGCGACCCACAATCATGGTCATTCCCTGGATCAGGTGTTCATACTGGGTATGGAGACTTCTGACCTGGTGGTGGAGCCAGTCAGGTGGTCTGACCATCACACCATAAGGTTCAATATCCAGGCTCCCCCATAGGCTTGCCCCTACGGAGGTGGTCCAGTACCACCCTTTAAGATGTTTGACCGCCGATGGCCTGGCTAAGGTGCTGGACCTATCGGGTCTACCGAAGACTAGTGGTGATCTGGATACTCTGGTACAGGGCTATAATGGCACTGTGTTGGAGGCTCTGGATATAATCGCTCCTGTCCGGGTTTGCCCCCTCACCCAATGCCCTCAGTCCCCTTGGTTTGATGGGACTTTGAGGGAGCTGAGGAGAGTGGGATGAAGGATGGAGCGTTGCTGGAGGAAATCAGGCCTTAATGCCGACAGTCTTAGATTGATGGCCCATTATAAGGACTATCAATTGGCTATCTCCTGTAAGAAGGCAGAGTTCCTGTCCAGGGAAATTGCTGCTGCACAAAATCGACCAGCTCAGCTCTTTCAGACTGTGGACAGACTGTGCAATCCAGCCTGTCTGCAGACTCAGAGAGCATTGTCACAAGAGAAATGTGATGAGTTTCTCAATTCTTTGCCGAAAAGGTTGCCGACATCAGGTCCGAGATCCATGCAGCTCATCCCAATGGGGATGGCAGTGGTTGGTGGGAGGCTGCAGCTCTTCAGTCTGGTCTGACTTTGGCCGGCCAGCAATCGAGGATGTCGTGAGGATTATCCAGACTATGTGGTTGACTTGTAGTTTGGACCCAGGCCCAATGCACCTCCTTGTGGGGTGCATTGAGGTCATCAGCCCGGTCCTGGCTGAGATCGTCTGGTGTTCATTAGAGTCAGGTGTGTTTCCAGACACCCCGAAGGAGGTGGTGGTGATGCCTCCTCTTAAGAAATCCTCTCTCGACCCAGACTGTCTTGTTAACTACAGACCCAACTCTAACCTTCCCTGTGTGGGTAAGGTTATTGAGAAGCTGGTCGCACTGCAGCTGGAGGATCACTTGACCATCCACAACATCTATGATCCTTTCCAGTCTGGATTTCTGAAAAGGCACAGCACTGAGATGGCCCTTGTTCGGGTCCTCAGTGATCTCCTGATAGTGAGAGATTGGAAGAGCTGTTCCATCATGGTTCTTCTCAATCTCTCTGCAGCATTTGACACCGTGGACCATGGTTTGTTGGTAGAGCACCTGTGGCTGATCTGTGGACTATCAGGTATGGTCCTCAGATGGTTTCAATTTTTCCTCACCAGCAGGTTTCAGAGAGTTGTTTCGGGGATGTATTCCTCTGACAAATTCTCCCTGTCGTGTGGGGTACCACAGGGCTTGGTGTTATCTCCCATGTTGTTCGCGGTGTATTTGCTGCTGTTGGGAGACATTGTAAGGCGGTATGGGCTGAGTTTTCACTGCTATGTAGATGATACTCCGCTTTACTTGTCCTTTGTGCCGGATCAGGTAGGAGCTGTCTCGAGCTTGAACAACTGCCTTTCTGAGATTCAAGACTGGATGAGTGCCAGCTATCTGAAGTTGAACTCAAACAAGACTGAGGTTCTGGTGGTGGACCCAGGTCATCGGGTAGGGGGGTCATAGGTGGGTCGACCATCTGGGCTGTGAGTTGATGGCTGCTAACTGATGACCTCTGAACGGGTGCAAGATCTGGGTGTGATTCTTGACGAAGGACTGACGCTTAAATCTCAGGTGTTGTCCATTGTCAAGATTGCCTTTTACCATCTGAGGAACATTTGGATCAAGCACCTAGTTTCGCCAGATGACTTTCCAACTGTGGTCCACACCTTTGTGACCTCTTGTCTTGATTACTGTAATTCCCTCTACTTAGGGCTACCAGGGATTGATATCCGCTGCTTGAAGTTGGTGCAGAACGTGGCAGCTGGGTTGTTCACTGGGCTGCCTCGAGATTGCCATGTCATGCCTGTGCTGCGTGACCTGCACTGGCTGCCTATTCAGTGGCAGATCACCTTCAAGGTTGGTTTGCTGACCTATAAGGCCCTACACGGACAGGGTCTGAGCTATCTGCAAGAGCTTCTTCGCCCCTACTGTCCCCTTCACCAACTCTGCTCTGCCAATGAGGGATAGCTAGAGATTCCCAGGGTTCGTTTGAAGACCTCTGGGGCCTGAGCATTTGAATTCGTGGACCCGACCCTGTGGAATTCTCTACCTCATTGGATAAGAGAGTGCCTGACAGTGGAGAGTTTTAAATCTGCGTTGAGAACATAGCTGTTCAATCTTGCTTTTTCTGATGTTGTGTAAGTCTGATACTGATATTTAATAATGATGGAGTTTTTAGCTGTGATTTTATTATTTATTGTACTACCGCTATGGTCCTTTGGGTGAATAGTGCTATTTTATAAATAAAGTTGCTTTGCTTAGATGTGAAAAAGCAAAGTCCAGGGTAGGATTCAGATTTGTAGAGAGGGTGAAGAAGGGGAATAAGGCATTCTTCATATTCACGTATTAACTGGATTTTGGTAGCCAGGTGCGCTTGCTGAGACAAATGTACTTTTTCAGGAGTGACCCGGAATTAATTACTTAATATACATTAAAAGAATACACACATATGATAATAGCAAATAGTAAATAAGTAAATGAAAAACATACAGTGCACACAATGGATACATAACAGGTTAGTAGTTAGATACAGGATACAGATAAATACTCAGAGGCACTTGAATCTGTAGGACATGGACAATATTCATAGGCAAGTACAGCAAGTCAGATTAATAGATGAATAGGTCTTCAGGAATCATCTAAAAGAGAAAAAAGCAAAGTTAGTGGAGAGTTAAGGGGAAATAAGGGATATGTATGTGGGAAAAGAAAATAAGGGAGAATCTAGGAGAAAAAGTGATAATATGAAGACTTTGGAGAACACCTTTAAGCACAGGTGCTCATTTACTAAGGTTCCACATCAAAAACTTAGTCACAAAAAACATTACAAGTAGAATAAGCAGTTCCAGAGGAAATGCAGTCGAGTTAGGCTCAAAGCACTTAAGGCGCATCGATTGCATACAGTTTTGAAAAAATCCATGCAGATTGTTGTATAAAAAGTCAGAGGATATGTACAGAGAGAAACTGAATAAAACAGTTACAATGGACTGTAAGGGCAGACCACAAAGATCTCTTAAACTGATCAATCTTGGGGCGATTCAGCAGATTATCAGGCAGTTTCTTTAACCGGTTAGCGGCCCCAACAGCAACGGACTGCGTACCCAGCTGACTGTGCCAGAAAGGAATCTTAAAGACATTCCTGGCCATTTTCCTGGTGTTGTATTGAGTGGAGACAGTACGGAAGCAGTTTGATAAAGCAGGGGGGTGTTAGGTCCAGGAGGATCTTTTTGGCTAGCAAACAGGTCTGGGGCTTTATTCTGCTGGGTAAAGGTAGCCAGTTTAGTTAGTGAGTGTATAAGGGGTGCAACTATGAGTGTGGTTATCTGCACCAAGTACAAAGCGGCAAAATTTTAAAGCAACAAAAGTGACAAACAACAAAGTGACAAGGAATACAAGCTGGAAAAGAAGGTGGTGATGGATATGAAAATGCATAATAGGAGTGAATGAGGCTGAAAGTGACAAATGTGGGGGAAGGAGACAGAGACAGAGATCGGTAGAAAATGAAAATAGATGTGCACACATAGCTGGAATGCCCATGTGAGCATGCCCCCCCCCACACACACACTGGATGGAAGTATGTGCACGCATGCCTATACATGCAAATGTACTATGCATGCATGCAAGCAAGGATATGATAGGGCTGTGGGTAAAAAAGACAGACTACAGTAGTAAACCATAAGGTGTAACCAAAGATGTTAGTAGAAAATAAGTCTGTCATTTAAATCAGTGGGCTGCTGGAAGCCGGGGCAGATGATCAGTTTGGATTTTATGCTTTCTATTTGGTCAGCTTCCCAGAAATGCTGCTGAAGAACACAAACAGAAAAAATATTAACATTATGGTCCCTGGAGGTAAAATGGGATACAGCGGCTTTATCAGGTCTCCATTCCTGACTGCCCTGTAATGCTCCTGGAACTGGTCATCCAGGCACCTGCCACTTTGTCCAATGTAAATAGCGGCACACTTCATTAAGAATCCAATATATCAATCACACTACTGGAAGTGCATGAGAACTCCTTGGTGATGTGAAAAATATCTGTGGTACCTTGAATTTCAGTGACACTAGAAATAAATTTGCAGGTATAACAGCAAGTTCTTTTGCAAGTTTTGGTAGCTGGTAGGGAGGAATTGTTAGGAGTATGTAGGCTCCTTCATACCAGGAGATTCTGCAGGTTGGGTGGTCTGCGGTATAAGGCAATTGGTGGCTCTGTAAAGGAAGGTTCAATATTAGGGTCAATTTGCAGAATATGGAAGTTCCTAGTGATGGTCCTGTGAAGAGAAGGGGAATTGGATGGAAGGGAAGTACAGGTGAAATGCATCATCGTTATTGTGTGAGAGTATCTCTCCTGAGAGGGTTAAGGTTCCAGGGAATATTACTGACTCAGGAGAGTGCTCTGTCCTCTGTGCTTTCTGTGTATCCCCTGTTAAGAAAAAAATGTGCATTATTTGAGCCTGCTCAGCAAAATCATAATCTTCACCACATAACCCCCCACCCCACCCACCTCCCTGGCCAGCCCTATAAGCTAAAAAGTATTGCTTCTGATGCTGCTCCCCCTCCAGTAATTTGCAACCAGTTCGGCAGCATCTCTCACCTACATCTTCCATCAGGCACCTAACAGTCCTCGCGCTACAGTCCAAAGTCAGGAGGGAGTCTAGCTAGAGGAAACAACTGGCAGCAGAACACTGCATAAATTTTAAAACATTGAGATCTATCTCTGCTGCTAATCCTTAATGTGAATTGGCTGCTGTTTGTTAAATGACTCCTCACAGCATAGCTGTAATCTGGAACCTTAACTAAAGCAGCACCCAAGTTGTTTTCTGTTGATAATAATGACATGTCCCTGGCTCCCTACAATTATCTCCCATCTAGACAAAACACTCTGATTTAAGTCTACCATTTTTCTTTTGCCTAAGTATTGTCCATAGAATGGGGTACCTACCTGAGTTGTTACTGGCCTAGCTCCCTCACTGGTGAGTGTCTGTTGCTAGTTGGATACTGAGGTCACTATGGTTTACTCCTCTTCACATATATAGAAACATAGAATTTGACGGAAGATAAGGGCTGCTTGGTCCACCCAGTCTGCCCTTTTCCCTTCCCTACCTACTGTAACACTGCAGACCCTACTTGATCTCCAGCTTTACCCCCCTTTTCCCTGCCACTAAGGTTCCCTTATGCCTATCCCATGCCTTCTTGAATCCAATTACAGTTTTTGCCCCTGTCACATCTGCTGGGAGGCTGCTCCAAGTATCCACCACTCTTTCTGTGAAGAAGTACTTCCTTACATCTCCCCTGAGTCTGCACCCCTCCAGCTTCATTGCATGGCTACTTGTTCCTGAACATCTTTTATGCTGAAAAAGGTTTTCTTCTTGAACCTTATTTATACCTGTCAGGTATTTGAAAATCTCTATCATATCCCTGCTCTCTCTCTCTCTCTGCTTTCCTCAAGGGTGTACATATTGAGGTTCTTCAGTCTCTCTCTTCACAGGGCTTTTGATGTAGACCCTCCACCATTTTAGTTGCTGTCTTCTGGACTGCCTCTACTCTGTCTATGTCCTTTCTGAGATGCAGTCTTCAGAAATGGACACAGTACTCTAGGTGAGGGAGGTCTCCCTAGTAATTTATACAGCGGGATCACCACTTCCCTCTTTCTGCTGGTGATACCCCTCTCTATGCACCCTAACATCCAACTGGCTCACCCCACTGTCTTGTCACACTGTTTGGCCACCTTTAGGTCATTAGATATGATTATCCCCAGTTCTCTTTCCTGTTTGGTGGTTGCCAGTACCACTCCCCCATTTTATACTCTGCCCCTTTGTTTCTGCACCCCCAGTGTATGATTTTGCAGTTCTTTGCATTGAAATTCAGTTGCCACACTGTTGACCGCTCCTCAAGCTTTCCTAGATCCCTCTTCATTTTTTCCATACACCCCTCGGAGTGTCTACCCTATTGAAGATCTTAGTGTCATCTGCAAAAAGGCATATCTTCCCTTCTAGTCACTCTGCAGTGTCACTAATAAAGACATTGAAGAGGACCAGTCCCAGTACTGATCCTTGTGGTACCCCTCTGGTCACCCTCCCTTCTTATGAGTGAACTCTGTTTACCACCACCCTCTGTCTCCTATCACCCAACCATTTTCCTACCCAGCTTATCATCTTTGGACCCACACCTGGGCTGCTCATCTTATTTACAAGTCTCCTATGAGGAACAGTGTCAAAGGCCTTACTGAAATCTGGGTAGGCTACATCCACTGCTCCACCTTGATCTACTTCCTTGGTCACCCGGTGAAAGAAATCTATCAGATTTGTTTGATAGGACCTCACCCTTGTGAATTCATGCTGCTTCGGATCTTGTAAGCCACTGAATTCAAGATATTCCACAATCCTGTCCTTCAATAGTGATTCCATTAATTTCCCCACTACTGAGGTCAGGCTGACTGGCCTGTAATTTCCAGTCTCCTCTTTGCTACTACTTTTGTGAAGTGGGACTACGTCTTCCCTCCTCCAGTACTCCGGGACCACCCTTGTTTCCAGTGAGCGGTTGAACAGGACTGTCTGATACATGATACATGTTATTCCTCCCACAACCTGGATTGCTCAGATATCTATTTCAACTACTCAGTTGATGATGCAAAGTGAGTTTCAATCTTGCGCTTATATTACGCAAATCTTTGAGGCAGAGTGTGTAAGGGAACAGTCAGCACAAAGGGCTCCATACTCAAGTGTGGTCCTGATCCCAATGTGCACTTTGTGGGCAAAAGTATTTTAGTTTGCTTACTGTTTATTGTAGTATAGTAGATTATATTAGACTAATTTTGCTTACTTGTAGGTGACATCTTTTTTTACTACAAATCCCAGAATCCCCTGCAGCTAACATCAGAACAGTAAGCAACAGTGGGAGATTCAATAGCCTGCAGTGCATGTCAGAGCTTTTATAATCTCCAATTAGTTGTTCTGGGACTGCTTTTCTCCAGGGGCTAAGTACAGTCCATGCTCTATGATTTTACATAACCCATGGAAGACAGCAGGACCAGTAAACAAAAGACCAGAGCTTGTATAAACTCTAACATACACTGCAGGCTATTGAATCTTCTCACTGCTGCCTACTTCTCTGATATTATCTGCAGGTGATTCTGGGATTTGTACTGTAGTAACAGAAGATGTCTACCTACAACTAAGCAAAATTAGCCTGATATAGTCTACTATACTACAGTTAACAGTAAGTAAACCAAAGCATTTTTGTACACATAGTGCACACTGGGACCAGACCCACAGTTCGATGTGGGGGTCTTTGGTGGTGACTGTTACCCTTTAAGTGTCCTACATTAACTGCCCTATTTAAGGTAACTGTAATTTCCTGTATCATGGATCCCCTTCACTGGTTGCGCAGCCTCACTGGTTTGTTCACTGGGCTACTCCATGTAACTGAAAGCATACCTAATAAGTATCCCTGCAAATCTATCCAGATTGATCACGACGACTTTTCCATGTCTAATTTAGTTACCAGCCTGCAAACAGATATGCTTCCATTATCTCCTCAGTCTTAAACTAGTAGGTCAAATTATACTGTTTCTGAAAAGATCATACTGGAAGCGATTCCTACATTATTCCTTAATCAGGAAGTTTTGCTACCTGGTCCTTCTAACCCACTCTCTAATTCTTGTAGCAGGAGACACTGAATCAATCTGTAGCCTGGGAAACCTCCTCACTCTCTTGCGCCCCCAAATGGCTGAGCTGTAAGGGCCTTAAGACAGCCCATTTAAACATAAAAAGCCTGATCCTCAAATTAGACAAACTCACAATCTGGGTATCACACTATCAACCTGGCTTATTTGGAATTATGGAAACATGGTTAAAACCAACCATCCCTGACAACCTCTGTTCCCTGCCAGGCTTTAATTTACTTTGGTGTGATCCTGCTACCTTAAAGTACAGTGGAAGTTGGAGGTACATTGATCTATTATAACTCTCACCATGATGTCTATCCACCTAGCCATTCCCTCCCCCCGATCCCTTCCTTGAATGTTGTTATAGTGTGCTTAAACTTGGGCATGCCAAAAAACAACATGTCTTCTGCATTTATATCCCTGCAGCAGGAATTCTGGCTATAATTCCCTCTCTGGTCAAATATGTTGGTCCCCTTGTCAAAAAAACAAAACTCTTACTATTCAGTGATTTCAGTATTAATTGGCTTAATGTTTGTAGCAAAAGTATCAAGTAGTCCCTCAATATGCTTCACTTTTTTCACTTAATCACAGAACCCACAAGATGTTCTAACAATGGGAACAAACACACACTAATTGACTGGATCCGCACTCCTAGAATTTATAGACTTAGATGCTGTGGTGCTCTGGCTGATGCTATAAGTGATATAACTGATCACTTGCCAGTCTTTCGTGTCTGGAGTGCTAAGGTTGTAAAAGCTCCTCCCAGAATCATTCATTTCAGAAACTATGCCAGTCTTGATCCCAAAAATTCAAAGTTGCGGTGTCCTGAACTGATTGGTCTTTTCTATGCAAGACCACTAATGTCAAATCGGACACCTCCTTCTTCACCGCCGTCTTCTCTGAATCACAGGACACTGGATGAATTTGCCCCATCACATGAACAAGGATTTGAGGTGCAGTTACTAAATGGCTGGATCACAATTTATTTGCCAAACTCATGAAAAGGGACAATAAATGGGAATGATATAATGCTTCTTCCTCCTCTATAGCTGTCTGGGCGGCTTATAGAGAACTTAGAAATGCATGCAAACGAGAGATCAAGCATACCCGTATATACCTGTGTATAAGTCAACCTTGCATATAAGTCAACCTTCCACTTTTTCTTGTGAATTTTAGTAGATTTTACATAAGTCTCACATGTAAGTTGACACCTCCACTTTACTTAATATATATACTGTAGCTATTGGTACACCTCAACACCACCCAATTTCTACCCTGCAATTTTAAAATGTATTCCATGATACAACTA
Organism: Neoceratodus forsteri; assembly: GCA_016271365.2. Lineage (NCBI taxonomy): Eukaryota > Metazoa > Chordata > Ceratodontiformes > Ceratodontidae > Neoceratodus > Neoceratodus forsteri. The sequence continues at coordinate 1,294,696,823 of CM028129.1, forward strand.
AAATAGAGGTAGTACAGAGCCACTTCTGGGCTGGTAATATGTTATGCAAATGACCCCTGTAGCTGTCACACTGCAGAGACACATGGGAGGTGTAAAAGCACACCATATTAGCCTATCAGGAGCATTACTATACAAGAAAGGTATATAAAGCATCTCCAAAAATCAATAATTATTTAGATTTTTTAAGACAGACTGAGACAGAAAAGCTAGCAACTGTCTCTACTATAACTGTACATAATTGAAACAAAAAATCTAAAATCCATATCTTCCCTCTATAGTTTTGAGAACTAGCACACACCCATATCCTCAGCCCCCAGAGTTTCTGTTACATTGCTAATGCCTCAGTTGAAAAAGTGCCTCCAAGCTACATGCTGGTGCTGTACCGTTATCATCTCAGTATGGCAACATTAGTCTGACAGTGAAACAGTACAGACGATCATCTACCAGGCTCACACCCTTTACAGTTTTCATAAGAAATAGAAAAAGACAACAAAAATGGCAGGAAACAGATGTGCAGGAGCATACTTGGCTGTCCTCAGGACCTCACCCTTGTGAATTCATGCTGCTTCGGATCTTGTAAGCCACTGAATTCAAGATATTCCACAATCCTGTCCTTCAATAATGATTCCATTAATTTCCCCACCACTGAGGTCAGGCTGACTGGCCTGTAATTTCCAGTCTCCTCTTTGCTACCACTTTTGTGAAGTGGGACTACATCTGCCCTCCTCCAGTACTCCGGGACCACCCTTGTTTCCAGTGAGCGGTTGAACAGGACTGTCTGATACATGATACATAAGTTATTCCTCCCACAACCTGGATTGCTCGTATATCTATTTCAACTACTCAGTTGATGATGCAAAGTGGTTTTCAATCTTGTGTTTATATTATGCAAATCTTTGAGGCAGAGTGTATAAGGGGGAACAGTCAGCACAAAGGGCTCCATACTCAAGTGTGGTCCTGATCCCAATGTGCACTTTGTGGGCAAAAGTATTTTAGTTTGCTTACTGTTTATTGTAGTATAGTAGATTATATTAGACTAATTTTGCTTACTTGTAGGTGACATCTTTTTTTACTACAAATCCCAGAATCCCCTGCAGCTAACATCAGAACAGTAAGCAACAGTGGGAGATTCAATAGCCTGCAGTGCATGTCAGAGCTTTTATAACTCCAATTAGTTGTTCTGGGACTGCTTTTCTCCAGGGGCTAAGTACAGTCCATGCTCTATGATTTTACATAACCCATGGAAGACAGCAGGACCAGTAAACAAAAGACCAGAGCTTGTATAAACTCTAACATACACTGCAGGCTATTGAATCTTCTCACTGCTGCCTACTTCTCTGATATTATCTGCAGGTGATTCTGGGATTTGTGCTGTAGTAACAGAAGATGTCTACCTACAACTAAGCAAAATTAGCCTGATATAGTCTACTATACTACAGTTAACAGTAAGTAAACCAAAGCATTCTTGTACACATAGTGCACACTGGGACCAGACCCACAGTTCGATGTGGGGGTCTTTGGTGGTGACTTTTACCCTTTAAGTGTCCTACATTAACTGCCCTATTTAAGGTAACTGTAATTTCCTGTATCATGGATCCCCTTCATTGGTTGCGCAGCCTCACTGGTTTGTTCACTGGGCTACTCCATGTAACTGAAAGCATACCTAATAAGTGTCCCTGCAAATCTATCCAGATTGATCACGATGACTTTTCCATGTCTAATTTAGTTACCAGCCTGCAAAACAGATATGCTTCCCATTATCTCCTCAGTCTTAAACTAGTAGGTCAAATTATACTGTTTCTGAAAAGATCATACTGGAAGCGTATTCCTACATTATTCCTTAATCAGGAAGTTTTGCTACCTGGTCCTTCTAACCCACTCTCTAATTCTTGTAGCAGGAGACACTGAATCAATCTGTAGCCTGGGAAAACCTCCCTCACTCTCTTGCGCCCAAAATGGCTGAGCTGTAAGGGCCTTAAGACAGCCCATTTAAACATAAAAAGCCTGATCCTCAAATTAGACAAACTCACAATCTGGGTATCACACTATCAACCTGGCTTATTTGGAATTATGGAAACATGGTTAAAACCAACCATCCCTGACAACCTCTGTTCCCTGCCAGGCTTTAATTTACTTTGGTGTGATCCTGCTACCTTAAAGTACAGTGGAAGTTGGAGGTACATTGATCTATTATAACTCTCACCATGATGTCTATCCACCTAGCCATTCCTTCCCCCCGATCCCTTCCTTGAATGTTGTTACAGTGTGCTTAAACTTGGGCATGCCAAAAAACAACATGTCTTCTGCATTTATATCCCTGCAGCAGGAATTCTGGCTATAATTCCCTCTCTGGTCAAATATGTTGGTCCCCTTGTCAAAAACAAAACTCTTACTATTCAGTGATTTCAGTATTAATTGGCTTAATGTTTGTAGAAAAGTATCAAGTAGTCCCTCAATATGCTTCACTTTTTCACTTAATCACAGAACCCACAAGATGTTCTAACAATGGGAACAAACACACACTAATTGACTGGATCCGCACTCCTAGAATTTATAGACTTAGATGCTGTGGTGCTCTGGCTGATGCTATAAGTGATATAACTGATCACTTGCCAGTCTTTCGTGTCTGGAGTGCTAAGGTTGTAAAAGCTCCTCCCAGAATCATTCATTTCAGAAACTATGCCAGTCTTGATCCCAAAAATTCAAAGTTGCGGTGTCCTGAACTGATTGGTCTTTTCTATGCAAGACCACTAATGTCAAATCAGACACCTCCTTCTTCACCGCCGTCTTCTCTGAATCACAGGACACTGGATGAATTTGCCCCATCACATGAAGAAGGATTTGAGGTGCAGTCACTAAATGGCTGGATCACAATTTATTTGCCAAACTCATGAAAAGGGACAATAAATGGGAATGATATAATGCTTCTTCCTCCTCTATAGCTGTCTGGCGGCTTATAGAGAACTTAGAAATGCATGCAAATGAGAGATCAAGCATACCCGTATATACCTGTGTATAAGTCAACCTTGCATATAAGTCAACCCTCCACTTTTTCTTGTGAATTTTAGTAGATTTTTACATAAGTCTCACATGTAAGTTGACACCTCCACTTTACTTAATATATATACTGTAGCTATTGGTACACCTCAACACCACCCAATTTCTACCCCTGCAATTTTAAAATGTATTCCATGATACAACTAAAATAGAGGTAGTACAGAGCCACTTCTGGGCTGGTAATATGTTATGCAAATGACCCCTGTAGCTGTCACACTGCAGAGACACATGGGAGGTGTAAAAGCACACCATATTAGCCTATCAGGAGCATTACTGTACAAGAAAGGTATATAAAGCATCTCCAAAAATCAATAATTATTTAGATTTTTTAAGACAGACTGAGACAGGAAAGCTAGCAACTGTCTCTACTATAACTGTACATAATTGAAACAAAAAATCTAAAATCCATATCTTCCTCTATAGTTTTGAGAACTAGCACACACCCATATCCTCAGCCCCAGAGTTTCTTCATTGCTAATGCCTCAGTTGAAAAGTGCCTCCAAGCTACATGCTGGTGCTGTACCGTTATCATCTCAGTATGGCAACATTAGTCTGACAGTGAAACAGTACAGACGATCATCTACCAGGCTCACACCCTTTACAGTTTTCATAAGAAATGGAAAAAGACAACAAAAATGGCAGGAAACAGATGTGCAGGAGCATACTTGGCTGTCAACACATCCGACACCCCGCATGTAAGTCAGTCCATTCTGACTCTAGCATCTTGTTCCCTACTGCAGTGTCCCACACCCTGAGTCTGTTTCCAAAACAGATAGCCTCATGCAAGTTTTCCTGGGCTGTTGCTGTCACCCACCTGTCAGATCTGTTTGGTGCTGCTGCCACTCCTGGGACTCAGTCTTCTTCTCTGCACATGCTGCCGGTCAGCCACACAGCCAGTAAGCAGTCTGGTAGCCTCTATGAGTTGATGCGGTGGGGATTTTTATTGTGCTGAAATTTAAGCTCAGTGTATCGTCCTGCCGAGTGCATTACTGAGAGTCTCCATCATAGCAGTATGTAGGTTGGCTTTGTTTGGCAGAAGTTGCATGCCATGGGTGGGAAAGACTTAAGAAGCCCCTACATTTTATTTTAAAGTTGGCGTGTCAGTGCATACTAAAGGAAGAGAGCACCTGATTGACTATGGGTGCGCTCACATGATGTCAGACACTGACTGGCGTCTTCAGCAAGGAAGCTGCAACCGTTAGAGAGAATGCCGAGCACACTGTCAGTGTTCAAATTTGTGAATTTGCAGAGGTCAAGCGGGACTTGGGGCTGAATTCAGGATTTCCCCCCCAAATTGTGACAGTTGAGAGGTATAATGGGCTCTCAAACAGTGGCAAAAGCTTCACAGAAAAGTCAACCTCATGTATAAGTCAAGTCCCCAATCTTCAGTGCCTATTATTGGCACTGAAAACTCAACTTACACACGAGTATATACAGTAATAAGAACCTCCACTCCACTGAACACAGCTCTTTGATTCCACTGCCCATAATCCCAGGCTGTTTTGGAATGCCATCAAAACAGATGTTGGGCCTGAGTGGTGATCACTCATTATTGGACATGGTTCTCTGTGATGTAAATTGTAATAATTGTTCCACTATTGCTGATACCTTTCACAACCACTTCTCTGACCTCTCTGCTTACATTATGGCATTCCATAGACCACCAAGTAGTGCCACTCTGATTGACTCTCTTGCCCCTCACAAGCACCTCCCATTTTATTTTAAAGGACTCAACCAGGTATTGTGTTTGGGTAATCTTTGTGACACTCTGTGCATCTATGTGTTATTATATTGTATATATTTGTGATATAAATGTATGTTCTGCGAATTTCTCCTGGGAAAATAAGACAGCCAGCAGAAAAGCACTCAGGGAGATGGAATTTCAAAAGTGTGGTGAGGAGGAATGGCCTCTCCATGACCCAGTGGAAACTCTAATTAAGAACTTCCTTCAAAGGCCAGGTTATCACACATTGTAAACTATCCATTTACTTTGAAGTCCAGGAACTAGGATGCATTTTACGACATATTGGGAAGAAACAATTTCTGAACAGAGACCTGTTACATTTCTCACCACTAGGAGAAAATATCTGTCAGGAAGGTTCTCTGAAGATCAAAGGGAATGCTCTGATAGGAAAGAGACTGTTATAATTTAATATTGCTATCTTTGCAGATTTCAAGCAAGCAATACAATTACACCCTTTTGGATATTCTTGGTCATGTTACAAATTAATTATAGGACTAACAGTGACTTCATGAGCTGTGACCTCACAGGATGGGAGGGACATTTTGGCTTATTATCACTCTGGCTGAAAGCGGTTTGTTCTTCTACCTCTGGACTCCTAAGAGAAGACACACACTGTGTTCTGGACTTGAAGGGCACTTCTGGCAAGAATAGGTAACATCCAACTGGAAACTGAGTTAGAACTAGAAATTCAAGTACAAGGCATTTTTTTGTTATTGTAATTTCCACTTCTTTTGGACTGTAAACATTAATGTATATATGTTTTGTGTTTTGTATTTATTCACAATTTTTTAAATTTTATTAAACATTTTGATTTCCTTAATTCTGCCTGAGTCTTTTCTCATTTTTGCATGTGAATACTGAGATAGTGTTGATAAAGCTGACAGAACTGTTAAGGGCTTAAAGTATGTTTACCATCTTGCTGTAAGATAAGAAAATACTTAGGTCTCAATTGAGTCAAAGTGGTTAGAATTGTAAACCAGGCTGGGTGCCCGCTGGGTTAAGTATTGCACTGCATTTCTCTGAAGAGGGTGTGATATTTGATCCTATTAACTGGGCATGCTAGCAGAAAAGTATTCATATTTAACCTCAAGACTTGAGACTAGTAGGTGTTTCAGACCCAAAATAGACAGGAGGGTTACCCTGTTTGTCTCCTGTTCACATATTGCACTTCGAGGTTTGGCACTATGGGAGCAGAGGGCCTGACCTGCAGAGTGCATTTGTGACAGATCTGGTTGGCAGCAGTGCAATTTAAAAGATTTGATTTAGGTTGCTGCAATCAAGAAGATTTGTTTGCAGACTGTGAAATTATTTGGTAACGTGAGCATTAACAGTCCAGTGTGTCAGATTGATAACTGTAACAACTCACACGCAAAATAAGGCAGTGATTTAAAAATAAAGAAATATATCATTGTGGTTACTGTCTAGTTCCCTACCTGTTTTATTTTTTTCAGGTGTAAGCTAGTGTAGCCGTAGATTAGGGAGGAAGATGGCTTCCAATTACAGTGAGTACACTGCAGACTACCTGAGGCAGTTGTGCCAGGAGAGAGGAATCCATTGCAAGGGGCAGAACATGCAGCACCTCATGGAGGCTCTTGTGGCAGCTGATGCCCAAGACCTCAAGTCACAGTCTGTGACTAGAAAGGACCAAACCTTGGGCGTGGAGAGGCCAGGGTCCACCGCAGTGTCCAGACCCAGGGAGGAGGACAGTGGGACCAGTGTAAGCTGAGAGCCATTGCAGCAGGGGAAGGTTGCCACCATGCTGAAGCCAGAAGGGATCAGGCTGCAGATAGAGCTGCAGAGAATGCAGCTGGAGTTTGAGCAGAAAAGGTTCAAAGCCCAGCAGCAAAGGGAGCTTTGAACTGAGGAAGCTGGAGATGGAGAGAGAGGAGAAGCGAGAGCAGCTTCATAGAGAGGCCGAGCGAGAGAAGCGAGAGCGCCAGAGGAAATTTGAACTGGAGAAACTATGACTCCAAAGACCAGCGCCAGAACATGTAAGTGGCCTGGGTGAACCTGGAACTCCAGGACTGGGTTACAAATTAAATTCCATATTGATAGCTGAATTTAAAGAGGGGGAAGATATGGATGCATTTTTAAATTCATTTGAAAAAGTATATATTCAGACAAAAATTCCCAGAGAGTCCTGGAGCATCCAGCTATCCCCGCTGCTTACCAGGAAAGCTTGTGACGCATTGGGTCAAATGGACAATCAGGACAGTAATGATCTGGCAAACTTAAAGCTGCTTTGTTAAACAAATATGATTTGACAGCAGAAGCATACAGAGTTAAATTCAGTTGGCTCAGGAGACGCCCTGATATGAGCTATGAGGAGCTAGCCACTAAATAACGTCAATTTTTAAAATGTTGGTGGGAAGGGATACAAGCAGACTCTGAAGAGAAAATTGAAGATGTACTTTTAGAGCAGTTCTTTTGGGCTTGCCCAGCAGAGATGAAAACCTGACTAGAGGACCAAGATCCAAAAACAGTGCAGGAGGCTGCCGAGCTCTTGGACTGCTATGCCAGGAGCAGACCTGCTCTGAGAGGGAGTAGGGTGGGCGTAGCAGTGCAGAAAGGAAAAAGCGTGTCTTCAGGGCAGCTAAACTCTCACTGCCTCTACTGAAAGCAAGCAGCTCCAGGTTACAAAGAAAAAATTTGCCTGAAAAAAGAAATTAATGTTGGGTTTGCAAACAACCTGGACATATTTTATTGTATTTAAAATTTGGTGACCAGGAAAGGCACACTGAGCTGAGACTTGTTTCCAGGTGTGACCCAGGTACAGAGGTGTACATAGAAGTTATCCAGAAAAAATAGGTACAACAATTTCATTGCTACAGACAGATTGCACAACAATTCTTGGTTACAGATAGTAGGTACAACATCTAGAGCTTACAATAAAAACATTTGTCTTGCAGTATGGTATAAACAGGTGCAGGAGTTGTACAGCAGAGATGCAAGAATTAGTAATACTTTTAGATAAGCGTAGGCAATATTTGACCAACTGAGGCCTCCTAGTGGGGGAAATTGTCCCGTGTAGGGGTGGGTCCCAAGGGGCATCTTGGGCAAGGAGGTGATGGGAGGAGCCTGAGGAGTTGCTTATCTGCTGGGAGATAGGGAGGAGGCCTGGCGAAAGATGGGTGGGAGGTTGTTCCATAGGAAGGGAAGACGGTATGAAAAGGTGGATTGACTGGAGGCAGTGTGAGTGCATGGGAGGTTGAAAGTACGGGCATCCTTGTGGCAGAGGGAGTAGCCTAGGGAGTTGGCTGGTGCAAGATGGGAGGTGAGGTAGGAGGGCAGGGAGCTCAACTAGTATTTAGCTATGAGGGAGTCGCTATGGATGGTTCTCCTAGGGGAGAGCGGGGCCAGGGAGAGAGTGGTGTAGAGGGGGCATTGATGAGTAAGTGGGGAGGGAGGTGGTGGCAGAATGACAGAATGAGTTTAGTAGGATGTCAAGCTTGGAGAGGGATGAGGTTGGTGCTGTGCTGTATATGATGTCCGCATAGTCTAATACAGGTAGGATTGTTTTACGTACGATTTCACTGCAGGTGGGAAGGGGAAGGCTGTCTTTGTGGCAATAGAGGATGGCAAGTTTGGGCCAGAGTTTGGAGCAGACATCCTCTATGTGAGTAGAGAAACTGAGGTGGCTGTCTAGCCAGACTCCCAGGTATTTGAATGTGTGGACCAGGTCAAGGGGAGAGCCATCCAGGGTGGAGATTACTGGGGGGGGCAGGTAGGGAGGCAAGCTTTTTTCTAGATCCGAAGACCATAGTAACTGTTTTTTATCATTTAGTTTAAGCTGTTTTTTCAGGAACCAGGATTGGACTCTATTGAAGTCGTTTTGGAGATCTGGGAGGACACTGTCGTGGGAGGGTCCCAAGGCAAAAATGATTGCATTGTCAGCATACAGATGCATGTTAGTGGAGAGGCAGGTGGAGGGGAGGTCGTTTACAAATAAGGAGAAGAGGATGGGGCTGAGGATAGAGCCTTGTGGGACACCTGAGAGGATGGGAAGAGGTGGGAGAGGGTGTCCCCTATTTGAATGGATTGCTGCCTATTTTAGAGGTAAGAGTGGAACCAGTTTATGGTAGGTTGGGTGAGGCCAAAGTAGCTGAGTTTGTGGAGCAACAGGGGGTGGGAGATTGAGTCAAATGCTCTCACCAAATCAATAAATATGGCGGAGGTGGTCAGACTGCTGTCCATGGCCGAGAGGATAGAGTCTGTTATGCACAGCAAGGTGGTGGTGGTGGAGTGGTGTTTTCTAAATCCTGACTGATAGGGAGAGAGGGAGCTGTATGAGGAGAGAAAATCAGTCAGTTTGGACAGCATGAGGGATTCTTGTGTTTTGGCGAGAGAAGGAAGGAGCGAGATGGGCCTGTAGTTTCCCAGCAAAGAAGGGTCACTGCCTTTGTGCAGAGGGAGGATCTTGCCCAATTTCCAAGCTGAAGGAACTGTGGCAGTGGCGAGGGAGAGGTTTAGTATGTGTGTCAAGGGTGCTGCTATGGCTGAAGCTGAGATGCGGAGAAGTCTAGGGTGCAAGCCGTCCAGACTGGTTTTGGCCTGGTTAAGAGAGTCAAGTGTATTGAAGACTTCCCAGTGTGTGAATGGAGGAAAGAGGAAGCTGGGGGAAGGAGGGAAGGGTCGTGGGTTGGGTGGGGGAGATGGGTAGGGTGCATGAGACGAAAAGCAAATTGAAAATAGAAGCTACAGAAGCTGGATCTGAAACTGGTCTGCCATCAATGTTAAGGACTGGGCAAGTCTGCTTAGAAGGAGGTTTGATCATGGAGTTGATTACCTTCCAGAAGGATGCAGGGGAGTTTTGGTTCTGGGTGAGTTGTGCTTGGAAGTATGAAGATTTAGATTGCCGAATAGCTTTAGTGCATTTATTTCTGAGGTGTTTGTAGGATTGGAGGTCGCGAGTGGTATGGGTGGCTTTGTATTGCCTCCATGCCTTGTCCCTGGCTCAACACAGTGAGATGAAGTCAGATGTGATCCAGGGGTGGTGGTGCCTTTTCACTCTAGTTTTCCTGAGGGGAGCGTGAAGGTCCCAGGTACGTTGGAAGATGTCGCAGAAGTGGGATAGGTCAAGGTCAACATCTGGCATGGAAAAGACTGGATACCAGTCTGCATTTGTTAGGTCCTGCTGCAGGACAGATTCATTGAGGAGGTGAAGGGGGGGGTGAGACCAGATAAATTTGGGGTGAGAGTGGGGGAGTGGATTTTGCGGATCCAGTAGGTAACGCAGTGGTTGCTAAGGGCATCAGAGAAGATGCTGGCTGAAGAGATCCTGTGGGGATGAGTGGATAAGATCCAGTCCAGAAGGGTGTGATTTTGGGACCGATGGTTTAGATGAGTAGGTTTCTGGATTAGCTGGGAGAGATTTAGGGCTTCACTCCTTAGGGCAGTGGGTTTTGTGGAAGAGAGCCAGTCGAGATTGAAGTCGCCTAATAATATGAGTTCACCATTTGTAGCGCTCATGGAAATTGCTGCAATGGCCTTTACAAGGGAGTCGGGTGAAGTCTTTGGCAGGGCATACAGAGCCCCGATGTAGAGGGGGTTGGACAAGGGAAAGGATAGGTGAGCGACGATGGTTTCATGGGAGGAGGAGCAGGGCTCCTTGTATATAATGGAGCATGGGATGGAATCCCTGCTGTACAGAGCTACCCCCCCGCCTTGCTTGCCCCGGTTCTGACAGTACAGGATGTGGTTTGGGATGGCCAAAGAGGTGTGGGGGATTTTGGCAGATAGCCACATTTCTGTGATACAGAGTATGTCTGAGTTGTACTGGGTGGCCCAGATGGTGAGGTCATCCAGTTTGGGGAGGAGGCTCCTCATGTTGAGGTGAAAAATATGGAGGCCCTTGGGGAGAGTGTATGAGGGCAGGCTGGAAGAGGGTGGTAGTGCGGATATGGATTTCTTTGGTGCTAAAGGGCCAGAGTTAGGGTGAATGCCACCTGCCAGGAGCAGTAGAAGAGATATGGTGAGAAAGGGGGATTGTTTGCCTCTGCCAGGGCTGCACTTGGAGGGTGGAGCATGGAGGTTTAGGCACCGGAGGAGAGCCTCCAAATTTAATAGGTGTGAGTGAAGCAATGCGGGGTGAATGGTTCAGGATGGTAGGAGGGGATGGATAAGAGGGAGGGAAAGGGATGGGTTTGATGAGAGAGAGGAGGTGATAAGATGGGTGTGGGCGAAACAGGGGTAGTTGGGGTGACTCTTAGGATGTGGTAGGGGAGGAGAGTGAGTGGGAGGGTGGCGAGGATTTACCAGTGTGGGGGCTGGAGAGAGGGGGTGGTGGAGGAGAGTAGAATGGAAATTTTAGGAGGAGGCACAGTAGCAGGGACTGCAGCATATTGGCTTAGAGAGGCAGGAGTTGAAACAGGTTTAATACTATAGCTGGCCACAAGAACAGAGTTGGTAGCAGTAGTGGCCACTAGTGGCAGGACAAGATATCTTGCTAATGGGAAAATTGGCTGATTGGGTTTGGCTAAACATTATATATTGTAGTGTTGTGGTGGTGGGGATGGTGGGGAGCCGACGCAGAGCGTCGGTGGGGTCCGCTCAGTTCTGTGGTTTAAAAAATGGTGCCAAGAGTCCTCTTGGAGCATGGAGAGCCATTTGAATTGTTCCTGTGGCACTGCTGTGGGAGAGGGCTTCGTTCTCTGGCCCTCATGACCCTCAGGAGAGTCGCCGTATGGTCTGTGAAGGAGGAGGAAAGAGGAAAAAATGTAATAGCAGGTAGACTGTAAGGAGGGGCTATAAAACAATGGGGAGGGGGGACAAGCCTCAGGTTAATGAAAACTACACAGGTAGCAGAGAGGGCCCCGAAGTCAGGTAGCTATATTTAAAGTACTCCTTTTGTTCCTAAAAGTATGCAGCAAGGCTAAGCTTAGGCTTATGGTTGACGAAGTACGGTAGCCTTAAAAGTCAATTTTGTTTCTGCTATGCTGAAGTCAATTAATTGCAGACTGAGGTTAAGCACCTGGTTTCCCCTAGCTTAAAGACTGTCTCCTAGCTAAAAAGGCTGTAAATGCCTTTAAACACAGTGCAAACAAGCTGATTAACAGGATTAATTATGCAGACTTAACAAATATTAACTTAAAAGAAACAAAAGAGAAAGCGCTGAATACTGGCTACTGTATCCTGCATAAATTCAGCACACACACTACCTGTTGCCTTTAAATACAGTACAAATAAGCAGGTTCCAGATTAATTTGGCAGGCTTAGCAATTTAAAATTTGGAAAAACATTGACTATAGGCTGACTTTTGCTGCTAAAATTCTATCTTCACATGTGTGGCGACTGTAAATAAGATTAGCTGCAGTTTAAAGGTGCTCAGTTCTGTGGTTTAAAAAATGGCACCAAGAGTCTTCTCAGAGCATGGAGAGCCATTTGAATCATACCTGTGAAACTGCTGGGGGGGAGCTTTGTTCTGTGGCCCTTGCGACCCTCTGGGAGCTTCCAGATTGTCTGTGGCACTGCTGTGGGGGAGGGCTTTGTTATCTGCCAGGCAGTGCCCTAAAAGGGCAGAGAGTGCACAAAGTGGTGCTGGGAAAGAAGTGGGTTGTTTGTGTATCCCTGAAAGCATGCCAGTAAACATGAGGGAGCACATACACCCAGTTACTGTGAATGGGGTACAGACCCATGGATTAAGGGACATGGGGGCATCCCTGACTTTGGTAAAAGGGGATTTGATTGAGCCTGAACAGTTTATACCCTATCAGTTTGTTACTTTATGGGGGTTCACTTGGGAGGAGAAAATGCTGCCACTTGCTAGTGTTCTCCTAGACTAGGGTGAGAAAAAGGAGACTGTGCAAAGAGTTGCAGTGGCAGAAAACCTTGCCCTGGACATGATTATCGGGAACAAGGGGATGATGTGTGCAGTTACCCACAGTCAAGCAGCAAAAGTAAATTGTAGTTCCCTGGACCACATAGAAGACCCAGTGAAAAACACTGGGAGGCTGGTTCCCCAGCCTGTATCTCCTGATAGGGAGAATAGTGAAAAGGGGGTAGAAATTCCACAGGTAGCAGTTAACAGAACAGCTACAAAGGGTTACTGTAAGGAAAGGGGGTAGCCCATTGTCAGAGGGTTAGGGATGGCAGTGATCCTGAATGCCCTGATGCTAGAGCTAGGGATCCTAGTTTAGAAACTGGAGGGGACCTGTCCCATGCCTTGGGAATGTGTAAAGATTTTGCAGCTGCTCAGAAAAATGACCCTAGTTTAGAAAAACTGAGGGCTTGGGTAAATGCTAATGGATCACTGGGAGGTGATATGAAACAAAGCTTACTGGGACAATGGACTGCTGTATACACAGGATATAAAGACAGAGGGAGGGGTGATGGGCAAGCAACTTGTCAGTCCCCAGGGGTACCGTGAATGGTTGCTCAAGATTGCTCATGATATTACCATGTCTAGCCATCTGGGAATTGCACACATTATGCAGCGATTGGCTCAGAATTTCTGTTGGCCCAACTTAACCCAGCAGGTGAAGAAGTATTGCAGGTCTTGTCACCAATGCCAAGAAATAGGGAAGACGGGTAGGAAAACCCAAGCCACCCTACTTCCCTTGCCCATAGTGGAGGAACCATTCCAGAGGATAGAAATGGATATTGTGGGGCCTTTGAATACCCACAGCTCCTCCAGGAAGAGGTTTATCCTAACAGTGGTGGATTATGCCACCCGGTACCCAGAGGCAGTCTCCCTATCCTCACTGACAACAAAGTGGCAGATGCCTTGCTAGGGATTTTCTCCCGTGCTGGGTTCCTGCAGGAGGTTCCTGCAGAGATGCACCACACCTTATCACCCGCAAGCCAATGGGATTGTAGAAAGATTCAATGGTACCCTTAAAACAATGCTCTGTGTTTGCAGAACAGCATGGGAGGGACTGGGAGAAATACCTTCCCCACCTGTTGTTTGCATACAGGGAGGTGTCCCAGGAGTCAACAGGGTTCCCCCCTTCGAGCTCTTATATGGATACAGGGTACATGGGCCCCTAGACTTGATCCAGGAGGACTGGGAAGGCAAGCACGCCACCCAGGGAACTCCCATAGTGGATTATGCCCTTAAGTTTAGGGAAAAGCTGAAGGAGCTTATGGGAACAGACCAGAACAACCTGGCAGCTGCCCAGCAAAAACAAAAGGTATGGTACGATCGCAGAGCCAGAGCTCGCTTGTACACTGTGGGTCAGGCGGTCATGGTCCTAATCCCGGTCTGGAAAGATAAGCTACAGGTTGAGTGGGCAGGACCGTACAAAGTAGTCAGACAGGTGAATGACATAAATTACATTATAGAACTGCCTGACAGGAGACATACCCAAAGAATGTACCATGTCAATGTGATGAAGCCATATGCAAATAGAGCTGGCATGGTCTTTGCAGTGTGTAGTTCTAGGGAGGGGACGGATGAGGAAGACCCCCATCTGGACTTGCTGGAAGATGACAAGCGTTAGTCCTCTGTGAGGACAATTAAAATGTCACCTCAGTTGACCCCAGACCAGATCCAGGAAGTAAGGGAGGTTTTAGCAGACTTTGCCCCATTGTTTAGCACCAAGCTCCCCTAGCAACTCATGATGTAGAGACAGAGATGCAAGCGCCCATACAGCAGGCAGCATATCGGGTGTCAGAGGCCATCCAAAAGGACATTAGGAGGGAGGTGGAGGAAATGCTGGATTTAGGGGTAATCCAGAAATCCCACAGCCCCTGGGCCTCACCCGTAGTCCTTGTTCCCAAGCCAGATGGCTCTACTCATTTTTGCATGGACTATCATGGACTCAGTGCAGTCACAAAGTCAGACGCCCACCCAATGCCATGAACGGATGAACTACTGGACAAGCTGGGAAGGGCAATATACCTTACCACTATTGCCCTGACAAAAGCGTATTGGCAGGTAGAGTTAACTGCCAGAGCTAGGGAGAGGTCGGCCTTCATCACTCTGATGGGGGTTATTTGAGTTTAAAATAATGCCTTTTGGAATGAAGAATGCCCCTGCCACCTTCCAAAGGTTGGTGATCCAGGTGTTAAATGGTGCTGAAGAGTATGGTGTGGTGTACCTGGATGACATTGCCATCTTTAGTGCCAGCTGGAAGGAACACCTGTCCCACCTTAGGGAAGTTCAGGGCAGGATACAGAGGGCCAGACTCACTGTAAAAGCTGAAAAGTGGTAGGTGGCCATGGCTGAGGTGGCATACCTCGGGCATGTAGTAGGCCGGGGACAGCTCTCTCCTAATCAAGAAGAAATTGAGGCAATCAAGGCATGGCCCAGACCTGAAGCACAGAAGCAGGTTCGGAGTTTTCAAGGGACCGCAGGGTACTATAGGGAATTTGTACCAAACTACAGTGCCCTGGCCACTCCCCTATCTGGCCTGTTAAAGAAAATAATGCCTAAAAAAGTTATCTGAGAACCAGCCCGTGAACAAGCCTTTACGTGACTAAAGGAGGCACTGTGCAGTGCTGCTGTATTAGCCAGTCCAGATTATAGTAAACCCTTTGTAGTCCAGACTGATGCCTCAGATGTGGGCATTGGGGCAGTACGTAGTCAAATGTCTAACCATGGGAAAGATCACCCAATAGTGTACCTTAGTAAGAAGTTACTTCCCAGGGAGCAGGCTTATTCTACAGCGGAGAAAGAATGCCTTGCAGTGATGTGGGCACTAAAGAAGTTAGAGCCATACCTATACGGACGGCACTTCGAGGTACAAACAGATCACAACCCCCTGGCTTGGCTGACACAAATGGGTAAAACAAATGGTAGGCTGTTAAGATGGAGCCTTGTCTTGCAGGGGTACGACATGACTGTTACACGCAGGGGTAGCAAACAAAAATGCAGATTGGCTATCACGCAAGTTAGAGCGATGAACCGAATTTGGGGAACTCATCCCATGCCTAGGAATAGATTCTCCCAAATTCAGTCTAGGAAGGAGGAATGTGACACTCCGCCCATCTACGTGTTATTATATTGTATATATGTGTGATATAAATGTATGTTCTGTGAATTTCTGCTGGGAAAATATGGCAGCCAGCAGAAAAGCACTCTGGGAGATGGAATTTCAAAAGTGTGGTGAGGAGGGATGGCCTCTCTGTGACCCAGTGGAAACTCTAATTAAGAACTTCCTTCAAAGGCCAGGTTATCACACACTGTGAACGGTCCATTTACTTTGAAGTCCAGGAACTAGGGTGCATTTTACAACATACTGGGAGGAAACAATTTCTGAACAAAGATCTGTTACATTTCTCACCACTAGGAGAAAATATCTGTCAGGAAGTTGCTCTGAAGATCAAAGGGAATGCTCTGATAGGAAAGAGACTGTTGTTATTTAATATTGCTATCTTTGCAGATTTCAAGCAAGCAGTGAACTGACACCCTTGAGGATATACTTGGTCATGTTACAAATTAATTACAGGACTAACAGTGACCTCATGAGCTGTGTCCTCACAGGATGGGAGGGACATTTTGGCTTATTATCACTCTGGCTGAAAGGAGTTTGTTCTTCTATCTCTGGACTCCTAAGAGAAGACACACACTGTGTTCTGGACTTGAAGGGCACTTCTGGCAAGAATAGGTAACATCCATCTGGAAACTTAGAACTAGAAATTCAAGTAGAATACTTTTTGTTTTTGTTTCTGTAATTTCCATTTCTTTTGGACTGTAAACATTAATGTATATATGGTTTGTATTTATTTACAGTTTTTTTTAATTTTAGTGAACATTTTGATTTCCTTAATTCTGCCTGAGTCTTTTCTCATTTTTGCATGTGAACACTATTGATAAAGCTGACAGAACTATTAAGTGCTTAACGTGTGTTACCATCTTGCTCTAAGGAAAGAAAATATCCATGTCTTAATTGAGTCAAAGAGGGGAGAATTGTGAACCAGGCTGAGTGCCCACTTGGTTAAGTATTGCAATGCATTTCCCTGAAGAGGGTGTGATATTTGATCCTGTTAACTTGGCGTGCTAGTGGAAAAAGGTTCATATTTAACCTCAGAACTCGAGACTAGTAGGTATTTCGGACCCAAAACAGGAAGAAGGGTTACCGTGTTTGTCTCCTGTTCACATATTGCCCTTCGAGGTTTGGCACTGTGGGAGCAGAGGGCCTGACCTGTGGAGTGCATTTGTGACAATCTTCTTACTCGAAGGAGGATGCGCTCTTTTGCGGACCTGGAGAGGGACCCAGGACTGCCACACTCTCATTTTATTTCATTTTTTGCAGGTTTGGGCATTCGTACGGGGATTAGTTAGAGACTTTGTAACTGAAACACCAATGGCACAGATGGAACAGATGATTTATACTGCCAGCAAGGATCCTGGAGTTCTTATATGAAAAGCAACCCATCAAGACTGACTATGTTTACCCTACTTTACTCAGAAGAGTAAGGCACTTTGGAAAAGGAACCTAGGGGTGAACATTAGGGAGGAGGACTGGAAGTTGGTACTGCGATAGCACATTGGGTTATTGCTTTGCAATAAATACAAAGAGTCCCAGTTCAGATTTATTCATCGATTATATTCCCCTCACCTGATTGTCCATAAATATAACCCAGCGATCTTCCCAATGTGTGGGAGATGTAAGAGTGACCTGGGGTCATACGTACAGTACATTACTTTTGGACTTGTTCGTCCCTGCAGGACTTTTGGAGAGTAGAGTCACAAGAGCTAGTGAATATATCGGGGAGGCAGATAGCTCTGGCACCTATCACCATGTTCTTTTGCATGGAGGATTTTGGAGCGAAGGGCTGGGAGTTGCTCCCACACTGGATCTGGGTTTTATTGGCCCTAGCACACCACTGTATATTAAATACTTGAGTCTCGTGTGTCCAGCCCATGATTCAACATTGGAAAACTCTGGCTATCCAGGTCCTGGCTATGGAGCACCTCTCATTTGTTTTGAGGGGAAGGGGTAACAGATTTATAATGGTCTGGTGTCCCTTCCTGGATTCCCTGTCTCCTCCTGAGGCACAAATGTTAAGGGATAGTATAGTGTAGCTAGAGGGCTGCTGTTGCTTGGAGGGCACTACCCCTCATGGGGGAAGGACAGCTTTGATCTCCCTTCCTGTCCTTGCTGAGTGTTTTTTATTAATTGAGTTTGGGGTGCCCCATCATGCCCTGTACTCAATCCCTCCTCCGGCTCACTGACTCCATCCTTACTGGCATGGACCAGGTACATATCACCTCTGCCATCTTTGTCGATCTAGCCAAGGTGTTCGACACTGTTTAACATGCACTGCTACTGGACAAGTTCAAATCCTACCTTATAGGTAGATTGCAGTCAGTCAGGATCGGGGACTCCCTCTCCCCCCCCACTCCCCATCCACACAGGTGTCCCACAAGGTTCAATCCTTGGCCCGATCCTCTTCTCCATTTTTTGTAATGACCTCCCCTCGGTTTGTCAAGCTGCATCTATTCACATGTATGCTAATGACACTGTTCTGTACACTTTCGGTCTCTCTGCCCATACGGTGGTGTCCACACTCCAGCTGGACTTTGACAATGTTCAGCAGTGACTGTGCACTAAGCAACTGTTTCTAAATGCTAAGATAACAGTCTACTTGACCTTTGGCACAAGACAGAGACTCTCTAGGCTTCCCTCTACCCCCTCATTCCATACCCTTGATGGAACCATGTTGGAAGACACTGCCTCCTTTGGATACCTTGGGGTCTGGCTTGATAAACATCTAGACTTTTCTAGTCATCTGGATGCAATGCACAAGAAGCTGCTCTCCAAGCTTGGTACCTTATACCAGAATCATGAATGCATCTCCCTATCAGCCTGGAGACACATTCTACAGAGAATGATACTCCCAACATTTGACTACAGTGATGTAGTCTACAGTGCCACTCCCAAAACCACCTTAGCCAGACTGGACACCCTCTTCCACTCTTTCTGCTGCTTTGCCCTTGACTGCCCTCCCCACACTCACCACTGTTCCTTATACAAATCCCTGGCACTCCCTTCCCTTGCTGATCGCTGCCTGACTCATTGCTGTAATTTTGCTGGCAAGTTCTGGCTCAGTGCGCTACCTTCTTACCTAGCAACATCACTTACCCTACTGCCTGCCACTCATTCCCTTAGGAGTAGCCCTGCCTGGACCCTAGCTATCCCCACCAGGTCTACCGCTACTGGGTAAGAATCATTCTCCTACCACTTGCCCAAACTCTGAAACTCCCTTCCCACCAACATTTGAAATGCTCCCTCATCCCAAGTCCTCTCCGTGCTCCTGCATTCTCACACTACCCCCATATGCAACTGATCCTAATCTCTTGTGTTGGCTTCCATCATCCTCCCTTCTCTCTTGTCCCCCTTCTTTCTCCCCCTCCCATCCCTTCCCTTTTAGTACCCCTTACTCCCACTCCACTTATTCTATGTCTTTTGTACCAAGTCAGCTACATAAAGTGAATGAATCAACCTCGTTTTAGCACTTATGTTGTACACTAACAATGCAATCAGTATTGTAGCACTTGTTTTGCTTGCCTATTGTATCAAATTGTGGTATACTCCATATTGGTTTATGCCCTGTATTATCCCTTGTCCCTTCCCCCAGGACACATGGAAATGAGCAGTGCTGCTCAGTATGTCTTCCTAGTAAAACATTTCAATAAATAAACTTGATTAAATGTCTAAGTATGTGCGTAATAGAAAAAAACTCCTAATCTTTATAATTTCTATCACTGTTCCTGACTTTACGGGTTAAATGAAATGGACCATCTATAAATAGTTGTTTTTTTTTATTGCTGTTATTTATTTTGGTGTATGTTTCTATAGTTGTCTTGTGCAATTTTGAAAATAAATGAAAAGAGAATATAAAAAAAAAAGGATTCAATTGGCAGAAGTCTTCATACTTCTTAAACAAGTATCTGTGTCCCTGTCCCTGTCTACAGGTATAGTACTTGACCTGTGAAAATCCTTGCATAGTCTCTGTATTTAAAGAAAGGGAACCAGAAACTCATAAACAAATAGAGGCCTAGTGCTAGCCTTCCTATTTTGAAAAAATTGCTAGAGAAAATTGTTGCCTCTCAGACTAATATCTATCTGGCTTCCTATGACCCCCTATCTCCCACACAGCATGGATTTAGAAAGAGGCACAGCACTACCACCACCCTCCTCACACCTACAACTAATATCACCTCAGCCATGGACAATGGTGGCCTTACAGGTGTAGTATTCATAGACCTAAGGCCTTTGATCTGGTGGACCACTTCCTACTGTACTCTAAACTAGTTGGAATTGGCCTGTCATCTATGGCTGTCCTGTGGTTCCAGAATTATCTCACTGATGGATCAATTCACAGAGGGTCAGAATTTGACTCTGCCCTCTCTGTACAGACAAATCCTCAGTGGGAGTCCCACAAGGATCTATCCTAGGTCCCCTATTATTTGGCATGCATATTAGTTGTATAAATCAATGTCTATTTCATTGCTCTGTCATCCTGTGTGACAATGATCTGGTCATGCATACTAGCTTGAATGATGTTGATACCATTAATCAGAATTTATCTAATGACCTGCAATCTGTATAGAAGTGGTTATCTATGAATAAATTGCTCCCGAACATGACCAAAACCTAGGCCATGTTATTTGGTACCAACCCTAGGCTAAGGCAGTGTCCATCCCCATTAACTATTGTTTACCAAGATGGAGCCATAGTCCCTGTAGTCATCTCCTTCACCTACCCTGGGGGTCACACTTGACTTCCCACTCCATGTGATGGGAGTCTCTAAATATGTCATCTCTGTGATGGGTGTTTCTTATAAAGTTAACCATGGCCTTATGCCCCAAGTCAGACTGGCCACTGCCCATGAGAGGCTGCTCCCCAAGCTTTTTGATGGTGTCCCCATCTTCTTAGCTGTGTCACAGACTACTCTCCATAGGCTGGGATGTCATATACAATAATATTTGCCGCTTTGCATTGGTATCCCATTGTCTTTCCCATCACCGCTTCTTGTATGGCAAAGTTGGTTGTCTCCCCCCTTCCTCACTGAAGGAACTCATGTTTGTGGGTGTTACCTAGAAACATAGAATCTGTTGGTAGATAAGGAACATACGGCCCACCTAGTCTGCCCATTTTCCTACTCACTGCTGCAGTGACCACTATGGTAAATGGCCTCACATTACCTGGGGCACTGGACCCAAGGGATTCACAACAGGAAGGTCTTGTCTAATGAATCTGATATTTTTTCTTTGGCTGGGTGACAAGGATAGTAGATCAGGAAGGGGCAGTGGATATGACCTAACTAGATTTTAGCAAGGTATTTGACACAGTCCTGCATAAGTGGTTAGTAAACAAGTTAGGGAGTGGGTCACAAGGTGGTAAACTGGATCAGAAATTGGCTTAGCAATGGGATACAGAGGATGGTGGTAAACAGAGTTCAGACTGAAGAAAGGTGAGTAACCAGTGGGGTGCAACAGGGTTCAGTACTGGGGTCAGTCCTCTTTAATGTCTTTATTAGCGGTATTGCAGGGGGACTCGAAGGAAGGTATGCCTCTTTGCAGATGACACCAAGATCTGCAGTAGGGTTGACACTTGGGTGGGGGGAGATGAGGAGAGACTTATCCAAGTTGGAGGGGTGGTCAAAAGTATGGCAGCTTGGATTCAATGCCAAGAAGTGCAAAATCATGCACTTGGGGAACAAAAACCCAGGGAAGGAATACACGTTGGGGGGAGATACTAACAACAACCAAACTGGAAAGGGACTTGGGGGTAGTCTTAACAGATGATCTAAAAGTAACCAAACAATGTGAGAAGGCAGTGAGGAAAGCCAGGGGGATGCTGAGGTGCATAAGAAGAGGTATTACCAGTAGAAAACAGGAGGTGATGATGCCGCTGTACAGGCAGTTGGTGAGGCCTCATCTGGAGTACTGTGCGCAGTTCTGGAAACCTGATCTTCGAAAGGACATTGACAGTGTGGAGGCAGTCCAGAGAAGGGCAATGAAAAAGGTGCAGGGGCTACACCAAAACCATACGAGGAGAGATTGCTGGAACTCAGTATGTATACACCAGAGGGAGGAGGGTGGGATATGATAGAGACATTCAAATACCTCAAGGGATCAATAGAGTTCAAGAGGGCAGCATCTTTCAGAAAAGAAGATGTGCAAGAACAAAGGATCACAATATGAGGCTGGAGGGGGGAAGAATTTTTTCACAGAAAGGGTGGTGGATGCATGGAACAGCCTCCCTGAGGAGGTTGTGGAGGCAACAATGGTAGGCGAATTCAAGAATGCATGGGACAGGCAGAAGGCAACACTGGGTGTGGGAAGGAGGAGGTAGGCTGCAGATCAAGTAAGATCTGGAGTTTATACAGTAGGTAGGGAAATGGGCAGACTAAGTGGGCCAGGCAGTCCTTATCTGCCATCAAATTCTATGTTTCTATCTCTGTCTACATTTCTTCAACCTGCTGGAACCACATATACCCTTAGATTCTGTGAGAATTCCCCTCTCTCTCTGGCCCCAGACAGTACAAAGGTTGGGGAATCTTTTTTTGCTTATGCCACCCCTAGGCTGTGGAACTCCATTCCTCCTGAAGTACGATCATGTCCCTAGGTGGCCTCTTTTCATAATAGGTACCATGAGCATCTCTCAAAGATAACTCACTGCTCTTGTGACTCAGGCTCACTGATGTGCACTTATAGATGCATGTCCTACTCTCACATGCACCTCATGTATTGTATTAAAATTCTTATGCTCTTGATTCTTCATTTCATATGTTGTGCATTATGTTGAGCCTTCAAATGTCTGTATCTGCTAAAAACTTTTATAAATTAACTTTGTACATGGATCCTGTCAATTGTCTGTATCTGCCTAGAATCACCTACAGTATGTATTAACAGTATACATTGTATTCCATTGTATTAGTTGTAACATTCCAGGCCATGTCTGAAAATAGGCACTTGATTGTCTAGTGCACCTACCTGGTAAAAATGAAATAAAAGGGGACAGGGGTGAGGCTAATATACTGAACTAATGTTTTTCTTTATTATTTACTATAGAGGAAGACAATCCACTGCCAGGCTGTACAGTCAGGCTGGATTTGGGGGGGGGGAGTGAGGACCATTGAAAATAACTGAAACAAGGGTGCTGGAGAGTCTGGGAGTGTTAAAAATGGACAGCTCAATGCAGCCAGACAGGATGCATCCTAGAATAATAAGAGAAATGGTACATGTTATTGCATTACCACTAACAGACTAATTCAGCTGCTCCTTAAACACTGCTGTGGTCCTCAGGAATTGGAAGACAGCTGACGTGCCCCTGCACAAAAGCAGCAGTAAGAATGATCCAGATAACTACAGACCTGTCAGCCTGACATCTATACTGGGGAAATTACTGGAGATTATAATAAGAGAAAGGCTGGTAGGCTTTCTCGAGGTAAGCAATCTTCAGGACTGGAGGCAATATGGGTTCACGAGGGGTAGGTCATGCCAAACATATCTTATTCAATGCTTTGATTAGGTAACATGGGCAGCTGACAAAGGACAGGAAGTAGACATACTGTTGCCTGGATTTCAGTAAGGTGTTTGACTTCTTCCCCTACAGGAGAGTGGTCAAGTAATTGAGAGATCAGGGTATGGAGCAAAGAGTAACTACATGAGTGTACAGTTGGTTAAAGAGGTGAATGCAGAGGGTGGCTGTGAATGGGGAACACTCTGAAGAGAAAGAGGTAACTAATGGTGTACCACAATGCTCAATCCTGGTGTTTGTCCTTTTTAACATACTCATCTGCAGTATAGGGGAAGGTGTTCAGGGTAGGGTCTGCCTCTTTGTTGATGACACCAAGATCTGCAGGAGGGTGAACAGCAAGGGTGGGATCAGGGCAGTGAAAGAGGACCCAGAAAGACTTGAGAGGTGGTCTAGACCATAGCAGCTAAGGTTCAATGCCAAGAAATGTAGGTAATGCACTTCAGTAACAAACACCTGAATACACAGTGTTGGATGACAGTAGTAATCGCACAGCTGAGGAATGGAACCTGGGGGGCCATAATGTCTGACAGCCTGAAATCTAAGGCACATTGCAGTAGGGCAGTAAGTAGGGGGAAACAGGATGCTGGGGTTCAGAAGCAGACTTAGTCTGACTCAGATAGATTTACCTTTCTGTTGCTGCTAAATCTGTGGAGGGGCAGGAGTGAAGGATTTAGTTGCTAGTAAGCTTGGAACTGTTTGTACTTGTTTGAGTCTGTTATCTTTAGGGCAGTAGTGCTGAGTTTGTTTAATACAGTTTATTTTTGTGTGTGTGATTTATCATGTGAGCTGGAGATTCATTTATTTTTTCAACAGGCATTGGTAGCAGCTTTCTGGAAGGTTCTGTTCTCTCCCCTCCACTAGGATCAATGTACAGCTAATTGTGGTTTAAACACCAGTGGGTTCTCTCACACAGCAGTAGTGCAGAAGCAGACTTAGCTTGGCTCAGGTAGATTTACCTTTCTGTTGCTGCTAAGTTTATGGAGGGGCAGGAGTGAAGGATTTAGTTGCTGGTAAGCTTGGAACCGTTTGTACTTGTTTGAGTCTGTTACCTTTAGGGCAGGTCTCATATTTCAACAGATTTTGGGGAATTTTTTTTTTGTTGTTGTTGTTTTATACTTGTTTTTTTCTTTCTTTTTCAATTTTTTTTACATTTTCATTGGAGCTTGTCCTCTACGTACATAGGGTAAAGAGGTCCTCGGCTGATTGTTTCTGGACTCAGCCAGAAGGTAATCCCACCCACTCACTCCTCATCCATCCATCCTACCCACCCACCCCTGGGCTAGTCCTCCTTTTATAGGGTGTGGGCCCATAGTGTTACACCTTCCTACACCACACAGGAAGTTCCTCACCGAGGAAAGAAAAGAGTGTAGAGGTTCATCTAGAGGGCATACCTAGGTTATATTGCAGGCCAGGTCACATCAGACATGACAGGAGTGGTACAGTGCAGTGGCTGTGGAGCAGCAGTCTTTAGGGAGACATTCTGGAGGCTGTGATGTTGGCCTATCTGCAGGCACCTCTCTGGGCTGAGGGAGGAGGTTGCCTGTGTCCTTGCAGAGGTGGCCAGGTTACAGGCGGCATCCACCGCCACCCAGAGACCACTGGGTCCACAGCATCAGCCTCAAAGATTGCCCAGGAAGAAGGATGACTGGACCACAGTGGGCTCAGGGGAGAGTGGGGAGGGATCAGAGACACATCTCCAAACCAGTCCAGCTTAATAACTCCTATGCTGTTTTGGAGGAACAGGACTTCCCCACACAGATACCCACAGCTGGGACCAGGGAGGATAGTTTTGACCTCCAATCCGAAATCCCAGGGAAGGGGGGCAAGGGACCCCAGAGAAGGGGGAAGCTTCTCCTAGTGGGGGACTCTATTGTATGGGGTGTGAAATTAGGGACAACTAGCGGGGGGGAGAGGGAGATCAAGTGACTCCCAGGAAGCGCTGCATGGAGGGATGGGAAGGTAATCCATAGGATCACTAGGGTGATAGCCAGGAGGGAGGAGCTGGATGTCATTGTTCACCTGGGGACCAATGACTTGGTGAGGAGAAGGGTAGAGTTAGCCAGAGTTCAGGAGGATTTCAGTAACCTGGGAGAGGACCTGAAATGGGTAGCACATTCTGTATCATTCTCGGAGGTGCTACCTATACAAGGCATGAGAAAAGTCAGGGCACTCCACATCCAAACCATCAACTCCTGGTTGAAGGATTGGTGTGGAAGGGAAGGATTTGGCTTCATAGGGGACTGGGGCCCAACCTGGGCAGATGCAAGCTTGTATCAGGAGGATGACCTGCATCTGTCTGGAAAGGAGACCTCAGTCCTTAGTGAGAGGTTGGATTGCTTCAGCAGAGAGCATTTAAACTGGCCAAGGGGGGAGAGCCAGGAGAGACAGTTGGCTTAGGTACACCCCCCCCATGAGAACATGCAAAAGTACAAATTGACAACAGAAACAATACAAGCGAGCAGTGAGGGGCAGGCAGGGGAAACTTTTATAAGGGGGAAAAGGGGGAGCAAGAGCACATGAGCATGAATACCGGGGTGGGGGGGAAGAGGCAAAGTAGAGAAAACTAGAACAGAGGGAAGGCAGGCAGTAAAACATGGAAGGTCTTATTCACAAATGCACACAGTCTGGGAAATAAGGTTCCAGACCTGGAAGCCTTGATGGTGGATGCAGACCTTGACATAGCAGCAATAACAGAGACATGGTATTCTGCTACTGACAGCTGGGACATCAATGTACTAGGCTAGACACTGTTCAGAAGGGACAGGGAAGATAAAAATGGAGGGGGGAGGTAGCCCTGTACGTCAGAAAAGGCATAAAGGCTACAGAAGTACAGGGAAGATAGGGGGAGGCTGAGGCAATGCGGGTCACACTTGAACCAGGAAATGGCACAGCAATACATACAGGGATGATCTACAGACCTCCGGCACAGAGGGAGGAAGTGGACGTGGTACTAGTGGAGAAAATTCACGACAGGGCAGCTAAAGGTGAAATCCTATTGATGGGAGATTTCAATATGCTGGATGTGGATTGGACCACCCGGGCAGCGCTTCAGCCAGAAGCACAGCCATCCTGGAATCCCTGCAGGGAGCTGGACTCAGACAGCTAGTGCATGAGCCAACCAAGGACAAATTGATTCTAGACCTGGTATGGACCAATGGGAACAGAGTCGAAAGAATCCAGGTGGAAGGGCAGCTGGAATCCAGTGACCATCACATGGTGTGGTTTGACATGAAGACCAGGACTCAGTTAAGCCACACAAGGGCAAAAGTGTTAGATTTCAGGAGGGCGGATTTCAATTAAATGGGTAGATGTTTAAAAGTGGCCCTGGAAAAGGTAGAGGTAATTTAGGGGTGGAGGAACAGTGGGGGAGACTAAAAGGAGCCATTTTGGAGGTAACTAACCAATGCATTAGGATAGCGGCCAAAGGGAAGAGAAGGAAGAAAGAAACCACTATGGTTTTCTAAAGAGGTGGGAGACAAAGTAAGGGCTAAAAGAGCAAGTTTCAGGAAGTATAAGGGGACCCAAAGTTAGGAGGAGGACAGGGAGGTGTATCTTAAATGTCTCAGAGAGGCAGGGAAGGCTGTTAGGAAAGCCAAGACACAGACAGAGGAGGGTTTAGTGCAGTCTGTGAAAAAGGGGAGAAGACATCAGCGATAGAAGAAAACCGGGGGGGATTGTGAGGCTCAAAGGGGAGGAAGGAGAGTGTATGGAGGGGGATCTAGACAAGGCAGAAATACTGAACAAATACTTCTGTTCAGTATTCATTGAGGAGGGAAAGGGTCAAGGACCACAGTTGGGGAGCAGAGGCAATTGGATGGGGGAAGAAGTGGACACCACTCTATTCACAGTGGAGAGTTCAGGAGGAACTCACAAAGCTGAAGGTGGATAAAGCCAAGGAGCCAGAAGACATACACCCGAGGATATTAAGGGAGCCGCGAAGGGAATTAGCAGTGCCTCTGGCCACCCTGTTCACAGAGTCACTCAACACAGGTGTGGTTCCAGAGAACTGGAGGAGGGGACATGTAGTCCCATTGCACAAAAGTGGCAGTAGGGTGGAAATGGGGGACTACAGGCCAGTCAGCCTCACCTCTGGTGGGGAAGATCATGGAGACACTGCTGAAAGAAAGGATAGCGGCACGCCTGGAATCCATTGATGTCCAGGATCTGAGGCAGCATGGATTCACATCAGGAAGATCTTGTCAAACAAATCTGATAGATTTTTTTGATTGAGTGACTAGGGAAGTGAATCAGGGAGGGGCCATAGATGTTGCCTACCTGGATTTCATCAAAACCTTTGATACTGTCCCACACAGAAGGCTGGTTAACAAGATGAGTAGTCTGGGCATGGGGCGTAAGGTGATACAGTGGGTTAAAAACTGGCTGACAGACAGAAGGCAGAGGGTGAAAATAATCCCATGTGTAATTTTTACTATCTTCCCACCAAGTACAATGTATTTTTTTTTTTATACTTATTTTATTAGAGACATTACAAGTTCTCATTACATCATCATTACTATGGTTGCACTTGAGGTCCTTTTTCTTTGTGTACAGTACATGTCATTCGTATTTCTTATTTCTGAGTACTGATTTCTTACATATCTCTAAAAACCACTTAATTACATACAGTTCTAATACTTCTAAACTACTAATTCTGAGGGACCCATAACCTCTAACTTTTGGCTGATATCTAATTGAGAGGAAAGCACAGAGAAGAATGCACAGGAGAGGGGGGAGGAGGGGGAGGGGTGGGGAGGGGTGGGGGAAGGGGGATAAGGTTGACTAGCTTATTTAGTGCACTGCTTCTTTATATAAGTCTCACCGTGTCCATCTGTTATTATATAGGCTTATGTTATGATTGACAGCAAACGTAATTCTTTCCATTGCTTGGATTTGATCAATTATTTGTAACCAATCAGTGAGCTGCGGCACAGATTGCTGCAGCCATTTTTTAGTAATTACTTTCAATGCAGCAATATGTACCACCGCCCAAAGGTAACGCCCTTCCTTGCCCTTGATTTCAGAAGGACATAATCCCAGTATTATGTTTTCTGGGCCTATGTTGTTACTCAGACTAAACAGTTTGCATAAATGAGGCTGTACTGCATGCCAGTATACCTGTACCCTTGGACAGGCCCAAAAAACATGTGCCATATCTGCCTCTATGCTGCCGTACCCGCTCCAACAATCAGCTCTCAGGCTCCTGTTCATTCGAACTTGCCTCTTTGGGGTAAAAAAATATCTCACTTTAATCTTCCGGGCAAATTCTTGCCACATTGGGGATGACGTGGTATCCCAACTATTTCTAAAAACCTGACTCCACTGTGCATTATTGAGTCTTACCCCCAGCTCTTGCTCCCATCTCCTCTGTATATGGCCTGTATTATGTGCTCTATCTGCTATTAAGTTCCAATATAACATTGTTATTGCTCCTTTACCGTGTGTTGTACTCCAAATTGATTCAAATACTCTAGGGAAAGGTCTCTTGTCCTCATAATGAAGACTCTTGTAATTTATCATTTATGTAATCCCTTAATTGGTAGTAGTATAAATGATCCCCTTCCATCCACTTATACAGAGCCTGGGTTCGTTCAAAAGGTAGGATTGTCATGCCCTGAAGTATTTGCCACGTACCACAAATACCCTTCCCTGCCTGCTTTTTATACCAGTTCGAGAATTTAGCTGGAGGAAAGTTCCTATCTGTTGACCACCAGGTATATCTCCACATATCCCTGGCTGTGTAACCTTGCCTAACACCCTGAAACCAACCGGCAAGGGTTACTTTAGCCGAGGTCAGCATCTCCCCTAACTCGTGAGTTTTGCCATATAGGTCAAATAATCTGGAACTAAACTGTGTGCTCCCTATCTGCTGTAACTCTATCTGTTGCCAGTGGGCCCTATAACTTTGATGTACCCATAACAATGCTATTTTCATTTGAACTGCAGCCCAGTAATCTGCTAGAGCCGGGCAGGTCCTACCTCCTTCATGCTTCGGTAAAAATAACGTTTACTTGCCTACTCTGGGTTTGATGTTTCCCCATATATAGGTCATGACCAATCTTTGCCAGCTTGCCATTTCCTTTTGAGGTATCAAACATGGTACTGTTTGGAATAAATATAAGATTCTCGGTATAATATTTGTCATGACTATTTGTAACCTTGAATTTAATGGGAAGGGTATACTGTTCCATTTCTGAAGGTCTGCACGTAGTTGTTTAATCAAGGAGGGAAAGTTGTCCACAAATAATGTTGTCGGGGATTTGCCTAGATTGACTCCCAAATATTTTACAGTCTTGCACTCCC
Source organism: Neoceratodus forsteri (assembly GCA_016271365.2). Classification (NCBI taxonomy): domain Eukaryota; kingdom Metazoa; phylum Chordata; order Ceratodontiformes; family Ceratodontidae; genus Neoceratodus; species Neoceratodus forsteri. The sequence goes on from CM028129.1 coordinate 1,294,726,358, forward strand.
ACCTCATAGGGTATTTGGTTTTAATCCCCTCAGGTAGTACTGCAGACATCACTAATACCTCCATCTTTGACCAGTTGAGAGTATAGCCAGATAGGGCTGAAAAATGCTCAATTTGTTTAAAAACTTGAGGCAAGGACCCATCAGGGTTTGTCAAATAGAGAAGGACATCATCCACATAGAGGGCTATTTTATGTGTTGAATTTCCTATGTTTACCCCCATGATCATATTGTCTTTCCAAATACTCTGCGCTAGAGGTTCTATGTATAAGGCGAAGAGAAAAGGAGAGAGAGGGCATCCCTGCTGGGTTTCCCTCTTCAATTTGAAAGAACCAGATATATGACCATTTGCCCTAATGTAAGCTAAGGGGTGGGCATATAATTTTGCTAGGAAATTTAGGAAAGGAGCTGGGAAACCGAAACCGGCCAGGGTACCCCATAAGAAAGCCTAAGAGACTTGGTCAAAAGCTTTTTCCATGTCTAAGCTCATCAAATAGGCTGGTGTCCCAGATTTTTGCAGATGTTCAATAATATTCACCGACCTCCTGATGTTATCTGAAGTTTGCCTTCCGGGCACAAATCCCGTTTGATCTAAATTAATTAGTTCCGGCAATAGACTTTCTAGCCTTCTAGCCATTACCCCATGTTATTATTTTATAATCCGTGTTTAATATGGAAATTGGTCTATATGAAGTACATAGAGTGGGGTCCCTGGCCGGCTTTGGCAATACCGAGATAATGGCTTGTGCCCACGAAGGAGTACATCTCTCCCCCTCTCCCCCACAGCGAGTTGCAAGCCTCCTTTAATAGAGGCGTAATGGTCTCCCTAAATGTCTTATAGAACTCGTTAGGGAGTCCATCGGTGCCAGGGCATTTTCCTGCCTTTAAGCGGGAAATCTCGGCTTGTATCTCTCTCTCTGAGAAAGGTGTGATTAAGTTTTTTTGTTGTTGGATAGTTATTTTTGGTAGTTGCGGGGGGGTCAAGTATTTCTCAATGGTTTTGGGGGTCGGATTCGCTCCTTCGCTATATAATGTTTGGTAATAATATTTAAAGGATTCAATTATTCCTTCTGCATCACATTTCTAGATCTTATGTTCTGGGTCTAGAATTTTCGGTATACATGCTTTAGCCTTCCATTGCCTCAGCCTGCTAGATAAAAATCTCATTGCCCTCGGGCCCCCTTCATAATATCTTTGCCTTAAGTATATCAACTTCTGTCCTACCTGATAGTCAAGAATTTCTACATATTCCTTCTTCAACTTTTTCAATAACCTTCCCCTTTCCCTACATAGTTGTTGCTGTTGTTGGTATTCCAGTGTAGCTATTTGATCTTGTAAATATACTCTCCTCGCCTCTCTCTTTTTTTTAATTCTGGATGAAATTTCTATGCACTTACCTCGCACTATGGCTTTTACCGTATCCCACAAAATTCCTGGGGCTATTTCCAGATCTCTATTTTCCCTAACTGCTTGCTCTATGGTTCTTCCTATTATCTCTTTAGTGTCGTCCTTGTGTAGCAGTGAGAGATTCAATCTCCAAAAGGTATTTCATTTAACAAGACCCAATTTAAGCTTAAGGTAAATTGGGGTGTGATCAGATAGTGTTATGTCCCCTAGCCAGGTATCAGTACAAAACAACATCGAGCTCTCTGATACTAAAAAAAATCTATCCTTGAATATGTTTGGTGTGCAGCGGGAAAAAAAGTATATTGTTTGTTAGTTTTATGCATTTGTCTCCAAACGTCCAGAAGACCAAGCTCGCCTAACAATTTTGCCACCTTATTGGCTGTCCCCCTCTCCTATTGAACCACTCTCCCCAATGTGTCCCTATGAGCATTGAGTCACAAGTTTAAGTCCCCTCCTATTATCAGATGTCCTTCTGCCCATTCGGAAATTTTAAGAAAAATTCTCTATAAAAGGAAAAATCTGAGCAGGGCATACACGAAACCAGAGAGACAACTGTGCTGTTGTATTTACCCTTTAAACCCACAAAGCAACCCTCTTTGTCCTTTATAGTGTCTTGCACCTCAAATGGGCACCTGTTACGGATCAAAATGACAGAGCCCCTTCTCCTTCCCTTCTTATACGAAGATGATATGTTTATTTGATAACCAAATTCCTTGAGCTTATCATGCTCTACCTGGGTCAAGTGTGTCTCCTGTAACATTATAAATGTCGCCTGTGATTTCTGAAAAAAGGACATAATTCTACTTTTCTTGATCGGGTGCGTCAGGCCATTTACATTAATTATAAAAAGGGTCTGAGAAATGGAGCTTTCTGATTGGCTGCAAACATTCTAATAGCCTTATGTTAATCTTTTATTAACATACATGTAGAACTTAACCATATGCTGAACAAGGTTTAACACTGTTTAAAAACATTTTTATTATAAAAGCAACAAGGCACTCCCAGGGATTATGTTAATGGTCAGTTAATCACCCTCTAGGGGCATGTGGCACTCGGCTACACCTCATGCCACAGTACACCCCTAGAAGGTGATTAACAGACAATTAACATAACCCTTGGTCATGCCTTATTGCTTAGATGACAATATAATTGGCTCAGATTTATCCATAATCCGTTAACATTATGCAGTGCTTTACATTATTGCCCATATTAAGTCTATTCCCCCCCACTTCCCCTCGTTTCACTCCCCTCATATCAGCCTTAATTAGGTCCCTATAAACATTGAATACCATAAACCTTAATGAACAGAGCCACATCCTACCTATGGATGTGAAACCTTAAATATTACTTTAACTTTAACTTTAACTAAGCACTTCCAAAAGTGGAAACCCCCTAAATTCCAAGGGGTTTCTATTACCAGTAGTTTCCCTCTACTGGAACGAGGAAGGATTCTTGCCACAACAAGTGCAGCGTTCCTCGCAGGGCCTGGGAAATAGTGTATTAAAATTACCAGGCTCCTATCTATACGGAAACCGGGAGTCGCTCAACCATGTGCCCTTACAAGAGCCATCCCCGAGAAGACATAATAATTTGCCTCTTTGACAGATCTTATATTGAAAAATAACTATACCCGTGTTATAGCCTTATCTTGGGTATATATAAAAAAAATATATATGCTGTAGTATACTAGAGGCTTATCAACACTGTGAGAAGGCCCAGCTTAAATTATAGTCCAATTAGAATGTCCATCTGTTCTTATGTGAAAGGGGTCAGGACTGATTCTTAAGTTCCTGTGATTAAACAAAAAGCAAGTCTCACAAAAGTGAGAGCTCGACTCGCGTTCTGGACCCCTGCTAATGTACAGTTTTGTTTCAATCCACTTCTAAGCGGCCTTTTTCACTGTTCCAGCACTTATTACAAGTGATGGGCTTAACTGCACTCCCTGGCGATGACTCTTTTTTCACTTTACCAACTCCAGACCAACACCTTTCTGGAACATTCACAGCTCTGTTCAGTCCTGGGAATCACTCTGCACACCATCTCGGCTGTCCTGGAGCTTCTGGAGCAGGGCCTTCATCGCTAGAAGGGGAGAAAGTGATGACGTCTCTACTGCGACCTCTCTTCCTTTTACCCAATGAAATCACCCAATCATGATACCCTTCTAGTGCCTTCTGGGAAATCGAGTTTTTTTTTCCAGTAGCTTGTGAAGTCATCAGGCCTTTTTCCGTAAGTGCTTCTTTAGCTTCTTTGGGCGAATTGTAAGTTTTAACGCCTTTGGGCCAAAATACCCTTAATTTTGCAGGGAAAGGAATATGAAAACGCAGATCCTTGACCTTAAGGAGCTTGATCATCTCTACATACTGTGCGTGTTGCCTTTGTATTTCCTGCGGATAATCATGATCAAAGTAAAGTCTGTGATTTAAATATGTGACTTTCTTTAGTCTCCAGGCTCTGATTAGGATATCCTCTTTCGTTTTATAGCTACTGAATTTAATAATGATAGATCTTGGTCGCGCACCCTCCTCTGTCGGTTTAGGCTGAAGGGCCCTGTGTGCTCTCTCAATGTTCAGTTGGTACCCAGTGGGTAGTTGCAAAACATCTGCCAGGAGATCCGAAAGAAATTTGTGCATTAGACCCGTTTCTGAGTCCTTGGGCAAGCCATACAGTCTAATGTTCTCCCTGCGTGACCGGCTCTCCAAGTCAATGCATTTCTCCTGCAGTTTCTCTGTTTGTGTTATTAAGGCCTGTAGTATTTTCCCATTCTGGTAAACGCCATCTTCAGCCTGTGCTATCCATTTCTCCACCCCCTCCACACGTTTCTCCAAGCCTGTCAATTTTTGGTCCAGATTTCTAAACTCCAGTTTTGTTTCCACTCTCATTTCTTTGATTTCCCGAAATAGCTGCTCAAAACGCGATCGGGTTAACTGCTCATTCTCTTCTTCCATGTCTACCATACTGGAAGGAGAAGGGCTACGGCTCGGCCATCTGGAGGGTGGTCGCAATCCTCTCCCATCCTGTAAGTTTAGATTTGCTTTCATTTTATCTCTGCTGGATTTGTCCTTGGTACGACTCGTGGGAGTCATTTTTAATATTTTGACTGAGCAGTGCGGATATTTTTAGTCTTCTCGAGGAGTTTGAGTTGGGGAGCTCGTATCACTCGCTCACTCCTGGCTCCTTGACGTCACCGGAAGTCCAACACCAAGTACAATGTAAATCGTTTAAAAAATAAACCGATCTTCTGGCTTCTAAAACAGAATAAAAACCTTCCAGAACCTCTGGGTTTTCAAGCAAGGATAAACTCAGTTTCCAGTAACCTGGACCCTTTGTTGTATCATGAAAATTTGAGATAGTCATTGTTAATAACCCATGGTCTGAGGTACCTACAGGCTGAACCTTCTGATGTTTAAAAATTAAAGTCGGGGTTATAAAAAATAATCAACATGGCTGGCCTTCTGTCCTTGAAAAAAGTCCAGGAATATTCTCATTTTACATAAAAAAAAATCCTGAAGCCCTGATTATGCCAATATGGTATTTAAAAAACACGCATCACAAAAAGTCTTATCTGTGGTAACTGTCTTATCAGATAAAAGTCTACTGATATTGAAATCTCTCCCCAAAATGATATTTTTACTGGTATATAAATAGAGCCTAATTCATTTTAATAAATCAATTAGTGACAGCATAGCCGGCCCGGTGGCGCTGAGGGTTAAGGTGCTGGACGCCACACCCCGTGCCACGCCGGTGACCTGGGTTCAGGAACAAGCCCTGACCATTGCAGTTGGCAGGGGAGGGAGGGATTGAGCATCCAGAGGACAGCTGTCCCTCTCTGGGGAGCGGGGTTCCTTGCGCTCACTGTCTAGCGGCCCCTGGTGTTTCCAGAAGTTCCTAGCAGTTGGGAGTCAGCCAACTAGGGGATTGGCTAGGAGGCACTTCTGTGGCTGTGCTCAGGGTTGAGCATGCAGCGTGCTGGAGTGCGTTACACTTCCCAGCCAATAGAGGACAAAACAAGTTAGAAAAAACCTTCTCGCTGGTAGGCAAAGGCTGGCTTAGTGGCGCCAAGGCACCACGTCCAATGTTGGGTCATGGCTGTTCTCCCAGGGGTTCTTCGCTTGCCAGTCCTGGCCTGACACTGTACAGATAGAGTGCCAGGGAGTGGGGTAGTCTTTGCCTCTGGGGCACTCAGATCCGGAGGGGCTTAGGGATCGGCCGTGGGGAAGCAGAGAGACTCCGGGAGTAGCAGCCGAGTGCTTCAGATGGACAGGATCAGCCAAGGTAAGCCCCATAGCTCAGTTGGAGAGAGTCCAGTGTGCAAGGGTGAATAAATAAAGTAGACCAAAAAAAAAGTTGTGACTGCTTATATATTAAAGGGACACTGTCAACCCCTTTAGGTCTCAAAGTGTCCCTAGTTTAAAAAACATATTTTATGATTGCCAAAATTCTGTGAAGATTGTTGATGTAGCTGGTAGTTTGATTCTGACTCTTATTTTCTTTAAAAAAGTAAAAAAACATACTGCCCAACACACTGGTGTTATCACACCAAAACAGGTTTGTTTACATTCCTTGATCAACTCCAAATGCATCTTTCCTGGACTTGGGAACACCCACAGAACAGTCTAGCCCCCCATGATGCATTGGGAGATTAGGAGGCTACTGTTTTATGAGTGACTGCACTGTCTGTGTGTGTTTCTAATGCTCAGGACATATGCAGTAAGAACAGGACCATGATTGTAAGCAAAAACAAGACTGTTTATAAATATACATTGCCATGCATTTCAGTTCTACTAAGCAAGGCTACAGACAACAAACAGCAACATCAGTGAATTTTAGAGAGGGTAAGCAATCATAAAATGTGGGGTTTCAGCTACAAATAATATGATGAAAAACAGGTTGATAGTGTCCCTTTAAGTAATCTAAAATCCACTCCACGTACCTGAATATTCAATAAATGGAAATTATGCACTTACCGTAATTCTTGATCTTCTTGGACGAAGTCTCCACCACTCATTCACACTAATGGGATTATGCCAGAGCCGCTAGGACCCCACAGGAGCCCAAAATCTTCTAGAGGGCTGGCACCGGGATAGGACAGTGCATGCACGGCACCGCAAGGCTAGCTCACACCATATAGGCAGTCTCGACATTGACCCTGCAACTGCTTCAGTACCTTTTTGACTGAGGAGGTGCAGCGTAAACTAACGAAAGAAAACCTAACCCTAACGTCTGAGCATATAAAGGCCCAGATGATCCATGTAAGAAGGGTCAATTTAACAATGTCTTCACAGCTCGAACAACAAGGAAGTGAAGACCAAAACAGAGTGAGTGAGCTCAGGGGATGGTGAGTGGGCGTGTGAATGAGTGGTGGAGACTTCATCCAAGAAGATCAAGAATTATGGTAAGTACGTCATTTCCATATCTTCCTAGACTAAAAGTCTTTACCACTCATTCACACTAATGGGAGAGTACCAAGCTAAAAACCAAACCCTCTGAGTAGGGTGGTAGGAGACAGAGCTCATGCAGGACAGAAGTCCATAAGGACTGTCCTGCCAAAGAAAGTGAACTGTCTGGCATGGGCATCCAGAACATAGTGCTTTTTATAATGGTATGTACTGAGCTTTAACTCGCCATCTTGCAGAAGACTGCGAGTACATTATGGATCTCCACTAGGAAAGTCTTCCAACTTGACCTGTGCCGTGGACTAGTTGTGTCGAAGACATGCTACTAACCAAGCCGAAATACATTTTGTGGCAACAGGCTGACCCAGCCAAGGCATGCTAGAAGATACAATAGTTGCTTGTTCTGTCGATGAAGAATCGCAGAACCTTCTTAACATCCAGAGGAAAGAATGGAGTGCTCTCCTTCATTCTGGAGTTAAAAAAGTAAGTAGGGAGAAGTAAAACTTGACTAACAGTAACTGAGCCAGTGACATGCTGTCTACTGGCTCAAGATAGACCGAAAATGTGCAGAGGTGTACCTTCACTGCCAAATAATGCATATCTGCATTTGACAGGTCTACTAGGCACCTTAACACCTTACTTGGTGGGCAACCTAAGGGTCCAGATAGGGCTTGCACACCAGATGGAGAAGAGTTTCCACCTAGCCACGTAAGCCCTCCAGGTGGAAGGCCTGTGGGCAGCTCAGAAGATGTCTGCGATGGTCTGGGAAACCTAAAACTTGCCCACTTCCCTTTCCTGAGGAGTTTGGCATGGGGATGAAGGAAATGCAGGTTGGGATGGACTAAAGTCCCTGTATCAGAGGTCCTCTCATAGAGGGAGTCACCCCGGAGGGACTTCTGACAGACTGTTGATCAATGCAAATCACATCTCATGAGGCCAATCTGGGATGATGAGAATCATCCTGTTCCCCCCCCCATGCCTACAACTTGTGCAGCATCCTCTGAAATAAGGGAAGAGGAGGAAAACGTACGGGGAGCATCTTGTCTACTGCAGTGAATACATCCTGACAGGAAAACCAGGGTCTGGATTTCTGAAGCAGGATAAAGGCAGTTTTACGTTGAGAGGGGATGCAAAAAGGAGCAGGACCGAACTGCCCCACTGGCCGAAAGTGACTGCATGAAATCTGAACTGACATATCTCGCTAGAGGTACCATTCTCACAACCTCATGGCCTTCCTACAGAGAGTATAGAAGGGTGCCCCACCCTGCTTGCTGATACAATTCATCAGAGATCTGTCTTCCATCTGAAGTAGGGTCACTTCATGGCAGAGGGCATTCTTCAGGACTTTACTTATAAGATAGCTCTCATCTCTAAGAAATTTATGAAAAGATGAAGTTCCTCCTGGCTCCACACCTGAGTGTGGAGATCTTGATAGTAAGCGCCCAACCAAAGGTTTTGTCGGAGGCTATCATTTTGTATGGAGTACTGCAGATGAGTGGTCAGAGACTGCTGCTTGCTGCGGGGGATGCCCTGAGTCCCAGCATCCACTTGACCGAAAGGGGTCCGAATACAGTAATTTTCCATGATGTAACTTACCATCTGATTATGTCATTTCTCCCATCTTCTGGAACAAGAACTGATGCCCTGGAGGTATCCAGGAGAACTATTAAGAAGGGGGGCTGTTAGGAAGAAGAAACTGGCACTGTCCCAGAATCAGAAACCCCCCTGGAGATAACAACTGTGAAGCTGTGGCAACTGACTCCCATGTCTCTTGCCTGGATGGGCTAGCTAGGAGCCAAATGTCCAGAAAGTGAAGACTTAAATGCAGAGGTTTTGTGAACTCCTCCCTGAACAGGTACTTGTTTAACCTTCCAAGGTCGACATATGGCACATGCCGCCTGTTATCTTGGAACCAGAATTAATGAAAATAGGAACCTGTGCTCTGTTTCGCTGTGGAACAACTTTTACTGCCCAGTTCCTGCAGAGGCCCCATATCTCGGAAGCAAGAGGGTGTGACTGAGAGATGGACAGACTGGGCTGCCATCTGGGTGGAAGGTCTGGGGAAATCTGCGAAAATGGAAGAGTATCCCTCTTGGACAATCCTGGTGTAATGGACTTCCACTGCCTATAAAACTGAATTAGACACCCCTCCTACTGCTGAGAGGCATCCCCTCAGACAGCTGAGGTGGGACCTGGGCTGGATCCACAGAGATTGGTACAGAGCGCTTTGGGGCCCTGTGCCCTCTACTGGGTTAGTTCCTGATAAAGGTACCTAGGCCTTTACCTTGCAAGGACTGCCTGCTACGAGAATGTCAAAAGTCCTGTTCCTCTGAGAGGCATCAGGCACCTCCTGTTTAAATGGCAGTCATATTGTTCTGAGTGGCCTCCAGAACTCAACCTAAGGGCCGAACAGATAATCACTGTCAAGGAGATGTTAACCACCTGTCGCTAGCAGTAGCTGCCCTAGAGGCAGAGTCGTAGGTGTCCATAAAAGCTTTCAGCTGATTATCAAACTGCATCTGGCTGGAAGCTGCAATACTGAACGTAGGATTTGCAAGAAAGCGAGCTGTGCTCACAACAGAGGGAGGTAAGCCTTACAATTGTCTTTGGTTTGGAGCAGATATTCTGCAGGTGGAGGCTACTTCTAACTAAAAGGTGAAATAAGGAACTTAGAATTATCAGGAAAAGACAGTCTTTGTTACAATTCTTAAGATTTTCAGTGCAGGAAGAGTTTAAAGCACAGCTGCCTTATTTTGGGGCTGACTGCTTTCAGATCACAAACCACCAGGCTGTTTTGGGGCTGGGGAGGTTTTACCTTTGTCTGACTTGGATGTCTGGATTTTTCTCTGTTTGATTAACAGGGTATTTTCTCTGTCAAATTGTTGTGTAGGGTATCTTGCTGACAGGAAGGCACTCATCGCAGCGGTGGGTCAGAGCTCTTAGCTGATTGTTTTGTGAGGGCACAGTTTAGGCCCAACCCCTTCCCACCCTCACCCCACCCACCCCTGGAAATAGTTCCTTTATACCGGGGTTCTGACATCATTTCCGCAAGAGTGCAAGGTGCATATCACTGTCATATCCTCTCTAGCACACTGCACTGACAATATAAGCACACACATTGTATAATATATATATATTTCTATATAACAAACCAATCACACACAAAAAAAAGTAGATAAACATGTGGGGAGTAGTGCAATGTAATGGCTGTGGGGCAGCAGTCTTCCGGGAGTCCTTCTGGAGGCTGAGATGCTGCCCTATTTGCAGACAACTCTCTGCCCTGAGGGAGGAAGTTGCCCGTCTTCAGGCCACACTGGACAGTAGTAAGGGAACCTTCCCCCAGGCCACACTGGACGGTGGGAAGGGAACCTCCCCCATCCAAGGAGCACCAGAGCCACCACCACTACCTCAGAGGTTGTGAAGAAAGCACAGCAGTTGGACCACAGTGGGCTCAGGGAGGGTGAGGATGGTAGAACAGAGGCACACCCAGTCAGTTGTTCCACTCCACAATCCATACACCATTCTGGGGGAGCATGGCTCCCCTATGGATGCACCCGCAGAGGAGACTAAGGAGGCTGAGGACAACTATCACAAGGGAAGCCCACAGGACGGAGGCAGAGGACACCACAAGGAAAGGAAGCAGCTCCTGGTGGGGGACTCAATTATTAAGGAGATAGAACTGGGGGGAGCAGGGAAAACTGAAGTAAGGTGCCTGCCTGGTGCCATGGCTTGAGGGAGAGCGCATCCTCAGAATCACGAGAACAGCTGTACGGGAGTCTGAGCTGGATGTCATTGTCCACCTAGGGACAAATGACTTGGCTCAACATGAGATTAGAGCAGTGCAGAAGGACTTTGTAGAATTGGGGAGGGGTCTAAGACAAGTAGCACACACAGTATCCTTCTCAGAGGTGCTGCTTGTCAATGGCATGAGTGAGGCGAGGGTACTTTGCACCATGCAGTTTAATGAATGGTTGGAAAAATGGTGTGGAGAACAGGGGTTTGGCTTCATTGGGGACTGGGGTTCCACCTGGAGGGACACCAGCCTATACTGGCAGGATGGTCTGCATCTGTCCAGGAAGGGAACAAGTCTTTTGAGCAATCGGTTTAAATGCTTCATTGGCAAGCTTTTAAACTAGTCAAGGGGGGAGGCACTGATAAGCAGCAGGAAAATCCCAGCCTCCCTAAAAACAGGGTACTAAATGAGAAAAGAACCAAGTAGAAAGGTCAGTGGGGATGCTGCAACAGAAGGTAAAGCCATCAAAAATGGAGAGCAATGAGTACCAATGCCGTAGTCTGAGTAACAAGCTTCCTGAATTAGTGGCCTTGATGGAGGAACATCTGGATATCATGGCAGTCACAGAAACATGGTACACAAAAACCATGACTGGATGTAAACATACCAGGATACACTATTTGCAGGAGGGACAGGAGGGTAAGAGAGGAGGAGTAGCTCTTTACATAAGGGAAGGAATCAAAGCAACAGAACAAAAGGGAAAACAGGGAGGAGAAGAAGCACTGTGGGTAAATTTGAGACCGCAATGGAACCACAATCCGCACAGGGTTAGACATGACCCCTTCTCAGGGGAGGAAATGGACAAGGAAATGATAGAAAGTATACTTAGAATGGCAGAAAAGGGGAGATATTGCTGATGGGTGATCTGAATATGCCAGATGTTAACTGGAGTGCAGTTGCAGCAGCCACTTCGAAGAGTGGGGTTATTCTAGATGCCCTACAGGGGGCATGCCTTAGACAACTAGTATTGGAGCCCACTCGAGAGGGAGCAATCTTAGACCTGGTTCTCTCAAATGGAGATGAAGAGAGGATCACAGATGTAGAAGTGGGTAGCCATCTGGGAACTAGTGACCATCGAACAGTATGGTTCACAATAAACACAGCAATAGAGTCAAGTCATACAAAGGCAAAAGTACTGGACTTTAGGAGGGCTGACTTTGCCAAAATGGGTGAGTGCCTAAGGAATGCACTAGCAAATGGGCAGGAAGGAGGGGTGGAAGAACAATGGGGAATAATAAAAACTGCCATCACAGGGTAACAAGCCTTTGTGTGAAGCAGATAAACAAAATGAAACGATGTAAGAAACCACTATGGTTCTCGAAGGAAGTGGCAGTGAAGGTTCAAGAGAAAAAGAAAGCATTCAGGAAGTAGAAGGAATCACAGAAGGACAAAGAACTGTATCAGTTAAAGCAAAAGGAAGCTGGGAAGGCAGTCAGAACAGCAAAGGCCCAAACTGAGGAAAAGATAACCAACTCGGTTAAGAAGGGGGATAAAACCTTTTATAGGTACATCAGGGAGCAAAGGAAGACCAAGGGAGGGATAGTGAGGCTTAATAAAGGGAGGGAGGGAGGGTGGGCAGAGGGTGACTGTGAAAAGGCAGAGATACTAAACAAATATTTTGCTCAGTATTTACAAAGGAAGAGGGAGGTACTAAAACAAACAGTAGAAACGCTCTGTGATACAGAAGTTGATACCAGCCATTTACAGAAGAAAGGGTTCTGAAAGAACTTTAAAACTGAAGGTGGACAAAGCAATGGGGCCTGATGGGATTCATCCCAGAATTCTAAAAGAACTAAGAGTAGAACTAGTGACACCACTGACTACCCTCTTTAACAAATCATGGGAGGATGGGGTGGTACCCGAGGACTGGAGGAGGGCAGATGTGATTCCCCTTCATAAAAGTGGGAGCAAGGCAGAAGCAGGAAACTACAGACCTGTTAGTTTAACCTCAGTGGTAGGGAAAATGATGGAATCACTTCTGAAGGAAAGAATTGTCAATTATCTAGAGGCCAGAGGGGCACAGGACCCAAGGCAGCATGGATTCACAGCAGGAAGGTCATGCCAGACAAATCTGATAGATTTCTTTGACTGGGTGACCAAAGTAGTAGATCAGGAGGGCTGTGGACATGGCCTACCTAGACTTTAGCAAGGCATTTGACACAGTCCCACACAAAAGATTAATATACAAGTTAGCCAGCCTGGGAGGGGTCCCAAGATGACAGCCTGGGTAAAGAATTGGCTGGAGAATAGGACACAGAGAGTAATAGTAAATGGAGTCCACTCTGAAGAAAGGGGGGTTACTAGTGGGGTACCGCAGGGTTCAGTATTAGGACCGGTCCTCTTCAATGTCTTTATAAGCGACATTGCAGAGGGACTCGAAGGAAAAGTATGTCTCTTTGCAGATGACACAAAGATCTGCAACAGAGTTGATGCACAAGGTGGGGTGGAAAGGATGAGAAGGGACTTGGCAAGGTTAGAGGAATGGTCAAATGTATGGCAGCTTAGATTCAATGCTAAGAAGTGCAAGGTAAAGCACCTGGGAAACAAAAACCCAGGGGAAGAGTACACAATGGGGGGTGAGATACTAACAACAACAAAAATGGAAAGGGACCTGGGGGTAGTCATATCAGATGACCTAAAGGTGGGCAAGCAATGTGAGAGGGCAGCAAGGAGGGCTGGGGGATACTGGGATGCATAGGGAGAGGCATCACCAGTAGAAAACAGGAAGTTATTATCCCTCTGTACAGACAGCTGGTGAGACCCCATCTGGAGTATTGCATGCAGTTCTGGAGACCCAATCTCCGCAAAGACATAGACAGGATGGAAGCTGTCCAGAGGAGGGCAACTAAAATGGTGCAGGGTCTGCACCGGAAGACATATGAAGAGAGACTTAAGGAGCTTAATATGTATAGCCTCGAGGAAAGGAGGGAGAGGGGGACATGATAGAAACTTTCAAGTACCTCAAGGGAATCAACAAAGTCCAAGAGGGTAGCATCTTTCAAAACAAGAGGTGTGCAAGAACAAGGGGTACAACTTGAAGATAGAGGGGCGGCTCAGAGGTAATTTAAGGAAGTATTTTTCACAGAGAGGGTTGTGGATGCATGGAGACCTTCGGAGGAAGGTTGTGGAGTCAAAAACAGTGGTGAAATTCAAGCATGCATGGGACAGTCATAAGGCAATTCTAGGGGGTGGGGGCAGAAAGAAGTAGGCTGCTGGTTAACTAGGATCTGCAGCTTATCCATTAGGTAGGGAAATGGGCAGACTAGGTGGGCCAAGTGGTCCTTATCTGCCATCAAATTCTATGTTTCTATGGAGCGTTAGATTCCAGGAGGCTCTTGACCATTGCATTGAGTATGTTCCACAGGGTGTACTCATACTGAGAAATGTAGGAACTCAAGAAGTAGAAGTCTGCTTTGGTCCACAGATGAAGACTGAAATTTTATGGTGGACCCCATATCCCTGAGGAAAAAGAATTGGAAAGAAGATTTTCTATCATACTCATACAGAAGGCTTGCATTCCAGCCCATAAAATGAGTCATCCACTACGTCTTCGACAAAGCAGAATTGGGAGAGACTCATCCAGATCCACTTCGACCCCAGAATAACCTCCAAAAGGCAGGTCTAGACCAGGAACATGGAAGACACCACCACCTAGACTGGTGAAGAGTTCAGCACCCTCCACAGTCCCAGTACCACCCACAGCACCAGACCCGGCACTATCCATGGTGCCGGCACCACATGGCACCAGACATGGCACCACACACAGTGCTAGACCCGGCACCAGACCCTGCACCAGATCCGCTGCAAGACCTGGTGCCAGATCTGGTGCAAGAACCAACGCCAGACCACCTGGTGCCAGACACGGCACCAGACCCAGCACCAGATCTGGCATCAGATTTGTCACCAGAACTGGCGCCAGATTCGGCACTAAACCACCTATGGTGCCAGCATCACACCCGGCACCAAACATGGGGCCAGAACCACTGCTGGCCTGAAGAAAGAGGGAGAAGGAAAGCAGTACCTGTGCCGGCCCCTGCAGGAAAAAGAAGGGGGGGTAGGCATGAGGAGTCAGCATCGATGATGTTGGCGCTGGAGAGGGTACCACATGCATCCTGGCCTGTACAACCTGGCTGTGGCCCAGTGGCTCTGAGGCCCCAGAACTGGGTCCACTGGCCAGGACAACTGGGCGGATGCCATACCCACTGCTCTAAAAGAGCAGCCCAGAGGTGAAACTGCTCACTGGAACCCCATTGAGGACAGAAACGGGATCTGGTGTAGAAGATCATGACTGATAAGAGCAGAGCCACAGAGGAACCCACCAGAGTTGGTTCAGGCCTACCGCTGTCCACCACGGATGATCCCCATGCAGATGTGCCACAGGGCGACCTCGAGCCACACCGATTCTTCTTCTTCCACCAACAAGAGGAAGAAGAGCTCAAGGTCAAGCAGAGCTGGATCCCGGAACCGCTACTTTTGCGCTTCAGGCGCACTGTCCTACCCTCTCAAGCACTGGACTGTCCGTGGTTGGATCCCACCTCCACAAAGGGTGGCGGACTGGACACAGCCCCACTGCCATCACAGCTTTTAAATGAAGCCTCCCTACCATCACCACTACCGTCTAAGGTCGACTCCGTTCATGGCAGGCTGAGAATCTCTTCTTCTTCATCATCTTCTTTTTTTAAATAAGAAAAGAACACTATAAACGGTAAGTTAAACAAATACTGAACAGCTATAGCCACTGTCGTATAGATGAAGACTTGACTCCCGGCAGGCGAGCAACATCAACATCGAAGTGCACTTGATGGTGGGAGAAAAGTAACTGAGGTGGTTGGAAGGTCGATGCTGAGATAGCCTATATGGCATGAGCTAGCCGCAGATGCATGGTCCTATCCCGGCGCTGGCCCTCCTGAAGACTTTTGGCTCTCGCAGGGTCCTAGCACCTCCAGCATAGTACCATTACTGTGAGTGAGTGGTGGAAACTTTTAGTCCAGGAAGATCATAGTCCTACCCAGGAAAATACCCACAAAATGTGTGATTGAGAAATCAGAATTAGTAAAACAGATACCAATGCGGCAAAACAAATCCTCCCCTCCTGACCAATAACAAGGGCCTCACAACCATACTGTTGAGGCGATATCAAAGTCATCCACATCACATAATCTAGTATCCTGAAAAAAAAATTATATCAGTGGTACAATCAGCAAACATAGCAAAGGTAGCTAAACTTTTTTTTTTCAGATCTTATACTATTAATGTTTAAACTAACAAATGTTAAATCATATGCCAAAGGGTCTGAAAGCAAAGTGTCAAGTTACAGGAGTTTTTTTCTGAGTACGTTTCTATAAACCTGTTCTAGGACCCATACGATTGTTTCTTTTTTGGGGCCTTCACAGGATCCACAGAGGAATCCTGTTCTGATGTGGCATCCATCTGTGAAGAAGTGTGGGATGTTGTATCAGAATCCATATCTTCCTCAGTTTGTAACACGTCATAAGGGTTCAATAGTAGAACCCTTCCTTCCTGTGGGTCAGAGTCTGGTAATGAAGGAGGTTTCCTGCCCCTATGTGGGATTGTTTGAAAGTCTGTTGGAGGCACAGGTGGTAGTGGTGGCATAGAGGTAGAAGCTCTAGGAACTTCTATTGGTGTGTTTTCTTCAGTATGAACAGGCTCAGCCACTGGGTTAAGGGTGGCACTCATCTGTACAGGGTCTGTAATAACCAGATCTTCCATAGAAATGGGTGTTCTTCTCTTGGTGACATCAGCATATGTCTACCTCGAGGAAGGATGACTTTGTGGGAAAGGCTCTGGTGGGGCTTGAGTTTAGGACTGGTCATTTGCTTCCCTAGAAGCTCTGGAAAGGTAGTAGTCCTAAATGCCTAAATCAGCATCTTCAGTATTGTGAGATGATTTTGGGCAGTCTGTGAAGGTATGACCTTCTTCTCCACATAGGGAGCATTTCAGAGGTTTATCACAGTGAAATCCTGAGTGACCTCACTCCCCACAGTATGTACATTAAACCACAGTACAAGAGATACTAATATGTCTCACAGATCCACAGTGGTAACATCTGCGTGACTGCCCAGGGTAGAACATGAAACCCTTGTCTCGACCAATAAAAAGACAGTTTGGCAAATGTTTAAAATCCGCACCTTCTTGAAAAAGTTTTACTTTTAACCTCCATCCCCCATTCCAGAAAACCTCGCTGTCTAAAATGGGGTCTGGTGTAACCAGTACTTAACAATGTTGTTCCAACCAGAAAAGGACGTCCATGATGTTTACCTCGTTACTGCGAAAAAGAACTGTTATAACACAAAATGCCTGTTTCATTAAAGGGTGACCTGGAAGGGGGTCCATAATGGATTTGTTTTTAACAAAGTGTATTTAGCCCAGAATTGCTCCAACAGATCTAATGTAAGGAAGCTAATATCAAAGGTATGCTCCCCTGAAATGTGGATAAAAGCGTAGATGTCAGCAGGGGTAAAACCCAGTGATTGCTTAATCAAAACTTGCCCCACGTATTGTCTATCTGGAGGTTCTGCCATCCCAGTCATATAATGTAGTCAGATGGCTTGCCTTCGTTTGGTCAACTGTATTTGTCTGTGAACGGTACTAGGGTAACTTTGTCTAGGCCTCTGACCTGTGGAAGTATGTTGAGAGGGAACCTCCCCATCCTGCGCTTCTTCTTGTTCTTGTTCCTTCCCTCCCTCTGAAACATTTCTCTGTTCAACCTCACCCTGTTGTGCATCAAAAAACAATTCAGTTTGAGACCCCAATGATGAGAAAGAAATACTACCTGTCCCCTTTTGAAGTCCCTGGGCCTGGGAATATGAAGCCAGATTATCTTGCACTGTGGCAGCACTGCTATTTTTTTTTTTTTGGCGTATCAAATGAGGTTATAGGAAAGGCAAATAGAATTATATGGAATATGAAAAGAAACATAACCTCAAGGGAGGCAAGAATACTTCTCCCCCTCTACAGGGCATATGTAAGGCCACACATTGATTATTGCTCACAGTTCTGGACACCATATAAAAATGGATATAGTACACCTGGAAACACTACAAAGAAGGTTCACAAAACAAATTCATGAACTCAGGGACATGGAATATCAGGATCATCTCAAGATATCAAAATTAATGTCACTTAAGCAGAGGCGATACAGGGGGGATATGCTGCTTTTGTGGGATGTCATAAATGACCCATATATATTTACAGAGATGTTTTTTTCCTATAAACAGGATAGGATAGAAACCAGGGGGCATCCAGTCCAACTACACAGGTATAACACTAACAATCGAAAATACTTTTTTTCACAGAGGGTGATAGGAGCATGGAATGCCCTTCCACTAGAGATAATCATCAGTAAAAACAAGAAGATTTTTTAAAAATAAACTCGACAAATGGTTACTCAACAGGAGTTCCAGCTATTGATAAGGGACATTGGATGGAAAACATTATGGGCATCCCTGCCTGCAGTTTTTCTCAAACGACCTTAGTATGAACCTTAGTTAGTATGAAATGCCCTGTTCCGGTCATGTAGACAAAGCTGAACCATCCATATGGTTTTATGTACTAGAAACAGTTTCTTCTGTCAAGTTACCTTCTGGGTTTGGAAGATTGGCGTTCCAAGTTCCCGATTCAGACCTTATCCATCCTGCTTTCTCGATAGCGCTTTCCGGCATCCATTCCATGACATCAGACTCCTTTTGTACAGTTCCAATGCCAATATTAGTTGCAGAAAAATTTGCAGGCATGGGTTCTTCTCTTGACGTCCCGAAAACAAAAACATTCGTGTTGGGAGAAACAGACTGACCTGGTGAGCTCTCCGATATTCATTTCCTCTTTCCAATTTCAACTAAATTGCAGTGATCTTGCAGCATTTGGTTCTCTACTTTCTGCAGTTCTTTTTGTAGAATCTCTTGTTTCTCAGCCGATGAGAGGGATGCGCCACAAGTTAAATCTAGTTTCTCCTGAGAGGCCGATTCCATGGCAGTCACTATATCATTCACTTTTACTGCATTTCCGGCATCTCCAGCGCCGATAGCATGCAGCACTCATCCTTCTTTTTCCATCTCCTGACCTGGACTAGGAACCTCCATCTCACAGCAGAGTAGCAGCGCCACCTGCAGCAAGAGTAGGGGAATGTTTTATTGAAAGAAACAAATCATGCATTGAAACAAAAAATTACATTTCATTCTGCAAATAAACTTAGTTCAAAAAGAATTAAAAGCAAAGAAAAAAAAGAATATTTTAGTGAAATGTCAATCCATAATATTAATCAATAAAGAAACCATGTACAATGTGTCCAGTATTTTGCGAATACAGTTGTAGGCATTATTAATTTCTCAGACCAATATTCTTCTTGTAAGCATTGAGTAGTTTGTGCCAAAATTTGCACAGGATTAAATAATTTTTGTTGCAACAAAAATGCACATCTAGCCTGCCATAAATAAAATCGACATAAGGCAAAAATTAAATGTAGCGTACTAGGATGATACAACCTTAATACCAGCGTGTATATCCCATATATCAAGATATCATATGTTAGTACAGGAAGGGCCTTTTCCTTCCATTTATGAAACAAACAGGTCTAGACAGAATAACTAAATGGACAATCTAAAAAAAAGTGCCTCGTAGTCTCAGGTATTTTAGGACAGGTATCCCACGGACAAACTCTTTAATGCTTTGTGTTTAAGATTGTCCCATACTCCTAACCTTCCATGGTATGTTAGCCATGTGACATCCCATACCTTTTTGGGGATTCTGGGGTCAGTTAATTGTGAAAAAATGATAGCTGAATCTAAAATGTTCCCACAGACATCCCTTAATAAAGGGAATTCTGAGTAATGAGTTCCTAGAATAGTTTGATATAGCTGTTTCCTAGTGGATGTGAGTATTATGCTAGATGATAAACCCCATTGTCTAATTTTAAAAAGGAGGGAATCAGATAATATTGAATTTTATGTCTCCTAAAATTTCTGGGGATCTCAAAAGGGGGGTTGTAACCATGATTGGCATAATGCCTGAGTAAAAAAATGCACCAAAGAGTACCACATTTTAGGTTGGGGCTGTACTAAGGGAGGAATATTTATTTATTTATTTTATTTATTTATTAATGTTTGGTAACCGGTTAAGTGCATTAGGCATTAATCCTGCCTATTTTCCAGCATGACCTGGGAGGGTATAGTATACAATCAATGAAAATCATTACAAAACAGATACAAACAGTTGTCACTACAGGCTTTCGAATAGTCCAGGTGAATACAATACATACAAGAAATCAGCAGATTATAAAATGGTCTGAACAGAATACAAATAGTGACCCCCTCAGAGAGAGAGTCACGGTATAACAACAAGAAGTAACCATCCACGCAGGGATGAAATAGAACATTTGATACAGTCAGACAATACAGTACAGTTAGAGAAACCCAGTAGAGCTGGGTATGAGAAAGCAGGAAGCAGAATTCATGGGAGGTTAGGTACATACACAGGAATCAAGTGCTTGGAGGTGAGAAAAAAGTGTGGTTTTAAAGGCAGAGTGAGCTAAGGACCCCTTTAAGCTGGCCAGTAGGGTATTCCAGAATTTGGGGGCAAAATGGGAGAAACCTTTTTAAATTTAAGGAATAGGGAGTGAAAGAACACAATAGGATTCAGCATCCTTACCCCTCCACGACAGTAGTCATGAAAAGTATAGACCCTTTTTACTGGGTTCAGGCAGCTCCCCCAAAACCCTTGAAAAAATATATTGTTTATCCTAGCCTGAAAAGAAAAAGGTGCCAGAAAGATTACAGCTAGATGAAGAAATAGTGGAAGAACTAATGTTTTTAATAACATTATCCTTTTCTGTTTAGCCATAATACGACCTTTCCAAGAGGAAACTGTATGGGAGGCCTTGTCCAGAATTATTTCCCAACTATAAGAGGCATCATCAGGAGTTCTAAAAATTAGCCCTAACATTTTTATAGGGGAAGAAGCTATTGGGATATCTACAATCTGTGTTGCTGAAACAGGAGTGTCTGTCAAGGGAAGATAAATGACTGAGCTTTTTCCATAGTTCAGTTTAGACCCAGATGTAGTTTCAAAATTTTTAATGAGCAATACAAAATCATCGTCTTTAAAAGAGGGGGTGGTGTGTATGCAAAGATCATTAGCATAAGCTGAGACAGAAGGGCTATTATTTCCCGAGGGCAACAAAATTCTTGGAAGAGAGGGGTGCTGTAGATGTTTCCTAAGAAGAGGATCAATCTGAAATGCATAGAGAAGAGGACTTAAAGAGCAGCCCTGCCTTACCCCTTTCTGACTTAAGAAATGTGTACTTGGTGATCCGTTTATATATGGCTGTATCCAAGCTGTGTTATACAATAGTTTTAATCAAGCAATAAAGCGCTGAGGTATGTGATAATGTAATAAAGTGAGAAACAAATAGCTATGATCAAGTCGATCAAAGGCCTTTTTCTGATCTGAAGAGATCAGGAGAGAAGGTGTATCTGAAGTACTATAGGCAACGATATCTTTTTTTTTTTTCTAACTCTTTTTCTGGCTCTGCTTGAGCCCCGGAGAACTCTCTCGGGCATCCACTCACCTCCAGCTCTACCTCCTGGCCTGAAACTCACCAGCGGCCTGGCACCAGCCTGGCTATCCCCTCGGTTCTGAGCCCTCCCAAAATGGGGCTGCCTATCCTCCCAGTGTGCTCTATCTGTAAATTCGGGCCAGGCTGGGCTTGGCCCAGGGGCTGGATGAGTTTGGCCAGTGGAGTGTGGCTGTAGGGTGGTGCCTTCGCCTATCTCTGGGAGCGGAGGATTTTTCCTTGTTGGTTATGCCCTCCCCCTTCCTCCCCTAGTGGAGTCCCGACGTGCAATGATGCCAGGGAATGTCTTGCAGTGGCTCTGCAACCCTCTACTCTGGCCCTGAAGTGTTGCGGTACCTTTGGTCTCCACCAGAGGTCGCCGCTGTGCTGGGCATAGTCCCTGGATCCCCCCCGAGGAAGGAGAGCCATCCTCTGGATGCTCAATCCTTCCCCTCCCCTGCCGACCCCTGGCGATCCAGGCTCGTTCCCGAACCTGGGTCGCCGGCATGGCGCGAGGCATGGCATCCAGCACCTCAACCCTCAGCACCACCGGGCTGGCTCGGCAACGATATCTCTTAAAAGTGATAAGTTAGAATTAATGGATCTATGGGGAATAGCACGAGTCTGGACTTCTGATATAAGTGATGCTGTAACTGTGGTAAGCCTGTTTAATAATATGGATGCACATACAGTATTTTATAATCCACATTTAGTAGGCTTAGGGGTCTCCAATTTTGGATGTCTAATCTGTCACCTTTTTTAAAGAGAAGAATCATGATAGCATCAGAGAATTGGTGGGGAATGGAGTTGGTGTTTAAAATAGTGTTAAACACCAAGGTTAAAAAGGGAGAAAAGAAAGCCAGGAAATGCTGATAGAGTTTTGCCGTGAGCCCATCTTTCCCAGGGGAAGTACCTTTTTTTTTGTTTCTTTATAGCTATCTGGGTTTCTTCTATTGTTATGGGCTTAACTAGATTTATTAAGTGATCTTTAGGGACTAAGGGGATGTGTATATCTGAGAAGAAAGTAGCATTTGGGGAAGCCAATGAAAGAGTTCCAAATAAATTTTTTAAAAAGATGTGTGCTATCCTATTAATGGCAGGCAGAGTATTGTATGTTATTTGGCTTTCAGGATCAGAAAGTTGTTCTATATGGGTGGCAACCACTCTATCTGTACAACTTTATAAATGTCCAGAGATGCTTTAGAACTTTGGGTACCAAATTGAGCTTCCAGTTTCAAGGATTGGACCCTATTATACTGATATAGCCCCATTTTTGTTTTTAGGGTTTTAATTTGTTGTGAATAGTCTAATCCTGTTTCATAAGACCTAGAAATGATAAGGCAAAAACTTATGGCTAAGCTTAAATACTTCATGTAGGTGGTTTAAGATTTATTTTTGGCCTGTCTAATAAAAAAGAAATTTAAGTCCTTTTTTGTATCTTCCCACCAGCTCAAAGGGGAGTGATAAGCTTCTAGGACAGAAAGCCTAGCTTGCAGTAATTCTTGACAACCTGCCAAAATATGGGTATTGGATAGTAAGTTACTATTTAGTTTCCATCATGAGTAAGGCTTATTGGGAAAAGGTCCATTTGAGGGAGAACATAATAAGGAAACAGTTAAGTGGTCCGAAGTTTCACATGGAAAAACTTCAGCTTGTTTTACAACAACATTCTGTGATACAAAAATAAAATCAATTCAAATGGCAAGGGTTTCTCTATAGCATGTTTTTGCTCCAACTTTGTGTATTTCACAAATCCCATCTTTAAGAGTGGCATGCTTATTTATGTCTCCTAAGGCAGCCATGTCCCCATAAACTTTCTGGGTGGAACCCCCATATCAGCTGAGGTGAGCCCACAGTTAAAATCTCCTCCCATATAAAGATGTTTATTTGTATATAAGTATGGTTGTAGTAACTTAAACAATTCAGACCGAGCTACTATGCTTTGGGGTGCATAAACATTTATAATTCTGATATTTAACTGTTTAAATTTTCAGTCTAATAACATGGCTCGGCCTGGGAATATATCCACTAGCCTAGCTGTTTGAAAATTAAACCCGTGACACAATATACCCAAACCATCACATCTGTCCTCTCCGAAGGACCAAAAGGAAGGGCCTTTAGTCCATCTATTTTTTACCTGGGAAAGCTCAAACCTAGTTTTAAGCTGTGTGTCTTGTAGAAAATAAATATCATGTTGTAAATCAGATAGGTCTTGGAGTGTGCTAATTTGTTTTTATTAAGACTTCATACTGCGCACATTAAGTGTGAGACAGCACAAAGAAAGCTCAGATTGCATTTGATGTGAAGAAATTCGCCAAGGAACCTTCCACAAAAATTTTTTTTTAGCTAAGTTATCCCTGTAGGTCTCTTAGAAGGGGAAGGGTCTTGCTGTGAATCTGAGGAGTAGTCCATTTTGGAGGAAGAAGCATGGGAAGAGTCAGAATCTCCATCCTCCCCTTCCATGTCCCACCATTGCTTTCTCTTTGATAGAGCCTGATACCTATTTCTAGTTAAAATAGTTTTAGAAACTGAGGCATTTTGTGCCTTTCTCTTTCCTTTCCCTCTTTTAGTAGTTGGAACTACCTCAAAGGGACCTTCCTCCTGTGAAGGGAGTGCGGGGAGGAGGAGGAGGAGGCATAGGATCATGAGTGTGCTCTGAAGCCGGTCCTAAGGCTGTATCAAGGTGGGGAGACTTCTCAGCATCAGCCTCATTTAGGGTACCTTGGGGACAAGGTTCAGGTATTCCTGTATCTGAAGGCTCTGCTTGAGAGGGAGGGGTAGGCGAGTATGTCCCTCATCTCTGTATCTTAAAGCTTGAACTTGAGAGTCAGTTATTAGGGCTACATGATCTTGCAGGGAATGGTCCATCCTATTGTGGTCTGCCCAAAGACACAGATGATAAGAATGCCCTGATTCATTGCACAAATGATACTTTAAGGGATTTGGGCAACCTAAACTGACATGTCCATAGGTCAAACAGAGGGTGCATTGTGGCTTATCGCAGGTACTGCTGAGATGA
This sequence comes from Neoceratodus forsteri, assembly GCA_016271365.2. Lineage (NCBI taxonomy): Eukaryota > Metazoa > Chordata > Ceratodontiformes > Ceratodontidae > Neoceratodus > Neoceratodus forsteri. The sequence goes on from CM028129.1 coordinate 1,294,750,534, forward strand.
TTTCTAGGTCCACACTTGTGGCAAGTTTGGGGCTGGCCAGGGTAAAAACACAAGCCTCTGTCCTGGCCTATATAGAAACTTCCAGGCAAATGCAAAATTCCTCAATCAGTTTGCTTTAATTGCACTTTGACTTTCCACCCCCCCCCCCGGTCCATACGAGGTCCTCCTCCAATATAGGACGAGGAACCTCTAAAATGTCGCAGCGCTGCTTCAATGAGTATGGAACATCTGCTATGCTCACCCGTTCACTTCTAAACAATAAAGTTATAACCTTGACTGTAGGCTTAGTAAGGAGTATGAGCATAAAGGAAGCCCAAAGTGGCAGAGATTAAACTGTTTCATATTTGCCCCCAAATTTCTCCAATGTACATACATTTTTAAAACTTATGTAATAAATTGACTCTCCACGTACATGTACAAATGCAAAAAGTTCCTCTGCTCCAATCTCCAAAGAATCCCGAAGCATTTTATAGAGAACAGTTCATCTATCAGGAGCCATGACAACATCACTCATGAATTTCAACTGTACTGCATTCCTGCACTGAGCAGGCTTGCTGAGGCTGTGAAATAAATCACTGAGTCTAAACTGTGAGTCAGTTGCAGTCTCACCTTCAAGCTGCACATTTTGTTCCCTGGGATTCAAAGTTTCTGGTTATTTGTCCTTTGAGGAAACAAGATCCGAGGTGGCCTGCACGTGTTGTTCAACATTGGGGCCCTGAGAGAGATTGGCAGCCATGGTGATGTGCTGGCCAGCTTTTGTTTGCAGGTTTCGCCAATGAAGTGACAGGAGTAGTGTCAAAATTGGAGGAAGCAGGGGAATGTGCAATTTCACCTTGCGCTACCTTGATAAATTGCTGTGGTTTTCCTAAAGCAGAGGAAATTATTTCCTTTGCAGTAACTGGGTAAGGTGAGACCCAAGCAGTCCCAGAAGGTGTGAGGTCCCAGCCTGCTGCTCGCAAGGCTACATCAGGGGACCACACTGTTGCTGTCTGCTATCCTGTGTGAGTAGTCTCATGAGGATGCAGCGGGAAAGCAGCAAGGAACACAGATGCCAGGCATGCACAGGAGCATCCCACTTTTGCACATGCGTGGGATTTCAGTACCTGGAGCATCCCACTTTCGCACATGCGCGGGATTTCGGTGCCTGTGTTTAAATGTATTTTCTGGCAATACCAGTGCTCGGTTTTGTTGAAAAAACAGCAAATCTATGCCAGCATTGTAAAATACATGCCACATAGAGCCTTTCAGTGTAGGCATGTAAAAAATTGAAGTTCGTGCCGGCACTCCGTCTCAGACGCGCACTCTCGGCATACCGCTGCTTCCAGGTGATGGGGTATTTTCGGTCAGGCTGCTGGAAAGTAAAATACTGCAAAAAGAAAGAAAACGGTAAGCATTTTCACTTGTGGCACATATAAGGACATTATGTGGGTCATATGTGATAGGTGCATAGAGGTGCACTGATAGACTCTGAAACAAACACGAGGGGGAAAAGCTGACAGTGCCCCTTTAAATCGGTCCCAAAGAGTCCTAATAGACGGTCATGCTTCAGAATGGAGACTGGTTACTAGTGGGGTACCCCAAGAATCGGTCTTGGCGCCCTTAATATTTCAACTGTTTATAACTGATTTGTCTGATAATCTAGAAAATTATATTATAAAATATGCAGATGACTGCAAACTTGGAGGTCCTTATAAGACACTGTCTGAATCAATTTCTATACAGAATGACTTAAATATACTGACTGAGTGGTCCAAAAAATGGGGTCTCAAATTTAACAATAATAAATGCAGCGTCATGCACTTTGGAACTGAAAATTCTATCACACCCTACTCACTCAATAAGTTACCCTTAAAAGTGGCGGAGTCTGAAAAAGACTTGGGAATGACAATACAGAATACATTAACATTAAATACTCAAATAACTGAGAACATAAATAAAGCAAACCGCATTTGGCGGAGCATAAGATGGAATATTACATCAAGAGACGAATCAGTTATTCTTCTGCTGTATAGATCATATATTCACCCCATATTTAATTATGCTTCTCAGTTATGGTTTCCATACAATAAGAAAGATATCTTAAGAATTGAAAAAATTCAAAGAAAAATTACAAAATATATACACTAGATGGTGCACAGTCCTTAAATTATGAACAAAGACTAGACAAATGAGGATTAATGTCTCTTGAAAAAAAGATGACTCAGGGGTGACCTTATGCTCACTAGAGATATTATAAATGATGCAAACTTAATGTTTGAAATTGGCATAGATTTCAAGCAGATAAACATTAACACAAGAGGACATCCACTTCAAATAAAAAGACAACGCTTTAATACAAAAAAAAGAGGATATTTCTTCTCTCGGAGAATTATAAAACCATGGAATTCACTCCCTACAGATATTGTCATCAGTAAAACCAAGAATATCTTCAAAAAACACCTAGACAACTACTTATTACATGACCATTCCCTTGGGTATTATGGGTGACTGATAGGAGTGTTCATGGGCTTTGGCCTTATATTCCTTCCAACTTTCTTAGTGAACTTGAACCATACCAGTGATGGTCACTGGCCCTCAGGTGACCTTCTACCTGGAGATCTGTGATCCTTTCCCTGTTAGTCAGTACTGGATCCAGGATAGCCCTGTCTCTTGTGGGTTGTTGTTCCAATTGTTTGAGGCCCTCCCCCTGCAGGGAATCCACTATGTGCCTAGTTCTAGCAGATGTTCCTGCTGGTATTGACCAGTCTGTATCTGTCATGTTGAAGTCTCCCATTATCAGGGTATGCCCCACGTACAGCGACACCAAAACAGCAAACTACAACCCTGTCAGCAAAATCAACACTTTGCTGATAGGTCGCTGTGTTGGTGTGCCCGAGACAGGGGCACACTGTCTCCCGGTCCTGCACTCCCACCCTGAATCAACTCTAACTGACGTTGATAATCCTAAAGATGGGGAGAGGTGGGGGGCAGAGTCCCCCACATGGCTGGTTCGGGGGCGAAGCCCACCCATTAAAAAAAATGGCCAGAGAGACACACAAGAATCATGTTTACTGCAACTTGCGGTCGACAAGATTCCTGTCGGCGAGATGCCGGTCGACAAAAGGGTTGTTGAACCTGCATCGTAGAACCCATTATCAGAATCTCACCTTTAGCTGTCATGTTTTGTATATCTTCCTACAGTAATGTTTCTATGTTCTCCCCTGGTCAGGAGGGCTGTAGACAACCCCAGTTTGTATGGCTGTCCCATTTCCTGTTTCCAGGGTGACCCACAGTTCTTCTGGCTCCTTATGTGTATTCTGAATTTCTTTAGCTTTGATATTTTCATTGACATAAAGGGCCACACCCCCTTTTTTCACCTCAGTCTCTTCTGAACAGTACACACCGAGTACTGAAGTCTTCCAAGTGTGGTTACTGATGAACCATGTCTCACTAAGACTACTGTGTCCAGTTTAGCCTCTGTCATTGTTGCCTCCAGGTCTGGGATCTTGTTTCCCAGACTGTGGGCATTTATGTACATGATTTTCCATTGGCCAGAAGTTGATGCGTTAGTTGTGAGGTGAGGTCCATCTTTTCCCCTGCGTGTTGTATAGGGAGCTGGACCTTTTTCCATACCTGGTGATGCAAATGAACTACAAACATGCTGAACCCCTGTTTGATCACTAGCTGAGGGGAAGGGGTGCTCTTCCTGTTCAGTGTATTGAGTGCTGCACTCCTCTCCCCATTTGCTAGTTTGAATATTCTGCAAAGACATCAAACTTCTGCCCCAATACACTAACTCCCTCCTTAATCAGATGCAGTTCATCGAATTTAAAGAACTTTCGCTCCCAAAACTGGTGGCAGTTACCTACATATTTATGTCCTTTTTCCTGGCACCAGCCCTTAAGCCACATATTTAGTGCCTCTATCTCCCCCCTTCTCTGACCATCCGCCCATCTGCCCCCCTCTCCCATACCAGCAGGACCTCAGAGAAGGAGAAGCCAGATGAAATAGATGACAGTTTGTCTCCCAGCCTGCTTGGGTGTTCCTTGGTCTCCACAACTGACCAGCTGCAAGATCATTAGTCCCTATGTGTACCAGGATGTTGTTTTTTCCTGCTTTCTTCATGATTTTAGCAATGCAGTCAGTGTCTTTCCACGCTGATGTACCTGGGAGACATCTGACCATTACCCCCAGCTGGAGGTAGATATCAACTCCTCAAATCATGGCATCTCCTATGATCAGAAGTGTTTTGGATTTCCTTTTTGCCTTTTTTTGTTGTGGTCCCTATTATGGGTGAGTTTTGTAGCACTAGCTCCTGTGCTGCAGTGTCCTGCTCTGCAGTGTCTTCTGCCCCTTTGTTTGATTTTGGAGATAGAGGCAGATACCCATTTGTAGTTTTTATATGGTTTGTGGAGGTGATACACTGATGAGCACTGAGTGATGGGACACCTAATTTGCCCCTCCTAACCACCTGCCAACCTCCCAGACCAACTACCCTCTGCAGTCGATGTACTTCAGTTGGATGTTGGGGAAATGGCGGGCAGTTCTTGTAATAGATTTCCTCCTGAATATGCAATTTGAGGTGTGCAATCTCTGCCCATGCTGCCCGGAGCTCAGCCCTTAGATCTCCAATGGTCCAGCATGTAGGATATCATCCTAAATCCTGTATAACTGCCCTTTTGAAAAGTGTCCCACAGTACCTGCAGTTAATGATATCCATTCCAGTTGAGTTGCCGAGTTTATAACCTAGTCCGGGTAATTAGAAGAAAAATGAGAGCAAAAGTTAAATTTTTTTAATAAATGTTTTTGTTTATTTGTTTTTGTATAACTTTTTATAACAAGTTAAATTAATTGTGCTCCTTTAAGTGATGTCACTCTGTGGATACCCCTCCGATTCTCCCCTTCCTGTTTTGCTACAGGAAAAGTCACAACTGTGCTACTCTATAAAAGGAGTGAGGTGGGATGGTTGGGGATGGGAGTGGGTGGGTGGCCCTTCCCATGCCAAAAAGAAGAACCACAGATGAAAGAAACAAGGAGGTAAGAGCAGAAACAATCAACCAACAACAAATGCAGATGCTATCCCTCAGTCTGTATCTCATATGTGCTCCTATAATTAGCCCTGAAAGCTTAGCTTAATGATAGATAAAACTGTCAAACCTATAAGCACAAAAAGTAACAAAACCTGTAAGCACCACCTGTAACAATTTAATTTTAAATGAAGATATACCCTGCAAAAATACTTTGCTACAGAGAAAAAAAAGCAGTACTCTGTAAGCACAAAAAGTAATAAAACCTGTAAGCACAACCTGCAGAACAATTTAACAGAAAATATACCTTGCAAAAAAACATTGAGGAAGAGAAAAATAAAGCAGTAATCTGCAAGAACAACATAGTATCAATCTGCAAGCACACCCTATAACTATTTAGCAGAAAATATACACTGCAAAAGAAAAAACACAATTTCAATCAGAGAAAAAATAAAGTAGTAAACTGTAACACCTGTAGACTCAACACAGTAACAAAAACCTGTAGGCACAACATTGAATAATTCCACAGAAAATATAACCTGCAAAGAAACAATATGAATCAGAGAAGATAAAACAGTAATCTGTAAGCACAAAACAGTAACAAATCTGTAGGCACACCCTGTAACAATGTAGCAGAATGTATGCCCTGCAAAGCCAATTTGAATCTGAGAACGATAAAGCAGTAATATGTAAGCAAAAAACAGTAACAAAACCTGTAAGCACAAAAGAAAACAATAACACACAGTAAATCTGCCTAGCCAAAAGAAGCCTTAATTTTTTTCTTTGCTCTGATAATGTTGTTCCTTGCTCTGTCCTTACAAGCAAACCTAGAAGAAAAGAGCTCAAGTGAAGCTAGGTGCCTTTGCCAGCAAACCAAGTCTTCCAGTGCATGTGTGGTAGGGGGCAACAACTGCTAAATAGGCTTTCTTTTTTCAGTTGACTTTAACTTAACATTAAAGGGTGCAATTTAGCATGCACATGTAGCATTCGGCATTTCTCACCACTGGCCCTGATCTGGAGTGCCCACCAGTGTTTGCTGCATGACCACAAACTGCATTCATTTAAGTTCAAAGACAGCAGGTAAAAGGAAAGGTGAGAAACAGAAGGTGGATGAGGAAACTTCATGGTCTGCATGGTTGGCTGGAGTACACAGATCCATGGAGCGGTTGCATCTGTATTGAAGGAAGGGTGAGTGGAAAGAGACCTGTTGAGCAGTTGTTCCATTTTGGGTGGTTTTCTGGTAGCTAAGAGATCTGTGGAGTAGATATCTCTGTATAGATGGCCATACAGAAAAGTGAAGTAATGCTGAGAACCGGCCATATCAATATGAGCAAACATAATTCATAAAAAATGGATATTACAAATGACATAAAGCAAAACCTTTAGAAAAACAATTGGAGAAGACCACATAAGGCAAGAAAATGGAGAGAAACAGTCAGACGCTGGTTATTCACCCATGTAAGCATGGAGCACAATCTACTGGCATAATTACTCATTTATCTAATCTGCCCAGAGTGTATATTTTAGCTTTAGTTTTACTTTTCATAAATCAGCAGTCTTTTAAAAAAAAGTACCTAGAAACATAGAAACTGATGGCAGACAAACACCCTTGGTCCATGCAGTCTGCCCAGGTTCCCTATTTATCCCTGCGGCCTACTTTCCCCTCCAGGATCCTAGCCCTCTCCAACCTCCCTCCATTCTCCTTCCAGTTTCTGCCACCCCAAGCAAGCACTATGCCCTTTATTCTGTCTCAACTGTGCTTGAAACCCCCAATGGTTTTTGCATTTAACACTTTGATTGGTACTGTTCCATGGCTCCACCATACTTTCTGTAAAATAATACTTCCTCCTTTCCCTCCTGAACCTCCCTCCTGTCCATGTGACCATGAGCTAGTATTCAAATTAAATAGTTCTCCACAGTTCACCTTAATTCCTTTTTAGGAACTTGAAGGTCTCCATCAAATCTTCCCTCTCCCGTCTGATCTCCAGCGAGTACATGTTCAGTGTCTGGATGCACTCCTTAAAGGACCTGCCCTGTTAGTCCTATATCATTTTCATCACCCTGTGCTGCACCATCTATATGGGCTTCACCTTATTGACTTCCTTAAATTTCCAGTATGAAATCCAGTATGAAATCTCCAGCCTATCAGTCTCTTTCCTGAGGTGAGGTCTGCAGAACTTGGCACAGTACTCCAGGTGTGGCCTCACTAAGAATCTATATAGGGGAAGCATTTCCTCTTCCCTTCTGCTACCAGTACTTCTCCTGATACAACCCAGAATCCTACTTGCTTTGCTGTATGCCTGTGACAGAGCTGAAAAAGGCCCTGCCATATTTGTTATGCAGAAAGCGTTTAAACTCAAGGGTCTGTTCTATCCTCTCCTTTCTGTCTCTTATGAGGCATTTAAATCTGCACTAAAAACATACTTATTTAGTATGGCATACTCAGGAGCCTGAAATGCTGTTCCCTTTTGTTATCTGTTTTATAGAGTGTTAATTTTATTTTCTATTCATGAATGTACAAATGCTTTGAGACATTTTTGAACTGTGCTTTTTATAAATAAACTATGATTCAATTTGACTTATCTGTCTGCTAGCACAACCAAATTTTCTTGTGAGATCTAGGAACTGATCACTCTGACAGTTTCTCAATTATCCACCTCTCACCATCTCTCTGCCTTCCCTAGCTATTTCTGTCTTTTCTTTCCCCTTGCATATCTGCAGTTGTAAAAAATATATGTGAATCTTAGTGTCAAACTGTATGTGATACTGGCATCCCTTTGTTTAAAACTGTATTTAGTTTTACTGTTGAAATGATTACAAAGCTATTTGGAACTCAATGGGTTAACCTGAGATACAGTTTTTAAGCCCTTTTCGCAGAGCTGTAAAAATGGGTCAGTTCTGGATCACTGTGTTCTTTTTGCTGCACCTACAAGGAATGAAACTTACAAGAACATTCTGTAAACTTACAAGAACATTCTGTGAGAAGCAGACTCTCTTAACAAGTTCCCAGACAAAGACTTGTAAAAAGAGCAGCAATGTTTTTGCTAGAGAGATAAGGGTAATGAGAGACTGAAACTTGGAATTAAGAGATATCATTAGAAGGACTTAGTTTTCTCTGTTTGTACTGCCTTTGTAAATAGTTATACTGAATAATTTTTATTTTTTTATTTTGCTGTTATTGAGAAAATAAAATGCTATTTGCGAATTTTGAAACTGCTCCTGGTTTTCCTATGTTTCCTGACCTGTGCCTTGATGACAATGCCTTGTTGCACTGATTTGATTGTTTTATGGGAGTCACTGATGATAAATCAAAGGTCCCGTTCCTCAGCCATAGAGCTCAATCTCACCCCACCCATCCGGTACTCTGTCCTGGGATTCTTGTTCCCTAGGTGCATTAACTTGCACTTTATGGCATTGAATTTTAACTGCCAAACCTTAGACCACCCCTCTAGCTTTTGTAAGTCTCTATGTGTTTCCCTAATTGCCTTGTCGCTGTCCACCCACCCACAGAGCTTAGTGTCATTTGCAAAGAAACACAACCTGCCCCAGATTCCTTCTCCAATGTTGCTGATGAGCAAGTTGAAGAGGACTGGACCCAGGACAGATCCCTATTAGATAGATAGATAGATAGATAGATAGATAGATAGATAGATAGATAGATAGATAGATATTTTATTTATGAAGTGCCCAATTCCTGAGACTCTGGGCGCTGTACAATAAAACTATAATACAAAACACAATTATTTAAAAACAACAAAAACACACACATAATAAAATCAATACAAATACAAATTCCCATCTATCTATTCAAAGCTGCCTCAATTTATAAAAGCTAATTGGAACAGGCATGTTTTTGTGTTGTACCTCACTTGTGGCCTCCTTCTTTTCTGATTTGACCCCACTGACCATGACCCTCTGCAGCCTCCCCTTTATCCAGTTACTTACCCAGTTTGCTGTGACCTTAGCCACACCCAGATCCTCCATCTTCTTCAACAAGTGTCTGTGAGGCACTGAGTTGAAAGTGTTGCTGAAGCTGAAGTAGAGCAAATCCACAGCATTGCCCCTATCCAATTCCTTTGTCACCCAGTCAAAGAAAACTATTGGGTTAGTTTGACAATACCTCCCTGCCATGAATCTGTAATGTTTACTGTCCTGGAGCCTGTTGCTGCCCAAGTAGTCCACAAGGTCCTCTTTGAACAGTGACTCCATCAGTTTCCCTACAGTAGAGGCAAAACTGACAGGTCTGTAGTTCTCTGCTTGCCCCCCACCCCCATTGAGCAGAACCACATCCACCACTCTCCAATCCTTTGAAACCACCCCCATCCCCAGTGAGCTGTTGAATAGACCTACCAGGGTATTGGCCAATTCTGCTGCCAGTTCCCCGAATAACCTCGAATGCAATCCTTCTGGTCCCAGGGCCTTATCTATCTTTAGGGCTGCCAGTCCTTTCTGGACCCTTTTGCTTCTAAATGTTGTCTGCCTCATCTTCTGGACCCCCTTAGTGGCTGCCTTGATGCCACTCCCTGGCATAGGTCCACTATCCTCCCTAGTGAAAACTGAGTAAAAGTAATCATTGACTACAGTGGTCTTTTGTCTGTCCTCCTCTATCACCCTACCCCCAGGTAGCCTTACAATGCTCCCTCTCTTCCTTTTCTCCCAAATATATTAGAAAAAAATGTTTTTGTCTGCTCTTGACCCCATCCGCAATATGCAGCTGTGTGTCTGCGTTTGCTTCCCTGACTGCCTTCCCTGTGTCCCTGTTTTCCAGTGAATATTCTCCCCGCTCTTCTTCCCTGCCCTTCTTTATACTTGTAGAAGACTTTTGTCTCGGCCGTTACCACTTCCCTGGCCATTGCTGAGAGCCATAATGGTCTCTTGAACCTGTTCTTTTTGGTAACTGTTCTCATGCATGAGTTAGATGCCTCAAGAATGGCTTTCTTAATTGCCCCAATCTCTCTCTCTCTCTTCTACCCACCTAGGTAGTCCACCCCTACTAATTTTATTACATTCTTTTTCTAATTTTTATTTGCCCATTTTTAGCACAATAAGGCAGTCAATGGGTTTGGTTACTATTACTCTAAAAGTTGTTTTCATATTTAGGAAATCAAAGAAAAAGGAAATGAGATCTGAACCATTCTGTATGCAAGCAATAAAAGTTGAGGGGGGTGCATTATGATGATATAATTACACACCTCAGGTGCACTGTGCACCAAAGGAGTGTGATTATATGATGGATTTCAATGGGTGAACTGAAAATCGACCATTTATTTATATGATTGATGTACTGTAGCTGGATTATAACTCACAAGTAGTGAAGACATCTTAGGTCTTCCAGTGCTGGAATAGAATTATATATATATTATAGTGGCGCAGTAACACCGCTAGTTAGGGTTGAGCAAGGGTTTCTGTGCTAAGCTTCACACTTTGCACTTTAATATCTTTACAACTTTTCATGTGCAGTCTCAGTGGCATCTCTCTTGCTGTGCCACGTTTCGTTCCAGTCGGATGTGAGGATTCCAAGATCTGGATAGCAAAAAAAGTTAAACAAATCGCTGCTTTTTGCTGTTTTCTTTTGTCATTGCCTAGTGCCCAGTTTAGAATTTTGGTCTGAAATTTTCAGAGTAAAAAGGGCTTGGCCCACAGATGTGTGCCTTTTGCTGGATTGGTGAAAAAAAATTAATCCATCCCAAAGTTATTAAATTTAAAAATATTGGTTCTGAGCATGCTCAGTACAGTCTTTTGGATAGCTGCTTGGAATGAAAAAATAATTTGGTCCATACAAAAAATAATCTTTTTTGTGAGGAAAAAATATTTTTTCATATGTCCACCATTTTGTTTCCATTTTCTTTCTAAACAAAATTTCAAAACCACAAAAATGACATCCTGCACAAACACCAACACATGTGTTTTGCTAATCAGGACCCCATTAGGTGCATTCTGCACTTAGTTTCTGGAAAAATGATCCAGAAATGTGTTTTTTAACATTTAAAAATCCTTTCTCGTGAGCGGACTTTCTTTTTTCATAAGGGCATACAAAAAAAAAAAAGAATTGATCCATACGAAAAAGGATGTCTTCATACAAAAAAAGAATGTGAAAAATAAACTAAGTTCAAATTCTGTTTTCATATGTAGGCATCCCTTTTCGTATGTTTTTTTTTTGTTCATATGAAAAAAGAATGCCTTCATACAAGAAAAGATTCTGGACTAACTTTTTTCCTCATTCTTTTTTTGTATGAAGGAATCCTTTTTCGTATGTTTTTTGTTTGTTCATACGAAAAAAGAATGCCTTCATACGAAAAAAGAATTTGGTCTTAGATCTTTTTTGCCACATTTAAGCTTCAACAAGCCATAACATCCTCAATATTTGGACTTAACAGACTATCTATATATCAAAACAAAAGTCTTAATGAGTACTACAAGAATAATAAATACTCCCCCTTAAAATACTTAGGGCCCACATAAAAAAACATAAAAATTAAAAAAATTAAATTCTCATAGGAAAACATTTGAACTTTAACAAGCCATAACTCTCTCAATATTTGGATGTAAGGGAGAATCTGTATATCAAAGGTCTTAATGAGTACTACAGGAATAACATATATTCCCCCTTAAACTTCTAGGGACAAATTAGAATGAAAAAATAAAGAAAAATCCCATAGGATAAAATTGGAACTTTAACGAGCTATAACTCCCTCAGTATTTGGACTGAACGGACATTGTACATATCAAAACAAAGGTCTTAATGAGTACTACAAGAAAAACACATACCCCCTGCCAAAAAAAACAACATTTAGGGTCAGTATAAAAAAACAAAAAATGAAAATTCCCATAGGATAAGATTGGAACTTCAACAAGCCATACCTCCCTCAATACTTGGACTTAAGGGACAATATATATATATAAAAACAAAGGTCTTATTAAGTACTACAAGAAATGAAAATTATGTACCTACCATAGTTCTTGATCTTCTTGGATGAAGTCTCTGCCACTCATTCACACTAGTGGGACTGTGCAGGAGGTGCTAGTACCCAGCAGATGCCAACAATCTTAAGGAGGGCCGGCGCTGAGTTAGGACAGCACATGCGTGGTGCCACAAGGCTGGCTCACACTATATAGGCTATCTTGGCATTGACCCTCCAACTGCCTCAGAACCTTTTTTGTTGAGGAGGTGCAACATAAACTAACCTAGAAAACTAACCTATTCCGGACATAAGATAGTCGGTATGACCCATGTAAGAAGGGTCAACTCAACAGTGTCTTCACAGCTCAGCCAACGAGGGCGTGAAGACCAAAAACAGGATGAGTAAGCTTGAGGGATGGTGGGTGGGCATGTGAATGAGTGGTGGAGACTTTATCCAAGAAGATCAAGAATTACAGTAGGTACGTAATTTTCATATCTTCCTGGACTTGAAGTCTTCACCACTCATTTACACTAGTGGGAGAGTGCCGAGCTAAAAGCAATCCCTCGAGAAGGGTGGCAGGAGAAAGAAGCTCACTTAGGACAGAAGTCCATTAAGGATTGTCCTGCCAAAGGAAGGGTGCTGTCTGGCATGGACAACCAGGGTGTAGTGCTTCACGAAAGTGTGCACAGAGCTCCAAGTGGCCACGTTGCATATGTCTGCAATGGGCATGTTCTGAATCTCTGCCAGGGATGCCATGACTGCTCTGGTAGAGTGGGCATATACTCTGCCTTCCAGCATGACCTGCACCATCAAGTAGCAATAGCAGAGACATGCTACCAGCCAAGCTGAAATGCATCTGATGGCAACAGGCTGACCAGTCAGGCCATGCTGAATGAGACAAAGAGTTGCTTGGATTTGTGAATCTCTTTCATTCTGTTGATGTAGAATCACAAAACTCTTTTTTACATCCAGAGAGTGGAGAGTATGCTCCCCTTCATTCTGGAAATTCGTAAAGTAGGTTAGAAGAACCAAGGGTTGGTTCAGGTGGAATTCTGAGACTACTTTGGGAAGGAATTTATGGTGAGTCCTGAGGACCACCTTGTCCTTGTAAAATACTGTGTACGGGGGGGGGGGGGGGGGGGGGGTCTGTGACCAGGATATGTATTTCAGACATCCTTTGAGCAGATGTAATGGTCACAAGGGAGGCTGCCTTCCAGGTCAGAAACTTCAAGTCGCAGGTTGCTAGAGGCTCAGAAGAATTATGGGTGAGCATGTCTAGCATGAGATTGATATGCCATGCTGCTACCAGTCTCCTGACTGGTGATCTAGTGTGTAGGATACCTTTAAGGAATCTCTTGACTAAGGGTAAATGAGCCACTGAAAAATTGTGTATAGGCTCGTGGTAGGCCTAAATCATGCAAAGGTGTACCTTTACTGTTGAGTATTGCAGTCCTGCGTTTGACAGGTCTAGAAGATACTCTAACACAAGCAAAGGGGTGCAGGGTGGACTTTGCACACCTAGCACTGCTAGGTGGATGTCTGAGATTCTCAGAGAGAGATGTTGAATCTATCCACTTCTATCTCCTCAGGAGCCAGGCATGGAGATGAAGGGATCACAGGTCAGGATGGACCACTGGACCTTGTGTCAAAGGGTCCATCAGAAGGGGAAGTAGTCTCGGAATAACCTCCGATAATCCATTGATTAACCAAAACCATATCTGATGAGGCCACTATGGAGTGATGAGAATCATGCTGCCTCCCCTGTGCCTCTAACTTGAGTAGCACCCTCTGAATTAACCCTTAGGCTGCCATCAGAATTAGAATGTATAGGAATTTTGGACTGATATATCAATCTGTGGCACAGCAAAGGTTAAGGGAAGAGGAGAAAATGTGAACAGAAAGCATCTTGTCCACCACAGTCTGAATGCATCCTGACAGAAAGCACCAGGTTCTGGATTTCTGGAGCAGAATAGAGGCAGTTTTGCATTGAGTGGGGATGCAAAAAGGTCCAGGTCTGGAGTGCCCCACTCTTTGAATAGCGATTGCATGATGTTTGAGTCAAGAGACCACTCATGTGGATCCACTTCTGTTCTGCTAAGGTGATCCACCAGATCATTCTGGATTCCTGGCAGGTAGACTACCTGGATCAGTGCTTCTTGCTTGATACACCATTCCCACACTCTCATGGCTTCTCTGCACAGAGGGTAAGCATGTGCTCCACCCTGTTTGTTGATGTAGTACATCACCACCTTGTTGTCTGTCTGAAGGAGAATTACTTTGTGACAGAGGACATCCTTCAGGGCTCGGACAGTGTACAGGACAGCTCTCATCTCCAGGACATTTATGTGCAGCTGGTACTCATTCTGCCTCCACAGGCCCTGAGTGTGGAGGTCCTGACAATGAGCTCCAAAACCGGTCAGAGATTCATCCATGGTGATGGTGATCTGTGTCTCCAGCGGGGCAAAGGGAAAACCTTGGAGAAGGTTGTCATCCTGAGTCTACCAGGTGAGTGACCTCATTAGAGGCCCTGTCATCTTGATGTGGAATGATTGCGAATGCATGGTCAGAGACCACTGAGTGCTGAGCATCCATTGTGTGGTTCTCATGTGCAAGTGGGCCAGGGCACTGTGAACATGGACAGTGCCATGAGACCTAGCGTTCACTGCATCGAGAGAGCCCAAACTGAGTTGTTCTCCTGGATGAAGCAGGCCATCTGGAGAATGTCATTTTTCCTGCCTTCTGGGAGGAAGGCTCTTGCCCTGGACGTGTCCAGTAGAGCTCCTATGAAGAGAAGTTGCTGGGAGGGTTGAAGCTGTGATTTTTCCAGGTTCATGAGAACTCCCATGGATGTGAGGAACTTGGAAGCCATAGAAACCGCTTCCTGTGTCCTTTGTCTGGAAGTGCTCGCTAGGAGCCAATCATCCAGGTACGGGTACACCTGAATTCTGAGTTTTCTGAGATGCACCACAAGTACTGCAAAGCACTCTGTAAAGACTCATGGCACTGAGGAGAGCCCAAAGGGCAGGACTCTGAACTGGTAGTGTTTCTTCTGCAGCTGAGGGGTTTGGTTCTTGTTAAAAGCCCCTCGGCCTTTACCATGAAAGGACTGTCGGTTATGAAACTGCCAGCTGTTTTGGCCCCACTGAGGGGTGGCAGGGGCTGGTCTGGCCATCATAATAGCAGTCCTGGTTTTCTGAGTAGCCTCCAGTGCCTGCTCTACCTGTGGGCCAAACAGATAAACACCATCAAAGGGAAAATTCATGACACTCTGTGCTGAACATCATTAGTGAAGCCTGAAGTCCTTAGCCATGAGTGATGCCAGGTGCAGATCCCGGCTGCTGCTGCTGTAGAGGCAGTGTAAAAGGCACCCATAGCAGCCTTAAGTTGCTGATTGTTGAACTCAATGCCCCTAGTGATGGTCTGAAGAAGCTCCGAGTTAATGCCTGATTCTGGAAGAGCCTCAACCGTTTCTTTGAGTGAATCCCAGAGGGTATGCTCATACTGAGAGAAAAAGCCCTGATAACTAGCACTACACATGCCCAGGGTAGCAGCAGCAAACACTCACTTTCCCAAAGTCTCTATTTTATGGGATTCTTTATTCACTGGACGAGCCGTGGACTCCTGGGGAAGCACAGCTTTGTCATTTTCTGCCAGAATCACTAGGGCATCCGCAAAGGCTTGAGAAGCAAGAATTGGTCTATCCTTAGAGGGAGTGTACTTCCTGTCTGTGGACTTAGCCACTGAAGTAATGAGCACTGGTCTGTCCCACACCATTTGTGAAAGAGTCTCAAAAGAGGGTTGCACCAGTGGTGTTAGTTCCATAGGAATTTTAGGGACATGCAGATACTGAAAGAGCAAAAGCTTCCCAGGATCCACCTTAGAAGTCTGAAGAGAGAGGGTGGAATTTATATTCTTCAGTAGAGACTTAAAAGAGAGGTCTTTGACCACAGGCTCTGCTGAAGTGGAGGGCTTACTCTCCACTCCAAAAAATGAATCCTCTTCCAGATTGTCCCCTAATCGTAGATTAGGATCAGACTCAACATAGTCTCGCACTACCCCAGAAGAGATAGGATAGTATAGATAGGAAAGGGAGGAAGAAGGGCAGGAGGTGCCACTCCCTGAATTGGATTAAAAAAACCCAGCACCGAGGAGGTGCTGCACGTGTGATCAGCAATGGTGCCACCGAGGGCAGTGCCACGACTGACGCCAGCAAAGCGCCTGGGTTCCCCAAACCCAACACTGGGACACCCAAAGCTGGAGACCGAAAAGTATGAAGAGGAGTAGGAGAAGAAAGCATTACCTGTGCCAGCCCCTGTGCCGCAGCCATGTAAGGGGGATAGGAATGAAGGAGCGATGTCGACAGAACTGAAGAAGGTGTCATGCGACCAGGCTGACCCAACCACTCCACCAGCAGGCCCATTGCCCCAGGCCCTGGGGGTCTGGTCCGCAGGCAAGGGCAGTCAGGACAACTGCTAGACCCACTGCTCAATAAGAGCAGCCCAATGATGAAATTGTTCACCGGAAGACCCCCACCAGGGGGTGGGGAGGGACTCCAGAGCCGAGGACCACAGCTACTATGGACCAAGGCTGCAGGCAATCCAGACGGGGCCGGGTCAGCCTCCTGTCCCCACTACTGATGATCTCCATGCAGACATACCAGAGGGTGACCTCAAGTGGTACCGCTTCTTCGACCAGTGGGAGGAAAAAGAGCACAAGGCCGAGCAGTACTGAGTCCCCAACTGGGATCGGGAAAGGGCCTGCTTTTTTTTGTGCTTTCATGAGGACCGCCCTTCCTCCTGAGCACCAGACTGATCTTGGTCAGACTCTCCCCCAAAGAAGGTGGCAGACTGGACCCAGCCCTGCTACTAAAACAGCTTTCAAGAAAAGTCTCCCTACTGTCACCAGCACCATTCATGGTCGACTCCATCAATGGTGGGCTGAAGAAGACTTCCCTTCTTCATTGCTTCAAATGAAAATTAAGAAAAATATATACTTTTTTAAAAAATAACATTACAAAGAACTAAATTAAATCAAATACCGAATGACTAAGCTGCTGTTGTATAGACGTAAAGATTTGACTCCTGGTGAGTGAGCGACATTGTCACTGAAGCACACTCAACGGTGGGAAAAAAGGAACTGAAGTGGTTGGAGGGTCGACGCCAAGATAGCCTATACTGCATGAGCCAGCCTCGCGGCACCGTGCATGCATGGTCCTACCTTGGCGCCGGGCCTCCTGAAGATTTTTGGCTCCCGTTTGGGTCCTTGCACCTCTGGCATAGTCCCACTAGCATGAATGAGTGGTGGAGACCTTAAGTCCTGGAAGACTGACACATATTCCCCCCCCCAAAAAAAAAATTTAGTGGCAATATAAAAATTAAAAAAAAAAATACAAATTCCCAATGGGATATCATTGGAACTTCAACAAGCCATAACTCTCTCAATATTTGGACTTAAGGGACAATCTACAGTATATATCAAAACAAAGGTCATAATGAGTACTACAAGAATAAATTAACATTACATACTGACCATAATTTTTGATCTTCTTGGACAAGTCTTTACCATTTATTCATACTTCTAGGCTACAAGCCGGAGCTGCTGGGACCCTGCGGAAGCCAAAAAGCTTCAGGAGGGCTGACGCTGAGATAGGACCATGCATGTGTGGCACCATGAGGCTGGCTCACACCTGTGTAGTTTGCCTCAGCGTCAACCCTCCAACCGCCTCAGTACCTTTATTACCAAGCAGGTGCAGCATAATATAAGCTAAGAAACACCTAATCTAACAAGGGCATAAGATAGCCCAATTGACCCATATAAGAGGGTCAATTTAAACAATGTCTTCACAGCCCAAACCAAATGAAGGAGTAAAGACCTGGAACGGACTGAGTGAGCTCAGGAGATTGTGAGTGGGGGTATGAATAAATGGTGAAGATTTGTCCAAGAAGATCAAGAATTATGGTGAGTACGTAATTTTCATATTTTCCTGGACTTAAAGTCTTCACCATTTATTCATACTTCTGGGTTAGAGTACCAAACTAAAACCAAATCCCCTGAGCAGGGTGGCAGGAGACAGAGCTCACTCAGGACAGAAGTCCATTAAGGATTGTCCTGCAAAAGAAAGCATGCTGTCTGGTATGGACATCCAGAGTGTAGTGCTTCATGAATGTATGCACTGAGCTCCAAGTAGTCGCTTTGCAAATGTCATCAATGGGAACAGAGTGGATCTCCGCCAAGGAGGCAGCAACCACTCTGGTAGAGTTGGCACACACTTGGCCCTCCAACTTGACCTGCGCCACAGAGTAGCAATGGTGAAGACATGCCATTATCCAAGCAGAGGTACATTTGATGGACACTGGCTGGCCCAGCCAGGCTGCGTTGAAGGACACAAAGAAC
The DNA here is from genome assembly GCA_016271365.2 of Neoceratodus forsteri. Taxonomy (NCBI): domain Eukaryota; kingdom Metazoa; phylum Chordata; order Ceratodontiformes; family Ceratodontidae; genus Neoceratodus; species Neoceratodus forsteri. Next base: position 1,294,768,835 of record CM028129.1, read on the forward strand.
TGCTTGGCTTGATGGATATCCCCTGTTTTATTGATGTAGCCTTTTTAATGTCCAAGGGATGAAGGGTGCATTTCCCTTCATTTTGAAAGTTAGAGAAATAAGTGGGAAGAAACAAAGACTGGTTGAGGTTGAAATCCGAAACCACTTTGGGTAGGCACCTAGGATGAAAATGGAGGACCACCTTGTCTTTATGAAAGACGGTATATGGAAGGTCTGTGACCAAGGCATGTATTTCAGAGACCCTGCAAGCAGAAGTGATGGTCACCAGAGAGGTAGTCTTCCAGGTCAGAAACTTCAAATCACACATGACTAGAGGCTCAAAAGGTTTACATCTCGACCAAACTGACTAGGGACATGGGTGCATTGCATCTACATATTGAGCCACTGGAGAACCAGGTGAGGGAATGAAACATCTGAATATTTGGACTGCCTGAGTTGGCGAAGGGGGAGGATCCCCTGGGATCTGCATGCACCTTTCTTCCAGACCTGCTTGGCTTAGGGAAGGAGGACTCACCACTTTCCTTGGACTAGGCATTCCGTATTACCCCCCCTCATAGGCCGCCTCAAGGTTAGTGTGGTCCCCATGGTCTCCATACGCTTGTGGTGATTTGTCCTAGCGTGGGCAACTGAGATCGTGTTTTGGCTGCATCCAGACGCCGGAGAACTTTCAGGTATGGGATGCCACTTTACTAATCTACCCAGACTTATCATACGAAACCCACCAACGCCTTCGAACATTTGATGATGTCTGCAGTTGCCTACGACAATTAAAAGTTGCCCACCAGTTATTAAATCCTGCAAGGTTGTGAGTTGTGTGGAAGGACAGGGGTTTATTTATTTAATGACCTCTCAGAGGTGGAGAAGGCATTAGTTTGCATGGAGCAGGAGATGTCCCAAGAATTAAGGCCTGCAGGCTCAGAAGGAGAGTGACTGTATAATGAAGCCCATATGAAGGGTATAGTACTGACTATATGGAATGGGTCCCCCCATTCTGTTAATTGTTTTCTTTAAGCTTATCTTAGTAATCATTTTATGATACAGCTATCTGTCTCATGTTTGGAAAGGTATAATATGTTAAAATATTTGGGAGGGGGCCTGAAGATGATGTGGAGCCTGGACTTATAAACTTTGGATCTTAATATCCTTCTGATGTGCCTAGAATCCAAGGGACTATATTGGGACTTGGGATTGGTTGCCTTAATGTCATCTATTTAAGGGGCTAATACACATATTAATCAGAGTGTTGGTTAAAAAGAGTACTGTTTATATTGAGGAAAGTACAGTTACGTAAGAACTTACTGTAACAGTAGATCTTTGAGTGAGGCTCTAGCAGTAGGTAATTACATATAGGACTGACGCCGGCTGGCGGCAGAACACCCCACGGAAAAATTTCTAGCTAGCAGTCCCTGGCGAGGGACCGCCCCATGACAGGTGACCGGCGTCATACGACGTCGGTATAAAGGGGCGGTCCTGGACGCCTGCCTTCCAGTTCTTTCCCGCCACAGGCCCGGAAGGCCCGGACGAGAGAGAAGCAGATCTTTCCCTCAATGGAAAAGGAGCTGAAAAAGCCTAGGGGGATGGAGGGCAGGAAGGTATTACCTACTGCAAGAGCCTCTCTCGAAGATCTACTGTTACGGTAAGTTCTTACGTAACTGTACTATCTTACTTTGAGAGGGCTCTTGCAGTAGGTAATTACATATAGGACAGAATCCCAAGCAGTCTGGAACAAAGGAAAGGCACTGGAAGGAGGAACTACTCCGAGAAGTAGCAAACCACCTTGCAAACCTCAAGATAGCAGGCCTTGCAAGACAGCTAACCTGAAGCCTGCTCTACGGTGAGAGGCAATGTCCAAACTGTAATGTTTAGTAAAGGTATGGATAGAAGTCCAAGTGGCGGCAGCACAGATGTCTGCCGCAGACACATTCTTGAAACAAGCAGCAGAGGTTGCTACTCAGCGAGTTGAGTGACCTCTGACTTGGCCCAGTAGGGTCTTGTACTTGTCATAACAGAAAGTGATGCAATGAGCCAACCACTTTGATAGGCATTGCTTGGAGACAGCATTGCCTTCCTTTTTGTGAGCAAAAGAGATGAACAACTGATCAGTCTTTCTGAGATCCTTCGTCCTGTCGGTGTAGTATCTCAGGATCCTGTGGACATCCATGGTATGGAGCAAGTATTCTCCTTGGTTGGAGTATTGCGTGAAAAAGGCAGGTAATTCAATAGACTGATTTAAGGTAGACTCCGCTACCACCTTCGGAAGAAACTTGGGATTCGTGCGAAGAGCTACTCGTTCTTTGTGAAAAATCAGATAAGAGATTTTGCACATAAGGGCCTGGAGCTCAGAAATTCTGCGAGCGGAAGTAATGGCCACCAGGAAGAGAGTCTTCCATGATAAAAACTTCAAGTCTGCAGAAGCCGCAGGCTCAAATGGAGGAAGGGTAAGTTTCTCGAGGACAAAGTTCGAGTCCCAAGGGGGAGCTGGAGTCCGGACAGGGGACCTGAGATGAAGGACCCCTCTGAGGAAGGTTTTGGATACCTCCAGCTGGGCAAATGACTTATCAGTGAAAGGGACATGGTAGGCTGAAATAGCCGCCATATGGACTTTCAAAGATGAGTGACTGAGACCCAGGTCGAAAAGATGACGCATGTACTCGAGAAGAATGGACACAGGACAGGAAAAGGGCTCCACGTTCCTGGACGCAGCCCAGATGGAAAATCTTTTCCATTTCATGGCGTAGGTGGACCTAGTGGAGGGTTTTCTAGCCTCCACCAAAATCTCGGCCACCTTAGGAGAAACGCTAAAACGAGATTGAGCTAGGTCTGCAGGAGCCATGCATGAAGTTGAAGGGACTTGAGTTCCGGATGGACCAGGGTCCCCTGATCCTGGGTCAGCAATCCTGGAGATAAAAGAAGAGGAAGAGGAGGAACCTCTGAGTATTGTTGTAGAAGAGAGAACCAAATTTGCCTGGGCCAGAAAGGAGCGATCAGAATCATTCTTGCTCCTTCCAAGGCAAGCTTCTGCAGCACACAAGGGACCAGAGGAACTGGGGGAAAAGCATAGATGAATCTGCCCTTCCAGCTTAGAGATACAGCGTCGCTCCAGAAAGCGTCTCACTCTGGAGCGAGCGAGCAAAAGATTGGAAGCTTTGCATTTTGGTAGGCGGCGAACAGATCTATCTGAGGGGTCCCCAAATCTGGAAGATGCTTTTTAGAACTTCTTCGTCCAGTTCCCACTTGTGTGGTAGAGCCGACGAGCGACTTTGTCTGCCAGGACATTGTCGACTCTCAGAACATGGATCGCCGTGAGGTGAAGGTTGTGAAGCGTTGCCCATTCCCAAACCCTCATCGCTTCCCTGCACAGTGGGTAGGACCGAGTCTCTCCCTGCTTGTTGATGTACCACACCACACACATGTTGTCCGTTTGGATGGCTAGGTGACCGGGAAGGATATATTGGTGAAGGGCCTGGAGAGCATACAGCACTGCTCAAAGCTCGAGCACATTGATGTGGAGAACTAACTCCAACTTTGACCATAGGCCCTGGGTTCGGTGAGGACCCAGATGGGCTCCTCAACCTTCGCCTGAAGCGTCCGTGGTCAGAGTCTGATCGGGGGGAGGAAGAAGAAAAAAGGGAACCCCCCCGGAAAAGGTTCTCTCGAACCATCCACCATTGCAAGTCTCTTATCATCGGTGAGGAGATCAGAACCAGATGATCTAGGTTGTCTACCCATTGATCCCACTGAGATCGGAGAGTCCACTGAGAAATTCTCATGTGGAGGCGTGCGCGAGTGGAACCATCGGGAGGGCCGCCGCCATAAGCCCCAGTAGACGGAGCACCGACCTCGCCGGAACCCTCCTGTGTTCTGATAGGAGGGAAATCTGGGACTGGAGAGAGGCCCCCCTGTCCGGAGGCAGGAAGGCTTTGCACATTGTCGTGTTGAGGATTGCCCCAATGAACTGGAGCCTCTGTGAAGGATCCAGGTGAGACTTGGAATGGTTGATGGTAATACCCAGGCCAGTGAAAACCTGCTGGGTGAGGGAGAGAAAATGCAGGAGTTCCTCCCTGGATGGAGCCACCAGGAGCCAATCGTCCAGGTAGGGAAAAACCTGAGCTCCCAAAGTACGCAGGTGGGCCGCTACCACCGCCAGGCATTTGCTAAAGACTCAGGGAGCCGAGGAAAGACCAAAAGGGAGCGCTCAAAATTGGTAGTGGTCCCCCTGGAATGCAAACCTGAGGTACTTTCGGTGCGAAGGGCAAATGGGGATGTGCAGGTATGCATCCTGCATATCCAGTGCACAAAGCCATTGGCCCGGCCGGAGCAGGGGCAAGAGAGTTTGAAGGGAGACCATCCTGAACCTCTTGTATTCCACATATAGGTTCAGGGAACTGAGATCGAGAATGGGTCTGAGATCTCCCATCTTCTTTGGTACGAGGAAGAAATGGGAATAGTAACCCGTCCCGTGGAGGTGAGGGGGGATGGGCTCTATAGCCTGCTTCGAAAGGAGAGCAGAGATTTCTTCCCTGACCAAAGGAAGATTGTCCCTTGAGTAAGAGGAGTTCGGGGGGGGGTGACGTGGAGGTTTCTGGAGAAACTCTATGGAGTGCCCCTCTGCTATGATCTGAAGCACCCGTGAATCCGATGTTATCCTCTCCCAACCTGGAAGGTGGAGGGAGAACCTCCCTTCTACCGGTTCCTCTGGGGCGTCCGGAGGCGGTGGGTGAGGGAAGGAGTCAGGTGGTGTGAGGCAGCGCCGCAGCTGGGGCACTCGTTGCTTTTTTGGGCGGCGGGGGCCTGGCAGCTGGGGGGGCCTGACATTTAGTGGCCCGCCTTCCCTGAGGTTTAGCATTGAGGCCGGCTGACGCTCAGGAAGGGACGGCGCTGTGGAGGATGGGGACAGTACATTGAATCAACAGACTTAAGGGCCATCCCCTTCTCCTGCAAGTCAGTGATGATGTCCTTGACATCACCGCCGAAAAGCACAGAACCCCTGAAAGGTGCTTCTTGGATTGCTGACTGCACCTCCGGGACCAGACCTGACACACAGAGCCATGCATGATGCCGAAGACTTATGGCAAATGCAGAGCTCTGTCCTGTAGTGTCCACTGCATCATAGGTCGTCCTCAGAATGTGATGACTGGCCGAACGAGCAGAACGGACCAGGTCGGCTAACTCCTGCTTGACTTGGGAGTCAGGCAAGGAGTCAATCTTAGATTCCACCTGGGTAAGGACAGCCTTCTGGTAATCCCCCATATGTGCTACATAATTCAGGGCCCTAATCCCTAGTGTGGAAGAAGCGTAGATCTTCCTTCCATACTGATCCAGAAGGCGGGACTCCTTATCCGGGGAAGACGAGCTCAAGTGTTTAGGGTGTGCTGACCAGCTGTGAGTTGCGCTAATCACAACCGAGTCTGCACGGGGGTGAGAGTCTAAGAAGTCTACACCCTCCGGAGCCTGGTATAGCCTGTTCAACTTCCTGGGAAGTGGGGCTAAGCTGGACGGTTGCTTCCAAATAGTGGAAACAAGGTGGGCGTGAGGCTCGATCCAGGGTGGCACTGGGTAGGAGCCGTAAGGGGCAAGTCCAGATGTTCGGTGAGTTTAACCCATTGAGGATCTGGCTCTAAGGAATGCCACTGATGGACTTCCTGGATCTTCCTGAGCAACTCCGTGAAGGAAGGATCCTCCGGAGGAGACTTCGGAGGAGTCCTCGGCTGGGGCTTGGACAGAGAGCGCTGCTCGTCGTCTTTCTTGGAACACCATCTGAGGCCTCCGAGGAGTCCGAAGAGAAGAAGAAGAAGAATCCGAAGCAGAGTAGGACTCCCTAGCTCGTCTAGGGGGAGGAACGGGTTCCTTAGGGGGAATCCCAGAACACATGTCCTGCCCCTCTCTGGATCCTGAGGGCAAGGCCCAGGAATCCGGAGGAGGAGAGGGAGTGTGCTGTCTGGGGCGTACGAGAGCCGGGGGTGGCACCGTCGCTGTAAGATGGCTCTCAACTTCCTTGGTGAGCTGAGTCTTGGCCTCAGCCCACCAGGAGGCAAGAGTCTCCTGGAGATCCACCGGTGGCCTAGGGGGCGGTGGAGGAGGAGGAGGAGGAGGGGGATAGTTGTACGGATGAAATCCATAACGAGAGTATCCGTAACCTGGCTGCGGGTATACCGGAGCTGGGTACTGCGGCGTCGGGTACTGCGGCATCGGAGGAGTCGGCGCCAGGTAATGCGGCGCTGGATACTGTGGGCCTGGGAAAACCGGCGTCAGATAGGACGGTGGATACCGAGGCACTGGAGGAGCTGCCGGAGCAGACGGCCCAGCCAGGTACTCTACGGGCGGATCCACCAGGATAGGCCCATAGGGTGGAGGGCCCAATGGAAGAGGAATATCCTCTGCCGGTGTCAGAGAGGCCAGTGTCGGAACCGGCGTTGGCGAGACCGACGTCGGAGGAGCCAGCACCGGAGCCAGCATCAGGGGAGCTGACGTCAGATCTGGCTCTATAGGAAGAGGATCGGACGGCAGCCCAGGATCCCGAGCCTCATCTGGGGACGGATGAGAAAAATCCCCAGGGTCGGGCAGGGGGGACTGGGGCTCCCTGACAGCAGCGAGGCTGCGGGAGCCTGGCACGAGACAGACGGCTAGGGCTGCACAGAGGCTCCGAGGCCCCGCGCACACCGGAGGAGCCGACGTGGCGCGAGGGGGCTGAACTCCAGCGGACGCCAGAGGAGCCAGCGCCTGCATCGGGGGTCTGTCATTGGAGACGGGCCGAGAATGGGAGGGGGCCCGGTCAGAGGGAGACACTGCCGTGCGCTGCCCCGAAGGGTCGAGTGACTTAGCGGCCTTCTCCCGGCGGACAGCAGAGGAGCTGACGTCCAGCTTAAGGGAGGTGCCCGCATCAGTAGGCCGCAAGCCTGCGGCAGTACTGGGGGCTGGAGCCTCCTTTTGCCCGGAGGCACCCGGCGGGCTTGAACGTGAACCTGATGGGCGGGCTGACACCTCCTCCTAAGCCTTGGAGGCTGCGCTGGACAATCTCGGAGGATAAGTTACCTACCCGCTGACCCGGCAAGTCACGGAGGAGGAGGCCTTCTCCGGTGCCTTCCTTGTCCCGCTTCTTGTGCCCTTCAGGAGGTGACGCCTGCCAGTTTCTTCAACTCCTTCTCCACCAGCGGACATCTTCTTTTTTAGGAGATGGGCTTGAGACTGCTGGCATCGTCTGTGGGTGGCCGCGTTAAAACGTAGGCAGTGCGGACACTTGTTGACCGCGTGGTCGGGGCCTAAGCAGAAAAGGCAGAGGGAGTGACCGTCTTTGTGAGGCAGTTGGGCGCCACACGAGTCGCACTTATTTTTGGAAGGGGACGACATATACCGATGTTCGCCTGACGATAGAAATGTAAAATACAATAATAAAACTTTTTCGGAAAAAAATGACGAAGTAACCGGACTGAGCAACAGGAACTTAACCGCGAGGCACTGCATGAGCTGACGGCGGGAAAGAACTGGAAGGCAGGCGTCAGGACTGCCTTTATACCGATAATGTCGTATGGCGCGGTCACTGACGTGAGGCGGTCCCTGCCAGGGACTGCTAGCTAGAAATGTTTCCGTGGGGTCCTGCCGCCGGCCGGCGTCAGTCCTATATGTAATTACCTACTGCAAGAGCCCTCTCGAAGTAAGATTATTTATTATTATGGAGCTGTTACCTTTTTTTTTGTCTTGCAACTTATGGGGGGATTGTGGGTTAGCTTACACACTGGCGGGCTCAGCTGGGGCCGGTTGGTGTCACCATCCGCCTTTGGAGACCTCCTAGTACTGTAGGCTTTCGAATTAAATTTACATCTTAAATCTCTATCACACATGAGTACTCCTCCCTCTTCGATTAATTAGAGGTGGGTTTGATCATTTGTGGGATTTTAAGTCTCATGGTATGTCATTTTGTGATTGTAAATTTGTAATCTGCCTGTTTGGACTGCTTTTTGTGAGTGGAACTTGCACTAAAGCTTAATAAAAATATTATGCAAAAAAAAAAAGGTTTATGAGTGAGCATGTCTAGCACAAGATTAATATCCCAGGGGGCAACTGACTTCCTAACTGGGGGCCTCGTGTGAAGAATGCCTTTGAGGAATCTTTTGAATAGAGGTATTGAGCCAGGGACATGTTCTGGACTGGCTCATGATAGGCAGAAAGTGCATAGAGGTGCTCCTTTATAGATGAGTATTGCGGCCCTGCATCTGAAAGGTCTAGCAGGTACTCCAACACTTTCGGAGGACAGTGAAATGGATCTGAGTAGATCTTAGCACACCATTCAGAGAAATGCTTCCATTTATCTGTGTAAGTCTTCCTGGTGGAAGGCTTACAAGCTGCCAAGAGGATACGTGATATTCACTGAGAAACTTGAATGAATGAATGAATGAATGAATGAATGAAACTTTATTTATATGGCGCCTTTCTTGAACCAAGGCACCTTACAATAATTTAAAACAGCAGCCAATAAATAACAAACACAGGTCGATAAATAATTCATACTAGCTCTGAGCTCCATCATAATAAATTAACTAAAATTTATATTTGACCATATATAGGTCTTGAAACCTGTTCATTTCTATCTCCTCAGGAGCCAGGCTTGGAGATGAAGGGAGCACAGGTCAGGATGGACCGGGGTCCCTGTGTCAGGAGGTCCATTCACAGAGGTGGTTGCCTCAGATGGGCCACCGACAGTTTGTTGATCAAAGGAAACCAGCTCTGTCGAGGCCAGTATGGTGCGATTAGAATAATCTTGCCCCCGTGCATCTCCAGTCTGAATAGCACCTTCTAAATTAATGGAAGAGGAGGAACTGCGTACAGAAAACGTCTTGTCCATAGCAGCCTGAATGCATCCTGACAGAAAACTCCAGGTTCTCGATTTCTGGAACAGAATAGAGGCAGTTTTGCATTGAGTGAGGACACAAAAAGGTCCCGGTCTGGACTGCCCCACTTGTCGAAAAGCAACTGCACGACATCTGGAGCAAGTAACCACTCGTGAGGATCCACCGGATCATTCTGAGTTCCTGGCAGGTAAACTGCTTGAATCATTTCCAGCAGCCAACCACCCACCCCAAGGGCACTGGAGGCCCTGGACTAAAGCTGCCTGTCCGCCACTGAATTTCCACACCAGGAAGGCGCACCTTGGCCCCAGCTGGGCTTATTTCAAGTTTCCAGCTGCCAGCCACCCACACCGAGGGTACTGGAGGCCCCAGACTGACGCTGCCTGCCCGCCCCTGAATTTCCATGCCAGAAGGTGTCCCTTGGCCCCAGTTGGGTTTATTTCAAATTTCTAGCTGCCAGCCACCCACCCCAATGGCACTGGAGGCCCCAGACTGAAGCTGCCTGCCCGCCCCTGAATTTCCACACCAGGAAAGTACAGACACTTGCTCAGTGCTCCCGCAGGCTTGGCACAATGTGTATTTCGAATTCTGGAACCACTATTCTGTAACTTCTGCCAGTATTGTTTTTAGTTAAAAGCCTGCCAGCCTAGTTTAAAATACTGATCTTTTGCTGACCCAGTTCTATTGCATTTCAGTCTGTTTCACTGCATCAAGCTAAGCCCCACCGGCTCCCCTCCCACCCTACCTGAGTTATTTCTTATATAACCCCACTAGGTCACATGACTAGGGACTGTAACTTACCAAGTCCCTAGTTTCGCCTTAGCAGCTTATACATTCTGGCCACTAGAGGGCTGCTCTGTAATAGCTACTCCTTGGCTCCTACTGTCACTCACAGTTTTAATACAGTCTGTGACGCTTGACCAGCTGGTTATGATTGCTCTATGATTTTTGTATATAGAATGTGGTATGTGAGTGTCTCTCATGAGACAGCCTGTGGGATGGCCCTCCCCCCAGGTTTCAGTTAAAATGACAGGATATATATTAAACCAACAGATCTCTGTAATGTGATTAACTTCCTTGAGACATTGCATTTTATGGCCTGGTGCTGCTTTGAAGTGGAAATGAAATGGGACTTTATGAGTCTGTCAGAGGATGGAGATCATAAACTTTTATGACGTCTTAAGAGGAAGAACATTTAATATCAACTGGTGTTAAAAAGCTATACTGCACCTAAGTGAGATATGGAAAAGTCATAAAAATCCTTTGATGTGGCCTGGGAAGAGGAACTATTTGAGATCAAAGGAAAGGCTTGATTTCAAGACTGTCATAATTTGGGAAATTTGTTTTTGTTGAAGTCACAGTATTTAAAATATCTCCTGACAGGAAGATCATTGCTTGTATAATTTGTTATATTCAACAAAGAGGAGCTAGATGACACACAAAAGGGGTGGAGAGACACAGTTTAAACTGAATAATGTGGTTGAACTTAGTGACACATTTCTTGTTGGACTCTTAAGAAACAAGATGTCTGATCTAACTTAAGCACTGTATAGAGGTAATACATTAGATAGAAAAAGTCTAATTCTATTGTGGTAGGAGTTTTTGTTTGTACTTTTCCTTGTTTTCTTGTAAGTGATTGTATGCTTTGTGAGACAGTGTTCTGTCTTTATATTTTATATATTTTTATCCATTTTTAAGTAAACCTTTCATTTAAAAAGACTGCCTTGGTGTGTCTTGGAAGTCCTTTCTTTTGCATGTGACGTATAGATGGCTAAATTTGACAACTGTTCATAAGCTTGATGGTGTTACCAAACTGGGAAAAGCTAAGAATATACCTAAGGTCTTTTATAGAGTTTTAAGGGTTCATTTTTGGATACCTGGTTAGGTGCCCTTAGGCGAAAGATATTTGGTATCCCCCCAAAGAGCAGATTATCTGAGCCTGTACATTTGGGTACGCTAGCATAAGGTTCACAGTTTGAATCCCCCCAGAACTTGAGACCAAAGATAATTCGGACTCACAAGCAGACAGGAGGATTACCCTGTCTGTTACCTGTTCACAATACTGCACTCAGAGGTTGGCACTGTGGGAACAGAGGCATGACCTGCGGAGTGCGTTTGTGACAGATTGGTTAGCAGCAGTGCAGATAAAGTTGGTAACACAAGCTTTAACTGTTCAGTGTGTCAGCTTAATACTGTACAGCTCACTTACAAAAAAAAAAGCAGTGATTTTTTTTTTAAAGGAAACAGAACTATGTCATTTTGCTTACAGTCAAGTTCCTACCCGTTTTATTTTTTTTCTGTAATGCAAGTTAGAGTAGCTGTAATTAGGGAAAAAGATGGCTTCCAACTACAATGGGCACACTGTAGACTACTCGAGACAGTTGTGCCAGGACAGAGGAGTCCAGTATGAGGGGAGAGCCACCAAGCAGAACCTCATGGATGCCCTGATGGCAGCGGATGTCCAGAGCATCGAGTCACTGACTGTGATTGTAAGGGACCAAACCATGAACATGGAGGGGCCAGCAGCCAGTGCAGTGTCCAGATCCAGTGAGGATGACAGCAGGGCCAGTGCCAGCGAAGGGTCACAGCAGCAAGGGAAGGTCACCAGCATTCTGGAACCTGAAGCAATCAGGCTGCAGATTGAGTTGTGCAGAATGGAGCTGGAGTTTCAGAGACGGGAGAAGTGAGAACAGAGAGCTGCAGAGGAGAAGAGGGAGTGAGAACAGTGAGCTGCAGAGGAGAAGAGGAAGTGAGAAGAGCGAAAGGCGGACTGTGAAGAGCGTGAGCACCAGCGAGCTGCAGAGGAGAAGAGGGAGCATGAACAGCGAGATGCGAACCGTGAGGAGGGTGAGCACCAGAGGCGACATGAACTGGAGAAGCTACAACTCCAACCACCAGCACCAGAGCAGGTAAGTGGCTTGGGTTTAACTGGAACTACAGGATTGGGTTACAAATTGATTTCCAAATTGATAGCTGAATTTAAAGGGGGAGGATATGGATGCCTTTTTAAATTCTTTGGAAAAAGTTTGTATTCCAGCTAAAATTTCTAGAGGGTCCTGGAGCTTTCAGCTATCCCCGCTACTTACTGGGAAAGCTCGGGATGCATTAGGTCACATGGACAATGAGGACAGTAATGATTACAGTAAACTTAAAGCTGCACTTTTAAGAAAAGTTTAACTGCTGAAGCATACAGAGCTAAATTCTGTAAGCTCAGGAGAAGCCCTGATATGAGCTATGAGGAGCTAGCCATGAAACAATTTCAGTTTTTAAAACGTATGTGGGAAGGAATTGAAGCAAACTCTGTAGATAAAATTGAAAATGCTATTTTGTTAGAATAGTTTTTTTGGGCATGCCCAGCAGAGCTGAAAACCTGGCTTGAGGACCAAAATCCCAAAACAGTGCAAGAGGCTACCGAACTCTCGGACCGTTATGCCAAGAACAGACCTGCTCTGAGAGTGAATGGGGCGAGTGAGGCAGTGCAGAAAGGGAAAAGCACGCCTTCAGGGCAGCTAAAACCCTCACTGCCTCCACCGAAACCAGTTAGCCCCAGGTTTCAGAGAAAAGATTTATCTGAGAAAAGAAACGAATGTTGGGTTTGTAAAGAAACTGGGCATATTGCCAGACAGTGTGTCCCAAAAGAAAGAGCAATACGCAGAATGGTACTAGGATAGAAGTGGGTTGTTTGTGTGTCCCTGGAAGCATGCCTGTGAATATGAGAGAACACATGCACCCAGTCATGGTGAATGGTGTACAGACACAAGGGTTAAGGGACACAGGGGGCATCCCTGACATTGGTAAAAAGAGATCTGGTAGAGCCTGGTCAGTTTATTCCCAATAAATATGTCACTGTACAAGACTTCACTGGTGAGGAGAAAACATTGCCACTCGCTAGCGTTCTCCTAGACTGGGGTGAAATGGGGAACTGTGCAACAGGTGGCTGTAGCCAAAATGTTAGCAGTTGATGTCATCCTTGGCAACAATCTCAAACAGGGGATGGTGTGTGCAGTTACCCATAGCCAAGTGGCAAGGGAAAATTGTAGTTCTCTGGACCCCACAGAAGCCAGTGTGGAAATCCCTGGGAGGCTGATTCCCCAGCCTGTGTCTTCTGATCTGGAGACGAATGAAAAGGGGGGTAGAAATTTCCCCAGTAGCAATTAACCACACAGCTACGGAGGGTTACTCCGAAGAAGGAGGGGTGACCCATTGTCAGAGGGATAGGGATGACAGTGATCCTGAGTGCCCCGATGCTAGTGCTAGGGACCCTAGTTTAGAGACTGAAGGGGACCTGTCCCATACCTTGGGAATGTGTAAGGAGTTTGCAGCTGCTCAGAAAAGTGACTCTAGTCTAGAGAAGCTGAGGGCTTGGGCAGACTCTGATGGAGCACAAGGATGTGATGGTAAACATAAGGTTTATTGGGAAAATGGACTCATGTATACTCAGGCTGTTCAGTCAGAGGGAGGGGTGATAGGCAGGCAGCTTGTCATTCCCCAGGGATATTGTTAGCAATTGCTCGAGATTGCACATGATATTCCCTTGTCTGGTCATCTGGGAATCATGCGAACTATGCAGCGGCTGGCCCAGAATTTCTGTTGGCTCAACTTCACCCAGCAGGAGAAGGAGTATTGTAGATCTTGTCACCAGTGCCAAGAAATAGGGAAGGCAGGTAAGAAAACCCAAGCCGCCCTAATTCCATTGCCCATAGTGGAGAAGCCATTCCAGAGGGTGGGAATGGATATTGTGGGGCCTTTAAATACCCCTAGCTCCTCCGGGAAGAGGTTCATCCTGACTGTGGTGGATTATGCCACCCGGTACCCTGAGTCAGTCACCCTATCCTCACTGAGGACAGACAACGTGGCAGGTGCCTTACTTGGGATTTTCTCCCATGTTGGGTTTCTGCAGGAGGTTATCACTGATCGAGGGGGTTTCTTCATGTCGGACCTGATGAAATTTTTGTGGGAGAAGTGTGGGGTGGCGCAGAGATGCATGACACCTTATCACCCGCAAGTCAATGGGCTTGTGGAAAGATTTAACGGTACCCTGAAGTCAATGCTGCAAGTGTTTGCTGAACAGCATGGGAGGGACTGGGAGAAATACTTTCCCCACCTGTTGTTTGCATACAGGGAGGTGCCCCAAGAGTCGACAGGATTTCCCCGCGTTTGAACTCTTATATGGACGCTGGGTACGTGGGCCCCTAGACTTGATCTGGGAGAACTGGGAAGGCAAGCGTACCACCCAGGGAACTCCCATAGTGGATTACGTCCTTAGGTTTAGGGAAAGGCTGAAGGAGCTTATGGGGACAGCCTAGAGCAACCTGTCAGCTGCCCAACAGAAACAAAAAGTTTGGTACGACTGCAGAGCTAGAGCTCAGTCGTACATGGTGGGTCAGGAAGTCATGGTCCTTATTCCAGTCCAGAAAGACAAGCTGCAGGCTGAGTGGGCAGGACCGTACAAAGTAGTTAGGAAGGTAAATGATGTAAACTATATCGTAGAGTTACTTGACAGAAGACAGACATAAAGAATGTACCATGTCAACATGATGAAGCCATATGCTAATAGGGCTGACATGGTGTTCGCAGTATGTAGTCCTGGGGAGGGGGCGGACAAAGAAGACCCCCTTCTGGACTTGCTGGAAGAAAGCAAGTGGGAGTCCTCTGTGGAAGCAGTAAAATTGTCTCCCCAGCTGGCCCCAGACAAGATCCAGGAAGTAACGGAGATTTTAGCAGACTTTGCCCCCCTGTTTAGCACCAAGCCTGGACTAACCCCCTTAGCGACGCACAATGTGGAGACAGGGACACAGAAGCCCATACGGTGGACAGCATATTGGGTGTCAGAGGCTGTCCAAAAGGACATTAGAAGGGAGGTGAAAGAAATGCTGGATTTAAGGGTAATCCAGAGATCCCACAGCCCCTGGCTGTCTCCCCTAGTCATTATGCCAAGCCAGATGTCTCTACTCGTTTCTGTGTGGACTATCGTGGACTGAATGCAGTCACAAAGTCAGACACCCACCCAATGCCCCGGACGGACGAACTCCTGGACAAGTTGGGGAGGGTGACATACTCATTACTATTGACCTGACAAAGGGGTATTGGCAGGTCGAGTTAACTGACAGAGCTAGGGAGAGGTCGGCCTTCATCACTCCGATAGGCTTATTTGAATTTAAAGTAATGCCATTTGGAATGAAGAATGCGACTACTTTCCAAAGGTTGGTGAACCAGGTGTTAAATGGTGCTGAGGAGTACGCCGTGGCATACCTGGATGACACTGCCATCTTTAGTGCCCGCTGGGAGGAACACCTGTCCCAACTTAGGGAAGTGTTGGTCAGGATACAGAGGGCTGGGCTCACTGTCAAAGCTGAAAAGTGACAGGTGGCCATGGCTGAAGAGGCATACCTTGGGCATATTGTAGGCCAGGTACAGCTCCGTCCTAACCAAGTAAAAATAGAAGTGATCAAGGCATGGCCCAGACCAGAAACTCAGAAGCAGGTCAGCAGTTTTCTAGGGACAGCAGGGTACTATAGGAAATGTATACCCAATTACAGTGCCCTGGCTGCTCCCCTATCTGACCTGGTAAAGAAAAGGATGCCTAAGAAAATTACCTGGGAACCAGCCTGTGAAAAAACCTTTACCAGACTGAGGGAAGCACTGTTCAGTGCTCCTATATTGACAAGTCCTGACTATAGTAGGCCCTTTATAGTTCCGACTGACGCCTCAGATGTGGGTATTGGGGCAGTACTGAGTCAGACATCCAGCCAAGAGAAAGATCACTGGTAGTGTACCTGAGTAAAAAGTTACTTCCCAGGGAGCAGGTATACTCTACTGTGAAAAAACAGTGTCTTGCCATAGTGTGGGTCCTAAAGAAGTTACAGTCATTCTTATATGGGCAGCATTTTGAGGTACAAATGGACCACAACCCCCTGGTTTGGCTGACCCAAATGGGAAAAACTAATGGTAGACTATTAAGATGGATTCTTGCCTTGCAAGGGTATGACATGATGATCTTACATAGGGCTGGAGTGACTAATCAGAATGCCAATGGACTGTTGTGTGTTTATGAGGAGTGAACTGATTTGGGAAGCTCATTCCATGCAGGGGATAGCGTCCCCAAATTCAGTCTAGGTGGAGAGGATTGTGATGCTTGGCCAGCTGGTTATGATTGCTCTATGATATTTGTATATAGAATGTGGTATGTGAATATCTCTCATGAGACAGCCTGTGGGATGCCCTTCCCCCAGGTTTCAGTTAAATTGACAGGATATATATTAAACCAGCAGATTTCTGTAATGTGATTAACTTCCTTGAGACATTGTATTTTATGGCCTGTTGCTGCTTTGAAGTGGAAATAAAATGGGACTTTATGAGTCTGCCAGAGGCTGGAGATCATAAACATTTATGATGTCTTAAAAGGAAGAACATTTAATATCAACTGGTGTTAAAAAGCTATATTGCACCTAAGTGAGATATGGAGAAGTCATAAAATTCCTTTGATGAGGCCTGGGAAGAGGAACTATTTGAGATCAAAGGAAAGGCTTGATTTAAAGACTGTCATAATTTGGGAAATTCGTTTTTGGTAAAGTCACAGTATTTAAAATATCTCTTGACAGGAAGATCATTGATTGTATAATTTTTTTATATTCAACAAGGAGGAGCTAGATGACACACAAAAGGGGTGGAGAGACAGTTTAAACTGAATACTGTGGCTGAATTTAGTGACACATTTCTTGTTGGACTCTTAAGAAACAAGATCTCTGATCTAACTTAAGCACTGTAAAGAGGTAATACATTAGATAGAAAAAGTCTAATTGTATTGTGGTAGGAGTTTTTGTTTGTACTTTTCCTTGTTTTATTTTAAGTGATTGTATGCTTTGTGATATAGTGTTCTGTGTTTACATTTTACATATTTTTATCCATTTTTAAGTAAACCTTTCATTTAAAAAGACTGCCTAGGTGTGTCTTCAAAGTTCTTTCTTGTGCATGTGATGTATAGATGGTTAAATTTGACAACTGTTCATAAGCTTGATGGTGTTACCAAACTGGGAAAAGGTAAGAATATACCAAAGGTCTTTTATAGAGTTTTAAGGGTTCATTTTGGATACCTGGTTAGGTGGCCTTAGGCGAAAGATATTTGGCATCCCCCTGAAGAGCAGATTATCTGAGCCTGTACATTTGGGTACGCTAGCATAATGTTCACAGTTTGAATCCCCCCAAAACTTGAGACCAAAGGTGATCCAGACCCACAAGCAGACAGGAGGGTTACCCTGTCTGTTACCTGTTCCCAATACTGCGCTCGGAGGTTGGCATTGTGGGAGCAGAGGGCCTGACCTGCTGAGTGCATTTGTGACACAGTCATGCAAATGTCTGTGTATTTTCCTGTTAACACTGGCAAGTTCTCTTGCATCCCATCAACTGCATTGCTTCAGTATCAACTAATCCCTTGCATATCCTCCTTTTAACCTTGGTAAGCCTTCTTTTGTTCTTTTTTAAGACCCCAGCCTACCTTGCTTAGTAGTACTACTACCTGGCATCAAGTTCAGCATCTGATACTGAACAATTAAGCCCCTAGCCCCCTCCTTAAGTATGATGTCCACTCTCTCCCGCCCTTCTCCCTCTCCCTTCTTTTTATTTCCTCTCCTCCCGGTCCTGATCCTCATCTCTCCGGCCCCAGTACACCCTCTGCTATTCCTCATCCCCCTTCTCTCCCTGCTACCTCATTCATCCTTGCAGTTACTCCTACTGCCCCATATGAATTCTGGTCATACTTTCCACTCCTACCCTCTGCCTCGCTCTTCCACCCTCCTAGTTATCTTGCCTATCTTTGCTTCACAATCCCCTGCTCTCCTATCCCTCCATCTTCCTCATCCCCCTAAATTCAAAACTACAATACAAATGTCCAAAATTACACTACCTCATCTTAGTCATCCTCCTTCTCTCATCAGGAAATATCCACCCCAAGCCTGGCCCACCATCTTTATCCTCTTTGGCTGCCTCCCCTAGCTCAATTGGACCCAGTCCCCTGCCCCCCTTGGCAATTCTTAATGGGCTTAGGCTCACTCACCTGAATGTTTGCAGCCTGCTACGCAAAATCAACCTCATCCAAACCCTTGTGGTCTCCTATTCTCCTAACATTTTAATTATAACTGAGACTTGGCTCACAAGCAAAATCCATGGCAACTCTATCACTATTCCTGGCTACTCCCTCTACAGGCAAGACAGGGCAGGATGGGGTGGGAGAGTGGCCTTGTACATCCAGTCTACATTGCAATCTACCACTGTTCTATTGTCTTCAGTCCCTGCAAACTACGGGGCCCTAGTCACATGTATTACTCTCCCTTTCACTGTCTCAATCTTCATAGCTGGCATCTACAACTGTCCTAGCACCCACCCCACAGTTGCAACTGAACTTATATCTTCCATTACCTCCATCTCGCAGTCAGGTGAGCTGTTCATTTTGGGAGACTTAAACTTAAATTGGTTGATACCTAAATCGAGCAAGATTCAAAATGATATTGCTGTACTGAACCCCACTCAACTCATCCTCGAGCCCACATGTCCTAATCTTAAAACTCAAAATAACACCCTGCTTGACTGGGCACTCACCACTCACTCTCACTGTGCTATCAAGTCAGGCATCCTCCCTGATGCCCTTAGTGACCACAAGCCAATCTTCCTTGTTCGCAAGGTCCACTGTCTCAAACTCCCTCATAAAATCACTCAGCTTCGCTCCTTTAAATCCCTAGACGTTGCCCCACTTCAGTCAGAACTAGCATCCACTGACTGGGCCCCTCTGTCTTCTGCCCCCTCTGTCAACCACTTCAAGGATAAATTCATCACCACCTGGAACACTTTCTCTCCCTTCAGACGGACCAGAGTTTGCGGGATTCACCTCTTCTGGATTACCCCTGAATTACTGGCCTGCCTAAGGGAGCATGACTGTCCCTGGAAAATACACAAACATTCTATGCTCCCCAGTGATTACACCAAGTACAGAATGCTCCACAACTCATGTACCAAAGCTACCAGACTGGCAAAGTCTGAGTATTTCAAATCCTCTTTCCACACAAACATCAACTCCCCTTCCAAATTCTGGTGGGTGGTCCATGCACTCTTCTCCCCCCCATCTCACCCACCCATTCTCAAAATTGATAATTCCTTGGTATCAGACCCAGACATGGTTACCAGTGAATTTGACGCCTACTGCACCTCCTGTGCCAAGATGCTTCTCAGCTCCCTCCCCCAATTCACCCTCCCCTCCTCTGTTCCTCATCCCTTGACTTGCTCCCACTCCATCTCTTTCTCCACATCTCCCCCACTGAAGCCCTAAGTGCCCTGCTCTCCCTGAACCCATCAAAAGGTTTCTCCCTGGATTACCTCGATCCTAAACTTCTTTACCTCTCTGTGCCTGCTATCATCTATGCTATTTCCCTAATCCTAAACTTCTCCTTTATGTCAGTGCAGGTCCCCTCCTCCTGGAAACATGCTGTAGTTCTTCCTCTCCCCAAGTGCAGCGACTCTTCTGCTCCTGGAAACTATCGCCCCGTCTTTCTCCTCCCTACCCTCTCTCAGCTTCAAGAACACCTGGTTCTCTCCCAACTTTCTTCCTTTCTCTCTGACTCCTCCTTTTTCACCCCATTCCAATCTGGCTTTTGAAAGAACCATTCTACTACTACTACCTCCCTCCCTCCTCAGGCTCACCAACTCCATCCTTACTTGAATGGATAATGGTCTGATCACCTCAACCATTTCTGTCAACTTAGCCAAAGCGTTCAACAATGTTTCCCACACCCTCCTTATTGGCACCCTCTCTTCAGCAGGCCTGGCCTCATCTGCCATAAACTGGTTTAATTCATATCTCACTGGAAGGACACAAACAGAATGAATCTCTGATTCTACCTCCCCTCCACTCCCTATTGACACTGGAGTCCCCCAGGGCTCAGTGCTAGGTCCCTTGCTCTTCTTCATCATCTTTATCAATGACCTTCCTTCAGCCTGCTCCTCCTCCTCCATCCACATGTACACTGATGATACTGTCTTGTACAGCTCCAGCAGTAACCCTGCAGCTGTGGAAACCAGTTTACAGCATGACTTCAGCCAAGTTCAGCTCTGGTTTACCTCACATCAGCTCTCCCTCAATGCCAAGAAGACAGTCTCTATGACCTTCAGCACCAGGCAGAGACTCTCTAAGCTTTTTGGCATGCCTTCCTTCCACACCCTAGATGGGACAATCCTTGAGGACACATCCTCATTTAGATACATTGGGGTTTGGCTAGACCAACACCTCAACTTCTCTGTACACGTTGATGCCATCCTGAAGAAACTGTGCCCCAAGCTTGGCCCCCTATACAGGAACCATAGTTGCATACAGCTGATTACGAGGCACAAACTTGTCCAGAAGATGATACTCCCCATTTTTGAAGATCCAGCACAGAGAACCACTTGCTACTGTTCAGGCACTCTAAAGCATCCTGAATGCGGGGCACTGTATACTGATCAGGGATAGTCCGCCGGTTCAAGGTGCGATAATCCACGCACATCCTTACTGTCCCATTCTTTTTTCTCACTACCACGATATGTGAAGCATATGGGCTTCTGGATTCTTGTATTACACCAGCAGCAAGCATCTCTTGCAGATGCCGTCTCACATCATCTATGTCAGCAGGCACCAGGCGTCGAGACCTCTCATGAAATGACCTTTCATCATGCAGCCGGATACTGTGCTCAGCTCCTTGTACACATCCTACATCCCATTCCTTTAAAGAAAACATCTGTTCTCTCTGGGCAAGCTTCTCACTGATCCTCATTTTTCATTCAGCTGGCAACAGAGAGCCACCGAAATCGAACAAGTCAGGCGTCACTCTGTCACTCTTCCCCGAACACTTGTTACTGGGTAACACTGCACTATCTGCACAATGTACATGAGCCAGGGTGCAACCTCTCTTTACTCGAATCTCTCTATCAGACACATTATGAACTTGAACCATTACCCTTCTGGCATAAGCATGGGCTCTGGCAGGCAAAATACTTGGCTAGACCAGCAGTCCTTCCAGCAATTTCCCATCGCCTGGTGCATCCAGCATGAGGATTTTATTCTTGACATCCTTTCTGATATGAACTTCCCCCTGTAAGGTACACTGGGCATTTGGCACCAAAATCAGAGACTCAGGATCCTTCTTCCAGACAGCTCCAACCGGTTCCTCTGGGTCCACTTTTTCAGCATCTCTCTGTGCCTCATAGGCCTTCTTGATCAAGGCCGTAATTCTCAAAGCTCTACCAGTCCTTGACCCTTGTTTCTCATAACCTAACTGCGTCAACCATCCAAACATATGTGCATTCATACCAATTAGTAGATGAATCCCATCATACAGTCTGGTAGGGTGACACACTAATGCCAGGGTCTCTACTTGCTCGACCACTCCAGCCACGGAGGTGGGAAAAGACAGCCAAATTCAGATACATCTGGAATAGGGGTAGGCCTTCTCACTTAACCCCCAGACATGCAGTTCTTCCAATGGTTGTAAGGGCACATCAGACAGATGCTTCTGATACCAGTCCTGAAAAATAATTGTCACTTGGGAGCCACTGTCTAATACAGCTCTTGTAGACACTCCATTCACCTACACAGTACCCTCCATAAAGAGACCCACTATTCTGTACCAGTCCAGAGAGGTGGTAGCAAGGGCCTGGGTAGATGATCTAGCCACAGAAGGACGCGAGTTAGCATTTCTGGGACCCTCACTGTGATCATTTCATGCACCTCTTAACCACTGATTTGTTCTCCAAAGCTCTCCTTGTAGCCTGTATGCAACTTTGTCTGTATCTTTTGGGGACCTGCATTCTTTCTTCATGTACCCATCCTCCCCACAATTATAGCAAAACATACCTTCCTGAGATTGAGATGGCCGAGGCATCACACTGGGCGCCGGGGTGGGGGTACTTCCAACAGAAAACCTTGGTCCCACCTCTGTCAGTGGTGTGGTGAGCATTTGGAGACATCTCATCAATTCCCTCACTTCCATAGTCAAGACATCAAGTTTTGAACTGTTATCAACATGAGGTGCCTGGGTGGGCACCCCAACCCCCATAGCAGATGTTGTCTGATAAGGATCAGAGCCTGTACTTGTAGGGGGCCCTTCATAAGGAGACTGTTTTTGCTTCCCTGAACTCCCTCAGCAGTTCATCCCAGGGTGGGGCATCTGTAACCGTCCATCTGTGACTGGGCCCCCCTTGGCTAACATGGGGATCTCGGATTGTGTCATGAGATTTTGATGATTCTGGACCATCAGCATCTGACCCTGCACCTGGAGCAGGGGATGTAGCAGCTACAACTGCGCAGGGCTCTGACAAACCTTCCTCCTCCTAAACTTCCCGTACCTCCCTCATCAACACATGGAAAGGCAAGGGACTGGATTTCCTTTGATGCAGTTGCAATTTGAGTAACACCCAGCTGGAGTGCCGGGCAGAGCAGAGTATATGATCCAGCCTTACCCAGTCCACTTCACTAGAGGTCCAGCCCCCCCTTCCAAAAAATGGTTTGTAAGATCCCCTCTAATCACTCCATATAGGCAGATAACAATTCCCCCGGCTGTTGTCTAACTTCTTTAAGTCTCCATTTCAAGGCCTCAACACTAGTGGTACCCCCAAACACATTCTCAAGGGTGACTATGTACTCTTGGGCTTTGGCATCAGGGTTAGAGGACCTCAGGGAGCGAAAGATACATTGGGCGGGTCCCTGGAGGCTTTCCCCCAGGCGGGCCCTTTTTTTCAGCCTCCGAGCATTGCCAGTCTTGTACTGCAAGAGCAGTAGAATTTATCCAGGTCTCCAGATCTACTTCCCCATTTGGAGTAGGGCGGATACCAGAGAATACCTTGAGTTTGCGGTAAGGTCCATGACTACTTGCTGGCTCAGGGGCTGGAGTAGGTGTGGATGTTGGGGGTGGTATGCCCCCTGGTGGCAAGAACAATTTATTTAGGTCCTCCACAGTTTTCCCTTCCTCCCGCAACAATTTAGCACATTTCTTCTCAAAAGTTTCAGATAGTGGGGGGGGCTCATTCTCCCTAGGGTCTTTACTGTCTTTAGTTATTACTCTCCAGACAGTGAGGGCTTCCCCTGGGGTAATAGTCTGTGGCACTTTAGAACTGTCTATAGGGTCCTTACTCTGTATTAGGACCATGAAAGTTTGGGCGAGCAGATCAGCCTGTCGCCCCACCACCACAGGGTTTTGTAAACATTCGACCTTGGAAAGTACTCCCTCTACAGTGTCCTTACTGGTACCCAGTGGGATATCCAAGATAAGCATAGCATTTTGGGGGTCGATCTTCTGCCCAGTACATCACCTCACCAACTGGTGTACAGCCACTTCTGTTGGGGTATCCATTTATTTTTAACAGTAATTCGTAAATGTGGCCACTAGAGGAAACAAAATCCCAGTGGTGAGCCTCCAAGATGTAACCCCTAGGTGGCGCTATCCCAAGGGCTACTACCCCTGCCTGCTTGGCTACTAACAGGTTGAGGGGCCTAGGTCCAATGGCGGGTGCCTCCACCCAGAGTTCAGGGTTGATAGTGGTTAGACTAGTTCGGGTACAGCCCTCTGGGACACTGTGACCCCCCCTTTGTTTCCACTAGTGGCCTACACAATACTCGGGAGTTACCTTCCCAATACCCCACAAATGCACACTTCTTACACATACAGTAACACTTACCCTCAGAACTGATGTCTTGCAGCACGTCTCTGAGGACCCCCTGTAAAACAAGGTTAGGCAATATACACAAACACAATGCAATGCTTTTTTCTACATGTACTGACACCACAGACAGCATATAGTTCAATAACAACAAATCTGATTTATTAGAGGGGGCAGTAACAAGGAGGGGGTAATCAGGTTGATTTGGTTTTGAAATATTCAAATCACAGTACTGTGCATGCATATAGGGTCCAAAATGTTACTCTCTGGTTAACCAGGATGGTGGGGAGCTAGCCAGGGTCGGTGCAGCTGGTTGGGGCCCTTTGATGGAAAAACACATGCACACACAAATTGTAATCTGGAGCCCTGGGGCTCAGTTCGTGAAGAAATGAAACAGCAATAATCAGATGACACACTTGTAATCGATTAAAGGCTGCAGGGAGATACCCAGATTTGTACTCACAATACCGAAGCTGAAAGCTGGATGGAGGATGTTCTAGCTGGATTGCCAGAAAAACGAGGTATAGAGATAGGGTTCTTGTGGCTGGACCCAACTGCAGTTTATAGCAAGCGGATTTAGTCCGACTCAAGCTGGGATCTGCTTCCAGCTTTAGCACACAGCTCACAGAAAAGGGGGACATAACATCGCTATTCCTCACAAGCACTACGCACATTTATATGTAAAAGGAAACTACTATACCAGGCAGCTGCTTCTCGATCCCGATCGCAAACGCTTGCTAGTTACACGGGAGCACACACAGCATCAGCAGTCCCTGACAGGCCGATCGCACTTCAGCAAATCTTCGGTTTTCTACTGGCAAGCCTGGTTCTACACACTGCTTCCTCCTCTTCAAAACTTGGATTCAGTCGAACTGGCACTTACAAATGGCTACAGGCCAACTTCAGGGCCTCCCACGAGCTTCCCGCGCAAACTGCACGCTACATCAGAAGCAGGGCTCCTTCTCTCTTCACTGTCACTACTGATCTGAGCTTTTCAGTAACAGAGCAGGGCATTTCCTTTGAGTTCCTCTCAGTTTGGTTGGCTGGTTCGGATGTCACTCACAATAGGGCTCCCTCTGTTGGTGCAAAAAGGCGCCAAGGTCCAAACTACATTTCCCAGAGGCACTGGCCATATAGTACATAGGTGGCTGGTTCCACAATGAGAGTCCAAGTTTTGATTTGCCAGCAGCAGGCTCCATTTTAAAGGTCCCCCCACACTGATTGGTCCAGTTCAGCAGTTCAAAACCAGAATGGAGGGCTAGGCAAAAACAGTTCAGACTGCAAAGAAAAGCAGGTTAGACAAATTGAATTTTCATTATTACTCTAAACAATTCCTGGCAGATTGTTACAACTTTTGAAAGAGCTCCCTCTGCGCATTTAGCGACGGCAGAAACAGCGAGTTAACAGCAGCCCAGGCAGGACTCAGGCATTCAAACACACAATCCCCCTTCTAAATTAATTATGTCTGCAAAGAAGACAGCTCTTAAAGAGACAGTACGTGAAGGCTCAAATAGCACTCACTTGGAACCACATTTAAACAGCTTAGATGCCGAACTCCTCCAGGCTTGGAGCATTCCTGCAAGCTCCTGGAAGACTTCTGGGAACCCCCATTTACAGGGGGGTTACATGGAGTATAATCATTATCGATGAAGATGCATGACTGGACGTAAAATACCTTCTGTCTTCTCCATGCAGAGAGCAACAGTAGTTCTTCGGTTGCAAAACTTAGGAAGTGGGCTATTATTGATCACAGGTGGTCATTTGGATTCATTGGTTTGGGGCCCAAGGCCCGATGCACCCGCTCCATATTAAGTGGGAGGTTGGAGGCCATTTCCAGGGCACTCCAGAGAAGGGTAACCCAAACTTTGTAATGTACTGCCCTTCAGATCCTTCCAGAATACAGTAGACCAGGATATTTTTGCACTGGGCCCTGTTCTCCACATCCTCCTGATGGGCCTACATCTGTGCTTGCTGCTCTCATAAAATCTTGACGGTCTCCTCCAGCTCATCAACCCAGTTCTCTACAGTGCTGATCTGTCATTCTGAGTCATCCGCCCTCTGTTCTAACGTGGCAACATCCCGACGGAGCTCTGTACAAAGTTGCTTGACTTCGGACCGAAAGAATAGTAGTTCTTTATAAATAGTTTCTAACTTTATCTTTTTATTTTTAGTGTGTATGAAGCGCTGAGTTTTGGATGAATCCAATCAGCAGCCCCTATCCACTGATGCCTGTAACTGCTCCGACTTCAATGCATTTTGAAACAAAGCCTGTGGATCCTCCTGCATCTTGTAAGTGTGCTTTCTTTCTTTTTTTTAAATCTTGGGAGCGCTGGTTATCTGTCCCCTTCTGAATACGTTTTGAAGTACAAGCTGTGTATTTAAAGCAAGTATTTGGGGAGTTTTAGTGAAGGGAATCGAGAGCTCTGATAATCAAGCTGCCATCTTGTAGTAGGTGCAACTAAAAGTCCCCACAAGATTCCTTATTGATAGGACGTGTTGGTACTTCCTGAGGAAGAACAGCTTTGTCATTTTCAGCAAGGATAACCAACACATCTGTGATGGGTTGCAAGGCTAAAATGAGTCTCTCCTTGGGAGGGACATATTTCCAATCTATGGACTTGCAAATAGAAGGAATAGGGGCAGGCCTTGTCCACACAACTTCAGACAAAGTCTCTAAAGGTAGGAGAACAGGTGGCGTAAGGTTCACTGGAATATTCAGAACATGAAGTCACTCCAGGCGCAAAAGCCTACCTGGGTCTACAGAAAATGTCTTAAGAGCCAGGATTGCCCTCATATTCATAACCAAAGACTGGAACGAGAGATCCTCCACTGGGTTCTCAACTGGCACTGAGGGCTTACCATCCAAACTGTAGAATGAGTCTTCAGCAATGAAAAGGTCAGGATCAGACTCATCCTGCTCCATGTCAATCTTGGAGTGAGCACGGGCTATTCCTAATAAGCTGCTGCCTGGTCTGGGAAAAGGAGAAACAGGACACACCAGACCCGGTACCGTGGATCCCGGTGCCAGACCTGCTGTCATGGACTCCGATGCTGGATGGGGCAGCACAGGCCCCGGCACTGGACACGGCACCACAAGTCCTGTCACTGGATGTGCACCAATGCCTGCCTGGATAGTGCCACCTGAAGATCCATTCCAGGCTTAAAAAAAAGGCAGGAGAGGGGAATGGTATCTGTGCTGGCCCCTGCAAGGAAGCAGAATGAGGGGGAAAGGCATGTGGAATTGGTATTGGTGGCACAGGTACCAGCAAAGGAGAAAATTCTGTTGTTGGTACCAAACATACAGCCTGCCCCGGAGGATCCAACTGCAGCTCTGAGGCTCCTAGGCTTGAGGGGCCCCTGGAGCCAGATCTGCCAGAAGGGGTAAATGAGACAGATGCTATACCCACTGCTCTATTAGAGCAGCCCACTGATGAAACTACCCACCTGAAACCCCACAAGAGGGCAGAGAAGGGCTCTGATGTTGAGAATAAGAGTGATCGTGAGCGGATGCCATCGGGGAACTGGAGGGAGACGGAGGCAGTCTGCCACTCCTGACCACCAAAGACCTCTTGGCAGACATACCAGAGGGCAACCTTGAGTGGTACCACTTCTTCCTCTTCCCATGGGAAGAGGAAGAACTCAAGGCAGAGTGATGTTGGGTCCCTGACCTAGATAGGGAACTGGCCCACTTCTTTTTGTGTTTATGGGAAGACTGTCCTCCCTCCCTAACACCGGACTGCCCATGGTTGGATCCCCCTTCCGAAGAGGGCGGTGAACCGGACACAGTCCAGCTGCCAGAGCTGCCTTCTAACTGAGAATCCCTACCATCACCACCTCCATCCATGGTTGACTCTTTCAATCGGTAGGGCTGAGAGAAAAAATAATGAAATAATTTTTTTTTTTTTTTTACAGAAAACAACAAATCAAACTACAAACTGAGTGACTAGACCCTGTTGTGGTATAGACATGAATATTTGACTCCTGACAGGCAAGCAGTGTCATCACTGAAGCACACTCAATGGCAGGGAAAAAAGGAACTGAGTTGGTTGGAGTGTCGATGCCGAGGTAGCCTATACAGGCGCGAGCCAGCCTCACTGCGGCACGCGTACACAGTCCTACCTTGGTGCCAGTCCTCCTGAAGATTTATGGATCCTACAGGGTCCCAGCTCCTCCAACTTGTAACCCAGAAATATGAATAAATGGTGAAGACTTTAAGTCCAGAAAGATCACATATTCCCTTTTAAACATGTAGGGGCAATGTAAAAAACAAACAATAACAAAATAAAAATTTCCATAGGATAACATTGGAGTGTCAACAAGCCGTAGCTCCCTTAATATTTGGACTTATGGGACAATCTAGATATCAAAACAAAGGCCTTAATGAGTACCCCAAGAATAGCACATAACTCACCCACAAACATTTAGGGGCAATATAAAAAAACAAACAATAAAAAATACAAATTCCCATAGGATAACAGTCCCTCAATAGTTGGACTTAAAGGGCAATTAATATATCAAAACAAAGTCCTTAATTAGTACTACAAGAATAATATATATTATTTCTCTAAATGTTTAGGGGCCGTATAAAAAAGCATTAAAAAATAAAAAATGCAAATTCCCATAGAACAGATAACATTGGAACTTTAACAAGCCATACAATGGAGGAAATAAACTGCTGTTTCAGCAGAAATAGAAGCTCAGGCCATAGCAATATACATGTATGCATCTATAGAGGGATGGAAGCACAGAGCTCTCTCTCACAGGCAAGTGAGGATACATAAGAACATAAGCATTTGGTGGCAGATGGGGACTGAGTGGCCCATCCAGTCTGCCCTCGAACCTAACCCCCCTCTCCTATATTTTGCTATTTTTGTTTATACCATAGTGCCGGTCCCATGCATGTTTAAATGCATTCACCATCTTTTGCAGGCTGTTCCATGTGTCTATTACCCTCTCCATAAAAAAAGTACTTCCTGATATTGCCTCTGAGCCTTCCCCCTCTCAGGTGTAGGTTGTGCCCTCTTGTACACACCTCTTCATTTGCATCAAAGAGTTTGTCTACCTGAACAGTGTTTATACCCTTGACGAATTTGAACATTTCTATCATATCCCCTCTGTCCCTTCTCTGTTCCAGGGAGTACACGTTTAGGTCTTGGAGTCTAGACTCATATGGCTTGTGATGGAGGCCCTGCACCATCTTTGTGGCCCTTCTCTGAATTGAGTCCAAGCGCTCTATGTCCTTCTTCAGGTGGGGCTTGTAGAATTGGACACAGTACTCCAGCTGTGGCCTCACCAGGGATCTATAGAGTGGAATGATCACTTCTTATTTCCTGCTGGTTATTCCCCTGCCTATGCATCCAAGGATGCTGCTTGTTTTTCGTACCACTTTTTCACATTGAATCCCTGCTTTAAGTTCATCCGATATGATTACGCCTAAGTCCTGTTCAGTGCTGACCTCTTCAAGTTGATGCCCATCTAGGAAGTATTGAGTTCTTGGTGTTTTGCCAGGTGCATCACTTTGCATTTTTTAGCATTAAATCTAAGTCGCCAGTCAGACCACTGTTAACGATTATACTGTCTCAAAAAGTAAGGAAATTAATTGCAAAAAATGTCATTAATGTACTAGTTAGGGTTAAACTGACAAAAGTAGAGAAATGTGGTGTCAGGGTTGCCAACCCTAACACCCCACACTGCCGGCAGCAACAGAAAAAAACATTACAGTTTGACCTCTCCTGTGTCTTCGTAAAGCAGGAGTGGCATGTGCCTTGGGGTTGTCAACCCTAAGGCTCACCCCATTCTCATGTACTGTACATGTCTCAGCTTATTTACTGATGGAATGGGGTGAGCGTTAGGGTTGACAACCCCAAGGCACACATCATGCCTGATTTACAAAGACACAGGAGAGGTCAAACTGTAATAGTTTTCCTGTTGCTGCCACCAGTTGGGGTGGATTGTTAGTTAGAATTTTAGCACCACATTTCCACTACTGTTAGGTTTAACCATAACTAATGCATTATAAGTTTTTCGTAATGAAGATATATATATATATATATATTTTTTTTATTTATATACATACATACATACATACAGTATATACTGTATATCTTTATTGCAAAAACTTCGTTAATGCACCATTAGGGTTGAAGCGTAGCAATCTTATTTATTTATTTATTAAAACTAGGAACTGAAAATACCTATGAGCTAGAAGCTCATTTACATAGGTTCCGTGTCTTAGCCCACAAGTGTTACAGTTACAGTGCAACTGACAAACAATAAGCAAAAAATTTTATCATGTGATTCATAATGATATATACAATGGGGAGGTGGACTAGCGCCAAACTAACAATGAGAAAAACGAAGGATGCAAAGAAGCAGGTTTCAGTACAGTGGGTGGGAATGTCCAATAGGGAAGGGGGATCCCTGCTGAGGGGGAAGACAGAGGCTGGGTGGTGGGGTGGGAGAGAGGAGATGCAGCTGACTAAGCCTTGCAATGATAAAGTAGGAGAGGGGGACGAGGGGTTGAACAGATATGTGGAGTGGTCAGGTTGAGAGTAGAACAAAGATTTTTAGAGGTAGGCCATGAAAGCCTTGGGAGTGGGGTGAGGTAGATTAGTGCCCACAGTCACATTGTTTGTTGTTAGTTGCTTGATAGTCTCTCAGTTTGGGTTTGAAATGCCCAATTTTGGTGAGTGACAGGAAGCCTGCTCTGATGGAGTTCATCCATTTCGGTGCCCTAAAGGGGAAATGCTGCCCTTGGGAGGTCCTTTTGAAAAGTATTTTTAGTGTTTGATTGCCAATGTATCTAGTGTTCCTAACGCTGTTGTTGGACTGAAAGAGGCTGAGCACCCCTGGGGTTGAAAGGCCTAAGATGGCCTTCTTGGCTAATAGGCAAACTTGGTACTGTATTCTGTTATCCAAATTGAGCCACCCAGTGCATGCATAGAGCTCACAGTAGTGTGTAAGTCTGTGGGCTCCTAGGATCATTCTACAGGACTTATTGAGAGCAAACTTAATTCTCTGTAGTGCTGTATCAGAAGCTGTCCTGTAGACGAGACCGTGATCGATGACTGACAGGACTGAGGTGGTCACCGCAAGTTTAAGGGCCTCTTCAGTTAGACACTGCTTATGTCTGTGCAACAGTCCAATCCTGGTGCTTATGACCTTTGCAACCTGGTTGATGTGAGGCGAGAAGGATAGTGAGCAGTCCATGGTGATCCCAAGGTATTTGAAAGTGTGCACCATGTCCAACACTTCATAAAAGTTACAGTATTACGGATTTGCAGTTGGTGGGCTTTGTGTCTATTTTGTAGAGTGGCAAAGAGCATAGTCTTTGTCTTCCTATAGTTAAGAAGGACCTTGTGATTTTGGAACCATGACTCTACCGCTGAGAAGTTGGTCTGCATTAGATTTTCGAATGTAGTTGGGCTTGCATGACTTTAAAACAGGACTGCGTCATCGGCATACAAGATAATTCGGTCAGTGCAGACCTCCGGGAGATTGTTTAGGAATATACTGAAAAGTAGGGGGCCCGAGATTGAGCCTTGGGGTACCCCTGTTGTGACTTTACAGTGATTCAAGAGGGCGTGGAGGATTTTTACCTGCTCAGAAATTGGATCAGACAAGGAACCTCCTTTAGGCTTTGAAATTATATGGATTAAAATAAGCAATAAACAATTCCCGGTTACATTAGGGTTATGTTATAGACCCCCATCCATGGACACTGCTAATAATGACAACATGTGTAATTACTTGGAGAATCTTAATTTTAAAACAGACATTATTCTAATGGGTGACTTTAATTATCCTGGTATAAATTGGTCTACTGGTAATGGTCTTAACACACAGGAAAACAGATTTATTAGTACTATGTCACACTTAGGACTAGACCAGCTTGTTAAAACACCAACTAGAAATAACAATATCTTGGATTTAATATTTTCAAACATTAAAGGTGATAATGAGTCCATCAGCACTATGGCTCCATTAGGAAACAGTGACCATCAAATAATTAAATGGTCACTCAATTTTTTTATTAACAAATCTAGTGGTAAAACTGAATTTAAAATTTTAATAGAGCAAATTATAGGGCAATCAAGGAATATCTCTTGAGGTGGAATTGGGAACAAGATCTAATTGGGTTATCTGTAGAGAATATCTGGCAAAAGAATTAAGGAGGAAATAAAATTTTGTATCACTGAATGGGTACCAAGTCGGGTCAAATATATTGGACATAGGAAATCTCCGCCTTGGTTCACTAGTAAAATTAAAAGATTAGTTTTAGCAAAGAAAAAAGCATTTAACAAATATAAAAATAATATTTTGGAATCTAACTGGTCTAAATTTGTTATCAAAGCAAAAAAAGCAAAATACGCTATTAAAAAGGCAAGACAGGATCTAGAGTCTAACTTAATCAGTATACAACATGATAACAAGAAAAGGTTTTTCAACTATATTGGCTCCCTAAAAACCTCTCCTACCTTAGTTGGCCCATTAAAAATTAATGATGAACAAACTATGGCCAATAAATGTAATGTTTATTTTGCTA
This sequence comes from Neoceratodus forsteri, assembly GCA_016271365.2. Classification (NCBI taxonomy): domain Eukaryota; kingdom Metazoa; phylum Chordata; order Ceratodontiformes; family Ceratodontidae; genus Neoceratodus; species Neoceratodus forsteri. The sequence goes on from CM028129.1 coordinate 1,294,800,899, forward strand.
GCATATTTAAAAAAAAGGGTGAGTTTACGTGTTTAAAACCTTCTAAACTGGACCCCATAATTCAATTTACTGTAGTTGAAACTTTTAACATCTTTGATTCTTTAAAATCTTCCACATCAGTTGGTCCTGATGGTATTCCAGCTGTTTTCTTGAAAAATCTTTCTTATGAACTGGCGGGTGTACTGCCCTATTTGTTTAATGAATCACTACAGAGAGGAATAGTGGTTAAAGATTGGTGTGATGCTGTAGTTATTCCTATACACAAATCTGACTCTAAGAAGGAGATAAGTAATTACAGACCGATAAGTTTAACCTCGACCATATGTAAAATCATGGAAAGACTAATCCTAGGTAAAATCAGTACACATATTTTGGAAAATAGTTTGACCGATATTTTCCAACATGGATTTCAACCTGGAAGATCATGCCAAACCAATTTGTTAGATTTTTTCGAACCAGTGAGTGAAGCTTTGGACCATGGTATGCCAGTAGATGTCATCTACCTGGACTTTGAAAAGGCCTTTGATTCTGTCTCATATGATACACTATTTAATTGTTTATTAAAACTAGATCTTAACAATTATTTGACCAAATGGATAATGCAATGGTTATCCAACAGAAGACAGCAGGTATCTTTGAGGTTTTTTCCCCATGGACCATGGTTACTAGTGGGTCCCTCAGGGATCAGTCCTGGGTCCATTGTTATTTAACATCCTTATAACAGGTATGAATATAAAAAAGGTAACTGGATTATTAAATATGCTGATGATGCCAAACTGGGTGGGATTGTTAACAACTCTGAATCTATATCTATATTACAGGATAATATAAACCAAATTTCTGAATGGGTTAGCAATCATAAACTGAAACTTAATATAAACAAATGTAAGGTTATGTATTTTGGATGGAACAATAGATGTGCTAATTATTATATTGAGAACGACACTTTAAGTGTTATTACAACTGAAAGAGATCTGAGTGTTATTATTAATAACAAGCTGAAATTTACAGATCATCTAAATTTTACTGTTAAAAAATGCTCCAGATTAAGTAATTGCTTATTTAGAAACATTAAAAGTAGAGAACCATCAATAATGGTTCCACTATACACCAGTATTATAAGAGCTAACTTTGATTATTGTTCTTCATTTTGTGCACCCACTCAGAGGAGATAGGTTATCTAGGGAGAAGGTCCAAAAGGTTTATCAAGAACATAACTGGAATGGGCCAACTGACATATGAGGAAAGACTGAAACAACTAAATTTGTATAGTATGGAATACAGATCAATATGTAGTGATCTCTGTCTGCTTTATAAAGCAACTAGGGATGAATATTTGTTTGATACCTTGCATTTGAAATGGAACACTACTACAGTCCAAACTTGCTCGCATAATTTAAAATTACTTTTATTTACTAACTGAACTAATAAAAGAAATCAATTCTATACCCAGAGAATTGTTCCAATATGGAATTCACTTCCTTTTGAGGTTGTAAACTGCGTAAATCTGACACAATTTAAATCTAAATTAGATATATATATGAACAATATTAAATTTGTAACCCACCTAGCTTAGGTGGCATGATCCTAATGGGCTTGTCCCTTGATCATGTAATACACCTATGAACCTATGAACCTATGGGTAAAACCAGTTAGGTAGCTCCTGAACCACCCCACTGATTCAGGGGAGAGACTGATTGATGACAGTTGGTGCAGAAGTAGCTCATGTTTACTGTATCGAACGCTTTTGTTAAATCGCCATGATTGAAGGCATCGTGGATGAAACTGGTAAATTCTACCAGGGCAGACATGGTGCTGTGCTTCTTCCTGAAGCCATGGTGTTCCTTACACTGGAACTGGTACTTATCTAGGCAGTCTACCAGCTGATCACCGACAATCCTCTCTAGCACTTTTGGGGGGGGGTATTTAGATAGGCTGGTAGTTAGAGACGTTTGTTCTGTCCCCACTTTTAAATATGGGGGTTACCAAAGCCTTTTTCCAGAGCTTGGGGAATTTGGCAGTTGTCAAAGACAGGTTTAGGATGTGGGTTAGAGGATGGATTACTGTGTCAAGGGTGAGGGATAAAAGGTTTAGATCGATCGAGTCATGACTTGTCCTGGATTTCCCAACTGCCTTTGAGAAGTACTTTTTTGCCTCACGTAAAGAAACAATTTTAAGGTAGAAAGGATGTGGGGTTGTGGGCATGGAACCATTGCTTATGAGGTAAGAGCTGCTTGATGGATTGCAGAAATCGAGGGGGGAGTACTCGACTAAGGTCTGTGAAAGCTTTGTAAAAAATGTTGGAAAGCTCTTCGGGGTCCTGGGTCAGGTGTCCATTGTTATTAAGCTTATTGGGGGGTGATTTACAGGGTTTCCCAGTCAAGGTTTTTATGTTCTCCCAAAAATTTTGATTGTCCCCCCCAAGGAGTTATTTAATTCTTGTTTGAAGTATTGCCTCTTTGCAATGAGAATGGCACTGGGAGGGAGTAATCCAGAATTTGCTAGTGCCCTTCACTTTTCTTTTTTTGGTGGGTGCATATATGTTGCAGGACTCTTTGAAGGTACTCACAAAGTGCTTCAATGTGGAGTCCACATCACTGCTATTGTAGGTAACCGACCAGTCTTGTTGGCTAAGGTGGGTTTTAAGGGGGCCCAGGTGACCCTTCCTAAGAACTCTGGAGGTAATTGTCTTGGGGGGGTTGGTAGTCTTGTTAGACCATGTGCAGATGATGGGGGAGTGGTCGCTAATGCTGTTAGGGAGTACTGTGGTCTTTATTATCCATTCCGGATGATTAGTAATTACCCAGTCAAGTACAGTGCTGGTTCCAGTGCAGTAGCTCATCCATGTGGGAGATTCAACAAGCTGAGACAACCCCATGGATGTGATGGTATCTACATAATGCACACTTCAGGGGATGTCCGGTTGACATTGAAGTCCCATAGCATCAAGATCTCCGAGTCCCTATGGAGCCAGGAGAGGTAGTCTAGGGTTTCCTTAATGCCCAGAGACTGCTCTTTGGGTGTGATGCATACTGTGACTAGGGTAATGCATTTCCCCTGGGAACCTAATTGTACTTGAACTGGTAAAATCTGGGAGTTGCAGTCAAAAAAGTGCTCTCACTTAACCCCAAAATAATATGTAAAGACCAGTAGTGTAAATAATAACAGTGGTTCTTTAGTAAATCCACTTCCTTAATAAAGGTAAATCTTCTAAGGCTACAAGTATCTGCTTTTTTCCTGCAGGTTCTTGACAGACTAACGTCTTTTGAAGCCATTTCTCCTCACAGAGCGAGGTGCCTGTCTTAATACAGGTTAGATTTTTTATGAATCAGTGGTTAGAAAAATTAATAAAATGAATACCTGTTGAGGTTTGTAATGCTAAAAAAACACTTTTTTTCTAATTAGGTTGCCTCTTTGATGTATGGGCAGCACCCCCACCCCCACCAATGTTTACATTTTGGTCCCTTTATTGTGGAAAAATATTTATTTGCCTGAATGGGCTGGGACCTTCATGAATTATTTCTGATACAGGCGTGTTCCTCCTGTTTTCTCACATTTTTTGTATAGTTAAAGCAGTAGCAATTGTATGTATTTCTTTAGTTCTAGAAATACAAAAAGAAAAATAAGGTTTAAAATATTTCTTTCTTTTTGCCTTTTAGATATGAATTGGCTATCTAACATTATGAGGTGGTTACACTACGAAAGCTCCCTGTCTGAGGAAGGAACTTTTTGTTCTGAAACGTTACACTATGGAATAAAACAGTTTTTAGAGCATTTAGAAGATTTACCTTTATTAAGGAAGTGGATTTACTAAAGAACCACTGTTATTAGTTACAACACTGGTCTTTACATATTATTTTGGGGTTGAGTGAGAGCACTTTTTTGACTGTATCTTTGGCTTTCTGATTTGCCCTCACTCCCCATCTCTTCACTACTGCTTTTGAAGAAATAAAAAAATGAAAAGGAACCCTGGGACTCACTATGTGGAGCTAAACATCTGAGAGCTACCAGTAGTGCTAGGGCTTGGTAGTAGCTGACCGTATAGGGTGTCTCTGATGTAGACGATGCACCCACCGCCCCGTTTGCTGGTTCTATCCTGTCTAAATGTGATATAAGTAACCCTCGATTTGTATGGCCGTGTTGGGAACTCTTGGGGTCAGCCAGGTTTCAACAATAGATATGATGTCAGGTGTCTATTGAGCCATCCAGGCTTGCAGTGCGTCATGCTTTGCCAAGAGGCTGCAGATGTTCATGAATGCAACCATTAGAGCACATTTCTTTAATGAGAGGGTTGATTGAGGTGGGTTAGGTCCAGGGTTGGGGTGAATGTTCCCTGATAGCAAAAGTAATAACCAGGCAAGTCTTACAGCGAGCAGTTTTAATTGTTTTAGGACCTGTGTTTGGGAGCAGTGTTTAGGGTTCCCAAGCATAAGACCCTGCCTCCACCTTCGGCTTCCAACCCGAACACCCCACCCTTACCTTCAGCTTCCAACACTAAGGCCCACCTCCACCCTACATGCAAGAACAGGTGTGAGGGGTGTGCCTTGGGATTGCGAATCCTAATGCCCCCCCTTGTTTTATTCTGCATCCATGTCAGGTTATTAACTGTTGAAATGGGGTGAGCATTAGGGTTCCCAACCCCAAGGCACACCCCTCACACCTGTTTTGCATGCATCTGTGAGGCAAAGGCTTTCTACCCTGAAAATGTCAGACTACTACCTAAAGCCATTTCTGAGATACAGTATAGGTGGACAAAGAAATGTAAACAAGCATTTGTCAATGCCGAATGTTTGCTTGCTGGCATTGGCATTGGTAGTATAGGAGTTAGAGAGCTGCATAATAGGAATGGCAGTGAAGCATTGAACTGAAGCCAACCACATCACCACCCTGCAGATAGTGACAGGCATTGGGGTGTGCCTTTGGGTTGTCAGGCATAACGGCCATGCCATTTCACCACACCCTACCCTGCAGACACCGACAAGTGTCACAGTGTGCCTTGGGGTCTTTGGCCCTTATGCGCACCCCATTCCATCAGAATATACAGTGAGATGGGTGCAGTATAGGAGAATGGGGTGAACTTTGTGGCCGAAGAGTCCAAGGCACACCTCGATGCCTCTCAGTGGCTGCAGGGTGTGGGTGGGGGTGGAATGGTATGAGCATTGCAGGCAACAATCCCAAGTCACAGCCCTGATGCCTGTCATTCTGTACAGGGTGGGGCGTTATGGTCGGAAACCCTAACGCCTCAGGCATTCGTTGGTATTTTCACTCCAAATTTTCAACATGTTTTTTTTGTGACCCCCACCTCATGAACAGTGGTAATATCAGTTTGTTGGCGAGCTGCTTTTGCTGGCGACTCGGCATTTGTCACCACAGGTGCAAAAACACATTCCAAACAGGATGTGAAAAATGACAGCTGTACTGTTCATGGGATGTGTAAAAAATGGCAATGTTGAAAATCTGCAGTGAAAATATTAAAAAAACTGGTGAAGTCTCGAGCGTGCGTACAAACTGTGCAACGCACACCCATAATGTAATTAGTTTGGGGATTTTTTACAGCAGATTGTCAACACAGGCATTTTGGGACCTCCGATAATTAACAGCGTCAGTGATTTTCTTTATCTGTCCCAAACAATGATTTCCCACAGCGACCATGCATTTCTGTGCTGAAAGTGTGAAAACACATTTCGGCCACGTTGTGAAAAATGACAGCTGTACTGTTCATAAGGAAGTGTGGAAAAATGCCACTGGGTAATCTGGACTGAAAATATTACAAATTCATGAACTTAGCAGGGGTCTTTGACTGGAAACTGCGCCAATGCTCACTTGTAACACAGTCATTTTATGGACTTTTGTCACCAAATTTTCAACATAGCCATTTTAAGACCTCTGCTCATGACACTGTGATTTTCTTACTCTGTCCCAAGCATTGCTTTGGCACACCGACTGCACCATTGTGCGCTACATGCACGGAAACACATTTTGGGCGACATGTGAAAAATGACAGCTGTACTGCTCATAAGGAGGTGTGGTAAAATGGCAATGTTGAAAATCTGGAGTGCAAATATTAAAAATTTGTGAACTTACGAGCATGTGTAGGAACTGCGCAACACATGCTCGTAAAACAGTCATTTTTAGGAATTTTTTCACCAAATTTTCAACATAGACATTTTAAGATCTTTGCTCATGAACAGTGTCACTGTGATTTTCTTAATGTGTCCCATACATTGATTTAGCACACCGACTGCGCCATTGTGCGCTACATGGATGGAAACACATTTTGGGCAAGATGTGAAAAATGACAGCTGTATTGCTCATAAGGAGTTGTGGTAAAATGGCAATATTGAAAATCTGGAGTGCAAATATTAAAAATTTGTGAACTTACGAGCGTGCGTAGGAACTGCGCAACACATGCTCGTAAAACAGTCATTTTAAGGAATTTTTTCACCAAATTTTCAACATAGACATTTTAAGATCTTTGCTCATGAACAGTGTCACTGTGATTTTCTTAATGTGTCCCATACATTGATTTCACACCGACTGTGCCATTGTGCGCTACATGGATGGAAACACATTTTGGGCAAGATGTGAAAAATGACAGCTGTATTGCTCATAAGGAGTTGTGGTAAAATGGCAATGTTGAAAATCTGGAGTGCAAATATTAAAAGTGCATGAGCTTTCTGACATGCACTAGAACTGTAATGCGCTCGTCATCATTCGGAATTTTCTGCAAATTTGCAACATAGGCTTTTTTGAGCCCACCTTATGAGCACTAGCACTGTAGATTCCTTAATCAGTCCCAAAAGGTGATTTCTTGCAGTGACCACGAAATCACCCTTCGAGCCCGATTAACACCATGACAGTTCAAGAATTCATGAGGAGGGGTCCCAAAAACCCCATGTTGAAAATTTGGTGCCAAAATTCCAAAAAATGCCTGAGATATGCATCGAAGTTGAAAAACCCCTATTTATTACATTATGCAGCTTACTGGCATTTCCTCAGTTCGTGGTCGGCTTTGAAGAGTGCAGACGTGTTCCTAGTCCACCGAAGATCATCGCATCAGACTCCGGAGGTAAGTATGGGGTGAGGTGGGGGTGTGGGGAGGCACAGTGCGCAGAGGGTGGGCATGAGTGGGCAGGGAGACCGCCGAGGGAGCTTTTTTTGTTTACAGTTTTTTTTTTTTTTAGGAAGATGTCGCGGGACGTTTGCCGTGCTGGGGTGGGCTCCCAGCATGGCAGCTGGAAGGCTGTTTGGGGGGGCCTGGAGCCGATGGGGGATTGGGCACCCATTGGCCATAACAATTTTTTACCACACTGGGGTGGGCTCCCAGTGTGGCACCTGAAACTTTTTTGGGTGGGCGTGTGAAGCCTGTGGGATTGGGCACCCCCGTCGGCCATACAGTGTGTGCGCGGGGGGGGAGGAGCGCATGAGCAAGCAATATGTGTGCTTGCGTGCGTGTGTTTTTGGGGGGAGCACTGCTCACTGAAGCGGAGCTCTCCCTTTCAACTGTACAGCACTGCATTTTGGATGATCGCACTATGTTTCCTGCACATGCGTGCAAGAAAACATAAAAAAAATTGATACATTTAGGATTTGTGATGCTCTGTATCTCAAAAACCACAAAACTGATTTGCACAAAATTTAGCAAGTCAGGAGACCTCCCCCTAGAGATTATGCATGCCCAATTTCATGCAAATCCATAAAACAGTTCCAAAGTTATTAAGGTTCAATAATTCGGGGTTAACATGTTGTATTTTGCGCAAATGACATAACTTGCACAAGATACTGCTGTATTTTAGGCAAATTACATAACTTGCACAAGATACTGTTGTACAACAGTATCTTGCACAAGTTATGTAACTTGCACAAATTACAACTTTCATGCCTGACAGTATCTTTACAACTTTTGTGCCTGACGTATACATTTTTCCATAGGAAATAATGGAACATTAAAAGTTTAATAACTTTTGAATAGATTAATATTTTTTATCAAACCTTGAAACTGCACATCTGTTAGGCAAATGCTTTCTACCCTAAAAATTTCAGATCACTACCTAAAGCCATTTCTGAGATACAGGTGGACAAAGAGATGTAAAATAAACTGATAAATTGAGGATTTTTTGATGCTTTGTATCTCACAAACCGCAAGTTCGATTCACGTGAAATAAGGCACATCAGGAGACCTACCCCCAGAGATTATTCATGCCAAATATCATGTTAGTTATTAAGGTGCAAAGTATGCATAACTGGATGACAGTGTGTGAAAAATACTTTCATTATACATACTGTATAAATTTTCCCATAGGAAATAATGGGAAATTAAAAAGGTAATAACTTTAGAATGGATTAATATTTTTTCACCAAACCTTCAAAAGGCACATCTGTGACCTGAAGACTTTCTACCCTGAAAATTTCAGACCACAACATAAAGGCATCAAAATTTAATAAATAAATAAATAAAATAAAATACATTTCTGAAATACTGGTGGACAAAGAAACGTGAAAAAAAATGGTAAATTTAGGATTTTTTGACAGTTTCCATCTCACAAACCAAACAACAGATTTGCACGCAATTCTGCCCATCAAGGGACCAATCCCTGGTGATTATGCGTGCCAAATGTCATGCAAATCCATTGAGGGGTTCCAAAGTTATTAAGGCTATAAAGTTGTGGGTTTAACATAGAAGTTTTGGGCCAGTCCGCAGGGGCAGGGTGCCCAACTGCGACGCTGATGACCCGGGTTTGGGAATGTACTTGGAACATCAGAGTGCCAGCCTGGGGAGAAGGACTGAGCGTCCTTTGGACTGCTCTCCTTCTCTTGGGGTAGAGTGTCTGGCACCATGAGACCCCTGGTGGAGGCTGGGGAACCTCTGTGCCGGCACCACTTAGGTTGAGGGGCAGGGCGGATGCTGGACATCATTGCACATCCCCGCCCCAGCTAGCACACAAAATGCAGCACCAGGATGAATGATGCAGGCACTGGCCCCCGCTCCATGGTCAGGACCCCCTCTATGCCCTAACTGATAGAAAACCCACGGGAAGCGGTGGCCCATATGGGGCGACCAGGTGTGTGGGCTGGAGGAGGGTTCACCAACAAAAGTTGGATATGGCGGGGATGGCGCCAAGTGGATGCCAGTGCGGCCCCCACCCGAAAAAGTATAGAAGTTTGCACTCAACCCTAATATGCTGGCACTACTGATCAGTATAATATATATATATATATATATATATATATATATACACACACACACACACACATTCTGATGATAGATGACTATTCAGTCTATTCAATAAACCCTTTTGGTTCCTCATTCTGTATTCAACCTGACATTGAACTGGAGTTATTGGACCTATTACACTTCCGATGCCCCAGTGTCTCTTTCCTGCAGATGTTCATCCTCCACTCTTCCTTATGTCTTACTGTCCCCATGCACCTATCATAACCATGTTTGAAACTGGTCTGCCTGAATTTTCCACAGAAGGGAGAAAAAAAGGCTTGTGTTTTCTGGAGACAACATAGGTGGAGTAAGTTCTGATGAAACTTGTTTGAACTGGTGTATTTTTTATTGAGTGAAATCTAAATTTGAGACCAGCCAGTGTAGCCCACATTTAGGGGTCAAGATCCATTCTCCTGCAGGTGCTGCCTTTTTTTTTTAAACTTGCTATGCTTTATGTGGCCAAGACAGCTCCCCATCAGCCCTACTATCGGACGCATCCACCGTCAGTGGTGACACCATGGTCTGCCCCAAGGTCTATTCCTCGCTGGCTTACTCCCTAGGGTGGGGCCTCTGGGGCCTCCCCTTACCCCTTTGGATGCCACATCTGGTGTCCAGGCCAGCAGCCCCAGGCCTGCTACACAGTGGTGGTGGTGTGAGGTGGCTGGCATCAAGCACATTTGGCTGGGTTTTTCCATAAACTATGGGAGGCATGGTGTGCAATGATGCTGCAGCATGAACATACCAGGCATCTGGCATGCCTCCATTCTACTAGCTGCAGCTTGGTTGCTGATGACAGGATGTCCTGTGGTCACCCAGCAGCCCTGCACCGGGGACATGACCCCCCTTCCCCCCTAGAGGTGGAGAGCATGCAGAGGCCATTCAATCCAGCCCCCCCCGGCCAGCCCTCCAACAGTCCTGGTCCATTTCCGAACCTGGGTCACCAGTGTCGCGAGCGGTAGCTCTACTGTCATGCCAGTGGGCCAGCCCAGGTCCCTGCCTTAAAGCAGAGGTCTAGCCTGTATTTGCCACAGAAGGGACAAAAAAAAGTGCATATTTAGGGGCTATATTATAAGACCTGTGTCTAGCCCTGTAGTTTGAGGAAGGGGTGATAATTGGCTGACTTGGGGCCTCAGCTAGTTGATAATTAGAGGTGGGATGGAGTCAGATTTCAGATTGCAGTATGGTTGTGGCAGGGTGACGTGGCAGCCAGAGGACCAATCGGAGACTTGGTAGTCCAACAGGAAGTACCACCTTAAGGGGGTGGCAAAGGAAGGATAAAAGGCAGCCACTCTTAAGGTGTCCCCAGACATGTTTGTGTGCCAGCACGTGAATGGAACAGCACAGGCATGGAACAGGGGTAAGACTGGCATTGTGGGCATCAGCAGAGGGAAGCGGGGGACTCTTCCAGTTGACTAAAATAAGATACCTGTTCACTACTGTGTAACATTCACTATTGTGAAGGGCGGAAGTTCAAGGGTAGGCCAAAACTGGGAACAAGAGAAACACCCTATCTAGGCTAGGACTATAATAGGATGTAAACAGTATACAAGGGAACAGTAATAGCAGCCTGTCTAGGATCAGGTAGTAAAGGGTTAGGGAAAGGTAAAAGTTCTGCTACCTGTCATCAAGGTGTAGGTCAGAAGCATAGCTAAACTAGGAGAAGTTATAAAATTTGTAAGTAGCATTTTTTTTTAACTTTATATTTTATCCCCTCCTACATCTCCCCCCCATCTCCGACCCTTCTGGAGCGCCTAGGAGTCATCCCTCTGCCAGCCACCTTACCTTGGTCTGTCCTTGATCCCCATGGAGCCACAGATTGCTCCTCCACTGGGGATGAGGTGGGGCCCGAACACCCCGTACTTCTGGTTGCGTCGGTCAAGGTGGCCAGGCGCGTGATGGCACATTGAGGGCACGCTCCGGCACTCTGTATTCCTGGAGATAGGAGGCCTTTTCCTCTTTCCTTCTATACGTGTGGTGTCCGCCCTGATGTCAAGGTGCTATATGCTGAAGTCCACCATGTGTCTCGTCCAGCCCCTCCTGCAAGCAGGACTTGCTGTACCCCAAGCCTCCGCTCGGGGTCAGGCAAGTTACGGGCTTTGGCCCCCTCCCTCCCCTTGGAGAAGGTGAGCAGTCATAGGATGCTCAAACCTTCTCCCCCAGCCAGCCCTCCAGCAACCCGAGTCCACTCCCAAACTCAGGTCACCGGCGTCGCGAGCGGAAATCCAACCGCTGCACCAACAGGCCGGCCATTTGCAAATAGCATTTTATCAATAACAATAAAATAAAAAACAAAATTGTGCAGATTAGCTCTTGATACAGGCAGTTCAGACAAACAGAAGTCCTTAATCTGAGAGTCTCCTTACAATCTGAAGCTCTCTCTATTTCTAAACAAAACATTGCTCTCTTTTTATAAGATGTAATTTCCTGGCAAATAAATTCCGCATCCTTTTTTTGTAAATTACACCACCTGTGCTCCACAAAATTTATTAAGACTTTGTCATTTTTTTACCTGTGGCTAGCTGAAAAGTACAGGTGCAACCAATTAAGACATCCTGTCCCAGGTCTGATTTCCTGCTGATAATTCTGCAATAAGCTTGTTGAGGTCAAAAGGCACCTCAAGGTTAACCCTGTGTTCCAGATAATCCCAAATAGCTGCCTGTGATCATTTGAACAATATAACTGTATACATTTGTAAATAAAGGGACTCAGTCTCACATAAAGGGTCACATATACTTTTTAACCACAGAGAAGGAAGGGAACAAAGGAAGAATAGAAACAGCAAGCAAAGGAAGGGCGAAAACGGGGAAATTGTGGGACTGTCAGAGTGGCCAGTTCCTAGAGCCATAAGAAAAACTTGATGCACAATCAGACAGGCAAGAGATAGACAAGTGATACAATAGTAGAGAACAAAATATATCCTTACTTTTAATTCTCTATGCATAACAAATGGGACAGGAACTTACCCAACCCTGTCACATACCCCCTCCTTTAAGAAGGAACCTGATTTTTTTCCTTTGTAAAACAGGTTTCTAAAACATTTGTTTTATTTCTCTTTTAACATTACCTTATAACATTTATCGTTCTTTGTATATGTGGTATCCCTTTTTCATGTCACCTTTTACAGCAAACCTTTCAGTTAAGCACATACATTTTTTTCAACATTGTGAATTCTCAATTCCTGAACCGTATTTTGACAGAAAATCAGCATTGACATTATCTTTTCTGGATTTCTGTATTACTATGAATTTAAATTGCTGTAGTACCTGGTACCACCTTGTGTTTCTGAGTTTTTTATCCTTCATTTGGGTAAGCCAACATAGAGGATTGTGATCCGTTATAAGTACAAAGTCAGTTCCTAGCAAATAAAACTTATGGGACTCCATTGCCTATTTCACAGCAAGGCATTCTTTTTCCATAGTGGAGTACGTTTTCTTTTTGTTGTGCAAATTTCTACTGATATACATGTAACCCCTAGGTGGCGCTATCCCAAGGGCTACTACCCCTGCCTGCTTGGCTAGTAGCAGGTTAAGGGGCCTAGGTTCAGTGACGGGTGCCTCCACCCAAAGGTCAGGGTTGGTATTGGTCTGACTAACCAGGCCACAGCCCTCTGGGACAATGTGACCCCCCTTGTCTCCTGCTAGTGGCCCATACAGTATGCAGTATTTACCTTCCCAACACCCTTGATAGGTTTTACACATATACTTAGATTTAGCACTTACCCCCAGGACTGGTTCCTTCAGCTTGACTCTGGGGACCCCCTGTAAAATAAGGTGATGCAAGACAAAAACAAGTATGCAATACCTTAGGCATAAACAGACACCATAGTCAATAATTATTGCAGAAAAAGAAGTAGATCTGATTTATTCAGGGGGCTATAACAAGGATGGGGGCAATCAGGTTAATTGGCTTAAACACACTATAAATATCACAGTTGTGCATGCAATCAGTGTCCCTATCAGTCACACTTTCTGGGTACCCAGGATGGAAAAGGGGGCAAGCCAGGACCGTTACCCAGGGTAGGCCGGCGCTGCAGCTGGTAGGGGCCCTGTTAGGAAGAAAATTAACATGCACACCCACTGACTGTAATCCGGAGCCAGAGGGCTCAGTTCGTGGAAACAACACAACAAATTAATCAGATGACACACTAGTGATTTAAAAGATATGTTGCAGGGAGCTACCCTGTTTACTACTCACGATACCCAAGGCTGAGAACAGGATGGATGATGGTTGTTCTGGACTGCCAGAAGGAGCAGGGTAGGGAGACAAGGCCCTCATGGCAGGGCTCAACTGCATTTGATAGCAGGTGGATTCAGTCCGATGCAAGCTGGGTACAGCTTCCAGCCTTCAACACATACAGTAACTCAGCTCGAGGGGGAAACCAGGTGGCAACCCCCCTCCAGTTCACAGCACATTTATATGTAACTAAGGACTACTGTACCAGGCAATCGACTCCTCGATCCCGATCGCAAAGTCACTGCTATACCTGGGAGCTTGAAGGTAGCTAAGGTCCTGACAGGCCACTCGCGCTTGGAAAAATCTTCTGTCTTCTTCAGGTTGAGCCTGGTATCCATTCAGTAGCTTACTTCACAGCTTACCGAATGGATCACTGTCTGACTATTTTTCTTTCTCGTTCTCTCGTCAAAACGGCAACAGGCCGGGTTTTGGGCCTTCCACGCTTCTCCCGCGCGAACTACTGCGCAGCACGGCTTCTCGATTATGCGAGCTCTTTCCTCTTCAACTTCCAACTCGAATCTGGCTTGCCAGCAGACAGCTCAGGGGATTTCCCTTAGATTCAAAAGGTTCAGTTGGGCAGTTTAGCTGTCAATCACAGTAAGAGCTCCCCCTTCTATTACAAAAAGGCACCTACAGTCTAAAACTACAAATCCCAACTGGTAATCCAACAGTCCCATTTCAGCAGGTTCCATTTTAGAGTTCCCCCAGTACTGATTGGTCCAATTTGGCAGTTCGGGACCAAAATGGTGGAGCTAAACTGAACAGTCCTTGCTGCAAAAAAGGCAGGTTAGAACAAACACTATATCTTTATCACTCTAAATGTTTATCAGCAATTAGTTACATCTCTTAACAGGGCTCTCCCTACGCCACTAGCGATGGCAGAAACAGAGCAAGGATTCAGCAGCCCGGGCGGGATAGGGGCATGTAAACACACAGTCCCCCCCATAAAGATTAATTATGACCGCAAGCAGGCAGCACTTAAAGAGACAGTACATGGAGGCTTTAAAGGCGCTCAGTGGTAACAACATCTGAACGGCTTTAGTGCCAAACACCAACCAGGCAGTGAGCAATTAGGTGGGCTCTTGGAAGACTTTTCGGGAACCCCCATTTGTAGGGGGGGTTACATACAGAATCGGATTTCCTTCCAATCTATATTGTGACTCAGGACTGCACCTGTCTGTAATAGAAATTGTTTCTCAAAGTCTGGACTTCTTAAAATAGGGGCTGAACATATTGCACCCTTTATGACCCCAGAAAGCCTCATTACATTCTGGGGACCATTTCACATTATTTGTGTACCATTTTTGCATGAGTTCAGAGAGGGGAGTAGCTGACTAGGCAAAGTTGGGAACAAATCTCGTGTAGTAACCAGCCAGACCTAAAAATGATCTGACAAGATTCTTTGTTTTAGAGTAAGAACTGTTAGTTGCAGCTCCTATCCTGGAAATCTCTAGCTTTATGTCTCCATTTCCCAAAATATAACCCAAATATCTGGTTTCCTGCACACCTAATGCACACTTGGTAGGATTAATGATCAGACCTGCATCTTTGGTAGATTGCATAACTGCTCATAGGTGTTCCAGGTGGCTTTTTCCAGTCTGGACTGTACGCCACATCATCAACAAGGTTAAGCAGCACAATAACCAGAGTGAGGGGCTAGAATTACATCCACATATTGCTGGAATGTAGCAGGTGTGCCATGTAAACCAAATGGCATACTGGTTAACTGATAAGAGTCCAACTGGAGTGGAAAGTGCACTTCTATCTCTGGATTCTTTAGCTAGGAGAATTTGTCAGTGATCATTGGTGAGATTGAGGGTACTAATGAACTTGGCATTTCCCAATCTGTCCACCAAATCATCTATCCTGGGCATAGAATAGCTGTCAAATATAGATACTTGATTAAGTTTACTAAAGTCAAGGCAGATTCTTACACCTCTTTCTCTTTTATTTGCAGTCAGCGCTGGTGATGACCACACACTTCTCAATTCTTCAGAGATACCCAACTCTTTCATTTTTTGTATTTCCTTAACCACATCTGCCCTTAGCTGTTCTGGTAATATGTATATCTTTTGTGTGCATTTTCTGTCACTGTTTCATGCTCAACCTTTTTCACTCAGCCTGGCACTGTGGTAAAAGTACTTTTAAGTGTCATTACCAAGTTATGAATGTCTGCGGTTTGTTCTGTAGGTAAAGATACAGTACATTCACCTTTACAGCATTAGAAGTTACAGTTTGTTCCAGTCTGTCATAAGTTACGTTAGTATCGTCTTAAGCAGTTTCTGATAATACTAACAAATCAGTCTTTGGTGTTTTTTCATTCTATTTCTTCAGGAGATTAGCTTGGTATATCTTGGTAGGATTTTTCCTATTAGGGGTCTCAGTCTCACAGTTAACTGTACCAGTAAGTCTAACCACTTTATAAGGCCCTTACCACTTCATTAACAGTTTGTTTTCTGCAGTGTGTAACAGTAACAACCCCTTTTCATCTGGATCAAAACTTGTTCTATTATCCCATAGTCATAATACACCTTCTGCTGTTTTTAGTCTTCTTCCTGATTGCTGTGGACAGTTTCAACATATTTTGCCAGTTTCTTTCTCAGTGCACACATACAAGATGTAATAGATTCTTTCTGAGTGGGGTTATCTTCCCATGTTTCTTTTATTACATCTAATAGCCCTCTAGATTGTCAACCATATAATATCTCAAAGGGTAAAAAACCTGTTGATGTGTGTGGCACTTCTCTGTAAGCAAAAAGCAGATAATTTAAGTATTGGTCCCAATCTTTCTCGTCACCTTTTAAAACCTTTTTTTTTTTCATATGTAATTTCTGGGTTTTTGCAGGTTTACTCCCGACCCTTACATGCATGCGTCCCTGATGTAGCGTCTGCGTGTGGAGGCACACACGCATATGCTGTTTGGGATGCCCCTCCCTTACAGTCACGCTACTGACCACCTGTGCCATCACTGAACCTCCATTCGGTGATGGCAGGACTACGGGTGGGCAGCCACACCCCTTACCCAGGAGAGTCAATGCTCAATCCTGCTCCCACTCCCCCCCATGCCAGCACCACAGCAACCTGAGGTAATTTCCGAAACCCAGGGTCACCGGTGTAGCGTGAGGTGTGGCGTCCAGCACCTCAACCCTCAGCACCACTGGGCCAGCCTTTAAAACCTTTTTAACATGGGTTTCAGGGTTTGATTAAAACACTCAACAAAGTCAGCTCCTTGGCAGCAAGCAATGGGGAATTGCTCTGGCATGCTGGCAACCCGGTTTTATGCCCCAAGCCCGGGACGTCAGGAGCAGAGGCCGGCAAGGAAGGGCTCAAGAGCATCTCATGGATGCTCTCCTCCTGGGGGGGAGGAGATGGAAGCTGTCATGTTGCTATTTTATGGCTCCTGGTGGTGGCTGGTGGTAGTGCCAATGACAGCGTGGGTGACCACATGCTGTAGGGCATGCCCCCAGGCCGACCATAAGCACACACAGCCAGTAGGGGAGGGGTGGGCGGGACCAGAAAAACTGGAAAAATGGCTGCCATGGCCCTGGATGACAGTCTCAGGAAGGCTTCCCTATGCTTCCCTAGGTCATGCAGCATGGACCATTCCTGCTCCTCCTGCCAATGTCTCCAGTTCAGCCCCTTGTGGGGGATCGGGTTGGAATCAACAGGTTTGCCTGATGGGTCACACCTAAGGGTCTGATGTGCGATATGCAGCAGAAGCTGTCACCACCTAGGTGGATGGGCAGAAGGTTCAGCATGACAGCCTAAAGGAGTGGGGCCATAGCAGTTGTTGGGGGGGGACAAAAAAACACTCAACAAGACCATCTGTCTGAGGGTGATAAGGGGAGGTTCTTAGGGCAGTGATACCTAGTAATTGGTACAGCTTCTTCAGTAATGCAGCACCAAAATTACTACATTGATCAGTAATAATCTCTTTAGGTATGCCCATCCTACTGAAAATTTTGGCAAGCTCTGCTGCCATTTTTGGGGCTGTGACAGTACACATTTGATTTGCCTCTGGGTATCGAGTAGCATAGTTACATATGAATCTGCCAGCAGAAACAGGTCTCATGGTCTATCAAGTCTGCTCGAATGTGCAGCTAGCCTCCTACATTGGAGCTGCCCCCTCCTCTCCCCCCTTGCATTTACCCCCCTCACCCTGTCCCATCCCCTTTTAAAACTGCCCACCATCCTACAGGATATCACCTCCTTGGGGAGAGCATTCTACTTAGCCACCACCCTCTCTGTGAAAAAAATGTCTCCTTATCTCTCTCCTATATCTTTCCCCCTCCAATCTGAGACCATGCCCTCTCGTGTCTCTCCCCCTCCTCAACTTAAATACCCCTTCTGTACCTGTCTTGTTTATCCCTGTCATGTATTTAAAGGTCTCAATCATATCCCCCAATCCCTTCTCTCCTCCAGTGAGTACATATTTAACTCCCTCAGCCCATCCTCGTAGAGTCTGTCCTCCAAACCCTGGATCATCTTTGTTGCCCTGTGCTGTACCCCCTCCAGTAATATGACATCCTTCTTCAGAAACAGGCACCAGAACTGCAGAGGAGTTGGCTGTATCTGCCTCAAGAAAATGCAGGAAGTTCTATGACTCAGGTACCACCTTAAGAAAAAGCAGGAAGTTGGAATACTAAGGCACCACCTTAAGAAAATGCAGGAAGCTGTATGCTCAGGTACCTATAAAGGTAGGGTGAGCACAGGGGTGTGGATGGATTGAGGGTGGGTGAGTGGGTGCGACTTGCATTGCTGCCCCTGCTCCCACAAAAAAACAATCAAGCAACCAAAGTAAAATTCCCCAGCTATACACATATCCCCCCAGAACCTAGAACAAACACCAATGCTAACAGGTAAAAATGAAAGCACTTTGTGTTGCAGTTACTTCCCTTCCCCGAAGATAGCAGTCACCTCTTCACTCACTGCTGTTCCTTCCCTGGACCTCCTCTTCTGACTCCTGTAAGGCTGCCAAGTTCCTTAAAGCTCTTTTACTTGGCAAGCTATTTAAGTTAGGGAAAACCCCTTTTGGCTGATTAAAGTAAGGAAATTCCCTTTGCCTCCTCAGCTATTTAAAGTAGGGAAAATCCCTTTTGGCTGATGAAAGTAGGGAAATTCCCTTTGTGTCCTCAGTGGGGCAGAGTTACGTTGCTGCCCCTTGTTCCCACAAAAACAATCAGGCAACCAAAGTAAAACTCACCATCTATACACACAGCCCCCCAGAACCTAGAACAAACACCAATGCTAACAGGTAAAAATGAAAGCACTTTGTGTTGCAGTTACTTCCCTTCCCCGAAGATAGCAGTCACCTCTTCACTCACTGCTGTTCCTTCCCTGGACCTCCTCTTCTGACTCCTGTAAGGCTGCTGAGCTCCTTAAAGCTCTTTTGCTTGGCAAGCTTTTTAAATTAAGGAAAATCCCTTTTGGCTGATTAAAGTAGGGAAATTCCCTTTGCCTCCTCAGCTACTTAAAGTAGGGAAAATCCCTTTTGGCTGATGAAAGTATGGAAATTCCCTTTGTGTCCTCAGTGGGGTGGAGTTACTTGCTGCCTCTTGTTCCCACAAAAAAAACAATCAGGCAACCAAAGTAAAATTCCCCAGTTATACACACAGCCCCCAGAACCTAGAACAAACACCAATGCAAACAGGTAAAAATGAAAGCACTTTGTGTTGCAGTTTCTTCCCTTCCCCGAAGATAGTCACCTCTTCACTCACTGCTGTTCCTTCACATACTACCACAGTGAATCGATATCCCTTTTTACTTTTGTCTAAGGGGACAACCACATCCATTGCAATTCTCTCAAAAGGGACATCTAACAAAAGTAGGGGCACCTTGTCTTTTTAAGTCACTGGGGCTACATTCTAACATTCAGCATAAGAACTGCAATAGGCAGCAACATCCCCAGGCCAGTAAAATTGGTACAGCATTCTGGCAAGGGTGCAGTCCCTTCCCAAGTGACCAGCCATAGGACTATCATGTGCTGTCTCTAACAACTCGGGTCTATACTTCTTTGGTATGACCAATTGTTCTATCTGTTCCTGCATCTGAGTATTAACCCAAACTATGTACAGTAGTCCATTACATTTTTTTAAACATTGGTTTACCCTGTTTTTTGTTTTATCCCTATCTGCTTAAAATAACTTTGGACAGAAACATCATTAGTTTGCTCAGAAACAAAGTCACAATCATTTATCTGTTTAGTTTCAGTATTTTCGTATATAAACCCCTTATGTCCATCAGTCTTTTGCTAGCAGTGTTTTTTTCAGTCATCTTCTTTCTTTCCTGGACTTCAGTATCTTGGAGTTGGGCTCAAACTAGTCTGAATCAAAGTCACCAAAAGCAAGAGAGTCTGAAACATCTGAGATTTTCTTTGCCTGTACTGTTATCTCAGCTGTTGAAACAGCAGAATTTACTCCCTCTGTGAATAACTTAGGAAATCCTGAAAAGTCATTTCCAATAATCACAGGTATAGGTAACTTTGGCACTATCCCCATTTTCATTTGGTATGATATCCCATTAATATTCAGAGTCACCTGGGTGGTGGGATAGTATTGATTGTCCCTGTGGATACATATCACCCCAGTACCTGAACCTTTTGCACACTCTTGTCTCAGAACTTCAGCATGCACCAGGGTCTGTCGGCTTTCCAAATCCATAAGTCCTTCCATAGTCTTATCCCCTACCTTGACATCTGTTTAATACTTGCCCCGATTTGCTAAGGCCAAATTTGCTCTAGTGTTACCCTCCTTATTTTTATGGCAGTTTCTTGCAACATGGCCTGACTTATTAGAGTAATAGCAAAAAAAAATGTTTGGGTGCAGATTTGTTACCCCATCAGAGTTCTTATCTGACCCGGAGTTAAAGAGGGAAAAAGAGGGTCTTACTGGTCCTTGGCTGTTACTTTGCTGCTGTGGTGTCTGTCTGGCAATCTGATAGTCCGCAGCCAAAGAAACTACCTTTTCCCTACTTTCTGGTCAGTGTTCTTTTACCCAAAGCTGCACGTCTGGGGAAAGGATGTTGATGAATTGCTCCCTTGCAGATACGTTGATGATCTGTGGGACTGTTTTGCCCTCTGGTTGGAGTCATTTAATAAGGAGTTCTCTGAGTTGGGTGAAGGCTTCTCGAGGATTGTTGACTGAGTTATACTTCAGGGATTGGAATCTCTGCCTGTAGGTCTCTCCAGAGATGTCATACCTTTTAAGGATTTCCGTTTTCACAAGGTTATAGTTTTCTGACTGCACATTGTCCATATTGCTGTAGGCAAGTTGGGCTTTACCTGTCAGATAAGGTACCAGTCTGATTGCCCATTGCTGTTTTGGCCATTGGCAGGCTCCAGCAACCCTTTCAAAAGTTGTCAGGTATGCTTCGATATCATCTGAAGGACATAGCTTTGTACATTTATGGTCTTTTAAGTTATTTGTGTTTTGTTGATCTGCTGGACCTGTACCAAATCCTCCAGCTTTGATAGCTTGTAAGGCATCCAGCCATCACTACTCCTCTTGCTGCATCTCTTCTCTTTTCTGCTTCTCAGTCTCTCTTTGTTGTAAAGCCCACCATTTGAAGAAGGCAGATATGCTTTCAGGTTCTGTTCCTGCCTGTTCTTCGTCTTTCATCGCTGGTGCCAGCTCTACAGTCTCAGTTTGGAGTTTTGTTTCTGCTTCTAGTTTGGGTGCCATTCTTCTGGTAAACATTCCTGGACTTGCTGTTGCAGGATCCATACCTTTCTTCTGTGCTTCCCTGGTACCAGGTCTAGTACCCATGCACAAAATTCCTGACAGAGTATGCAAGGCATAAATCCCACTTTATCTGACACCAACTGTCATCAAGGCATAGGTCAGGAAGCATAGGCAAACCAGGAGAAGTTATAAGATTTGCAATTAGTGTTTCATTATTATCAATAACAAAAAAAATAAAAAATGTAATTGTGCAGGGTAGCTCGTGATACAGGCAGTTCAAACAAACAGAAGTCCCTCATCTTAGAGTCTCTTCAAAATCTGCAGCTCTCTCTGTCTCTAAACAAAACATTGCTCTCTTTTTATAAGATGTATTTTCCTGGCAATTAAATTCTGCATCCTGTTCTTATAAATTACACCACCTGTGTTCCACAAAATGTATTAAGACTTTGTCAATTCCTTTCCTGTGAACAGCCTGAAGAGTATATTAGTCTTCTTAACAGGTGCAACCAATTAAGACATCTTGTCCCAGAGTTGATTTCCTGCTGATAATTCTGCAAACAAGCTTGTGGAGGTCAAACGGCACATCAAGGTTAACCACCTGTGTTCCAGATAAACCCAAATGGCTGTCTGTAATCATTTCAACAATAAAACTGAATACATTTGTAAACCAATGGATCTCAGTTTCACATAAAGATTCACATATATTTTTTTAACCACAGAGAACCAGGTGAGGAAAGGAATAATAGAAACTGCAAGTGAAGGAATGGAGAAAACAGGGAAATTGTGGTACCACTGGAGTGGCCAATTCCTAGGTGCCACAAGGAAAATTTGATTGCGCAATCAGACATTAAAGAAATAGACAAGTGACAGAATAGGAGAGGACAGATTAGATTCTTGCTTTTAACTCTCTCCAAATAACAAATGGGGCTGGGATTTACCCAACCCTGTCACATACCCCCTTCTTTAAGAGGGAACCTGATATTTTTTTTTTTCCTTTTTAGAACAGGTTTCTAAAACCTTCTTTTATTTCTCTTTTAACATTACCTAATAACATTTACAGTTCTTTATATATATGGTATCCCTTCATGTGGGAACTATTTGTTGAGAAGGGTAGCAGGGAAAACCCCTATCTAGGATAAAGGTACCAAGAGGCATAACAAACAAAATTGGGGGAACTAGAAACACCCTATCAGGGTAAGGGTACAAAAGTATTTCCAAGTAACACAGGGAGTGTAGGAACTAGGAATGCTGGTAGTGGTGCAATGCAATGACTGTGGGGTGGTAGTTTTCAGAGACCTTCTGGAGACTGCAGTGCTGCCCCATCTGCACACACCTCTCTGGCTTGAGGGAGCAGGTCACTAAACTCCAGGCCAAGTTGGCTAGGATTTGGGGGATCTCTTTCCCTACTTGGGGCCACCAAGTCTGCCACTGTTACCACAGAGGATGCAAGGGAGGAAGAACACCTGGACTGTGGTGGACTCTGGAAGGGTGGGGGTGATGGGTCACAGGCACATACCTCAACTGGTGCCACTACATAATTCCTGTGCCACTCTGTTGGGGTGAGACAGCTGGGAAGAAGCACCCATGGTAGTGACCAGGGAGGATGTGAGGGTCCTCCATGGTGCAGACCCCAAGGAGGGTGACAGAGCACCCCTGAGGAGGTGAAAGAAACATTTGGTGGGTGACCTGACTGTGAGATGGACAGATTTGGGAATAGGAAGGGGGATAAGGGGGTTAGGTGCCTATGTGGTGCCATGGCCCGGAGGAATGGGAAGTAGATCCTGAGGATCACTAGGGCAACATGATGGGAGGGAGAGCTGGATGTCATTGTCCACCTGGGGACTAATGACCTGGGTACGGATGGGGTTGGGATAGTGGAGGTGGAGTTTAGGGAGCTGGGGAGGGGTGTTAGACAGATAGCACGCTGAGTGGCTTCTGCTGAGCTGCCACCTGTTTACGACGGGGGGGAAGAGAGGGATCTCTGCACCAGGAGCTTCAACTAATGGTTGAAGGAATGGTGCAGAAAGGAGGGGTTCAACTACATTGGGGACTGGGGACCTGGAGTGGAAGGAATCATGGAAGCATAACTGCCCCCCCACAGGCTGAAGGGAAGAGTAGGGAGAACCTGAAGGGAGAATAATTCCCCAAGGTTCAAATTAATAAAAGAAGCAGGGTGGTAGAAAATAAGGGGGATGGGAACTGGAGCATTAAAAACGGGGGGCAAAAGAAAAAAAGGGAGGTAGTAGTAGTAATTCTATTTATATAGAGCCCAATCCCAGAAGCTCCTGGCGCTGTACCACATAATAAGATCAACCAAATAAAAACATGACACGTAATCATAAATTAAAACAGCTAAAACATAAAGTACAAATTAGCGGTCAGGGTAATTTAAATATGTAATAAGATAATATGACCAGTGGTACAGGCTCCTCACCTCCCTCAGTTACCATATAGTTGCACTGGACTATGAATGCATTATATTATGTATAAGACAAGGCCTCCCTGAGGCGGCTTACTACCAACTCATATCATGCATTGCTTTAGCTACCAATTGTATAGGTCTTAACCGCTCACTAGGTAAATATGTTGATAGCTCTGCCCTGTTTTAGCTACCAAATGTATAGGCATTAACCAGTGCTCATTGTACTTATACTCTGTATGATTGCTCACCCATATTTATTCTATGCATGTACTGTATGAATGTCTATGTTTTATTCTGACGTGGAGCCTTTGGAAACGAGTCTATGACTCAAAGGGTTGTAATTCCAATTTCCTAAATAAATAAATATTAAAAGAAACCAAAAGATTGTCTAAAGAGGCTGTTCATTAGGCCCCCATTAAAGGTCTCCACTGAAGGAGCATCCCTCAGAGACCTGGGAAGCGAATTCCACTGGGCTGGACCAGCTACAGATACCTCAAATGTACGGTTGCCTGGTGTCGTAAACCTGATCCTGGGAACTGCTAGGAGGCTCCCCTCAGAGAAGTGGAGAGGGTGAGCTGGGCAGTAAAGGAATAGGAGTTCAGTCAGATAACCTGGGCCCAATCCTTTTAGGGCTTTGTAGGTCAGCAAACTGACCTTGAAGGAGATTTGTCACTTCACCAGTAGCCAGTGCAGATCTGATGCGCAGGACCGGGTCACATGATGTGACCTTGGAAGGCCAGTCAGTAACCTGGCCACTGCATTCTGCACTAGCTGCAGGCATCGTTGGACCCCCTTCTGTCACCTCAGATAAAGGTAACAAGCAGAGTGGTAACAGAATCTGGAAGACCATGTATGTAAATGCCAGAAGTCTAGGAAATAAGATTCCTGACCATGAGCAATCATGGCAGAGGCCGACCTAGATATTGTAGCCATTACCGAATCACAGTGCACTGAAAACCATAACTGGGACATGGCCATACCAGGCTATACTCTGTTCATGAAGGACAAGGTGGGAAGAAAAGGAGAGGGTGTGGTGTTTTACATAAGGAAAAGCATAAAAGCGATGGAAACACAGGGAATATGGGGGGCTGAGGTACTGTGGGTCATCCTGAAGATGGGGAACGGAGCCACTATTCACACTGGCACATGTACAGACCTTCAGCACAGGAGGAGGAGGAGTTAGATAAGGTTCTGGTGGAATTCACTGGCAAGATAGAAAAGGGAAGGTACTGTTGGTGGGGTACTTCAGTCTGCTGTATGTAGACTGGAGCCTCCCAGCTGCAGCTTCAGCTAGAAGCAGGGACATCCTGGACTCCCTGCAGAGGGCATTCCTCAGGCATCTAGTCAACAGACATACTTGTGATAGGGCAGGACTGGACCCGGTGCTCACTAACAGGATCAGTGATACAGACATCAAGGTGGGAAGCCACCTGGGGACCAGTGATCACCATACTGTATGCTTCAATATTAGGACACTGCAAAATCAAACCACACAAGTGCCAGGGGCCAGGACTTCAGGAGGGCAGATTTTATAAAGATTGGTGAATGCCTCAGGGATAACCTAGTGGGGGAATGACCTGGGTGGGGTGGAGGAACAGTGAGCAAAGCTAAAAGGGAGCATAGTGAAGGCAGCAAATCACTGCATCAAGCAAGTGAGCAAAAGCAAGAGGAAAAAGAGACTGCTATTGTTCTCAAAAGAGGTGTCTGAAAAGGCAAAGACTGAAAGGGTAGCATTCAGAAGGTGTAAGGAGATGCAGAGGAGGAGAATAAGGAGGTGTATCAAGGGAAACAGAGGGAAGCAGGGAAAACAGTAAGGAAAGTGAAAGCACAAAATGAAGAGATAATAGTCGAGGCGGTAACGAAAGGGGACAAGACATTTTTTAAATATGTAAGTGAAAAGAGGAAGACCTCGGCAGGGATTGTAAAGTTATAAAAAGAATGGGGGGTGGGGGACTGTGCAGAGAGGGACCAGGAAAAAGCAGACATCCTAAATAAATACTTTTGTTCAGTGTTCACAGAGGAAGGAGAGGGTGAGGGGCCACAAAAAAGTTAAAAGATCTTTGGAAGGAGGTGGACACTAGTCCTTTTTTGGAGAAGAATGTCCTGAAGGGACTTGCTAGTCTGAAAGTGGACAAAGCAATGGCACCAGATGGGGTGCATCCAAGGGTATTGAGGGAGCCCTGGAACATACTGGCTGCATATCCAACAGTCTTATTTAACAGCTTACAGGAAACAGGAATGGTTTCAGATTCAGGACTGGAGGAGGGCAGATGTAGTCCCACTTCACAAAAGTGGTAGCAGAAAGGAGGCTGGGAGTTATAGGCCAGTCAGCCTGACATCGGTGGTGGGAAAGTTAATGGAATCACTGCGGAAGGAAAGGATTGTGGAATATCTTGAATCCAGTGGGTTACAAGGCCTGAGGCAGCATGGATTCACTGGGCGGGGGAGGTCATGTAAAATGAATCTGATAGATTTCTTTTACTGGTGACGAAGAAATTAGATCAGGGTGGAGTGGTGGATGTGGCCTACCTAGATTTCAGTAAGGCTTTCAAAATTTTTCCACATAGGAGACTAGTAAGCAAGCTGGGTAGCTTAAAGGAAAATGGTCATTATGTTCACTCTCCCACCCCCGAAAGCCTTACCCCCCGATTAAATGTATTGGGGTGAGTGGTGCAGCACCACACCATCAGATGAAAGAAAAAATTACTAACCTTAGTAATGTTGTTTCTTCTAATGGAGTCTTGCTATATTATGACTATTGCAGTTTGCCCCAGCCTTAGAACTGCTCCGGAGGTGAAAGAGTTAACTTCCATGCAGAACATGGAGCTTAGAGCGCGAGCTCGGTTCAGAAGCTCTGTTTGGCTGGTTTCAAACCGAAACCGTCAGATCTTTACGAGCAAAAACTCACTAAGGTTCTGTGTGGAAGCTGTAACCTACACTAGCCAACTGGCCACTAATATATTAACACATTTTGCTGGTCCCAACACAAAGACTCAAGTCAGTGGACCAGAAACTTAAGATAGAATAACTGAATAAACACAACACCCAAACATGAAAGAGGCATCAATAAATGCCAACAGAGGACTACCCACCCCATACCCCAAAGTAGGAGTTCTGAGAGGGGCAGGCTGGGGGTCAATATAAAGACTCCATTAGAAGAAACAACATTACTAAGGTGAGTAATTTTTCTTCAAACAACATGAAGTCTTGCTATATTATGACTATT
This sequence comes from Neoceratodus forsteri, assembly GCA_016271365.2. Taxonomy (NCBI): domain Eukaryota; kingdom Metazoa; phylum Chordata; order Ceratodontiformes; family Ceratodontidae; genus Neoceratodus; species Neoceratodus forsteri. Next base: position 1,294,827,673 of record CM028129.1, read on the forward strand.
GCAGACTACACAGCAGTACCTCCATGGAGGAGGGACAGAACCTACTTAGGAATAGGCTCTGAAGCACGGTTGTAGCAACCGAAAGCATCCCTCCTGGCCTGAATATCCAGGGAGTAATGCTTGGTGAAAGTGTGTACTGTCTTCCAAGTAGCTGCCTGACATATCTCCAAGATAGGGATGTCTCTAGCAGCAGCTACAGATGCAGCTGTACCTCTGGTAGAGTGAGCCCTCAGGCCTGAGGGGGGAACCTTACCCAGCTTTTGATAGCAAAATTGGATACAAAAAATGATCCACCTGGCAATGGATCTCTTAGTGGCAGGTCTCCTTCCCAACCTCACCATAAGTGAGAAACAGTTGGAGGGAGTCAAACCCGGGACCTTGGTACGCCTATGTAGTAACTTAGGCCCTTCAACATCTAAGCTGCAGCCTCCTCACCAGAGGAGGAATGGTCAGTGAAGAACACTGGAAGTGAAATAGATTGGTTAAGGTGGAAATCTGAAACCACCTTAGGCAAAACCTTCCTGTTAGTCCTGAGGACCACTTTATCCCTGTGAAAGGAAATAAAGTCAGTTTCTACTGATAAAGCCTGCAACTCACTTATAAGCCTGGCAGAAGTGATGGCTACCAGAAATACAGTTTTCCAAGTCAAATACTTAAGCTAGGCTCAAAGGAGGATTGCATTAGCTGAGCAATGCATACATTAAGATCCCAAGCCAGGGCAGGGTCCCTGAATGGAGGATTGGTGTGAAGCAATCCTTTAAAAAACTTGGAAAATACAGGATGAGCAGAAAGAGAAGAGGGCTTCCCTGCTGAAATGAAGGCAGAGACAGCAGCCAAGTGCACTTTCAGGGTGGCTGGTCTCAGTCCCAAAGAATTAAGATGGACCATGTAGTCCAATACAGTGGGTAGATCAGCAGATTCTGGGGAACATGCTTCCCAGAACACCATATGGAAAATCTCTTCCACTTGGAGTTATAGGTAGCCCTGTAGAAGGCTTCCTAGCAGCCTTCAGGATTTTGAGAACACTTTGAGAAAGTTGCAAATCAGCAAACTCTAACTGCTCAAGAGCCAAGCCTTGAGGTTGAGGGATTTGAGATTCGGATACCAAACTCTCCCCTGAGCACAGGTTAACAGATTGTGATTCCTGGGGAGACACAGGGGAAGATGGACTGCTAAGGACAGAAGGAGTGGGTACCAGGGCTGCCTGGCCCAGTCTGGAGCAATCAGGATCATTTTGCAAGGCTGAGACCTGATTTTGACTAGTACTTTGAACAGGAGAGGGAGGGGGGAAGGCATAAAGAAACTTCCCTTCCCAATCGAGGAGAAAGGCATCCAAGGAACTGAGCCCAACACTGGGGGCCTGCAACAAAACAGTGGAAGTTGATAATTGTCTGGGGCTGCAAGATCTATCTGAGGAGTGCCCCATCTGGCAAACACTATCCCCAGTACTAGGGGATCCAGTGACCATTCGTGATGGCCCTGGGAAATCCTGCTGAGGGCATCTGCCAGGACATTGTCCTTGCCTGGGAGGTGATCTGCTATGAGGGAAGTGTTCAGAGAGTAAGCCAGAGACCACAACTTCATTGCCTCGGTGCACAAGGCCGAAGACCGAGTGCCCCCTTGTTTGTTGATGTACCACATTGTAGTGGTGTTGTCTGTTCTGACCTATACCACCTTGTTCTGAACAGATGCAGAGAAACCTGAAGTGCTAGAAAAACAGCTCTGAGTTCCAACAGATTGATGTGGAGCAGAGATTCCGAGGGGACCATAATCCCTGGGCGGAGAGTTTGCCATGGAGTTCCCCATCCCAAGAGGGATGCATCTGTAGTAAGGGTCTAGGAATGGGACAGAGGGATGAAAGGCACCCCCTGTCTCAGATTGCTCTGATCCTGCCACCACTGAAGGGCCTGGATCAGGGTTCGAGTCACTGGGATTAATTTGGATAGAGGATCTCTTCTTTGAGACCAGAAAGCTCTCAAATGGAACTTAATGTCCCTCATCTGAAATCTTGCTCCTTGCACCACAGCTGTGGAGGAGCCATGTGCCCTAGGAGCTGCAGGAAATGCCTTGCTGGTCGAGAGACCTGCAGAGGAAGGAGGCGCCAGGGCCTACTAAGGTCCTTACCCTTTCCAAGGAAGGAAGGCTCTGGCTCAGCTTTGTATCCAGTTCTGCACCTATAAAGGTGAGTACCTGGACAGGTTCCAAAACTGACTTTGGAAGATTGAGAAGAACCCAGAGAGGTAAGCAGCTGTTGGGTAACTAGCAGGTGTGATTTGATCTGGTCTGGAGACTGACCCACAATGAGCCAGTCGCCCAGGTAGGAAAAATGGCAATCTTTGCCTTCTTAGGTGAGCGACTGCTACTGCCAGACACTTTGTGAACACCCTTGGGCAGAAGTGAGGCCAAGGGCATTGCTCTGAACTGGATAATCGCCTGACGGCAGTTCAATCTGAGGTACTTCGATGGGAGCTCTGATAAGAACATGGAAGTAGGCATCTTTGAGGTCCAGGGAGGCTAGCCAGTCCCCTGGCCTTAGGGAGGGTAAATCATTCCCAGTGTCACCATTTTGAACTTTGGCTTTAAAAGGTGCTTGTTTAGATATCTTAGATCCAGGATAGAGCCGCCACCCTCCTGTCTTTTGGGGTAAGGAAGTACCTGGAGTACAGACCCTGCCCTGGTGAAGGGGAGAAACCTTTCTACAGCTCTGAGAGCCAGGAGGGTTGAGACTTCTGTTCAAAGCCAGAGTCTCTAAAGGGTTTGTAGGTGGAAAGATCTGGCTCTCATCTTTGGAAATTTCTTGAAGCTGAGAATAGACCCTGGTTCACTACTTCCAGGACCTACCTGTCTGAAGTTAAAGACTGCCAGTCCTGGACGAAGTGAGCCAACCTGCCCCACAGGTAGTGGAGAGTCGACCCTGGGCATCCCATCAGGGTGCCTGTTTGGCAGGGGCTTTAGGCTGAGGGGTGGGAGCAGGCCTGCTCGAACCCCGTCTGCCTCTCCCTCTGAAGAACCCCCTCTGTACAAAGGCTGAAGAGGATGGGGCTTGAGTCTGGTAAAAAGGCCAGTGAAAAGGCCTACCCCTACCCCTGGGGGGCAGCCTCTGAGGAGTGGCTTGCTGTTCCTTGGCTTGTGCACTCCTGTAAGTGGTTCTATATTCATCCATTTTCTTCATATAATTCTCTGTCTGCTCCCCAAACAGAGAATTTCCCACCACAGGAAAATCCATAGCCTTAGACTGGGTATCCTGTGACAAAGTAGTACACCTGAGCCAGACCAATCTCCGAAAAGCCACAGATGTAGCCATGACTCTAGAGGATACATCGTTAGAATCCATTGCAGCATGGAATTGCACCTTAGATGCCTCAGTACCATCAAGAGCCACCTGCTTCCAGCTCCTTTGCGAGCTGGCCGGGGACCTGTTTGGCTAAGGCCATGACAGTATCCCATCTAGATTTCTGGTATCTTGCAACATAAGCCATTTAGTTAGCTTGTCTGAGTCCCAAGGATGCTGCCATGTATTGTTTTTTGGCCATGGCATCAATCTTCCTGGAATCCTTGTCAGGAGGATGTGAAGCCAGTGGAATATTAGCTTTATCACAGGCTGCAGCCTGAACTACCCCAACATGACTGCATTGCTGTGAAAGAAAATCTGTATCAGGACCTGACAAAGTGTACCTCCTGTCCATCCTTTTATCCACAGGAGGCACAGAATTAGGAGCTTTTAAAATTTTTATTGTTTGTTTTCTAAAAGATTTATGTAAAGGGATGGACAACCTCCTGGACTCTGGGATATCCATCATCTCCACATAGTCAGGCTCCTCTTGCTCATCCAAAGCTCTCTAAGGGAAGCTGGAGGGTCTCAGCAACTTTTATAAAACAAAAATGAGAAGGGGACTCAGAAAGCCTCAGGGGAGACTCACCTGAAGGTCTGTCTGGGAGATGTCCAGTTCAATGGGCACATCCAGACTTTCAAAGTCACATTCACACTGATCATAATCCTCATCCCCTCCTCTGGTTCATAGAACTCTTCTATATCATAATCCTGAACCACTGGAACCGACCGAACCGACCTTTGCCAGACAGTGGCGGTTCGGAGGAACTGGGACAGGGACTGGACAATCTGTATTGCCCTGGCTATCTCAGCAGCAGTTGGAGAAGAATTTTGGACTCCAAACCTGCTGATTTTTAGATTTCTTTGCTGAACTGGCTCCTCAGAGCCAGCTTTTCGTTGCCGAGGAAGTCTAGCCTGGTCAGAGGGGCATTCCTCCGGTTCGGTTGGCACCGAACCGGCTGGCTATCTGGGTCAGCGGACTTTTTGGCCTCTCGTTCCTGAGCCTGCCCACTCTCTTGTCCAGGGTGGCTGCAGGAAATTTTACAAATCTGGCAGTCTGAATTGGGGTGGTCAAACCCCAGACAATAGACACATGTAGTGTGTGGGTCAGCCTTGGCAAGGCTTCCCCACAGACACTACAGTGTTGAAACAGTGGGCCCAGTTTTTCTTTTGGGTTTCTCAGACATGATGCCAGCCTAACCAACCAACTTGCCTTTTTGATGGCAGTGCCAGGCAAGACACCCTTATCAGTTCCAAACCGTGTCACGGGTCCTGGAAAAAAACGTAATGAAATCCGTTTTTTAGAACCGATAAGAACCGGAACCGCACTCTAAAAGCCTTAAAAGGCTTTAAACTTATATTTAACATAACTCTGATCGGTTCAACCGAACCGATAATACTTACAAGTTCCACACAGAAAAAACCCTATCTATTACTTACGATTACTATAGACAGAGCCTGAACCGATTGGTTTTATGTTAAAATAATGAAATCACATGTTAAATTAAACCAAGAAATAGCGCTTTTAAACCAAGAAATGAACCGAGCAACAGGAGGAATCTCCGAGCGACTGCTCAGTGAGGCGGAGTAAAGAATCTGACGGTTTCGGTTTGAAACCAGCCAAACAGAGCTTCTGAACCGAGCTCGCGCTCTAAGCTCCATGCTCTGCATGGAAGTTAACTCTTTCACCTCCAGAGCAGTTCTAAGGCTGGGGCAAACTGCAATAGTCATAATATAGCAAGACTTCATGTTGTTTGAATGAAACCGTGCAGCATCAGCCATGTTTGGGAATTGCGGACTTTACAAAAGTAAAATAAAGTTAAAACCAAGAAAAAATGTTTTTGCTGTGCGAAAAGCTTGATCGGGGTAAAGCTTTTGGGAGTGGAAGGGTGAACATAATGACTGTTTTCCTTTAAGAGTGGGTCCAAAGGTGGGTAAACTGGATAAGAAATTGGTTAAGGTATAGGTGACAGAGTGTGGTAGTAAATGGAGTTCATTCCAAGGAAGGGAGAGTGACACAGCGTGGTGCCTCAGTGATCAGTGCTGGGACTGGTCCTCTTTAATGATTTTATATGTGACATTGCAGAGAAGCTGGAAGGGAAGGTCTGCCTCTTTGTGGATGACACCAAAATATGCAATAGGGTAGACACTCTGGAGTGTGCATGAAAAGGAAGAACAGAGACCTGAGAAAACTTGAGAAGTGGTCAAGGGTATGGCAGCTGGGTTTCAATGTGAAAACATGCAAAATAATGCACTTAGGGCACAGAAACCCAGAGGCGGAGTACAAAATGAGTGGAGTGGTATTGGCAACCACCAAGCAGGAAAGAGACCTGAGGGTAATCATATGTAATGACCTAAAGGTGGCCAGGCAGTGCAACAAGGCAGTTAGGAGGGCTGTTGGGATGCTGGGGTGCATAGGGAGGAGCATCACCAGCAGAAAGAGGGAAGTGGTGTCACCTCTGTATAGATTGTTGGTAAGACCCCACCTAGAGTATTGTGTCCAGTTCTTGAGACCACATTTCCTGAGGGACAAAGAGTGGAGGCAGTCCAGAGGAGAGCAATCAAAATGGTGCAGAGTCTGCATCAAAAGCCCTATGAGGAAAGAATAAAGGATTTCAGTATGTACACCCTGGAACAGAGGAGGGAGAGGGGGATATGACAGAGATATTTAAGTACTGTGAAACTGTTTGTCACTTTTAATTAATTTTGTGGCATTAGTCTCATTCACTACAAGCTGTCCAAAAAACCCTGCGGGTTAGCTTCTGATGCAGGGGTTCTTGCTTGTGTCTCTATGATGCAGCGTGATTTTGGGTGTCGGGAGAAAAATGGAAATTATGTACCTACTGTAATTCTTGATCTTCTTGGATGAAGTCTCCATCACTCATTCACACTAATGGGACTACACCAGAGGCACTAGAACCGAGCGGGAGCCAAAATTCTTTGAGGAGGGCCGACACAGAGGTAGGGCCGCGAGGAGCGGTGCTGCAAGACCAGCTTGCACCATATAGGCTACCTTGGCATCAACCTTCCAACCGCCTCAGTACCTTTTTTACCGAGGAAGTGCAGCGTAAACTAACCTAGTGAAACTAACCTATGTCGGACGTAAGATAGTCCAAATGACCCATATAAGAAGGGTTAGCACAACAGAGTCTTCACAGCCCAGCCATCGAGGAAGTGAAGACCAATAACAGAGTGAGCGAGTTTGGGGGATGGTGGGTGGGCATGGGAATGAGTGGTGGAGACTTCGTCCAAGAAGATCAAGAATTATGGTAGGTACATCATTTCCATATCTTTCTGGACATAAAGTCTCCACCACTCATCCACACTAATGGGAGGGTACTGAGCTAAATAATCCCCTCGAGAAGGGCGGCAGGAGAGAGGAGCTCACTTAGGACAGAAGTCCATTGAGGATTGTTCTGCCAAAGGATTGATGCTGTCTGGCATGGACATCCAAAGCACAGTGCTTCACAAATGTGTGCACGGAGCTCCAAGTAGCTGCATTGCAGATGTCTGCAATGGGCACGTTTCATATTTCTGCCAGAGATGCCGCTACTGCTCTGGTAGAATGGGCATATACCCTGCCTTACAGCTTAATCTGTGCCATGGAATAGCAGTGACAAAGACATGCCACTAGCCATGCCGAAATACATCTGATATCAACAGGCTGACCCAGCTGGGCCACGCTGAATGACATAAAGAATTGCTTTGACTTGCGGATCTCTTTAGTTCTATCTAAGTAGAAATGCAAGGCCCTCTTAAAATCCAAAGAATGTAGGGTACATTCTCCCTCATTCTGAAAGTTCACAATAAGTCGGAAGAACCAAAGGCTGGTTCACATGGAATTCCGAGACCACTTTGGGCAGAAATTTAGGATGGGTTCGAAGAACCACCTTGTCCTTATGAAATACTGTGTATGGAGGGTCTGTGACCAAGGCATGTATTTCAGACACTCTGTGAGGGGAGGTAATGGCTACAGGAAGGTGGTCTTCCAGGTCAGAAACTTCAGCTGACATGTTGCTAGAGGCTCGAAAGGTTTACAGGTGAGCATATCTAACACCAGGTTAATATCCCAGGCAGCTACCAGTCTCCTGACCAGTGGTCTAGTGTGGAGAATACCTTTCAGGAATCTCTTAACCCAGGGTAACTGAGCTATAGACAATGTGTGTATAGGCTCGTGATAAGCTGATATCATACAGAGATGGACCTTCACAGTTGAGTACTGTAGTCCTGTGTTAGACAGGTCTAGAAGATATTCCAAGACTTTGTTTGGTGGGCAAGAAAAGGGATCCAGGGAGGACTTTGCACACCAAACAGAATCGCCTCCACGTTGCCATGTACGTTTTCCTAGTAGCTGGCTTACGCACTGCTAGGAGAATGTCTGAGACTCTCAGTGAGACATCAAATCTACCCACTTCTATCTCCTAAGGAGCCAAGCGTGGAGGTGAAGGGATCTCAGGCTGGGATGGACCACTGGGCCCTGGGTCAGCAGGTCTATTTGAAGTGGAAACTGTCTCAGTGAAGTTTCTGATAATCTGTTGATTAATGGAAACCAAATCTGACGAGGCCAGAATGGGGCGATGAAGATCATTCTGCCCCCCTTGTGCCGCCAGCTTGAGCAGCACCCTCTGAACTAAGGGAAGAGGAGGAAATGTGTACAGAAAGCATCTTGTCCACCACAGTCTGAATGGATTCTGACAGAAAGCACCAGGTTCTGGATTTTGGGAGCAGAATAGAGGCAGTTTTGCGCTGAGTGGGGACGCAAAAAGGTCCAGGTCTGGTGTGCCTCACTCTTTGAAGAGCGATTGCACGACATTTACGTCGAGAGACCATTCGTGAGGATCCACCTCTGTTCTGCTGAGATAATCCACTAGATCATTCTGGGCTCCTAGTAGGTACACTGCCTAGATCAGGGCTTCGTGTTCTAGAAACCATTCCCACACTCTCATTGCTTCCCTGCACAGGGGATAAGAGTGCGCCGCACCCTGTCTGTTGATGTAGTACATCACCATTTTGTTGTCTGTCTGAAGGAGAATTATTTTGTGACAAAGAAAGTCCTTCCGGGCTCAGACAGCGTACAGGACCGCTATAATTTCCGGGATATTTATGTAGAGTTGAGATTCGTCCTGACTCCACAGACCCTAAGTGTGGAGATCCTGACAGTGAGCTCCCCCATCTGAGTAGGGATACATCTGTGGTGATGGAGATCTGAGATTCCAGTGAGGCAAATGGAAACCCTCTTAGAAGGTTGTCCTCTTGAGTCCACCAGGTGAGTGACCATTTTAGAGGTTCCGTCACCTTGATGTGAAAGGACTGGGGATGTGTGGTCAGGGACCACTGAGTACTGAGCATCCACTGAGTAGTCCTCATGTGAAGATGAGCCAGAGGCACAGTGAACACTGAGGATGCCATGAGACCCAGCATCCACTGCATCAAGAGAGCTTGAACAGAGTCATTCTCCCTGATGAAGTGGGCCATCTAAAGGATGTCGTTCCTTCTGTCCTCTGGAAGAAAGGCTTTTGCACTGGAGGTATCCAGAAGGGCTCCTATGAAGAGGAGCCACTGGAAAGCTGTAGCTGTGACTTTTCCAAATTTAGCAGGACTCCCATGGACGTGAGGAATTTTGAAGCCATAGCCACGGCTTCCTGAGTCTCTTGTCTGGAGGGGCTTACTGGGAGCCAATTGTCCAGATGTGAGAACACCTGAATTTCGAGCTTCCTGAGATGCACTGTGAGAACTGCAAAGCACTTTGTAAAGACTCAAGGCGCCGAGGATATCCCAAAGGGCAGGACTCTGAACTGGTAGTGTTGACCCAATGTCATGAATCTGAGGTATTTGTGGGGTTTGGGTGTACGAGAACATGTTGATAGGCGTCCTGCATGTCCAGGAAGGCCAGCCAATCGTTTTGATGAATCAGAGCAAAAAGTGTACCGAGTGATATCATCTTGAACTTTTCCTTGTAAAGGAATTTGTTTAACTTCCTCAGATCAAGAACTGGGCGCATGCCACCTGTTTTCTTTGGAACTAGGAAGTAATGGGAGTAGAAACCTGTGTCCCGCTGATCCAGCGGGACTACATCTACTGCCCTGTTGTTCAGAAGGCCTTGAATCTCATAAGTAAGAAGGTCTGACTGAGAGACAGACAGCTTGGGCTGTCGTTTGGGTGGGTGATCTGGAGGGTTTTCTGAAAGGTTTAGAGAGTACCCCTAGCGGATTATCCTGAGACCCCATTTGTCTGATGTGATTGACTTCCACTGGCAGTAAAACTGAGTCAGACGCCCTCCTCTTGCTGAGGAAGAGTCCACCTTGGACAGCTGAGATGGGACTTGGGCCATAATCTCAGAGGGTGGCAGTAGGCGCTTTGGGGCCTGTGCCTTCTGGTGTGTTTTTTTTTGCGGCTGAGGGGCTTGGTTTCTGTAGAAGCCCCCTTTGCCTTTACCATGAAAGAACTGACGGTTATGAAATTGACACTGGTTCCGGCCCCTTTGAGAGGCTGCGGATGGTGGTCTGGCCATTTTGATAGTCATTTTAGTTTTCTGTGTGGCCTCTGGTGCCTGCTTGACCTGAGGACCAAACAGATGTGTACCATCAAAAAGCAAAGCCACAACTCTCTGCTGGGCATCATTCATGAATCCCGACATGCATAACCAAGAGTGGTGCTGGGTGCATATACCAGCTACTGCTGCTCTGGAAGCAGTGTCAAAGGCATCCATAGCAGCTTTAAGCTGCTGGTTATTGGATTCAATGCCTCTAGTAATAGTCTGAAGAAGCTCTGTGTTAACTTTTGAATCTGGGAGAGCTTCTACCATGGCCTTGAGCGAACGCCAGAGTGTATACTCATACTGAAAGAAATAACCCTGGTAGCTTGCAATGCGCATGCCAGGGTGGAAGCAGCAAAGACTCGCGTTCCCAAAGTGTTGATTTTGTGAGATTCCTTTATTTATCGGACGTGCCATAGATTCTCACGGAAGAATGGCCTTGTCATTCTCTGCTAGGCCAACTATGGCATCAGCACAGGCTTATGAGGCCAGAATAGGATGATCCTTGGGAGGGGCATATTTCCTATCTATGGACTTAGTCACAGATGGAATAAGCGCAGGATTATCTCACACCATTTGTGAGAGGGTCTCAAAAGAGGGTTGTGAGGGGGGGAGTCAATTCCACAGGAATGTCTGGAACTTGTAAGTACTGCAGACGCAGCAATTTCCCAGGATCGATCTCTGAAGTCTGGAGAGAGAGAGAGAGTGGTATTCACGTTTCTGAGCAGAGACTTAAAGGAAAGGACCTCGACCAGAGGCTCTGCTGTAAGAGAAGTTTTATTCACCACCCCTAGGGAGGAATCGTCGTCAAAGTCGTCCTCCAATCGAAGATCAGGATCAGGCTCAATATCATCTCCTACTAGTCCCGAAGGGACTGAATAGATAGGAAAGGGAGGAAAAAGAGGAGGAGGAGCACCATGAATTGGAGTCAGAAACCCCGGTGCCCCACGCAGCACCGTAGGTGCTCCTGGCGCTGGAACAGAAGGTGGCACTGAGAATACCGGTGGCGCTGGCACAGGACGCGGCATCAAGTGTGGTGCTGGTACCCAAGGAGCCTGCACCAGTGCTGGTGAACCAGAAGTTCCCAACCCCCGACTCGCTGAGGAAAGTCTGAGAAATTCAGGAGGAGATAAAGCCACCGGTGTAGACCCTATGCCACAGCCATATGAGGTGGGAAAAACACCAGAGTGCAGCACTGACGGCACTGGAGAAGGCGCCGCATGACTAGGAAGCCCCAACCGCCCTGCTCACAGGTCCAAAACCGAAAGGCCTGAAGGCCCCGGTGATGGACTCACCGACTCAGGCAGATGGGGCAACTGCCGAACCCATTGCTCCATAAGAGCAGCCCAATGGTGAAACTGCTCACTGGAGGACCCTCCAGGGGGTGGGGAGGGACTCCAGAGTCGAGGTTACCTGCCACCAGAGACAGAGGCCGGAGGGAACCCCGGAAGGGACAGAGTCTGGCCTATGCCGCCGGTAACCGACGATCGACACGCAGACGTACTAGAAGGTGATCTCGAGTGGTGCCGTTTCTTTTTCGACCAAGAGGCTGAAGAACTCGAGGTCAAGAGGTGCAAACTCCTAGATGAGGATCGAGAATGGGACCATTTATTTTTGTGCTTTCGAGAGGACCACCCATCCCCCTCCGAGCACCAGACTGCCTGTAGTCAGACCCCCCCCTCTGTAGAGGGTGGTGGACCAGACCCATCCCTGCCGACAGAACAGCTTTCATGCAAAGTCTCCCTACTGTTACCTGCCCCATTCATGGTCGACTGTTGAAGGGGGGGCTGAAGACTTCTTCTGATGAAAATTTTACTCAATAAAATACGTACTTATTTTTCTTTTAAACTGACAAAAAAATAATAAAACTAATAATACTAATCGAAAAACTATAGCTGCCGTCATATAGACTGAAGCTTTGACTCCCGGTGGGCAAGTGATGTCGCCACTGAAGTGCACTCGATGGCGGGAAAAAAGGAACTGAGGCAGTTGGAGGATCGATGCTGAGGTAGCCTATATGGCACGAGCTGGGCTTGTGGTGCCGCTTCCTCATGGCCCTACCTAGGTGCCGGCCCTCCTGAAGATTTCTGGGTCCTAGCACCTCCAGTGTAGTCCCATCAGTGTAAATGAGTGGTGGAGACTTTATGTCTAAGAAGATCTGAGAGGCTGTGGATACCGCCTTCTGTGTCTGCTGCCTTGACGGGCTTGCCAAAAGCCAGTCATCTAGGTAGGGGAAAACTTGAACGCCAAGCTTTCAAAGGTGTATGGCAAGGACTGCAAAACACTTGGTAAAGACTCAAGGCACCTAGGAGAGGCCAAAGAGCAGGCCTTTGAATTGGTAATATTGGCCCAAGGCCACAAAGCAAAGGTACTTGTGGTGACTTGGTAGTACTAGAACGTGGTGGTAGGCATCTTGCATGTTCAAGGATGCCAGCCAGTCATGCTGTTGGAGGAGTTGTGGGAGTATCAACCTGAAAAAGAACTTGTTTAGCTTTCTGAGGTTGAGAATGGGGCACATGCTGCCTGTCTTCTTTGGAACCAGAAAGTAATGGGAGTAGAAACCTATGTTCCTTTTTGCCCAGGGAACTACTTCTACTGCCCTGTTTCTGAGAAGGCCCTGTATCTAGGAAGTGAGAAGGTCTGATTGAATGGTTGGCAGACAGTGCTGTCACTTGGGTGGAAGGTTTGGGGGAATCTATTCAAAGTTTACAGAGTACCCCTCTCGAACAATCCTGAGAACCCACTTGTCCGTGGTGACAGACTTCCATTGGTTGTAAAACTGAGTGTGATGACCTCCCATTGCCGTGGAAAAGTTCACCTCGGGCAGCTGAGGCAAAACCATGGCCAGACTTTCAAAGGGTGGTACTGTGCACTTTCTGGCCCTGTGCCATGTGCTGAGTTTCCTTTTGCAGCTGAGGAGGCTGGTTCCTGTTAGGGGCGCCTCAGCCTCTTCCTCAAAAAGGCTGCCTGTTATGAAGAAACTGACGGTTCCTGCCTCTCTGAGGAGCTGGCCTGGCTATCTTAATGGCAGTCCTGGTTTTCTGGGAGGCCACTAGGGCTTGCTGTACCTGTTGGCCAAACAGATAAGTGTCATCAAAGGGGACATTTATCACCTGCTGTTCAGCATTGGAGGAAAACCCCCGATATCCGAAGCCAGGAATGTTTTCTGATACAGATTCCAGCAGCAGCCGCTCTAGAAGCTATGTTGTATGCATCCATGGAAGCTAAAAGTTGATGACTATTACATTCTATCCCTTGGGTAACAGCCTGTAGAATCTCCATTTTGGAGTCAGACTCTGGGAGACCTTCCATTAAGGACTTAAGGGAAATCCAAAGGACATATTCATATTGGAAGTGCCCTTGATAGCTGGCAATACGCATGCCCAGAGTTGTGGCTGTGAAGGCCCATTTTTCCATGGTATCTATCTTACGAGATTCCTTATTGATAGGACGTGCTGACATTGCTGAGGAAGAACAGCTTTGTAATTTTCAGCTAGGGCAACCAGCACATCTGCTATGGGTTGCGAGGTTAAAATGGGTCTCTCCTTGGGAGAGACATATTTCCTGTCTATGGATTTGCAGACAGAAGGAATAACAGCTGGCCTTGCCTACACTGCTTCGAATAAAGTCTTGAAGGGTGGGGAACTGGTGCCGTAAGGTTCACTGGAATGTTAGGAACATGAAGCCACTCCAGGTGCAAAAGTCTACCTGAGTCTACAGAAGATGTCTGCAGAGCCAGAGTTGCCCTAATATTCCTGAACAGAGACTGGAAGGAAAGGTCTTCTACTGGGTTTTCAGCTGTAAGCGAGGGCTTACCATCCGAACTGTATGACAAGTCTTCATCACCCTCTTCAGAAATTATAAGGTCTGTATCAGACTCATCTTGCTCCAAGTCAGAGGGAGTGAGAGCTTCCCATAATAAGTCATAGTAGCTGGCCCAGTGGTGTTGGAGGTTGAGGCACTGGTTGCGACACCTCACGCCACGCCAGTGACCTGGGTTCGGGAATGAGCCTGGGCCACTGGGGGTCAGCAGGGGTGAGAGAAGATAGAGCATCTTGAGGACTGCTCTCCTCTCTCGGGGACGGAGTGATTGTCGTCCCGCTCGCTAACTGCTCTCTGGCGGTGGCCGGAGGGCAGTATGGGTCAGGAGGGCACGCGCCAGCATCTTTACGTTGGTGGGGAGGGGGACGGGAGAAAAAGGAATAGGAGCTGGCAGACTCCATGATGGCCACCCTAGTGCCCCGACTGGCCTGCCAACGTCTGGATTTCACCCCGGGGTAGGGGTAAAAGCCAGCACCCCTTCATGGGGGGGGGAATCTATGGGGGAATTAGAGGGGTGTTGGGTCAGGGAATGGTGTGGTCAGAGACAGAGTCCCTCAAAGGGAGGGACCGGAACCGCATGCCAGGCCCAGAGGCCACAAAAAGCTCTATGGAAAAAAAGAAAATAGACCAAAGCCTGGTCTGGGCAAAAAATAAACAGCAGACACCAGAACCAAATCTGGCACCACAGACCCAGCGCCATGGACCCTGGCGGCCGTACCTGACGCTGACCCACTTGGAGTCAGCGCCGGATGCAGCACCGAAACCGATGTGTTACCTAAGCTGCCACTGAATACTGCACCACAGACAATGACCAAGATGGCGCCACCTGAAGATCCATTTCAAACCTAGAAGAAAAAGAAGGGGAGGCTGATGGTACCTGTGCTGGCCCCTGCGAGGAAACAGAATGAGGGGGAAAGGCACGTGAAAAAGGCATTGGAGGCACGGGCACTGGAAGTGGAAAGATTCAGTTGCTGGCACCAAACACTCAGTCTGCCCTTAATGTCCCAACCACAGCTCAGAGGCTCCTAGACCTGAAGTACCTGGAGCCGGATCCACAAGGAGGGGCAAATGAGACAGACACTGTACCCACTGCTCCATAAGAGCAGCCCAGTGGTAAAAGTGCACACCAGAAACCCCACAAGAAGACAGAAAAGGGCTGCAGTGTCGAGATTCTGAGCGATAGTGAGGGGAAGTCGTTGGGGAACTGAATGGAGCTGGGGACGTCCTACCACTCCCGACCACCAAAGACCTCTTGGCAGATGTACTAGAGGGTGGCCTCGAGCGGTACCATTTCTTCCCCTTCTGACGGGAAGAGGAAGAAGTCAAGGTAGAGCGGTGCTGGGTCCTCAATCTGGCCCGGGAATGGACTGGCTTCTTTTTGGTTTATGGGAAGACTGTCCTCTCTCCCAAACACCGGACTGCCCGTGGTTGGCCCCCAGCCCTCCGGACAGGGTGACAGACTGGATACAGCCCTGCTGCCAGAGCAACCTTCCAAAGAAGAATCCTTACCGTCACTGTCTCCATGGTACTGAAACGCACTTGACGGTGGGAAAAAGGGAACCAAGGTGGTTGGAGGGTCGATGCCGAGTTAGCCTTCACAGGCACAAGCCAGCCTTGCAGTGCTACACATGCGAGGCCCTACCTCGGTGTCAGCCCTCCTGAAGATTTTTGGCTCATGCAGGGTCCCAGTGCCTCTGGCTTGTAACCCAGAAGTATTAATAAATGGTGAAGACTTTAAATCCAGGAAGATCAAGAACTGATAACTTTTTAAATGTAAGTGTCAATAGTGGTTTAATTTCAAAAAAGGAAAGTGACTATATGACAGTTGATTTTCCACACATCCCCACTATCTATGTTTTGCCAAAAATCCACAAGGACCTGACCAACCCTCCTGGACATCCTATTATTTCAGGACAAAGTTCCCTCTCTGAAAAGGTATTAATTTTTATTAAACTACAACCATCCTATATAAGGGATTCAATGGATGCCCTTTCAAAACTGGAGGGGTTGGTCTGGAATTGTGGGTACATGTGACTTACCATAGATGTAGTTAGCTTGTATACTAGTATTTGACACAATTTAGGCTTGTTGGCCTTAAAACCTCACCTAAGCGACAACCTTAAAGACCACACGTTTTCCTAAAGAATTCATTATACAGGCTACAGAATTGATTCTAACAAGCAACTATTGTAGTTTTGATAGGAAGTTCTACCTTCAAACCTGTGGTACTGCCATGGGAACCGCGGTGTTGCCCTCCTATGCCAATCTTTTCATGGCATGGTGAGAGGGTGTGACTGTGCTTGAGCCTGGCAAGAATATTTTTTCCTCCAGATCATATACTGAGGACGTTTTATTGATGATATTCTGGTAGTCTGGGATGGGGATGTAGAGTCAGTGAATCTGTTCATGAATTATCTGAATGAGAATGACTTGAGTTTAAAATTTACATTTGATTACAATCTTAATGCCTTCACCTTTCTAGATATCTGCTTCAAGTCAGAGGAGAATTAGAAGGTGCAGACTGAACTATACAGAAAAATGACCTCTGGTAATACTTCACTTTATGAGTGCCCACTCACCACATTTAGAAAGAGGTATCCCCTTTGGAAAATGTATATGCCTTAGGCGAAATTGTTCAGAAATCCAATCATTTGACACCCATACATTAGCTTAAAAAAAAGATTCATGGGAAGGGGGTATCCTTTGGAGCTTCTTGATGAAGCAATTGAAAAAGGGAGACGTGGACAGGAAAGCTTTGTTGCAACCCAAAACAAAATCCCAATATGACATGGTTTCTTTGGTAACTGACCACAATCGGACCTTGTCCGAGGTTTCCTGTATTATTCAAAGGCATTGGCACATTTTTAACCAGTGATCCACATTTAAAAACAGCAATAGGTGATAAACCCCAAATCACCTATAGCTGAGGGAACAGCTTGGGAGATTTTGTTACTAGCAGTTTACACACAAAACCGTTAAGGATCTAAGACCTAACTGGCTCTCTCCCAGACCTATGGGAAGCTACAGGTGTGGATGATGCAATATTTGCATCTTCTGCAACCAGGACAAAATCTTCAAACATCCATCACTACCAAAAACAGTGGAGATTAGAAAGTTTATTAACTGTCGAACAGAGTTTGTCATTTATGTCCTGGCTTGCAGTTGTTCAAAAATCTATGTAGGTTGTACTATAAGGACCCTCAAGGAGCGTATTCAGGAGCACGTTCGCTTCAGTTACACAGCAACCCCGAATGTCCCTCTGGGTCAACATTTTGCTGAGTACCATGACAGCAGGACAGATGGCTTCAGCTTTGTGGGTATTGAAAATGTGCTAAGAAACCCTAGGGGCGAAAACCGCAAAAATATACTTTTTACAAAAAGAGTCCCGATGGATCTACACACTTAAGAACGTTCCCTGGTGTTTTAGCAACCCCATGTCAAAGTCATCATTTTTTGCCCAGTGCAAGATGGTTATCTAAACACTTAAAATACACAATAAAAAACATGGGGTGCCATACTTGTTTTTAAGTTACTTTGGTGAGACTTAATCTCTCTTTATGAAAAAAATCCAGAAGGAGTCATATTGCTTTATGTGGTAATAACATCAATATTTTAGATATCAATATGAGTGTGAAAGAAAATGTGAAACAAGGATATCATTTGTCATGATGGTTGCTTCATTTTTTCTACAAATGCAAAAATAAAGAATAAATTACCAATACTATGACACCCTCTTGAACTGATATTCCCAAAAAAGGTAGAAATATGTGTGTCTTTAAACATAAACCCATGTCATTTTTATAAACTTTTTTGACAGATGTAGAATATGGTTATGAATATAAAAACAAAGAAATATAGGGGTTGCCATGCTTCTTTTGGTTAGATTGGCTTTCAAAGTTGCAGTTTCAGAGGTGGTCAGCCCAGGACAAAAATAATTAAACATCCCAATAAAAAATAAGACTTGCAAGAATGCTATTTAAACAATTCAAAAGTACATGCAGAATGGCAAGGACTTTTAACATAAAATAAACAGTGTAACCAAAGACAGACAGATATTTAGGTAAAGCGTCTTGAATGATACCAACTGGTACAATTGTGGGAGCTAATTTCCTTGCTACCATTCTGTATATATTCTTAGCTGGACATGACATAATAGGATAAATCATTATTCTAATAATGCTTCCATATGTTTAAGAATGTACTTGTGCCAGGAAACAACCTTGGAAACTTTTTCGAGAGCATCAGAACAATGGGATTTTGAAACACCAGGGAACGTCTTTAAGGCTATACATCCATTTGGGCTGAATGATGCTACTGACATATTACCTTTCATAAAAAAGCGAAATGTTGAATTGAATGTCTGTATAAGAAACATGAAGTATTGTTTGTACTTTCTCTGACCAGGAGTTCTGCAAACCTCTCCTTGCACTTTCTCACTCTTGGGTCCCATACCCTTCTGCCCCACATTCACTCTATAATTTATAACTTTGGTATTTGGTTCAGTCCCCATCCTCCATCTTTTTCCTCTCTTTCCAGTCATTCATTTTCAGATGTATTTAAACATTTCCTGCTACTGTTTAGGTATTTTAAGCCCTTTTTGCATTAATTTGGTTAGTATTATTGATAGTGCTATTTTGTTGATATTTACAAAAATGCTGACATGTTTTATTTTTGAGCCACATGCTTATTTATGAATCTCAAAATATGTATATTTTTATGTTTTTGAATACTAAAGGTCCTTCTCAGCACATTTAAAATGCGCAATCTTTCGATTCATTATAGTATGTGGTTACAAAGTATTTGTTATACTTCTGTTTTACAGATGCTTTGAAACACACCAAGATGTCTCTTTTCGATTCTGACTTAACTTTACTACTTTGGGCTCCAACGCCCGGTAAGCAATATAAAGATTTTTCCCTAAATACATTATGAAAACCAAGTAACTTGGCTTGAATATGATGTTGTTTATGCACTGATATATTTTTCTATGCTTCTTCCATTTCTCCTTTGGCTATTTGCTCTCCCTCCTTCCTTATACTATTTGTATCCTATACTATTCTTTTTGTTTTTTTTATGTGTCAGTGCTTTATGCTGCCAGATTGAAATTGTTTCATTTATTTACAATTTTTTTTCTTGGCTGGCTACAGTATATTTTGACACAAAACCCCTTCACTTATGATTTACAACCCTGAATGTAACATTATTTGTAAAATTTATTTAGCTGTTCATTGTCCAGCTGCTGTGATAAATTTAAAGGCATGTCATGTGTGGGGACCTGCCTAGCTGCTGGCCCTTATTTGTAGATATAATTCTGTTGTATATACGTTTTTTTAAGTAATTCTGTCAGCAAAAGCACATGGAAAAAAGACTGGATTTTTTTTTTAAAGGTTTGACCTTCCTTTGACCTACAAGGCAGCTGCTTACCAGGAACTGAGATTGCATTCTCAGGTTTTTTAACCGGGATATGCCAAAACCCATTTGTAGGTCATAAAACCATGCACTCAGGAGCAGAATGCTTTGATACAAGAAAGCTGTTATAATACATCATACTTTATGAGGCAACAGGAAAGAAAACATCCTTCTAGCAAACCTGTGTGAAATTCTAACAAGACACTGTGGATTCTTAATATACTAATGCCAATGGGGTTACTGTGGGACCCTGAGACATCGACGGGCTTAACTCTGAAATGGCATATCCATGCTAATTATAGGTCTCAGAATCTGATTCTTAATATGCTTGGAAATTTTGGAAACAGTGACATCTCCTGGCCAAATGGAGTAGTAACTATTGTTCATTACCTTTCTATGTATTATGTACTTGTTCCACCCAGGACCACTTTGAAAATGAGCTTGCTCAATAGTGATATGCCTGGTTAAATAAAGTTTTGATTGATTGATTGAATGGGAAATATACTAATTTTCCTTAGAACTGGGGATAATTGATGACACTGCAAGACAGGAGGTATAAAAAGCCCCAGCTTAGGGCATTTGGACACACATTCTCATCTGGACACTCTGTTTGATACACACCAGAAGCCAGACTGCTGAGACCCAGTGTGGCTACCAAGGACTAAAAGAAAGACTGCAATATTTTACAAACCAGCGATTCTCTGGACTTTGACATCTTCATACCCAAGGTAGACTTAGCGAACACGTTTTAATGCGTTTTTCTGTATATTTTTTCCAATTCTGATTCTCATACTGTAACCTAAATTAGTATATGTTCTCTTTTAGTTGTAACTGCATTCATTTAAGTATTTTAGTAAAAATCTTTGTCTAAAGAAATTCTGCCTGAGTGGGACTTTCTCTGTTTGTGTGTGAATTGTCAAAACAGTATTAATAATCTGTGAAAACTGTTATTGCCAAAAGGGACCACCATACGCAAACAAATTGAGAAAAGGGCCTGTAAGGGACCTCTGGAAGGATAGGGAGAATTCCAGAGTCTACAAAGATTTTGAACCAGGTTGTCTCATGTCCTGTAGGGAGAAAGCCAAATCAAGAGTTACGCTGTTATCCAGAACAGTGTGTGACACTTGAGACTGGTATTGTGCCCTTATCTAGAGTTAGAGGGATGCCCTGGATCCTCGTGGTAGAGGTACAGTTGTGACCTCGGTGAGCTTTCAAAAAGGATGAGGAGGGTATTCCTGTCCCCCCATCACAGATTGCATTTAAAGGTGGGCACTGTGAGCTCAGTGGGCCTGAACCCCAGGAGTGGGTTCATGACATCATGTAGTTATTGTGTCTGAAATTTTGGGGATTAATTTTTTCACTATTACATGTGTGTGTTAAAAGAAGTGTCAAACTGATGTGCTGTACACGGTGATGTTTGAGTTTTACATATTATTCAAAGCTTTAAATTCTTCACTATTTAAGGGAATGGGATATCACTGTAAAGCCACGTCCCCTGACAAAGCCTTCCATTTATGAGGCAAAGTGCTGGGGTTTAGTGCTGTGCTCTCGAGGTTCAAATAAATTATTTTGTTTCAGAGAATACACTTGCCTTATTTTTCTATATTTTCTCTGTTAATGAGTGCAACCGTATTTGTGCTTGGTTTGTCTTCAGTTTGGACACAGTTGGTACCCTCTCATCCATGAGAGCATGGCGTTTGTGTTCCTGTCTTCAGGGGGAGACCTGGGGTATAAACCACTGAGTCTTAACTCCCAGTAGACTGTGGAACTGGCTCTCTTATGGGTGTCCACAAATTCCTCTCCCTCCTCATCTATAATAAGTTCTGGATTATATTTCTGGTTCTGATCAATGTGGTCTGGAGGATGCAGTGGTGGTGGCCTGGAGGTTAACTGGTGTATCGACCTGGCAGGCGTCATCGCAGGGGTATGTTGTGTGGACCTCATCGTTGGAAAGCTTGTTGATGGAGGAGGAGTCAGCAGGCATTTAAGGATGTCCAGAAAGGACGCTAGAACTGCCTGAACATCAGCGCCTGTGTTTGTGTTGACGGGAATTCTGGCAGATGTCGATGGGGGAGGCAAGGGCCCCAGCAATAGACCTGGAGGTGCTAGAGGTTGATCCAGCTGTATCAATGGTCTGGGCGACAGGCTGCGTCACCGCCAGTCCAGTCGTCGGGCTAGAGGAGGTTGGTCCTGAGCAAATGGGCAACCTAGAACATACAGGGGAGGTCCTTCTCTTTTCTTTCAGCCTATCCCTGTGTTTGTGATGGTGAAACCCAGATGTCTTCTCCTGGGACTTGAATCCCTTTTGATTCTGAAGAGTGGGCCGGCAATGTGGCGGGGGGTTCCTGGTGGAGCTCCCTTGCCATTCAGGCTAAGTGCTGTTTCAACAAATGCTTTTCTAAAGCACCCTTTCTGCATCACTGGGTGGCCATGTTAAAGCTCTTACAAACTGGGCATGCCTTAATGTCATGGTTCGGGACCAAGACAACACACGCAGATGTCATACGAGTCTTTTACTTTTACTCTAAGGGAAAAAATGAAAATGACGTACTCACCATAAATGAAAATTACGTACCTACAGTAATTCTTGATCTTCTCTTGTATCTTCACCATTCATTACTGCTTGGGTGTAAGCCGGAGGCGCGCACCCGTCACGGGAGCCTTTTTTTAAAGCTAGTACTAACGGCGCCGCCCTCGAGAGTGACGTCATGCGCGAGGGGCGGCCGTTAGTAGCGACCTACTCCTCCTCCAACTCAGTTCTGTGAGCCGGAGAGGCAAAAAGCGAAAGCATAGAAAAGAGAGACAGCGAGGCAAGGTAGCCAAGGGATAGCAAAGTAAGGAAGAATGAACTGAAAAAGGAATAAGCCGATGGAGAAAGGACAGAGGAGATAAGAACATTCCTAACCTAGGGATCGCAGGGCCTCCTTACCTGGGCGACTCTAGGAGGAGAGAGAAGGAAAGAGAAGGAATGAGGAAGAAAGAAGAAGAAGAAGAAGAGGAAGAGAAAGATGGGATGTTGAAGAGACCAGAATGCCCAATGAGCATAGTTAGCTGAAAAGCTTAAGGCTCGATTAGCAGGGGAGCAAGAATCCCTGGTGATAGAGCTGAACAGAAGGTTCACCGAACCCGCTTAGACAGACTCAGAAGGGCATAGTCCTTGGACCTACATGCCATGGTCCTGATCCTAACTGGCCCTGGCCGAGAAAAGGCCTTTAACTGGAGAACACCCGAGTAGGAAAGGATAAATCCTAGGCAGCATGTAAGAGCTGCTCAAGGGTTTAGAAATAGAAAATCTTAGCTTTTCAGGCGGTTTTATAGGTATTGAAATGGAACTCAATCGGACTTACAAGGCAGGGCCAGAGGCTTAGACTGGCGAGAACTGGTCATGGTTAGCACTGCTTTTCTGCAAAACTGTCCAAGAAGGACACTTGAAGGAAAAAATATATCTATATTATTAAAAGGAAAGAATTCTTCTTCCCTTTCTTTTTTTTTTTTTTTTTTTTGACAGAGCATAACTTGCAGGCTTTAAGAGCATGACCCTATAAGCCAGGGATTGCCTTTCAGCAGTCGGAGAGAGTTCCCTCAGTTTTTTTTTTTTTTTTAGAAAGGGAAAAATTAATCGCTTCTCTCTGCTCTGCAAGGCAAGAATAAAGGGGGTTGTGATTCTAGGGCTTAACAGCTGGTAGCAGGGAATTGCAGGACTAAAACTGTATAGACGGAGTCAGGCAGGAGCCCCCAGGAGTATCTTGCCAGAAGGTATGGCAAAGAGATAGTTGTGCAGCCTGATCACCACACCGCAATTCTAGCAAACAGCCCAAGAATCTTAGAGTAAATAATTTTCTGGATTAGAATTAAGGCCCCCCTTTAAAAACATTTTTTTTTTTTTTTTGGAAAAATTGGAAAGTAATTTTCCCTTTTTTTTATTTTTTATTATATTTGCAGAGAGAGGAAGGAGACGGGAGGGGGAGAAGCCACAGGAGGAGGCCACTGAGGGATGGTGGGGGGTCAGTAATGAATGGTGAAGATACAAGAGAAGATCAAGAATTACGGTAGGTACGTAATTTTCATATCTTCCTTGTCAATCTTCACCATCTCATTACTGCTTGGGTGAGTACCAAGCTCCTCTTCCCCTGAAGGGGGAAGGGGTAAAAGACCCTGAGGGAACAAGACCCCCAGCCTCCTGTTGGTGAGAAACAGAAGGGGAAGACCCTGGCTTATTCACAGAAGCCTAAGTGGGAGAAGAGCTAGGAGGTGCCTCCCGAGGATGAGGAGATGGAGAGAGCCCCTGCAAAAGCCTCCTAGCTCTAGAGGAGAAGAGACGGGTCCCCTGGAAGGCGGAGCGAATCACCCTACGCCGGGCCAGGGGTGACAACCTTGAGAGACGAAGCCATGCCGTCCGCCTAATGCAGATCGCTGTCCCCGCAAGCCTGAAAGCCACCTCATTGGCGTCGTAAGATGCCCTTGCTTGGTGTCTTGCCAGCTCCAGGCCTACTGCGGAGAGGGCAACGGCTTGTCTGGTTTGTCTGTGATTGGCATTGATGCCAAAAGCTGGGACATCATCGACCACAAATGCCGGTTGTAGGCAGCGTGGTGAGCCTGATGTGATGCAATATAGGCAACCGCACAAGAAAAGAGAACACTCTTCGCCCCCAACGGCTCTAACTGCAGAGAGTCCGATCCGTGGCAGTCGTGGCGCCAGGCAGCGGCGCCCGGAAGGAGTGTCCAGGTAGACCAAACCAGAGAGGGGGTTGGGAAGGGTACCTAGAGACTCCGAGGGTGCACAATACCTTCGCTGACAGTCAGCCGGGGCTGGAGAAGAAGCGACTGGGGACTGCCAGGACCGGATAGACACCTCCTGGAAGGGGATAGGCCAGGAAGGTACCACCAAATGCTGGGCACTGAATTCACCGAGGAACTCACGCGTCTCCCGTTTGGTATTGTCTCTCCGAACATAGGAAATCCTAAGATCCCTCACCATCCTCGAAAGGAAACGCTGATATTCCATGAAATCAGCATCGGAGGAGAGATAAGCAGGGGGTTCCTCTCCCTCAGAGGACGGAGACGAGGATGATGGGGAGCTGGAATGCCCAGAAGACTCTTTCGGCGGTGGGGAGAGTCGAAAGACCTGCTCATGCATGTATCTAACATATGAGGGGAAGGCCGCCGCAGAACCTCTGAACTGCTCCCAAGATAACGGACCCGTAGGCCCGACATGGCCTGGGAGCGGGGGTGGTGGAGGCAGAGAGATGGGAGAGGGGCACCTACAAGGAGGCAACAGATCTCTGCCAGGGCTCTGGAATCTGGGGAACGAGCCCTAGCTGGAGGGGTCCCGGACAGCAGACCAGGCCGCAAAACGGAACTCTGGGGAAGCAGAGCCTGGAAGAGCCCAGGGGGAGAACCTCCCCTGTGACGACGTCGGGACTGCATGGATCCAGAAGGGCAGCCCGCAACAACGCCGCCGGAGGGCACCCTAGAGCCCCGGAGGGAGGGGTGGGGTTCGGCACTACGGCTCCTGGCCACCCCCCCGAGGTGGCCAAAGAAGACCGAGGGCCCGATCCTCTGCCCCTCAACCTCTCGGACTCCGAGAGGGCCCTCCTCCTCGACAGCAGTGTCCCCCTATCCCCAGAGGGGGCAACAGCACCCCGGGGGGTAGCTGTCACTGGCCCTCCGGAGAGGGGAGCTTCCCCCTCCGTCACCCCCACGCCCCTCCCGGGACCCCCGGCCACCCCCAGCTGGGGAGCCCTCAGGAGAGGACAGAAGGGGGGACAGAGGGAGGGGCCCGCTGCACCGCCTGGTACCTCTAGCCACAGGGGACCCAGACTCCGAAGAGTGGGGGTGCCAGGATGGGTCCACGTCTGAATCATCATCCGAGGAGGAGGACGAGACCAGCTGGACCTCGATGCTGGCCACCCCAGGGGTCCCAGAGGCAATGGCGCCGCGAACGGCACCGGTACCAATGGCGGCGCCGCTCGCCCCAACGCCGGCAACAGCCAGGCCCGACTCCCAACCACCGTCGGCGCCAGCAGGACAAACGGCACCGCTCCTGGTGCCAGAAACCGAGCCGGCGCCAGAAGGAGGCAAGATCAGGCCAACAGCACCGCCAACGGCACCGGGAGGCGAGGCGGCGCCGCCGACGGCGCCGCCATGATCATCGGCGCCACGAACGGCATTGAGACCTGGCGGCGGGCGCCAAACAGCTTAGGGATCCAAAGCGGCGCCACCAATGGCGCTGTCTCGATCACCGGGCGCCACGAACGGGCGCCGAGATCCAAAACGCACCAAAAGGCGCTGCCGAGGGTCCACCGGTGCCAGGCCCAGAAGTCGAGGGCCTCGACACGGGGGGGAGCCTGCACCTCCGAGGAGGTGACTGCCGAGGCGGTGCTGGCGTCGCGGCCCCAGGAGGGACTACGACGCTCCCCCGACACCGCAGAAGGGGCCTCCTCCTCGGCAAGAAAAGACGAGGAGACCCTCTCCTCCTCGGACCGTATAGGCCCGGGAGGGGACCCGGGGAAGGGCCTAGAGACCTTACCTGGAGAGTCCCTCGAGCGACGCATCCCCTCGAAGGTCGGCGGGCCTTGCAGAGCTTGAACGCTGACTTCGGCGGGACATGGCGGTCCATGGAGAAACAGGCGCGACAAATCCATATCATGGTTGGGTCCCAGGCAACGAAGACAGACGCCATGCCGGGTCCGAGATGGAGAAATGCCGCCACAGGAGCACCGACGATAGGGGCGTCTGCCTTGGAAAAACGCTTAGCTCTGGAACCGACATAACGCGAAACTATTGAGAGAAAACAGTAGGAAACACACCCGCGCCGCTTAGAAAGAAAAGGAACAGTCTTACCGGTTGGCGTCGAGTGTGCGGGAAAAATCAGGAGTTGTGACGCAGTTAGCAGAAGAGTGCTTCGTGACAGGTGCTGCCTCGATGGCGGGAGAAACAGAACTGAGTTGGAGGAGGAGTCGGTCGCTACTAACGGCCGCCCCTCGCGCATGACGTCACTCTCGAGGGCGGCCGATTAGTACCAGCTTTTAAAAAAAAAGCTCCCGTGACGGGTGCGCGCCTCCGGCTTACACCCAATCAGTAATGAATGGTGAAGATTGACAAGGGAAGATTTCTTGATCTTCTTGGACAAGTCTTCACCATTTATTCATACTGTGGGTTTACAAGCCAGAGGTGCTGGAACCCAGCAGGAGCCAAAAAATCTTCAGGAGGGCCGGCGCCGAGGTAGGACCATGCATGCACAGCACTGTGATGCTGGCTTGAGCCTGTGTAGGCTGCCTCGGTGTTGACCCTCTAACTGCCTCAGTACCTTTTTTGCTGAGGAGGTACAGTGTAAAATAGCCTAAGAAACACCTAACCTGACAAGAGCATAAGATAGCCCGATTGACCCCTATAGGAAGGGTCAATTAAACAATGTCTTCATAGCCCAAATCAAATGAAGGACTGAAGACCTGGAACAGATTGACTGAGCTTGGTGGATGGTGGGTGGGCAGGCATATGAATAAACGGTGAAGACTTGTCCAAGAAGATCAAGAATTATGGTGAGTAAATAATTTTCATATCTTCCTGGACTTAAAGTCTTCACCATTTATTCATACTGCTTGGTTAGAGTACCAAGTTAAAACCAAATCCCCTAAGCAGGGCGGTAGGAGATGGAGCTCACTTAGGACAGATATCCATTAAGGATTGTCCTGCTAAAGAAAGCATGCTGTCTGGCATGGACATCCAGAACGTAGTGCTTTACAAAAGTGTGCAATGAGCTCCAAGTAGCTGCTTTGCAAATATCATCAATGGGAACAGAGCAGATCTCCGCCTGAGATACAGCAACAGCTCTGGTAGAGTGGACATGCAACTGGCCCTCTAACCTGACCTGCACCATGGAATAACAGTGGCGAAGGCATGCCACTATTCAAGCAGAGATACATTTGATGGCCTCGTTAAAGGACACAAAGAGCTGCTTAGCCTGATGGGTATCCCTGATTCTATCGATATAGAACCGTAGGGCTCTTTTAACATCCAGGGAATGAAGGGTGTGCTCCCCTTCATTTTGGAAGTTAGCAAAATAAATGGGAAGAACCATAGGCTGGTTGAGGTGGAAATCCGAAACCACTTTGGATAGGAACTTAGGGTGAGTACAAAGGACTACCTTGTCTTTATGAATGATTGTATACGGAGGGTCCTTGACCAATGCATGTATTTCAGAGGCCCTGAGAGCAGAAGTGATGGCCGCCAGGAAGGCAGTTTTCTACGTCAGAAACTTCAGATCACACATGGCTAGAGGCTCAAAGGGTTTAAGAGTGAGCATGTCTAGTTTGAGGTTAAGGTCCCAGGGAGCAACCAGCTTTCTAGCCAGGGGCTTCATATGAAGGATACCTTTAAGGAATCTTTTAGACAGCTATAACTGAGCCAGGGTCATGTTTTGGACTGGCTCATGATAGGCAGAAAGCACGTAGAGGGTGCACCTTTACAAATGAGTATTGCAGTCCTGCATCTGAAAGGTCTAGCAGGTACTCCAATACTTTTTCTGGAGGACACAGACATGGGTCTAAGAAGATCTTAGCACACCATTCTGAGAAACACTTCTGTTTAGCCATGTAAATCTTCCTGGTGGAGGGTTTTACCAGCTGCCAGGAGGATCTGTGAGATTCTCTGACACACGGTAAACCTGCCGACTTCTATCACCTCACGAGCCAGGCATGGAGATAAAGGGAGCGCAGGTTTGGATGGACCAGGGGTCCTTGTGTCAGGAGGTCTGTTCGAAGAGGCAATTACCTTAGGGGGACCTCCGACAACTTGTTGATCAAAGGAAACCAGACCTATCAAGGCCAGTATGGTGCAATTAGAATCATCTTGCCCCAGTACGCCTCCAGCCTGAGCAGCACCCTCAGAATTAGTGGAAGAGAAGGAAATGCGTATAGAAAACGTCTTGTCCACCGCAGCCTGAATGCATCCTGACAGAATATGCCAGGTCCTGGATTTCTGGAGCAGAACAGAGGCAATTTTGCATTGAGTGGGGCTGCAAAAAGATCCAGGTCTGGACTGCCCCACTCATTGAAGAGCGACTGAACAACGTCTGGTACAAGTGACCACTCGTGAGGATCTGCTTCTGTCCTGCTGAGGTGGTCCACCAGATCGTTCTGAGCTCCTGGCAGGTAAACAGCTTGAATCAGGATATTGTGGTTGAGGCACCACTCCCATACCCTCATCGCTTCCCTGCATAGAGGGTAGGAGTGTGCCCTGCCTTGTTTGTTGATGTAGTACATCACAGACTTGTCGTCTGTCTGAAGAATAATTAATTTGTGATTCACAACCTCTTTGAGGACTTGGAGGGCGTACAGAACTACCCTCATCTCTAGAACACTGATGTGAAGATGAGACTCTTCCTGGGTCCACACCCCCTGAGTGTGGAGGTCCTGGAGGTGAGGCCTCCAGACAAGCAGAGATGCATCTGTGGTGATGGTGATTTGAGATTCTGGTGGGGCAAAGGGCAGACCTTGCAGAAGGTTGTCCTCCTGTATCTACCCTGCAAGCGACCTATGCAGGGGCTCTGTCACTTTGATGGGGGTAAGACAGAGGATGTGTAGTTGGGGACCACTGTGTGCTGAGCATCCACTGAGTGGTTCTAATGTGCAGATGAGCCACAGGCACTGTGAAAATGGAGGAAACTATGAGGCCTAACATCTTCTGCATGGAGTGAGCTCGTACAGGGTTGTTCTCCCTGATGAAGTGAGCCATCTAGAGAATATCGCTCCTCCTGGAGAAATACCTTCACTTCTGTAGTGTCTAAGAGGGTCCCTATGAAGAGAAGCTGCTGGGAGGGTTGAAGCTGTAACTTCTCTAGGTTCAGCAGGACCCCCATTGATGTGAGGAACTGAGAGGCTGTGCATACTGCCTTCTGTGTCTCCTGCTTTGAAGAGCTTGCCAAAAAACAAACATCTAGGTAGGGGAAGACCTGAACACCAAGCATTCGAAGGTGTGCAGCAAGAAATGCAAAACACTTGGTAAAGACTCGAGGCACTTAGGACAGCCCAAAGGGCAGGACTCTGAATTGGTAATGTTGGCCCAAGGCCATGAAGAGAAGGTACTTGTGGTGACTTGGATGTACTAGAATGTGCCAGTATTAGACAGTGACTTGCACAATGGACACAGACCTTTACATTCATGAAGGGTATAAACAAGACTGGTACAGAGGGGATTTTAAGTTGAAGGGGGAGGGATACGAGGGGGCATGGTCTGAGATTGGAGGAAGATTCAGGAGAGAAATGAGGAGGCACTTTTTCACAGAAAGGGTGGTGTCTACATGGAACGCGCTGTCTGAAGAAGTGGTGTCCTGCAAGTCGGTAGGCAGTTTTAAAAGGGGATGGGACAAAGCAAGGGGGAGGGTCACTCTGACAGGGGGATGAGAGGGAGGGGCGGCTGCAGTATAAGGGATTGCTAGCTGCACACTCGAGCAGACTTGACAGACCATATGACCTGTTTCTACTGGCAGTTTCAAATGTTTGTATGTGCTGGTAGGTGTCTTGCATGTCCAAGGATGCCAGCCAGTTGTGCTGTTGGAAGAGTAGTAGGAGTGTCCCTAGGGAGATCAACTTGAAATTCTCCTGGACCAAAAACTTGTTAAGCTTTTTGAGGTCGAGAATGGGGCATATGCTGCCTATCTTCTTTGGAACCAGAAAGTAATGGGAGTAGAACCCTGTGTTCCTCTTTGCCCAGGGAGCCACTTCTACTGCCCTGTTTTTGAGAAGGCCCTGTATCTTGGAAGTGAGAAGGTCTGACTGAAAGGTTGACAGATTGTGCTGTCACTTGGGGGGGGATCTCTGCAAAGTTGACAGAGTACCATTCTCAAACAATCCTGAGGACCCACTTGTCAATGGTGATAGACTTCCACTGGTTATAAAACTGTCAGATGACCTCCCACTGCTGTGGAAAAGTCCACCTCAGGCAGCTGAGGTGAGACTGGGGCCAGACTTTCAGAGGGTGGAACTGGACTCTTTTCAGCCTTGTGCCTTCTGCTGCGTTTTCTTTTACAGATGAGGAGCCCGGTTCCTGTTAGGGGCTCCTCTGCCTTTTCCTCAAAAGGGCTGCCTGTTATAAAAAAAAACCTGATGGTTCCTGCCTCTCTGAGGAGCTGAAGGAGCCAGCCTGGCTGTTTTAATGGCAGTTCTGGTTTTCTGAGAGGCCACCGGAGCTTGCTCTACCTGTTGACCAAACAGATAAGTACCATCAAAGGGGACAATCACTACCTGCTGTTGAACATCAGAGAAAAACCTTGATGTCCAAAGCCAGGAATGTCTTCTGATATAGATTCCAGCAGTGGACACTCTGGAAGCTGTGTTGTAAGCATCTATGGAAGCTTTAAGCTGATTGCTATTACATTCTTTTCCTTGGGTAACAGTCTGTAAAATCTCTATTTTTGAGTCAGACTCCAGAAAACTGATTAGGAATTTAAGGGAAGTTCAAAGGGCATATTCATATTGGGAGAAGTGCCCTTGATAGCTGGCAATATGCATGCCCAGAGTTGCAGCTGCAAACGCCCTTTTCCCCAAGCTATCTATCTTACAAGATTCTTTATTTATAGGACATGCTGATACTTAATGTGGAAGAACTGCTTTGTCATTTTCAGCTAAGGCAACCAGCGCATCTGCAATGGGTTGCAAGGCTAAAATGGGTCTCTCCTTGGGAGGGACATATTTCCTGTCTATGGATCTGCAGACAGAAGGAATAAGAGCAGGCCTTACCCACACAGCCTCAGACAATGTCTTGAAGGGTGGGGGAAGAGGTGACATAAGGTTCACTGGAATATTAGGAAATGAAAATTATGTACCTACTGTAATTATGATCTTTCTGTGTATCTTCACCATTCATCACATTTGGGTTCATGGCTGGAGGTCATGACCACGCGGGAGCTCTTTTTTTTTTGGTAGGTGGAGCTGATGCACCATCGGCGCCACCCTCGAGACCAACGCATTGTGTGGCGCTGCGGGTTGGCCGTTAGGCACTGTCGACTCTACCTGCCTGCCAGTTCTGAGTCGCCGGAGAGGTAAGAGGAAGGGAGTAGAGGGTGGGACAAGGAAGTCCAAGGGACAAGAAAAAGGAAAAGATATAAAACGAAAAGGAGAAATAATGACAGAGGACAGAAAGAGAGAAGTCAGGAACTAAAGGGATTGGGAGGGGCCCCAATCTCTGGAAATAGAGGAGGGAGGTAGGGTGGGATAAAGAATTTAGAAGGTAGGAAGAGAGGGGAAGGGTAAACATATCCCAGACCTTGGCCTGTCTCCAGATTGTATAGGAACTGCAAGGAGTAGCCAAAGGCTTCTTGCCAGAATTCAAGGCACAGAATAGCAGGCAAAAACTCCATATGAGCAGCGTCAGCTGTTCTGGAAGAAGGACAGGGCACAGAGAATTAACACCCTCTCAAGGAAAGATTTTTGGTGAAAAGGAAAAAGGATTTTTAATTTTTTTTTTTGTAATAAAGGGTAGTC
The DNA here is from genome assembly GCA_016271365.2 of Neoceratodus forsteri. Taxonomy (NCBI): domain Eukaryota; kingdom Metazoa; phylum Chordata; order Ceratodontiformes; family Ceratodontidae; genus Neoceratodus; species Neoceratodus forsteri. The sequence goes on from CM028129.1 coordinate 1,294,859,252, forward strand.
CAAATGACAAGCAAAAATAAAATGGACGGGAAAAAGGAGGAGGAGAGAATGGAGGGCAACTGCTAACTCCCACCCCACAGGGGTGAAGCTAACACACTGGAGAAGGAGTGCCCCCCATGCTGACCACTCTCCCTAGAACCTTATCCCCCATGTGCTCCTGTTCACCCCACTCCTAAGAAAGGGGGGGTGAAGCTGGGCACAGAGAGGGAGGTGGACCCAGAGACTGGGGCCCCAGGGGGATAGAGGGCGGGATTATGATGAATGGTGAAGATACACAGAAAGATCATAACTATGGTAGGTACATAATTTTCATATCTTATCTGTGTCAGTCTTCACCATTCATCACATTTGGGTGAGTGCCGAGCCCCCCCAAAGGGGATTTTCTTTACACCCTTAGTGGGTGACACACTAAGAGAGAGAGAGAGAACCTTCAGGGCCTGGGGAGGCCTGAGAGTGGGGAGAGTGAGACAGGGACCCCCCCAGAGGGGGAAGGAAGTTGCCCCGACAAATGCTGTCTCGCTCTACGGGAGAAGAGATAGGTTCTCTGGTGAGCAGGGTTAATCACCCTGCGCCGGGCCAAGAGTGACAACCGGGAAAGATGCAGCCATGCCGTCCGCCTAGTGCAGATCGCTGTCCCTACAACCCTGGTAGCTACTTTGTTGGCATCATACGATGCCCTTGCTTGGTGCCTTGCTAGCTCCAGGCCATGTGCAGAGAGTGCAATGGCTTGTCTGGTTTGCTCCGTGTCAGGCAACGAGGCTAGGAGTTGACCTAGCCTGGACCACAAGAACCTATCATAGGCTGCATAGTGGGCCTGATGTGCAGAAATGGAAAGCAACAACCATGCCACGTAGAAAGCCCTCCTACCCCAGAAGTCAAAATCCGAGGAATCTTGATCTGGGGGCTGGTCACGGCGAAGGGTGCGAAACCCATCAGGAGTGTCCAATTGCGTCAATCCGAACTGTGGATGAGGTATGGAACCTGGAGTCTCCAGGGGGGCGCAATACCGCTGGCAGAGCTCGCTAGGGGCAGGAACTCCGGAGAAGGGCCTCTGCCAGGAGCACGACGCCTCCCGAAAGGGAGCAGGCCAGGGGGACACCACAAGGGTGGCCTCGCTGAAATCGCCTAGAAAGGCGAGTGCTGAGTGCTCTGGATTGCTTACAGTAGAAGGGGTGAGGTGCAAGTCCTCCAACATCCTCACGAGGAAACGCTGATACTCAGTGAGTTCGGCGGCTACAGAGATGTGGACAGAAGGCTCCTCTCCCCCAGAAGAGGGGGATGAAGAATTGAAGGGTACCAACGCTCAGAGGGCGGCTGCTAGAGAGGAGGTTAAAAACCTGTCTGTCCATTGCCCTAACGTAAGCTGGGAACCGTGCAGCCACAGCCCTGAACTGCTCCCAGGAGAGAGGCCCACTAGGACCAAGGATGCCTGGGAGCGCAGGAGAATGTGGCAGAGGGATGGGGACAGAGCCGAGAAGAGATGTCGGCTGACCTCTGCCTGGGCTAAGGAGCGGACCACAAGCACCCGAAGAAGAAAGTGCTCCGGAAGACATCCACAGCCGACAGCTGAACAAGCATTTCGGTACTGCCTTGGCTGCGCCCGGAAGAATCCCCTCTGTGAGGCGACCGGAGCCGTATAGGTCCAGAAGGATGGTCCCCAACCTCAAAAGAATGGGGCTCTCTCAAAGAGGCCGAGGAGGAACAGCGGAGATCCGCACTACGGCTTCTTCGAAAGCCCGGGTGGGCCCCAGAAAAAGGTAGACGTGCAGACCGCATGCTCCTCGACCCCTCAGAGTCTGAAAGAGCCCTCCTCCTCAAGAGGGCCAGCCTAGATAGCTGACAGCCCTGGCCAGCACCCGAGGGAGCTATCCAGGGTGCAGCACCCTCCCCTCCCGTAGAAGCCCTGATCGGCTCCAAAGTTGGGCGATCCAGGCACACCACTGGCGGGGGTACCACTGCTGAGGGGTCAGTGAACCCACCAAGACCAGGCTGAAGAGCAATGGTGGCCTGCACCACTGCCTGCTGGTCAGCATCCCTGACCCCAGTCTCGGCAGCCACCAACCCCACCTCAGAAGGGGGCTGACTCCGGCTTGTCGAGGACACTATAGGGCTGCCCACACCAAAAGTCAACCCTAAGGAGTCAGACTGCTCGTTTGACTCGGAGCCTGACTCCGCCTCCGAAGAGGTAGAGGCCGAGGCCCTGTGCCAGACCGTAGGAGAGCACCTGGTGCCATCCCTGCCAAATGGGGTGCCAGATTCCAAGACCATGCCCGAGCCAGTGCCCCCCCATCAGCACCATGAGCGGTATCCGTGGGGGACACAGCTCTGGCCCGAACAGCAGCCCCAGAGTCAGAACCAGTCACGAGGACGAGGATGGCATGGACGATGGCTCCGACGGTGCCTTCGGCACCACGGACAGCGCTGCCTGGCTCCACGGCACCACGAACGGCGCTGATGGCAGGGGTGGTGCTGATGATGGCGCCGACAGCAGAATCTGACACCCCCATGGCGCCGAGTCCTGAGGTGGACAATGCACTGTGCTCAACCTCAGCACCATTCAGAAGACAAAGACAGCGCTGTAGAGACTCCCACAGCACTGCTAGCAGTATCCACGATGCCGAGTGACAAACCGGCGCCAACGACGGCTCGTCAGAACCCCGGCACCACAAATGGCGTCGAGGCCCACAATGGCACCGGACCGGCAGGCCGAGAACGCGCCAACCCGGCCTTGATATCACGCGGGTCTGACACCAGGGGTGCAGCCTTCATCCCCGAAGGGCGATTGCCTGGCGGCACCCGACCGCCCCCTGAAAGGAGCGGGACAGGCCTCCTGCACCGCAGAAGGAGCCTCGGCAATGGCCAGGCCACTAGAAGCCGAGCCTCCTTCCTCCTCGGTCTGTGTAGAACCGGGAGGGGACCCGGAGGAAAGGCCGAGAGTACATGGCTTGGCCTGACGAGTGCGCACCCAACCCCCGAAAATCGGCAGAGCTCACCCCACTTTCTACGCACGTTGTTCGATGACCCAGCGGTCCATGGAGAAACAGGCGTCGCATGAATCCATGTCGTGAAGCGGGCCAAGACACGTAAGACAACGGTCGTGCTGGTCGGTGATGGAAAATTTATGGCCGCAAGGGCATCGTCGCATGGGGAGCCGTCCTGTCTTCGAAGTCTTCTTGCCCTCCGACCGAGACATGACCTACGAGGAAAAAAACACCAAAAACAGACTCGACATCGCCAAGAATAAAAATAAATGGAAAGATCTTACCAAGCGATGTCGAGTAAGGCAACTAGAACCGGCAGGGAAGGAGCCGATGGACTGTGGCATGGAGGATAATAGGCAGGATGAAACTGCGTAGGTGGTAGGCCTCAAATTCTTACAGAGCTTCCACATAAGGTGGCCTCGACAGCGGGAGACGAAGAACTGGCAGGCAGGCGGAGTCGGCAGCACCTAATGGCCAACCCGCAGCGCGCCACGCACGCGCCGGCCTCGAGGGCAACCGGCGTTGCGTCGGCTCCATCTACCAAAAAAAAAAGTTTCCTGCGGGTCATGACCTCCGCCATGAACCCAAATGTGATGAATGGTGAAGAATGACACAGATAAGATCATAAAGCCACTCCAGGCGCAAAAGTCTACTTGGGTCTACAAAAGATGACTGCAGAGCCAGAGTTGCCCTCATATTCTTAAGTAGAGACTGGAAGGAAAGGTCTTCCTCTGGGTTTTCAGCTGGAAGCAAGGGCTTAACATCCAAACTATAGAATGAGTCTTCATTACCCACTTCAGAAATTATAAGGTTGGGATCAGACTCATCCTGCTCCATGGCACCCTCAGAGGGAGTGGGAGCTGTCCCTAATAAGCCGCTACCTGGTCTGGGCAAAGGATAAAGAGGAGACACCGGAACCGGCACCAGATAATAATAAATAATAATAATAATTTTATTTATATAGCGCCTTTCACTATATCAAGGCGCTGAACAGATCAATAAAAACTTCAACACACAATACAAACATCAAAACCATAAAGATTATAAAATATGTTCTAAAAGCATAATAAATTACAATAAAATTTCACACACTAAACAGTGCATTTAACTTTCCGAGAAGGCCATTCTCCAAAGATAGGTTTTCAGCTCCTTCTTAAAAATCTCCACGGAGGAGCATTCCCGTAAATGGCATGGTAGAGAATTCCAAAGAGTGGGTGCAGCATTAAAAAATGCTCTACTGCCGGAAGATTTCAAACTCACTCTTGGAATCTCTAACAACCCCATGTCGGCCGAGCGGAGATCTAGCACTGCGGATCCCAATGCTGGACCTGATACCGTGGACCCGATGCCAAACCCGGCACATGGAGTTCTGCCGCTGGACTCAACACCGGCCCATGGGGAATCAGACACGGCACCGAAGTCGACATTGATCGAGACCACACCACCCAATGATCCATTCCAAATCTAGAAGAAACAGAAGGGGAGAGGTATGGTACCTGTGCTGGCCCCTTTGACGAAACAGAATGAGGGGGAAAGGCACGTGGAACTGGTGTTGGCGGTGCGGGCTCCAGCAAGGGAGAAAATTCCATTGCCACCACCGAATGCTCAACCTGTCCCGAAGGACTCAACTGCGGCTTCCAGGCCAGAGGGCCCTGGAACCAGATCCACCGGAAGGGGCAAATGAGATAGATGCTATACCCACTGCTCCATAAGAGCAGCCCAGTGGTAAAAATGCCCACCGGAAACCCCACAAGAAGATAGAGAAGGCTCTGGTGTTGAGAATCTGAGCGATTGTGAGTGGAAGCCGTTGGAGAACCAGACAGGGCCGGAGACGACCTACCACTCTCGACCATCAAAAACCTCTTGGTAGACGTACCAGAGGGCAACCTCAAATGGTACCACTTCTTCCTCCTTTGGCAGGAAGGGGAAGAACTTGAGGCAGAGCGGTGTTGGGTTCCCAGCCTGGATTGGGAATGGGCCTGCTTCTTTTTTGTGTTTACGGGAATACTGTCCTCTCTCCTGAACACCGGACTGCCCGTGGTTGGAACCCCCCTCCGGAGAGGATGGTGGACTGGACACAGCCCAGCTGCCACAGCAGCCTTCCAATGGAGAGTCTCTACCATCAACGTCTCTATCCATGGTCGACTCCCTTGATCAGTAGAGCTGAGAGGAAAATAATAAAAATTTTCTTCTTTTTCTTTTTAAATAAACAATAAAGTAAAAACTGAGCAACTAGTGCTGTTGTCATAGATGTGAATATTTGACTCCCAGCGTTGTGAGCAACATCGTTATTGCAGCGCACTCTATGGTGGGGAAGAAATGAACTGAAGTCGTGGGGTCAACGCAAAGGTAGCCTACACAGGCGCGAGACAGTTTTGTGGGCTGCAAATGTGTGGTCCTACCTCGGCGTCGGCCCTCTTGAAGATTTTTGGCTCCTGCAGGATCCCAGCACCTCTGGCTTGTAACCCAGCAGTATGAATAAATGGTGAAGACTTTAAGTCCAGGAAAATCGATGATATCAGCAACGGCATTTCTGTGGGCAGGGTTCGATGAGAATGGTCGATGAAGGGAAAAGAACTGAGGAGGGAAGGGTCCATCCATGTTTACATAGGAAAAGCTGACATAGGATATCATGGGTGGCCCCTAGTGGACTGCTTGCAAAAAGTTTCCATGTGGTCCTAGTGCCTGATGGCTGTAGTTCCATAGGTGTGGCCTGATGAAAGAGATACATCCTCGAAGATATATATTTACAAAAAAAAGCACTTGATCATCGACCACAGTAGTTGTGAGCCAACCGATTATTAACATTCAACCACAGTCATTGTGAGCTGAACTAACAGCTGAAAATACTCAAAAAAGTGTGCAAAAGCATTTTAAGATATTTTCTTTCAAAGTAGAACAGTTGTAATGGAACTATGAGAGTGTAAAGCTAAACCACAAACTCTGCCACAGTTACTGTGAGTAGAACATCTTTTGTGGCCTAGGCCACAGTTCATGGAACCACTGGAAACTGTAAAAAGTTTAAAAATACTATTAGGCGCTACAACACAGATTGAAAGAGAGAGAGAGAAAATGCATATTAATGAAATCCTTCTTTAGCATTTAGCTGTAAGGTTAGCTGGAAGCAAAGTTTGTATGACCTCTCTCTTCAGTGGAAACTAAAGATCTGCCATTCGAATGCTGGGAGGCTCAAGACCAGCAATGTGAGAGACAGAGCATCTTTGAAAAAGATTCAGAAGTTCTGGGGCACCATATTCCTCACGGCAATGATGCACAAGTTTTACTGGGCTGTTCTATTTCTTACAGAAGGAGAAGACTACCATGTTCATTCACAAGCTCAATAAGCCAGCTTTTTTCTACAGGTTGGATAAAAATGAAATCCGAATGCACAGTAGGACTGCAAGACCCACCAGTTCTTCCGTCTGTTTGGTAAAGAAGTATTACAAATAAATACATAGACAGCCATAAAGAAACATGAGACAGATTCACTTTAATAACTTTGTGACATAACTTTTTTATTTGTTTTACAAAAATACATATTTGGACTTATGACAGTAGGCTAATAAACAGGTGTTAAGTGCATACAGTTCTTAGAAAACTATACCGTTTAACTGAGCCTGTAGCTTTATAAAAGATACATAAGGTGCCCTTATTAATATCAACGTTAAGTTTAAAGGCCAAAAGAAATGTTAGTCTGTTGCGTAAAACTAGTTTTCATTGTTATATTCTGACTGTGTTAATATGAAAGTGTCAGATTTAGTGTGTTTAAAAAACAATTCTCATGAAAATATGCGTACTCAATTGTTGCCTCTGGTTCAGAATATTTTTTGTCAGAGAATAATTTTACACAAAATGTAACCACGTTAAAATACAAATCTTTTTCAGAAACTCAGGACTGATGATGCTCATTCCAAACAAGTCTTTCCTTAGTGTCAGGGGAGCTGTTTCACTGCCTAAAGTCCTTATTATGTGTTGCTAGGGAAAAGCATCCGATTTTTGTGCATACACAATAAAATAATATTTCTGGACTTTTTTTCTAAATAATTTTAGCAGCAATAGAACAAATGACAAAACTACTTTGGGAACTCCTGCCTTCTGATTGGCTGGGTGCTTTGTGATTACATTATTGTATCCCCATGGGTCGTGTGTGCACCCTGCCATTTTGAGATGCAGGGGCACTTGCTTGGGAGTAATTGGTACATTTTTAATTTAAGAACCAAATCACCTTACCACATTTTACAACTGTGACAACACACTTCAAGGGTGAGGTACTGACTGTAAATCCACCCCATGGCAAACAACACAAGTCAGATTGGTGTGAAGAGAAATCATTACCTCATTGTAACCACCGCGCCCCCCCCCCTCCAAAGTTTGTGTGACATTGATCTTTTGATACTTTCAGTAATGGCAAACTTCCCCCCAAAAGAGACAGAGTACTGAAATTGTATATATATTTATTTTTTTCATTTACTACCCCTGGAATTTTCTGTTTTTTTCTTTTTTTTCACAGAAATATCCCAATACACACTGCTAAAAACTGTATACCAAACAAATTGATAAGGATAGCCCATCATGCTCCGTCTTCTCATAAATGAAGTATGTCTGCAATCACAGTCCCCAGTGAATGCTTCAGGGAGTGCCTGGCTTCTAGTCAATGGAAAAGCAGATCTAAAGTCTGCCAACACTAGCAATTACCCAGCCCTATCATCAAACAGGTACAATCAAACGTCATTATATACCACTTTATAAAATGCCCAACTCCAACTGTAAAAAAAGAAGAGCTAACCCTCCTGAGGGGAGAGAGCCCTGAGGGAGTAGAAAGAAGATGCCATATCTGTAGCATCACAGGACGAGTTGCCCAGAGGCCCTAACGCTTACCTGAGTGGTGGATGGTGGGCAACTATGTGACTGAATGGTCAAGATATTCAGGAAGATTAAGAATTACGGTGCATACATAATTTTCATATCTTCCAAGAACCAATTTTACCATTCAGTCCCACTCATGGGTCAGAGTACCAAGCTTTCCCCAAAATAGGGGAGGCATTGGCTCTCTGAGAAGGAATTATCCCTCAACCCTCAGATGAGGATGTAGGAGAGGAGGAGGAGCTAGATCTAGTCACTGGCGGTGCAGGGCACTCAGGCCTGAAAACAGCCTGGTCGGCTTTGAGGTGGTGCTGGTGGAACTCACCAGACACTGACCTGAATTAATCCCAGGTCATGGGCCCCATGGAACCCCAAACACCTGAGAGCACAGGAGAGTGGGGGTGGGGGGCAGAAGACGGTCATGGATGACCAGGCCAGATCCTCTGCCAGGGCTGAAAGAATGCTCAGAAGATCTCACCTGGGGGAGGGCCTGGCAAACTCACCCATTTGTGAATGACCAACATCAGTAGGCCGGTCCAGACGGTGCCCGGGGACCCCGAGGTGGGCAGAGCAGAACTGGACAGGGTACACAGGGCAGCCCTGGTTCCCACCAGTGACAGGTTAGAGAGAGAAATGAGGCCCCGGCTTAGTACTATTTATTTATTTATTTGATCATCGGTTTACAAACCTTTGGAGTCATAGACTCATTTACAAAGGCACCTCGTCAAGAGAGCAATACAAACAAAACAGTACAGTACAGTACATAACACTTAGATTAAAAAAGCAACCAGTGTTACAGGCATTCACTGGTGGTACACGCTCGATAATAGATAGATCACAGTAGTCATTATATAGGTACACGAGTACCACGTCAGGTAGCAACCAGAGATATATTATTACAATAGCCAGCAGATGTTGCCTGAGATCCCAGGTATATACAGCAAAAGTAGACAGGGTAGACCCAGCCTTGGGGTGAAGGTAAGGGGCAGGTGGGGTATTATGTGCAGTTGCAGCAACGAATGCTTGTCAGATGGCTTCTGAGGGAGATCTTGAAAGGACCAAGCTTAGTGGAGTCAGCTATGCTGGCTGAAAGGGAACTGAACCAGGAGGGAGCCCGATAGCAAAAGGATCTCTGGGCCATAGAAGTCCTTACCCTGGGGACAATAAGGGAGGTTTTGACAGTGCTGCGGGTGGAGACTGAGGGGGAGGCATGCTGCAAGGAGGTGGCGACCCCAGGGGAGGAGAGCCCTAGCAGGGTCTTTTTTACCAGAAGGCAGGTTTGGAAGTGGAGTCTTTCTTCAAGGTTGAGCAAGTTGGTGGTGGAGTACAGCAGGCACGTATGGGTGCGCCTAGGGGCTCCCAGCATTAGCCTGCAGGCCTTGTTTATAGAGAGCTGGATTATTGCAAGCGCAGTGTTGTCGGCAGCAGCAAAGATGGGCAGCCCATAGTCGATTAGCCAATCTAAGGGCCTCTTGTGGTAGGCAGTCCCTATGGCGGTATAATAGTCCAATCCTGACATTGGTGGCAAGAAAGGGCATTGATATGGGAATGGAAGAAGAGTGCCGTATCAAAGATAATGCCCAGGTACTTGTAGGTGGAAACCTGCTCAATGGGGTTTAGTGTGCTAGGCAGTATCACGAGAGGGGCACCACTGGCTTTGCTTTGACGATGTGAGAAGAGCATAACTTTGGTCTTTTTTAGGTTCAGAACTAGCCTTCGTGATGTGAACCAATGCTCAGCTCCATCAAAAGCTTGTTGGAGGGTGGTCTGGAGTGTGTTGGGGTTGGGGTCAGCAACGAAGAGCATGGCGTTGTCCGCGTAGAGGAGGATCTTCCTTGGGCAGGTCAAAGGGAGGGAATTGAGGTAGAGACTGAAGAAGAGAGGGCCTAAAATGGAGCCCTGGGGAACCCCAGAGCAGAAAGGTTGTGTGTCAGATAGGGTGCTATTGATTTTTACACACTGGGTTCTGGCAGAGAGATAGCTGGGGAACCACGCAAGGGGGCCAGGGGAGAAACCAAGGCATCTGAGGGAGTCAAGCAGGAGAGGATGGCAAACCACGTCAAAGGCCTTGGACAGGTCAATGAACATGGCACCGGCAGGACTTCTGGCATCAAGAGAAGAGTGCAGGAAGTTGGAGAATTCAAGTAGCACAGTTGTGGTGCTGTGACCTGCACGAAAGCCATGCTGTTCAGGGCACAGGATATTGTGCATGGCCAGGTATTCGGCAAGCTGGTTAGCAACTACTTTTTCAAGGGCCTTAGAGAGTGGGGGGAGGATGGAGACAGGTCGATAGTTACCTGGGGACGCGTGATCGCTGCTCTTTAGGATGGGAGTGATGATAGCGGTTTTCCATGTGCTGGGGGAACTGCCTCAAGCACAGGGAGCGGTTCAGCAGCTCGGTAAGTGGGACCAGGATAGCATCCAACGTCAGACGAAGTAGCCTAGTGTCCAGTAGGTCGGTGCCGGGGTTGTTACTACTAATGGCTTTTTGAAGAAGGGGTCTAGCCTCCAAAGCGGAGATGGTATGTAGATAGAAAGGAGGTCTCTGGAGAGTGGGCAGGGGTGCTATTGGGATGGGGTCAAAGAAGTTACTGGGCAGGACTGAACTCAGGTCTGAGAAAGTGTGGTTTAGGCAGTCTGCAATGCCAAGGGGGTCAGAGCAGACAGTGCCATTAAAGGAGAACTGAGAGGGGGGGTGGAGAGTGGGATTTCCCATTCAGCTCCTTTACATTGTCCCAAAAGTTTCTAGCTGAGTCCCAGGAAGAGACAAGAGCGGATTGATAGTACTGGGCTTTGGCCTGTCGAATGGCCCAAGTACACTTATTGCGCTCAGTGTTGTACGCTTGCCTATTAGCTGGTTTGCCAGATTCCACGTCAATGTGCCATAGATTGTCTCTCACTTTAAGTTTGTGAAGGAGGGAGGGGGTAACCCAGGGTATGTTTCGCTTTTTGGTGCGATTTCTAGTGAAGGGGGCATAGAGGTCACAGGCAGTGTTAAAAGTGTGAGTGAAAAAATCCAAGGCCTCGTCTATGGATGGTGCAAGCCTGATTGGAGACCAATCTAGTTGTGAGAGGTACAGTTTAAAGGTGACGAGCCGCCTGGGAGTAGGCGACGTCACTGGGTGGTTTGTGGTGTAGGTTTGCTGTTGGCAGCGGACCAAGAGAATATGACCGGGGAGTGGTCACTAAGTGAGTTGGGAAGCACACTGATATCGAGCACCCTCTGGGGGCGGTTGGTAACAACAGGTTACTCACCTGTAACAGTAGTTCTAGGAGTGGTATATGTTGTTCATCCACACTCTTTGGCATGTCCCTTTCCCTTTAAATCTCGCCGGAAAGTCTTCAAGCTGGCTCCTCCCACCCACACGGGTGGTAAATACGTCTCCGCCCCACGACGCCAGATCTTAGCCTGCTGGAAGCAAAGTGATGCGTCTAAAGCCGGGGAGGTCAGGTGGGTCCTTGCCCGCCGACTCACAGCACAGACCTATGCATGATGTGATCCATCTTGCAATGGTCCGTTTGGCTGCAGGTCTGCCAGAAACGGCTTCAGCGTAGGTGACAAACAGCTGGCGAACCTCTCCACGAATTTCCGCCGTTCTTTCCTTATAGTAGGAGAGAGCACATCTCAGGTCCAGAGTATGGAGCCTGTACTCGGCATCCCAGGTGTAGTTAGGGTAGTATACTGGCAGAGTCAACACCTGATTAAGGTGAAACTCTGAGACCACCTTCGGAAGGAATTTCGGGTGGGGGCGCAGGAAAACTTTGACCCTGTCAAAGACCAGATAAGGGGAGTCCACCGAAAGTGCCTGGAGCTCCCCTGTCCTTCTGGCTGACGTGATAGCCACCAGGAAGGCCGTCTTCCATGACAAGTGAGAGAGCTCACACTTTTGCATGGGTTCGAAAGGCTTGCCCATGAGCTTTGCCAAGACCAGCAAGAGATCCCACGGAGATGGAGGTTCACACAGCAGAGGGGATATGTGATCCAGGCCTTTGAAGAAGCACCCGACCACTGTCGCCTGTGCCAATGTAGGCTGACCAGCCTGCGCCCGGTAAGCAGAAATGGCTGCCAGGTGCACCCTAAGGGTCGAGGACCGCAGACCCCCTTTGGAGAGAGACAAAAGGTAGTCTAGAATGTTAGCCACAGAGCAGGATAAGGGGTCCAGACTCACCCTGACACCAAATGGAAAAACTCTTCCATTTAAAGGCATAGCATTTCCTGGTCGATTCCTTGCGAGATGCTTCCACCACAGTGTAGACATCCTCGGAAAGACCCAGAGCCTGGAACTCTAGCCGCTCAGGTACCAGGCTGTGAGGTGCAGGGATTGAAGGTCCGGATGGAAGACCTTCCCTGGTTTAATGATATCAGGTCCGGGCGTGTGCAAAGCTGCTCCGGGGGCCTGCAGCTGAGGCTGAGGAGATCTGGGTACCAGAATTGGCGCGACCAATCCGGGGCTACCAGTATTACCTTCACCTTGTCCCTCCTCACCTTGAGTAACACCTTGTGGATCAAGGGAAATGGAGGGAAGGCATAGAGGAGGCCTGGGGTCCATGGCCTCGAAAAGGCATCCCTCTGCAGCGAGCCCTGCTGAGGGGGCCGGGCATGGTACAGACTCAACTTGGCATTCTCCCTGGAGGCAAGCAGGTCCACCAAAGGTTTGCCCCAATGGGAGAACAGACTGTAAGCTACCTCTGGATGGAGGGACCACTCGTGGGATGTCTGGCCTAGGCAGCTGAGAGCATCCGCCAGTTGGTTCAAGACTCCTGCCACATGGATGGCTAGGAGATCTGCCTTCAACCGCTGGACGAGGGTCCAGATGCGGAGCGCTTCCTTGCACAGCAGACGGGAGTGCGTGCCATCCTGTTTGTTGAGGTAGTACATGGTCGTGGTATTGTCCATCTGGACTTGAACCTCTTGACCCCGGAGCTGAGGAGCAAATGCTGACAGTGCCAGTCTGACTGCTCTGAGCTCCAACAGGTTGATGTGGCGTCGGAACTCCTCAGGGGTCCAGAACCCATGGGCCCTGTTGTCCCCAATGTGGGCTCCCCAGCCCGTGAGAGAGGCATCGGTCGTGAGGATGACCATCGGCTTGGGGCGGACAAATGAGATCCCTTCCTGCAACTGTTCTGGGATGGTCCATCATTGGAGAGCGTCCCACATCTTCTGGGTTACCGTGATCAGCTGGTCGAATTGACCATGGTGCTGAGTCCACTGGGCGGCCAGCTCCCATTGGAGGGAGCGCATGTGCCACCTGGCCCAATGGACCACTGAGGTGCACGCCACCATGTAACCCAGAAGGCGCAGAAAGTTCCGGGCAGGGTGCAAGAGCCCAACCAGAAATGATCGGGCAAAAGAGGAAAGAACCTCCGCCCTGTCCGCCAGGAGCTGGCTTGACAAGAGTCGAGCTCTGCCCCGATGAAGCCCATCACTCGAGATGGCATGAGTTCCAACTTGGCCTCATTGATCAGGAGGCCAAGCTGAGAGCAGGTTCTGAGAGCCAGATCCCTGGATCTCTCCACCTCCTGAAGGGAGGAACCTACCAGAAGCCAGTCATCGAGATAAGAGTAGATTTGAACTCCTCAACGCCGAAGATGGGCTGCCACCACTGCAATGCACTTGGTGAAGACCCGCGGTGCAGATGACAGGCCAAACGGCATGGCTTGGAACTCATACAGGGTCCCCATGACCCTGAAGTGGAGGAACCACTGGTGGGACGGACGGATTAGGACGTGAAAGAACATGTCCTGCAGATCCAGAGAACAAAACCACACGTTTCGCTCCAGGGATGGTATGATCTGGTTCAGAGTTACCATCCGGAAGGTGCGAGACCTGAGATACTGATTCAGGTCGTGGAGATCTAGGATGGGGCACCAACCCCCCGTCCGCTTGGGCACCAGGAAGTACCTGGATACAAAGCCTGGGTCTACAGGCGGATCTGGCACTGGAGCTACTGCCTCCTTGCGGAGGAGCTGAGCTATGTCGTCCCGAAGAGCCGACTGCGTGCGAGCTGAGATCCTTTCCTCCCGAGCGGCGAGGGCTCGGCTTGATGGGTACTGCTCAAATTCCAGAGGCAGTCCTGCCCCACCACTTTAGAACCCACCTGTCCGAAGTGATATCGGACCAGGCGGAAAGAAAGTGGCAGAGTCGACCCCCCACGGGAGGACCCAGGGCAGGCGTGACGGCAGTAGGGTTGGCAACCCCCAACCCATCACTGAGCAGGCTTAGAGGAGGAGAAGGAGAAAGCTCCTGGACCAGTGCCTCAGCCTCCTTTACGGGGCTGTTGAGGGCCCTGCTTGGGCCTAGGCCGCCAAGCTTGAGCCTGCTGCTGCTGCTGCTTGACCTCCTTGATAGGAGGGCTGCCTGACCACAGGGGAGGACTGCCAAAAAGGCTTCCTCTTCCTTTTCTGCTGGTTCTTGCCAGAGGAACCCTTAGCAGAAATGGTGTCCAAGGTGACATTGGACTGTTCAATAGGTTGAAGGTGGCCTGCTATTCCTGGGCCAAACAAGTTGGTACCAAGGAAAGGCACATCAGCTAACATGCTGGGTATCCACCGGAAAGGAGGATAACCGCAGCCAAGCCCTGCGGCGGGTGGCCACTGCGGTTGCTAAAGAGCGGGCACAAGAATCCCTGATGTCCAGGGCTGTCTGGAGCTGCTGTTTGGCAACAGCATGGCCCTGACTGTGGTCTGCATGTCCGCGGGGAGGTGAGGAAGTACTTCATCCAACGACCCTAGGAGGGCATGGGAGAAGTGTGCCATGATTACAGCCGAACTGGCCTGATGAAGGCCCAAGGAAGAGGCTGCATAGACCTTACGGGCAGAGTGGTCCATGTTCTTGGACTCCCTGTCCGGGGCTCGGTCGATGTCGGCTGAGCTACCAGTACGTCTAAAGACGGAAGCAGTCACCAGGCTCTCAGCCGAGGGATGCTCTGTGAATCCCGGTAGGGATCCCACAAGCACCGCATACTTACAGGCCATACGGCAGATGGTGCTGGGCAGGAGGCTGGATGCTGCCAAAGCTCAAGGGCTGGACCAGTAATGCCTTCAGCCACTGGGAAGGCCTCCGTCGGGGTATCCCCCCCTTAAGGATATCCGTAAGGGTACTCCACCTTTTCTGGATAGACTCCAGGGGTATTCCGTGGAATCGGAAGTGAGGCGGAGGATGCCCTAAAAGGAGGAAGGACCTTCCTTCAGGCCTGCCGAGAGTGACTCCTCATCACCCGGATGGGAGTGCAAACCGTGGCATCTGAATCCGAAGAGTCGGGATACAGCAGTCTCCCGTCTATGTCCCCTTCGATACGCTGAGGCCGGTCACAGGTAACCGTGATGGACAGGCGTCGGGGAAACCCGGTGTCTGGACGGTCCCCATTCGAGGGAGCCCCCGAGATAGGCTGTTTAGGCGGTGGTTCCACACTAATTGGTGGTGAGACCAGTATGGGCTTAGGAATAACGCCCGGCCCCACAGGTGGAGGAACCGAAGACTTCGGGTCTGAAGGGGTCGGCGTCAGCCCTTGAGGTGCAGGCCAAGTAATGGCCGGGGTGGATGGCGTAGCCGGCTTCTGTCCGGCCAAAATCAGCTATTGCCACATAAGTTCCTCATAGCGTCGACGGAGTTTCCGCCGAAGCCCCTCCTCATCCGAGGAGGATGAGGACCTGTGTCGGCACCTCTTTTTTGAATGTTGGTGGCCTTTCTTCGGTTTTCCCGCCAAAGAAGGAGACCGAGTCCTCAATCAGGATCAGGCGAAACCGGGGTCAGTGAAAATCGAGGCTCCAGATCAATTCCCTTGATGGGGACACCCGAAGGAAGTGTCTCGTCATCGGGGAAAGAAAGGACCAGGGTCCTCTCTAAAGAATTGTCAACCAGAGTCGGCGAAATAGGCTCGATCGGCTTGAGAACAATCTCGGCCAGATCAGCAGACCCCTCAGTCTCTGCCTGGCCAGACGGAAGATCCGTGAAGCCGGTGGCCGCGAAGCGATCTCGATCAAGTCAAGGGTCGAGGTCCTGGGACTTGGATCTCTCAGTTCCAGGAACGCTCCTCTTCAAGATGTTCGATCCTTGTCCCTCTTCCAAGGGCGGGAGGAGTGCGAGCCCAAGGGCGCCTCACCCCTGGTGGGGAGAGACTGGCATAGCTCCCTGAAGTAACCTGTGAAGGAAGAACCGAGGTTGAGAGGCACAAAGAAACTTCGGCTGGCTGAAGCTTGGGCAGCTTCTTCTTCAAAGGCCTCAAGCTGCTCGGCGGATCCCGCTGCCATGGAAACCGCCCACCTCGCTTCTTTAGATTTCACCGGCGGGTTCCTTTTCTCTGGTCTCCCTAGCTTAAGGCACGCCATGCGGTCGTCGAGGACGTTGGGATGGAAAGCCAAGCAAAAGGTACAGGTGGTGGTGTCATGACCGACACCTAGGCAGTACACGCAGGTAAGGTGGGGATCGGTGCGTGACATTTTCTGGCCGCACGTACACCAGCGAAAACCGAGGGACGACTTGTCCTCCATATCCGATGTGCTACTATCGGAATCGAAAACTCTGACGAGTTTGAGAGTTAAATTTGGTAAAACCGACACTACAAATCCAGGGCCTACGATGGCTAGAGTTAGCATGAGGGAACCTGAATCTGCCAGCGGAAAGGAAGATCTGGCGTCATGGGGCGGAGCCGAGGTATTTACCACCCGGGTTGGTGGAAGGAGCCAGTTTGAAGACTTTCCGGCGAGATTTAAAGGGAAAGGGACATACCAAAGAGTGTGGATGAACAACATATCCACGCTCCTAGAATGATGATATCCAGGAGGGTACTAGAGCCAATAGAGGGATTGAATCTAGTTAGGGTGGTGACAAGCTGAGACATGCCAAGGGTGGCAAAGATATCTCTGGTTTGGGAGGCCGTGGCAGAGAGACAGTTGATATTCAGGTCACCAACAATTATCTGGGTCATTTTGGGCGGTAGGCCAGAGAGGTAGTCAGCAAGCGTCTGAATGGCGAGGTCTTGCTTTCTGGGGGGAATATAGGCAACAGTGAGAAAGAGTGGGCCCTTACCAGGGTTGGGGGAGATTTTTAGCATGAGGGCTTGCACCCCATTATCAAGTCTGGGTGCTGGAAATGCATGTCCAAGGAGGGAGTCACGTATGTAGACAGCACAACCACAACCACGCTTACCCACCAGATCTTCCCTGAAAAGGGTGTAACCAGGGAGGGAGACAAAGGAGTCAGGGGTGGATCTGGATAACCAGGTTTCAACGAGTGCGACAATGTCTGGCTGGTGCTAAGTAACCCAGCACTGGAATGCAGCAGCCTTCTTAAGGAGGCTGCAAATATTCATAGAAGCTATGTGGAGTCCTTGAGCCTGGGAAGGCTTGTTCATAAGGTTGGGCATGGGGCCAGGGTTTGGATGAATGTCACCTGATAGAAGCAACAGGTGGGTGATTAGGTGCATCACAGCGTGGTAGTGATTGTGGCATCTCCTCTTGTGACTGGACATGGGGCCGGGTGCTGGGGTGCAAGGGGTGGGTACAGTACAAAGGGTGGGAAAGGCATTGAGGAGAAGAGACCAAGATATGAGTGGGAAGTAAGAGGTAGCAGGGGTGGAAGTGGGGGGGGGGGTACCGAGGGGGTGGAGGTGATCGAGCGTCGGGAAGGGGTCTGGTAGAGGTGTTGCAGATAAGAGGGAGGGTACTATGCGTAAAGAGTGATGGTCCTAAATGAGGTGGGGCTGGTGTAGGAAGTAGGAGGAGGACCATAGTCAATGTCAATGCACTTGATCCTGGATGCATTGAGGACGATATGTTATTTGAGCTCAAGAGAGGATCACCCCTTTAAGAAGTTACAGAAAGGAGATCCCCTTTAAGGAGTTGCTGTAATTGACTAGTGTGAGGCCTCAGTGTACTTAATAAAAGGGAGGGGGTGACAAAAATTGTCCAGAGAGCAGTATAGCAAGGCAGTGGCCGAGCTATGTTTTGAAAAAGGCGTCTTGTGTGCTTCCTTTCTCAGTGGGGATCTGCAGCATCCAATCGGGAAGCAGCCACAGTCCCCAAGAGCCAGTCCAATTGCGGGGATTGAAGCCTGACAGCTCCGAGCTAGGAGCTGACCAAATGTACCTGCTTTCCTTGGTCAGGGAGTGGCGGGCTGGAAGCAGAGGTCCGGCCACCAGCAGGTATCGGCGTCAGGGCCACTCAGCTGAAGTGGAGAGACTGGTTTGGGCTTGTGTCTAAAATAGAACAGAAAAAAAGGCGGGCCGTTAGTTAAAAAGCCAGAGACAAAGGTCAAGTCAATTGGTGGGAGGGCCCTGGGTAATTTAGTGCTCAGGGCAGGAGTAGGTGCAAATAGTAGGGACAGAAAGGTTCCTGCAGAGAGGTCTGTTCAAAGGTGCCAGGTGGGAATTTAGTAAAACAAAAGGCTGATTCAGGAGGTTGGGGGGAGGGAGGCTCCTTGAATGAGACCAGGGAGAGCTGGGACGGAGGCGTGTGGTGGAGAGGACTCAGGGTAGTCTGGAATGGGTAGAGAAGATGGCCCAAAATGCCAGGCAATATTTACAGAATGTGCTGGTTCAGGGGGGGTGTCAGGAGAGGGAATCAGGGGTCCAGTAGATGGCAGAGAAACATTGTGGGGAATAGACAGAAAGAAATACAAAAGGGAAAAAAGCAAGAGAAAGCGGGAAGCAAGAAGGCAGTCTGAGGATGAATGAGAGGAACTGTGATGGGAAAAGTGTGGCAGAACAAACAGCAGGCAGTGGTCAGTTCTAGCTATTCTACAATATTGGGCAATTAGCAGAAAAAATTCAGTAGTGCAAGCAGTCAGCTATATAGACATCAGGCAGTCAAAGTTCGCTAAAACTCTGCTAGGCCATTCCTACATATACAGTTCAATAGTTTAAAGGTAAAATGTTTAGGCAGTAAAAATATTTAGCAGTGCAAGACATAAGCTATATAGAACTCAGGCCTAGCTAATACAGCAGGCTAAACAGCAGAAAATTCCAAGAGGAAAGAAAAAAAAAAATATATATGTATTTCCACATGAGCAGTAAATTCAGCAGAAAAAACTGTCCAGAGAGCAGTACAGCAAGACAGTGGCCGAGCTGTGTTTTGAAAAAGGTGCCTTGTGTGCTTCCTTTCTCAGTGGGGATCTGCAGCATCCAATCGGGAAGCAGCCCCAGTCCCCAGGAGCCAGTCCAATTACGGGGATTGAAGCCTGACAGTTCCGCCCTAGAAGCTGACTAAACGTACCTGCTTTCCTTGGTCAGGGGGTGGCGGACTAGATGCAGAGGTCCGGCCACCAGCAGGTAGCAGCGCCAGGGCCACTCAGCTGAAGTGGAGAGACTGGTTTGGGCTTGTGTCTGCTTTCCTTGGTCAGGGGGTGGTGGGCTGGATGCAGAGGTCCGGCCATCAGCAGGTAGCAGCGCCAGGGCCACTCAGCTGAAGTGACCCCTATCACCACCTCTGGACAAGGGGTGAGCTGCAGGCCTAGTGCCCTGCCTCAACTCTTCACGATTGCTGACCCTGCCCCCCCTCCCCAGGGCCAAGCCCAGTCTCCAGCCAGAGCCACCTCCAAAGGTGGCTCCAGACCCAGCACTGTGAGTAGCACTAGAACAGGAACTGACAGTGTGAACAGCACCAAAACAAGATCCGCCACTGGAACCCAAACCAGCACTGTGGACTGCACCAGAAAGGGTACTGTCACTGTCCCCAGTGTCAGCTTGAGGGACAACCCCAGGAGTGCCTCTCGACCCCAAGTCAGGCTTGGAATCAGGCCCAGGAAGGCCTCCATCCTCACTGGCTCTGTCTCGAGGTCAATATCATCATCCTCCCCCAGGCCACCAGGCTGCTCAGGGGAAGAGACAATAATGACCTCCAGGTCCAAGACTGGGCCAGTTCCGGAACCCTTCCCTCTTCTGGCATCGCGAGCAGTGCTAGAAGGGGCCTGGTCTTGTGGCCAGTGCCACCCTGCCGAGGTGCCCAGCAGTGCAGACTGAGCGTATAGCTTTGATCTCACCATCGGGGGTATTCACTGCCCTGAAGGGCCGACGAACTGGAGGCTTCTCAATAGGCAGCCCCCCCCCAGAGGAAGACAACTGACTACCAGACACCCCCCCCCCCCAGGCCTCCGATGTCTTGGTGAGGTGAGTGGGAGAGTGCCTGCACTTCCTCTGTATATGTAGTACTTGGAAGAGGCTCAGGAAGAGAGCCCAGGGACAGTTCAGTTACGTAAGAACTTATCGTAACAGTAGCTTTTCAAGAGGATCTCTTGCAGCAGGCCATCACCAGTAGGACTGGCGAGGCACTAGGACCACACAGAAACTTTCTACCTAGCAATCTACCAGAGGGGGCTGCCCACCACCGATGTCACCATCTGACACTGGCCTATACTATAAGAGTGGGCAGCCCACATAGCCTCCTCAGTTTTCCTGCCGGAGACCAAAAGCAAAAGCCCGTTAGGGGAACCGAGGAAGAATCCAAGGTAACCACAGAGATAAGAAATAAAGCAGAAGGCTCTCTTCCATGGAAGGGAGAGCTTGACAGGAGGCTCAAAGGCCGCAAAAGAGGAAAAAGGGGGAAGGAGGGAGGGAGGGAAAGCATGGCCTGCTGCAAGGGATCCTCTCAAAGATCTACTGTATTGGTAAGTTCTTATGTAACTCTACTATCTTACTTCTAGGGTTTCTCTTGCAGCAGGCCACACTAGTAGCATGAGTCCCAAGCAGTTCTGGCAAAAACTGACAGTCGGTTCAAAGGGTGGCAGGATGAGTTTCTCTAACACAAAATTTAAGCCCCAAGCCGGGACAGGATTGTAGACTGGAGGCTTCAAGTGCAAAATGCCTCTCAAAAACATGTGGGACACGTAAAGTTTAGACACAGCATGTCCATCTATGGGTACATGGTAAGCAGAGATGGCTGAAAGATGTACCTTGATAGAGCAGTACTTGAGTACAGGGTCCGAAAGGGAGAGCAAGTACTCCAAAATCTGACTCATCAGACAGGTGAAGGGGTGTAAGTGGTGCAATGCAGCCCATATAGCAAAATGCTTCCACTTACTAGAATAGGTGGCCCTGGTGGAAGGTTTCCTAGTCACCACCAGGACGTCCGCCACCCTAGGGGACACCCCAAACCTCACAATGGCTACGTCCTCAGCAGTCAAGCATGGAGGTGAAGAGATTTGAGATCCGGATGGACAACGGTGCCTTGGGGCAGGAGGATTGGAGGTTTCTCCACCAGCTGCTGAAGCAAGGGGAACCAGATCTGATGAGGCCAGAAGGGGGCGAGTAGGATCATCGATGCCCTTTTCATCTGAAGTTTGATCAGAACCCTTTGAAGGAGCAGGAAAGGAGGGAAGGCATGAAGGAATCTCCCTTTCAAAGAGTGGGACAACGCTTTTTGCCAGAAAACTCCAGGCCCTGGAGCGAGCAAGCAGCAAAGCAGCAGTGTTGTGTTGAGTGGGGACGCAAAAAGGTCCAACTCTGGATGACCCCACCGGTCGAGCAGATCTTCCACCATGGAGGTAAGGAGTTCCCACCCGTGAGCTCATGACTTGAGATCGGCTCAGGCTGTCCACCAAGACATTTTGGACGCCAGGAATGTGAATGGCCGAGAGTTGCAGGCCGTGATTTATTAAGTAATACCAGACCCTCATCGCTTCTTGACACATAGGGTATGAATAAGTCCCTCCTTGTTGTTGATGATGTAATGAACCACACTGGTGTTGTCCATTTGAATCAGCAGTGGACCCAGGAACAGCTGGATCTGGAAGTCCTGCAAGGCATACAGACCTGCTTGTATCTTCAAAATGTTTATGTGGAGTTCCACCTCTTATCGCAGACCACATCTCTTGAGTCTGGTGGGCACCCAGCCTAGACTCGGGGCATCTGTTCCGAGGATCTGTTGCCAGGGTGGAATGAAGAAAGGCACAACTCTCAGGAGGTTGCTTGGTTCTAGCCACCATAATACCTCCTTGACTGGGTCTGAGACCAGGACTGGCTGCTCCAGGTCATCCGCACGCTGGTCCCACTGGACCCGCACCATCCACTGAAGAATCCTCATATGCAGCCAGGCTAAGGGAATCTTAACAATGGCTATGGCCATGAGTCCCAGGAGGTGTAGACAGCCCCGTGCTGGGGTGTGATGGCTGGAGCAGTGCTGATGGGCTTGATCCATCAGGTACTCCTCTCTGTCTTTCGGAAGAAAAGCCATCCCTTGAGCCGTATCCAGTACTGCCCCAATGTACTGAAGTCATTGGCAGGGGTTCAGGAATGACTTGGGCAGGATGATTGTGATTCCCAAATCCTGGAACAAGCAGCAGGTATGATCCAGGGTTTGGAGCAGGCACTCCCTGGATGGTGCTGCCAGTCAGCCAGGTAAGGAAATGCATAGAATCCCTGCTGTCTTAGGGCAGCTGCCACCACTGCCATGCACCTGGTGAACACCTGGGGGGCTGAAGATAAGCCAAACGGTACAGCCCTGAATTGGAAATGGGCTCTCTGAAAATGAAATCTGAGGAAACACCTCTGTGAGGCACATACCTTGATATGCACGTAGGCATCCTGCATGTCGAGGGAGCAAATTCAGTCCCCTTGGTGTAACATGGGCAACAGACCCTGAAGGGTGACCTTCCTGAACCGTTTGTATTGAATGGTCAGGTACAGCTCGCTGAAGTCCTGAATGGGCTGAAGATCCCGGCACATTTGGGAACCAGGAAGAAGTGGGAGTGAAACCCTTTTCCTTGCTGGGACTGTGGAATGGGTTCTATGGCCCTTTTTCGGAGCAGGGCATGAATCTCTTCCCATATCAGAAGGATGTTGTGGTGAGCTATGCCATTGCCAGTCAGATGTACAGATATATAGTTTTAAATTCTGTCATATTTTGTATATGTGTACATGCCACAAGAATGCCAGTGTTAAGGAAAGGTCTCACAAGATAGTGAGAAAGAATGGATTTATTTAAAAATGTTTGACCTTCAGCTTGCTTGCTAGGAAACTAACAATTACTTGTCAAAGGCTTGGGGGTAGCTGATCAAATGGTATTTCCCTGGTTAACTAACTAAGGGAAACAGAGGTAAATAAAATATTCAGGAGACAGCCCTTTCTCACCTCAAAGGCAGGATGCATTGGTCCCAGGAAACTGTCATGTTATATTGCCTTTGATGAGATGAAAGGAAAGGACAGAACTAGCCATTCTGGCAGACTATTGCAAATTATCTTACAGGTGTCATAATTGTCAGGGAAGTATGACATCACAAGGTAGCCAGAAAATTGTGTTGTTGGGAAAACGCAAGAGTGACCTCTACTGGCCTAAAGGAGAAGGCCACCTTTGGGACCAGACAGTTTTTTTCAGGCTTCCTCTGACTACATAAGGAATTGAACCAGAGTCATTCTCTCTCATTTTTTGCTGAGCATCTTCAAGGGACACTCTTCTCCTGACACACAAGAAGCAAGACTGCTATCAAAGGAAACTGAAACTTTCATTTACTTTTCCTGGACTTCAATCCACTACGAACTTCATGTAGAACTTAGCTAACAGTTTGTTTTTGTATTTACATGTCTACTTTTTATTTGTGTTATTCTGTGACCAAACTGATAAAACCTTTTAGTTGTAAATGTGTGACAATTATTTAGTAAAAACATTTGTTTTCAAGAAACCTGCCTGTGTGCAATTGTTATATTGTGTGTGCAACTGTGAGATGTTTCAGTAATAATCTGTGACTAAACTGCTATTGCTAAGGGGTGCCATCATAAGCTACCAAATTGAACAAAGGGTCTGAAAAGAGAAAGTCTGGATAAAGATATGAGGAATACCGAAGTCTCAAGGAAGGGTCTGTGGATTACCTGAAACAGGCTATTGCATACCTTTTGGGAGAAGGCAGAATCAGGGTTACAACGCTACCCTGAAGAGGTTGTAATACCTGGATCTTCTCCCTTTGTGTAACAACCAAGAAGGGTTCATATTTGGCTACAAGACTCGAGACTAGTATTCTACCCTGATCCAGAGTAAAGAGGGGACCCTGGGATTTTGTGGCGAATGTTCAGTTGCGAACACAATGAACACTGTAGAAGGACACAAAGAGGGTATCCCGTTTCCCCCTCCCTGTCACGGATTGCACTTAGGGGTGGGCACTGTGAGCTCAGTGGACCTGACCCTCAGGAGTGGGTTCGTGACAGACGTGACCAGGAGGATATGAGGACGGAACTGGAGGATTGTCCTGAGGCAACTCCAGGAGTTCTAGGGAGTGTCCATACTCTGTGAACTGCATCACCCAACTGTCTGAAGTTATCTCCTGCCATCTGTCCAGGTGGAGGGAGAAGTGACCTCCTATGGCCACTTCTTGACTGCTTGGATGGAAGGGGTCTGGCAAGGAGTCGGGGGGGGGGCAGATGCAGCTGGGGCTGCAGGACCTCCCTGAGAGTCCTTGTTGGTGGAGGGTGAAGGGGTGGGCAGGGCCACCACCACCTGTTGCTTTCCTTGGGGCTTGGCAGATGCTTGGGTTTGCTTATGAGTAGCCCAACAAAAGGGCACCCTCTGCCCAGACTTGGGCTGTATGTGATACATGATATGGACAGACCTTAGGGTGCATCCAGATGCCTGAAGCTGGGAGAGGATATCTTCCACATCTCCTCTAAATGGTTTGTACCCTCTAAAGGGGACATTCATGATGGACAACTGGACATCCTGGGTGAACCCAGACACCCAAAGCCAGGAGTGCTGGTGCATGCATATGCCAGATGCTGCTGCTCAGGCCGACGCATCTACTGCATCATAAGCTGCCCAGAGCAAGTGGTCACCAACATCGGTGGCTGACTTAAGAGTACCCAGGGCTTGCTGCATGGCAGGTTCAGCTGGCAGGGACTGGACAGCGTCCCTGGCCTGGTCCCACAGAGCATTTTGGTACTGGAGCATGTGTGCCAGGTAATTGAGGGTGCAGATCACTAGGGTGGCTGAGGCGAACAACCACTTGCCTAGAAGGTCTAACCAACATGACTTTTTGTCAGGTGGCAGGGAGCTCAAATGCTTAGGCTGTTTATTATGGTCATGAATGGCATTTATTACTATGGAGTCCACTTCTGCCTGTTCCCCAAGAAAGGGTTTACCTGATGGGGCATGGTACAGCCTATCAGCCTTTCTGGATATGGCTGGAACCATGGGCCTATGCCAGGTGGCCATGATGGCAACCTCTTAGGTATCAGTGAGGGGAGGGACCACCAACAGAGGAGTCTCCAGCTGGAGAAGGTAGGTAGTAAACCGGTGCCGCTCCGGGTCCTGCTCCTCTGACTCAAACCACATGGCCTCCTGATTATGTTGCATTACAGCCATGAAGGAGGGGTCATCCGGTGGGGATTTGGGGACATACCTAGGGGTCCTGTCCCCTTCAGAGGAACCCATGGAAGAAGCAGCTGAACCACTGATATCACCATCGTCTTCTCATCTTCATCTCGATTGTCATCAGGTAGACACAAGTCTGGGTGATACTCATCCCCCTTATCAGCGGGCCATCAGGGGTGTGTGAGTCAACCGAGAAGGCGGGGTTGGCCGCAGGGGCACTGGAGTGGACGGTCCCAGAGGAGGTCCCTGGGGAGTGGGAGGTACTGGGTCCTGAGGAGGGGCAACCTGCAACCGCATGAAGCCCCAAAGGGATGAAAGCAGGCCTTGAAAATCGACAGTGATAGAAGTCGGTCCAGCGGGCGCTGGATAAGGATAGACTGGCGCTGGCCCTGCAGGCGTCAGCTGGGAATAAACTGACGTAGGCCCAGTGGGCATGGGCTGTGGATAGAACAGCGCAGACCCGCCAGCTGTGGGTAGCTTGGTGCAGGTCTGACAGGCGTCGGCTGTAGGTATCCTGGTGCAGGTCTGTCAAGCATCTGCTGGGGGAAAATAGGCCCAGGCCTGGCGGGCGCCAGCTGAGGCAAAACTGATGAAGGCCCAATGGGCGCTGGTTGTGGCAAGGCCAGAAAAGGTCCCACGGGGGCTGGCTGAGGTAATGTGGGTGCCTAGGAGGGAGAGGCCTTTACAGGCAAGAGTTGTGGAGGACTTGGACCTTGTGGAGGCGTCAGTGTCCTGCAGTGCCAGCTCCAGGCCGGATGGGTGGCAGTCCCTGAAAAGGAGACCGATGCTTCAGTCATGGGTGATGGGCAGGCATTAGAAGGGAGCCGGGTATCCACCAAACCTGTGCCGGCTGAAGACACACTGGCCAAGACACCATGTTGTGTGCCCAACCTGATCAAGGGCATAAGCAGCAGGGGTTGAAGGGCAGAGAGTGAGCTCTGGCCCAAAAGACCTCCGCCCGAGACTGTAACAGTGGCATGAGATGGTGCCGTTGGTAGTCCTGTGGATGAGAGGGCATGTGCGGCAGCTGGGGCCAACCCACCAGAGGAGGAAAACCCCTTGGCGGTCTAAGGATGGTGGGGTGACTGGGAATAGGAGGAGGAGGACTGGGGCCTATCTTGGTCCTTGTCCTGATGTTTATCTTTCCCACTAGCCTTATCCCTGTACTTCAAACACTGGGAGCCCAAAGACTGGGCCAGGGAGACCGAGGAGCTCCTGGGCTGCGGCTCCCGTTCCATGGAGGTGACCTTCTGTTGCAGGAGAAAGTTCTCTAGGGTCTGCTGGCGGGGTTGCTGGGTGGTCTGGCAGACCTCGCAGGCTTGGACGTCATGGTCTGGGACTAGGCAGCAGACACAGGCAGAATGGCCGTCCTTTTCTGGGATTTGTTTTCCGCAGGCACACTTGGTTTAGGAGCAAACTAAGGTCAAGGATGGTTTTGAAGACGTAAAAGGAAAAACGAAGAAAAAGAACTACGGTGAGAATTAAGAAATAAAAACACTGAAAGTACATGAAAATGATGGTCGACTAAAGCTGCGGTGGTTTCCAAAGGTCTGACGTGCATTGGTTGACAGTGGAAAAAGAACTTAGTAGGCTATGGGGACCTTCCACTCTTACAGGATAGGCCAATGTCAGAGGGTGATGATGGTGGTGGGTGGCCTCCTCTGGTAGACTGCTAACTAGAAAGTTTCCATGTGGTCCTACTGCCTGGCGGCTAAGTCCTACTGGTGTGGCCTGCTGCAAGAGATACCCTTGAAGTAAGATCTTACCTTGGTGTCCCAGGTGCAATGCCTGCCTCCGAAGGTGGGCAGATCACAGCCCCACTTCAATGTGCACTTCTTGAGGATGTGACAGTCAATGGAGAAGCAGGTGTCGCACCTGTCCATGTCATCATCAGTGTCAAGGCATGCCCAGCAGTCATCATGTTGGTCCTGGACAGAAATATGACCTCCACAAGAGCACCGACGCATTTGGGGGGGGCATTCTTCTTCTTGGCCTTCTTATGCTCCTCAGGACCTGACATGGTGACTTAGAAAAAACTACAAAAATCAGTCAGAAAAAGAGCTCAATGTCAGACTAAACGCTTGAACAAAAAACAACACTGAAAAACATGGTGCCGAGGAAAAAATGGCGTCAAACTGAGGCAGCCAGTCAGTGGGACTAAAGAAATAGAGAATGGAAAAGACTCCCCTGAACCACAACAGCTTCACTACCAAGTGGAAATCACACTATTTCCAGCACTGCAACTGAATCTGTAGTACTGACTGGGAGTCAACCAGCAACAGTACCAGGAACCAATGTGGGTGGTCAAGAGAAGGAGCTGGTACTGGCACCTTTCTTGGTCATAAAAAGCAGAAATGCGGCACCCCCTACCTCAATGGGCGCTCCAGCATGACATCTAAATAATGTTTCTATTAGCCACCAAAGAAAGGGGAGGGATCGTAATTTGTCTGAGGAGCTGGCAACATGATCCCTTCCCACTTCCTGACTCTCTGATCCACCCCCATGCTCTGACATTGTCACATCTATATAGGGCAAGCACGGGGGTGTGCTCCATTCATGTGAATCGAGCGTCATTCTCAAAGCTCTTTTCCCGTTTACCTTCACATCCATAGGGCCTGTAAGGCAATATGGACCTCTCTTTTTCTGCCAAATTCTTCAAAGTTGCTTTTTGCTCATCAACCTTTATGTATACCTCTGTTTTGACAACAGAGAGGTATCTTCAAAGGGAAAATTAACCACCTTATTTTGCATGTCTTATGACAAATAAATTGTTCTAACCAATACAATTCCCCTGGCAGATACTGAATTTGGTACAGCCCCAGATGCAGTGTCATTTCACATCAACAGCCTTTTGAAACTGGTATTGAGCAGCTTTCAGATTAGCCTTCACTATATGTGCTATGTGAAGCTTCTCTTGACAAGGTTAAGTTCTCAGAAAGCAGTAGGACTGTACTCCACAGAGCCAGCTGGTAATGCACAGATAATTCAAGTAAGCTACCTAACTCAACAGCAGTGTGGAGGTCCTATATGCCTTTTTAGCAATTAAATCAATTTTTTTCTGGAATCTTTATTATCAGCAGGTGCTGCTAAGAAATTAACTTTTGCTTTCCTGCAAGCAGCTGTTTGAGTAACCCCCTGAAGGTTAGCGTGAGTAAAAATGAACTCAGAGCCTTTACAGAGCATGCATCACATACAGTAGCCCTTCGTAGTCTTCCTTGTCTATAGCAATAGAAGTTAAAGGCATAGCAAGGATCTTTTTAGTAGCATTTTTAAAAGCCTTATGGATGGGTATGGGCAGTCTTTTTGTTGAGGTCAGACCCTACATACACACGAATTCTGCTTCTTTTATATTCACTTTTATTTCAGTGACAAGTAGATTCAGCGTATCAGCCGTTTGTCTCAAAAATGCTGTATAGGGTGAATAATCCTAATTCACCCTGGGTGAGGAAGCAATGTCCTTCTCATCAGTATTCTTTGGGGAAATTGGTTCTTCCCCCTCTTCCTCCTCCAGTACCTCCTCTGGAGGGGGAGACTAGGAAGGACACTGGAGGTAGGTTTTGCAAAGCTCTGCACTGTTTTGAAAAACTGCCACATTTGTTTAATGTCATCTAAGGAGAGCATGTTTTTCTCTGTCACCGGTTCTTCCTTTTCATTTTCAGAAAGAGGGACCACAAGGTGATTTTTCTTTTGCTTCCTTTTGCAAGCTTTAAGGCACTTTTACACTCCGGTGTCTGTAACGGAATGACCGTTACAGAACCAGTGTAACATTACCTCCATATGTAAAGCAGATCTCTTCTGCTACCATAGCGAACGTTCAGCCAAAACACATTCTCTGCTTGCCATGGTTTGCCCCAATGTGTGCCGGTACACCCCGCCATGTAATCAGGAGCTTCCGTTACCTCCTGTGGGAATCAGTTAAGGATCACACTTCTGTGGGAACACTGGAATAAAAAAAGACAGAACGAAGAAGAAGATTTGTCAAAATAGGAGCCACGTGTAAATTGGAGCACAGAATGAAATGGACTGCAATGGTCCAACAAGGTAACATTACCGTGATTCAGGACACCAGTGTGTAAAAGTGTCCTTAGTATCTGGTTGTTCAGGAAGCTTTTTTGTTTGTTTGCTTTTTGTGGCTGCTACAAAAGAGTTCCTGCCTGGAGGCCACGTGCTATTTACTGTAGATGGCTCAGCAATATTTTCTGTTTCTTTGTGTGCCAGTGAAAACTGCCCTTTTACAGTGACCGCTGAGAAGAGCCATCTGAAGTGTACTAACTATCTTCAGTGATACCTTTCTCTATATTTTTATACATACGCTGTTTTACAGGAACGCACTCCTGTGACTCTGCTGTGTAAGCTGGTGCAAACAAACACTGTCATTTAGCTGCCTTATTGTTCTTTGGCGTAAGGCAGAAAACTCTGCAGAGTTCACCCTTTTCTAAATTGTAATGTGGACCCAAGTAATCAAAGCAAAGGTTGTGACATCTGCTTTTGCCAACCAATGCTTGCAGGATAAACACTGTTTAAATCCCGTAGGCCCTGTTTAAATTTAAACAAAATGAATTTCATCTTTGTTTGATTTGGAACCTGTAACTGGTGAAAACCACGGCTCTCTGGGTTCTGGGAACAGTAAAGGAACTGGTAAAAAAAAAATGGTAAATTTAAATAAAATTAAGGTAAATTAATGTTGAGTATGGACTAAATTTAAAAACACTTAGAAAAATAATAAAAAAGGTACTCACAGCCAAGAATACTTAGCCACAGGGACTGGAAGAAGACTCTGGGACAACTGATTTTTTTCAGCAAAGAAAATATGACAAAATATGACGGGGAGTGTGATCATACTGCAGAGTTTGTTTGAATTTTAACATTCTAAAGTTCTATCTCAGGGGCAACACCTCAGGGCTGAGCTGTTGCTACTTGTATGACATCACACACACACTCACGTTGCTATAGTATAAGGACTATGAGATATAAGGAATAAGGGGGCATAATGACAGGAAATTAATTAAATATACTGTAAACTGAATTTTGTCTATTATAGTTTAAAAGTTTTCCAGCATACTGGAAAAATACTTTATTTAAAGCAGTACTAGTTAACAAGAATGTAAATAATAAAGCTGGCAGCTAGAACAAACAAAAGCCTCAATATATCTAATTTATTTTTGCATTATTTCACTCCCAATGCAAGATAGAAGATTCTGAAGTTCTTAAAAGTTCTTGCTCCTTTGTCAGTTCCACCATCATGGATGTAAGCAGGTAAGAGAAGTACTGAGCAGTTATTTATCGGAAACATGTCCTGGCAACAGCCTGGCATATTTGCATTATGAAAACAGTGGGTACAGTTAAAGTGTAACCACCGGGGAGAGATTTTTAAAAGATGCTGGGGACTGCCATCTTTACTGTAGATCCACAAAATTAAAACATTTGTAGTTTAACACTGTCTTAAAAATAGTTGAATGAAATTAAAACACCCAACAATGAATCTAAGAATAGCACAACTATAGTACTGCTAATAATAAGGTAGGATGACATTTTTGGCCAACTGACTAGTACTGCTGCTTTAAGTTAATTGACAACACTAATTTGTCCAGGGTGGTGGACTACCTTGAGGATGGGGACACACGTCAAGAGAACCTAAACAAGGTGGTGGACCAGTCCCTGAAACTGAAGTTCCCTTCTTATAAGCAAGATACTGCAGCAGAGTACGGTTTCTTTTTTTTTTTTTTTCATTGGTTTCTCCACTGCCTCTGCTCAACCTCCCACTTGACAGCACCCCCCAGTAACATTACCAACCTTCTCATGGACTTACTGGTTATTAACCACTTACCCAGGACCATTGTGGTGGTGGGTGGCCTACCATGTCAGTCATGCATGAGCTGGCAATGCTGGCTTTATCCTTAGTGGACTGGGGGGATTGTTTTCTTCTCCTTAGAGATGTCTGCCATGCAATGCCGGGCATGTTCTTCTACGGTGTGATCATGCCAGCATCTGGCGGCATCCCCACCCTTTCTGTTGGTCTGGACTGTGAAACCACTTAGTTTTGGATAAGTGGCAATCTCACTGTGGGGCTCACATCCCTCCCACCCTGAAGGAGGAAAGACATTTCTGGGAGGCTCAATCTTCCTTCCTTCCTCAGGCTGGCTCCTGACAGTGCAAGTCCACTCCCAAATGTGCGTCATCGGTGCTGCAAGTGGTTGTGTTGCCATTGCACCAGTGGGCCAGCAGAAGAGTGCTGTTTCTTCCTTTTTATTTTTGATGGTTCCTAAAAACTAAAGCACCAGAGCTGGAATTGGTCACGTGGGGGGAGGGTCTAGGGAACTGGAATTGGGTTTAACTTCTCATTTGTATCTTTCAGGCTGTCTGAGACAGTCATCTCTACCTGGGAACTGATGCCACCATTAATTATGCAGTTCTGATGCACCTAATTCTTCTCCCTTGGGACTGGTATTCAGAGCACCAGGTGCCATAACTGTTGGAGGTGGACTTTAAGTATTCTGTCAGCTGGTGATGTGTTCCCAAAAATCAGGTTAGACTAGTCCAGCCTTGCCTGATGGTCAGCCAATGAAGTCTTGTGCACGCCCTTGCAGGCATCACATTTTTTCACTAGTAAGAAAATCAGAATAATACTAAAACTACAGACAAAAGGAGAAAACACAAGCTGGCCCACTGGTGCAGCAGCAGCGCTACTGTTCATGATGCCAATGACCTGGGTTCATGGATGCTGGAAGGCTGGCTGGGTGGAGGAGGATCGAGCATCCCCTGGACTACACTTGTCTTTCAGGAAGGGTGGGTAATTGGAGCCCCATGTAAGGGTGGCTCCCAACTGAGGATAGGAGCACTACACCAGCACAGGACCACAACGATGGGATGGAGACACAGAGGGCATCCGCAGGGTAAACATGGTGGCATGCGTACCCACCGTGACGTCACTGCAAGTTGGTGTCTCCAAGGGGAACCTTCAAGCAGGAAACACCCTTGTGCTAGCCGCACAATGACGCCAGATCACTTGACGGTGCTGCCTCAGGGCTGCTCTGGGAGATTCCAGAGATTGGATTAGCATCTTGGTCCTTCCCCCTTGGAGACAGGGAGGGAGCCCCACCATGGGAGGCAAGCCACGGTCTCCTGAAAGGCTCACAGAGATGGCACAGTAGGTGAAACTGAAAGGAGCACCAACAGGCTGAACTGGATACATCCCCAGCCTACACAAAGGAGCACAAAAAAGCACTGTATGCAGCAGCACACCAAGAACCAAAGTGAACTATCACTTCAATGGTAAAGAAAGAACTGACAGATGGAGGAAGCTGGGAGCAAGACAGCACGTCATGTAGTTCAAAGCTACTAGGCAGATCCAGGTACAGACTCACAAGCCCAGAATCTGCAAGAGTGAAGTTGTGGATAAAGCTATGATATAAAAAACAAAAACGAACATGACAAGTCGTACACGGCCAAGAGGTTTTATATAATATTATAAAACTGGCCGTGAAATCATCTAACCGCATTGGCTGAAACATGTCACATGGCCATTTATTTTCTGACAGCCATACACCTCACCTGAAGTGCATATTTTTTAACACATAAAAGCCCATTTTATAAATGGGATAACACAATCCAGGTTGTATGGTCATAAGGGAATAATGAACTTTCTGGGTGGCTGCAGCACTCGGCCACGCCTCATTCCTAACAACCACCTGAGGCATGCATTATTTTCTTATAACCACACAATCTGTTGTGGGTTATTCTTTACATGATCATTTTTGAATGTAGAAAACATGGCCTTAATTCCTCCTTTTGTTAAAATAAGCAATTACAAGACTCCTATACTCTGTTGAAGGTATACTAGCAGTGACTTTTAAACCAAAATACAATCTGCATCAGGTTAAATATTCATATTCTATACATTCTGCATATTCTACTGAACAGAAACCAACAACACCTACCTGTTCAATGTCACTGATCTGTGGGCAGAACACTGATGACATTGAACAACCATGTATTAATTACTGCTAATACAATTCCTTCAACAAGTTGTATCTGAATGGAGTAGCTAGCACATTTTGTAAACAAAATAAGTGGTATTAACTTTCTGACCCAACCTTGTATGTGACAGAGATTGATTTAGTATTCTACAAAGCTACAATCAAGACATTTGTTTAGAAAAATATATATATAAAAACACTGGAAGCAGTGTTCTAGTGGTTAGAGCGATGGCTTAGGATCAAACAGATCACAGGTTTAAACCCAGTTAGGGCCAAATACTTTACTGTATGACCCTTGGCAATTCACTTTATTTTCCACAGCTACTCTAAAAATGGTAACTAATAGTAAGGACATTAGTTAAGTTTTTAACTAGTGAAAAAATTAAGCTGGTAATCCAATGGAAGCAGTACATCTCTTAAACGGGGATGACAGTACCTACCTAACTTTTATGATGAAACAGTGTTACTGTGTTTCCAACAAGAAGTCAGGCCATACCACTGGTGGTTGCACTAAGCTGGAAACGGATTTCTTCTTTGGATTCTTACGTGTCCCTACAGAAGTTGTCTGCCTTGACATCAATATGTTACAACCAGAACCTGTTGTTACCTTGGTTGTTTGTTTTCAAATTATGTTCTTGACACAACTCCTGATCTTCTGTACAACTGGCTTGATCTTCATGTCTGGCAGTCCACGCGATGAGGCGGGCGTTAAGGGCAGTGGTCCTAGCCGTCTGAATTAAAGATATTTTAAATTTATCTTGGAGTTGGACGTTTTTCTGTTTTACATGATATGTGGTGTGTGATTATACAAGTCCAAGTGATTCCCAGACGATTTTCTGTATTACATGAATCACAAATACTCCTACCTCACAGCACTAGCTTCAGTCCTCTCTGTGGGAGAAATATATTCTTCTTGGCGACTGCAAAACTGAAAGTTATTAGCAGTGATGCTCCCTTAATGCACCACACCGGCTGTGTAGCACAGACACCAAACGGAGAACCATGCTGCAATGCCAGCACTGCATTGTAACTTTTTCACTTCAGTGTTTTACTATTCTACAGTTTCTTGCAAAATAGTACTTATTTCAAACCATAATTAAAATATAAAGTCCTTCATTACCTCAATACTTAAAATGTAAGTACGTCATCAAAATCTAATAACACCTCGTACAGCTCCAAAAACACCTCCAGTACTTGATCAGTATTTTACAGTTTTTCACACATGATTAGTATTGAGTTGCAGTTCATAGGCCTTTTTCCCATTTCATCTGGAGAGGTATCTGTTAAATGCAAGTACTTCATCGTTCTCACTGATCCAAATAAAGGTCACGCGGTGCCCGTTTTTATCAAGATGCCCTGTAGGTCCTCTGGCAGTGCTAGAATAATTGCCTCAATGTGCAGTCTTAGCTTCTCCATTGTTTCTGGTTTCAGTGGCAAGTGCTCTTGCTCAGCCTGTACCTGCAAAATGAAATGCAAAGTTAGGTTTCTAGATATTTATGATTAATAAAGAATCTCAAAAACATTTTTTTGTATATTCTCTTCTTGCTGCAACCCCTCCCACACCTGCCAGGCAACAAAACTTGGTTCTTCATTCAAAGGGGCATTCCTCTAACCTTTCTCCAGTAGCCACCATACCTCAACTGTGAGGGACATAAGAGAGCAGCCTCCTCTAAGGCCAACTCTAATGCCTGTGCCATGTTCTGGGGGTGCTGTACAACACTGCATGGCGAGTGCTTCCCCTGGAAAAAGCATGAAGGAAAGAAGAAATTCCATCCAACTTACCATAATGTATTTTCCTGTTGGCTCCAAAATTGTCGGAGAGAATTACTTACAACATGGATAACATTCACACCAACCAGGGGCTCACTTGTACAGCTATAACTTTAGGAGCAGAACCTAGCCACAACGGATACTGGGACTGTGAGGGTTCCAACGCCTGATTTCAGACAACTTACAAAAACTGCTACGCAGTACAGTATTGATATATAAAATACCCACAATCACGAGCGTCAGGAACTCAAAGTAAAATGACACAACAGGGAAATAAAAATTACGTACCTACCGTAATTATGATCTTTCTGTGTATCTTCACCATTCATCACAGATGGGTACTGGCCGGAGATCAGGACCCTGCAGGAGCTTTTTTTTTTTTAAAGGATAGGCGGAGCCAATGCAGCATCGGCGCCACCCTCGAGGCCGATGTACTACGTGGCGCTCGAGGGTTGGCCGTTAGGCTACGTCGACTCCGCCTGCCTACCAGTTCTGAGTCGCCGGAGAGGTAAGAGGAAAGGATGGAGGGTGGGACAAGAGAGTCCAAGGGACAGAAAAAGGAAGAGAAAAAACTGAACTAAAAGGAGAAATAACGACTGAGAGGACAGCATAGAAGAAATAAGACTAAGGGATTGGGTAGGAGCCCCAATCTCGGAAGCAGAAGAAGGAGGGAAGGAGGGAGAAAATTTAGAGAGAGTGAGAGGTAACAGGATCCGAGACCCTTGTCCGTCACCAGACTGTATAGGAACTGCAAGGAGTAGCAAAGCTCTCTGCCAGAATTCAAGACACAGAATAACTGGCAATACCCCAAAAGCAGAGTCGGCTATTCTGGAGAAGGACAGGGTACAGGGACTTAGTACTCTCTCTGGAAAGATATTTGGTGAAAAAAAGGGAGATTTTTTTTTTTAAACACATGGGACCAGAAGGAGAACAGGAGGAGGGCAACCACCAACTCCCACCCTGTCGGGGTGGAGATATGTAGTAGAGAAGGAGTGCCACTCGAACTGTACCCCTTAAAGGAGAAAGTACCCCCCTGTGTGTCCCTACTTTACCCCGCTCAAAAGAGAGGGGTAGGCACAGAGGAAGGGGGACCCAGAGACTGAGGCCCCAGGGGATGGCAGGCGGGGTTGTGATGAATGGTGAAGATAAACAGAAAGATCATAATTACGGTAGAGTGCGTGATTTTTATATCTTATCTGTGTCAATCTTCACCATTCATCCTGAATGAGTGAGTACCAACCCCCGAAGGGGTTGATTGCGTGCACCCTAAGGGACAGAGTCCCTTAGCCCCTCAGTGGGTGACACACTAACCTTCCGGGTCTGAGGAGGCCCGAGAGTGGGGAGAGCGAGACGGGGTCCCCCCGGAGGGGGAAGGAAGTTGCCCCAACAAATGCTGTCTCGCCCTACGGGAGAAGAGGTAGGTTCCCTGGTGAGCGGAGCAAATCACCCTACGCCGGGCCAAGGGTGACAACTGGGAAAGACGAAGCCACGCCAATCTCCTGGTGCAGATCGCTGTCCCTACGACCCTGGTAGCTACCTCACTGGCGTCATAAGATGCCCTTGCTTGGTGCCTTGCTAGCTCTAGGCCACGTGCAGAGAGCGCGATGGCTTGCCTGGTTTGCTCCGAGTCAGGCAAAGCAGCTAGGATCTGACCTAGCGCGGACCACAGGAACCTGTTGTAGGCTGCATAGCGGGCCTGATGAGCAGAAATGGAGAGAAGCAACCATGCTGAGTAGAAGGTCCTCCTCCCCCAGAAGTCAAAATCCAAGGAGTCTTGATCTGGGGGCCGGTCACGGAGGGCGCTAAGCCCGCCAGGGTGTCCAGGTGCGCCAATCCGACTGCGGATGAGGCATAGAACCTGGAGACTCCGGGGGAGCGCAATACCTCTGGCTGAGGTCCCTAGGGGCAGGAACTCCGGAGAAGGGCCTCTGCCAGAAACGCAAGGACACCTCCTGAAAGAGAGTAGGCCAGGGTGGCACCACAAGGGTGGCCCCACCAAAATCGCCTAGAAAGGCGTGCGCCGCATGCTCAGGATTGCTCACAGACAGGGGAGAAAGGTGAAGGTCCTCCATCATCCTCACGAGGAAACGCTGGTACTCACAGTGATCAGCGGCCAGAGAGATATGGACAGAGGGTTCCTCTCCTCCAGAAGAGGGGGATGAGGAGCTGGAGGTCACCATACGCTCCGAGGGTGGCTGCAAGGGGGGAGGCTGGAAAAACCTGGCTGTCTATAGCCCTAACATAGGCCGGGAACCAAGCAGCCACCGCTCTGAACTGCTCCCAGGTGAGAGGGCCACTAGGACCAAGAATGCCTGGGAGCGCTGGAGAATGTGGCAGAGGGATAGGGGCAGAGCCGAGAAAGGAAGTCGGCTGACCTCCGCCAGGGCTAAGGAGCGGACCATGGACACCCGAGGAAGGTGTCCCGGAAGACTCCACAGCCGACAACTGTACAACCACGTTGGCACTGCCTAGGCTGCGCCCAGAAGAATGCCCCCAGTGAGGCGATTGGGGCCGTATAGGTCCAGAAGGACGGTCCCCTGCCTCCAAAGAATGGGACCCCTGAAGGAACCGGAAGGGGAAGGGCGGAAGTCCGCTTTGTCCAGCGCCCGGGTGGACCCCAGAGAAAGGCCGACGTGCCGACCCCACACCCCTCGACCCCTCAGAGTCCGAGAGGGTCCTTGTCCTTGAGAGGGCCAGCCTAGGTAGCCGAAGGGGAGACCCAGGCAACAGCACCTTCCCCTCCTGTAGGCTTCCTGATGGGCCCCAAAGTTGGGCGATCAAGACACACTACCGGAGGGGGTACCACCGCCGAGGGGTCGAGGAACCTCCCAAGGCCAGGTTGCATGGCAATGGAGGCACGCACCATAGCCTGCTGGTCAGTACCACTGACCCTAACCTCGGGAACTACTTGACGCTCCTCAGAAGGGGGCTGGCTATGACTCGTCGTCGAGACCACTGGCTCGCTCTCCTCCGCAGACAACCCCGAAGGGTGTGACTGCCCGTCCGACTCGGAGCCCGACTCCGACGAGGTAGAGTCTGAGGCCCTAAGCCAAACGGTAGGAGGGCGGGTGAAGGCGACCTTGCCAAAGGGCCCGGCAGCCAGAGCAGTGGCCGAGGCGGCACCTGTGCCTCCACAACCCCGCGCAAGTGGGCTGGACAGAAGGCGCCAGGGCAGCTCGGGCCAGCGTCCAGGGCCAGGGCCAGCCGCGCACCGCCAAGTCCACTGGCACCGGGGCGGCACTCAGGGACAGAGACGGCGCCAACGGCAGCCCTAGCTACGTACCTCAGCGCCACGACACCGGCCAGGCCCTTGGCGCCACGAGCGGCACCGAGGACCGGGCGCTCGACGGCCCCGAGGCCGGACTCGGCGCCGAACATGACACCGCTAGGCCCCCTGGCGCCGCGAGCGGCACAGAGAGCACCAATGGCACCGAGGATGGCACCGACTGGCGACGCTGAAGGCCCCACGGCGCCGAGCTGCGCAGGCACGGCACCGTGCTCAACCTTGGTGCCGAGGCGAGACATGACGAAAGGCAATGCCGGATCCAGGGCCACAGTGCCACAAGCAACGGCGCCGAAGGCCCCTATGGCACCGACCGACGGCGCCGACCTGGTCTTCCGAGCCGCGAGAGCGACACTGGGAGCTTTCACCTTGCAGGCGATACATAGCGGTGCCTCCCGCCTGCTCCGGACGGGCCTCCCGCGCTGGGGAGGAGCCTGCAATGGCCAGGCTACAGTAGCCGAGGCTCCTCCTCCTTGGTCCATATAGAACCGGAGGGACCCGGAGGAAAGGCCGAGAGAGCGCGGCTTGGCCCGACGAGTGGTAACCCTACCCCGAAAGTTGGCGGAGTCGCCCACTTTAAACGCTGGCCGTTCGAGACGCAGTCCATGGAGAAGCAGGATCGCATCAATCCATGTCGGAAGTGGGCCAAGACATGCAGACACCAGTCATGCTGGTCGGTAACGGAATACGGCGTCGCATCGGGCACCACGATAGGGGCCGACCTCGCCTTTGGAAAACTTCTTGCCCCCCCGACCGAGACATGACCTACGGAGAAAAACACCAAAAACAGACTCGACGTCCCAAACTTTTAAATAAAAAGGAAAGATCTTACCGGCAACGTCGAGTGGAGGCAAACCCAGAACTAGCAAGACCGACGGACTTAAACGTCGCAGTAAAGGCTGACAGGCCAAAATTCTTCTTTCAACAGCTTCCCACGAGGTGACCTCGACGGCGGGAGACGAAGAACTTGTAGGCAGGCGGAGTCGATGCAGCCCATCTGCCAACCTCGCGCCACGAGCACGCCGGCCCTCGAGGGCGCGCCTGATGCCGCGCCGGCCCCTATCCTTAAAAAAAAAAAAAAAAAAGCTCTCATGAGGTACTGATCTCCGCCAGTACCCATCTGTGATGAATGGTGAAGACTGACACAGATAAGATAAACTATTTCACAGTATAAGAATCAGGACTCCCCTTCATGCTCCATGTAATGTGGAGATATTGGCCCAGATAATTGTATTTTTCTAGCCTTCTATTCAATGTTGGTATTTCGTCAGGAGAGTGACATGAAGTGGAAAAGTTAAATAACTTTAAAAATATGTCCGCTTGGAAAGGAAACTATAAGATTCTACAGGGCAATAAGAAAAGAATAGCAAAATGCCTGTAATAAAACAATAAATAAATCTTAACTACTAAATATTTACAATGACAATTCAGTGAAATATAAGTATACACAAATGTACACACACACACACAAATACATGTGTGTATATATATATACATATATATATATATATATATGTATGTATGTATATCTGCTGGATAATATTCTCCATGAGAGAAACAAAAAAGCAGTTCTTGGGTGTGGCCCCACTGACAATGTTGGAGCTGAATGGAAAAGAAATTACTGCAAGTCTGATAGAATTCCTTCTTTCGGTGTTGCCCCACATTGTCAACTGGAATCACTTACAATGTGGGTTCTAAGCAGTACCTACATGGAATTGAGCAAGGAAAGTACAGTTTCGTACTTACCGTAACAGTAGATCTTCGAGAGGATCTCTTGCAGCAGGTAGTACTGTTGGGTGTCTGTCAGAGGGTGCTCCTGCGCACAGTAGCTTTCACCAGCAGTGTTTGCCTAGGGGCTGCCCACACCAATGACCTCATCATCTGAGTGACTATAAAGGTGTGGGTGGCCCCTGGCATCCTCAGTTCCCCGCCGGCTTCAGCTCACGGAACGAGACTGAGGGAAACAGAGATGCACAGAGGATCTGCCCCCCCCCCCTTTTTTTTGAGGAAGCTTGCTCTTCTAGAGAAGGAGGGGGAAGAAGGGTGGGAACGCACCTGCTGCAAGAGATCCTCTCGAAGATCTACCATTACAGTAAGTACAAAACTGTACTGTCTTCTTTGAGGGTATCGCTTACAGCAGGTAGTAACCTCCTGGGATGATTCCCAAGCAGTAAAATAGGAAGGGTGGAGAGTTTAAGACAGAAGGCCCTGTAAGACAGCACAGCCAAAGATGGTCCGGTGTCTGGAGGCATTATCCAGATTATAATGTTTTGTGAAAGTATGTATCATAAACCATGTCGCGGCATTGCAGATGTCTGCTACAGAGGCCCCTTTAAAGCAAGCCGCTGTAGCAGCCATAGCTCTGGTGGAGCATTTGTGGATAGCACCCTGTAGTGGTTTGTTGTATGTGTTATAACAATAAGTTATACAATGAGCTAACCAGTTAGAGAGGATCTGTTTAGTAACAGATAGACCTTCCCTAGCTTGGGTGAAAGACACACAGAGTTGTGTCACTTTTTGGGTAGATTTTGTCCTTGAGGTGTAGTACCATAGGATGCGGTGGACATCCAGGGTGTGTAGTAGCGATTCACCTGGAATGTCACAGGCTGGAAAGTAGACAGGTAGTAGGTCAATTGACTGATTTAAAGTATACTCAGAAACGACCTTGTGCAAAATGGATTGGTTCTGAGAGAGACCCTATCTTATGAAAAAGGGCTTGTAGCCAGAAGTGTGCCTGGCTGATGTGATGGCTATTTGAGAAAGAGTCTTCCAAGCCTGAAAACGGATATCGAAAGAGGCCACTGGCTCAAAGGGAGGTAGAGTCAGTTTTTCAAGCATGAAGTTCAGGTCCCATGGGGGTGTAGGTCTCTGGATGGGAGGTTTTATATGTAACATGCCTCATAAAAACATTTTTGTGAGGTGATATTAAGAAATCAGTTTGCCTTCTAAAGGTACACAGAAGGATGAGATGGAACAAAGGTGAATTTTTATGGAAGAATCTCAAGCCTGTTGAGGTGAGAGAAGATAGGTAGTCAAGGATGTCCATTAAGGGGTGGAGAAGGGTTCCCCTGTGTTGGGTCAGTAGGGTCGGGCAGATTGGGAGTGGGATTGGTTCTACCATCGCAAGCTGTTGCAGTAGGAAAACCAGACTTGGCGAGGTCAAAATAGGCAATAAGGATCATTGTGGCTGGTTCTATTTATAATTTCAGCAAGACCTTTAGTATCAGTGGAACGGGATGGAGAAGCATGCAAGAATAGTCCAGTCCTCGGACGGAACAGAGCATCTACAGATTGTCCCTTCTTGTTCGGGATGATATAATAATATATAGGCAGACAATGATTCTCTAGGGAGGTGAACAGGTGGACTTGTGGAGTCCCCCATGTCTGAAAAATGGTCTGTTGGACTGTGTGACTGAGAGTCAACTCATGACCTTGGGACTGGCGACTGAGAGAGTCTGCTAGAGTGTTGTTCTTCTACTGGAAGATGAACAGCTGTTAGTGTCAGATTTTGTTCCAGAGCCGTGCCCCAAACTTGGAGAGCCTCCTTGCAGAGGCATTGGGACTTCATGCCTTCTTGCTTGCTGAGATAGTATACCACAGATGTGTTGTCCATTTGGATCAACACAGGGCCTGGCGTTAGGTAGGGGGCTACACGTTTGAAGGGCGAGCTGGACAGCAATCATCTCTAAGATACTGATGTGAAGGGCGCCTGTTGTAGAGTCCCATTGTCCTTGGGTCTGGTAGGGGCTGAGATGGGCTCCCCAGCCCTGAGTGGAGGCATCAGTAGCCAGGACTTGGGTTGGAGGAGGGGACTGAAAGGAGCCCCCTTGTCTGAGGTGGTGATGGCATATCCACCACTGTAAGGGATTGTGGAGGGTGCGAATGACTTCTATAAGGGAGTCAATGTTTCCTAAATGTTGCCTCTACTGATTGTGTAGAGCCCACTGGATGGGTCGCATGCGAAGTCTTGCCTGATGTACAGTGGGTATAGAGGCTGTCATATGTCCTAGGAGACATAGGAGCTGCCTGGCCGTGATATGGCTGATGGTCTGAATTGTAAGGCCACTGATATGAGTTTTGTTTGTCTGTCCTCCAGAAGAGAGGCTCTGCCTACAGTGGTATCCAACACGGCTCCAATGTATTGGCGTTTTTGAGTGGGTACTGGATTGGATTTTGGTCAATTGACTGTAATGCCTAAGGCATGGAACAGTCGGAGGGTGGCATGGAGGAAGCAGAGGAGGGCATCTCTCGAGTGAGCTTCGGGGCATCTCACGAGTGTGCTTTGATGAGCCAATCATCCAAGTAAGGGAAGACAAAATGCCCCTGCCTGCGGAGAGTGGCTGCCACTATGACGAGGCATTTGGTAAAAACTCTTGGGGCTGACGACAGGCTGAAGGGCAGTGCTCAAAATTGGAAATGGTACCCTAGAAGCTGGAACCGGTGGTGGGCGGGGATGGATAGGGATGTGTAGACAGGCATCCTTCATACCCGGAGCGCAGATCCAGTCCCCTTGTTATAGAGTGGGAAAAAAGGTAGCCAGTGTGACCATTCTGAACCTCTTGTACTGGATGAACAGATTTAGGTTTCTTAAATCCAGCACCAGTCTTAAATCTCCTGTGCATTTGGGCACAAAGAAGAAGTGGGAATAAAACCCTCTGTTGTGTTCCTGAGGGGGAACAGGTGTGATTGCCTGTTTTTTGAGTAATGCAGTGAGTTCTTCTCAGATAATGGGCAAGTGTTCGTCTGGATACAAGACAGAATGAAGAGGCTGGGGTGGAGGGATAGAGGAAAATTTCAGTGTGTGTCCCATCCGAATTATTTGAAGGACCCATTAGTCTGAGGTGATAGTTTGCCAGGCCTCTGGGTGGAGTAAAAAGTGGCTGCTGACAGCTTCCGAGGCCGGAAAAAGGAAGCTGTGGTGGAGGTTCAGTAGGTCAGAAGGTGGAGGGCTGTCCAATCCCAGTTGTGGAGGTGGAATGGGAGCCCTTCATCATAGGGGTGGTAGTTCTAGGTATTTGAGACTGTTGCCTACCCCTAGAGGTTTGCTTGTAGGTGCCCCTTTGTCTACCAGACCTCTGGAATTGGAAGGATTGCTGGTAACGTTGTTGGCCTGGGCGTTGAGCGGGAGTGGTACATGCCATGTACAGTTCTTAAGGTTCTGCCCGATGCTTGGAGGTCATCCAATATAGTCTGGGCATCTGACCCGAATAGTTTTATACCATTAAAGGGGGCATTTAAGATTTTATGTTGCATGTCGGGTGCGAAGCCTGATACCAGGAGTCAAGCATGGCATCTTAGCGTAATCCCCATGGCAGAGGTTCTGGCTGAGGTGTCCACTGCATCATACCCTGATCGCAAGAGATGTATGGGTAGGGAGTTAACCATGGAGATAGTGACCAACAGCTGTTCCTTCTCCAGTGATGGGGGTAGCTTATTAACCAAGTCCATGGCTGAGGACCATAGTGCTCTTTGGTATTTTACCATGTGTCCCATATAACTGAGTATACAGAGGTTCATAGTACATGCGTGGTACACTCTCTTGCCCATATAGGCAATGCATTGTAATTCCTTGTCAGGAAGTAATGAACTAGGGTTGCCACCTGTCAGTTTTTTTTTTACCTGGTAATTTCCAGGGTCTCTATCCAGTAATACGGTTTTGCTCAGTGCTGGTCAGGTTTTTGAGGCATTTTGAGTGCTCACATACTTTTGAAACATATTTTGTCACATCATTCATTGTTTCAGCTGCATGTCCAGGTTAAAAACAAGTTCTGCTGTCACTATACCTATATAATATATAGCTATGTATATATATATATATATATATATAATATGAACCTACATCAAGAAGGTACTTGGTAAATCCAGGCTGGGGAGTGATAGTGCTGACATGAAGCTTGTGTCAGTTGCACTTGAACAGCTGCTTGTCCTCATCACCAAAAATTCAACAAGTCTCTCACCTTAGCTACATTGCCGACAGCCTGGAAGCTAGCACTGGTGACCCCTGTGTTTAAAAGTAGGGATCATTCTAGTAAGGCCAATTATCGGCCTAGCTCCATACCCCCAATCGAAAGCCCTGGAAAGTATTGTAGCGGATCAGATCACTGAATACCTCCAGAAGTACAATCTACAGTGCCAGCAGCAGCACGGCTTTTGCAAGGGTCACAGTACTACGTCGGCTCTTATCGAATTCAAAGATTATGTCCATAAGGCCTTGGACAGCAGCAAACTAGTGGGATCCATATTTATCGATCTCACTAAGACCTTTGACACTGTAAATCACACTGTGCTCCTGCAACAATTAAACCTCCTAGGTTTCTCCTCTGAAGCTGCCCACTGGGTTATAGATTACCTCTCTAATCGGTCTGCAGCTCTCAGCACAAGAAATCCTACCCATACCTGACATTAGTCAATAATAAGGCCACTCCCCTTGAACAGGTATGTGCTTTTAAGTACCTAGGGGTTTTCATCAACGACACCCTTTCCTATTCTCAACATACCGATAATGTTATCAAAGCAGTCAATGTCAAATTGGGTGTCTTACACAGGCACAATACCTTACACCCTCTGCCCGCCACCTTTCAGTCTCCAGCTCTATCTTGTCGATAATCGACTATG
The DNA here is from genome assembly GCA_016271365.2 of Neoceratodus forsteri. Taxonomy (NCBI): domain Eukaryota; kingdom Metazoa; phylum Chordata; order Ceratodontiformes; family Ceratodontidae; genus Neoceratodus; species Neoceratodus forsteri. Next base: position 1,294,904,029 of record CM028129.1, read on the forward strand.
GCCTGGTAGTCTATGGGGCTGCATCAGACACAACACTTAAGCATATTACGGTAGCCCTCAATAAGGCATGCAGACTAGCCCTGGGAGCTGACAGTAGATCTCACACAGGTTCAGTCTATGAACAAACCAACTGGCTGAACCTCAATAGCAGGCCAGAGTACCAGATGTGCCTTCTGGGCAAGAAAATCCTGCTAGGGAAAGCTCCCCCCTTTCTCAAACCCATGTTGTAGGCTACCCACACCTCTTACCACACCAGGGGTGTGACCAGAAACTCTCTAGCCGTCCCCTTCAGGAAAACCACTCTAGGACAAAGGTCCTTTGCCTACAGAGCACCCCTATGGCTGAATAAGATCTCCACCGATGACATTAGCAACACCTGCATCTCAGCATTTAAACTATTGCTGAAGCAACACCTCTCTGACGCCTCCACACGCACCTGTAGGTAATCCAGGTAGACTGCTCTTTTTGTCTGGACTAAATGGCTCGAGATGTTGTGTCCCCAACACACTCAGACCAATCTCTGCTTCACTGTATCTGGGACCTAGCCTGCCGTTATGGATGCCTAATCCCCTCAGGGTTACCTCCTGGCCACTCTTACCTCTCCTCTACCCTCTATTCCTACAACTTTCCCTCCCATCCCCTCTCGCCCTGTCTTCCTTGACAATGCCTGTCTTTGGCAGCCCTACCCCGTAGATTAATAACAAAAATAAATGACTCCTGGGCCCCGAGGAATAACGTGACTATCAAGTTTCTCAACTGTACCTCTCCCTTCTACCACTTCTCCAGTCTCCTAAGAACATGTTCTTCCTGCTTTCGCACTTTATAACCGCATGTATAGTATTATTATACCATCCTTATTGTTCCTTCATCCCATGTTTAACCTGAACAGGTCATACCTGTTGTGTTATGTTGTATTGTAAATGTACCCTGTCCTGATGTGGAACCCTTGAAAAAGAGCATTTTGCTCAAATGACTTTTCCGAAGAAGGAATGAATAAATAAAGAAAGAAAGAAATATAGCCCTTTGTTTGTTAAAACAGTCAACCTGGGAGGTGGAAAGTATGGCCATTAAGACAATTAACAGTTACTTAACCTAGTCTTTTCCACTCTACATCTTAAAGTGGCATAGCAGCAAAGCTGGGCAAAAAACCTGCCCCCACCTTTTGCAACAGTAAAAGATCCAGTTGTCTTCTACTTTCATTTGCTGTTAAACTTTTTAATCTTTAATAGAATTTAAGCATTTTAAATATGTTAAACTAAACAAATAAACAAACCAAAACAAACAAAAAAGCCACTCTCTGTGGTTCTCAAGAGAGGTGGTGAGGAAGGTTAGGGAGAAAAAGATAGCATTTAGTAAGTATAAGGAAACACAGAAGGAGCAGGACAGAGAACTGTACCAGTTAAGGCAGAAGGAAGCAGGGAGGGAAGTCAGAATAGCAAAGGCCTAAACTGAGGAAAAGATAGCCAACTCGGTTAAGTAGGGGGATAAAACCTTTTATAGGTACATCAGGGAGTGCAAAAAGACAAAGGGAGGGATGGTGAGGCTGAATAGAAAGAACTGTGGCTGGGCAGAGAGTGACAGTGAAAAAGCAGGGATACTGAATGAATACTTCCTCAGTATTCACAAAAGAGGAGGTGGGGGAGGTGCCTAATCCAATTAACAGAAGCACTCTGGATAGGGGGGTCGATCCCAGTCCTTTCACAGAAGAAAGGGTTCTGAAAGAACTCCTAAAACTGAAGGTGGACAAAGCAATGGGGCCTGATGGAATTCACCCCAGAATTCTAAAAGAATTAAGGGGAGAACTAGTTACACCACGGACCAGGGGTATCGGCAGGCATATGCACTGTACGCAGCAGAGTACAATAAAAAAAATCGGGGGGGCAACAAAAAGAAGAAAGCAAGGACACTGTGAGTCACATTGTGTCTGTGTCACGCTGAGCCCTTTTGTCTTTCTGTTTGCTATGGGGCACTGATGCCACCAGGCAAATATACAAAGGCCCGGATATTCAGACTGTGCCTGGCAATGGCGCAAACGTGGATGCAGCGCATCTGGAATGAGCCAGGGCCATGACCAGGTGATATTCAACGGTGATGCGCCATGGTGCAGCATCATTGAATATGGCACGGACTGCGCATGGTGCAGTGGCATTGCACATGGCGCAGTAGAACTGCGCTGTCGCAAGCCACAGATAGGGAGCACGGGGATGCGCCAGTGCAAATGCAGTTGTGCTGGGTGCAGCACCCGTGATTTTCAGAAGAGGGCATGCAAATGAGGCTATAAAAGGCAGCAAATAGGGCCATTTCATGTATGTCACTATGGCCTCCATTTGCATGTCTTGTGTAGGGCAGCCCGCAATGCACCTGGCAACCTGCACAGCACGATGTGTGGACTGGGAGTTACCCTCCCTCCCGTAGCTGTGATCATCACCGTAAACTGTAACAACTACAATCCCTGGTAGACCAGTGGTCCCCCACCCGATCGCTGGTCAAATGACATTAATACATTCTACATTCCCTGGTGGTCTAGTGGTTCCCCGCCCTAGCCCGACTGCCAGTAAAGTGACATGAGATAATTCCCTGGTGGTCCAGTGGCACCCCCACCCCTCCAACCCACACAGGGCCTCTTGCCCAACCCGCCTCCCCTATCATTGGTGGGTGGCTGCAACCCACCTGCATACAGCCCGACCACCTGCCGAATGACACCTTACAGTATGGGCTGTAAGCCCACTGGTCCACATTGTGGACCAATGGGCTAGCACGGCATACTTTACTAGACAGTCACAAATACTTGTGACTGTCTAGTACAGTATGCCCTGCATACAGTGAGGACCAATTGGCTTACAGCCCATACTGCAAGCTGTAATTTGGCAGGTGGCGGTGGTATGTGGGCGGTTGCAGCCACCTGCCGAAGGACGGGGAGGAACGGGTGGGCAAGAGGTCCTGTGTGGGTGGGAGGGTGGAGGATGCTACTGGACCACCAGGGAATTATCTCATGTCATTTTACCGTGATCGGGCTGGGCGGGGGAGAGAACCACCGGACTACCAAGGATTGTAGTTATTACAGTTTATCAAGCGATCAAGTGCTGGGCTGGGAAGGAGGGGATACCACTAGACTACCAGGGACAATATGGGTGCTTGTGGGCAGGTGGCCAATCACAGCTGGCGGCTGCTGTGTTGCACCCTGCAATATGGCAGCCCACCTGTGGGTGGCCAGCAGTTGTTCCTGTTTTTTCCTGGCACAACTTTGCACCCAGGTTTGCAGCGCATCCCGGGGTTGTGCCAGCATAGGCGCCACACATCCCGGGCTGAATATCGGGATGTGCCGACTATGCATGGGCACGCCCCCTTCAGATGCGCCACATGCAACTGCAGTGTGCCCCAGCACATTGGGATTTGTGCTGCGCAAATGCCCCCTTTGAATATCGCACCAGGGCGCATTAACATAACGTACTAACTGCCAACAGATTATGCCTTACGGTCTGTCAAGTCTGCTCGAACCTCAGATCCCTAGTTGGGTACCGAGGTCCCCCCCCCCTTGTGTTCCAGAAACCCCTATCATCCATCTCCACCCCCCCAGGACAGGCCATCATCTGATACATCCGCTTTCTGTGTCTGTCCCACCCTCTCTTGAAGCCCTCCACTGAGGATCTCTGAACCAGCTTGCCAGGCAGCACGTTTCAAGGATCCACCACCCTCTCAGTGAAAAACCTCCTCCTCTTTTCCCCCCTTACCCTTCCACCTTCCAACTTTAAATCATGATCTCTGGTGATACCTCCCTGCTTTAGTCTAAAGATCCCCTCTGTGTTTACCCTATTTATTCCCTTGAGGTACTTGAAGACCTCAATCATGTCCCCCCTGTCTCTCCTCTCCTCCAATGAAAACAGGCAGACCTCCTCAAGTCTGTCCTCATACGATCAAATCCCTGAGTCATCGTATCATCTTAGTTGCCCTCCTCTGTACCCTCTTCAGAAGCTGTATGTCTCTCTTCAAGTGTGGTCTCCAGTACTGTACACAGTACTCAAGGTGTGGTTTAACCAATCCATTGTACAGCAGCAGAATCGCTTCCCTGCTCCTAGAGGTGATCCCCCTTACGATGCATCCCAACATCCTGTTTGCTTTGCTAGCTGCTGTCCTGCACTGCTCGGAGTTATTCATACATGCATCCACCATGACTCCTAGGTCTTTTTCCCCAGTTGAGGCCTCCAGGGCCTCGCCTCCCAGGGTGTACCTGTGTTTAGGGTTTCCCCGCCCAAGATGTAACATCCTGCACTTGGTGATATTGAAATTTAATTTCCATGTGTGAGCCCACCTTTCCATGGTGTCCAGGTCCCATTGCAGAGCCAACCTCCCCTCTTCCCCCTCAACTACTGCTCCCATCTTGGAGTCGTCAGCAAAGAGACTCATTTCACACCCTATACCCTCCCTGATGTCCGAAATGTATGCGTTAAACAGGACTGGACCCAGGACCCAGCCCTGTGGTACCCCACTACTGACCTCTCTAGGGTTCGAGAGCTCCCCACTGACCACTACTCTAAGTGTGTCCAGCTAGCCAGTTTTCAATCCATCTGACCAAAGGGCCTACTCCCAACCCCGTCAGTTTCTCCACCAGACCATTGTGGGGGACAGAGTCGAACGCCTTGCTGAAGTCCAAGAAAAATACATCTACAGGCTTTCCCCTGTCTAGTTCTGATGTTACCCATTCGTAGAACTCCACAAGATTGGTTTGACATGATCTACCTGGCACAAACCCATGTTGCCGACTATCCAGACCTCCCACCTCCTCCAAGTACACCCCCAATTGTTCCTTTAGTATACTCTCCATTAATTTTCCCACCAACGAGGTCAAACTGATGGGTCTATAGTTACCTGGTACTTCCCTCGACCCCTTTTATGGTTTGGCACCACATGTGCCTCTCGCCAATCCCTAGGTACCCTCCCTGTCTCAAGCGACCTGTTGAAGAGCTCCGCCAGGGGTGCAGCCAGTATGTCCGCCAATTCCCATAGTACTCTCGGATGAATGCCATCCGGCCCAGGAGATTTATCTTTCTTTAGGCCCTTAAGGGCTAACCACATCCTTTCGGTGGAGATAGCATCATCTGTCCCCTCCACCTTACTGGCCTTTTTATCCTTATCCTGATCCTGATGTGACACCCCTGGGGTACCTCTCCCTCCCTCTTGTTCCATGTCTGCTGCTCCCCTGATCCCACTCACTACCGCTTCTATCCCCATCGTGCCTTGCTTTGTAGATATCCCATCCCCCTCCCTCTACACAGAGGCGAAGTACTTTTTTAATACCTCTGCCTGGTCCCTCGCCTCTTTCACCCATCCTCCTTCTGATCTCAACCTGCCGAGATGGCCCTTAGTTTTTCTCTGCTCCCCAATGTACCGGAAGAACCCCTTTTCCCCTCCCCGTATCTCCTGTGCCAGCCGCTGCTCTTTACTGGACTTTGCCCACTGCACCATCTAGGTGACTTTTCTAGATGCAAGATGGTACATTTCCTTTTCCCTATCCCCTCTCATTGTTTTATATTTTTTGTAGGCAGCCTTCTTTTCTCTGACCGCTACCTGAACCTCACTGGACCACCAGCATGGTTTATGTGACCTTGCTCCCTTATGCTTCACCTTAGCGCAGGTCCTGACTGCCTCATGAAGTCTCCTTTTTATGACCTCCCATCTCTTTTCTACGTCATTGTTGTAATCCCCTTCAAGTGATCCTTGAGAATATTTCCCATGCCCACAAGGTCTCCCCCCCCCTAAAGTCCACTGCCAGTGCCCTAGATCTCTCTCTCCCCCCATGCTTATTTGAAACCAGACAGTATTGTGGTCACTCCCAGTCAGGGGATCCTCTACAACCAGGTCCCTTACCAGATCCCCATCCGCCAGAATCACGTCCAGGACATGCCCCTCCCTTGTGGGCTCCATCACGTGCTGTGTTTAGAACACATCCTGGAAGCCATCCAGCAGCCTCTGCTCCTTGGCCACCTTAGAGGACATGGTTCCCCAGTTTGTACCTGGCATATTAAGGTCCCCCATCAACACCACTCCCTCCCCTTTTGGTCCACACTGGGCAACGATGTTGTCCAGCAAACCATCCTCCAGAACATCACCCATCCCAGGGGGCCTATCTACTACACCCAGCTTGACCTTACCTCCTGCCGGGGTTCATAAGGTGTTCCATAAGGCTTCCACGTTTCCCTCTGCATCTTCTACCCTAGCAATTTCTATGTCATCTCTAGTGAACATAGCCACTCCATCCCCTCTGCCCTCCTTTCTATCCCGCATTGCGGGGTTGTGCCTGGTGCAACTGAGTTGCCCCAGGCCAAACAAGAACAACCACCAGGCAGGCAGAAAAACAAAGGATGGAATATAGGAAGAAACTGATTACTTGAACTCAGACATGGCAAATGGGGGGCCTATTGTTGGTGTGACATGGCAGCGCATATTTTGGTTTATGTTTACATAATGGGGAAGGGGGCAACAGTGCATCAGTTCTGGGTACAACTTTAAAATTCCTGGCTACACCCTTGCCACTGACTACTCCTTTTAACAAATCATGGGAGGATGGTGTGGTACCCGAGGACTGGAGGAAGGCGGATGTGATTCCCCTTCACAAAAGTGGGAGCAAGACAGAGGCAGGAAACTACAGACCTGTCAGTTTGACCTCTGTGGTAGGGAAAGTGATGGAATCACTTCTGAAGGAAATAATTGTTGAGTACCTAGAGGAAAGTGGGGCACAGGACCCAAGGCAGCATGGGTTCACAGCAGGAAGGTCATGTCAGACGAATCTAATTGGTTTCTTTGACTGGGTGACCAAAGCAGTAGACCAGGGAGGGGCTGTGGACATGGCCTACCTAGACTTTAGCAAGGCATTTTACACTGTCCCACACAAAAGATTAATAATCAAATTAACCAGCCTGGGAGTAGGTCTCAGGGTGGTAGCCTGGGTAAAACATTGGCTGGACAACAGGACACAGAAGATAATTGTAAATGGAGTCCACTCTGAAGAAAGAGGGGTTACTAGTGGGGTACCGCAGGGTTCAGACTAGGTCCAGGCTGTTTTAATGTCTTTATAAGTGACATTGCAGAGGGACTGGAAGGAAAAGTATGCCTCTCTGCAGATGATACAAAGATCTGCAACAGGGTTGATACACAGGGAGGCATGGAAAGGATGAGAAGGGACTTGGCAAGGTTGGAGGAATGGTCCGAAGTATGGCAGCTTGGATTCAATGCAAAGAAGTGCAAAATAATGCACTTGGGAAACAAAAACCTAGGGGAAGATTACACAATTGGGGGAGGTAGTAACAACAATAAAAATGGAAAGGGACCTGGGGGGTAATCATATCAGATGACCTTAAGGTTAGCAAGCAATGTGAGAAGGCAGTAGGGAGGGCTGGGGAGATACTGGGATGTACAGGGAGAGGCATCACCAGCAGAGAACAGGAAGTTGTTATCCTTCTGTACAGACAGTTGGTGAGACCCCATCTGGAGTACTGCATCCAGTTCTGGAGACCCCATCTCCACAAGGACATAGACAGGATGGAGGTGGTCCAAAGGGGGGCAACTAAAATGGTGCAGGGTCTGCAAGAGAAGCCATATGAGGAGAGACTAATGGAGCTTAATATGTATACCCCTGAGGAAAGGAGGGAGAGGGGGGACATGATAGAAACTTTTAAGTACATCAGTGGAATCAACAAAGTCCAAGAGGGTAGCATCTTTCACAAAAAGAGATGTGCAAGAACAAGGGACACAATTTGAAGATAGAGGGGAGATGGCTCAGGGGCAATGTGAGGAAGTTTTTTTTCACAGAGAAGGTGGTGGACGCATGGAACAGCCTTCCTGAGGAAGTCGTGGGGTCTAAAACTGTGGGAAAATTCAAGAACGCATGGGACAGACATAAGGCAATTCTTGTGGGGGGTAGGAAGAAATAGGCTGTTGGTTAACTAGGATCTGCAGCTTATCCTGTAGGTAGTGAAATGGGCAGACTAGGTAGGCCAAGTGGTCCTTATCTGACATCAAAGTCTATGTTTCTGTTTTTTTTTCTCAAGAAAAAAAGTGTGGTCACTTCTTTGGCTTTGCAACATCAATGTGGACACGAAAAGGAAATGGAACCAGGAAAAGATATAAAGTACACAACAGGAAACAATTTCTTTATTACATATCATTATAAAGTGGGTAGAGAACATCATGCTATCTGAATGGTTGAAGGGGCTTGAAATCCAGTGGTATAAGGAGTGACAACCACTGGCTTGGAAACTCTTTCAGCAACCAGTAAACAGGTTAAACTGGAATGAGTCTTTTTTTGCATTCTACAACAGAATGTATAGTAGACATGTTGGTACAATTAGAAATGTATGTATGACCTTAAATTACATTAGCCCATAATATATCCTGTAACTGTATATTGGAAAAAAATACACATCAGAACTGAGCACAGGGTAAAATCAGGCAGTAACAGTTAATGTAGAATCACTACTAACCTTTTATTTTTGTGCTTATACAATTTTAAAACAGGAGGCCCCAGATCCCCAGTCTGTCAGTTTTATCCACTGCAATCTCTGAAGTCAGTGTACCCCCACTCGCCTGCCTGGCTGACCATCTGACCGTACTGCTACAGTCATAATTACAGTGGCCTGACCGGAAAGGTGATTTCATTCAAACCGGACGGAAAGCGATCCTCAAGTATTGCCATTTGTTGTGGTAATTAAGAAATGCGTCTCTCTGCAGGAGCGGGCCAATGCAGCTATGGAAATGGCGATGATGCATCTCACCAGAACCAGCTCCACTCTGAGCAATGTTCGTAGAGGAAACCTGTTTTTTCTCGAAAGTCGTGCCGCCTCAACATTAAATCCATCGCGTCCATATAAAAGAGGGGGCTGGTGTAGCAAGGTATTATTAATTTTGCATTACACTGGAACCAGCATTGCTCTGAACGGTGTCCATAGAAGAGGCATTGTGAAAGAACAAAAAAAAAAAAAACAGTAGTTTATAACGCGTCCCGGTAGAGTTGACAATGCGGATTGCGCTCTGGTTTAAACAAAATAACCTAATCGGTTGTCCTGCTATGCTTGTGTCTGTAAAATTATGGGCAGAGGGGGCAGACGGGCATGCAGGTGGGTGGTGGTACAGTGACTGTTGAGACTCCCGGTGGATGCAACTTACAGACTGGGGATATGTGGCGGGCTGTTGTAAAACTGCACCAAGGGAAAAAAAAGGTCAGTAGTGATACCTTACAGTAAAATATTTTGCAGTGTTCAATTCTGGCATTAATTTTTTTCTGCAAATATACAGTAACAGTACATAGCCAATGAGTTTGGTAAGTGACAGGCAGAACAAAGGAGCTGCAGGAATGAGCAAGCTGACAGCAGCAAGTCATTCACGCTGGTGCCATGATTGTCAGCTTGCACATTTCTTCGGCTCATTTTGTCATAAAGAGTAAGGGAAGGGGTTTCTTTCCATTATTTTGGCCACCCCTAAAAAGTAGTGCATCACGTGGTTCTGACCAAGTTGTTATTTAGACCATTCCAAAAGTATAGTTAGGGACTATTTTATCTCCCTCTTTTAATTAATTCTCTATTCTTTATTTAAATAAATGTTTAAAACTTGTTTAAATTCAAACTATCTGTCAGTGTCACTTTTTCCTAATTGTTACCCATTTTGTAAGTGCAATAAGACTCTCCAGAGTGTTGGTTGTTTTGTGATAACCGCACACCTTGGTGCAGAAGGACACTCGGCCTTCGGCCATGTGCCTTACCACGCACCTCGGCGTGCGCTTATCACAGAACAACCAACACCCTGTCGTGTCTTACTGCTTACTTATATACCATGTATTACTACTGTATGCTATTTACAGTATTTTCTTGCCCTCCAGATTGTATCCATAAATAAAAGTTCTTTTATCTCTGTACGTTTATCTGGTAAACCAATGTCAATAACTAAATAAATAAATATGATCATACGAAATTGCCAGCAGAAACAGGCCTCCCAGTCTATCGAGTCTGCCCGAGTGTGCAGCTAGCATCTCATCTCGTAGCTGCCCCTCCCACTGTCCTCTTCCCAGTATCCCTTCCACTGTCCCAACCCCTCCTGAAACTGCCCACCGTCTTACAGGAAACTATGTTGTTTGGTAAGGTGTTCCATTTGTCCATCACTCTTTCAGTGAAAAAATGTCTCCTTATCTCCCTCCTGAATCTTCCCCCCTCCAATCTCAGTCCATACCTTCTCGTGTCCCTCCCACTTCTCATCTGGAAAATCCCTTCTGTGTTGGTCTTGTTTAACCCCTTCAGCTACTTAAAGGTCTCGATCATATCCCCCTATCCCTCCTCTCCTCCAGTGAATGCATATTCAACTCTCCCAGCCTCTACTCGTAGGGCTTGCTCTCTAATCCCTGGATCATCTTTGTGGCTCTTCACTGCACCTCCTCCAACAATCTGATGTTCTTCTTCAGGAATAGGCACCAGTATTGCATGCAGTACTCCAGGTGGGGCCTGACCAATGACCTATACAGGGGCAGGATAACCTCCCTCCTTCTGGAGGAGATCCCTCTTGCAATACACTGCAGCATTTTGCTGGCTTTTGCTGCTGCTGCCTTCCTGCACTGAGCAGAGTTGTTCACGCGCCCCGTAATGATGACTCCTAGGTCCTTCTCTGTGGAGCTCCACAACTGCACTCCATTCAAGTGATAATCCCTCCCCTGGTTCCTGACTCTGAAGTGCAGAACCTTGCACTTTTTGGCACTGAACTCCAACTGCCATGTTTCCGCCCACTCCTGCAGCTTAGGTCTTCCTGCAACCCCTTCCACCCCTCTGCATCATCAACCACAGCTCCCATCTTGGTATCATCTGTGAACAGACTGATCCTGCTCCAGATCCCATGTGAAATATCTGCAATAAAAATCCTAAACAGCATCGGTCCCAGTACCGATCCCTGTGGTACCCCGCTTGTCACCGCTCTTGGTGACGAGAGGTCCCCTCCTACCACCCTTTGCTGCCTTCCCTTTAGCCAGTTTGTGATGTATTTCACCATTTTTGGTCCCGCCCCACATATTCCAGTCCCCCCAACCTCCCATGTGGCACTGAATCAAAGGCTTCGCTGAAGTCTAAATACAAGACATCCACTGCATGGCCCTTATCCAGTTCCTGTGTCACCCAGCTGTAGTACTCTACAAGGTTTGTTTGTCAGGATCTGCCCACCACAAACCCATGTTGTTGACCATCCTGGACGCCGTTTTCCTCCAAGAAGCTTACTAGCCCCTTTTTTAGGATGGTCTCCTTGAGCTTCCCTACGATCAATGTGAGGCTCACTGGCATATAGTTTCCTGGTTCATCCTTTGGGCCACTTCTGTGGATGGGCACCACATGGGCCATTCTCCAGTCCTGTGTTACACATCCCGTGTCCAGGGAGGTATTGAACAGGTCGGCCAGTGGCCCCGCCAGGACCTCTGCCAACTCCCTTAGTACCCTAGGGTGAATGCCATCAGGTCCGGGTGCTTTGTCCACCCTTAATGCCCTCAACCCATCTGGTACCCTGCTGCTCTCTGTAATCTCTACATCTGTTGTCTCCTCCCCCCACCCTCGCCTGGGGTATCTGCCCCCCCCTTCTCCTGCATGAATACAGAGCAGAAGTATTTGTTCCATGCCTCTGCCTGCTCTGCTCCTTTCTCCACCAACCCCCCGTCCTTTTTAATCTTCACCAGCTGATCCTTGCTCCTTCTTCTCTCTCTGATGTAGCAGAAGAAGTCTTTTTCTCCACTTTTGATTCCCTGCGCCAGTCTCATCTCCCTGGACACCTTGGCTGCCCTGACCAGTCTGGTAATCTCCTTGGACTTCTCCATGTATATACCATTATCTTCACCTCTCCCCAACTTCCTGTACTTTTGAAATGCTGCCCTCTTCATCCTTGCCCCTTCCATAGTTTCCTGCGTCAGCCAACTGGGTTTATTTGCCCTTCCCTTCTTGCTTTTCTTCCTAGTGCAAGACTCCGTAACCTCCACCAGTCCTTCCTTTATGGTGTCCCATTTCTGGTCTGCATCCATGTGTGGTTGCATACCTGCCAGGTGCCTGCCCAAAATGTCCATCTTCTTGAAGTCTACCCCCCTGAACTCAATTACTCTTGTACTCGTGCGCCGTTTCCCTCCCCATATTGAGCGTGAATGACACCGAATAGTGGTCATTCCCAGCTAGTGGTTCATCCACTTCCAGATTTCTTACAACTTTCCCGTTATCCAGTACAAGGTCCAGAGTCCTTTCTAACCGAGTCGACCTCTGGACCAGCTGTGTCAGGAAGCTGTCTTGAAATGCTTCTAAAAGGATCCACTCCCTTGCACTCATGGTGGATGGGGTGCCCCACTCCACCCTCGGTAGGTTGAAGTCCCCCACCACAAATGGCTTTGGAGGAGAAGCAATGCACAATCAGTCATGAAAAGGGGTGGAGCTAGGGGCGGAGTTTGGGATCTGGTTTTTGCTTCATCCAAAGGTGGTAACCCTATTAAGTGAACTAAGATGTTTAGGTCTCTTAGTACGATCATGAGCGGCAGTAATTACTACTGAATCCCCCTCCGGTGCCACTGAAAAGAAAGGTGGCTAAATGGGGATTGGTAGAGGCGGTCAGCCTTCTGGGGAACTGCAGGGATGGTGGAAGGCTGGTGACAAGCAGATAGTACCACATTTTGATAGATCTGAATCACAGGTGGAACCACAACAACAGGTTCTTCTGGAAGTTCCAGATAGTAGGCCATATCATGTTTTTGTTTATCTTGCTCGGTCGTGGTGAAATCCATGGCTTTTTGGATTTGTGCCATCATTTCGAGGAAGCAAGGGTCATCAGGAGAAGAGGCCACAGTTTGCCTAGCAGCATCCTTGTCTGCTGAGGAGATGGTTGATGCAGTAGAGGGGGGATGAAGACCATCGTCTGGATCAAAGTAACCTTCCAATTCCTCTTCATAATCAGGGTAATAGTCCCCTTCCATGGAGTGTATGGAAGAACCACGGGAGGGATCTCTGCCTGGGTGGAACCTCTTGGCAGGAGGAGAAGGCGTAGGGGAGCGAGATTCTTGAGTCCTGCCCCTAGGAGGTGTAAGAATGCCTTGCATTACCTGCAACACTGTCTGAACCATAGTCGCAACGTTGACGGAGGAAGACGACGAGCGCAGTGGGGCCATTTTCTGAAAAGTCAGAGAAATAAGTGAGGGTGTAGGCCGAGGTTGAGTAAGAGGCTGACACCCCAGGTGTAGTGATCAGGACCCCTGTCCAGGTGAGCTGTGCCCCTGTAGGAGGCTACCTGTGAGGGTGGTGGAAGTTCAGGTAAAACTGTTAAGGAAAAACCTTTTTCTTTAATGACACAGCCCGCAGTAGTCGTTGATGGTGACTGAAACCGGGGAGGAAAGAGAGTGTCTAAAGCCAGAAGGCATTGATGAAGGGATGTTACCCGAGGGAAGATGGGTTATTGTCGACGTGGAGTCAGAAGGTGCGGTATACAGCACTGTGGACAGCACTGATAAAGCATCAGACAGCATAGTTGACGACGAAGTAAATAAAGTCGTCAACGGTGAAAAAGGTCTAGGTCGGGTCGCTGGTGATGGATCACTCGAAACAGTGGTCGTTGATGAACATTTACTCTCGGAGGATGATGAGGACTTTTGCATGTCCTTACGTTTGTGTTTGCTGGAGTCCTTGTGGGGGGTTGTTGATGAAGATTCCTAAGGGCGAGCGCCCTTCTCCAGAATGGCAAGCTTCTGTTCCATGAGATAAACTTCTATCTCTTGTAGATGTCAACATCTAGTAGCCTGGTTGAATTCTTGGCAAAGTTTACACGTAAGAAGGTTGTGGGAAGTGTCTAAGCACTGGACACAAGCGGTGTGGTTGTCATAGCGGTAGATTTTTCTACTACAATGACACTTGGGAAATAAAGCTTTTGAGTCATTGGACAATCGTCGAAGACAGGTGGGAGCGGTTGATGAAAACCGGTCCTAGTTCGATTTCTCATTGATGACTGCTCATCGAACTACACGGAGATTCGAAGCTACTGATGTAGTGAGCTGAAGGAGGTGGAAAAAAGAACTGAGGATGCCTGGGGACACCCATACCTTTATAGTCACTCAGGTGATGAGGCCATTGGTGTGGGCGGCCCCAAGGTAAACACTGCTGGTGAAAGTTACCATGTACAGGAGCATCCTCTGGCAGAAACCCAGCAGTACTACCTGCTGCAAGAGATACCCTCGAAGAAGATATTCACCCTCTACGCCCTTGAAGGGAAAACCCCTTTGCTTTGATAGCTGTCTACAGCACCTCAGGCCCAGTGACAGCAACTGCTGAACTGTGTATACCATGCCTAAATTGCTTGGTGATGATGTTAAGTATAGGACTATGCAGTCACTCTGTACTGTTCTGATGCAGATGCTTCTATCCTCTCAGCCCAGGAGGCTGCCACAGCCCTGTGCAATATGCTCTGATCCATACAGGTGAGTATATGTGAGTATATAGTGCTGCTACATAAGACCTTGCCATATAGAATTGCTGCCTACATTGTCAAAGAGGCCTTGGCAACTTTGAAACCCTTTTCACAGAATTGTGAGTAAAATCTGCCAACCTCTTTAGAGATGTTTACCTTTTGTGTGAAATTCAAGCTAAAGCAACTCCATTTCTTTCGGAGTAGCCAGTTTTAGACTAAATAAAGGAGAAAAACCTCTCCTGATTCATATGAAGAAAGGAGGCAGTGAGGCTCTGTAAAAGGGAACAAAATTGGGTTCTACTCTGATGAAAAAGAACAGGCAAACAATTCAGCCCTCAGACTGGCTGAACAAAGAGCTTATCAAACAGATGAACTGTGAAAGCAAGAATATCTGTGGAAAGCAGAGAGCACTAAGGCATCTACATTACCATATTAGAATCCATCGGAAATGGAGATAGGAAAGTACAGTTACGTAAGAACTTACCGTAACAGTAGATCTTTGAAAGGAGCTCTTGCAGCAGGCTATAACCATTAGGACTAACACCGCAGGCCTTAGGACCCACCGGAAAAATCTTAGCTAGCAGTACCCAGCAGGGACCGCCCCCTGACGTCAGCTCCACCCTGACGTCGGTCATGGTACATACTGGCGCGAACCCCGGCTCCACCCCAGTTCCCCCGCCAAGGCCTGCAAACGGGCCCTAACGAGAGAAAGAAGTGAAGCCCATAGATAATGTGCTGAACACCTCACCCAGGGAATGGAGGGCGGGAAAGAAGCGCCTGCTGCAAGAGCTCGTCTCGAAGATCTACTGTTATGGTAAGTTCTTACGTAACTGTACTATCTTACTTTGAGTGGGAGCTCTTGCAGCAGGCTATAACCATTAGGGCTGAATCCCAAGCAGTCCCATGCCAAGGAGGTGCCTAACCCCGGGAGGAGGAAGGATAGGAAAATGCTGACAACACGGCAAATCAGGACAGAAGTCCCTGAAGGACTGCCAAGCTGAAACCAGCACGGCACCTGGATGCAATGTCCAGGCTATAGTGCTTCACAAATGTATGCACAGAATTTCACGTGGCTGCCACACAGATGTCTCTTATGGAAACATTCTGCAAGGTGGCAAAAGAAGCCGAGTCTCCCCTGGTGGAGTGACCCCTAACCGGGCCCGGAAGGGGTTTGTTGTGCTTCTCATAGCAAAACACAATACAGTGGACAAGCCACTTAGAAATCATCTGTTCAGACACCAGTTTGCCCAAGTGTTGTGGCGTGAAGGCCACAAACAGTTGCTCCGATTTATGGTGTGTAGCTGTGCGCTTGAGGTAGTACCTCAGCGCACTGTGAACGTCCAGTGTGTGTAGGAGAGCTTCTCCCCTATTAGAAGAAGAAAAATAAACTGGAAGATCAGCCGACTGGTTGAGGGTCAACTCCGAGACCACTTTAGGTAGGAACTTAGGATTTGTTCTGAGGGAAACTCTTTCCCTGTGAAAAAACAAATAAGGCTGTTTACACATCAGAGCCTGGAGCTCGGAAACTTTTAGAGCTGAGGTAACAGCAACTAAGAAAAACCTTCCAGGAAAGGTAAAGCAGCTCACAGTCAGCCGCTGGTTCAAAGTGGGGGTGAGCTTCTACAACACAAACAGGAGGTCCCAGGGGGGGATAGGATCCCTAATGGGAGGTCTCATATGCAGAATGCCCCATAAAAAGGTGAGGGCCATGTTCAGTTGGGCTAAGGTTCTATCCCCCAAGAGGACATGATATGCAGAAATGGCCCACATGTGCACCTTTACCGAAGAGTAGCTCAAGCCTTGTTGGCATAAGGAGAGGAGATACTGTAATGCTGAGTTCACTGGACAGGTAAGGGGATCCAGATGGTGAGACGACGCCCATAAGCAGAAACGCTTCCACTTCGTAGCATAAGTGGAGCGAGTAGAGGGCTTCCTCGCCGAGACTAGGATGTCCGCCACCTCCTGGGAGACCCCATACCTGGATTTTGCTACATCTGCAGAAGCCAAGCATGAAGGTGCAAAGACCTGATATCTGGATGGACCAGTGTGCCCCAATCCTGGGACAGCAACTGCGAGCATATTGGCAGCGGAACTGGAGGTTCCGAGGACAACCGCTGAAGTAGTGGGAACCAAATCTGCCGAGGCCACAATGGGGAGATTAGAATCATCCGAGTCACCTCGGCCTGTGTCTTCAACAGTACTCTCTGAATGAGAGGGAAGGGAGGGAAGGCGTAAAGAAACCTCCCTACCCAACAAAGGGACAACGTGTCTGGCCAAAAAGCACCAGGTGCGAGCTCTCGTGAGCAGAAAGTTGGCAGTTTGACGTGTGGGGACGCAAAGAGGTCCAGCTCTGGATGACCCCATGTGTCGAAGAGCTGGTCCGCTACTGATTATAGTAACTCCCACTCATTCGCCTAGGACTGAGACCTGCTTAGGCTGTCTGCCAAGTCATTTAGGATGCCTGGAATGTGCACTGTGGACAGAGAGATGTGACGCTCCAGCGCCCAGTGCCAGACTCTCATCGCCTCCCTGCATAGAGGTAGGAGTGCGTTCCCCCTTGCTTGTTGATGTAAAAGATGACCGCCATGTTGTCCGTCTGAACTAGGAAAGAGCCTGGGACAAGGTCCTCTTGGAAGGCATGCAGAGCACTGAGGACCGCTCACATCTCCAGGATATTGATGTGGAGTTCGTGCTCCTTTGGGGTCCAGACCCCTTATGTTTGGCGGGCCCCTAGGTGCGCCCCCCTCATCCCAATCTGATGCATCCATCATTAGGGTCTGATCTGGGGGCTTCTGACGGAAAGGGACCCCTTTCTCTAGATTGAGAGGGTGCAGCCACCAAAGTAGTGTCCTCTTGACTGGCTCTGCGACTCTGACCATGTGGTCTAAGTCATCTGAGCATTGATCCCACTACACCCTGAGCATTCATTGTGGGATTCTCATGTGGAGGCGGGCCAAAGGAGTGACAGGGATGGCTGCCACCATGTGCTCCAGAAGTCTAAGGAAGGTCCTGGCCTGGACCTGAGGGGTTACTAGGACCGATCCGGCTATCTTCCTCAGGCGAGCACCCCTCTCTGGAGGCAGAAAAGCCATGTCCTGGACTGAGTCCAGGACTGCCCCTATGAAGACAAGTCTTTGGCTGGGCTCTGAGGAAGACTTTGGAAGGTTCAGGGTGATCCCCACCTCTCGGAACAGAGTATAAGTGTCTCCGAGAGCCTGAAGGAGGCGCGTCCTTGAAGGGGCCGCAAGCAGCCAATCGTCGAGGTAAGGGAAGACGTAATGCCCCTGGTGCCTTAGAGCCGTAGCTACCACTGCCAGACAATTGGTGAAGACTTAAGGAATGGAGGAGAGGCCGAACAGAAGAATCCGAAACTGATAATGATTCCCCTGGAAGTGGAACCTCAGGTACTTCCTGTGAGGGGGAAAGACCCTGCTGTGCATGTATGCATCTTGCATGTCTACGGAGCACAGCCAGCCTCCCTGGTGCAATAAGACCTGGAAGGGTCACCATCCTGAACCTTCGGTACTCTATATAGTTGTTTAAGGAGCTGAGGTCCAGGATGGGCCGAAGATCTTGTGTCTTTTTTTGGAACTAGGAAAAAGTGGGAATAATATCCCTTTCCCCACTGCTGCAGAGGAACTGGTTCTATCACCTTTTTTCGCAAGAGGGCCTGAACCTCTCCTTATATGAGGGGTATGTGAAAAGGAGGATATCTTGAGGACCTTGGTGGAGTGTCTGGGGGAATTTCGTTGAACTCCAGCGTATGTCCCCTCCTTATAATGTCTAGGACCCACTGGTCCGCTGTAATAGAGCTCCAACCCCTCAGATGAAGGGAGAAGTGACCCCCTACTGCCTCCCCTGGAACCTCCTCCTCCAGAGGGGGGGTCGGAAGGGAGTCATTGGGCAGAGCCGGGAGTGGGCAGAGAGGCTTGGGAGGACTTGGGGCCTCAAAAAGGAGCGCCTCCAGATTGCTGGTTGCTGGCTTTCCTTTTGAAGCCACCTCTCTGGCCCTGTTGGATTCCACAGGCTTGAGCACCTGAGGGCTTACAAAATGGCTATTCGTCTCGCGCGTTTCTGGTCCCCTCTGTACATCTGCCTGATGGACCAGATAGATTTGCCTGACTCCTGAAGATGAGAGATGAGGGACTCCTTCTCCTGCCCAAAAAGGACAGAACCCTGGAACAGGAGGTCCCAGATTCTGGACTGCAAATCCTGGCAAAAACCTGAGACTCTCAACCAGGTATGGTGCCGGAGGCAGACATCTGACGCTGCTGCCCTGGCCGCATATCTGCAGTGTCGTACAAGGCATGGCGAAATGAAAATTATGTACCTACCATAATTCTTTATCTTTTTATTTATCTTCACCATTCATCACCTTTGGGTTTGGCCGGAGGTCGCGACCCCGTGGGAGCTCTTTTTTTTTTTTTGGATGGGTGGAGTCGATGCACTGACGGCACCGCCCTCGAGGCCGACACACTGCGTAGTGCTCATGGGTTGGCCGTTAGGTGTCATCGACCCCACCCTCCCACCAGTTCTGAGTCGCCGTAGAGTATGAAAGGGTTGGGGGGGGGCAGGAAAGTCCAAGGGACAGACAAAGGAAAAGACATATGAACTAAAAGGAGAAATAAACGACGGAGAGGACAGATGGGAGACTGAGAAAAACTAAGGGGATTGGGAAGGGGCCCAATCTCTGGAATCAGAAAAGGAAAGGGAAGGAGGGAGGGAAAAACAAGAAGTGGGTGGGGGACATACCCTTGGCTCATGACTGTTCCCAAACTGGATTAAGAGTTGCAAAGGAGTAGCCAGAAGGCTGTGTTACCAGAATTCAAGGCACAGAATCACTGGCAACTAACTCCAGCAGAAGCAGAAGAGGCTATTCTGGGACAGAAGGGGACAGGAACCCAGGGTTGTCATCCCCCCGAAACCATATAATTGGATAGGGAAGAAACAATAAGTCTCCCTAAGGACAAGTACGGAGGAGGGTACAGGGAGAGAGAGAGAGAGAGAGAGAGAGAGAGAGAGAAGAGAGAGAGAGCAGTCACCAACTCCAACCCCAAAGGGGTGGAGCCAAGATATTGAGGAGTGAACCACCCTTTCCCTGATCCTTCTCCCTCCCCGCCAGAAGACGATGGAAAATCTCAGTGTGCTCCAAGGTCACCCCACTCCTGACCAGCAGAAAGGGGGAGGGAGCACACAGAGGGAGGGGAACCCAGAGACTGAGGCCCCAGGGGGATGAAGGGTGGGATTTGTGATGAATGGTGAAGACACACAGAAGGATCAGGAATTACGGTAGGTACGTAATTTCCATATCTTATCTGTGTCAATCTTCACCATTCATCACCTTTGGGTGAGTACCGATCCCCCCTCGAAGGGGGCCCAAGACCCTAAAGGACTAAGTCCCTTAGCTCCCAGTGGGGAAAAACACTGAGAGGGAGAACCTTTACGGGCCTGGCAAAGCCGGAGACTGGGGAGAGTGAGACGGGAACCCCCCGGAGGTTGCCCCGACAGACACTGCCTCACCCTACAGGAGAAAATGTGGGTTCTCCGGTACATGGAGGAAATCACCCAACGCCGGGCCAAGGGTGAGAACCGGAAAAGATGTAGCCATGTCATCCGCCTAGTGCAGATCGCTGTCCCTACGACCCTGGAAACTCCCTCGTTGGCATCATAAGATGCCCTCGCTTGGTGCCTTGCTAGCTCCAGGCCATGTGCAGAATGTGCAATGGCTTGTCTGGTTACCTCCGAATCAGGCATAGAGGCTAGGAGTTGGCCTAGCCTGGACCACATAAACCTATCATAGGTAGCATAGTGGGCCTGATAAGCAGAAATTGAAAGTAGCAACTGTGCCGAGTAGAAGGTCCTCCTCCACCAGAAGTCAAAATTTGAGGAATCTTGATCTGGGGGCCAGAAACAGTGGAGGGGGTGAAGCCCATCGAGAGTGTCCAACTGTGTCAGTCCTGAGTGAGGATGAGGCATATGACCTGGAGACTCGGGGGGGGGGGGCACAATACCTCTGGCTCAGGTCTCTAGGGACTGGGACTCCGGAAAAGGGCCTTTGCCAGAACTGCAATGATGCCTCCTGGAAAGGAGCAGGCCAGGCGGGCACCACAAGGGTGGCCGCACTGAAATCGCTTAGGAAGGCACGCATTGAAAGCTCCAGATTGTGCTGAGTGGGTGGGGTGACATACAGGTCTTCCATCATCCTCACGAGGAAACACTGATACTCAGCAAGATCAGCAGCGGAGGAGATGTAGATGGAAGGCTCCTCTCCCCCAGAAGAGGAGGATGAGGAAGTGGAAGACCTCAGAGATCCAGAGGTTGGCTGCACAGGGGAAGGGTGGAACACCTGCTTGTCCATGGCCCTGACATAAGTAGGGAAGTGAGAAGCCACACCCCTGAATTGCTCCCAGGAGAAAGGTCCCGTAGGGCCATGAATGCCTGGGAAAGCAGGAGATGATGACAGAGGAATGGGGGCTAAGTCCACAACAGAAGGTGACCGTCCTCTGTCCGGGCAAGAGAGCACACCAGGAGCTTCAAAGGAAGGAGGAACTCTGGAAAGCCCAACAGCTGATAGCTGATCAACCACACTGGAACTGCCTAGGCTGTGCCCAGAAGAATCCCCCTGTGAGGTGACTGGGAACATGCAAACCCAGAATTACAGTCCCTTCCCTCCAAAGACCAGGGCCCTCTTGAGGAGACTGAGAAGGAAGGGCGGGGGTCCGTGCTGCGACTCCTCCCCTAACCTGGGTGGGTCCCAGACAAGGATCGCTGCATCAAACCCTGAGCCCTCCTCCTCCTCCTCACAAACCCCAGCCTAGGCAGCTGACAACCCTGGTCAGCCCCAGAGGGCACCACCCACGGAGTAGCACCCCCCCCTTCCTGAGGGCACTCTGGTCGGCCCTAAAGTTGGGCAATCCAGACACACCATCTAAGGGGGTAACCCAACTGAGGGGGCAGAAAACCCCCCATGCCTAGGCTGCAGGGCAACAGTGGCCTGAATCACCACCTGCTGGTCAGCACCCCTGACCCCAGACTCGGGGGCTACCACCTGCTCCTCAGAGGGAGGCTGGGTCTGGCCAGCCGAAGTAACCACCAGGGTGTACATATGGGCTGCCAACTCCAAAGAGTTGGACAGCTGGTCTGAACCAGACTCTGAGTCTGCCTCTGAAGAGGTAGAGACCGAGGTCCGGGTGCCAGACCGTATGCAGACACCCGCGCCTGTCTGGACCGAGACAGGCGCCAGTCCGGGTGTCCGCACCAGAGTCGCCATCGAACTCCCCCACGGCACTGTGAATGGTGCCTAGAGAAGAGACGGCACTGAGAGCGGCAGCAGAACCAGAGTCAATGTCTGCCATGGCGCCGTCTCGTCCCATGGCGCCGTGAATGGCACTGGAGTCAGAGACGCACCGACAGCAATGCAGACGGCTCCCTCGGTGCCATGAGCGGTGCCAAGAGTGACACCTCCCATGGCGCCGTGTCCTCGCTCAGCGCCGCAAGCAGCGCCAGAGCCAGACACGGCGCCATCCTCAGCCTCAGCACCAAGACAAGAAATGGGTGAAGACAGCGTTGTAGAACTTACCATGGCACCACAGCACTGTTGGTGCCACTAAAGGCATTGACAGCAGAGACGGCGCCAAGCGTCGGACCGGTGCAGACCATGGCACCATCAGGGCCCACGGCACTGCGAACGGCACCGATGGACAGTGTCGAGGACGATGCCGACCCAGGCTTTCCAGCCCGAGAAGACGACACTGGGGGAGCCTTCGCCCCCAAAAGGGTGATTGCCAGAGTGGTGCCTCCCGCCCACTCCCCAGGGGGAATGGACTGGGCCTCCTGCACCATGGAAGGGGCTTCTGCCATGTCGAGACTACAAGAAGTGGAAGCCCCCTCCTCCACGGTCCGTATAGAACTGGGAGGGGACATGGAGCAAAGGCCGAGAGACTGCAGCTTGGCCTGACGAGTGCGCACCCGTCCCCCGAAAGTCAGCGGAGCTCATCCAACTTTCCATGCATGCTGTTCCAGAACACGACAATCCACAGAGAAACAGGCGTCGCACAAATCCATGTCATGAAGCGGGCCAAGGCACGTAAGACAGTGATCATGCTGGTCGGTAATGGAGTACTTGCAGCCGCCGACGTTCCACAGACCAGGACCGGGAATGAGCCTTCGAGGGCGGGCAAGGCAGCGGCCGCATGGGGGTCTTCTTCGGAGAAGGATCAGGAAGGCCCTCAAGTTCAAGGTTGTCCGGCCGGTCGGGAACTGGTGTCGGATCCGGCTTCGGTAGAGTCTCCTCTTTTTTCACCTGACTCCACCAAAAGGAGAAGAGTTCTTGCAGCTCCTCTTTGTTAAAAACAGCGAGTGCTGTTCCCGGGAAGGGGCCAAGAGAAGTAGGAGGATCTGGGAGGGCATGAGTGGGGGAGTCCCACGAACAGCCCTGCGGAGTGGAAGATCTGGGGGTCGCTGGAACGTTAGTGGGTGCCCCCTTCCGTGGGAGTGTCTTCCGCTAGAGGAACCTCAACCAGCATCAGTGTCGGGACTGGCACTGGTTTCACCGGAGGCGGTGTCCGGGTGTCTTTATCACCTGGCGGCTTGCCCGAACCTGGCAAAGCTGAGACCTTCTTAGGCAGGGCCGAGGCTTGTGCCAAAGAGGCCTTAGTCATACGAAGCGGCGCCACCTTGGGCTTCGCCAGCTTCTCTCCAGATGGCCCCACCTTGACCAGCATCATTTTTTTGGCAGGAGAGCTCAGTTTCTTGGGGTCCTTGCAGTGTTCTCCAGAGCCCGAGGAAGAAGAGGCTTTTCTGGGGGGGTGGGGGAGCGGGAACAGGACCGATGATGGGACCGGCTACGGTCCTTGTCCCAGGAGCACTTATGGGGCTTGTCCCAGTGTTTACCCTTCTCCCCCTCGAGGTGTGCAGGACATCTATTTGTTTTTCCAAAAGGTAGGCTTTGAGGGCCTTCAGGTGTTAAATTCTTGTCCTGCTGGTGAAGCCTCTACAAGTGTTGCAGGCAGCGCTGTTGTTGTCTGGACCCAGGCAGAAGACGCACTTGGAGTGGCCGTCCTCAGATGGTATCTGGCAGTCACAGTCACACTTGTTCCTCTTTGGCCCGGAGGAAGATACCGACAATGGAGACGACATACGCCGCACTGAAGATGAAATAAAAAGGCAGAAGAATGGTCAATTTCTGATGAGAAATCCAAAATTTGGATGGAAACTGCTGGATAGCAAAGAACTTCCCCCAACATGAGCAGGTTGTGGCGGGAAAAGAACTGGGGTGGGGCCGGGGTCCACCCCCTTATGTACTGTGATCGACGTCGGGGTGGAGCCGACGTCAGGGGGTGGTCCCTGCTGGGTACTGCTAGCTAAGACTTTTCTGGTGGGTCCTAAGGCCTGCGGCATTAGTCATAATGGTTATAGCCTGCTGCAAGAGCTCCCACTCGAAGTAAGATCAAATGTTCTAAACTGCTAACAGTTTGAAGAAAAAAAAGACTTCTCCGATGACCTGATATGGCTCCAGAATTTAAGAGTGACCACACAGGGAGCGGAAGCAAAACCCTTGCCCACTCTAACTTGCAAGAAAAAACAAAAGTATGAGAGGAGGTAGCCTAGCAGGCCTGAACCCCTGCTCTCTGGGCCAGGAAGGAGAATACTCCAAACCCCGTAGAAGAAACTTAGGAGGAGGAAATCTACTGGGAAACCAGAGATAGTCCATAACATAGCAGAAAACTACCATGCCTTAGAAGACATTTTCTCTAGGGAGGCAGATGCCTGCTGTAGGTGCCCCCAAGATAGATGCTGGATGTGTTCCTGACCTAGCAAATCCATGAGGCAGGGGAGTCAAAAATGGATCCGGAATTGTAAAATTTGCCAAATCCAATGTCGTGGTCATCTTGGTTGCTCTGGAAGTATCCAGAGAAGAAACATCACCCCCTCGCCAGGGACTGCTAGCTAGAAATTTTTCCGTGGGGTCCTGCCGCCTGCCGGCGTCAGTCCTATATGTAATTACCTACTGCAAGAGCCCTCTCGAAGTAAGATCATCACCTGCTCAGAAAAGTTCTTGAAGAACCCATGACATCAGAGAAGCTAGAGAAAATAGGACAATCCCTGAGGACCCACAAAAGAAATTAAGAGTACTCAGTGTCTCTGCTGTAGGACACAGAAACTGACTGAATTAAAAAGGACAGCCTCAAATATCTCTCTGGCTGAAGAAACATTTATCTAGATAGTTCTACATTGACCTCAAGTAGGGTAAAGCACCTCCAGAAGAAGAGGCCAATGTCCTGAAAGAGCAATATGAAGGGTTTAGAAAACTACTGAAACCTATATGTTCTCAGCGAGAGAAAAAGTGACAGGAACAGGATACTGAAAACAGTCTCTCAAGGAATTGTTCAAGTTTTCATAAATACTAATCACACTGAGTGCTCTAGGATTGTTTAAGAATGTGACTGCCACTGTGCTGAGTGAGAAAGAAGAGACCACCTGGTAACTGGGCAGTCCTAGAATGCAGGAGAATCTGTTACATGGTCCATATTTTCCAAAACGCATTATATCTTCATGTTTTGTTCTTATTAACTTCAGGTTCTCTGCACTAGGATCTTGAACAGAACAGCATTCCAAGCTAGGAGACTGGAATCTGCTGGAAGAATTTGTACTTGGAAAATATATTTTCACAAATTCTGTAAATCTTCCCACCAGGGAAGAGAGTTATGGGAATCCCAAAAGTGAAAGAAAACCGAAATTAGTGAAAACTCAAGAGACAAATCTATAGGGCTACCTCCACAGTGGTTGCCAATAAAGCCAATGTCTAGAAAACAAAAAGGGCCCCAAAAAGCTTAGGACTTCAGAAAAAACAGACAGACACATAATAGCAGATGTGTCAGACGCATCTATTCATAATGGATCTCTGCCACACTATGAAAACTGCGACTGACCCTGTTAGTCTTTAAAAACTTTTAGGATTTTGCTTCTGAAACAAAGTAACAACCAAAGTGTCTTGGGGGACCTAGTCCGCAAACCAGAGCTGTAAGCAGATTCTTATAGTCTTTGAAGTAGAAAAATATGGCATCAACTGGAAGCCTGACAGCAGAAGCAGCTCCAAAAAATGAGAATATTAAGGAAAATGTGAGATAATGATAGAACACAGATGAGATTTCTGGCAAACCAACCAAGAAAATGTTGGCAGTCAGTCACAGAAGGAAACTCACCTCCAGACAAAATCAATCTTCTTATCTTCTCCACAGGAAGAGAAATCAGGCAGGATTCTCAAAACAATCTGGGACTCAGTCCCACACCGCAACTCCAGTTGCGGACCAAAATCTCTGCAGTTGCAGAGATTGGTATTCTCATCCACTGCAGATGCGGAAGATATTACGCCTGGTACCACTGGCCATAATGTTTTTCCACAACTGTGGGGAAAAAAAAACACCCACAAGCTACCATAAATCGTGGAGCCGGTTGTAAACTGACTTCACTTTTGAGAATGCCATAGCTGCAGGAAAAACTGCGGTTCTACAAGTGGCAACCCCACTTGTGCCACGTTTTTTCCGCAGCTGCGGGATTTTCACAGGCTTTGTGAATCTGGCCCATCCTCTTTCTGATGGCGAATATAGAAGGCTGATCCATATTAGGCAGAGATCAGTGCGATGATCTATTTTCTTAGTACAGTTCCCTGAACAGACATCACTGTGCTCAAAATTCTGCCATCTGATTTTAATACTTATTAGTATCAAACCACACCTGGTTGAACACTGGGTAGCAAAGCAAAAACATGTAAATAACCTGGGAGTGTTAATAAAAAAGGAAAAAAAACAAAGGTGGTGCCACTTAGTGCAAATCTGCAAAACTACACCTTATAGAAGCCAGTGGACATGGTTTATCTAGATCTGAGCAATACATTTGATATTATGCCTCATGCAAAATTAATCAAATGTATGCTAGAACCCAAATTTAACATCAGGCTTGTTAGCTGGATTAAATAATGGTTAATAGATCATGGAACGTTACAATAAATGGATATGAAATGTACTGAAACACAGGTAATGAGCGGAGTTCCACAGGGGTCTATTCTGGGGCCAACCCTGTTTAATATTTATACTGCAAATATGCAAGTGAGGAACCGGGAGTGGTTGGGCAAGTTTGTGGATGATGTAAAACTAGGTCACATTGTTGATACAGAGGACGGTACAAAGACATTACAAGAGGACATATATAACCTATATAGCTTGGTGGTCAAGAGCAAAGTGAGTTTAAATCCAGGCAAGTGCATGTCAGGTAAGAAAAAATTACTTACCATAGTAATCTTGTTTCTTCCCAGTGATTTTCGGGTATTCATAACTTTATGCAGTGTCCCTTTAAGACAGAACTGCCCAGAGAGACAGAATATATGCAAATGATGGACTCTTTTCCATGAGTCACTTTTTCAAATACTACCTTCTACTAACTGCCTTAGTTCTATACCCCTCAGATTTCCTGGAAGCCTGGAAAGAAAGGCCCACGAGGACTAACAGTAATAATAATAACAATATTAATCATAATAATTATAGTGGGAACTCCCTTAACACCCAAAAAGGCCTCCAACTGGAGGGTATAACATATGAAAGAATACCCCTGAATGTCAGAATCACCTGAAAGGGGGGGGTGGACAACAATAGTGAACACAATCACAACAGATGTGCCAGAAGTGGCATTTATATATTTATTTATTTAAGCATTTTACCAGGAAGGCATACTGAGCAGGCTACTGCTCAATTCCAGATGAATCCTGGGGAAGGGGTGGTACATACACAGTTGATGTAAGCAAGTACAAAATACAAAATACATAGTACCTAATTGGGACAGATTAGGACAATGGGTTAGGAAACAATACAGAGTCATGAATAGCACGAGACAACAACTGATAAAGACTCGAGTCAGTCACAGTTTAAACACATTACAATAAATATATTAGGTTAGGTCAGTAAACATTAAATATAGGATGTGCCAACAAAGGTTGCCACCCTGAGGGCTGTTATGTAGCCTAGACACATGAGCAGGTAGGGGAGAAGTGAACTATGAGCATGGAGTTAAGATGTGGGCAGGAAGAGAAGTGATGAATGTTTGCGTGGAGGGAGTGCCACAGCTTAGGCATGCGGTAGCTAAAGGCTGCCTGGCCTACGGCAGTGGATCGATGAGGGACAACCAGGGTCTGTGAGTCATTGTTTCTGAGTGAATACGCTTGGGTGCTTGTGTTGGCTAGGGCAAAGGTGAGGTAGGGGGGAGCAACTGGGACCAGTACTTGGCTGAGGTCTTGGCGCAGTGGGATAGCCTATGATTTTCTAGAGATGTAAGGTTCATAGATTGGTAGAGGGCACAGTGATGGGTGGAGTATGGGCAGTTCAAGACAAAGCAACAGAAAGCGTGGAAGAGGGAATCCAGTCTGGCTAAGGTGTACTTGGGACCCACACTGTAGACAATGTCCCCGTATTCGAAAACTGGGAGGATAATTTTCTGCACGATGGCCCTTGGGGCAGAGACTGGGATATTGTCACGGTTGCGGTAAAGTGCACCAAGCCTGGGGTGTAGCTTCTTGAGTATGGAGTCTACATGTGCGGAAAAGTTGAGGTGCTGATCAAGCCAGACTCCGAGGTACCTGAAGGAGGTACAGGCTTCGAGAGGGTTCCCGTCCACGGTATGGAATGTGATAGGGGAGGGGAGCCTCGAAAGTTGTTACCTTGTTCCAAAAGTCACCGAGACGGTTTTCTTGGCATCGAGGGAGAGTTAATTTGAGTGTAGCCAGAGCTGGACCTTAGCAAAGTCCAACTGCAATCTGGTCATTACCCTTGTGGCTGAGGGGCCTGATGTATACAGCACAGTATCGTCCGCATACATGTGAATGGAGGTGTGTGGGCAGGCAGACGGCAGGTCATTTAGAAAGATGGAGAACAGGAGGGGGCCTAGGATGGGGTCTTGCGGTACCCCAGCAGTGACGGGGGCGCCGAGGTGGCAGAACTGACTCTTGACTGATTGGGACCTGTCTACAAGGTACGAGTGGAACCAACTGGAGGCCCAGCTGGACAGCCCAGCATTAGTGAGTTTGGTCAGGTCGATGAAAATGGTGGCTGTGATGTGGCCAGCATCCATACCAGTGAGGATGGAGTCAGTGAGTCTGAGAAGGGATGAGGTGGTTGAGTGGGATTTCCTAAAGCCAGACTGGTAGGGGGTGAAGTAGGAGGAGGAGTCAAGAAAGGGTGACAGACGAGCGAGTACTAGACACTCTTGGAGTTTTGCCAGGATAGGTAGTAGGGAAATAGGATGGTAATTGCTTGGGTTTGAGGCATCCCCACCCTTGGGAAGGGGGATTACAGTGGCATGTTTCCATTCAGATGGGACTTCAGCAAGGGAGGATAGATTGAATAGGACGGCCAGGGGTTTTGCTATGGCGGGGGCCGAGAGGTGCAGCATTTTGGTGTCCGACCCTGTTGGGCATTTGCTCTTGTTAGGATTAAGGGCGATCAGTACATTACATACCCCTGAGAGCACAGCATTCAGGAGTGCAGAGGCTAAAGGTTCCAGAAGGGGAGGCAGGGTGGGAAGTTATGAATACCTGAGTATCACTGGGAAGAAACAAGATTACTATGGTAAGTAATTTTTTCTTCAACTCCAGTAATACTCAGGTATTCCTAACTTTATGCAGACTACTAAGCAATACCTTTGGAGGTGGGCACAGAAATGGAAATTACGTACCTACCATAATTCTTGATCTTCTTGGATGAAGTCTCCATCACTCATTCACACTAATAAGAGTTCACCGGAAGTGCTAGGACCCAGTGGGAGCAAACTTTTTCAGGAGGGCCGGCGCCTGAGATGGAGCCACGAGGAAGCGGCACCACGAGCCCCGGCTCATGCAGTAATGACTCTCTCGGCATTGACCCTCTAACTGCCTCAGTACCTTTTTTCTGAGGAGGTGCAGCGTAACTAACCTAGAAGGACTAATGTAAGAATCGGACATAAGATAGTCCGAATGACCCGTGTAAGAAGGGTCAACAATAAAGTCTTCACAGCTTAGCCAATTGAGGGAGTGAAGACCATAAACAGAGAAGTGAGCTCGGGGGATGGTGGGTGGGCATGTGAATGAGTGGTAGAGACTTCGCTCTACTACCTATCCAGGGTGGTAGCCTGGGTAAAACATTGGCTGCACAACAGGACACAGAAGGTAATTGTAAATGGAGTCCACTCTGAAGAAAGAGAGGTTACTAGTGGGGTACCGCAGGGTTCAGTATTGGGTCCAGTCCTTTTTAATGTCTTCATCAGGGACATTGCAGAGGGACTGGAAGGAAAAGTATGCTTTTGCAGGCGACACAAAGATCTGCAACAGGGTTGATACACAAGGAGGCGTGGAAAGGATGAAAAGGACTTGACAAGATTGGAGGAATGGTCAGAAGTATGGCAGCTAGGATTCAATGCAAAGAAGTGCAAAATAATGCACCTGGGAAACAGAACCCAGGGAAGAATACACAATGGGTGGGGAGGTAGTAACAACAACAAAAAGGAAAGGGACCTGGGGGTAATCATATCAGATGACCTTAAGGTTAGCAAGCAATGTGAGAAGGCAGTAGGGAGGGCTGGAGGTATACTGGGATGTATAGAGGCATCAGCAGCAGAAAACAGGAAGTTGTTATCCCTCTGTACAGACAGTTGGTGAGACCCATCTGAGTACTGTGTCCAGTTCTGGAGACCCCATCTCTGCAAGGACATAGACAGGATAGAGGTAGTCCAGAGGAGGCAACTAAAATGGTGCAGGGTCTGCAAGAGAAGCTGTATGAGGAGAGACTAAAGGAGCTAATATGTATACCCTTGAGGAAAGAAGGAGAGGGGGACATGATAGAAACTTTAAGTACCTCAGTGGAATCAACAAAGTCCAAGAGGTAGCATCTTTCAGAAAAAGAGACTTGCAAGAAAAGGGGACACAATTTAAAGATAGAAGGAGGGCGGTTCAGGGCAATGTGAGGAAGTATTATTTACAGAGAGGGTAGTGGATGCATGGAACAGCCTTCCTGAGGAGGTTGTGGGGTCTAAAACTGTGGGAGAATTCAAGAATGCATGGGACAGACATAAGGCAATTCTTGTGGGGGGTAGGAAGAAATAGGCTGTTGGTTAACTAGGATCTACGGCCTATCCTGTAGGTAGGGAAATGGGCAGACTAGATGGGCCAAGCGGTCCTTATCTGCCGTCAAAGTCTATGTTTCTATGTAAGATCAAGAATTACGGTAGGTATATAATTTCCATATCTTCCTGGACATAAAGTCTCTACCACTCGTTCACACTAATGGGAGAGTTCCGAGCTAATAATCCCCTGAGATGGGCGGCAGGAGATGAAGAGCTCACGTGCTTAGGACAGAAGTCCGTTAAGAATGGTCCTGCCAAACAACAGATGTCGTCTGGCATGGACATCCAAGGCATAGTGCTTAACGAAAGTATGCACGGAGCTCCAGGTAGCCGCATTGCAAATATCTGCAATGGGCACGTTGTGGATTTCTGCCAGATATGCCGTGACTGCTCTGGCAGAGTAAGTGTACACTCTGCCTTCCAGCTTGACCTGTGCCATAGAATAGCAGTGGCGGAGGCATGCCACCAGCCACGCTGAAATGCATCTGATAGCGACAGGTTGACCCAGCTGGGTCTCGCTGATGGAAACAAACAGTTGTTGAGCCTTGTGAATTTCTTTCATTCTATCTAGATAGAACCACAAACGCTCTCTTAACATCCAGCGAATGAAGGGTACGCTACCTTCATTCTGGAAGTTCGCAAAGTAGGTAGGAAGGACTAAAGGTTGGTTTAGATGGAATTCTGAAACAACCTTAGGGAGAAACTTAGGATGAGTCCTAAGAACTACTTTGTCCTTGTGAAATACACTGTACAGGGGTCTGTGACCAGTGCATGTATTTCTGAAACTCTACGGGCCGAAGTAATGGCCACCAAGAAGGCCGTTTTCCAAGTGAGGAACTTCAACTCGCAAGTAGCTAGAGGCTCGAAAGGTTTATGAGTGAGCATGTCTAGCACAAGGTTAATGTCGAAGGCTGCGACTGGATGTCTAATAGGGAGGTCTAGTATGCAGAATAGCCCTAAGAAACCTCTTAACTACAGGCAACTGAGCCAGAGACTTGGAAAGTAGAGGCTCATGATATGCCAAAATGGCACAAAGATGAACTCTGACTGTGGAGTACTGCAGACCTGTGTTTGAGAGGTCTAAAAGATACTCTAAGACGTTATTTGGTGGGCTGGAAAATGGGTTCCAAGCAGATTTTGCACACCAGATAGAGAAATGCATCCATTTAGCTATGTAAATTTTTCTACTGGTCTGCTTACACGCAGCCAAAAGAATGTCTGAAACTCTACGAGAAACATTGAATCTATTCACCTCTATCTCTTCAGGAAGCCAAGCGTTAAGGTGAAGTGACCTCAGGTTGGGATGGATCAAGGGACCCTGGGTCAGAAGGTTTGTCTGAAGGGGAAGTGTCTTTGGGGGGTTTCCGACAGACTGTTGAGTAGCGGGAACCATATCTGCCGAGGCCAGAAGGGGGCAATGAGAATCATTCTGCCCCCCGAGACTCCAATTTGAGTAGTACTCTCTGAATTAGGGGAAGAGGAAGAAAAGCGTATAGAAAGCGTCTTGTCCACCGCAGCCTGAACGCATCCTGACAAAAAATGCTAGGTCCTGGATTTCTGGAGCAGAAGAGAGGCAGTTTTGCATTGAGTGGGGATGCAAAAAGGTCCAGGTCTGGAGTTCCCCATTCTTTGAAGAGTGACTGAATGACGGTTAAGTCGAGAGACCACTCGTGAGAATCCACCTCCGTTCTGCTGAGATGGTCTGCCAGCTCATTTTGTACTCCTGTCAGGTAAACCACCTGAATCAGAGCCTTATGTTCCAGGCACCACTCCCACACTCTCATTGCTTCTCTGCATAATGGGTAAGAGTGTGCACCGCCCTGTTTGTTGATGTAGTACATCACTGCCTTGTTGCCTGTTTGAAGGAGAATGTGCTTGTGACAGAGTATGTCCTTCAAGGCTCGGACTGCATAGAGGACGCGTTTCATTTCCAGGATGTTTATGTGAAGTTGAGAATCGTCCTGAGTCCACGTACCCTGGGTGTGGAGATCCTGGCTGTGGGCTCCAAAACCCATCAGGAACGCGTCCATGGTAATGGAGATCTGATGATCCAGAGGGCCAAAAGGATATCCTTCCAGAAGGTTGTCCTCCTGCAACCACCAGGTGAGCGACCTCTTCAGAGGTTCTGTCACCTTGATGGGAAAGGACTGAGGGTGAGTGGTTGGGGACCACTGAGCATCCACTGAGATGTTCTCATGTGATGACGAACCAATGGAACAGTAAACACTGAGGATGCCGTGAGGCCCAGCATCCGCTGCATCGAAACAGCTCGAACCGAGCTGTGTTCTCTGATGTATTGGGCCATCTGCAAGATGTCACTCCTTCTATTCTCTGGAAGAAAAGCCTTCACACAGGAGGTGTCCAGAAGAGTTCCTGTGAAGAGGAGCTTCTGGGAGGACTGCAACTGCGACTTGTTGAGATTCAGCAGGACTCCCATGGACGTGAGGAAGTCGGAGGCTGTGGCCATGGCCTCCAGAGTCTCTTGCCTGGAGGGACTTGCTAGGAGCCAGTCGTCCAGATATGGGAACACTTGTGTTCCTATTTTCCTGAGGTGTGCCGTGAGAAATGCACAACACTTTGTAAAAACTCGAGGCGTCGAGGATAGTCTAAAGGGCAGGACTCTGAACTCATAGTGTTGACCCAATGCCATGAACTTTAGGTATTTGTGGTGCTTTGGGTGTATGAGAAAGTGTTGGTAGGCATCCTGCATGTCCAGGGAGGCTAGCCAATCGTATTGATGAATCAAAGGTAACAGGGTACCTAGTGATATCATCTTGAACTTCTCCTTGTGTAGGAACTTGTTTAACTTTCTGAGATCCAGAATGGGGTGCATGCCGCTGGTTTTCTTCGGGACCAGAAAGTAATGGGAGTAGAAACCTGTGTTTAGTTGATCCAGTGGGACTGCTTCTACTGCCCTGTTGTTCAGAAGGCCTTGTACCTCGGAAGCAAGAAGGTCTGACTGTACTGTCGACAGCCTGGGCTGTCATTTGGGAGGATGGTCCAGAGGGGTTTCGGAAAGGCTGAGAAAGTACCCCTCAAGGATTATCCAGAGGACCCATTTGTCTGATGTAATACATTTCTACTGGTTGTAGAACTGAGTTAGTTGTCCTCCCACCACTAAGGAGGTGTCCCCCTCGGACAGCTGAGGTGGGACCTGGGCAAGAAACTCAGAAGGTGGCACAGGGCGCTTTGGGCGCTTGTGCCTTCTGCTGCGCTTTCTTTTGTGGCTGAGGGTTGTGGTTTTTGTTAAAACCTCCTCTGCCCTGAAAGGACTGACGGTTGTGAAACTGATGCTTGTTCGCACCCCCTCGGGAGAGGGCAGGTGCAGGTCTAGCCGTCTTAATTGCAGACATAGTCTTTTGCGTGGCCTCCAGTGCTTGCTCCACCTGAGGTCTGAACAGATACATACCGTCGAAAGGTAAGGCCATAATCTGCTGCTGGGCGTAGTTCGTGAAGCCGGAAGTACGCAGCCAAGAGTGGCGGCAGGTACAGATGCCAGCTGCCGCCACCCGGGAAGCGGTATCAAAGGCGTCCATTGCAGCTTTAACCTGTTGGTTATTGGACTCAATACCCCTAGTTATGGTTTGAAGTAGCTCTGAGTTAACCTCCAATTCGGGCACAGCTTCTACCATTTCTTTGAGCGAATGCCAAAGGACATACTCATATTGAGAAAAATAGCCCTGGTAGCTGGCAATGCGCATACGCAGGGTTGAGGCAGCAAAGACTCTCTTATGTAAAGTGTCTATCTTGCGCGATTCTTTGTTTATAAGCCAGGCTGTAGATCCTGAGGAAGGACAGCCTTATCATTCTCTGCCAAGACTACAATGGCATCAGCAAAGGCTTCTGAGGCCAAAATGGGGCGATCCTTGGGAGGGGCATACTTCCTATCTATGGACTTGGACATGGAAGGAATGAGAGCTAGATTCTTCCACACCATCTGTGAAAGGGTCTCAAAAGAAGGCTGTACCAGTGGGGTTAAATCCATAGGGATCTCCAGGACACGAAGATATTGGAGTCTCAAAAACTTCCCTGGATCGATTTCTGTAGTCTGGGGAGAAAGAGTAGAATTTAAATTTTTGAGCAGAGACTTAAAGGAAATGTCTTCAACCACAGGCTCTGCAGAAGGACTGATCCCTGCTCCCAGGGCAGTGTCATCAACATCACCACCCAGGCGAAGATCTGGATCAGGCTCAAAATCATATCCTGACAGTCCAGGGGGGACTGTATAAATAGTAAAGGAGTGAAAATCAGGAGGAAGAACAGAAGAAGAAAGAATCCGGGTTGAGAACCCCTGAAGACCAGATGGCACTGCACCAATCCCTGGTGCCGTCGAGAAAAAGTGCAGAGAACAAGGAAGGAGCGCTGCTCAGCAGCGCCACTCATGGCACCGACACAAGAGTGCGTGCTGACAAGAGCCTGCGCAGCGTGAGATGGCACCGACAGAGCCCATACGCAGACAGAGCCCGATGGCACTGTGGACAGCGCTGACAGAGCCTGCAGCACCACAGACAGTGCCGACAGAGCCAAGAGTGTCACAGGGGTCTGAAAACTGTGGTTTGAAATAAAAGAGGAAAAAATGGCAGGAGAAAGAGGCATCGGTGTGGACCCCTGCGCCGCAGCCATGTGAGGGGGATAAACACCAAAGCGCGGAGTCGACGGCACTGAAAAAGACGCTGCGTGACTAGGAAGGCCCAACCATGCTACCCGTCCCTCCGAAACCAAATGGCCCGAAGGCCCCGGTGTCGGACTGACCGGCTCAGGCAACTGGACCAACCTCCGAGCCCACTGCTCCATAAGAGCAGCCCACTGGTGAAACTGCTCATCAGAAGCTCCCCCAATAGGTGGGCAAGAGCTCCAGTGTTGAGGAGGTCGGCCACCAGAGACAGAAACCAGCAACTCCGAAAGAGGTGGAGACTGGCGCCTGGCCCTAATAACCGACCGTCTACGCGCAGACATACCAGAGGGTGACCTCGAGTGATGACGTTTCTTCTTTGACCTATATGTTGAAGAAGATCTCGAGGCCGAATGGTGCTGAGAATGGGACCATTTCCTTTTATGCTTTCGGGGGAACCGCCCATCTCCCTAAGCACTGGACCATCCGTTGTCAGACCTCCCCTCCGGGGAGGGCGGCAGACCGGACCCGGCCCAGCTGACTGAACAGCTTTCATACGAAGTCTCCTTACTGTCACCTGACCCGCTCATGGTCAACTCTGTCAATGGAGGGCTGAAGACTTCTGTTGTACAATTGTTAGAATGAATAAATATAATTGGTACTGTTCGAAATAATCTACAAAACAATGAAGTGAACTATTGCTGCTAGTGAAATTTAACTCCCGGCGCGCAAGCGACGTCGTCACTAAAGCGCTCTCGACGGCGGGGAAAAAAGGAACTGAGGCAGTTGGAGGGTTGATGCCGAGACAGTCATTACCGCATGAGCCAGGGCTTGCGGTGCCGGTTCCTCGCGACTCCATCTCAGACGCCGGCCCTCCTGAAAAAGTTTGCTCCCACTGTGTCCTAGTGCCTCCGGCGAACACCCATTAGTGTGAATGAGTGGTGGAGACTTTATGTCCAGGAAGATCCTTATTTTGGGAACAGATTTTGCAGGACTGCTGTGCCGAACCTGGCATCACCCCTGAACAGAATATCTAGACTGTAATGCTTTGTAAAGGTGTGTACTGTTTTCCAGGTAGCTGCTTTACAGATGTCCTCCAGGGGAACATTCCTGGCAGCTGCTATGGCAGCAGCTGTGCCCCTTGTGGAATGGGCCTTTTCCAGCCTTAGAGTAACAAAACTGGATACACTGTAGTCTTCAGTGAGAAAAGGACCTTTTAATGCTGGGTTTCCCTTTCCCACACCATCATAGGTCCGAACAGCTGTTTTCTGTCCTGCCTATGACCTTTTACCAGAACTGACGTGGAACCTTTGTAAATGAGCTGTCTGTGCTCAGAGGTATTGTAATCCAAGAATGAATAAAAAAATAAAATAAAACTAAAGTGTTCAGTGAAAACAACAGGTAAGATAATGGTTTGATTCAAATGAAAATCAGAAACCACTTTAGGAAGAAACTTCCTATTTGTCCTCAGGACCACTGTCTGTTGAATGAAATGTAGTCCTGTTCAATGCAGAGAAACTGGAGCTCACTGATTCTTCTGGCAGAAGTCATTACCACAAAGAAAAGTTTTTTTTTTTTTTTTTAATGACGTATTTCAAATGAGCTGAAGACGTATGCTCAACAAGGTGGGACCCGTGGGCCTAGCTAAACACTCATTTAGGTCCCATGCTGGCACCAGGTCCCAGTGAAGGAGGTGCAAATAGGCCAGTCCTTTAAGGAACCTTTTGAAGATAGGGTCTGAGGCCAGAGAAGCATTCTGTCCAACTGAAATGTAAGCAGATGCTGCGGCCATGTGGGCTGCAAGCCCAGTGAATGCAAATAGGTAAGACAGTCCAGCACAGCTGGGAAAGCAGCCTACGCTGGTATTACTTCTCTGGTTGAACACCAAAGAGAAAACCTCTTCCATTTTGCAGTATAGATTTTCTTAGTGGATGGCCTCCTGTAACCCCTTAAAATGTCCAAGACACTTTCAGAAAGATGCAAGCCTGCATATTCTAGGTTCTCAAGAGCCATGGTTTGAGCCTGAGTGACTTGAGGTTTGGGTAAAGGAGCCTCCCCTGGCTGGAGGTTAGTAGATTGTGCCTTCGAAGAAGGTGTACTGGTTTGGCCACAGACATGGAGAGCAGCAGAGATGACCATGGCTGCCTGGGCCAGTCTGGTGCTATCAAGATTATTGATGCTGACTGGGACCCGAGCTTGTGCAATGCTCTGTACACCAGACGGAAGGAAGGAAGGAAAAGCATAGAGGTGCTTCCCTGACCAATTCAGAGCTAGAGCATCCAGGGGAATTTTTCCCGGATCAGGTGGTGGTTCTGGTGGAACGCGAACAAATCTACCTCTGGGGTGCCCTACCTCCTGAAGATCACTTGCACCACCTGACTGTTCAAGGCCCATTCGTGATGGGTCTGGTTGATTTGAGTCAGGGTATCTGCCAAGTTATTGTCCTTGCCTGGCAGATGAATAGCCTGCAGGGGAACACCCATGGAGCATGCTAGACTCCATATTTTCAAGATTTCTGTGCAGAGAGGGCTTAACCTTGTCCCTGCCTGCTTGTTTATGTAGTACAGTGTGGTGGTATTGTCTGTTCTGACCTGTACCACCTTCCCCTGTACTAGCTGTGTGAAAGCCTTCAGTGCCAGTAACACTGCTCTTAGCTCCAGCAGGTTTATGTGCAGGAGTGACTCTGCACTTGACCATGTACCTTGGGTAATGTGAACTCCCAGATGGGCGCCCCACCCTAGTACAGCTGCATCTGTTGTCAGAACAACTGATAGGGATTCTTGCTGAAAAGGAACCCCTTCCTTTAGGTTGGTTTCCACTTTCCACCACTGGAGGGCCTGTAACAATGTTTTTGTTACCAGAATTAGTTTTGAAAGGATCCTTTCTCTGACACCAGTGTGCCCTGAGGTGAAACTGATTGTCCCTCATCTGTAACCTGGATTCCAGGACTGTGCCGGTGGCAGCTGCCATGTGGCCAGCAGCTAAAGAAACTGTCTTGCAGTTTTTGGTTTGTTCAGGTTGAATGAGCTCGCTATCAGTGGAATAATTCTTGCCCTGCCTAGAGGCAGGTAGGTCCTGCCTTGCAGGATACTTAGCTCTGCTCATATGAACTGTAGTACCTGAGCAGGCTGAAGGACAGACTTTGTTTTAGATTTATCAGGAACCCTAGAGACTCCAGGAGCCCCTGGATGAGTTGCAAATGCTTCCTCACTTGCTGGGGTGATTTTTCCAACCACCAGCCAGGCATCTAGGTATGGAAAAATTGTGACACCTTGTCTTCGAAAGTGAGCCACAACCACTGCCAAACACTTTGTGAACACTCTTGGAGTTGAAGTGAGAACGAAAGGCAGGGCTGAAAACTGGTAGTGACCTGATGGGAGTCTGAACCTGAGGTATGTTCTGTGAGACTCCCTTATGGGGTTGTGGAAATAAGTGTCCTTTAAGTTCAGTGATGCCAACCATTCCCCTTTTTGGAGTGTTGGCAGAATCAGTGACAAAGTTACCATTTTGAGCTTTGGGTTTGTTAAGTGCCGTTTAGTACCCTGAAGTCTAAGATAGGCCACCACTCCCCCATTTTCTTTGTGGTACCTTTTGTTGTACTAGGATAGGCTCTACTGCCTTTGACAGTAACAGTTTTTGAACCTCTTTTTCCAGAAGTTTTCTCTCTACATTTGTAGATGGTTTGAAACTTTCATTTTTAATGCTGGAAGGAATTTGAACTCAGAGACAATCCCTGACTTACTACATCTAGGACAACTTGTTTGGGGTGATTTTCCTTTTTGCCAAGACTTTAAAAAGTGAGACAGCCTGCCTCCCACAGGTAGTGGGGGAGGTGGCTTGGGGAGACACGTCAGGGTGTCTGCTTTGTTTGAGGCTGAGCCTGGGAACCACGCCTGGAGCCCCTTATGCCCCTGTCCCTGAAGTACCCCTGCTATGTGTACTGCTGATACTGAGGCACAGCCATGGCCGGATAAAAAAGGCTTGCTGTGAAGTGATCTGTCTCTGCCTCTCCTTCCATAGGTTTTAATGGATGGGGAATCCCCTTCTTTTGCAGAATTGCTTCTGTAGGTGGTTATGTATTCATCCAACTTTTTCATGTAAGCCTTTATCTTTTCTCCAAAAAGGGAATTACCCTCGACTGGGAAATCCATACCCTTGGTTTGGGTATCCTGAGGTTTATGACTCACAGCCAGGCAAACCTCCTCTGAACCACTGTATTTGCCATCCATTTGGCAGCAGTGTCATTAGAGTCAGCAGCCATTTGAACTGGTATTTGGCTGCTCCCAAACTCAATTTAGCTGTTTCAGCTAGATCATCTGACAGGGGAGTCTGGGCCTTGACTGCCATAGCGACTTTTGGTATTGAGCAGCATAGGCTTGAAAGTTTTTATTTATTTATTAGATCATCGATCTACAGACCTTTGAGTCAAAGACTCATTTACAAAGGCACCTCGTCAAGAGAGCAATACATCACAGGAAACAAAACAGTACAGCACATAATGCTTAGATTAAAAAAGCAACCAGTGTTACAGGCATTCACTGGTGGTACACGCTTGGTAATAGGTAGATCACAGTAGCCATAATTTAGCAACATGAGTACCACGTCAGGTAGCAACCAGAGATATTTTATTACATTAGTCAGCAGATGTTGCCTGAGACCCCAGTTTGCCTGCCTGATGGTCAGGGAAGCTGATAAATATCCCCTTTTTGCCATGTTGTCAATTTTCCTGGAATCCTTGTTAAGAGGATGGGATGCCAGGAGTATCTTTGCCTTGTCATAGACTGTCATTTGTATCACTCCTTGGTGGATGGGGTGGGAGAATAAAAACTCAGCTTCCTCTCTGTGCAGCTGATATTTCTTATCCTGCCTCTTATCAAGAGGTGGAACAGAGCTCGGAGTTTGTAAAATCTTTAAAGTATCTTTCTTGAAGAATTCATACACAGGAAGGAGAAGCTTTTTAGTGAGTGTCAGCTCAATAATTTCTCACAAATGTGAAGTGTGAGGAATAATCCTCAGATGCTCTGTGGGGAGAGCCAAACTCCTGTTCAGGGGACATCTCAGGTTCAATAGGTTCCCTTTCCTCCATTTCACTATAATCACCATATTCTTCCTCTTAAATAAATGAGCAGAGGAGACAGACTGCGTTGTAGGGGTCTGCTGCTGAAAGGCAGTCAGCCTTTATAAGCCTGAATGACCTTAAAGGCATGTACAATTTCTGCAGTAGTTGACAGGCTTTATAGCAGGCAGAGAATTCCCCGAATGCTGTCCTGCAGGGGGTTCTGTGTGCTTAGATTTCTTTGAGGGAACCAGGGAGTCAGCCAGCTCAGCAAGCCTCTTAGGAACTGCTTGTATACCCGTCTCAGGGGTAGTAGTTACAGTAGTAGTTGTGGTTTCACCCACAGTAATTTAGGGTGCCAGCTGACCAGAGCTCGAGGGACCCTTAGGTGGTGACAGTTTTCTCTTTAGCCTTATCCAGGCATTTTTCAATAGTTTTCTCAGGACATGTATTGCAGATTTCACTCTGCTTTTAAATGTTCATGTCCAGGCAGGCAAAACAAAAATAATGTTTGCTTTAGCAAAATTTCACCACACTCAATACATGGTTTGAAACAGGGATCACCAGTTTTTCTTCTCTGTTTTTCTGACATTCTCAATGTAAAATCGATAGAAGTTGCAACTGCTAAAAAACACTTTATTTTAAAGTTTATTTAGTGGTTGCGGTCGGTTTCGGAACCGATGAGGAACCGATCGGGAACTGGGAACCGAGGTAAAAGTGAACCGAGGCTATCGGTTCAGGAAAGTACAGTTACATAAGAAACTTACCAAAACAGTAGATCTTCAAGAGAAGCTCTTGCAGCAGGTAGCACATATGTAGGACTGACGCCACCTGGCGACAGATCTCGGCACTTCTTTTTTCTCTAGCAGTACCGATGTGGGACCGCCTACCCGGTGTCGGCCCCGCCCCCGATGTCACGTTGTATAAAGGGTGTAGGTGGTCGCCACATGCTCCAGTTCTAGCACACCAAAGCCACGCCAACGAACAACAAGGACTGTGGCAGAAAAATTTCTACAGAAACACAAATTTGCATGGCCCGTCAAGGGAGCAGAACTTATGCAGAGCTGAAAGGCTCATTCCCGGGGAAGAAGGGAAATCATACCTGCTGCAAGAGCTTCTCTAGAAGATCTACTGTTACGGTAAGTTCTTACGTAACTGTACTATCTTACTTCGAGAGGGAGCTCTTGCAGCAGGTAACACATATGTAGGACTAATTCCCAAGCAGTATAAACTAAAGACAACTATTGGGAAAAGGGTGGGGGAAAGGAAAACACAGAAACCTCTCCCAGAGGTATAAACTTAAGACAATCCCTGGGAAGGGAAGTCTACAAACATGTACCCATTCAACCATGAATGAGTAGGAAAGGAGAGACAGGAAACCCTCGGGAGACAAGACTTCTCAGGAAAGAAGGCCCTGGAGGACTGCCAGGCCAAAACCGGCATGACATCTGGAAACAATGTCCAGACTATAATGTCTGATAAAGGTATGCACAGAGTGCCAGGTGGCAGCAGCATAAATGTCAGCCGCTAACACCCTCTTAGAGGCTGCGAAAGAGGTAGCCACAGCTCTTGTAGAATGAGCCCGAACTGAGCCCAGCAGGGTCTTGTTAGCCTGCTGATAACAAAAGGAAATGCAACTGACCAGCCAACGTGAAGATGTTTGTTTTGTAACCAGGTGCCCCAAGGATCTATCTGCAAAGGATACAAACAATTGGTCCGATTTCCAGAAACCCTTTGTTCTGGACAAAAAACACCTGACAGCACAGTGCACATCAAGGGTGTGCAAGAGTGCTTCTCCCCTATTAGAATGCTCCAGAAAATAAACTGGGAGCTGAACCGATTGATTAAGCATGAGCTCTGAGACTACCTTAGGAAGAAATTTAGGATTAGTGCGGAGGTCCACCCTTTCCTTATGGAAAATAAGGTAGGGCTTCCGACACATAACAGCATGAAGCTCCGAGATGTGTCGAGCTGAAGTGACCGCCACCAGAAGCAGAGTCTTCCAGGAGAGATAGTGGAGCTCATAAGACATGGCCGGTTCGAAAGGGGGGAGC
Organism: Neoceratodus forsteri; assembly: GCA_016271365.2. Classification (NCBI taxonomy): domain Eukaryota; kingdom Metazoa; phylum Chordata; order Ceratodontiformes; family Ceratodontidae; genus Neoceratodus; species Neoceratodus forsteri. Next base: position 1,294,946,339 of record CM028129.1, read on the forward strand.
GTGAGCCTCTCCAGCAAAAAGCAACAGGTCCCAAGGAGGAACAGGGTCCTGGACCAGAGGATGGAGATGTAAATTCCCCTTCAGAAACGCTTTTACCACCTCCAATTGAGCCACTGTTCTGTCTTGAATACAGTAATGATAAGCAGAAACAGCAGCCAGGTATACTTTGATGGAGGAGTAACTGAGACCTGAGTCTGACAGGGATAGCAGGTACTGTAAGACTGCATTAACCAGACAGATCAAGCCTCCTGGCTGTGGCCCATATGCAAAAGGATTTCCACTTCATGTTGCAAGTGGCCCTGGTAGTGGGCTTCCGGGCCTCAACCAAAATCCAGGCAGTATCATCAGAAACTCCAAAACGCAGCTTTGCTAGATCCTGAGGAACCAAGCATGCAGTTGCAGGGATCGCAGGTTGGGATGAACCAAAGTCCCCTGCTGCTGGGAGAGTAAGTGACCCAAAATGGGAAGAGGCCATGGAGCTTGCCTGACAGATGCCTGAGAAATGGGAACCAAATCTGTCTGGGCCACAGAGGGGTGATCAAGATCATGGAGACCCTCTCTGATTGTGCTTTGAGAAGAACCCACTGCAAGAGGTGGAAGGAAGGGAAGGCGTAAAGAAACCTCCCACTCCAAGATAGGGGCAACGCATCTTGCCAGAAAGCTCCAGGCTCGGGATCGAGCGAGCAAAAACTGGGCAGTTTTGCGTTGTATCGAGATGCAAAGAGGTCCAAATCTGGAGTTCCCATTTTGCGAATAGCTTATCTGCCACAGAATGACTCAGGGATCACTCGTGACAGAGCGGTTTTGCTCTGCTGAGGGCATCTGCGACTACATTCAAGGAGCCCAGAACATGGACTGCTGACAGATGGAGATGATGCTCCACTGCCCAGTCCCACACCCTTATAGCTTCCCGACAGAGGGGGTAACAGTGAGTGCCTCTCTGCTTGTTGATGTAAAATACCACTGATGTGTTGTCTGTTTGAATAAGGAGGTGTCTGGGTTCAAGAAATAGAGCCAGAGCCAGTAGGGCATACAGGACTGCTCTGAGTTCGAGCACACTGATATGCAGATTTTCTTCTAATGGAGACCACAGCCCTTGAGTCCTGTGGGTCCCCAGCAGAGCCCCCATCCCATCCCGGATGCATCTATTGTGAGCATCTGGACAGGACTTTCTGGCTGGAAGGGGAGTCCTCGGCAAAGATGCTGGGGAGATGCCCACCAGTGGAGCTCGCGACGAACTGGCTCTGAGATACTGACCGGCAAGTCCAAGTCGTTCCTGGTCTAGTCCCATTGGACCCAGAGCACCCACTGAATGGTGTGCATTCATAGCCTGGCAAAGGAGACTGAGACTATGGCACAGCCATGTGCCTCAGAAGCCAGAGAACAGACCTGGCTGGAACCACAGAGACTGAAAAACCTTGGGATGCAAGAGCCTGGATGTGCTCTGCCCTGTCTGCAGGGAGAAAAGCTTTCCCCAAAGTGGTATCCAACAGAGCGCCTATAAATTGAAGACATTGAGTGGGAAAAAGCTGAGATTTTTCTGGATTTACAGTGATCCCCAGATGCTGACAAAAGGAGAGCATGGCCAGGATGGTCTCCCAAAGGTGAGACCTGGACGGGGCCAAAAGGAGCCAATCGTCGAGATAAGGGAACAAAAAGTGATCTTCTCGGGGCACAGCTGCTTCAATGACGGCAAGGCACTTGGTGAAGACTCTGGGAGCAGAGGAAAGGCCGAAGGGAAGAACCTTGAACTGATAGGCCCGACCCTCGAACTTGAACCTCAGGAATCTCTGATGACTGTGGCAAATAGGAATGTGAAGGTAAGCATCCTGCATGTCCAGAGATGCCAACCAAGCCCCGACTGATAGGAAGGGGAGGAGATTCGAAATCGACACCATACGGAATCTGTGGTAAGCGACCCATTGGTTGAGGTCTCTGAGGTCCAAGATTGGCCACAAGTCCCCGGACTTCTTGGGAACCAAGAAGATGCGGGAGTAAAACCCAGAGACCCCTTCTGCCTCCAGGATGCACTCTACAGCATCTTTGTCTAGGACAGTCTGGCTCTCCATGGGCCTCCTTCGACTTGACTGGAGGATAACGTTTCTCGGGGCGCCTGAGTTGTAATCTGGCAGCGCGATCCTCTAAGACTGTAGCGGAAAAGGACTTGCACAAGTCCCAGACCTGCAGATAGTGTGGCCAGAAGCCCCAGGCGGTAAGCGCGCGTGGGTCGCGGATTGGTCAGGACATCTTCTGCCTACAGGGCAGGTGACAACCAGGAGTCGATTTGTCCATTGCAGTCCAGGAAGATAAAGACTGAAGTCTAGTAAACTTTTAAATTAGTTTCAGGTTAACTGAAGAGTTTGGATCTAGGCCTAAAACGCAGAGCGCTAAGGTGGGAACCTGAGCTTCCAAGCGGTAAGGAAGATCTGGCATCATAGGGCGGAGCCGAGAGTTTTACCACCCGGGTGAGTGGCAGGAGCCAGCTTGAAGACCTTCCGGCAAGATTTAAAGCGGCAAGGAACCTGCCAGTAAGTGTGGATTGAAAACATATCCCGTTCCTAGAAAATGAAAATGCATTACACCACGTAATTATGATCTTTCTGTGTATCTTCACCATTCATTACAATTGGGTTCATGGCTGGAGGTCTGAGCCCCAAGAAGTTTCTTTTTTGTGGGTGAGCCGACGCACCATTGGCGCCGCCCTCGAGGCCGACGCACTGCGTGGCACTTGCGGGGTTGGCCATTAGGCGCTGTCGACTCCGCCTGCCTGCCAGTTCTGAGTCGCCGGAGAGGTAAGAGGAAAGGTGTGGAGGGTGGGACAAGGAAGTCCAAGGGACAGGAGAAAGGAAAAGATATAAAACTAAAAGGAGAATAACGACTGAGAGGGCAGAAAGAGAGAAGTCGGGAACTAAAGGGACTGGGAGGGGCCCCAATTTCTGGAAATAGAGGAGGGAGGTAGGGTGGGGTAAAGAATTCAGAAGATAGGAAGAGAGGGGAAAAGTTAAACATATCCCAGACCCTGGTCCGTCTCCAGATTGTATAGGAACTGCAAGGAGTAGCTAAAGGCTTCTTGCCAGAATTCAAGGCACAGAATAGCTGGCAAAACTCCATATAAGCAGAGTCGGCTATTCTGGAAGAAGGACAGGGCAGAGAGAATTAACACCTTCTCAAGGAAAGATTTTTGGTGAAAAAATAAAGGATTTTTTTTGGGGGTAGTCCAAAGGACAAGAAAAAATAAGATGGACGGGAAAAAAGAGGGGAGGAGAGAACGGAGGGCAACTGCCAACTCCCACCCCACAGGGGTGGAGCTTAGGCACTGGAGACGTGTCCCCCATGCTGACCACTCTCCCAGGAACCCCTATGTGCTCCTGTTCACTCCACTCCTAAGAAAGGAGGGGGGGAAAGATGGGCACAGAGAGGGAAGTGGACCCAGAGACTGGGGCCCCAGGGGGATGGAGGGTGGGATTGTGATGAATGGTGAAGATACAAAGAAAGATCATAATTATGGTAGGTACGTAATTTTCATATCTTATCTGTGTCAATTTTCACCATTCATCACATTTGGGTGAGTGCCAACCCCCCCATGAAGGGGGTTTTCTTTACACCCTAGGGGACAAAGTCCCTTAGCTCACAGTGGGTGACACACTAAGAGAGAGAACCTTCAGGGCCTGGGGAGGACCGAGAGTGGGAAGGGTGAGACAGGGATACCCCCGGAGGGGAAAGGAAGTTGCCCCGACAAACGCCGTCTTGCTCTACGGGAGAAGAGACAGGTTCTCTGGTGAGCGGAGTTAATCACCCTATGCCAGGCCAAGGGTGACAACCAGGAAAGACACAGCCATGCTGTCTGCCTAGTGCAGATCACTGTCCCTACGACCCTGGTAGCTACCTTGTTGGCATCACAGGATGCCCTCGCTTGGTGCCTTGCTAGCTCCAGGCCACATGCAGAGAGTGCAATGGCTTGTCTGGTTTGCTCCGTGCCAGGCAACGAGGCTAGGAGTTGACCTAGCATGGACCACAAGAACCTGTCATAGGCTGCATAGTGGGCCTGATGTGCAGAAATGGAAAGCAACAACCATGCCACGTAGAAAGCCCTCCTACTCCAGAAGTCAAAATCTGAGGAATCTTGATCTGGGGGCCAGTCATGGTGAAGGGCGCGAAGCCCATCAAGAGTGTCCAACTGCATCAATCCGGACTGTGGATGAGGCATGGAACCTGGAGACTGGGGTGCAATACTGCTGGTAGAGATCCCTAGGGGCAGGAACTCTGGAGAAGGGCCTCTGCCAGAAGCGCAACGATGCCTCCCAAAAGGGAGCAAGCCAGGGGCACCACAAGGGTGGCCTCGCTGAAACTGCCTAGAAAGGCGTGCACTGAGTGCTCTGGACTGCTTACAGTGGAAGGAGTGAGGTGCAAGTCCTCCAACATCCTCACGAGGAAACACTGATACTCAGCAAGATCAGCGGCTGAAGAGATGTGGACAGAAGGCTCCTCTCCTCCAGAAGAGGGGGATGAAGAGTTGGAGGGCACCAACTGCTTAGAGGGTGGCTGCTCGGGGGGAGGCTGAAAAACCTGTCTGTCCATTGCCCTAACGTAAGCTGGGAACCGAGCAGCCACAGCCTTGAACTGCTCCCATGAGAGAGGCCCGCTAGGACCAAGGATGCCTGGGAGTGCAGGAGAATGTGGCAGAGCGATGGGGACAGAGCTGAGAGGAGATGTCTGCTGACCTCCGCCTGGGCTAAGGAGTGGACCAAGAGCACCTGAAGAAGAAAGTGCTCCGGAAGACTCCACAGCCGACAGCTGAACAACCTTTTCGGTACTGCCTTGGCTGCGCCTGGAAGAATCCCCCCTGTGAGGCGACCAGGGCCGTAAAGGTCCAGAAGGACGGTCCCCTACCTCAAAAGAATGGGGCTCTCTAAAAGAGACTGAGGAGGAAGAGTGGAGATCCGCACTATGGCTTCTTCCAGAGCCCAGGTGGGCCCCTGAAAAAGGTCGCCATGCAGACCCCATGCCCCTCGACCCCTTGGAGTCGGAAAGAGCCTTCCTCCTTGACAGGGCCAGTCTAGGTAGCTGACAGCCCTGGCCAGCTCCCGATGGAGCTTTCCAGGGTGCAGCACCCTCTCCTCCTGTAGGAGCCCTGATCGGCCCCAAAGTTGGGCGATCTAGGCATACCACAGGCAGAGGTACCACTGCTGAGGGGTCAGTGAACCCACCAAGATCGGGCTGCAGAGCAATGGTGGCATGCACCACTGCCTGCTGGTCAGCACCCCTGACCCCAGTCTCAGCAGCCACATGACCCCACCTCAGAAGGGGGCTGACTGCGGCTTGTGGAGGACACTACAGGGCTGCCCACCCCAATAGTCAACCCCAAGGAGTCAGACTGCTCATCTGACTCAGAGTTCGAGTCCACCTCCGAAGAGGTAGAGGCCGAGGCCCTGTGCCAGACCGTAGGAGGGTGCCAGGTGCCATCCCTGCTAAGTGGGGTGCCGGATTCCAAAACCACGACACAGCAAGTGCCAGTACCTCCCACAGCACCACGAGTGGTAACCACGAGGGACACAGCTCCGGCCCGAACAGCAGCCCCAGAGTCAGAAACAGTCACGGCTCGGATGGGGACGACGCCGACGACGGTTCTGATGGTGCCATCGGTGCCACTGATAGCACTGCCCAGTTCCACGGCACCGCGAATGGCACTAAGGGCAGGGGTGGCACCGACGACGGTGCAACAGCAGAATCCGACGTCCCTATAGCGCTGAGTTCTGAGGCTGACACAGTGCCATGCTCAACCTTGGCGCTGAGGCGAGAAGACAAAGACGGCACTGTAGAGACTCCCATGGCACCACTAGCAGTATCGGCACTGCGAACAGCACAGACAGCAGCTATGGCACCGACTGACAAACCGGCACTGACGATGGCTCCATCAGAGCCCACAGCACCGCGAACGGTGCCAAGGCCCAAGGACAGCATCGACCTGGGCCTTGCGAACCGTGGGTGCGACACTGGGGGAGCCTTCACCCCTGAAGGGACGACTGCCTTGGCGGCGCCTCCCGAATGCCCCCCCTGAAAGGAGCAGGATGGGCCTCCTGCACCGCGGAAGAAGCCTCGGCAACGGCTAGGCTACTAGAAGCTGAGGCTCCCTCCTCCTTGATCCATGTAGAACCGGGAGGGGACCAGGAGGAAAGGCCAAGAGTACGTGGGAGTTGACCCGAGACTGCGCACCCGACTTCCTGAAAGCCGCGGAGCTCGCCCCACTTTTCACGCGCATTTTTCGATGACCCAGAGGTCCACTGAGAAACAGACGTCGCACGAATCCATGTCATGAAGCAGGCAAAGACACGTAAGGCAACGGTCATGCTGGTCAGTGACGGAAAATTTACAGCCGCAAGAGCACCGTCGCATGGGGTGGCCGTCCCGTCTTCGAGTCTTCTTGCCCTCCGACCCAGACACGACCTACGAGGAAAAACACCAGAAACAGACTTGACATCACCAAGAATAAAAATAAATGGAAAGATCTTACCGTTACGTTCTAGTAAGCGCAACTAGAACCGCAGGGAAGGGTTTTTCCATGGAGTGTGGCATGAGGAGTAAAGGCAAGACGAACTGTGTAGGCGGTAGGCCTCAAAATTCTTTCAGAGCTTCCACACGAGGTGACCTTGACAGCAGGAGACGAAGAACTGGCAGGCAGGCGGAGTTGACAGTGCCAATCCGCGAGCGCCACGCAGTGCGTCGGCCTCGAGGGTGGTGCCGATGGTGCGTCGGCTCCACCTACCAAAAAAAAAAGAGAGAGCTCCCGCAGGGTCATGACCTCCGGCCATGAACTCAATTGTGATGAATGGTGAAGACTGACACAGACAAGATCAAGAGAGAGAGAGGTAGAGAGTGGATAAGAGAAAAAACACAAGACAACATGAGTGTTGCAAGGAGAGAAAAAGGGAAGAGGTAGAGGGAGACATAGAGGTCCTAAGGAACAGATAAGTACAAATCAGAAATTAGGTAGGATGGCAAGTGCAGGTGTTGTAACTAAGGAGTAGGCAAATGCGCATGTTCAATCAGGTGGGGTCAAAACAAGTACAAGGGTCAGTTCTCAACATATAACCCATAAGTTCACTCTTGAACTGTTTATGGGACTCGGTCTGCCTGAGCGCCAGGGGAAGAGTATTCCAAAAATGAGATGCCATATGCCTGAAAGCACTAGTGCCTTTAGAGGTATGACATCTAGGGACTTTTAGGAGCGACTTGTCAACTGACCGAAGTCCATGAGAGAAGGTCAGAGGAATAAGTAGCTCATCCAGAGATTTCGGTGATTTTACCCTGAGGATAGAATCAATTTGGGAGCCCAGGTAGTAATGCCTAGATGCAGAGGGGGAGAGCCACCCAAGGTCGACATATAGCTGACAACGTGCTTTAATCGCATGGCCGAAGATGCGTAGCGGCATATGTTATTTTAAGTAACATTCCACTATAGGAGGGACGTTTTCTGAGCAGCCACAAGGACAGCAGCACAGTAGGTGAGGGTAGGAAGTAGGATTCCCTTGGCAATGGCAAGTTTAGCATATGGCGTTAGCATGTAGCTTGTCTTGTAAGCAGCCCCCAGTTTATTATTTACTGCTTTGCAGGTGGATTCGACATGTAGGTTAAAATCCAGGGATTGGTCCAGCATAATCCCAAGATAATTAAAAGATGACACGGATTTAAGTATGGTTCCTTCTTAGTCATGTACAGTAAGGGATGAAGGATCAGTTCTGAGCTTAGCAGCCAAGCCTAGAAGCATGACCTTCATCTTCTTGGCATTTAGAACCTATTTATGGTTGTGGAACCAACTTTGAATGTTCTCAAAGTCAGAGGAGAGGGCAGAATTTAGGTTATCAATTTTGGTATCCCTGGTATAGATGACAAGATCATCAGCATATAAGAGAGATGAGCAGTTTACCAGGGCACCAGGGACATTGTTAATAAATAATGAGAAGAGAAGCAGCCCCAGGATAGAGCCTTGGGGTACCCCAACATTTACTGACGCCACAGTCAGATATAGAAGACTGAAATTTCACCATTTGAGACCTACCAGACAGGTAGCTGTTAAACCAGTCTACAGCTGGAGAGGAGAAACCCATACTAAGCAGCCCAGTCTGGAGCAAGGGGTGGTCAACCAGGACAAAAGCCTTGGTTAGGTCGATAAAGACGGCACTGGTAAGGTCCCCTCGTCCATATTTGCGAGTACATCAGAGGTGAGTTTTAGCAAGGCTGTAGAGGTGCTATGGTTCTTTCTGAAACCATGTTGGGCATCTGAAAGCACCTTAAATTTTGTGAGGAATTCGACTGCTTGAGTGGCCATAGCTTTTTCAAGCAATTTGGACAGGACCGCTAGAATAGCAATTGGACGGTAATTGTTTATATCCTTCTTGTCCCCTTTCTTGTAGACTGGGGTTATGCAAGCTATTTTCCAGATGTCAGGTACTGTGCAGCAGGACAGGGACAGAGTGTAGATTTTTACTAGAGGACAGGCAATATATGGAGCAGCAAGCTTAAGAAGGCGTGGCTCAAGGGGGTCCGACCCTACAGTGGTATTGTCAGATATGGATTTAAAAAGTTTGAGGACCTCCTGTGATGTTATAGCCTTAAAATAGAAAGGCGGGGTATGTGGAGATATAGGGGGAGTTGTAGTGGGGTAAAATGTCTTGCCCCGGTGCCCAGGGCTGAGTGTGACTTGCCTGGGGTTTGAAGGAGGAGGTATACATGGTCAGATCAGAGAACATCACATTAAAAGCATTCGCTATCATGACAGGGTCATTACAATGAGCCCCATTTAGTACCATATCTGGTGGCCTGATGGGTTGGGGTGCCCCAAGAAAAGATTTTATATGTGTCTAGAATTTCCTAGTCACATGAGGAGCTTGCAAGCAGGTCCTTGCATTATTTACTTTTCGCAATTCTGATTTTCTTCTTGCAGAGGTTTCCGTGAGCCCTATAGGTGTTGAAATCAGACCTTGACCCAGACTGTTTGAAGCAGCTCCAGTAGTTGTCCCTTTTACGTAGCTCACCTAGTAGGTCCTTATGTAGCCAACTTGTTTGTTTACCTCTGACTCTCCTGGTGACCCTGGGAGCATGTCGATTTTGAACAAACAAGGATTTGTTGAGGAAGATTTGCAATGCCTCACCAAAACAGTTTGTGTGGTAGATCTTGGACCAGTCAACAAAGGATATATCCTGAAGAAAAGCATTTGCATCCAGGTTAGCAAAGTTTGTGAACGTCACATAGTGAGGAGGGGGACATGGAGGGGCACTTGAGGCCCATACACAGAAAATAGGACCATGGTCAGTTATTGCATCAGCTAGGATCCCAGATGAAGGCACATGCTCTACACAGTTTATGAGTATCCAGTCTCACAGGGTACCTGTAACCATCGGATTAGTTGTCCTGGTTGGTTCAGTTATTATATGATGTAGATTATGGTTACTTGCCATTGATGTTAGGGAACTATGATTAGGCCCCAGCCAATTAAGATTAAAGTCACCTAAGATTATAACCCGTTATTGTTTATATTTGCTATGGTCCTGTCAAGTAGGTCCTGAAGTCCAACCACACCTCGAGATTAGAAACAGACAATGTGGAGTTTTTTTGCTCCTAATGCAGTAGTGGCATGGATGTGTTCACATGAGGTGGACGAGGCCAGGTCATGGCCAGTTGTTATGGAGAGGTGGTCTTTGTAATAGATGGCAACACTGCCACCATGTTTTGCCGCTCACCTATCCCTGTAGAGCAGGGGGTAGTTAGCTATAGCGCAGAGAGAGTCTAGTACTTTAGGTTTCAGCCACGTTTCCATAAGACAGAGAATGTCTGGATTATAGTCCTTCATCCAAGCCTCTAGCTCATCCTTGCGACATATTAGGTTTCTGATATTCATGTGTGCAATAAGGATACCTTTACTAGACAGTCCCGCTATGTCGACTGCCGTGAAGTGAGCAGGGGAACCAGGATTAGATTCAATATTACCAGATAGAAGGAGTAGTAGAAAGGTGAGGCAGCAGAGCCTAACCAGGTGGAAAACTGAAATGGAAACGGCCGTATGCTTCAATTTTAAATAGCAGCAAGTACTTTGTACTGAAGGCCTTTGGAGTACAGGATAAAATGCCAATAGGGCATCGGCAATGGCTTGGCAATAAGTAGGTTTGAGAAGTGAAAATTAATTTGGTCACCCACCCTTCCATAGTAGTTACAGGGGAAGGAAAGAGAGGAGACAATCAAGCAGAGTAGAATGAGAAGGCCAATGGCTCCTCCACCCAGATGGTAACAAGTCATAGCGCCTGATTCAGGGTATAAAAGAGTGGAGAACTCAGGAATCTGAGAACTCAGCTCAACACAAGACAGGTGTGAAGCAAAAGTATCACTTAGAGTACAGGTTTATGTATGATAAAGTAGATCTTGAACAGGAAAAATCCAAGGTTTCGGTGCAAAACAATATTTATAGTTTAGTTTTAGTTTTTATTTTAATTTTTAAGTTCCGCTGTGCAGCAGTTTAAGTCAGTTTATACAGCAGTAGAAAAACTGAGAAAGTACAGGATTGTATGATAGTAAGGTTCAAGTAGGGGAGAGACAAGAGCAACACCCGGAGACAATATGCAGGACCAAATACAAATGTGCTGTGCTAGGTTGAATAGGATAGTCTAAATAGGGCAAGTTTATTTGTCAGCCCCCTAGTGGCATCACGTGATAAGGAGCCAATGGAGATTCGGCTGTTAGTCATATAAGTAAAGGCCCACCCAGGGTGGGTGAAGTTGGGGCGGGCAGTCATATAAGTAAAGGCCCACCCAGGGTGGGTGAAGTTGGGGGTGGGCTTTCACTCCTTTCCCGACCTGCTGCTGCAGTGGGCAGCTGGGCGCATGGTCCTAAGCGCTGGGGAGAAGTCCCTTGCGGCGTGGGTGTCCTGGCTCCTGCAACAAGGGAGACCCTCAGAGGAGCAGGGTCAGACAGTGAAGTCCTGGGCAAGTTAACCCGTCAGGTCCGAAGCCCCAGAAGGCTGGGATGGGACCTGGAGGACAAAGGAAGGGAGAGGATTTAAGTAGCAGCAGGCAGTGGGAGGGAGCAGAAGAGAACAAAAGAACTGGGCGTCTAGTGTGACAGAGTGGGAGTAGTTTGGTGAGTTTTAGGAAGGGCAGGAGAGAGAGAGACAGAGAAATATGGGCAGTAGAGGAAAAGGACTTAATACTGTAACTTAACCAGACTTAAACTGTAAGCATTTCACAGAAAAAAACTTTCCACTGTGTAATTATTCAAAAAAGGCCTGTAATCACTTTAAAACAGAGGAGCAAAATTAAGAAAATACTCCGCTCAAGGTGGAGCATACTCAAGAAATAAGTGAAAGCAGAACTTTTAATTAATTTAACTTTGCAGGGCAATGCAGAAATAAAGTGGATTTCAAATTAAAAAGGGACGCTTTCAGTTAGCAACCATGCTCCAGAGGCTGGGTGGGCGCCAAGACGGTGCAAAATCACTTGGAAATAGTCCAGAGAAAAGACTAAAGCTCTTTGCAGCAACTGGAATTCTGAGCGCCCCCCTCCCAAGGAGTTCAGGAGAGCGCTAAGGTGCTCAAAATATACCTTTACGGCTTTCACGCCTTTCCCGACCGAAGCTGCAGTAAGCGGCGGGGCGTGGTCTAAGCGCTTGGGAGAAGTCCCTTGCGGCGTGGGTGTCCTGCAACAAGGAGCCCTCGGAGGAGCGGCGGCAGACGGTGAAGTCCTGGGCAAGTTAACCCGGCAGGTCTGAAGCCCCACAGGGCTTGGATGGGACCTTTATGGCTTTCACGCCTTTTGACCCAATGTAGATTCCATAGTTGTAGTTTTTAACTGTTAAGCAACAAGCCTCACCCCCTCAAGATTAAAAAAAAAGTTAGTTTGTTTATTATAAAAGGAGAAAGCCATTTAACTGTAAAAGAAAGTAGTCGAAGAGAGAGAGAGAGAATGCGTTTTCCATAGACATTGGTGCAATTTTTTTTTTGAGCATCTGTTCCCCCACCTCGCCACTCGCCTTCACTATCGCTCAGCCACTTGTAGCAGAGGTCAGTTTTTTAATCGCCCACCCACCCATGTACTCTTGCTCTCCTGCCTGCTGACTCACTCTAATTCTCCCATCTGCAACCCCCCCCCCCCACACCTCCGCAATGAAAGTGCTTCTGGAGTGCTGCCGCCTGCAGAGACAACACTGCAGGCAGTCAGCAAATATAAGAACATTCAGGACTTCAGGTCAAGAGCTTGCTGGGGGTTCAGAGGGCTACAGCCAGAGCTCCTACCTGCCCGTTCCCCTTCCAATCGCTTCCTGTCCCATTTGCCCCTCACCCTGCACACTGAAAGTGTTAGACAGCATGGCAGGCAGCTGGAGAATTTGAGAACATTCAGGACTTCCGGTCCAGAGCCTGCAGGGGGTGGAGAGAGCTGCAGCCAGAGCCCCTACCTGCTCCTTCCCCCCTCCAATCACCTCCTTATCCTTACCAGCCATCGGGTGCCCCTGCACTATAGCTGCACCTCTACCAGGAGCCTCAGCTAAACAGGAAGCTCCACTCATGGCAAGGTCTCAACTCAGAAGTCTGCAAGTCGGAGCTGCTGAAACAAAGGACTCCAGCTTTGTTGCACAGTGTGTCAGATTCAGGACTTCAGTTTGGGAGGATCGGGATGAAGGGCATGGTGACACCTGGAATGGCTTCAGGTATGAGGGTCTTGGCACTAACAATATTTAATGGTGTGGGCCTTGTTGAAAAGGCTGAGACATGGGGCTCTGAAATGTGTTTCTCAGAACAGATCATAGAAGCTTAGCGGCAGAAAAGGACCAGATGGTTCAGAATTAAAACTGACACAGAGTGTGTTTAAAAAAAATGTTCACATGTTTTACATTTTTCGTGCTGCACTCTTTAGGCAAGCAGGACAGAGGTTAGGGTGAGGAAATTACATAAAAATACCCAGTGTGAGAGAGAATTAGGAACCTCTCCCCCTTCACCTCTGGACGCTTCCCTCTTTCTTTGCCCTATGTTTCAAAAATCTACTGCAGTAGTGCTTTATCTTTGGTCTCTCTTGACCACATTTCACTTTTCTACCATGATAGGGTGGCCTCCTATAGTGGTATCTTATGCTATTCTACCCCGCTAATTTTCTTTTCAGTCCATGAGGTGTAGGTATTTAAAGAAAGAAGCTGCAGAGTCGAGCATTATGTTGTTGCCAACTTGTAGTGAATAATAAAGAATAATGTCTTGTGGTCTTTACTTATGCAGCCTTATGTCTGGAGGAATAAGGCTTAAGCTAAAGATAGACATGCTGTTCTGCTGTGAAGAGAAACAAGTTTCATACACTCCTTCCCCCCGTTATCAGTGCACACAAACATACCCATTTTGTACATAGAACACTTCCCCTGTTTATTCAAGTGCTGGCCAAAAAGCTCTGCGGTTAGTGAGGGTATCATTTGTAAAGCAGACCCTCTGTAAAAGAAAAAGCAAGATTCCCAATGTTTTCTGTTTGGGACAAAGTATGTCTTTAGTGCAGCGGCTTAAATAGCAAGTATCAAGTAGCAAATGCTTTTTGTACTCTGCTACATGCGTTCTTGTGAGCTGCGGTCTATGTAAAAGCAGAAGAAGAACGCAATTGCGATTTAAGTCGGCAATAAAGAAAAACGCGTTTAGCAATTACGTTTTGCATTTTGTGTTTAGTGCTTTACTTAAGCGAAATGAGAAAAGGGACCAAGATGTAATCCTATTTTAGACACAGAACGTCTGGTTGAAAATGAATACGGCAGTTGTCTGGAAACTTTTGGGCATCCCATAATAAGATGAAACTAGCTCATAATTTTCTAACACCTGGATGCACTGCGAGTCACTACAGAGTTCATTTTGTTTCTTGCTGTGCTTAATTTCTGGTTATAAATTAAAACTTTTCCTGCCATAAAGGTATTGCTAAGGCTTTGGTAAATTGTTCTTTTTGAAACAAATGCCCAATTACCTGTTGTGCCACGTGTATCTTACAGCAGTACAATGTTCTGTCTCTCCTTAAGGGCCAGTGGCCCCCCTCTGAGCTAGTTTTATAATGCACTGCTGATGTGAGGTCACTTTCTGTAGGAGGGGCTAGGGACTTAAGTGACCCTTAGTTATGCACATAAGAATTATTATGAATTTAGAGATGTTTTGTCTTAAATAACTAAATGAACTGTTGAAAGATGTAACATTACTAACAGTGTTCCCCGATGATGCCCCATTTTTTGTATTAGAATAGTTTATATTATGTATTAGAAATAGAAGGCGGATCAGGTGATCTATGATGTCATCATCTCAGCCCTATATAAGTGCTACCTAACTTGAATGGAGCAGATAGGTTTTGTGCACAGAGGATAGTGGTCCTGTTGCTTTGAAGGTACCACTCTGTGGCAGCGCTCCATTTTGGTATACTGAGGTTTGAGTTGAGAACTGATTTACTTTATTTTCTTTGTTTATTGAAATACTTGATTTAATTTTGATTCTTTTATTTTTTGTTGGAAAAAATAAATCCTTTAGCCACACAGAGTTTGTGTGAGTGAACATTACTTTGGAGTCTTGTGCTGTCACTACCCACTCAGACTACCACAGGTGGTGGCAGTGGTGGGATCCTTTGGTTATCCAAGGGATAGCGGGGGAGACCAGACAATACCAGAACTGGTATAACTGGCAATGATGGCAATGGGAACCGACAAGAAATTTGGAGCTGTTACCCGTTCCCAGACGGAGATAACAGGGGAGCCCCTGTATACTGGACTTCTGGATGTTAGACAGAAAACACCCAAAGAGATGCCTGATGATGAGGAAGATGGAGAGGGTTGACAGGAGAAAACACCCGGATGTGGGTGACCTACCTCCAGAGAAGATCAATGACTAGTTACATTGGTTGGCTGTCCGTCAAATGGAAATCGAGTGACAAAGAGACCTTGATGCCCAAGAAAGAGATCGAGATTGAAGGAGACAAGATGCCAGGTGGGCAGAGACTTTACAATTACTGCAAACTTAGGTGTAGGCCAAGGACCTGGGGGTGGTCAACCCATCAACAGTCCCAAAGATATAAAACTGTCACGCATGTTGCCCTCAGATGACACAGAAGCCTATTTGACCACCTTCAAAAGGGTGGCTAAGGTATGTGACTGGCCTCAGACTCGATGGGTAGTAAGACTGGCACCCTATTTACCCAGTAAAGCACAATTGGTCTATGGAAACATGGACCTTAGACTGGCAGATGATTACGAACTGGTAAAGCAAGAAATATTAAAGAGATATGACATCAACTCGGAGACATACCGCCAGCGATTTAGGACTCTGAAATATAATCCGCAGGATCCCCCCAGAGAGACTTATATTCGGCTAAGAGAACTGTGTTTAAAGTGGATAGTACCAGAGGAAAAATCAAGAATGGACGTCTTAGAGGTATTTGTGATGGAACGTTTTTTACAAATACTCCCTACAGACATTCAAATTTGGATAAAAGAACACAATCCGGAGTCTGCGGAGATGGCTGTAACATTGGCCGAGGACTTTCTAGCTGCTCATCAGCCCTATAGGAAAGGAGGTGTTCGAACTTATGAGCCTACAGCCATATAGCGCAGTGGTTTAAGGCTCCGAGCTGCAAATCTGGAGACATCCAGCAGACTAGACCTGGGTTTGAATCCCACAGCTTCCATTTACATACTGTGTGACCCTGAGCAAGTCACTTAACTTCCCTGTGCTCCCAGGATGCACCTGTAAAAAAGCTTTCAGCTTAGTGTGCTACTCCTGGTTAAACAACTAAAAAAAATCTACAGGGGTA
Organism: Neoceratodus forsteri; assembly: GCA_016271365.2. NCBI lineage: Eukaryota > Metazoa > Chordata > Ceratodontiformes > Ceratodontidae > Neoceratodus > Neoceratodus forsteri. Next base: position 1,294,962,134 of record CM028129.1, read on the forward strand.
AGAAACCCACAGACTGTACAAGCTAAATCTAATGCCTTTGATAAAGGAAAAAGAACAGCTGCAAATGATGTAATATGCCATAATTGCAAAGGTAGGGAGAACATCGCTAGGTTTTGCCCCTCTAGAAAAAGTGGTAACACCCATTTAGCACTGTTAAATTCTAACTATACAACTACTGTAGTCCAAGTACAAGATAAGAAAGTATTGGGATTGATTTACTCTGCAAGTAAGAATACATTGATTAGGAGGGACCTGTTAACCAGTGAGAAAAAGAGGGCCCCCATAAAGGTTATGTGTTCATGGTGACAGTCATCAATATCCCACAGTTACTATACCTCTAGAGGTACAAGGAAAAAAATCAGTAGTTACAGCGGGTTTGGTACCTAATCTTCCAGTATCTATTGTGCTAGGACATGATTTCCCAGAATTCAACTCACTATTATTAAGCCCTGAAAATATATCTGCAGTGACTACTCGCTCCCAGAGTAAGAGAGAGTTACCACTCGGGGAAGTATTTCCATTTGAGGAAGAGATTTATGGGGAGCTGGAAAAAAGTAGGAAACCAGGTAAAGAAAAGAAAAGGGAAAAAAGAAAGTGGAATCAAGACCATAATAGGCTAGCAGATCAGACCTCACAAATATATAAAAAAATTGATATGCAAGATCAGCAACAAAAGGATGAGCCTTTAAAACCTTTTTTCCAACAGGTTGGGCAAGTTGAACAAACAGAGAAACCTACGATACAGGTGATAAGAGATTTACTGTATCGAGTATGTATGAATCCTAGCACAGGAGAAAAGGTGGAACAACTACTACTGCCCCAATGCTATAGTCAAGATGTCATGGCACTAGTCCATGACATACCTTGGGCTGGGCATACTGGGAGAGACAAAACTACCAGTAGAATATTACAAAGATTCTTTTGGCTGGGAATTCATGAGGACATAGCCCAATATTGCCAGACATGTCCTGAATGTCAAATGATAGTACAGAAAACAAAGAAAGAAATAGTCCCTTTAGTACCTCTACCCCTGGTAACCATCCCATTTGAGAGAACTGGAACAGATATTGTGGGGCCCCTGGATAAAAGCAGTAAAGGTTACAAATTCATTTTAGTGGTCTGTGACTACGCCACAAAGTATCCGGAGGCCATTCCAATGAGATCTGTCACAACCCCTCGAATAGCGGAAGAACCGATTAAACTGTTCAGCCGGGTAGGGATTCCCAAAGAGATTTTAACAGATAGTGGGTCCAATTTCAGTTCTGAGCTGTTAAAAGAACTATATTGACTCTTGGGAATAGTAGCCTTGAGAACCTCACCCTATCATCCCCAGTCAGATGGATTGGTTGAGCGGTTTAATCAGACCCTAAAAAGAATGATTAAAAAGTTCATCCAAGAGGAAGGAAAGGAGTGGGATAAATATCTCCCTTTTCTACTGTTTGCATATAGGGAGGTCCCCCAAGCCTCTACTGGGTATTCACCTTTTTCCCTATTATATGGTAGGACCCCTCGGGGGATTCTGGATGTCATAAAAGAATACTGGGAAGAAGGGACATATCTGAAATCCCCGGGCATAGCCCAATATATGAAATAACTGCAGCAGAGGTTGGTCTCCTATGCCAATAGAGCACATGAGGGGAGTATAGAGGCACAAAAAGTACAGAAACACCATTATGATAAGGGTACAAGTGTAACAAAACAGTTTCAACCCGGGGACAAGGTATTACTGTTATTACCCTCATCTACACATAAACTCTTGATGAAGTGGCAGGGTCCCTATGTTGTGCTTTACCAGACAAGCCCTGTGACTTATGAAGTTGATACCCAATAGGAGAGTCAAGACCAGAATATATCATGCAGGCTTACTTAAAAAGTGGTATGAGAGGTCTAAGACAGGCCTTCAGATGGTAGTAATGCCTGACTTAGAACCAACAGAGATGGATTTGGCATATGGACGTTTAGAACATACACAAGGGATCGAAGCAATAACAACAAATCCAGACTTACTGTAACAAATCAACAGCAGGGGGAGTTACAAAGTCTTCTACAAGAGTTTAGAACCACTTTTATCAGTACCCCTGGACTGGCAAAAGGGGTAGAGGACTATAGGAAAACTTCTGCAGGGCCCATTAAAAAGAAACCATACGGACTTCCTGAAAGAAGTAGAATGTTGGTACAAGAGGAACTTCATAAATTGAGGGATTTAGACATCACTGAGCCTTCCAAAAGCTCTTGGAGGTTCCCCTATGGTGATAGTACCAAAGAAAGAGGGAGGTATTCGTCTGTGCTTAGATTTCCGTGGATTGAATCAAGTACCGCAGTTCGATGCCTGCCCTATGCCCAGAATTGATGATGTGATTGACAAAGTGGGAAATGCCAAATACATTTCCACCTTAAATCTCACTAAAGGTTATTGGCAGATCCCACTGGCAGAGGAAGATAAGGAAAAACAGCCTTTAGTACTTGTATGGGTTTATATCAGTTCAAAACCATGCCCTTTGGACTCCACAGAGCCCCAGCAACTTTCCAATGCTTTATGGACAAGGTGCTGGCACCTCACACTAATTTTTGTGCGGCATATCTGGATGATATTGTTATATTTATTCAGAAAGTACAGTTAAGTAAGAACTTACCGTAACAGTAGATCTTCGAGAACAGCTCTTGCAGCAGGTTACACCATTAGGACTGAAGCCGGCAGGCGCCAGGACCTCACGGAAATTTTCTAGCTAGCAGTATTCAGCGGGGACCGCCTCCGATGTCGGTCCCGCCCCCGATGTCAGGTGTAGTACATATGGAGGTGGCCCTGCATAATCCTCAGTTCTCTCGCCGGAGACTCCCGGTCGCTGGATGACATCAGAAGAGGAGACCGAGGATCCGCCATCAAATGGCAAAACAAGGCATCAGTAAATGCCCTATCATAGGAGAAGGATGCTTTGACTACGACCTACCTCCAGCAGGGATGGTGGGAGGGAAAGTACGCATTGCAAGAGCTGTTCTCGAAGATCTACTGTTACGGTAAGTTCTTATGTAACTGTACTATCTTACTTCGAGAAACAGCTCTTGCAGCAGGTTACACCATTAGGACCGATTCCCAAGCAATACTGGTAATCACACACTATCGGAAGGAAGAAAGGTAGAAATCCTCGAGTTACCTCAAGCCTACTACAGAAGTCCCTGAAGGACTACTAGACCGAACCCTGCTCTTCACCTCAATGCAATGTCCAGGCTGTAATGCCTGATGAAAGTGTGTATGGAGCTCCACGTAGCTGCAGCACAAATAGCTGAGGTGGACACGTTCCTTAAAGCCGCAAAAGAGGTAGCCACCGCTCTGGTGGAATGACCCTTAACCACGCCCGGTAAGGGTTTGCTGCGCTTCTGGTGACAGAATGTAATGCACTGAATAAGCCACCTGTACAGCGACTGCTTTGAGACAGGAGCTCCCATCATCCTATGGGCAAAAGAGACGAAAAGTTGGTCCGACTTTCGGTGTTGTTAGGTTCTGGTCAGGTAGTATCTGAGACACCTATGCACATCAAGAGTGTGCAGAAGGGCTTCTCCTCTATTAGAGTATTTTGGGAAATACACTGGTAGATCGATGTCCTGATTAAGGGTGAGAGCTGAGACCACCTTAGGCAGAAATTTAGGATTAGTCCTTAGGGATACCCTGTCTTGGTGGAAAACCAAATAAGGTTCTTTGCACATAAGCGCGTGCATCTCAGAAATTCTTCTGGCAGAAGTAATGGCAACTAAAAATAACGTTTTCCAAGAGAGAAAATGTAGCTCGCAATCCGCGGCTGGTTCAAAAGGCGGCAGCGTGAGCTGCTCCAGGACGAAGGGTAAATCCCATGGTGAGATTGGATCCTTAATCGGGGGCCTAAGGTGGAGGACACCCCTCAAGAAGGCATGTGTTGTGTCCAGTTGAGCCACAGTTCGTTGGCCTACAGGGACGTGGTAGGCTGAAATGGCACAAAGGTGTACCTTAATCGAGAAGTAAGCCAGTCCGGAGTGGAAAAGGGACAGCAGGTAATCCAGTACCAGCTTTTCTGGACAGTCCAAAGGCGAAAGGCCATGCGCTTGAACCCACAAGCAAAACCTGCACCACTTCAAGGCGAAGGCTGCGTGGGTAGCTGGTTTCCTAGCGGCAGTAAGAATGTCTGCCACCTCTTGAGAGACCCAGTATTGCATCATGGCTATGTCTCTGGGAGCCAAGCATGCAGGTTCAGGGAACGTAGGTCCGAATAGACTAAGGAACCTGCCTACTGAGACAGCAAATGGGAGCCGATTGGGAGAGGCACTGGAGGTTCCTGGGATAGCTGATGCAAGAGAGGGAACCAGATCTGTCTGGGCCAAAAGGGCGCAATCAGTATGACCGTCGCTTGCTCCCTGCAAAGTTTTAGAAGAACTCTCTGGATCAACGGAAAAGGTGGAAAGGCATAGAGAAATCTGCCCGCCCAGGAGAGGGACAACAAGTCTCGCCAGAAAACACCAGGCCCTGGATCTAGCGAGCAAAAATTGGGCAGTTTTGCGTTGTATGGGGATGTGAAGAGGTCTATCTCTGGAGTACCCCATCTGCGAAACAGATATTCTGCCACCTCCTGCAGTAGTTCCCATTCGTGGACTCTGACCTGAGAGCGGCTCAGGCTGTCTGTGATGACATTGTCCACTCCTGGAACATGAACGGCAATAAGGTTTGTGCCGTGTTGTAAGACCCAATCCCACACTCTCATGGCCTCCCTGCAAAGCGGGTAGGAATGGGTGCCTCCTTGTTTGTTAATACATCACCGCGGAATTGTCTGTTTGTAACAGAAGTTTACCCAGTGGAATCTCCGACTGGAAGGCCTGCAGGGCGTAAAGAACTGACCTCATTTCCAGGATATTTATGTGGAGATGAGACTCCTGGGCTGTCCAGAGGCCCTGAGACTGGACACCGTCGAGGTGTGCTCCCCAACTGAGCCCTGAGGCATCTGTGGAGAGTGTTACAGTCGGGGACTGTGCTATGAAGGGAACTCCCGCCAAGAGGTTCCTTGAATCTAGCCACCATTGCCAATCTCGAATTACGGTCTTCGTGATTTGGACTGGATGGTCTTGACTTTGGTCCCATTGTACCCATAACATCCACTGGGTTACCCGAATGTGGAGACGGGCTAGCGGGACTGTTGCAATGGCCACAGTCATGTGTCCAAGAAGGCAAAGGACATCTGGCCGGGATGGTCTTCTTCGCCTAAAAGTCCCTGATGAGGGATCTGATGTGTTCCGCTCTGGCCGGGGGGAGGAAAGCTTTCCCTTGGACATTGTCCAGAACTGCTCCTATGAATTACAGAGTCTGAGACAGAACCAGGCGTGACTTCTTGTAATTGATGAGAATGCCCAATGTCTCGAACAGAGACTGAGTGCAGTGAATGGCAGACATCAGGGCATCCCGGAAGGGCGCCATGAGAAGCCAATCATCCAGGTAGGGGAACACGTAGTGGCCCTGTCTCCTCAGAGATGTGGCTACGACCGCAGTGCACTTCGTGAACAGCCGAGGTGCCGATGACAGCCCAGAGGGAAGAGCTCGGAACTGATAATGGTGGCCCTGAACTCGAAGCGCAGGAACCTCCTGTGCGCTTGAGTGATAGAAATATGCAGGTAGGCATCCTGCATGTCCAGGGATGCTAGAAAAGTGCCCTGCTTCAGCATGGGAATCAGACCCGGGAGGGTCACCATGCGGAAGCGCTTTTACGCGACCAAGACATTGAGGTCGCTGAGGTCCAGAACTGGATGGAGGTCCCCTGTTTCCTCTGGAACCAGGAAGAAGTGAGAATAGTATCCTAGTCCCCTCTGGTTCCTTGGTACGTGCTCTATAGCTTCTTTTCCCAGAAGTGCGAGCACCTCCTGCTGTATGAGCAGGGCATGCTGACCCGAGTAACGGGAGAGCAGGGGAGGTCTTGTGGAAGGGTCGTCTAGAAACTCTATGCAATGGTCTTTCTTGACCAACTGGAGAACCCACCTGTCGGTGGTGATAGATTGCCACCCTAAAAAGTGGCGAGCGATACAACCCCCGACTTTCCTTGCCGGTTGAGCCAGAGGAGGGGCGGGGGCCGGGAAGGAGTCATGCTGTGGCAGCATTTGTCCCTGCGGGCTGGGCCGACATGGCCTGGGCCTTGCGTGAAAAAGTGCTCCTCTGCTGCTGGCTGGAACGTTGCTGCTGCCTTTGTGGCCAGCCGCGAAAATGGCTCTGGTTCCTACGAAAGGAACTAGGCCTAGATCTGTACATATCCTGTACCGATCGGACTGCCTTCCCTGCTTCCTGAAGCTTGGTGATGACCTTCTCTGAAGATTCACCAAAGAGTACCTCGCCTTTATATAGGACATCTAGAATATTCTTCTGTACATCCGGGGTGAAGCTGGAGACACAGAGCTAGGAGTGTCTCCGGAGAAAAATGCCTGAAGCTGCGCTCTTGCCGAAGAGTCCGTAGAACTGTGACTGTGCCTAAGCACTTGGGTCCCCTACATCTGACTCCGGTGCGGAGAAAGCGAGCCCGCTTCTGGTCACCATTGGGAAGCTTTTCAACAAGGTCCTGGCCCTGTTCCCACAAGGCGTTCTGGAACTGTACCATATGGGTAAGGTAGTTCAGAGACCTGATGGCGCAAGTTGCAGCTGCGTACGTGCGCCTCCCCAGGGCATCCAATTGCTTGGAATTCTGGTCTGGTGGCTGAGTGCTCATATGCTGGGGCCTTTGAGACCAGTCATGTGAAGCAGTGATGACCAGGGAATCTGCCAGAGGTTGCTTCGCCATATACTGGTCCTCTGTAGGAGCCTTGTGTTGCCGGGTCCGCCTCTTGGCACTGCGGGAGTGGATCATGACGCCCACGCAGCCTTGGTGACGCGTCGCAAGGTGGTCCACTAGGTGGCACCTGTACAGGCTTTTGGGTCTTTTGCCGAACGAGCAGGCAAGGCATTGTCGTTCAGGGTCAAGGTCCTCAACATCCCACCCCATGTTGTCCTGGATGTGCCTCATAATCTCGGCAAAAGAGGGATCATCTGGTGGAGACCTGGGGAGGTCATGTGGGTCAGGAGAGGAGATGCTGAGTGGAGAAGGAGACCTGGAATATTCTGAAGTATCCGATCTTGAATCCTCCCCCAATGGAGTATACCAGCGTCATCTGGGTCGTTTGGGGCTGGGCGACCCTGAAGGGGATCTGAAGGGAGGCCTTCTCTGTCTGTAGATCTACCCCTAGAGATGGAGTCTGCTTGGGGGATGGTGGTCGCTTCACTTTCTCCTTAGGTGAGGAGGGGCGAAGGTGTGAAGGAGCAGGAGTAATAGAAGGAGACGGGCGGGGACCACATCCTTCTTGATAGTGTCCCACCAAAAGGTAAAGAGCCTTTACCTCTGTGATGTTCATCCTCGACAGGCCTGGCGCCGTGGTCTGTTGCTGGGTCGGGCGCTGGTTCCCTCGGGCCTCCCCGTCCGGGAGGGTTCCCTGGAGCCCGGCATCCTCGGTGTCGCCTGCCTGGTCTTCGGGCTGTGTGGTATCCTCTGTCGAATCCCTACGACCGCATCCGCTGGTGACGGGGTGCGGTCACCAGAGTAGCCGGGAGCGTCCGCCCCTGGTTGACGCTCGACTCTGGCGAACGCCTGGCCAGCGGCGGGTGTCTCAGTCGGTGTTGTTATTTCAGCTTTGTCGATTTTGAATGTTTGGCCGACGCCGGGTGGTGAGCCAAAGTCAGGTCTGATGTCCATTTTAGGGACGCCAGGTCCTTGGTCTTCTGGGTGCCAGATCAGGACCTCTCGGCGGTTGGGAGACCGACCTGGAGTCGGTATCCCAACGTCGGGTGGAGGAAGATGACTTATGGCGCTCAGCAGACTTCAAAGAGGACTTGGATGGGGTTGGTGAAGCAGAGGGCCTAGATGTCTTAAGAGGCTGGAATGAGGAAGAGCCGCCTGAAGACCTGACCTTAACCGGGGGAAGTTGCGACCGAGCCCTGGAGGGAGAGCGGTCCGATCTGGAGCCGGAGCTGCAGGAGTCCGAGGCCCAAGTTGGGGACCTAGACCTCACCTTCTCCTGGCACTTGTCCCGGTGTTTGTGGGATTTTGATGAAGATTCTGCCCTGGAGGAAGGTTCTTGGTCCATCCTTTTGAGCTTTTCCTCAAGAAGATATTCCTGAAGTGCCTTCTGACGGTAGAGCCTGGTGCAGCTATTGAAACCCTGGCAAAAGGTGCAGGCCTTGGTGTCGTGGTCCGGGCCTAGGCAATGCACACAGGACAAATGGGGATCCTTGAAAGGGATCTGTTTGCCACAGGCACACTTGAAAAGGTGACCCTCAAGGGATGGAGTGGGAGAGACATCAGTTGTGCAGAGAAAATATTTGTTGAAAGTTCCTGTAGTCAATGCCGCTAGAAAGGAAAAATTACGCACTCACCGTAATTCTTGATCTCTTGGACTAGGCCCCACCACTCATTCACACTAGTGACTACGCCCGGAGGCACTAAGACCCATCGAGCAAACTTTTTGCTGGAGGGTCGGCGCGAGGCATTCCGCGCCATGAGACACGGGCGTCACAGCAGCGGTCGAGCGTAATGACCATCTCTGCGACGTCACCTCCAACCGCCTAGCACCTTTTTACCAAGGAGGTGCAGAACTAACGAAGAGTAAACCCAAATATTAAAAACGGACATAAGATAGTCCGTATGACCCGTGTAAGAAGGGTCAGCAAAGAAGTCCTCACGGCCGAAAGATTTGAGGAGCACCACACAGCGTGAGCTCTGGGATAGGAGGGTAGGAATGAGTAGGAGACTCGCCCAAGAAGATCAAGAATTACTGTAGGTACGCAATTTTCCTATCTTCCTGGACATAAGTCTCACCACTCATTCACACCCTAGTGGAGAGTACCAAGCTGATAATTTCTCAAAGGGCGGCAGGAGCCAGAGCTCACGTTACCAAGATAGAAGCTCATTAAGGAGGTTCTGTCAACGCGGAATGTCGCCTGGCATGAACATCCAGTGCATAGTGCTTAACGGTGCATGCACTGAGCTCCAGGTATGGGCGTTGTATATATCTGCACTGGAACACGGCGACTTCCGCTAGGGATGTCATATCTCTAGTAGAGTGCGAGCGTACACTCACCTTTCTAATTTAACTTGAGCCATGGAACAGCAATGACGAAGGCATGCCACACCATGAAGAGATGCATCTAATAGCGACAGGTTGACCCAGCCGGTGTCGCTGAAAGAAACTATCAGTTGCTGAGTCTTATAACATCCTTGGTTCTATCTAAATAGAACCGCAAGGTTCTCTTAATATCCAAGGAAGAAGAGCTGCTCCCTCATTTTGGAAATTAGCTAAGTGTGGAAGTACCAGAGGTTGTTCAGTTGGAATTTGACACAACCTTGGAAGAAATTTAGGATGAGGATGGAGAACTTACCTTGTCCTTATGGAATACAGTATACGGAGGGTCCGTGAATCGGGGCATGTATCTCAGAGACCCTGTGGGTTGAGGTAATGGCCACCAGGAAGACAGTCTTCAGGTAAGAAATTTAGCTCACAGGTAGCTAAGGGTCTGGAAGGTTTTGAGTGAGCATGTCCAGCACCAGGTTAATGTCCCAGGCTGCAACTGGACGCTATCAGGGGTCTGGTATGGAGAATCCTTTAAGAAATCTCTTCACCATAGGTAACTGAGCCAGAGTTAAGGAAGAAACCGCTCATGGAACGCTGAGATGGTACTAAGGTGAATTCTTGAACTGTGAGTACTAAGGCCCTAAGTTTGATAGGTCCAAAAGATACCCAGAATCCTTGACAGTGAGGACAGGAAAGGGATTCCAAGAGGATTTTTGTACACCGAGAAAACGCTTCCATTTGGAAGCGACATATGCTCGGGTGGCTGGCCTGAGCAGCTGATGGATGTCTGAGACTCTACGAGAGACGCGGAACCGATCACTTTTATCTCTTCAGGAGCCAAGCATGAAGGTGAAGATGTCAGGTTGGGATGGACCAACGAACCTGAGTCAAAAAGACTGATTTGTAAAGGAAGTGGTCTCGGAGGCTGCCAACATACTGTTGAGTAGAGGAAACCAGTTGCGAGGCCAGGAAAGAGCAATGAGAATCATCTTGGCCCTGACTCTAACTTGAGGAGTACTCCTGGATTAGAGGAAGTGGTGGAAAGGCAAAGAAAGCTGCTTTTGTCCACCGCAGCCTGAACGCATCCTGACAGAAAATGCCAGGCCCTGGATTTTTGAGCAGAAGAGAGGCAGTTTTGCATTGAGTGATGCAAAAAGGTCCAGGTCTGAGTCCCACTCTTTGAACAGGGACCGAGCTATGGCTGGATCGAGAGACCACTGTGAGGCCTGCTTCCGCTGAGGTGATCTGCTGTGGTCGCCGGTATACCTGCAGATAAACCGCTGAATCAGAGGGACTTGTGCCTGCCACCACTCCCAGCACCCTCATTGCTTCCTGCAAAGGGGATAAGAATGAGCAGCGTTTTTGCTTGTTGATGTAATACATCACTGCTTTGTTGTCCATTTGAAGGAGAATGGTTTGTGACAAAGGACATCCTTCAGAGCCTGATTGCATGAGGACCGCCTCATTCCCAGACATTTATGTGAGATGAGTTTTAACTGAGTCCATACACCTTGAGTGGTGGAGGGAGACAGTGAGCTCCCCATCCCATTAGCGATGCATCTGTGTGATGGAGATCTGATGATCCGGGAGCAAAGGGGAATCCTTCCAGGAGATTGTCTCTTGAGACCACCAGGTGAGACCTTCAAGGGCTGCCTACCTTGATGGGATAAGACTGGGGTGAGAGGTCGGGGACCGAGTGGAGAGATCCATTGGGTGGTTCTCATTGCAGTCGGCCAGAGGACAGTGAAGACCGAGATCGCTTAGAGACCTGAACATGCGCTGTATCGAGAGAGCTGTAACCGATTGGTTCTCCTGATGTAACGGGCTACACGCGATGTCGGTCTTCTGTCCTCTGGAAGGAAAGTTTCGCTGAAGAGGTGTCTAGAAGCGCCCTTATGAAAAGGAGCCTCGGAGGGTTGCAGTTGAGATTTTTTCAAATTCAGCAGAACTTCTATGGACGGAGAAGACGAGAAGTCGCTTACCGGCTTCCAAAGTCCCTGGCCGAAGGGCTTGGCTAGCCAATCTCCAGGTAGGAAACACTGAGTCCACTGTGATGCCAGAACTGCACAACACTTTGTAAAACTCGCGCGCGAGGATAGCCCAAAGGGCAGGACTCTGAACTGATAATGCTGGGACCCAAAGCAAACCCTGAGGAATTTGGCGTGGGTCGGGTGGACGGGACTGTTGGTAAGCATCCTGCATATCCAGAGAGGCCAGCCAGTCGTGCTGATGCAGCAAGGGTAACAGGGTACCTAGGGAATCATCTTGAATTTCTCCTGGGAGGAATTTGTTTAACTTTCTGAGGTCTAGAATGGGGCGCATCCCTGATTTTTTTTGGAACCAGAAAGTATGTAGAACCCTGTGTTTCGTGAGATGCGGGGCATTCAGTTCTATTGCCCTGTTGTTCAGAAGGCCCTGATCTCCAGGTGTGAGGAGGTCTGATTGAGAGTCGACAACCTGTTGTCGATGGGAGGACAATTCGGGGTTTCAAGAAATTGAGAATAACCTCGCGAATTATCCCGACCCATTTGTCTGAGGTTATGGACTTCACCGTTGTAAGCACATCAGACGACTCCCACTGGAGGAGAAAGTTCCACCCGGCAGAGTGGATGGGAACTGTGTGCCATCGATCATAAGGTAGTGCTGGAGCTTTTAGGTCCTGCGCTTGCTGCTGCTCTTTGAGGTTGGGCAGGTTGGCTTTTATGGAGCTTCCCTGCCTTCTGTCTTCGGAAGGACTGACGATTATGAAACCGGACGTTTGTTCACATGCCCCAGAGGGGGCAGGCGGAGGTCTGGCCAACTTAATGGCCGATCTAGTCTTCTGAGTGGCCTCAAGGCTTGCTCCACCTGAGGGCCAAAAAGAAAGGAGCCATCAAAGGCAGCGCCATCACCTGCTGCTGAGCATCATTCGTGAAGCCAGAAGTACGCAGCCAGAATGGGCCGAGTACAAATTCCCGCGCTGCTGGGAGCTTATAGAAGCAGGCCCAGCCGGCCCATGGCGGCTTTGACCTGTTGGTTATTGGACTCAATACTCTAACAACGGTCAGAAGAAGCTCTGACTTGTAATCCGAATCTGGAAGAGCTTCAACCATTCTTTTCATAGAGTGCCATGGTGATACTATACTGAGAAAAATAGCCTTGATAACTGGCACGTATACTTAGAGTGGGAGGCAAAGACTCTCTTACCTAATGTATCAATCTTTAATAGACTCTTTGTTAACAGGTGGCCTGTTGTAGTAGTTTGAGGAAGAAACGACCTTTGTCATTCTCTCTGCCAGGACTACAATAGATCCGCAGCGGTTTGGGATGCCAAAATGGACGATCCTTGGGAGCTGAATATTTATCAATGGATTTGAATACTGAGGAATAAGAGCAGGTTATTCTATACCATTTGACAGCTCGAAGGAAGGCTGAATTGGAGTGAGCCAAACCAGAGGGATCTCCGGCATGAAGATACTGAGTCTTAATATCTTCCAGGATCGGCGTCTGTAGTCTGAGAGAAAGAGGATCCCAGGTTCTTCAACAGAGACTTAATGGACAGGTCCTCCTCATGCAGGCTCTGAAGAGAAGATCCTGTTTCTTCACTTCATCACCCAACCGAAGGTCTGGGTCAGGCTCTCAACATCATCTCCTGATGGTCCAGAAAGGACTGTTTTGGACAGGAAAAGGAGTAAAATTAGAGGAGGAAATGGCAGAAAACAAGGAGAGTCCCTGGCTGCCGCCGAGACGGCAAACGGGTTGAAGACGGCACTGGTGAGGCGCACGGCGCCAAGAGGCACGCGTCCTGCGAACGCCCGGCGGCATCATGATGACGCCGCTGCGATGGCGCGCCGACGGCGCCGCTGCTACTGCTGCGACGGCGCCAGAGACGACAAGCCGCGAACGGGCGCCGCCCATCCACGGCATTCACGGGCGCGCCGACCACGTGGGCGCCACCAACGGCGCCGAGACCACGCTGGGCGCCGCTTAATGGCGCCGCAAGCCCCGGTGTTCAAAACGGCGCCGACAAGGCCACAGACCCTGCAGAAGGCGCCGGAAAGCCCTGGGAACCTGGAAAGCAAGAGAAGGAAAACCAGGAGATAAGGGCATCGGTGAGGCCCCGCGCGCAGCCATGTGAGGGGAAACACCTAAGCACGGAGTCGCTAGCACCGAAGAAGGCGCCACGCGACTAGGAAGGTCCAACCGCCCTACCTGATCGCCGGAGGAGCCCGAGGGCTCCGAGGTAACCGAGCCAGGCAGAAGAACCAACCTCCGAGCCCATCGCTCCATAAGAGCGCCCACTGATGAAACTGCTCATCTGGAGCCCTACCTATAGGCGGGAGGGGCTCCGATTCGGGGCGACGATTGCATCGAAGTTGGCGACTCCGAAGAAGGAGACCGACAACTAACGCGATAACCGACCGTCGGCAGCGCAGACATACCAGAGGCGACCTCGGAGTGATGCCTTCTCTTTTTGACCTGTGGGCTGAAGAAGAGCTCGAGGCGAGCGGCGCCGAAGTCACGACCGTTTATTTTATGCGGCGGGGACCGCCCATCCCAGGCGCATCGGACTGACCGTAGTCGAACCCGCTGAGGAGAAGGAGGCTGACCGGACCCAGCCTGGCTGACTGAACAGCTTTCCTATGAAGTCTCCCTACCATCACCTGACCTGCTCATGGTCGATCTCAGTCCAGTAGCCAAGACTTCTTCAAGTAAGTTAAATTTAAATATTAGAAAAATTTCACGAAAAATAGAATAAAACTAAGCGATACTACTATCGTGATAATGTTACAAAAACAAACTGAAAACTATGCTAGTTTGAAGTTTGACTCCATTTCAGAAAGCGTAATGCTAGGCGCACTCGACGGCGGGAAAAAAGAACTGAGCGGTTGGAGGTGTCGCCGAGATGGTCATTGCAGCTCGAGCCGCTGCTCCTTGACACCGTGTCTCGCGCGCCGCCTTCGGACCGACCCTCCAGCAAAAAGTTTGCTCCCGATGGGTCTTAGTGCCTCCGGCGCCAATCCCACTAGTGTGAATGAGTGGTGGAGACTTATGTCCAGGAAGATAGAGACCGAGAGGCCGATGCTGGCGAGTCGACGGCGGGAAAAGAACTGGGGATTATGGGGGACTGCCTCCATATGTACTACGCCTGACGTCGGGGGCGGGACTGACATCGGAGGCGGTCCCTGATGAATACTGCTAGCTAGAAAATTTCCGTGGGATCCTGGCGACTGCTGGCTTCAGTCCTAATGGTGTAACCTGCTGCAAGAGGTGTTTCTCGAAGTAAGATCTGGGAAACTCATTTGGAACACTACGGGCAGTGGTTAAGTCTATCCAACAAGCTGGAACGACTATAAACCCCACAAAATGTACATTGCCTATGCAGGAAACTCGATATCTTGGTTTCCTGTTAGGTAATGGTCTCCTTAAGCCTGAGGTCAGTAAGGTAGAGGCAGTTGCTAATTGTCCGGTACCCACTACCAAGAAACAAGTACGTTCTTTCTTGGGTTTAGTGGGATATTACCGAAGGTTTATTCCTAATTTCGCTACAGTAGCTACTCCCCTTACGGATCTCACAAAAAAGAAATGTGGCAACCAAGTAAAGTGGACGTCTGAATGTGAAAATGCTTTTATTCAGATCAAGGTAGCACTTTGCTCTGCCCCTGTAGTACGCAGTCCTAACTTTCAATACCCTTTTGAAGTGTACTCAGATGCATCCAGCACAGGTATTGGGGCGGTACTGAGCCAGACCATTGATGGGGAAGAACACCTTGTAGTATATATTTCAAGGAAACTACATGAAAGAGAACAAAGATACTCTACGATAGAACAAGAGTGTCTTGCCTCAAAGTGGGTAATAGAATCACTCAGGTTTTATTTGTGGAGAGCACCTTTCTCCCTAATCACAGACCATAATCCCCTGTGTTTTCTTTCACAGATGAAAGATAAAAATAACCAGCTGATGCGATGGTACCTTGCCCTGCAACCTTATAAGTTTGAGGTAAAACATACGGCATGAAAGAAACATGTGAATGTAGACTTCCTTTCCAGACATGGAATAGATAAGTTAAGATAGGGCAGATACTTCTGTTCTTTTTGAGTAGACACTCCAGGGCAAATTTGTAATAATGAATTAATAGTATGGGTTTTACTATCGCACAGAGTAGTATACGTTGTTTATATGGGTGCCCTGGGGTGGAGCTTCCTAGAGAGGGTGGGCGGAAGCTCCATCCTACCCTTAGTATGAGAGTAGGTTGTCCTGAAAACCAGCTTTGTACCTTAAAAGAGTTCAGCTAGGTTTTCGCTTAACCTTGGGGGTATGTGAGAGAATTAGGAACCCCCCTTCACCTCTGGACACTTCCATCTTTCTTTGCCCTATGTTTCAAAAATCTACTGCAGTAGTGCTTTTATCTTTGGTCTCTCCTGATCACATTTCACCTTTCTACCATGATAGGGTGGCCTCCTATCGTGGTATCTTATGCTATTCTACCCCACTAATTTTCTTTTCAGTCCATGAGGTGTAGGTATTTAAAGAAAGAAGCTGCAGAGTCGAGCATTATGTTGTTGCCAACTAGTAGTGAATAATAAAGAATAATGTCTTGTGGTCTTTAGTTACACAGCCTTATGTCTGGAGGAATAAGGCTTAAGCTAAAGACAGACATGCTGTTCTGCTGTGAAGAGAAACAAGTTTCATACACTCCCTCCCCCCGTTATCAGTGCACACAAACATACCCATTTTGTATATAGAACCCTTCCCCTGTTTATTTAAGTGCTGGCCAAAAAGCTCTGTGCTTAGTGAGGGTATCATTTGTGAAGCAGACCCTCTGTAAAAGAAAAAGCAAGATTCCCAATGTTTTCTGGTTGGGACAAAGTATGTCTTTAGTGCAGCGGCTTAAATAGCAAGTATCAAGTAGCAAATGCTTTTTGTACTCTGCTACATGCGTTCTTGTGAGCTGCGGTCTATGTAAAAGCAGAAGCAGATCGCAATTGCGATTTAATTCGGCAATAAAGAAAAATGCATTTAGCAATTGTGTTTTGCATTTTGTGTTTAGTGCTTTACTTAAGCGAAATGAGAAAAGGGACTATTTTAGACACAGAACGTCTGGTTGAAAATCAATACGGGCGCTGTCTGGAAACTTTTGGGCATCCCATAATAAGATGAAACTAGCCCATAATTTCCTAACGTCCAGATGCACAGCGAGTCAGTATAGAGTTTATTTTGTTTCTTGCTGTGCTTAATTTCTCATTATAAATTAAAACTTTTCCTGCCATTAAGGTATTGCTAAGGCTTTGGTAAACTGTTCTTTTTGAAACAAATGCCCAATTACCTGTTGTGCCATGTGTATCTTACAGCAGTGCAATGTTCTGTCTCTCTTTAAGGGCCAGCGGCCCCCTTCTGAGATAGTTTTATAACGCACTGCTGATGTCAGGTCACTTTCTGCAGGAGGGGCTAGGGTCTTAAGTGACCCTTAGTTATGCACATAAGAGTTATTATGTATTTAGAGATGTTTTGTCTTAAATAACTAAATGAACTGTTGAGAGATGTAAAATTACTAACTGTGTTCCCTGATGATGCCCCATTTTTTGTATTAGAATAGTTTATATTATGTATTAGAAATAGGGGGCAGATCAGGTGATCTATGATGTCATCATCTCAGCCCTATATAAGTGCTATCTAACTTGAATGGAGCAGATAGGTTTTGTTCACCGAGGATAGTGGTCCTGTTGCTTTAAAGGTACCACTCTGTGGCAGTGCCCCATTTTGGTGTACTGAGGTTCGAGTTAAGAACTGATTTACTTTATTTTCTTTGTTTATTGAAGTACTTGATTTAATTTTAATTTTTATTTTTTTTGAAAAATAAATCCTTTAGCTACACAGAGTTTGTGTGAGCGAATGTTACCTTGGAGTCTTGTGTTGTCACTACCCACTCACACCACAGAGTGAAAAAAGAAATGGCTGCTATTCAGTATTTCAACATTCCAATGTGGTGTGGTAATTTGTGAGAAGGCTTAAAACCAGGATGATCGTGGGTAGTACTTCATTCATGCACAGTCAGGTGACTTCAGTGCCCATTTATAATATATGAATATAAAAAGTCCTAACTAATAGTGATCTGACTAACTTTAAATACTGAATTTTAAGTTGTAAACAAATATCAATTGAGAGGCAATCATATCAAGGCAGAAAGGAGAAGAAATAGAAATTACATACTTACCGTAATTGTTGATCTTCTTGGACAGTCTCCATTACTCATTCATGCTATTGGGATGGCGCCGGAGGCGCTAGGACCAAGAGGGAGCCACAGTCTGAACCATAGGACCATGAAGACCAGGAAAGAGAACGAGTGAACCCAGGGGATGGTGGGCGTGCGTGTGAATGAGTGATGGAGACTGTCCAAGAAGATCAACAATTATGGTAAGTATGTAATTTCCATACCTTCCTGGACTAAGTCTCCATCACTCATTCACACTAGTGGGAGATTACCGTGTTAAAACCAACAACCCTGAGTAGGGTGGAGGAGATAGGGTTCACTCAGAAAGGACAGTCAAGGACTGTCCTGCTAATAAAAAGAGCTGTCTTGGAAAGAGCAACTAAAATACAGTGCTTACAAGATAAGCGCTTGAGTTGTAACTCACCACTTTGCAGACGACTGCAATGGACACAAAATGAAACTATGCCAGGAAGCCGCAACCACTCTAGGAGTGCGGCGAGAACCTGACCTCACAATTTGGTATAGGACCAAAATTAATGATGTCAAAGACATGTACTAATGTAATGTAAAAGGACCTCATGAACTGAAAAAGCCGGAGGTAAAATCTACTGGTTCTGGGTAGACCAAAAAGCACAGATGGAACCCTACTACCAAGTATGGCTGACCTGCAAATAACAGGTCCAGGAGCACTTGAACCCCTTACTTGGTGAGCAAAAGAAGGTCCAGGTGGGGATAGCCCATCAAGGAGAAAGGTTTCCACTTAGTCACTGAAACCTTCCTGATGGAAGGTCAAGCACGACTTAGCAGCCTCTTGTGGTGGTCTAGTAGAACCAGATCCTACCCACTGCCTATTCCAAAAAGGAATCATCCTGCCCCTGTGTGTACAACTGTAGTAGCAGTCTCTGAACTCAGGGAAGAAAAGAAAAAGTGTACAGGAGGGCGTGTCCACTGCGGAAAAAACATTCTGACAGAAAAAAACGGGCTGTATTTCTAAAGCAAATAGAGGCAGATATGCGTTGAGGAGGAACACAGCAGGACCAAGTTAGGGCTAACCCAGTCCTTGAAAGTGACTGAATAGCGGCAGAAGTGACTCAATGCGGTGAGGCCTTGGAGAGGATAGCTTTGTGTGCGACTGGCACGGAACCAGTGCGCATGAACCGAAGGTGTGAATATTTGAGAAGCCATCTCAGAAGAAGACCTACGTGACCTAAGGTCAAGAAAGTAGCATGTCGTCTGTTAAGCTGAAGCAAGCAAGGAAGTAGGAACCTAAGTTCTGACTCGCTGAAGAGTCACTTCTGTTGCTGCAAGGCTCTGATCAAGAGAAGAAAGCCTGATAAAAAAGGGGGACCGACAGACTGGGCAGTTGCCTAGGTCTAGGAAACATCTTGGAATAAGAGAAATCTCTCTTGGAGAAAGAGATGACCCATACCTCCGCTGTACTGAACTCCCCCTAGGGGTAGAAGAAGACAAGTACTCTTTACCGTAGTTTAGAGACGACCGTCTTAGAAGCCGAGGCGGAACCTGACCAGATCCAAAAGTGTGGTATCGGGTAATTTTGGCAAGGTCCTGTGCTATGATAATTTTAACTTTTTTTTTTTTTTTTACCATTAGTCCGAGCCTGACAAGGTTTCAGGCTGCTATTCTGCAAGGATTGCCTGATACAAAAATGACAAAGATGTCATCCCTCTGAGGGGCAGGAAGAGCCTGAGCATCCATAACTAAAATCGTGACCGGACTAATAATCACAGTTGAAGAGATGTTAACCACCTGTGCAGAAGAAGCCACCAAAGGGGCAGTATCAGAAGGGGGCTATATATCCCTATCAAAAGAGCGGAAGAGTCTGTGCAGCTCCCAACCATTGAATTAGAATGTTCCACAGAGTGTAATTGTCTTGATGACTGAAAGAGTCTAGACGCAGAGGTGTATGGTCCACAGATGCAGTCTGAATACTATGGTGGACCCTATCACTGAGGAACTACTGAAAAGATCTTCCATCACAGACTCTGATGATAGAGAGGGCGTGCCTTTCAGTATATAAAATGAGTCATCCACTGTATCACTGAGCAGAAGGACAGGGAAAGACCCATCTAGATGCACTTCTACCCTAAAAGGACCCCTAAGGGGGTCTAGGTCAGAGCCACTAGAGACTCCACCACCAGGAAGGATATAGAGGAGCTCTGCATCACATAGGGAGCAGAGAAAGTGCTGAGCAGAATGAGAGATTTCTCTGGCAAAACAGTACAGAAGAGTTCCATCAGCGGAAAACCGCTGGATGTCACAAGATCCCACGCAGACCACCACTCACTAAGCTGTGTGAAAAAATAATCCACAGAACAGGACTTCATTCTGTGGAAAACATCTTGCCACAAGTTCCGTGGAAGAAGAGATCTGCAGAAGGAAATCCGTCACTTGTTCTGCAGGACAGCACCAACTAGCAGCCCTGCGGCACCAACATCACTCGTGGCACAGGTGGGCACCAAGCAGTGCCTATGCCAACCTAGGTGACACCCATGGCGGTACCCACAGGTACCCCCAGTATCCATGGCAGCAATGGCTCCTGTGGCACCCATGGTACTCATGGCACCCACGGGTTCCTGTGGCACCATCCACAGCACCCATGGGTGCTCAGCACCACCATGGGTGCCCATGACGCCCATGGCACATCAAGACACCCGCGTAACTGGCCAGTGGTGCCGCAACCAACAGCACCAACAACAGCACTCGTGGCGCCAACCCATGGTGCTGACCCATGGCGCCGACTCCCGGCGCTGACCCAAACACCAGCAGTGCCGCCTATGGCACCGACGCCAAAACCAGTGGCCATGACGCCGGACCTGCGGCGCCACCCATGGCGTCGGGCACGGCACCAGGACAAACACCACCATGGGAATGCCAATGGAGAATCCTGAGAAGAAGGGGAGAAGGAAAAAGGTGGTGTCCGTGCCAGCCCCTGCATGGAAAGAGAGTGGGGGGTAGGCACGAGGGGTCGACATGATGGCGAAGGCACTATGAGGGCACCGCACTCATCCTGATCTAACTGACCTGGCCCCTGCCCAGCGGCTCCAAGGCCTGGAGTCCCTGAAATCAGGAACAGTGGCCAGGAAAACTGGATAGAAGTCAAACCCCCTGCTCCACAGGAACAGCCAAGAGGTGAAACTGCTCACCGGAGCTCCAACGAGGACAAAGATGGAGTCCGGAGCCGAAGAATGCGGCTGTTATGAGCAGGACCAAGGGGAACCCACCAAAGTCAGTTCAGGCCTATCGCCCCTCCTGACTAACAATCCCCGTAGATCTAAACCAGAGGGCAACCTCGAAAAGGGCACCGATTCTTCTTCCCCCAACGAGGAAGAAGAGCTCTGCTAAGTGGAGTTGGATCCCGGAACTGCTAATTCATGCCTCAGTGGACTGTCCCCCGAGCACAGGACTGTCCGTAGTTGGACCCCCCCATTTATCAAAGGGCGGCGGACTGGACACAGCCCCTCTGCTATAACAACTTTCAAACAAAGTCTTCCTATCGTCACCGCTACCGTCTAAGAACAACTCCGTTGATGGCAGGTGAGAATTTCTTTTTCTTCTTCTTCATAATCTTCTTTTCTTGTTCGTAAAATAAGAAATTAATACTACTAAAATGTTAAATTAAACACTAAAAGCTACTGTCGCATGGACAAAAACTGACTCTGGCAGACGAGCGACGTCGACACCCAAGGGCACTCGATGGCAGGAGAAAAGGAAACTCAGGATCTAAGTTATTTTCATTAGTTACGCTGCACCTCCTCAATCAAAAAGGCACTGAGGCAGTTGGAGGGTTGATGCTGAGATAGCCTACACAGGCGCAAGCTAGTCTCATGGTGCCACGCATGCGTGGTCCTGTCTCAGCGCCGACCCATCTGAAACATTCTGGCTCCCACTTGGTCCTAGCACCTCTGTCGCTATCCCAATACTGTGAATGAGTGATGGAGACTTAGGCCAGGAAGATCATGGTTCTTCTCTCAGAGGGTGGTGGGGGTCTGGAATAGTTTGCCCTTATAAGTAGCTGACTGCAATATCCTCAACACTTTTAAGGTACATCTGAACAAGCAGTTAGTAGATACAGGCATCTCTGGTTATTCCCGCTGAAAAACAGCGGGGAAGCTAAACAGGCAACTTGAGCCCTCTTGTCTGAATGTTCCCTATGGGATGCTCTATCCTGCTTCCCCATATGACCTTCTTAAGACAACTCATCCCAAGTTGAAGTGCTGGGATTTTTTTATGCTTTCTAAAACCGGATGTGGTAATAAACTTCGCAGATCTACCTCGAGGACAGATGAGCTGACTTTCATTTGCCTCTGTGTGTAGGTTTTATGTGTGTACTTTCGTTTGCCTCTGTGTGAGTTTTCCTTGTGTTTTCTTGGATGTTCCTATGTTCCCTCCCCAAGGATACCACCACTTTAAGAGTAGACAGGTTGAATATAAACAAAAACATAGGAAGTCCTGAGTCAGGGCCATCACCCATACAGCCTAAGGTGAGGGAGTAAAGTAAGGCAAGGACTCACTGGAAAGCACAGGAGTAGGGGGCTCACCTTTACACACCAGTGTAAGGGTGCACGTACCTGGCAGTGTATAAGACAACAGGCAGCACAGGTGTTCCACAATGTGGAACAAAGCTCAGCACCAAAAGGAGGCTATGGACAAAAAAATTGTCTCATATAAAAAAACATTTATTGTGTATCAAAAACAGGTTTAGAAAGATAGGCTCACCCACTGATTTCTTTATACTAGCACAACAGCTTAGTTCAGATAACAACAACTGCAGAGCGTGGATTCAAACAGGTACAGTAGTGGTCAAAAATATTGGCGCCCTTGCAGTTTTTTCTAATAATGCACCATTCCTTCCAGAAAATTGTTGAAATTAAAAAATATTTTGGTATCCACATATGTATTTCTTTGGTTTGCAGTGGAGTAAAACACAAAAAGTAGAAAATTTACTAAGTCTTAGCTTATTTCACACAGAAATCCTTAAATGGCCCAGACAAAATTATTGGCACCTTTTAGAAGTAGTTAGAAATAATTAGATTTCAAGCAAGTGATTCTCCTTCATTTTGGAATTGAACTCACCTGTGGTGAGTTGCAGGTGCCTGCAACATAAAAATCACTCATTCAACCAGTTTGAATAGAGAAAAGGACTCATTCTCCTGTTTTGTGTCACTGTGTGTACTGCAGTGAGCATGGAGAAAAGAAAGACAGCCAGAGAATTGTCTGAGGAGGTCAGACAGAAGATTGTAGCCAATGCATGGACAATCTCAAGGCTACGAATCAGTCTCCAGAGACCTTGATGTTCCTGTTTCCACCGTACGTAATGTTATCAGGATGTTTAAGGCCCATGGCACTGTAGCCAACCTCCCTGGATGTGGCCGCAAGAGAAAACTTGATCGAAGATTGCAGCGCAGGATTGTTCAAATGGTGGAGAAAGTACCTCGATCAACTGCCAAACAGATTCAAGCTGACCTTCAGACACAAGGTATGACAGTTTCAACTCACACCATCCGTCACCAACTCAATGAAAGGGGGTTAAATGGTAGGAGACCCAGGAGGACCCCATTGCTGAGAGAGAGAGACATAAGAAAGCCCGACTGGGGTTTGCCAAAACACACCTGAACAAGCCAAAATCCTTCTGAGAGAATGTCCTGTGGACAGATGAGACCAAATTAGAGCTTTTTGGTAAAGCACATCATCTCTGTGTTTACAGAAAACAAAATGAAGCCTTCAAAGAAAAGAACACCTTCCCTACAGTCAAACATGGAGGAGGTTCAGTGATGTTTTGGGGTTGCTGTGCTGCCTCTGGCACTGGGTGCCTTGAACGTGTGCATGGCATCATGAAATCTGGAGATTACCAGGCCATTTTGGAGCGCAATGTTGAACCGGGTGTCAGAAAGCTGGGTCTCCGTTGAATGTCATGGGTCTTCCAGCAGGACAATGACCCCAAACACACTTCAAAAAGCACCCAGGAATGGTTCAAGACAAGATGCTGGACTGTTCTGAAGTGGCCAGCAATGAGTCCAGATCTAAATCCCATTGAAAACCTGTGGAGAGATCGGAAAACAACAGTTGGGAGAAGGCACCCTTCAAATCTGGGAGAACTGCAGCAGTTTGCACAAGAAGAGTGGGCCAAACTGCCAGTAGAGAGGTGCAGGAAGCTCATCCATGGCTATAGGAAGCGGTTGATTGCAGTTATTTTGACCAAAGGCTGTGTTACCAAATATTAAGTTTAGGGTGTCGATAATTTTGTCAATGCCATTTCTTTTCATTTTCTGATTTAAAAGGGTATACTAAATTCTGAATCAAAAACAAAGGTTCTGTAATATTAACAGAGAAATAAAGAATTGTGGAGACCAAATACTGTACTGTTGTTAATTTCAAATTATGTTTGGGGAAATTGCGAGTCATTTGAAAAAGTGCAAGTGCACCAATATTTTTGCCCACGACTGTACTTAGCTCACCTCTCATGACAACGCTAGTTGAAATGTAAACGCATGGTCCTTTCCAAGAAGAAACGGCTTTTGCTGTGAGCATCAAGGTACTGTGAGCAAAGGGTGGATGCTTTTACAAGCAATGTAAAGTGTTTTTTCTCCTCCAGGCTACTGTGACTAGCATCTACAACTCACTGAGGTAAGCAGTAAGAGTTCATGCTGAAACCCTGTTACAAAGCTGTTGGGAAGAAAAGTTACGTAAGAACTTACCGTAACAGTAAATCTTTGAGTGCATGTCAGTCATCAGGTCACACCATAGTAACTTCAACATCGGTGAAGCAGGATCCACATGAAAGATTTTCCAGCAGTACCATTGGGGCTGCCCATGTCGACGTCACGTGCTGTTGTCACCAACTCTATAAAGGCATGAGCGGCTCCGCTCCTTCCTCAGTTCTTTCCCCTGGAGACTAAGGGAGTATATCCATGCCATGGGGAACCGAGGAGTGAGAGAGGTGCCCAGGCCTGAATAAAAGGCTGGATATATCAGATACCCAGTCTGAGACAGGAACCCCAAACAGGGGGATGGTGGAATGGAAGGCTAACCTGATCACTGAGATCCACCTTGAAGAGCTACTATTATGGTAAGTTCTTATGTAACTGTTCTGTCTTCTTTGGGGGTATCTCAGTCATCAGGTCACACCGTAGGAATGAGTCCAAAGCAGTGACAAGCAACCGCAGAACAGCCTGGGTGGCAGGCAAGCTGGGGCCTAAGACAAAAGGCCATGAAGAAATGGAAATTACGTACCTACTGTAATTCTGATCTTTCTGTGTATCTTCACCATTCATCACCTTGGTCATGACCCCGTGGGAACTTTTTTTTTTTAATGGGCGGAGTCGACGCACCATTGGCGCCGCCCTTGAGGCCGACGCACTGTGTGGCGCTCGCAGGTTGGCCATTAGGTGTTGTCGACTCTGCCCTCCCACCAGTTCTGAGTTGCCATAGATGTGAGAAAAAGGATTGGGAGGGTGGGACAAGGAAGTCCAAGGTACAAACAAAGGAAAAGATATACAAACTAAAAGGAGAAGTAAACAACTGAGAGGACAGAACAAGCTCAAAGACTAAGGGGGATTGGATAGGGGCCCCAGTCTCTGGAAGCAGAAAAGGAGGAGGGAGAGAGGGTTAAGGAATTTTAGAAGTAAAGATAAGAATGAGGGGGGAAGACAGGAAAAACATACCCTGTAACCTTGACCTGTCTCCAGTTTGTATTGGAACTGCGAAGGAGTAGCCAAGAGGCTAACTGCCAGAATTCAAGGCACAAAATCACTGGCAATAACTCCAACAAAGCAGAATCGGCTATTCTTGAAGAAAGAACAGGATACCGGGATATCTCCCCCATCTCAAAAGGAGATTTTGGTGTAAGAAAGCTAGTTTCTTAAATTAATTGAGGTTATGTCCACAGGACAAGGAAATCAAAGGGGAGAAGGGGAGAAGGAAAGGAAAGAAAAGAGGGCAACTGCCAACCCCCACCCACAGGGGTGGATCCAAAGCGCCCCCAATCCTGACCACTCTGCCCCCTAAAGAAAATTACCCCCTACGTGCCCCAGTTTACCCCACTCCTGACTAACAGAAAGGAGGGGGGGCGAGAGAGGGGGTACAGAAAGGAAGGGGGACACAGAGACTGAGGCCTCAAGGGGATGGAGGGTGGGATTGTGATGAATGGTGAAGATACACAGAAAGATCAGAATTATGGTAGGTACGTAATTTCCATATCTTATCTGTGTCAATCTTCACCATTCATCACCTTTGGGTGAGTGCCGAGCCCCCCCCCCCGAAGGGGACTTATAACCCTAAGGGGCTGAGTCCCTTAGTTCTCAGTGGGTGACACACTAAGAGGGAGAACCTTCACAGGTCTGGAGAGGCCTGAGAGTGGGGAGAGTGAGAAGGGAACCCCCCGGAGGGGGTAGGAAGTTGCCCCGACAGACGCCACCTCACTCTACGGGAGAAGAAATAGGTTCTCTGGTGAGCAGAATTAATCACCCCACGCCGCAGGGGTGACAACCAGAAAGATGCAGCCATGCCGTCCGCATAATGCAGATCGCTGTCCCTACGACCCTAGTAGCTACCTTACTGGCATCATACGATACCCTTGCTTGGTGCCTTGCTAGCTTCAGGCCACGTGCAGAGAATGCAATGGCTTGTCTGGTTTGCTCCATCTCAGGCATGGAGGCTAGGAGCTGACCCAGCCTGGACTATAGGAACCTGTTATATGTTGCATAGTGGGCCTGATGTGCTGCAATAGAGAGCATCAACCGTGCCGAGTAAAACGTCCTCTTCCCCCAGAAGTCAAAATCTGAGGAATCTTGATTTGGGGGCTGGTCACGGCGAGGGGCACGAAGCCCATCAGGAGTGTCCAGTTGCGTCAATCCTGACTGAGGATGAGGCATGGAGACTCCGGGAGGGGGGGGCACAACATCGCTGGCAGAGATCCCTAGGGGCAGGAACTCCGGAAAAGGGTCTCTGCCAGGAACGCAATGACACCTCCTGAAAGGGAGCAGCCCAGAGGGGCACCACAAGGGTGTCCTCACTGAAATCGCCTAGAAAGGCGTGTGCCAAGTACTCTGGATTGTGTCGAGTGGGAGGGGTGATGTGTGTGCAGGTCCTCTAACATCCTCACGGGGAATCGCTGATACTCAGCGACATCAGCCGCTGGAGAAATGTGGACAGACGGCTCCTCTCCCCCAGAAGAGGGGGATAAAGAGTCAGAGGACCTCAAAGGTTCAGAAGATGGCTGCTCAGGGGGAAGTTGAAAAACCTGTCTGTCCATAGCCCTAATGTAAGAGGGGAAACTGAGCAGCCTGAGCTCTGAACTGCTTCCAGGAGAGAGGCCTGCTAGGACCAAGAATGCCTGGGAGAGCAGGAGAATGTGGCAGAGTAATGGGGGCAGAGCCGACAACGGGAATCGGCTGACCTCTGCCTGGGCTATGGAGTGCACCAGGAGCCCTAGGGAAGGAAGGAGCTCCAGAAAACTCCACAGCAGACAGCTGATCAACCAAACAGGAACTGCCTAGGCTGCGCCCTGAAAATTCCCCCCTGTGAGGTGACCAGGGCTGTGTAGGTCCAGAAGGACGGTCCCCTACCTCCAAAGAATGAGGCCCTCTTAAAGAAACCGAAAAGAAAGGACGGAGATCCGCACTACGGCTTCTTCGAGAGCCTGGGTGGGTTCCGGAAAAAGGCCGCCGCACAGACCCCATGCCCCTCGACCCCTCAGAATCTGCGAGTGCCCTCCTCCTCGAGACAGCCAGCCTAGGTAGCTGGTAGCCCTAGTCAGCCCCCGAAGGGGCTATCTAGGGAGCAGCACCATTCCCTCCCGTGGGTGTTTCTATCAGCCCCAAAGTTGGGCGATCTAGGCACATCACCTGAGGGGGTACCACCACTGAGGGGTAAGAGAACCCTCTGAGGCCAGGCTGCAGGGCAATGGTGGCTGGCACCACTGCCTGATGGTCAGAACCCCGACCCTGGCCCCGGCAGTCACTGTCTGCTCCTCAGAGGGGGGCTGACTCCAGCCTGTTGAGGACACTACCCGGGTGTCCACATGAGCAGCCAATTCCAGGGAGCCAGACTGCCTGTCTGACTCAGAGTCTGACTCCTCCTCCGAAGAGGTGGAGACTGAAGTCCTGTGCCAAACAGTGCGTGGACACCAGCTGCCATCCCCACCGAAAAGGGCACCAGAACCAGAGACTGCACCAGAGTCTGTGCTGCTGCCCCCTCCGCACCGCAAATGGTGCCAAAAGAGGACATGGCTCCAACAAGGGCAGCAGCTTGGAGCCAGAGTCTGTCACAGTGCCGTCCCAACCCACAGCGCTGCAAGCGGCGTCGAAACCAGCAACAGCGCCAACGACAGCTCCACCCCCGCACTCTTGGTGCCGAGGCTGGAGACCCCCATGGCTTCGACCCACCCTATGGCGTCGTGAGCGGTGCCGAGGACAGAGACGGTGCAGAAGACAGCCCTGACAGCGCTCTCGGTGCCACAAACGGTGCTGAGCTCCGAAATCCCCACGGCGCCGTGCCCATGCTCGGAGCTGTGAATGGCTCCAGAACTGGACACAGCACCGTGCTCAACCATGGTGCCGCGAATGGTGCCAGAGCGAGAAACAGCCAGGGATGGCGCCGTAGAGCCTCCCACGGTGCTGACAGCACCACTGGCGCCGCGAACGGCACCAACAGCGCAGAGTAACAGACCGGCACTGACGACGGCGCCATCAGGACCCACGGCACCATGAACAGAGCCGATGCCCAAGACGGCATCGACTCCAGGCCTTCTAAGCCACGGGTACAACACCGGGAGCCTTCCGCTCAAGGGCACACAAGGCGGTGCCTCTCCGCCTGTCTCCCAGGAGGGACAGATTGGGCCTCTGCACCGCTGAAGGGGCTCTGCCACGGCTTGGCTACAAGAGGCAGAGACCCCCTCCTCCTCGGTCCATATAGAACCAGGAGGGACCCAGAGGAAAGGCCGAGAAAGCGGCTTGGCCTGACAAGTGCGCCCAACACCCCAAAGCCAGTGAGCTCACCCCACTTTCCACACGCGTTGCTCGATGACCCGGCGGTCCATGGAGAAACAGGCGTCGCATCAATCCATGTCGTGAAGCGGGCCAAGACACGCGAGGCATTGGCGTGCTGGTCACTGACGCAGTACTTACGGCCGCAAGGGCACTGTCGCATGGGGGACCGTCCCGTCTTGGAAGTCTTCTTGCCCTCCGACCTGGACATGACCTACAAGAAAGAAACACCAAACAAGACCCATCACAAAATAAAATAAATAAGGATCAGTCTTACCAGGTGAGATCAAGTAGGCTAACAGAACCGGCAGGAAAAAGGGGGCCAACGGACTTCAGCACAGAGTCGACATGGAGTCGAATAATTTGGAGAAATTCGAACTGCGCAAGATTTGAGGTAGGCCTCTCAGAAGTTTCTTCACTAAGTGTCCCATGAGGTGACCTTGACGGCGAGAGATAAAGAACTGGCAGGAGGGCGGAGTCGACAACAACTAACGGCCAACCCACTTAGCACCATGCAGTGCGCTGGCCTTGATGGCAGCACCGATGGTGTGTCGAATACACCCATCAAAAAAAAAAAGCTCCCGTGGGGTCATGACCTCCGGCCAAGTACCCAAAGGTGATGAATGGTGAAGACTGACACAGATAAGATCAGCACAGCCAAAGCCAGCTCTGGCTTGAGAGGCAATGTCCAGACTATAGTGCTTGGTAAAGGTATGGATGGTACACCAAGTGGCAGCAGCACAAATGTCAGTGGCTGATACCCCTTTGACGCAAGCCACAGAGGAAACCATACCCCTTCTGGAGTGAGCTTTGACCACCCCTGGCAACTCTTTGCCACACTTGTAGTAGCAGAACACAATACAATGTGCTAACCATTTGGACGCACATTGTTTAGAAACCTGAATGCCCTCTCTACCTGAGGTGAAAGAAATACAGGTTACTCACCTGTAACAGGAGTTCTAGGAATGGTATATGTTGTTCATCCACACTCATTGGCAGTATCCTTGCCGCTTTAAATCTTGCCGGAAGGTCTTCAAGCTTGCTCCTCCCACCCACCGGGTGGTATAACTCGTCTCCGCCCCATGACGCCAGATCTGCCCGCTTGAAGCTCATGGGTTAAAGGTCAAGCTGGAGGTTCAGGGAGTCATGGTGGGAAGAACAAATATACCATTCCTAGAACTCCTGTTACAGGTGAGTAACCTGTATTTCTAGGACATGGATATGTTGTTCATCCACACTCATTGGCAGACTCTAGCAGTTCTCCGGGAGGAGGGAGGCAAGACGACACCCCCATATACTTACTTGGGAAAAGAGAGACTGGAGAACCGAGGCCCCAAAACCCGTATCCCGGCGTGACTCAAGGTCGATGTGGTAATGGGTAATGAAGGTGTTTGCTGACTTCCAGGTAGCAGCCCTGCAGATTTCCTGGATAGGGACGTCCCTGGAAGCAGCCACTGCTGTAGCAGTATGGCGGGTAGAATGAGCTCTTATCCCTCTGGGAGGCTCCATGCCCGCCAACTTATAGCAGAGATCTATGCAGGAGGTTACCCACCTGCTTATCGTCCGCTGGCTGCAGGTCTGCCAGATCTGGCTTCAGCGTAAGGTGACAAACAGCTGGCGAACCTCTCCCGAATTTCAGCCAGGCGCCCTTATAATAAGCGAGCGCCTCTCTAGGGTCCAGAGTATGGAGCCTATATTCGGCCTCCGAGGTGTGATTGGGGTAGAACACCGCAGAGTCAACACCTGGTTAAGGTGAAACTCCGACACCACCTTCGAAGGAATTTCGGTGGGGCGCAGGGACAACCTTGTCCCTGTGGAAGACCAGGTAAGGAGACTCGATGGAAAGCGCCTGGAGCTTCCCATCCTTCTGGCTGACGGATAGCCACCAAGAAGGCGGGTCTTCCACGACAGGTGAGAGAGAGCACACCTGTGCATAGGTTCGAATGGCTTGCCCATGAGCTTTGCCAGTACCAGCAGTAGATCCCACGGAGGTGGGGGTTCCCGGACTGGAGGGAAATGTGATCAAGGCCTTGAAAAAGCGCCAGACCACCTTCTCCTGCACACATCGACTGCTTCCCGCCCGCCGTAAGCAGAGATGGCTGCCAGGTGCACCCTTAGGGTCACGACCAAGCCCTTGACTAGAAAGGGACCATAAATAGTCCAAGATGCTTGCCAAGGAACAGGAGGAAGGGTCCAAGCCTCTGTTCTGACACCAAATGGAAAACCTTTTCCATTTGAAGGCATAGCATTTTCTGGTCGACTTACGGGACGCCTCAACTACATTGAGGACCCCGTCGGAAAGACCCAAGGCCTGGAACTCTAGCGCAGGAACCAGGCCGTAGGTGCAGGATTGAAGGTCCGGATGGAACACCTTCCCTGATTGACTGAGAGCAGGTCCGGGCGAGCTGGAAGCTGCCGCGAGTCCTGGAGCTGAGACTGAGGAGATCTGGTACCAGAACTGGCGAGGCCAGTCTGGGGCTATCAGAATCACCTGCGCCTTGTCCCTCCTCGCTTGAGAAGCACCTTGTGGATCAAGGGAAATGGGAAAGGCGTAAAGAGGCCCGGGTCCATTGCCTCGAGAAGGCATCCCCTGCAGCGAGCCCTGCTGAGGGGGCGGGCATGGAACAGACTCAGCTTCGCTCTCCATGAGGCAAACAGGTCCACCTGAGGTGTGCCCCAAAGGGAGAACAGATGCTGTACTACCTCCGCAGGAGAGACCACTGGGATGCAGCCCCTATCCGCCTCAGGGCATCGGCCAGGGTGTTGGAGGCCCTGCCACGTGAATGGCTAGGAGATCCGCCTCCAGGCTGCGCGACGAGTGACCAAATGCGGAGAGCTTCCTTGCATAGAAGCATGGAGCGCGCCCGCCCCTGGCGGTTTAGATAGTACATGGTCGTGGTATTGTCCGCCTGACTGGACCACTTGACCCCGGAGGAACGGAGCAAAGGCGGTGAGAGCTAGCGGACCGCCGAGCTCCAGCAGGTTGATGTGGCATCGACTCCAAGGGGACCAGAGGCCATGAGCCCGGTGTTCCCCAGATGGGCACCCCAACCCATCAGAGAGGCATCGGGTCGACAGAGAGACCGCTGCTCGGGCGGACGAACGGATGCCCTCCTGCAAATGATCTGGAACGGTCCACCACTGGAGAGCTGCCCACATCCTCTGTGTCACCGGCTACAAGCTGGTCCAAGGGATCGCAGTGCCAGACCACTGGCTGGCCAGTCCCCACTGAAGGGACGCATGTTCCAGCGGCCCAACGGACCACGCTGGTACAGGCCGCCATGAGACCCAGGAGGCGAGGAAGTCCCGGCAGGGCGCATTGCCCAACCAGAAATGATCGGGCAAAGGAGGAAAGAACCTCGCCCTGTCCGCCGGAGCCGCGCTTGGCTCAAGAGAGTCGAGCTGCGCCGATGAATAGAATCACCTGCTTCGCTCGAGTTCGACTTGGCCTCGCTGATAAGGAGGCCCAGTTGAGAGCAGACCTGAGGGCCAGATCTCTGGACCACTCCGCCTCCTTCCTGGAGGGAGCTGCTATCAGCCAGTCGTCCAGGTAAGGGTACACCGGACCCCTCGGCGCCGAGGGAATGCTGTCACCACTGCCATGCATTTGGTGAAGACCCTGGAGCTGGAGACAAGTCAAGGGCATGGCTTGAATCAAGAGAGATCCTTCCGCCGAAGCGAAGGAATCTCTGGTGAGACGGACGGATAGGGACGGAAAAACGCTGCCTGCAAGTCCAGAGAGCAGAACCACACGCGCTGCTCCAAGGATGGTATTATCTGAGCCAGAGTGACCATCCTGAAGGTTCGAGACCTTAGGAACTTGTTTAGGTCGTGTAGGTCGAGAATGGGGCGCCAGCCCCCCGTCCGTTTCGGAACCAGGAAGTACCTGGACACAAACCCTGGGTCTGAAGGAGGGTCCACCACCTCTCTTACCACCTCCTTCTGGAGGAGGAGAGTGATGTCGGCTCGACGAGCCGCCAGTGAGGCTGGGGATCCCGAGGCCCCCCGAGGGGCGACGGCTCTGAAGGGTGGTGCCTGCTCGAATTCCAGAGGCAGGCCTCTTCCCACCACCTCCAAGACCCACCTGTCCGTGGTAACAGCGGACCAGGTGGAACGGAAGTGCCGGAGCCCTCACGGGGACCCAGGTGGCAGGACGGGATGGGGCGACACACCTCAGCCCGCCACTGGGCAGGCTTGAGGAGGAGGACCGCCGAGGGACCCTGGGCCCTTCTCCCTGCCTCCTGTTAGAGGAAGCCGGCGGTTTGGTTTGGGATGCTAAGCGAGCCTGCTGGCCCTGACGCGTGCTGGGTCAAGGCTGGGGTACAGAAGGATCTAAAGGCTTAGGCTGTGGTTTGCGCCTTGTCCTCTGAGCGGAAGAGACCGAGTCCAAGGTGGCATTGGACTTCGATCCTCTGCAGGTGACCTTCCACCCCAGGGCCAAGAGGTCAGTCCCAAAAGGGAACATCCGCCAACTTGTGCTGGGTATCCGGCGAAAGGTGGATATCCTCCAGCCAAGCTCCGCCGACGATAGCCACCGCGGCCGCCACCGATCTGGCACATGAGTCCCCTATATCCAAAGCAGTCTGGAGCTGCTGTTTGGCCACTGCCCTGCCCTGGTCCCGCACCTGCTTAACCGTAGTCTGCAGATCGGCGGAAGATGAGGGATGACCTCATCCAGGAGCCCAACAGGGCGTGAGAAAAATGCCATGAGGACGGTCTAACTGGCCTGACGAAGGCCGAGAGAGGACGAGCGAGACTTTTCGCCTGACGAGTCCAATTTCTTGACCTTGTCAGGAGGTTTGTCCACATCCCTGGCGTTGCGCCGGCGAAAACGCTGTCGGTAACCAACCCTCAGCAGAGGGTGTTCCTCAAAAACCGGACAAGGAACCGGGGACCGTGATACTTCCTGGCCATCCTGGCCAAGGCGAGGGCAGGAAGCAGGGCGCTCCAAGTTCCAGTGCCGGACCCACTATGGCCTCGCCACCGAAAGGCCTCCGCCGGAGAACTCGTCCAGAATCTCCGTGAGGGGATACCTGGCCTGCTTGGAACGGGTTCGAGCTTCCATCCCGTAGACTCGAGATGAGCCGAAGCAGTCCTAGGAAGGACGACGGCTATCGTCCATTGACTGACCTCCTGAAGACCCAAGTCCAGTCGCTGGAGAAGAAGGAGGAATCATCTTCGACTCGGAAGAGTCCTCGAAGAGCTGCCTCTGGCCTGAGCCACCCTTCACCTGCCGAGGTCGGTCGGGAGTGAGGTAACTGACAGCGATGGGGTAAACCCTTAGTCGATCGAGAATCCTTGGTCGGAGCCCCAATTGGTGGCTGTGGAGGCGGAGGTTCCACCGAATCGGTGAGCAGCTGGTTTTGGCCAACAACCGCCTGGGCAGGCCTCGGACAAGTCGAGGGTTGTGTCGGCCGCCCGTGACAGTTACTTAATGGTCGGGAAGGCGCGAGTCGGCTTATTCTCGCCAGGAGGAGCTGTTAGAACATAAGGTCTCTCGCACTGCCGACGCACTTACGCCAAGCCTCCTCATCCGAGGAGGAGGACGAGACGAGCGGCGACGCCGCTACCGCTGTGCCGAGACCGAGACCGCTTATGACGGTGGGAACGGCTGGACCGCCAAGAGGTCCGGAGACCGAGACCGAGAGTCCCGGAATTTCCGGTCGGTGCGGGAGGTGTCGGCCGAACCGCACTCTTCGGCTCGGAAGGTCCATCCGAGGGCTCCGGAACCGGAGGCACAGACGAGCCCACGGGATCCTCAACTCCTCCCGGGGGAACCGGGGAGAGGGGAATCTCGGCTGCTAAAGGCGACAGCCCGTCCAATGGGTCGAGAAAAATCTCGACTTCATCAGTGGGAGTCTCGGTCAACTGACCTGACGGGGACACCGTGAGGCCAGTGGCCGAAGCCGAGCGGTCGACCGAAGCCGACGGACGACGGCCCGGGGAGAGGGACCTTTCCCGCTCCCAAGAGCGTCGACGGAGGGACTTACCCTTGTCCCTCTTTTTGGACCGAGAATAAGGTCCAGCAGACGCAGGCCCTTCTCCTTTAGTGGAGAGGGACAGACAAAGCTCCTTAAAAGAAGCCGTGTAGGAAGAACCCAGAGAGAGCGGGATAAATGCCGCGGCCGAGGAAGATACGGCCCGCGCCGCCTCCTCTTCGAGGACGACCATCCGCTCGAGCTGATCCGCCGAGCCCGCCGCCGCGGACACCGCCAACCGGCCTCCTTGGACTTCACCGAGGGAACGCTCGACCCGCCCAGTTGCAATCGGGCAGCACGTCTTCGAGGACGAGGGTCGCAGAAAGATGAGCACAGGTCGCAAGCCCGCGGTCGTGCTCAGGCCTAGGCAGTAGACACGTGTGAGTGTGGATCCGTCCAGACATCTCTGCCCGCATGGGCATCTCCTCAAACCGGGAGTCGATTTGTCCATCGCAGCCGCGAGGGATCAAGATCAAGTCTTTTGCAAATTTTTATTTTTAACCGCAAACGGAGAAATAGGAACCAGTCGAACGCAGAGCGTTAAGGGAGGAACCTGAGCCCAAGCGGTAAGGAAGATCTGGCGTCATGGGGCGGAGCCGAGAGTTATACCACCCGGGTGGGTGGGAGGAGCAAGCTTGAAGACCTTCCGGCAAGATTTAAAGCGGCAAGGATACTGCCAATGAGTGTGGATGAACAACATATCCATGTCCCTAGAAACAAAAATCTGCTTTGGCCTTCTGCATTCTTTGGTTCGAAGCAGATAATACTTCAGAATTCTGTGCACATCTAACGTATGGAGCAGTGCTTCCTCTGGATTGGCACACTCAGGAAAATAAACTGGTAGGTGGATAGGTTGGTTTAGAGTAAACTCAGAGACCACCTTAGGGAGAAACTTAGGATTCATGCACACAGACACCCTGTCTTTGTGAAAAATTAAATAAGGCTCCTCACACCAGAAAGCCTGAAGCTCAGAAATCCTTACAGCAGAGGTAATAGCAACCAAAAATAACGATTTCCAAGACAGAATGCATAGCTCGCAAGTTGCAGCTGGCTAGTTGAGCCGGTGGCACAGAGGGTTGAGGTGCTGGACGCCACACCTCGAGCCATGCCATCAACCCGGGTTCGGGAATGAGCCAGGGTTCTCAGAGGCTGGAAAGGGGGTGGGGGAAGGAGAGAATGTGTGTTTATTTATTGAAATGCTTCACCAGGAAGGGCATACTGAACAAGTTGCTTGTCTCATGGTGCGTCCGGGGTACATATATACATATATTCGACAAGGCAAAAAGTACAATTTATACACTAATACAAATTAGGAAAAAGAAAATGAACAATGTAAGAAGTGCTCAAAACATACTAATGGTGGTTTAATGGTAAGTGCTATAAACTTGTACAGCATATCCGAGGGGAGATGCTAATGTTGTTTCGCTTACCAGGTAAGGAGGGGAAGGAAGAGGGAAATTAACCACAGGTACAATTTACTGAGAGGAAGTTATGAAGAGCTAGAGATAAGGATTGGGGGGGGGAAGAGGCACATCTGAGGAGGAAGTAGGTTCCATAGTTTAGGGAAACAATGTGAGAATGCCACTTGGCCTACTACGGTAGAACAACGAGGAATTAACAATAGGTGAGAGTCATAAGACCTAAGAGAATGGTCTGGAGGGGGGAGGATGGATATAGAGGAGGTTAGGTATAAGAAGAGCATACCAAACCAGTATTTAGAAATGAATTTGGCGCAGTGGAGGAGGCGGTGATGTTCTAAAGAGGGAAGAGCCAGGGAGTGGTATAGTTTACAGTGGTGAGTGCGAAGGGAAGAGTCAAGAAAGAAACGACAGGAGTTAAAAAGGGTATCCAAACTGGTTAGGGAAGACTTGGGAGCGGCACTGTAGAGTACGTTGCAGTAGTCAATAATAGGTAAGATCATCTTCTGGACAAGTTTGAGCCTAGCCGGTAGCGGGAGGCAGCTACAGTTCCTGTATAATGTACCAAGCTTGGGGTACAATTTTTTCAGGATGGCATCCACATGACCAGAGGAGCTGAGGTGATGGTCAAGCCAAACCCCCAGGTACCTAAAGGATGTAGAGTCCTCAAGGACTGTCCCGTCTAGGGTGTGGAAGGAGGGCAGGAAGGGAAGCCATGAGAGTCTCTGCCTAGTGCCAAAGGTCATGGAGACTGTCTTCTTGGCATTAAGGGAGAGTTGATGGGAACTAAACCAGTGTTGTACTTTACTGAAGTTGTGCTGAAGTCTGGAGATTGTCCTGACGTGAAGAGGACAGTGTCATCGGCATACATATGAATAGAAGCGGAGAGGCAGGCAGAGGGGAGGTCATTTAGGAATATGGAGAATAGGATAGGGCCCAAAAAAGACCCCTGAAGTACCCTAATGGGTACGGGAGGAGAAATGGAGTTGGCTATTCTGACTGACTGGGTCCTGCTTACCAGGCATGCACTGAACCAGAGTGTGGCAGATTCAGATAGGCCAGCCGAGAAGAGAGATTTTAATAGGCAGGAGTGGGAGATGGTGTCAAAAGCCTTAGCTAGGTCAACAAAAATGGCTGATGTGATAAGGCCACTATCCATCACAGAGAGGCTGGAGTCAGTAAGCCTGATCAGAGAGGAAGTAGTGGAGTGGTTCTTCCGGAAACCGGATTGGTAAGGAGTGAAAAAGTCAGAGTCAGAGAGACAGAAAGAGAGTTAAGTGAGGACTAGAAGTTCTTGGAGCTTAGCAAGGGTGAGAAGGAGAGAAACAGGATGATAGTGGAAGGAATAGAAGCATCACCTCCCTTAGGCAGTGGGAGAACAGTGGCATGCTTCCATACAGATGGGATAGTAGCCTTAGCGAAAGAAAGGTTGAGAAGGTCAGCTAAAGGAGTGAAGATGGCAGGAGCTGATAGATACAACAGCTTGAGCTCCACACCATTAAGTGAGCTGCCTTTAGAGGGGTTAAGTGCATAAAGTGCTTCTAAGGTGTTGGAGGGAGTTAAATTGGAGAAGGAGAAGGAGTAAGACGAAGAGGGAGAGGGGAGTCAGCGGGTATCGAAGATGATAAAGAGGATAGGAGAGCCGAGGCACAGGTGAAATACAAGTTAAACTCAGTAGCAACTCTGAAGTGCTCAGTAACAAGAGAGTTGTTTATTTTAAGGAGCGGGGCAGAAGGAGGGGAGAAAATTAGTGTATTACCTTCCAGAATTTAGATGGATTGTTAATGTTGGACTGGAAGGAAAAGCAGAAATTTTCAGCTTTGGCTAAACAAGTTGCTTTGGTGCACTTATTTCGAAGACAGCAATAGATGGTATAGTCTTGAGGGAGCTTAGAGGCTTTATGAGTGGCCCAAGCTTCGATCACGAGTTCTTTTTTTTTTTTTTTTTTTATTTAGTTGTTTAACCAGGAGTAGCACACTAAGCTGAAAGCTTTTCTACAGGTGCGACCTGGGAGCACAGGGAAGTTAAGTGATTTGCTCAGGGTCACACAGTATGCAAGCATGCAAGCGGAAGCTGTGGAATTCAAACCCATGTCTGGTCTGCTGGATGTTACCAGATTTATAGCTCAGAGTCTTAAACCACTGCGCTATACTGCCTCCCGTAAAGAGTGCTACGGCACACCAAGAGTTCGGGTGTGATCCAAGGGAGATGGTTACCCCTAACCCTGGCACGACACACTGGGACATGTTTGTTCCAAATTTTCAGGAAGTTATTGTAAAAAGAGATGTAAGTTTTGTCAATATTGTTAGATGAGGTGATTGGATCCCAGTTAGTGTGTGCCAAATCATGTAGGAGGGTAGTGAGATTTAGAGATTAGTAAGAAAGAAATTCTAATATTTTCGGAGGGGGGGCCTTCATCCTGTGAATTTTCCATACTAAATAGGTAATATGGTGGTCGCTCAGGGCGTGGAGTAGAACCCCAGAATTAATTACCCTATGGGGGTGAGAAGTAAGGGCCCAGTCAATTAGGAAATGGTTGCCAGTTTTAGTGTTCATCCAGATGGGTTCTAGGATGAGCTGGGATACGTTATGAGCGCAGATATCATGACATACTTTACTGAGGGCAGGGGATAACCAGTTATGGTTGAAGTTACCCAAAAAAGAAAATATATATATATATATATATATAAGACAAAGAACCTCTGTGAACCCATTAAAATAAAAAACTATTTAAAAGACAAAGAACCTCTGTGCGCAAACACTGATAGTTTTTTATTTTAATGGGTTCACCACAACATATCCAAGACACACTGTCTTAGGGAGCTGGTCCACTCCACTGGGG
The DNA here is from genome assembly GCA_016271365.2 of Neoceratodus forsteri. Lineage (NCBI taxonomy): Eukaryota > Metazoa > Chordata > Ceratodontiformes > Ceratodontidae > Neoceratodus > Neoceratodus forsteri. Next base: position 1,295,000,666 of record CM028129.1, read on the forward strand.
TGTCAAACAGACGAGGCATACTGATGAGTCCTGGTAGGACCCTTTGCAAACTGTGTGAGAGGCCTTTCGGCACCATGCAATTCTGCTTAAAGTTGGACCAGCATAACATTCTGTGGTGATTTGCATATGCAACCCATGATGCTTTGCATTGTGTGGGCATGTGTGATTTTGTATTTTTTTGAAACTTGGCTTCCCAGCCAAATGCCCTTTGGTAACCCTTGCCTCAGTGTTTACACAGAGGTTCTTTGTCTTTATATAGTTTTTTATTTTAATGGGTTCATCACAACATATCCAAGACACACTGCCTTAGGAGCTGGTCCATTCCACTGGGGTGTCAAACAGATGAGGCATACTAATGAGTCCTGTAGAATCCAAACATGTGTTCAATGTCTTCTGTTAGCACCCTTGCAACTGTGTGAGAGGCCTTTCGCACCATGCAATTCTGCTTAAAGTTGGACCAGCATAACATTCTGTGGTGATTTGCATATGCAACCCATGATGCTTTGCATTGTGTGGGCATGTGTGATTTTGTATTTTTTTGAAACTTGGTTTCCCAGCCAAATGCCCTTTGGGGTAACCCTTGCCTCAGTGTTTGCGCACAAAGGTTCTTTGTCTTTTATATAGTTTTTTATTTTAATGGGTTCATCACAACATATCCAAGACACACTGTCTTAGGGAGCTGGTCCATTCCACTGGGGTGTCAAACAGATGAGGCATACTAATGAGTCCTGGTAGAACAAAACACGTGTCTATGTCTTCTGTTAGCACCCTTTGCAAACTGTGTGAGAGGCCTTTCGGCACCATGCAATTCTGCTTAAAGTTGGACCAGCATAACATTCTGTGGTGATTTGCATATGCAACCTATGATGCTTTGCATTGTGTAGGCATGTGTGATTATATATATATATATATATATATACACTTCACCTGAAGGGGTATGAGAGAGTATAGTACTAATTAATCAGTGATAGCTAAGGAGGGGAGTACAGGGCAACAGTAGGTACCAACAATGTAAATGGGTACAGAAAATGGGACGGAGAACTTAAGGATTAATAACTCATAAGCTTTAGGGACCGCCATTTTGAGAACAGTGGTAAATTTAATGCTAGAGGTGACTTATATTGCCACTCAGCCCACCCCCAGAAGATCGGTCCTGCCAGGATAAAGTGTATCCAGGGATGGTGAGGGAGAAGTCACCAATGTTGCCTTTGAGCCAAGTTTCGGATAGGATGATAATACCAGGAGCAAGTGATGGAACTAGAGGTTGGAGTAAGTCTAATTTAGGAAGGAGACTCCGAATATTAAGGTGCAAAATTCTTAGTCCATGGGGAATGGTGTATAGGTTGCCAGCTGGCAGCTCTCCGCCTTGGGAGGGAGATCTTCATTTCCTCAGAGCTTGGCAGCCCCCTGGTGGAGGCCAGAGTGGCAGTGTCGCTCCGAGGAATGCTGGTGCTAGGCTAAAGGAGGGGAGAGAAGACCTGGCACTGGAGCTGCGGTGCGCATGTGCGCCTCCATGCGCATGCATCACTGCTTCTGGGGGTTTCTGGATAAGGGCACACACACGGGAAGAAAACAGAGGAAAAATGGGGGCCACCATGGATGAAGCCTCCGGGCGGGCTCTGGGGATCCACTGGTGTGTGACATACAAGACCTCAAAGACCGAGCTCCGGTAGAGTGGTAGACAATAGAGATGACTCCTGTAGGAGGATGAAGCAAAGAATTGTAAAAAAAAAAAAATGTCGCAGCTGGCTCAAACTGAGAAAGGGTCAACTTCTCCAAAACAAAATTCAAATTCCAAGCCGGGACAGGGGAAAAGATGTGAGGTTTCAGATGCAGGATGTCCCTGAGAAAAGTATGGAATACATTCAACTGAGCCACGGTGCAGCCACTCATGGGCTAATGAAAGGCAGAGATAGCCAAAAGGTGCACCTTGAAGGAGGAATACTGGAGGCCCGGGTCAGACACTGATATCAAGTAGTCCAGAATCTGGCACACCGGACAGGTAAAAGGGTCCAGATGATGCTTGGCAGGCCAGATGGCAAACCTTTTCCACTTCATGGCATATGTGGCCCTAGTGGAGGGCTTCCGAGCTGCCGAGAGGATGCCCGCCACTCTCTGGGACACTGCAAACCAGGCGATGGCTATGTCCTCAGGAGTCAGACATGCAGACAAAGGGAGTTTTGGGATGAACCAGGGTCCCTGAGCCTGCATCAACAGATCCTGGCAGAGGGACTAGAGGCTCCTCTGCCAACTGTTGCAGTAATGAAAACCATATCGGCTGTGGCCATAATGATGCTACCAAGATCATGCTGGCCCCATCCATTTGTCGCTTAACACCCCCTGTATCAAGGAAAGGGAAGGAAGGTGTAAAGGAACTTCCCGCTCCAGAAGGACAACATGTCTCGCCAGAAAACTCCAGGCCCTGGATTTAGTGAGCAAAAACTGGGCAGTTTTGTGTCGTATGGGGATGCAAAAAGGTCCTATTCCGAATTACCCTTTCTGGTGAACAGATCTTCTGCAACAGATGACAGAAGTTCCCACTAGTGCATGCTGGACTGCGTCCTGCAGAGGTTGCCTGCCAGGGTGTTTAGCATGCCTGCAATATGCACTGCCAAGAGAACCAAACCGTGGTCTAGTGCCTGGTACAATACTCTCATGACCTCCCTGCACAGGGGTTACGAATGCGTCCCCCCCGCTTGTTGAAGCAGTAGACAATGCTGACGTTGTTGGACTGAATTAACAGCTGACGTGGCAGGAGATGGTTCTGGAAAGCCTGCATGGCATACAGGATTGCTCTCATTTCCAGGACATTGATATGCAGGGAGGTTTTGATCTGGGACCACATTCATGGAGTCTGAAAGGGATCCAGGTGTGCTCCACAGCCGAAACCGGAAGCATCTATGGTGAGGATCTGCTGGGGTGAGGAGATCTGGAATGGGACCCCTCGCAACAGATTCTGAGGGCTCATCCACCACTGAAGCACCTTGCGGACCAGTGAGGAGACCAGCACTAAATTATCTAATTCATCCATGCATTGGTCCCATTGCACTCTGAAGGTCCACTGAAGGACCCGCATGTGCAACCTGGCTAAGGGATGCATTGGAATAGCCAAAGCCATCAGATCCAATAGCCTCAGATATACCCTGAACAAGATATAACAGCTCTGTGCTACCTCCTGAGCTTGGGCAATGAGGCACTCCACCCTGTTTTCAGGTAGGAAGACCTTGCTCTGTGCCGAGTCCAGAACCGTTACTATATATTGCAGCCTCTGGGACGGGGTCAAGACAGACTTAGGCAGGATGACAGTGATGCCCAGGGAAGAAAACAGCTGAAGGGTTCTTTCTAGAGTCCAAAGGAGCTGGTCCCTGGACTGGACCTTTAGGAATCAGTCCTCTAAACAGGGGAAAATGTACAGTACCTCCCTTCTGAGAGCTGTAGCTACTGCTGCTAAGCACTTTGTAAAGACCTGCGGTGCAGAGGATAGGCCAAAGGACAATACCTTGAATTGGTAGTGTTCACCCCGAAAAAGAAACCAGAGCAATCTCCTCTGCGGTGGAAACATCAAGATATGCAGGTAAGCATCCTGCATGTCCAGGGAACACAGCCAGTCGCTCACCTTGAGTAGAGGCATCAGGCTTGGCAGGGTGAGCATGTGGAATTTTTTGTACTGGACATACAGATGGAAGTCCTTGAGGGCTAGAATAAAAAATTACTTACCATAGTAATAGTGTTTCTTCCACGGGATCGCCCAGTAGAATTAGAAGTATGCAGTCAGCTCAGAATCTCTGACTGCCCACGGAGCTGATATAATATGGAATGCATACAAATCATAGATTTTGAATGCTATATTCAAACTGCTGCCTCTAGGTGGACTGTGTTCCATCTAACTGCCAGATTCATTTTTGCAGATGAAAAAACACTAGACCATCAGAATTAACTAAATGCAACCTAAAAAAAGGAAAATTACGTACCTACCGTAATTCTTGATCTTCTTGGACGAGTCTCCACCACTCATTCACACTAGTGGGATTAGCGCCGGAGGCACTAAGACCCATCGGGAGCAAACTTTTTGCTGGAGGGTTGGCGAGACGGCGCCATGAGACACGGGCTGCTAAGCAGCGTTCGAGCGGTAATGACCATCTCGCCGACGTACCCTCCAACCGCCCAGTACCTTTTTACCAAGGAGGTGCAGCGCAACTAACGTAAAGAGTAAACCCAACATTAAAAAACGGACATAAGATAGTCCGTATGACCCGTGTAAGAAGGGTCAGCAAAGAAGTCCTCACGGCCTAAAGATTTGAGGGAGTGAAGACCAATACAGCGGTGAGCTCGGGGGATGGAGGGTGGGCGTGTGAATGAGTGGTGGAGACTCGTCCAAGAAGATCAAGAATTACGGTAGGTACGTAATTTTCCTATCTTCCTGGACATAAGTCTCCACCACTCATTCACACTAGTGGGAGAGTACCAAGCTGATAATCCCCCAAAAGGGCGGCAGGAGAGCCAGAGCTCACGCGTCTAAGATAGAAGCCCATTAAGGACAGTTCTGCCGAATGCGGAATGTCGCCTAGCATGAACATCCAGTGCATAGTGCTTAACGAAGGTATGCACTGAGCTCCAGGTGGCGGCGTTGCATATATCTGCAATTGGAACATTGCGAATTTCCACTAGGGATGCCGCGACCGCCCTAGTAGAGTGAGCGTACACTCTACCTTCTAATTTAACTTGAGCCATGGAATAACAATGACGAAGGCATGCCACTAACCATGAAGAGATGCATCTAATAGCGACAGGTTGACCCAGCCGGGTGTCGCTGAAAGAAACGAACAGTTGCTGAGTCTTACGAACATCCTTGGTTCTATCTAAATAGAACCGCAAGGCTCTCTTAACATCCAAGGAATGAAGAGCCTGCCCTCATTTTGGAAATTAGCGGCTAAGCGGAAGTACCAGAGGTTGGTTTAGATGGAATTCTGACACAACCTTGGGAAGAAATTTAGGATGAGTACGGAGAACTACCTTGTCTTATGGAATACAGTATACGGAGGGTCCGTGAATCAGGGCATGTATCTCAGAGACCCCTGGGGCTGAGGTAATGGGCCACCAGGAAGGCAGTCTTCCAGGTAAGAAATTTTAGCTCACAGGTAGCTAAGGCTCGAAGGCTCGAGTGAGCATGTCCAGCACCAGGTTAATGTCCCAGGTTGCAACTGACGCTTAACAGGGGTCTGGTATGGAGAATCCTTAAGAAATCTCTTCACTATAGGTAACTGAGCCAGAGTTAAGGAAGAAACCGCTCATGGAACGCTGAGATGGCACTAAGGTGAACTTCAACTGTGGAGTACTGAAGACCTAAGTTTGACAGGTCCAAAAGATACTCCAGAACCTTGCCAGGAGGACAGGAAAAGGGATTCCAAGAGGATTTTGTACACAGAGAGAAAAACGCTTCCATTTGAAGCGACGCTGGGTGGCTGGCTTCCGAGCAGCCAGAAGGATGTCTGAGACTCTACAAGAGACATTGAACCGATTCACTTCTATCTCTTCAGGAGCCAAGCATGAAGGTGAAGTGATTTCAGGTTGGGATGGACCAACGAACCCTGAGTCAAAAGACTGATTTGCAAAGGAAGTGGTCTCGGAGAGGCTGCCAACATACTGTTGAGTAGAGGAAACCATAGTTGCCGAGGCCAGGAAGGAGCAATGAGAATCATCTTGGTCCCTGAGACTCGAACTTGAGGAGTACTCTGGATTAGAGGAAGCGGTGGAAAGGCGAAAGAAAGCGCTTTGTCCACCGCAGCCTGAACGCATCCTGACAGAAAATGCCAGGCCCTGGATTTCTGGAGCAGAAGAGAGGCAGTTTTATGCTGAGTGGGATGCAAAAGGTCCAGGTCTGGAGTCCCCACTCTTGAACAGGGACCGAGCTACTGCTGGATCGAGACCACTGTGAGGGTCTGCCTCCGTTTGCTGAGGTGATCTGCTAGGTCGTTTTGTATACCTGGCAGATAAACCACTTGAATCAGAGACTTGTGCTCCAAGCACCACTCCCACACCCTCATTGCTTCCTGCAAAGGGATAAGAATGAGCACCGCTTTGCTTGTTGATGTAATACATCACTGCTTTGTTGTCCGCTTGAAGGAGAATGTTCTTGTGACAAAGGACATCCTTCAGAGCTCGGATTGCATAGAGGACCGCTCTCATCTCCAGGACATTTATGTGGAGATGAGTTTCAACTGAGTCCATACACCTTGGAGTGTGGAGGGAGAGACAGTGAGCTCCCATCCCATTAGCGATGCGCCTGTGGTGATGGAGATCTGATGATCCGGGGAGCAAAGGGAATCCTTCCAGGAGATTGCTTCTTGAGACCACCAGGTGAGAGACCTTCGAAGGGGCTCCGTCACCTTGATGGGATAAGACTGGGGGTGAGAGGTCGGGGACCACTGAGTGGAGAGCATCCATTGGGTGGTTCTCATGTGCAGTCGGGCCAGAAGGACAGTGAAGACCGAGGACGCCATGAGACCCAACATGCGTTGCATCGAGAGAGCTGTAACCGATTGGTTCTCCCTGATGTAACGGGCCATTCAAGGATGTCGAGTCTTCTGTCCTCTGGAAGGAAAGCCTTCGCTGAAGAGGTGTCTAGAAGCCGCCCCTATGAAAAGGAGCCTCTGGGAGGGTTGCAGTTGAGATTTTTCAAATTCAGCAGAACCCATGGACGTGAGAAGACTTCCAGAAGTCGCTTGCACGGCTTCCAAAGTCCCTTGGCCGGAAGGGCTTGCTAGAAGCCAATCGTCCAGGTAGGGAAACACTCGAGTCCGACTTTCCTGAGATGCGCCAGAGAACTGCACAACACTTTGTAAAACTCAAGGCGCCGAGGATAGCCTAAAGGGCAGGACTTGAACTGATAATGCTGACCCAAAGCTACAAACCTGAGGAATTTGGGTGGGTCGGGTGGACGGGATATGCTGGTAGGCATCCTGCATATCCAGAGAGGCCAGCCAGTCGTGTTGATGCAGCAAGGGTACAGGGTACCTAGAGAAATCATCTTGAATTTCTCCCTGGGAGGAATTTGTTTAACTTTCTGAGGTCTAGAATGGGGCGATCCCCAGATTTCTTTGGAACCAGAAAGTAATGGGAGTAGAACCCTGTGTTTCAGATGCGGGGCACCAGTTCTATTGCCCTGTTGTTCAGAAGGCCCTGGATCTCCGCGGTGAGGAGGTCTGACTGGAGGCCGACAACCTGGGTTGTCGCCTGGGGAACAATTCGGGGGTTTCAAGAAATTGAGAGAATAACCTCGCGAATTATCCGGCGACCCATTTGTCCGGGTTATGACTTCACTGGTTGTAGAAGTACATCAGACTACCCTCCCACCGGAGGAGAAAGTTCCACCGGGCAGAGTGGATGGAACTTGGGCCAACAACTCATAAGGTAGCGCTGAGAGCTTTAGGCCCCTGCGCTTCTGCCGCGCCTTCTTTGAGGTTGGGCAGGTTGGCTTTTATGGAAGCTTCCCTGCCTCTGCCCTCGAAAGGACTGACGACTATGAAACTGACGCTCTGTTCACATGCCCCGAGAGGGGCAGGCGGAGGTCTGGCCAACTTAATGGCCATCTAGTCTTCTGAGTGGCCTCTAAGGCTTGCTCTACCTGAGGCCAAAAGAAAGGAGCCATCAAAGGCAGCGCCATCACCTGCTGCTGAGCATCATTCGTGAAGCCAGAAGTACGCAGCCAGTGAATGGCGCCTGAGTACAAATCCTCGCTGCGGCTGAGCTTGTAGGCAGTGTCGAAAAGCGCCCATGGCGGCTTTGACCTGTTGGTTATTGACTCAATACTCTAATAACGGCCAGAAGAAGCTCTGACTTGGAACCGAATCTGAAGAGCTTCAACCATTCTTTTCATAGAGTGCCACAGGATATACTCATATTGAGAAAATAGCCTTGATAACTGGCAACACGTATACTTAGAGTGGAGGCAGCAAAGACTCTCTTACCTAATGTATCAATCTTACGTAGACTCTTTGTTAATAGGTCGAGCTGTAGTAGTTTGAGGAAGAATCGACCTTGTCATTCTCTGCCAGGACTACAATAGGATCCGCAGGCTTGGGATGCCAAATGGGACGATCCTTGGGAGCTGAATACTTTATCAATGGATTTAGCCACTGAGGAATAAGAGCAGGATTATTCCATACCATTTGAGACAGCGCCTCAAGGGAAGGCTGATCGGAGGAGTCAAACTAGGGATCTCCGGGCTATGAAGATACTGGAGTCTTAATATCTTCCCAGGATCGATGTCTGTAGTCTGGAGAGAAAGAGTGGATCCCAGGTTCTTCAACAGAGACTTAAAGGACAGGTCCTCACCACAGGCTCTGTAGCAAAGAAAGATCCTGTTTCTCCACTTCCATCACCCAACCAAGGTCTGGGTCAGGCTCAACATCATCTCCTGATGGTCCAGAAAGGACTGTTTGACAGGAAAGGAGTGAAATTTAGGAGAGGAGGAAATAGCAGAAAACAAGGAGAGTCCCTTGGCTGCCGCGCCGAGACGGCAAAACGGGCTGAAGACGGCATCGAGGAGGGCGACGGCGCCGAAGAGGCACGCTGCCCCGCAAGCTGCCCCGTGGCGCCATGATGACAACGCTGCGACGCGCCGCCCACGACGCCACATGACGGGTGCCGCTGGACGACGCCGGCTGATTACGCCGCGGAACAGCGCCACTTTATCCAACGGGCGGCGCTGCGAAGACTTCGCTGGGCGCGACGGCGTCCGCAAGACCCAGCGGCACCGAAAACGCGCCGCTAAGCTAGCCAGACTCCCGCGGAAGGCGCCGGAAGAGCCCCAGGAACCTGGAAAGCTAGAGAAGGAAAAACAGGAGATAAGGACATCGGTGAGGCCCTCGCGCCGCAGCCATGTGAGGGGGGAAACACCTACATCGGAGTCGCTGGCACCAAGAAGGTGCCACATGACTAGGAAGGTCCAACCGCCCCTACCTGATCGCTGGGGCCCGAGGCCCGAGGCAACCGAGCCAGGCAGAATAGAACCAACCTCCGAGCCCATTGCTCCATAAGAGCGCCCACTGATGAAACTGCTCATCTGGAGTCCTACCTATAGGCGGGGAGGGCTCCGATGTCGAGGCAACGATTACGGAGTTGGCGACTCCGAAGAAGGAGACCGGCAACTAGCGATAAACGAAGGCCGACGCCGCAGACATACCAGAGGGCGACCGAAAGTGGATGCCTTCTCTTTTGACCTGTGGGTCAAGAAGAGCTCGAGGTCGAACGGTGCCCAGAATGCGACCGCTTATTTTATGCCGGGCGGGGACCGCCCATCCCCCGGCATCGGACTGACCGCTGTCGGAACCCCGCTGAGGAGAAGGGAGGCTGACCGGACCCAGCCCGCTGACTGAATAGTTTACACGTAAGTCTCCCTACCGTCACCTGACCTGCTCATGGTCGACTCCATCCAGTAGGCCGAGACTTCTCAAGTAAAATTGAAATATTAGAAAATTTAACGAAAATAGAATAAAATTAGCGATACTACTTATCGTGATAAAGTTACAAAAACAAACTGAAAACTATCGCTAGTTTGAAGTTTGACTCAGATAGGCGAGCTACGTCACTGAAGCGCATCACGGCGGGAAAAAGAACTGAGGCGGTTGGAGGGTCGCCGAGATGGTCATTACTCAGAGGTACGCTGCTCGCGGCGCTTGTCTCGGGCGCCGTCTTCGCCACCCTCCAGCAAAAGTTTGTTCTTGCGGTCTTAGGCTTCCGGCGCTAATCCCACTAGTGTGAATGAGTGGTGGAGACTTATGTCCAGGAAGATCAGTAACAATAATATGCTCCCTTTGGTAAAGAGGACGGGTTCCAAACAGGGTAAAGAAGAACACAAAAGGACAGCTTGATGCCCTAGTCATACCTGTGAGCGTAAAAACAAAGTTAAGCCAAAGATTAATGGTAATATTAAGAACCCCCAAGGAAGTATTGCTGAACCTGGTTCAGGTTATATAAGAGGAGGTAGGGATGGGAGGTTTAATCCTACTGGGGGATTCATTGGAAGAAACAATATTATTATGGTAAGTAATTTTTCTTCAAACCCCAGAAATCTCCCAGTGGTATTAGACATATGCAGACTACCAAGCAGTGCCTTAGGAGGTAGGTACAGAACCTACTTAGGAAAAAGATTCTGTAATACTGCAGTGCCAATCCTAGCATCAGTCCTAGACTGGACGTCCAGGCGATAGTGCTTTATGAAGGTGTGGACTGTATTCCAGGTAGCCACTTCACAGATTTCCAGCAATGGAATGTCCCTTTGCAGTTGCCATAGAGGCATCAGTTCCTTGAGTGGAATGTGTCCTGAGGCCCTGTGGTGGCTGTTTCTGAGCCTTACTATAGCAAAATTGGATGCAAGATACTATTCAACGTGCAACTGACCTCTTTGAGGTAGGCCTGCCTTTTCCCACTTCACCATACGTAATAAACAGTTGTGAGTGGGAATATCTGAGGTCCTTAGTATGAGTGATGTAACAGCTGAGAGACCTTTTTACATCCAAGTTATGAAGCTTCAATTCCCCTGAGCTGGACTTGGCTGTGAAAACACAGGAAGGGTGATGGACTGGTTTAAGTGAAACTCAGATACCACCTTTGGAAGGAATTTTCTGTTAGTCCTAAGGAGCAGTACTCAGGGGTAGTACCTAATGATTGGAAGTGTGCAGATGTAATACCCCTGCACGAGGCGGGGGGAGGAAGAGGTGGGTGTGGATGTAATACCCCTGCACAAGAGAGGGGGGAAGGAAGAGGTGGGTAAATACAGGCCAGTAAGCTTGACATCTGTGGCTGGAAAGCTAATGAAGAAACTGCTCAAGCACAGAATTAACAACTACTTGGAGGCAAACGGACTTCAGGACCCGGGGCAGCATGGGTTCACAGAGAGCAGATCCTGTCAAACAAACTTGACAGAGTTCTTTGACGGGTCACCAGGGTGGTGGATCGGGGGGCTCGGTGGATGTGGCCTACCTTGATTTCAGAAAGATTGTCACACAAAATGGCATGCTTGGGGCTGGGGGAGGTGGTAATAAAGTGGGTTGGTAACTGGTTGGAAAGATAAACGGAGAGGGTATTGGTCAACGGGGTACCCTCGGAGAAATCAGAATCCATCAGTGGTGTTCCCCAAGGGTCGGTGCTAGGGCCACTTCTGTTTAATGTCTTTATAGGGGATATAGCGGTGGGTCTGGAAGGGAGGATTACTCTCTTTGCAGACAGTGCAAAGGTCTGTAATAGAGTTGACATGCCAGATGGGGTTGAGATGATGCATAGGGATCTGGAAAGATTGGAGCAGAGGAGAGAAGAGGGGAGACATGATCGAGACTTAAATACTTCAAAGGTATAAATAAGGTGCCTGTGGAGAGTCTCTTCTATTTAAAGAAGAGACCTAGGGCGATGAGTTATTAATATCAGATCGAGGGGGTGAAATTTAGGGGTAACCCCAGGAAGTATTTCTTCACTGAGAAGGTAGTGTGGGTCCATAGAATAGCAACTGTCATTCAGTATGGCTAAATGTAACATTATGCATTTGGGCAAAAAGAATGGGAGAGTGGAGTACTCGCTGGAAGGTAGACCCCTCCAGGTCACTGAAGCAGAGAGGGACTTCATTTCACAAGACCTGAAGGTGGGAAAGCAGTGTGGAGGGGCAGTGGCAAGAGCAAGCAGAATATTGGGTTGCATAGGGAGAGGGTTCTTCAGTAGGAAGAGAGAGGTCATAGTACCTCTATACACACAGCTGGCCAGGCCACACCTGGAGTATGGGGTCCAGTTCTGGAGCCTTTACTCAGGAAGGATGTGGAGAGGGTGGAAAGAGTTCAGAGGAGGGTGACAAGGATGGTGAGGAGGTTAGAGAACTTGCCATACGAGGGGAGACTAAGTAATCTGGGCATGTACTCCCTGGAGCAGAGGAGAGAAGAGGGGAGACATGATCGAGACTTAAATACTTCAAAGCTATAAATAAGGTGCCTGTGGAGAGTCTTTTCTATTTAAAGAAGAGACCTAGGGTGATAAGTCATGAATATCAGATCAAGGGGGTGAAATTTAGGGGTAACCCCAGGAAGTATTTCTTCACTGAGAAGGTAGTGCGGGAGAAGACTGGGTGGGGGTGGGTCAAAAGGACCTGGGATAAACACAAGGGGTTGTTGGGATGGGGGGAGGACTACAGCAAAAGCCTAGTAGAATTCTGCGCTCTTTGGGCAGACTGTGTGGGCCTAGCGGTCCTTTTCTGCCGTCACATTTCTATGTATGTTCCTATGTATAGTGTAACTAAGATCAGTGCAAAGAGCTTGCAGCTCACACATTCTTCTTGCTGAAGTAATTGCCACTACAAAAACAGTTTTCCATGTGACATATTTCAAATCAGCCGTGGTCATTAGGTCAAAGGAAGGTTCCATGAGTTTGGCTATTCACAAATTCAGATCCCGAGGAGGGACTAAGTTCCCTAACAGGAGGAAACATACGCGCGCCAAGCCTTTGAAAAAATGTCCTTAAAATAGGGTGCAACGCTATTGTTCCCTGAGCACCTGCAGATAAATAAGCAGATACTGCTGCCAAATGAACCCTATGGATTGCAGGCCTGAGCCCTAAAGCCTGCAAGTGCACCAGATAATCAGGCAATGTAGATAAGCTTGCCTTAAGGGGATTGATTTGCTTAGTCATGCACCAGATGGAAAATATTTTCCACTCTGAAGCGCAAGTCTTTCTGTTAGATGTTTACTTGGAAACTTTCAGGCCTTTTTTAATATTTATTCAAGTCTCGGATTACAGACCTGGGAGCTCATTTGAGAAGGTTCCACATCAAACAGTAAGCAATCAAAAGGTACATACAGGTTACATAACAAGTTTCATTGGTGGTACAAACATGAATATCAGATTCAGGCAAATGCTTGGTACATACAGGTTACCATCATAATTACACAACAAGTTACATAGTTGGTTCAAGTGTGATAATGAAATTCAGACATGGCTTTAGGATGTAAGTGGTTGTACAGAAAGGAAAAATTACTCACCTTAGTAATTATGTTTCTTCTAATGGAGTTTTGATATATTCTGACTATTGCAGTTAGCTCCAGCCTTTAAACTGCCCCGGAGAACAAAGGGTTAACTTTTCTATGCATGGTGTAGAATGCTGAGCTCGAGATCGGCTGAGGTCTCTGTCTGTTTCCCTTTGAAACTCAACCATCAGATTCTTACGAGCAAACACTCACTAACCATCCTACGTGGAAATTGAAAAAAATTTCTAGCCAACTGGCAACAAGGAGTTTTGGATTCCCAAAAAAGACAAGTCAGGAAACCCCAAACCAAAAACCAACCCCAGTAAGAGATAACAACAACAAAAAACACCCAAACAAATAAAGGGAGGGTGTGTAATAGGCACCTCTAGGGTGCAACACTGCACCTGCCCACCCACTTCCCAAAAACAGGTTCCGAGAGGGGAGGCAGGAAGGGAAGTCAGAATACAGCAAGACTCCATTAGAAGAAACATAATTACTAAGGTGAGTAATTTTTTCTTCAAACAACACGAAGCCTTGCTGTATTCTGACTATTGCAGACTACCAAGCAGTACCTCCATGGAGGAGGGACAGAACCTACTTTGGGAATAGGCTCTGAAGTACTGCTGTGCCAAACCGAGCATCACTCCTAGCCTGGATATCCAGAGAGTAATGTTTGCTAAAGGTATGGACTGTTTTCCAGGTGGCTGCTTGACGAATTTCTAAGAGAGGGATATCCCTGGCAGCAGCCAGGGAAGCAGCTGTACCTCTTGTAGAGTGAGCCCTCAGGCCTGAGGGTGGAATCTTTCCTAGTTTCTCATAGCAGAATTGTATACAAGACACAATCCACCTGGCAATAGTTCTCTTGGTGGCAGGTTTGCCCTTTCCCACTTCCCCATAAGTGAGGAATAACTGGAGGGATTCATACCTGTGACCCTTGGTACGCTCTATGTAGTAGCTAAGGGCTCTTTTAACATCCAAACTGTGTAGCCTACTCTCCCCCGAGGAAGAATGATCAGTGAAGAAGACAGGGAGAGACATGGACTGATTCAAGTGGAAGTCTGAAACCACTTTGGACAAGAACCTCCTATTGATTCTAAGGACCACTTCATCTCTATGAAAGGAGATAAAATCAGGTTCCACTGATAGGGCTTGCAATTCACTGATATGTCTGGCAGAGGTAATGGCTACCAAAAACACAGTTTTCCAAGTTGAGTACTTCAGCTCTGCTGAGGACATAGTCTCAAAAGGAAGTGCATAAGTTGAGCAATGCAAATATTTAAGTCACAGGCAGGGGCAGGATCCCTAAAGGGGGATTGGTATGAAGCAATCCCTTGAAGAATTTACAGAACACCGGATGAGATGATAGTGAGGAAGACTTTCCCACTGACAAAAAAGCAGACACAGCTGACAAGTGTACCTTGAGAGTAGCTGGTCTGAGGACTAGGTCATTAAGATGGACCATATAATCCAGAACTGTAGACAATTCAGCAGTGTCTGGAAGGATATGCTTCTTGGAACACCAAATGCTGAATCTTTTCCATTTTGAGTTATAAGTCTTTCTGGTGGAAGGCTTTCAAGAAGCTTTGAGAATGTCCAGAACCCCCTGAGACAGGTGCAAATCTGCATACTCTAACTCTTCAAGAGCCATGCCTTGAGAGTGAGAGACCGAAGATGGGGGTGCCAAATCCTCCCCTGAGAGGAGTTTAACAGGTTGTAATTCCTGGGAAGAGACAGGGGAAGATGAGCTGCTAGAGACAGCAGCAGGGGGTACCAAGGCTGTCTGGCCCAGTCTGGAGCAATCAGAATCACTTTGCAAGGTTGTGACCTTATCTTGACTAGGACTTTGAACAGAAGAGGAAAGGGAGGGAAGGCATACAGAAATTTCCCTTCCCAGTTCAAAATCAGAGCATCCAGCGGGACTGAACCCAAGACTGGGGGTCTGCAACAAAACAGAGGAAGTTGGTGATTGTCTGGGGCTGCAATGAGATCTATCTCTGGAGTGCCCCACCTTGAAAAAAACACTTTCAAAACTGGGGGTCCAGGGACCATTCGTGATGGCCCTGGGAGATCCTGCTCAGTGCATCTGCTAGCACATTGTCCTTTCCTGGAAGGTGGACTGCTATCAGAGAGGTCTGCAGGGAATAAGCCAGGGACCACAATTTCATGGCTTCTGTGCACAAGGCCATAGACAGAGTGCCTCCCTGCTTGTTGATGTACCACATGGTGGTGGTGTTGTCTGTCCTGACGTGAACCACCTTGTTCTGTACCAAATGAGAGAAGGCTTGCAGGGCATGAAAAAACTGCCCTGAGTTTCAGGAGATTGATATGAAGGAGGGACTCCTGGGGAGACCACCGGCTGTGAGATCCCCCAGATGAGCTCCCCACCCCAAAAGAGAAGCATCCGTGGTAAGGACCATCGAATGAGACTGAGTGACAAAAGGGACCCCTTGCCTTAAATTGTCCTGATCTTGCCACCATTGAAGAGCTTGGATCAGTGTCCGAGTAACTGGAATTCGTTTGGTAACAGGGTCCTTCCTTTGGGACCAAAAGACCCTCAGATGGAACTGAATGTCCCTCATCTGAAATCTTGCCCCTTGGACCACTGCTGTGGAAGCTGCCATGTGGCCCAGGAGCTGGAGGAAGTGCCTTCCTGGTCAGGACACCTGAAGGCTGAAGGACGAAGCCAGTTCTATAAGAACCCTGCCCTTTCCAGGGGAAGAAAGGCTCTTGCTTTGACAGTATCCAGCTCTGCCCCATAAAGGTAAAGAGCTGAACTGGTTCGAGAACTGATTTGGGGAGGTTGAGAAGGAAACTCAGAGAAGTGAGCACTTGCTGAGTCACTTGCAGGTCTGACTTGACTTGGTCTGGAGACTGACCTACTATGAGCCAATCGTCCAGATATGGAAAAATGGAAATCTTTTGCCTTCTTAGAAAGGCAACAACTACTGCCAGGCACTTTGTGAAGATCCTTGGAGCTGATGTTAGGCCAAAGGGCATTGTTTTGAATTAATAATGGCCCGAGGGCAACTTGAACCTGAGGTACTTTCTGTGGGAGCACCTGATGGGAATATGAAAGTAGGCATCTTTGAGGTCCAGGGAGACTAGCCAGTCTTCTGGCCTTAGGGAGGGAAGAATTATTCCCAGAGTCACCATCTTGAACTTTGGTTTTAGAAGATGTTTGTTCAGGTATCTTAGATCTAGGATGGGTCGCCACTCCCCTGTCTTTTTTGGGGTAAGGAAGTATCTGGAGTACAGACCTTTTCCCCAATGTAGGGTTGGAACTTTCTCTATGGCTCTTAGAGCCACAAGAGATGAAACCTCTGCCTCCAGGGCAAGGGTCTCGGAAAGACCTGCAAGTGGAAAAGATCTGGTTCTCATCTTTGGAAATTTTTCGAAGCTGAGAACCAGTCCCTGGCTTACTACTTCCAGGACCCACTTGCCTGATGTAATAGACATCCAGTCCTGGACATAGTAAGCCAGCCTGCCCCCTACAGGGATAGAAGAGTTGACCCGGGCAGACCTATCAGGGTGTCTGCTTGGCAGGAGCCTTAGGCTGAGGGGTGGATGCAGCCCTGCTCATCCCCCTTCTGCCTCTCCCTCTAAAGAACCCCCTCTGTGAAAAGGGAGAAGAGGCCTGTGCTTGGTAAAAAGGCCTATGAAAAGGCCTGCCCCTGCCCCTAGATTGCTGTCTCTGAGGAGCTGCTTGCCTTTCTTTGGCCTGAGCACTCCTATAAGTGGTCCTGTACTCATCCATTTTCTTCATGTAATTCTCTGTCTGCTCCCCAAACAGATAATTACCCACCACAGGAAAATCCATAGCCTTAGCCTGGGTGCCCTGTGAGAGGCTAGTACATCTGAGCCAAGCCATCCTCCGAAGAGCCACAGATGTAGCCATGACTCTTGATGACACATCACTGGAATCCACAGCAGCATGAAATTGTACCTTTGATGCCTCAATCCCATCAGCAGCCACCTCCTCCAGCTCCTTGGCCAGCTGGGGGGAAGCCTGCTTAGCCAGTGCCAGTACAGTGTCCCACCTGGACTTCTGGTACCTGGCTGTATAGGCCATATAGTTTGCTTGCCTGAGCCCCAAGGAAGATACCATGTACTGTTTCTTTGCCATGGCATACATCTTCCTGGAGTCTTTGTCTGGGGGGTGTGAAGCCAAGGGAATATTTGCCTTGTCACAGGCAGCAGCCTGCACTACCCAAACATGGCTGCATTGCTGGTATAAAAACTCCGTATCTGAGCCTGATAGTGTATACCTCTTGTCAATCCTTCTGTCAACAGGAGGTATAGAATTGGAAGACTTTAGGATTTTTTGTGTCTGCTTCAAAAAAGATTTGTGAAGGGGAATAGAGAGTCTCCTGGACTCTGGGATGTCCATCATTTCCACATAATCAGGCTCCTCTTGATCCTCCATTGCCTCCTCCATAGGAAGCTGGAAGGTTTCAGCCACCTTTCTGTAAAACAGAAAGTGGGAAGGGGACTCAGAAAGCCTAGGAGGGGATACACTCGAAGGTCTGTCTGGGGAAATGTCCAGTTCCACAGGCACATCCAGACTTTCACCATCACCATCATCATCTTCAAACTCCAGTTCATAAAAGTCTTCGGGGGTATAATCTTGAACCGGGGAAACTGACCAAACCGAACCCTGCCAAAAGGTGCCAGATCGGTTGGAACCGGTCGAAGTGATTCCACAATCCGAATCGCTCTGGGTATTCCCTCGGCTGTCGGAACATGAACCTCTGGATCCGAACTGGTCGATTTTTCTTTGCATTTTCTTTTTGTAGGAACCGATTCCTCAAGATCGGCTCTCCTCTTGCCCGAAGAAGTATCGCCCTGGTCAGAGGGCACTCCTTCTGGTTCGGTCGGATCCGAACCGGGCTGGCCATCCAGATCAGCGGATTTCTCAGCCTCCTTTTCCCTCAGTCTACCTAATCTCTTTTCAAGGGTAGATTGAGGAACATTTTTACATGTTTGGCAGTCTGTATCGAGGTGTTCAAACCCCAGACAATAAACACAGGTGGTGTGGGGATCGGCCTTAGCAAAGACCTCCCCACATTCACTGCAATGTTGAAACCCAGTGGGCCCGTTTTTTTTCTTGGGTTTCTCAGACATGGCCAACCTAACCAAACTTACCCTTTCTATGGCAACTGCCAGGCAAGACTCCCTTACTGGTTCCTAACTGTGTCATAGGTATTAGAAAAAAACGTTCAAAACACGTTTTTTTTAGAACCAATAAGGACAGGTAACCACACACTAACATAAAACACAAGGATTCACTACAAATGATCGGTTCAGCCGAACTGATCTAACACTTTTACAATTTCCACACAGAAAATCAGAACAAAACCTACCTAGTACGGTACCACAGACAGAGACTGAACCGACTATGTGGAATAATTTTGGGTTTAAAACCGATACTTTAACCGACTTTCGAACTAAGCTGCAGGAGAAATCTCTGGAGCGACTGTTCAGTGAAGCGGAGTAAAGAATCTGACGGTTGAGTTTCAAAGGGAAACAGACAGAGACCTCAGCCGAGCTCAGCATTCTATGCCATCCATAGAAAAGTTAACCCTTTGTTCTCCGGGGCAGTTTAAAGGCTGGAACTAATCGCAATAGTCAGAAAACAGCAAGACTTCATGTTGTCTGAAATCAAGAAAGATTGTGTTGCTACACAGGAAGCGGAGGGGCCTCCAGTGGAAGGTAATAGGGTGGGGGGAGTGGGGACCAGGCAGGACCAAGGCCCATTATCAAGGTGAGGTAGTTGGGGGGTAGTAGAGGGAGGAAAGTTTAGGACCAGAGTATGGGAGATGGAGGTAGAGATAGGGGTATGGAGTAGAGGGGGGATAAGGAGGAGGGGGGATTATGGAGGAGAGGGGGATTAAGGAGGAGAGGGGGATGATCATAGACAAGGCGAGGATGGGTAAGAGAGACAAGGGGGATGATAAAGTAGTAGGTAGGCATCTGGGGTAGGTAATGGCATCTGACTGGGCAGAGATAAGTGCAAGGGGCACACAGGTAGGTAAGAAGTGCAGGGGGATGACCGGACAGGCCCTCGATGGAAAACTGGAAACTGGTTATAAATGACAGATTTAAGGACCTCTTCTGACAAGTTAAACTCAGAAAACTCTAGCTCCTCAAGAACCAGGCCTTCTGGTGGAGGCTCTTATGGTTCAGAAAAACTATCTGACCTTGAACAGCTGATAGGAGATTGTATCTCTGGGGATGACAAATTGGTTGCTTGGTGGAAAGGTTGAGCAACAGAAGGTACCATGGTTGTCTGGCCCAGTCTGGAGCAACCAGTATCATGGTTACAGGCTGACTCCTCAGTTCGAGAAGGGGGGCCTGCAGCAACAAGGAGGAAGCTGGTGGTTTTCTGGCAAACAAATCTATTTCTGGGATGCCCCAACATCTGAAAACTGTGTCCAACACTTGCATGTTTAAAGTCCATTCATGATGATC
Organism: Neoceratodus forsteri; assembly: GCA_016271365.2. Lineage (NCBI taxonomy): Eukaryota > Metazoa > Chordata > Ceratodontiformes > Ceratodontidae > Neoceratodus > Neoceratodus forsteri. Next base: position 1,295,020,138 of record CM028129.1, read on the forward strand.
CTGACTGATTTTGCTGAGTGAATCTGCCAGTATATTGTCCTTCCCTGGGAGATGAATGGCAGACAGATGCACTTCCAGGGAATATGCCAGGGACCAAATCTTCATGGCTTCTGTGCACAACCTTGAGGATCTTGTCCCCCCCCCCTTGCTTGTTGATGTACCACATGGTGGTTGCATTGTCTGTCCTAACCTGGACTGACTGGCCCCTCAAATGAGGGAGGAGCAAAGGCCTTTAGGGCAAGAACGACTGCTCTTGACTCTTAACAGACTGATATACAGCCTGGATTCTTGAGGTGACCAAATTCCACTGATTTTGGGGTTGCCTGTGTGTGCCCCCCACTCTAGGAGGGAGGCATCTGTTGTTAGAACCAAAGTGTGGTGCTCCTGCTGAAAAGGGATGCCCTACCTGAGGTTATCCCATTCTTTCCACCACTGCAGAGCCAGTAGCAGAGTTCTTCTAACTGGCACAAGCTTTGAAAAGGGATCCCTTCTTTGGGACCAGTGGGATCTGAGGTGATACTGGGTATCTTTCATCTGAAACCTGTAGCCTGATACTACTGCGGTAGTTGAGGCCATGTGCCCCAGTACTGCTAGGAACTGTCTTGCAGTTCTGGGTTGACCCACAGCAAAGGAGTTTGCTGGGATCAGTAAATTTGTCACTCTCTCCAGTGGGAGAAAAGAATTACCCTGAGTGGTATCCAGTTCTGCTCCAATGAATTTCAGCGACTGAACTGGTTCCATTTGAGACTTCTGAGCATTGATAAGGAAACCCAAGGACTCCAGAGTACTTTGTGTCACCATGATAGTCCTCTACCTGTTGAAATGACTCCCCTATGACTAGCCAGTTGTCCAGGTAAGGGAATACAATGATTTCCTGCTTTCTGTGCTGCCACCACTGGCAAGACACTTTGTGAATACCCGTGGGGCAGAAGTGAGCCTGAAAGGGAGTGCTGAGAACTGGTAGCGACCTGAAAGCTGAGAGAACCTTAGGTATTTTCTGTAGCAAGGTCTGATTGGAATGTGAAAATAGTCGTCTTTCAAGTCCACAGATGCCAACCAGTTTCCTTTCTTTAGGGAAGGAATAACTGGCCAGTGTTACCATTTTGAACCTGGGCTTTGCCAAGTGTTTGTGGAAGAACCTGAGATCCAGGATTGGCCACCAATCTCCATTTTCCTTTTTGGTTAAAAAGTATCTTAAGTACATGCCCTTTCCCCTTTGGGTAAGGGAGACTGGCTCTATTGCATTGACTTGCAGAAGCTTTTTTACCTCCAATTCCAGCAGACTTGTCTCTGCAGGCGTTGAAGGCTGGAGAACTCTGCGGCCCTGGAGTTTTGGAAATTGTTTGAACTGTTGACAGAGACCCTGACACACTACCTCCAGAACCCACCTGTCTGTGGTGTTTTCCCAGTATTGGAAGTAGTGAGCCAGCCTGCCTCCTACTGGAGGAGTGGCAGCCTGTGTTGTGCAGTCCAGGGTTCTGTCCGGACTGAGGTCTAGGAGCTGGAGCTGGACTAGTTCAACTAGAAGACCTCCTGCATTGCCCCTGTAGTACCCTCTGACCTGTGTATACTCTACAGGCATAGAGAATGGGACATAAGTCCTGGGGTAGTATCCCCTACCCCTAACTCCCTTCATGAGGGTCTAAAATAAGTGGAGGCTCTCTCTCTAGTGGAGTTACTCCTAAAGGTGGTTTTGTACTCTTTCACCCTTTCATGTATGCCTCAGTCTTGTCACCAAAGAGGGAATTGCTTTCTGCATGGAAAATTCATAGCTTTTAACGGAGTGTCAGGAGTAAGATTGGTTGCTCTGAGCCAGGCAAACCTTCTCAGGGACACTGACAAGGCCAGAAATCTGGATGCAATATCATTCGCATCCACAGCCATGTGAAATTGGTATTTTGTGGCATTCAAAAATGTCCTGGCTATGTCTGCCATATGATTTATTATTTATTTATTTAGCTTTTGTTTACCGGGTAAGTACACTAGACAAGTATTATGCCTATTTTCAGGAACGACCTGGGGGAGTACAACATGAGGAACAATAGTCAAGGAGACATGGCAAAGAGAGTACAGTTTTTTGTCACAGTAAACAAACGTGGGAAATACATCATTTGACACTAGGGGAAACATATAGTAGTAAGCACATTTCAGATTATACACTCTAGACTAGCTAGTTCAACTGACAGATATATACAGGTCATCATACATAGGAGTGGAGCATAGCTCAAGGACTGGATTGATCATAATATAACTTATAACATTGTCGTATACACCCCCTAGGCTAGTTGGATTACGGACAGGTATATACAGCCCATCACATTTTTCTAAATATGCACGTTAGACAGAAACAGAAACACTTGGTAGTATAAGTTTCTACCAAGTGACCAAGGTGCAATATGTCATGGTTAGCCTCATGACCGTGGAGCAATAATGGGTGTAAAAATGCCCAAGGCTTTTTAGGCAGGAGTAGTCAGAAGTCATTGATACAGTGGGGAAAATATCTCCAGGAATTCAATGGAGACACCCTGGGGAGGTTCAGACAAAACAATTTGACACTTTACTCTAGGGAGGTTTGGGGCAGTCACACTCTGATGCTAGTTTTAGGAAACCCCACAGGGAAATTCGAAAACTCAGATACGAGGGGGCAGCTCGGATATCCACAGGAAGCGAATTCCAGAGTCTCGGCACTTATGGCAAAGTCCCAATCCCCCATGAGGGTCCGGGTAGGAGGGACTTTGAGCATCCCTGATGTGAGAGACCTAAGTTGGTAGGGGGTGGGATTCAGTTTAGGCAGAAGCCGAGCCAGCCCTTGGGGGGGTGCTAGTTCTGATCACTTTCCCAGAAAGGTATCCCAAACCAAAATCAAGGAATCTAGCTGGTGAGAGCCAGCAGAGTTTCTTATATAGCTCACAATGGTGGGTGAGTCAGGGGGCAGCCAAGGCAAAACGACAAATGTTATTGTAAGCAGTGTACCACCGGGTGAGATGTGTCTTTGGAGAGCGAGCAAATAGGTACAGCCCATAGCTGAGGGAGGAAAGGAGCAAGCCTGGCTGCCGGTGTAAGGTTATACTTGGCCCTATAGGCCAGACCCAGTTTGCAGTTTGCCGCCCTGCAGATGTTAAGGATATGATTACCCATGTCAAGTTGGGGGTCAAGTGTTACCCCCAGATATTTGATGGAGCTCACTATGGGTAGTGAGGATCCATCTGCGCTTGGTGACGTAAGCAGGCCGATGAGGCTTTGATTTTAGCCATTGAGCCAAAGAGCAAAGCCTGTGTCTTTTCAGGTTCAGGACCAGCTTGAGACTAGTAACCCATGACAATACCCTGTTAAAGTCATCGGTCAGGTTCTGGTTTAGGGTAGTGGCATTCTGGGAGTGAGCCAGGATTACCAGATCATTTGCATACATGGTGGCGCTTACAGCTGGTAGTAACCATGGGTAGTTGATTGATGAAGAGGGAGAAGAGGAGGGGACCCGCTACCGAGCCTTGAGGCACTCTGGAGGTCACCGGTAGGGGCTTGGAGAGGACTTTATTGAAGCAGGTACGCTGCCTTCTGCCAGGTAGATAACCCATTAGCCATTTCATGGCAGGGGGGGAGAGGCCAAGTGACCACTACTGTGTACCAAGCAGTTTGTGGTCAACGAGGTCAAAGGCTTTGGACAGGTCGATAAATATTGCACCAGAAAGTTTGCCCTGGTCCATGGCTGTCCGGATACTTGATGTAACTGAGATTAAGGCTGTGGTGGTGCTGTGTCCTTTACGAAAGCCGTGCTGGGCTGGGGACAGAAGTTCATGAGAGTGGATATATTGCAAAAGCTGCTCAGCCACTACCTTTTCAAGGAGCTTGCTAAGGGTTGGGAGAATGGCAATCGGTCGATAATTGTCAGGTAGTTTGGGATTTCCTTGCTTCGGTACAGGGACAATCCTCGCCTCTTTCCAGATGTCTGTGATGGTCCCCAGACCAAGGGATAGGTTGAAGATAAAGGCTACTGGTGAGGCAATGTGTGCAGCACCAAGCTTAAAGAGTTTAGGCTCCAGGTTGTCTAGGCCAGGACTGGAGTACTGGGAGAGGCCAGCTAGGCGTTTCTGCAAGTCCTGAACTGATACAGCCCTGAGGTGGAACATTTGACAAGGAGGGTCACCCTCCAGCAGAGTGGAGGGAAATGGGTGGGACAGAGCCTCATCAGGTGAGAAGAGGGTTGTGAAGGCAGAGAGGTCAGAGAAGTGATTATTTAGGGAGTTGGCCATAGTATGGGGATTACTGCAGGAGACTCCATTTGTGACCATGTCCGTAACCCCCGGATGGGAGGATCCGCTGACAAGGGATTTAATATCTCTCCAGAACCTCCTGGGATTACTGGCAGAGCTTAGTAGGGCGGACTTGCAAAAGTCACTCTTTGCTGCCCTGATGGCCTTTTTGCACTTGTTCCTGAGGTGTCTGTACCTTTGAATAATCATGGGATCACTGGTACCTTTGGAACCAGCCCAACACTTATCTCTCTCCCAGATCTGGGCTAGAGATTCCATTTAACCAGAAGGTAGGGACCTCTCACCCTACGGGTGACCTTGGAAGCATGCTTGTCTTGCAAGGCCCCAAAGGTGGAGAGGAAGTAAGAGGTTGCTGCCAAGGGTCAGTGGCACCATACACCCCAGACCAGTCAGTAACTCTTAGGTCTTCCAGGAACTCTCAGTATCGAATCTAGAGTAGTTTCTGACATGCATAATTTTGTGTGGAATTTTGGGGTGGGAAATTTCCATACACAGAAAACCAGTGAGTGGTCAGAGATGGAGTCAGATAATGTACCCACTGATGAGATCCTGTCAGGACGGTTAGACATGATCCAGTCCAGTAAGGTGCTGGAGGATCCAGGGCTTTGCTGTCCGCCTAGTTGGTTCCTTGGATGAGCTGGGTCAGGGCAAGGTTAGCAAGCAGAGGCTCAAACTGCTTAACATTACCACTATCCCAGTTAAGGTTTACATCCCCCAGGATTATGAGTTCATTATCCCCGACTCTGGGACCAATTTTGTCCATGAGGTGAGTTAATCCAGGTAGACCACCTCTTGGAGGATTATAGGTGCACACCAGGTGCAGTTTCTTTGCGTCTCCAAGTAGCAGTAGCACATGTAGCAACTCACAGGGGGACACGTTTGAATCCTGGTGGGCTTGTGCCACACTGCCTGGAACTCTATCAATTAAAGCTAACCTAGAGCTCCAAAGGGCCTTCTGGTATTGTGCAGCATATGTCATATAAGTTGCCTGTCTGAGAAGGGAGGAGGCTAAATAACCCTTCTTCCCTATAGTGTAAATGTAAAGGCCTTTGATAAAGGGTTGAGCAAGACCAGAAACGCGTCAGGCATGTTTTTTTATAATAAAGTCGTTTTAAATCCACCTGCGATGTCCAGTATATTCAGTGGTGGTGAGATGCCTGGTTATTTGTGTTCATGTTGATTTTTTACCCAGAGCACCCTATCCTGGTGCAAGCTCACGTGTTTTCACAGATTGGGGAAGATATCTTTTAGCATTCCTTCTACCTTCCCCCAAAAATAAGTAAGTACAGGGCAGAATCAGAAGACATGTGAATGCGCAAATACCACACATCCGCATTGTCTCCAACAAGAAGAGCATCTTGTGGATGTGTATTTAATAGTGATCTGTGGGGTTTGGAAGAATCGGATTGGCACTTTCTAGCCGGACTCACACCAGCTGTATCAGCCGGTTACTCTGTGTTGTCGTTGCCAAATCTTAAGCCAGTTTGCGAGGAAGAGTTCTACCATCAGCTCTGCCTCCCAGTTAGTTTGGGTGTGATCCATCAGGGTAGTTGGAATATCCATCATAGCTTTAAAAATTCAAGATATCAAGTGTCTTGGGGATGTTTCTTCTTGTACCTGTACTAATAATGGGAATACTGGGAGAATGGGCTGGGAGGAAATATCTAAACCCATTGCTGAATACAGATATGGCGGATTTGTAGATATCTAAAAAAAATCTTTCTGGGGAAGGGTGTATTCCTCTTGAAGTTGAGAGAAGGATTTTAAAATACCGTCCTTGTAGAATTGAAAAGCATGGGATAAACCCCTCCTGTGCCAGCTTCTGAAGCCATGATCCAATCCGGCGGGTGCAAATTTTGGGTCAAAGACCGGGAGCCCCATCCATTTGGCAACCCTCATATTTTCTGGCCAATGTAGAAAAGAGGACCAGTGTTTTATTATCTCCCATGTAAACAATGATTGAGATTCCGGGTGGTCTCTGGAGTTTGGTTGAAATGTTAATATTTTGTCTAGGGGCAGGGAGAAAAGGTGCACTCCACCCGCACTCGCACTAGCTGTGCCGTAAATACTCCCAGCCAATGCGTCATGTGAGTGAGAACTGCCGATAGGGCATATTTGTAGAGGTCGGGTAAGGCCAATCAGTCCATTTCTTTGGGTTGGTGGTGTTTTTTCAAGGCAATCCGGGGCCTAACGCCTTGCCAAAGAAACATAGAAAAAATGTTGTTATTCTGTTCCACTGGAGAATTTATTTTTCTGTTGGGGGGAACGGTATGTTTTGTATCAAATAAAGGATCCATGGGAGGATATTCACATGAATTGACTGAATCCTATTTTGTCTTTGACTGAGTCACTCGGACAGTGGACAAAGGCCAGGCAGTGGGTATTATATATCTGGACTTTAGCAAGGCCTTTGACTCTGTGCCACACAAAGGCTGATTATGAAGCTGAAGGACTTATGGGTAGAAGAAAGGTTGGTTAGATGGGTTGATAAATGGCTGAGCAGCAGGACACAGAGGGTAGCAGTGTGTGTGTGTGTGGGGGGGGAGTTCTCCAGTGCAAGGGAGGTTACCAGTGAGGTTCCACAGGGACTGGTGTGGTTTAACATCTTTATTAGCGACATAGAGGAAGACATTCAGGGAAAAACAAGCATGTTAGCAGATGACACCAAGCTCTGTGGGAGACTGGACACCCAGGAGGGCATAAAGGAGATAAGGGAGGGCTTAACTAAGCTAGAAATTTGGCCAGGGATATGGCACTTCGGCTTCAATGCCAAAAAGTGCAAGGTGATGCACATAGGGACAAAGAACCCGAGAACAGAGTACGACATTGGAAAAGTTCAGATTATGCCATCGGACGAAAAAAAGTATCTGGGGGTGATAATTTCTAGTGACCTGAAACACTCGACTCAATGCAAAAAGGCAGTAGCAAAGGCAAATAGGATGCTGGGGTGTAATACAAGGGAATTTAGCAGTAGAAGAGTGAGGTTATTCTGCCGCTATACAGGTCACTGGTGAGACCTCACTTGGAATACGGAGTAAGATACTGGCATCCACACCTGAAGAAAAACATAAGCATGCTGTAAAGGGTCCAGAAGAGAGCAACTAAAATGACAGAGGGACAGCAGGATAGATCATATGCAGAGAGGTTGGAGGACCTGGGGATGTACACTCTGGAGGAGAGGAGGCAGAGAGGGGATATGATTGAGACATTCAAATACCTGAGGGGAATTAACAGAGTGCGACTGTGGGAGCCTATTCGATAAAAGGGCCAACACCACCACCACCACCAGAGGACACAACCTAAAACCCGTGGGGGAGGGTAGATTCAAGAGGGATATAAGGAAGCACTTTTTTACAGAAAGAGTGGTGATGGCATGGAATGAGCTGCCACAGGAAGAGGAGATGGAGTCAAAGTCAGTGAGAGCCTTAAAAAAAAACTGGGACAAGCATAAAAGAATGTCAGGTGGCCTCATAAGAGGAAAGACAGGAAAATTCAGGGGGGAAGAGTGGTCACAGATGTAAACTGAAGGCCAGAATCAATCCTTATTATTTTAAGCAGACCCGATAGACTGAGAGAGGTCTTCTTCTGCTGGCTATTTTATGTTCTTATTTAATAAGGTTACTGGAAGATGGTGCCATCTCTGTAGGTCGGCTTTGACTTGTTGGCATAATGAGTTATGGTTGTGGACATATGTGTTATATAGGTCCAGAGCAGTACCTATACCCAGATAAGTAATGTAGGATCCGATTCTATGTAAATGGGCATTTTTGCTTCAATAATGGGGAAAGAGGGTCTTGTATCTCCAGAACCTCCGTTTTACTTTGACCTCGTAAACCATAATCTGCTCTATAATAGCTAATCTATTTTTTAATGCTGCTAGCTAGGTTTCTGGCTTAGTTAAATATAGTAGAAGATCATCTGCACAGTATGTAAGTTTGTGGGACTGTCCAGCTATATCATAACCCTGAATCTCCTCTGCTTGTCTACATCATAACCCTGAATCTCCTCTGTTTGTGTAAGATATATTTTTTTAATTTATATTTTATTCATTTTAAAATGAACAGTACAGTAGAAGTACATTCTTGTAAGAAATTTGCAGAATAACAATACATTCAGTGCTTTAATCCCTTACTAAACAGGATAGTCGTTTCTCTTACCTATACCATGTATGAAGAGTTATCTTCTAACATTTCTTTTAATACAAAACAATTACAATACTGTAAGCTGTGGAACTATAGGCCATAAGCACACAATAATCCCATTACTTGGTTTAAAAATCTTAAATACTTACATTAATCTTATGCCCTACTGGGCTGCAGGTATCATGCAATAACGCCATGTTAATTTCTAACTTACATTCTTACAGTCCCATTTCTAATCTCCTCTCAGTCATATTCCTCAAATGATCAAAAATCTCCTGAGGTACAGTTAAACCTTTATAGACCATTCACTCTCCCTTATTATTATTGAACAATTACCTAATAATGATTTATTATTGTCAGTTAGGAACAGAACACTGGCAGCACTATTTATTAATCAAATTAACTTTAAGCAGTACAATGGGTGCTAAAGGGCAACAATGTCATCGTAAAAAATTAACTGCCATTAGTTATTGTTTTCATCATTCGATTCTACATCTCCCATGTGCTCTTGCCTCTCTGACCAGCGTTTAAACAGAAAAAGCAAACTCTTTTATTCCCTCTTTCAACCCTTAACAGCACAAAAAAAGCAATGTAACTTAGGAGGCCTGCTGACAAGCATGCCCTCATCCGTGTTACCAGGACAGGCAAAGTTTTAAGTTAAGAAACTTGCTTCAGTATTGTCAGGTTTCCTCATCGGAGGTCCGGTCTTGACATTTTTTAGTAACCACCATCTTGGCCACCCATTTCCCTGCATCTTGAGGATCAGAAAATATAAAGACTTTACTGTCATATACCACTAGGAGCTTCACTGGGAATTGGATGCTGTGCGAAATATTAAATTCCGTCAGGGTACCACGAACTCCATCAAATTTTTTCCACCGCAAACGAGCGGCATACGCAATATCAGGGAACATGTGGACAGTCACCCCCTCTGCATTAAGAGGATCATATCGTTTAGTCAGGTTTAATAGGTAGTCACGAGAAACGGAAATTATGTACCTACCATAATTCTTGATCTTCTTGGACGGAGTCTCCACCACTCATTCACATTGATGGTATCTACTCCAGAGGTGCTAGGACCCAGCGGGAGTAAACTTTTTTGCAAGAGGGCCGTCGCCGAGATGGAGCTGCAAGGAATGGTGCCACGAGCCACAGCTCGTGCGGTAATGACTATCTTGGTGTCGACCCTCCAACCACCTCAGTACCTTTTTTCCGAGGAGGTGCAGCGTAACTAACCTAGAAGGATTAGCCTAACAAAAACTGGACATAAGATAGTCCAAATGACCCATATAAGAAAGGTCAACAAAGAAGTCTTCACAGCCTAAACATCAAGGGAGTGAAGACCAACAACACAGAGGTGAGCTCGGGGGATGGTGGATGGGCATGTGAATGAGTGGTGGAGACTCCGTCCAAGAAGATCAAGAATTATGGTAGGTACGTAATTTCCATATCTTCCTGGACATAAAGTCTCCACCACTCATTCACACTGGTGGGAGAGTACCAAGCTAATAATGCCCTGAGAGGGTGGCAGGAGAAACCAAGGGCTCACAAATTTAGGACAGAAGTCCGTTAAAGATAGTCCTGTCAAACGAAAGATGTCGCCTGGCATGGACATCCAGGGCATAGTGCTCGACGAAAGTATGCACTGAGCTCCACGTAGCCGCATTGCAAATGTCTGCAATGGGCACGTTATGGATTTCTGCCAGGGATGCTGCGACTGTTCTAGTAGAGTAAGCGTACACTCTGCCATCTAGCTTAACCTGTGTCATAGAACAGTAGTGGCGGAGGCATGCCACTAGCCATGCCGAAATGCATCTGATAGTGACAGGTTGACCCAGCTGGTCTCGCTGAAGGAAACAAACAGTTGTTGAGCTTTGCGAATTTCATTTGTTCTATCCAAATAGAAACGCAGAGCTCTTTTGACATCTAAAGAATGAAGGGTACACTCTCCTTCATTTTGAAAGTTCACAAAGTAAGCAGGTAGGATCAAAGGTTGGTTTAGATGGAATTCTGAAATAACTTTAGGGAGAAACTTAGGATGGGTCCTAAGAACTACTTTGTCCTTATGAAATACAGTATACGGAGGGTCTGTGATCAAAGCAAGTATTTTAGAAACTCTTCGGGCCGAGGTAATGGCCACCAGGAAGGCCGTTTTCTAAGTGAGAAATTTCAGCTCACAGGTAGCTAGAGGCTCGAAAGGCTTTCGAGTGAGCATGACTAGCACAAGATTAATGTCCCAGGCTGTGACTGGATGTCTGATAGGAGGTCTGGTATGCAGAATATCCTTAAGAAACCTCTTAACTACAGGTAACTGAGCCAATGACAAGGAAAGTACTGGATCATGATAAGCTGAAATGACGCAAAGATGAACTTTGTAGAGTACTGTAGACCTGAATTTGAGAGGTCTAAAAGGTACTCTAGGACTTTATTTGGTGGGCAAGAAAAAAGGATTCAAAGAGGATTTTGCACACCAGAGAGAAAAACGCTTCCATTTGACTGTGTAATTTGCGGCTGGCTTGCGCACAGCCAAAAGAATATCTGAAACTCTCCGAGAGACATTGAACCTGTTCACCTCTATTTCTTCAGAAGCCAAGCATGAAGGTGAAGCGATCTCAGATTGGGATGGACCACACGACCCTGGGTCAGAAGGTTCATCTGAAGGGGAAGCACCTTCGGAGGGGTTTCTGACATACTGTTGAGTAACAGAAACCATATCTGTCAAGGCCAGGAGGGAGCAATGAGAATCATTTGGCCCCCCTGGGACTCGAATTTGAGAAGTACCCTCTGAATTAGAGGAAGAGGAGGAAAGCGTATAGAAAGCGTTTTGTCCACTGCAGTCTGAACGCATCCTGACAGAAAATGCCAGGCCCTGGATTTCTGGAGCAGAAGAGAGGCAGTTTTGTGTTGAGTGGGGATGCAAAAAGGTCCAGGTCTGTAGTTCCCCACTCTGCGAATAGTGACTGAGCTACGGCTGAGTTGAGAGACCACTCGTGAGGATCTGTCTCCATTCTGCTGAGACGGTCTGCCACTTTGTTCTGCACTCCTGGCAGGCAGACCACCTGAATTAGAGCCTTGTGCTCTAGGCACCATTCCCACACTCTCATCACTTCCCTGCATAAAAGGTAAGAGTGTGCACTGCCCTGCTTGTTAACGTAATACAGCACTGCTTTGTTGTCCGTTTGAAGGAGAATGTTCTTGTGACAGAGAATGTCCTTCAAAGTCTGGACTGCAAAGAGGATGGCTCTCATTTCTAGGACGTTTATGTGAAGCCGGGACTCGACCTGAGTCCACATACCTTGGGTGTGAAGATTCTGACAGTGAGCTCCCCACCCCATCAGGGACGCGTCCATGGTAATGGAAATCTGATGATCCAGAGGAGCAAAGGGATACCCTTTTATAAGGTTGTCTCTTGCAACCACCAGGTGAGTGACCTCTTTAGAGGTTCTGTCACCTTGATGAGAAAGGAATGAGGGTGAGTGGTTGGGGACCACTGAGTAATGAGCATCCATTGAGAGGTTCTCATGTGGAGACGTGCTAGGGGTACAGTGAACACCGAGGATGCCATGAGACCCAGCATCCATTGCATCGAGATAGCTCAAACTGAGCTGTTCTCTCTGATGTATCGGGCCATCTGTAGGATATCACTCCTTCTGTCCTCTGGAAGAAAAGCTTTCACACAGGAGGTGTCCAGAAGAGTTCCTATAAAAAGGAGCTTCTGGGAGGGCTGCAACTGCGATTTCTTGAGATTTAGCAGGACTCCCATGGACATGAGAAAGTCTGAGGCCATGGCTACGGCGTCAAGAGTTCCTTGCCTGGCAGGACTTGCTAGAAGTCAGTCGTCCAGATATGGGAACACTTGTTTTCCAATTTTTCTGAGATGCGCTGCAAGAATTGCACAACATTTTGTAAAAACTCGTGACGCTGAGGATAGCCCAAAGTGCAGGACTCTGAACTGATAATGTTGGCCCAGTGCCACAAACCTTAGGTATTTGTGGTGCTTCAGGTGTATAGGAATATGTTGGTAAGCATCCTGCATGTCCAGGGAAGCTAGCCAATCATGTTGATGAAGCAAGGGTAACAGGGTCCCTAGCGATATCATCTTGAACTTTTCCTTGAGAAGAAACTTATTTAGCTTTCTGAGGTCCAGAATGGGGCACATACCACCACTCTTTTTCGGGACCAGGAAGTAATGGGAGTAGAAACCTGTGTTTCCTTGATCCAGCAGAACAATTTCTACTGCCCTGTTCTTCAGAAGGCCTTGTACCTTGGAGACAAGGTCGTCTTACTGTATTGTTGACAGCCTGGGCTGTTGTTTGGGGGGATGATCTGGAGGGGTTTCTGAAAGGCTGAGGGAGCACCCCTCATGGATTACCCTGAAGACCCATTTGTCTGATGTTATGGACTTCTACTGGTTGTAGAACTGAGTCAGACATCCTCCCACCGCTGAGGAAGAGTCCCCCTTGGGCAGCTGAGGCGGGACCTGGGCCAGAAACTCAGAAGGTGGCACTGGGCGCTTTGGGCCCTTGTGCCTTCTATTGTGTTTTCTTTTGAGGCTGGGGGGCTTGGTTTTTGTTAAAACCTACCCTACCCTTGCCCTGAAGGGATTGACGGTTGTGAAATTGATGCTTGTTAACACCCCCCCCTCGAGAAGGGGTGGGAGTGGGTCGAGCCGTTTTAATGGCCGACCTAGTCTTCTGTGTGGCCTCCAGAGCTTGCTCTACTTGAGGTCCGAACAGATACATACTGTCAAAGGGTAATGCCATGACCTGCTGTTGGGCATCATTCTTGAAGCACGAAGTGCGTAGCCAGGAGTGACGATAGGCACAAATGCCCGCCGCCGCCACTCAGGGAAGCAGTATCGAAAACGTCCATAGCTGCTTTAACCTGCTGGTTGTTGGACTCGATACCCCTGGTTATGGTCTGAAGTAGCTCTGAACTAGTATCCGACTCTGGCAGAGATTCCACCATCTGTTTCAGCGAATGCCAAAGAACATACTCATATTGAAAGAAATAGCCCTGGTAGCTGGCACTACGCATACCCAGGGTGGAGGCAGCAAAGACTCTCTTACCTAAGGTGTCTATTTTACGAGATTTTTGTTTACAGGCCGGGCTGTAGATGCCTAAGGAAGAACGGACTTATCATTCTCCATCAAGACTACAATAGGGTCCGCAAAGGCCTGGAAGGCCAAAAAGGGTCGATCCTTGGGAGCAGCATACTTCCTGTCTATGGACTTAGCCACTGAAGGAATGAGAGCGGGATTATTCCATACCATCTGAGAGAGCGGCTCAAAGGATGGTTGTACCGGGGGAGTTAAATCCATAGGGATATCCGGGACATGAAGGTATTAGAGTCTTAAGAGCTTCCCAGGATTGATATCTGTAGTCTGGAGAGAAAAAAGTAGAATTTAATTTTTTCAGCAGAGACTTAAATGAAAGGTCTTTGGCCACAGGCTCTGCAACGGAATTAATTCCTGCTCCTTCAAAATCATCATCCAACCGAAGGTCTGGGTCAGGCTCAATATCATCTCCTGACAGCCCAGGAGGGAATGTATGGACAGGAAAGGAGTGAAAGTCAGTAGGAAATGAAGAAGAGAAAGGAATCGGAGTTGAGAAGCCCTGAAGGCTGGATGACGACGCACCAAACCTTGGTGCTGGAGAGGAACACGGCGCTGAAGGCAAGGAAGTCGTTGCCATTTGAAACAGCCCAGCACATGGCGCTGACAGAGGTTATGGCGCCGAAGAAGCCCGCAGTGCCGAAAAGCCACCTGGCGCTGAGGGTGGTGCCGACAACACAAACAGCGCCGAGGGCAGCCGAAGACGGCGCAGAGAGACCCATCAATGCCACCGTCACCGAAAGCAATCCAGGGCTCTGAAAACTGCAATTTGAAGAAAAAGTAAGAGGAATACCAGGAGATAGAGGCATCGGTGTGGACCCCCGCGCCGCAGCCATGTGAGGGAGGAAAACACCTGAGCGCGGAGATGACAGCACAGAAGAAAACATCGCATGTCTAGGGAGGTCCAACCGCCCTACCCAATCCCTTGAAAGGCCCTAGGGCCTCGGAGTGACCGGGGCCAGGCAACTGGACCAACCTCCAAGCCCACTGCTCCACAAGAACAGCCCATTGATGAAACTGCTCATCGGAAGCCCTTCCAAAAGGTGGGGAAGGGCTTCGATGTCGAAGAGGTCGGTCACCGGTGACAGAAACTGGTGACTCTGGCGGAGGAGACAGACACCTGACCTTAATAACCGACCGTCGATGTGCAGACATACCAGAAGGCGACCTCAAGTGATGCCTGCTCTTTTGACCTGTGGTGAAGAAGAAGAGCTCAGGCAGATGGTGCCGAAGTCACGCATTTTTCTTTTATGCTTTCAGGCAGATCGCCCATCCTCGAGCACTGGACCGTCCATTGTCAGACCCCCCCCCCCCGGCGGTGTGCGTCGGACCGGACCCGGCCGACTGAACAGGTTTCATACGAAGTCTCCCTACCGTCACCTGACCCACTCATTGTCGACTCCATCAATGTAGGCTGAAGACTTCTTTTCTTTAATAAGTACAGTTAAAAGTAAGCGGTACTTATTTCGAGATATATTACAAAACAATAAGCTGAAAACTATGCTGCTAGTTTGAAGTTTGACTCCTGGCGGGCGAGCAACGTCGTCAATGACGCGCACTTGATGGGGAAAAAAGGAACTGAGGCGGTTGGAGGGTCAATGCCAGATAGTCATTGCTGCACGAGCCGTGTGCTCATGGCTCCATCTCTGGCGCTGTGCCCTCTTGCAAAAAAGTTTGCTCCCGCTGGGTCCTAGCATCTCTGGCGTAGATCCCATCAGTGTGAATGAGTGGTAGAGACTTTATGTCCAGGAAGATCCCATATTGTCCAGCACCACCATCACCACTACTCTGGGAAGATCAGAAGCGGGTGTTGCTCGCTATATTCTGTAGGCCTTAATAACTGCAATTTCCAGGTCCGGGGCATTCTCCGGAAATTGCTCACTCAACCAGTCCTTAACAAATAAGGCCATGTGGTCCCCCTTAGCACCTTCTGGCAGGCCCACCATATGTATATTTTGACTTCTGACCTGATTTTCCAATACTTCCAATCGGTTATTGGTATGTTGGGCTTCCTTTGCAAGCTAGGCCATAGCACTCTTGCAGGTTTCTGAGTGCTGACGGACTTCCTCCATCTCCCCTTGCATTAGCTCCACCAATTTTTCTAATGTGCTAAGTCGTCCAGTAATCAAATCCAACTTTTGGTTCACTGCGTTTGATGACGCCAGTGACTGATGCATCTTGCGGTCCAGCAATTGAAAAGTCTCCTCAGTGCCCTCTCCCTCAAGTAGGTCATGAGCTGTCGATCAAGTACTCAGAACAATCACCTGCCCCTTTCCTCTGTCCTTCCTCCCTTCTCCTTGCAGTTGGGTGCAATTTGTTTTGCCCATCTTGCTCTATGTTCTTTAGTTTATCTGCAGTAGAGTTTGCATGCGAAAATTCTACTTTTAAATAGTTTTTTTAAGTTTACTAAAATTAGTTTGTCTGAGGAGCCAACGTGAATGCGACTTCTCTGCTCAGGCTCCACAGTGCCCCCGTTTGTCTAAGATACTGAACGATGGGTTCCACATAAAGGGCAAAAAGACAGGGAGAAAGGGGAAAGCCCTGACGGGTTCTCCTGGATAATGGAAATCTTTCAGGGTGTGATCCGTTAATCTTAACAGTCGCTTCAGGGCCAGTATATATTCCTTTTTATATCATCTAGAAACTTTTGAGGAAAGCCAAATTTCAAAATGGGAAGACTGGAAGAAGGCCCAACAGACTCTACTGAATGCCTTTTGGGCGTCTAAACTTAAAATCAGTAGTGGGTTTCGATAGGCGTGGTTAATTATATATAGGGTTCTCTTGATATTGTCCATTGTTTGTCGCGATTTGATGAAGCCTGATTGATCTGGGTGAATTAAACAGGATATCATCAAGTCTATACGCCAAGATACTAGTATAAATGTTGTAATCTTGGTTTAGGACCGATATTGGCCTATAAGAGTCACATAGATGGGCGGGTTTATTCAGTTTCAAGATAGCAGAGATCACCGCCTGTCTCCGGGACGTAGGACAATTCACCTGAATATGGCTCTCCGGGAGAGCCAACAGGAAGTGCTCTTTTATCAATTAAAATGTGGCTTTGTAGAATTCTGCCCCAAATCCATTTGGCCTGGGGCTTTTTCCATTTTTTAAATTGCAAATAGTTTGGTATAGCCCCTGAAGGGAAATGGGGTGCAGACGTTGTTCTGCATCTTGTGTTTCAAGGGTTGGAAGTTTTACATTTGTCAAGAAATTAGAGATCAAGTTTGGATCCAGAGGGGAGGGTTCCGAATATACTGTAGCTCGGTATAGAATTTATGAAAAAGGGTAAGGATATGGGAGGTCGAGTATGCAAATCTACCTGTCTGTGAATCCTTTATCTTAGTGACTGTTGAGATATGAAAATTACGTACCTACCGTAATTCTTGATCTTCTTGGACGAGTCTCCACCACTCACTCACACTATTGGGATCTGCGCCGGAGGCACTAGGACCCATCGGGAGCAAACTTTTTGCTGGAGGGTCGGCGCCAGAGATGGAGCCGCGAGGAATGGCACCGCGAGCCTCAGCTCGCGCGGTAATGACTATCTCGGCGTTGACCCTCCAACTGCCTCAGTATCTTTTTACCAAGGAGGTGCAGGAACTAACCTAGAAGGTAGCCTAATCTCAAAACGGACATAAGACAGTCCGGCGACCCATATAAGAAGGTCAACAAAGAAGTCTTCACAGCCTAAAGATTTGAGGGTGAAGACCAACAACAAGGTGAGCTCGGGGGATGGAGGGTGGGCGTGTGAATGAGTGGTGGAGACTTAGTCAAGAAGATCAAGAGTCTGGGTGAGTGTAATTTCATATCTTCCTGGACATAGGTCTCCCGCTCATTCATCACTATTGGAGAGTACCGAGCTAATAATCCCGAGAGGGCGGCAGGAGAGACCAAGAGCTCACGTTTCTAGAACAGAAGTCCATTAAGGATGGCTCTGCCAAAGGAAGAATGTTGTCTAGCATGGACATCCAGTGCATAATGTTTAACAAAAGTATGCACTGAGCTCCAGGTGGCCGCGTTGCAAATATCTGCAATGGGCACGTTGCGAATTTCTGCTAGGGATGCCGCGACCGCTCTAGTACAGTGACCATAAACTCTACCCTCCAACTTAACCTGTGCCATGGAATAGCAGTGGCGAAGGCATGCTACTAGCCATGCTGAGATACATCTGATAGCGACAGGTTGACCCAGCCGGGTCTTGCTGAAGGAAACGAACAGTTGCTGGGCTTTGTGAAAGTCCTTGGTTCTATCTAGATAGAAACGCAGCTCTCTTAACATCCAAGAATGAAGAGAATGTTCTCCTTCATTTTGGAAGTCCATAATAAGAGGAAGGACCAAAGGTTGGTTTAGATGAAATTCTGACACAACCTTAGGAAGAAATTTAGGATGAGTCGAAGAACTACTTTGTCCCTATGGAACACAGTATACGGAGGGTCTGTGACCAGGGCATGTATCTCAGAGACCCTGCGGGCTGAGGTAATGGCCACTAGGAAGGCAGTCTTCCAGGTGAGAAATTTTAGCTCTAGGTAGCCAGAAGTTCGAAAGGTTTCTGAGTGAGCATGTCTAGCACAAGATTAATGTCCCAGGCTGCAACTGGATGTTTTGTAGGAGGTCTGGTATGCAGAATTCCTTTAAGAAATCTCTTAACCACAGGTAACTGAGCCAGTGTTAAGGAAAAAAACGGCTCATGATACGCTGAAATGGCACTAAGGTGAACTTTGACTGTAGAGTATTGTAGACCCGAATTTAAGAGGTCCAAGAGGTACTCAAAATCTTGTCTGGTGGGCAGGAAAAGGGATTCAAAGAGGACTTTGCACACACAGGCAGCACCTTCACTTGGCTGTGTAAGTTTTCCGAGTGGCTGGCTCTCCGGCAGCTAGAAGAATAGCTGAAACCCTTCGAGAGACATTGAACCGGTTTACTTCTACCTCTTCAGGAGCCAAGCGTGAAGGTGAAGCAATCTCAGGTTGGGATGGACCACCGGTCCCTGAGTCAAAAGGTTCATCTGCAGGGGAAGTGGTCTCGGAGGAACTGCCAACATATTGTTGAGTAGTGGAAACCACAGCTGTCGAGGCCAGAAGGGAGCAATGAGTATCATCTTGTCCCCCTGGGATTCGAACTTGAGGAGCACCCTCTGAATTAGAGGAAGAGGTGGAAAGGTGTAAAGAAAGCGTTTTGTCCACCGCAGCCTGAACGCATCCTGACAGAAAATGCCAGGCCCTGGATTTCTGGAGCAGAAGAGAGGCAGTTTTACGTCGAGTGGGGATGCAAAAAGGTCCAGGTCTGGAGTTCCCCACTCTTTTTATAATGACTGAACTATGGTTGAGTCGAGAGACCACTCGTGAGGATCTGTCTCTGTTCTGCTGAGACGGTCTGCCAGTTCGTTCTGTATTCCTGGTAGGTAGACCGCTTGAATTAGAGCCTTGTGCTCCAAGCACCATTTCCACACTCTCATCGCTTCCCTGCATAAGGGGTAAGAGTGAGCACCGCCCTGCTTGTTGATGTAGTACATCACTGCTTTGTTGTCCGTTTGAAGGAGAATGTTCTTGTGACAGAGAATGTCCTTCAATGCTCGGACCGCATAAAGGACGGCTCTCATTTCTAGGACATTTATGTGAAGCTGGGACTCGACCTGAGTCCACACACCTTGAGTGTGGAGAGCCTGACAGTGAGCCCCCCACCCCATTAGGGACGCATCTGTGGTGATGGAGATCTGATGGTCCAGAGGAGCAAAGGGACCCTTCCAGGAGATTGCTCTCTTGAGACCACCAGGTGAGTGACCTCTTTAAAGGTTCCGTCACTTTGATGGGATAGGACTGCGGGTGAGTGGTTGGGGAGCACTGAGTACTGAGCATCCACTGGGTGGTTCTCATGTGCAGACGTGCTAGGGGTACAGTGAACACTGAGGATGCCATGAGGCCTAGCATCCGTTGAATCGAGAGAGCTGGGACTGAGTTGTTGTCCCCGATGTGACGGGCCATTTGAAGGATATCGTTCCTTCTGTCTTCTGGAAGAAAAGCCTTCGCACAGGAGGTGTCTAGAAGAGTCCCTATAAAAAGAAGCCTCTGGGAGGGCTGCAACTGCGATTTCTTGAGGTTCAGCAGAACTCCCATGGACGTAAGGAAACGAGAGGTCATCTCTACGGCGTCCAGAGTTCCCTGCCTGGAAGGGCTTGCCAAAAGCCAATCGTCCAGATAAGGGAACACCTGTATCCCAACCTTTCTGAGGTACACTGCAAGAACTGCACAACACTTTGTAAAAACCCGCGGCGCCGAGGATAGCCCAAAGGGCAGGACTCTGAACTGATAATGTTGTCCCAGAGCCACAAACCTCAGGAATTTGTGATGCCTCGGGTGAACAGAAATGTGCTGGTAAGCATCCTGCATGTCTAGGGAGGCTAGCCAGTCGTGTTGATGAAGCAAAGCTAACAAGGTTCCCAGAGAAATCATTTTGAATTTTTCCTTTGGGAGAAATTTGTTTAGTTTTCTGAGATCCAAAATGGAGCGCATGCCCCAGACTTCTTTGGAACCAGAAAGTAATGGGAGTAGAACCCTGTGTTCCGTTGATGCAGCGGCACTACTTCTACTGCCCTGTTGTTCAGAAGGCCCTGAATCTCGGCGGCTAGAAAGTCTGACTGAAGGGTTGACAGCCTAGGTTGTCGTTTGGGAGGACGATCCGGAGGGGTCTCCACAAGATTGAGTGAATACCCCTCGCGAATTATCCGAAGGACCCATTTGTCTGAGGTTATGGACTTCCACTGGTTGTAGAAGTGCATCAGACGACCTCCCACCGGAGAGGAAAAGTCCACCTCGGGCAGCTGAGATGGGACTTGGGCCAGCAACTCATAAGGTGGTGCTGGGCGCTTTGGGCCCTTGTGCCTTCTGTTGTGTCTTCTTTTGAGGTTGGGCAGGTTGGTTTTGATGGAAACCTCCTCTGCCTCTGCCTCGAAAGGACTGACGGTTATGAAACTGACATTTATTGACACTCCCTCGAGAGGGGACAGGAGGGGGTCGAGCCAATTTAATGTCTGACCTAGTCTTTTGTGTAGCTTCTAGAGCTTGTTCTACCTGAGGACCGAAAAGATATGCACCATCAAAGGGCAACGCCATTACCTGCTGCTGCGCGTCATTCGTGAAGCCCGCAGTGCGCAGCCAGGAATGACGGCGGGTACAAATACCAGCAGCCGCTGAACGGGAAGCAGTGTCGAAAGCATCTATAGCTGCTTTAACCTGCTGGTTATTAGATTCGATACCTCTGGTAATGGTTTGAAGAAGCTCTGGCTTTGTATCCGATTCCGGTAGAGCTTCAACCATCTGCTTGATAGAGTGCCACAGGAATAGGATCCGCAAAGGCTTGAGATGCCAAATTGGGACGGTCCTTGGGGGCTGAATATTTCCTATCTATGGATTTAGCCACCGAAGGGGGTAAGAGCAGGATTATTCCATACCATTTGAGACAGCGTCTCGAAGGAAGGCTGAACCGAGGAGTCAAACCAGAGGGATCTCCGGGCATGAAGGTATTGGAGTCTTAACAATTTCCCAGGATCGATGTCTGTAGTCTGGAGAGAAAGAGTGGAACTCAAATTTTCAGCAGAGACTTAAAGGACAGGTCCTCGACCACAGGCTCTGTAGCAGTAATAGATCCTGTCCGTCACTTCATCACCCAACTGAAGGTCTGGTCAGGCTCAATGTCATCTCCTGACAGTCCAGGAGAGACTGTATGGACAGGAAAGGAATGAAAATCAGAAGAGGGAAGAAGGAAAAGAGTGAAAGGAGGAGTCCTGAAAAGCAGAGGAAGCCCGAGAGCCCGGTGCCGGGAGGCGCGGCTTTAGGAAACGGCCGAGGGACCACGTGGCACCGAAAATGACGCTGAGGGACCACATGGCTGGAGAAGCCACAAGGTGCCAAGGGATGGCACCCGAGAGCCGGTGCACGCGCCCGAGGACGGGCGCTGAGAAGCCGCGACGGTGCCGGCTGAAGGCCAGACGGGCGCCGAAAGCACAACACTGACACCGAGGGCTCAAAACAGCCCCAGACTCCGAAAACAGGTTTTGAAGGAAGAAGAGCAGGAGATAAGGGCATCAGTGTGGCCCCCTGCGCCGTAGCCATGTGAGGGGGGGGGGGGACACCTAAGCGCGGGGTCGACAGCACCGAAGAAGGTGCCGCATGACCAGAGAAGTCCAACCGCCCTACCTGGTCTCCCAATAAGCCCGAAGGCCCACGAGTGACCGAGCTAGGTAGCTGAACCAACCTCCGAGCCCATTGCTCCATAAGAGTGGCCCACTGATGAAACTGCTCATCTGAAGACCTACCTGCGGGCGGGGTAGGGCTCCGATGTCAAAGCCGTTGGCTACCAGAAGCAGAGGTTGGTGACCCCGAAGGAGGAGACTGGGAACTAGCCCCGATAACTGAACGTCTAAGCGCAGACATATCAGAGGGTGACCTCGAGTGATGCCTTCTCTTTTTTGACCTGTGGGCCGAAGAAGAGCTCGAGGCCGAACGGTGCCGAGAATGCAACCGTTTATTTTTATGCTTCTTGGGACCGCCATCCCCCGGCATTGACTGACTGTTGTCAGACCCCTTCCGAGAAGGCGGTGGACCGGACCCAGCCCGACTGACTGAATAGCTTACATACGAAGTCTCCCTATCGTCACCTGACCTGCTCATGGTCGAATCCGTCAAAGTAGGCTGAGACTTCTTTTATTTTTAAAATAAGAATAAACTTAAGCGATACTTATCGTAGATATTACTACAAAATAACAAAACTGAAAACTATGCTGCTAGTTTGAAGTTTGACTCCCAGCGGGCAAGCGACGTCGTCACTGAAGCGCACTCGACGGCGGGAAAAAAGGAACTGAGGCGGTTGGAGGGTCGACGCCGAGACAGTCATTACTGCGCGAGCTGAGGCTCACGGTGCTGTTCCTCGCGGCTCCATCTCTGGCGCCGACCCTCCAGCAAAAAGTTTGCTCCCGATGGTTCCTAGTGCCTCCGGCGCAGATCCCAATAGTGTGAATGAATGGTGGAGACTTATGTGCAGGAAGATTTGTGTTTGCTTACAAAGATGGTAGGCGAGCGCCCGTGGCGCTCGGGCTCCTCCTTCATAATACTTCTGGTGGAGCCAGATTAGGGCCTGTTATGTCTTTTTGGTTAAGATTTTTTTGTATTTGGTTTTGAGTTTGTAAAACCTGATCCGCTAGGGTCTGGTCTCCTTGCATGTGGGCGTCTTGTAAGAATTTAAGTTGCTCCTGTAACTCCCTGAGTCGGGCCTCATTTTGCTGCTTTTTCCTGGATGCATATGCTATTATGTGGCCTCACAAGACTGATTTTAGGGTATCAAGTAGTAGCTGGGAAGAGGCCTGGGGTGAAGAGTTCTCATGCAGGACTTCAGCGATTTTTTCCTCCAACAAAGTTTTAAAGGTTGGATCTCTTAATAAGGAAGGGTTAAAATGCTAAAAGGTATTCAAACATTCGTGGGGTATAGATAATTCCAAAGTAATCGGGGCATGATCTGAGAGATATATATTATGGATTTCTGCTTTATGTAGAGCTTCAATGTGTTCCCCACTTATACAGAAGTAGTCCAACCTTGATTAAAGTTTATGGGCATGGGAATAAAAGGAAAATTGGTGTTTAAAGGGATTTAGGTGATGCCAGGCAACAATCAGTCCCATATCCCGAAGCAAATGTTTAAGATGTTTCTGTCCCGAAGATAGAGATGAAGGTCTGTTGGATGAGGTATCCAGAGATGAGTTTAGTATACAATTCAGGTCCCCCCCCAGTATCAGAATTCCCTGCTTATGTAAGATAATAGTGTCTATAAGCTGTTGAATAGAGGAGGTATCGCTACCTGGCAGGATATAAGGGCTGCACACCATCAGTATTCACCCAGGTACTGTACCTGTTGCTATCGTCAGACGGCCTTCCTTGTCCACATACTGGCTTGTAACAACAAAGGGAAAGGTCTTAGGAATCAGGACAACTGCCCCCCTTTGTCTGCCATGCCTATAAGCCGATTCTACTACTTGGGTGAAGCCAAATTTTAACAGTTTCTGGTGTTCTGCTGAGGATAAATGTGTTTCCTGTAGTAACAGATCTGGTTTAAATTTCTTTAATGCTGTTAAGGTCCTCTTTCTTTGAATCGGTCCGGTCAGCCCGTGCACATGGAATATAATCTTAAATTGACGACTCATTGATCTAAAAGGGTGAAGAGGTCCTCTATGGAACTCTTGCCCACTTCCTCCTGGGAAAATAATTGTATGCCTACTAAGATATTGTTTCTAATAAAATAGTTCTATAGACAGAAGATTAATAATATAATTATAAAAGCTATAGCTTTTCCTCTCTTTGTACCTACAACTAGAAAAAAATAATAAAATAATTAGGCACTTAACCTTTAAAGCAAACCACCAAATCCTGTCCTTAAACCACGCATAAACTTTGAACGGTAAAGGCCAACTGGGCCTAACATCAGCACATCCAGTGTGGGAGGGTAAGGATATCTCCCCACTGTTGTGAATAAATAATAACATAATCAGACTTCCAATGGCCGAGAGGTCAACAAGGGCATCTCAGGCCATAGCGGAGACAAATTCCGTGATGAAGGATATCTGGTCCCAAAGTTAGGGATACTTCCCTCGGGGTTCACCTGACCCCAGAATCTAAAGGTGGGCAGGGGATGGGCAGTGAACCAAAAAAGGATTATTGGTAACCAAATTAAGAGGGAGAAACAGAAGAAAGAAAATCGTATAGGGGGTAAGTAGGAGAAAGGGTGCCGTAATTCCATAAGGGTGCACAGGTTCCCCATCTACCTCCCAAGCAACCCTGACTGTTCATTCAAAGGTGAAGGAATATTTAACTGAAAGAGCCATAACTCTCACTGCTCTTATTCATTAACTGAAATGGCCTCTCGGCCCCCCCGCAACACCCATCCCAGTCCCTCCCCAAGCACCCCTTGTCAGTCCTGAGAAAATAAGAGTCTATAGTGTTCATATACTGCAATCATATGTTCAGTTCACATAGATCTGGGTCAGTTAAAGAGCTCTCATTTCCCAAAAAAACAATCTCATCCACCTGAGGGTCTCCAACCAAAAGTCATGCAAGCAGCCCGAAGCCCCTGCGTGTCCCAGCCTCCCCCCCAGGCGGAGTGGGTATGCCACCTCACTCCGGCAGGGAGAGAAGACCAAGACTGCCCCCCCCCCCGGGGAGGTGAAGAAGAAGGGCAAGGCATCCCCCCACCCAAACTCCCCAGACATCTGCACCGGGGGCCAAAAATCCATGGCGGAGAAAGGCCCTGACGAGGCCTAGCCCAGCCGCTCAGCCCCTGCTGCTCAGCCATCAAGCCATGCTCACCAAGTTTATAGCAGGGAGAATACACCCCCTCATCAGATCCCCAAGTGTGTCAGAGGCCCCGGCAGCCACCGGACCCACTACCTTTTCCTCAGGACACTCCGAGTCCTGAGGGAAACCATCTTCTACCATGCCAATTACTATCTAAAGGGGGCCCAGTAGGTCAGAGACTGCAGAGGGCAGGATCAGTCAAGATCGTGCCGTCGCCACTGCTACAGTTTCAGATCAGTAGCTTTAGCCTCACAGCAGGACCGAGTGGGAAGCCTATTCCAATCTGCAATACAACCCTATTTAACAGGTATATCAAGATTGTGGGACTCATGCATCTGGGTCCGGCTCTCCGGGCCATGGCGCACCTCCGCCCACTTAAGATTCTCAGGGTAAGGAAGATTAGTCAACATCAAGAGAAGGTCGAGTGCGGGGGTCTCCCTATTTAACGGAAAAGTTCCTCCCCCGCTATCTCTACCCATCCCCTGCCTAGCTGCCTTCAAGCACCTGCTATGACTCCCCAGAAGCCAATTCTTAACTCTGAGGTAGTCCATCGCCACCAAGGCCCCGCCGCATCAGTTATGTATTAATCTTTCAGCGAGAGAGGAGAGTCAAAGCAGCAAATGAGGCCAAGGAACTAGGGGCAGAACCACCAAACCCGCCTGCCAGAATCTCCCTCCCACCAAAGAAAAGACCCACGGTGCAGGGCAGCAGAGCCCAGGCAGAAGAAAATCCCCCACGGAAGAGGCAGGCCCGTTGGCACCCCGGGCCATCAGTCTACTCAATGTGACTACTGTAACATTGTGGATGTGGTCGTTTTAGGTCTCTTGGGCAGAAAACTGCTGCAATCGTTTATTTATTTATTTTTTTTTATATATACTTGTTTATTGATCAATTCCATAGTACACACAACTTCTATAGAATATATTTCAGATTCCATACATCTGACATTTCAACATTTTCTTATTTCATAAAACATTAATAAGAACAGATACTATTGCATAAAGTTAAAACTTGGTACAACCAATGCAGAACATGTAGGGAGAATAAACAATTATTTAAACAGGTAATGTCATGCCCAGTATAGGAAGTAGGGTAAGAAAAGTGAGGAAAAGGGGAGGGGGGTGGGGAGACGATGGTTGCTAAATCAGAATAGAGAATAATAATCAACTGATTACTGTACTTTGTCTTTATAGATATCCCACCTGTTCCATCAGTTACACAAGTATTCTTTTTGACGATTTACAGCAAAAGTTATTCTTTCCATTTTATAAATCTGGGATATTATTTCTAGCCAGTCCTGAGTCGTTGGCGTGACCTGCTGGAGCCACTTTTTTAGTTACAGCTTTCAAAGCTGCTATTGTAAGAACTGCCCATAAATAATGCCTTTCTTTACCTTTAATTTCAGCTGGGTATAGCCCCAATATCAAATGTTCAGACCCACTTCAGATGCTAGCCCAAATAAATCCTTCAAATGGGAAATGATCAGGTTCCAAAACCCTCAGACCTTAGTACAGTGCCAGAATATATGTGCCTGGTCAGCATCCATGGCTCTACAGCATCTCCAACAGGATGCCCCTGGCTGAGAACCCACCTTAAATAGTTTGTAGGGGGTATAGAAATACCGGATTCTGACCTTCCAAGCGTATTCCCACCAGCATGGTGATGAGGTGGTTTTCCAAATGTTTCTGAAAATTTTGATCCAATCAAAAGAGCTCAGTGTTAGGCCTAGCTCCACCTCCCACTTCCTATGAATTTGTTGTATATTATGAGCTTTGTCAGCAATTAAGTTCCAGTATAAGATGGTGATTGCCCCTTTACCATGAGTGCCCTTCCAGATTGTCTCAAAGGCCATGGGAAAGGGTCTCTCATCCTGCCAGCTCAGTATCTGGCGTGTTTTATTTTGGACATGATCCCTAATCTGATAGTATTATATGCAGTCTGCTGGTTTCCACTTGGCACTGCTTCTGATTACCTCAAATGATAGCATATCCTCCCCCTTAAGTACCTGCCAGGGGGCACACAAAAAACACCACCATCTGTATTTCCACATATTTTCAGCCGTGAATCCTTTCCTAGTGCCCTGAACCCAATCCTGTAGTGTTGTGGGAACTGCATAGAACTGGTAGCCCTCAGGATTTATTTGGGATGAGGGATTAAATATGACTGCTGATAGGGGTACCTTAGTTTTGTTTGTAGTTTGCATCTGCTTTCAGTGGGGGTTGTAGTTGGGGTGTGTCTAGAGTAGGGGCCATCCTCATCTGAGCTGCTAGCCAGTAGTCCTGTAAACCGGGGTAGGCCCTACCTCCCTCTTGTCTGGGCAGTAGGAGGGTTTTCCTAGAAACCCTCAGACGAGAGTGTGCCCAAAGAAAAGTCATTATCTTTTTCTGCCAGGCCGCCATGTCTCTCTGGGGAATTGGGCCAGGGACAGCTTGAAATAAGTAGAGAAACTGGAGAAGAATATTTGTTTTGAAGGTTTACAACCTCCAGCAGAAGGGTAAATGTAAAAGATTTCATCTTTGCAAGTCAGCCCATATTGCCCTAAGGAGGGGAAGGTAAGTGTCTTTATAAAGATTATGTGGTAATTTTTGCCCAGTTGGACTCCCAAATATTTAATATCCGTGCAGTCCCACTTTATTAGATATTTAACTATTAAGTCCGCAGGTATCTGGGATGTCAGGGCCAACACCTTACTCTTGGTCCAGTTTAATCTATACCCTGACAGTCGAGGAAACGTTTCTATCTGGTCAAAGACTGCAGTCAGTGACTTCTCAGGATTTGTTAGGTATAACAAAATATCATCCGCATATACTGCGATTCTATGACAGGTGGTACCACAGGTCACCCCTCCTATCTCTGCATTCAATCTTATTCTCTGAGCTAATGGCTCAATATACAGAGCGAAAAGAAGAGATGACAAGGAGCACCCCTGCCTGGTGCCCCTAGTAAGCCCAAAGGATTGAGATATATAGCCATTCGTCCTGACATACGCTGTTGGACTGGCATACATCTTTGCTATAAATTGACAGAACAGGGTGGGGAATCCAAAGTTGGCAAGGGAACCCTGAAGAAAAGCCCAGGAAACCTGGTCAAAATCTTTCTCAGCATCCAGACTCATTATATATGCTGGCTGAGCTGAGCTCTGTAGATGTTCTATGATGTTAACCGATCTCCTAATATTATCCATTGTCTGTCTCCCTGGAACTAAACCCACCTGATCCTCATGAATGAGACCAAGAAGGATCCACTCTACCCTCCTGGCCAAGATACTTGTCATGACCTTATAGTCCATGTTCAGGATAGAGATGGGGCAGTAGGATGAACAATTGGTGGTATCCCCAGCCAGCTTCGGAATGACAGATACTCCTCAGTGTGGACATAACTATACACCCGGCATAACAAAGGGATAACATCTTCCTTGAATTGTTTAAAGAATTCACGTGGTAGCCCATCAGATCCTGGACACTTATCAGTTTTAAGTCTCTTAATTTCTGCTACGATCTCCCCTTCTGAAAAGGGTAGAACCAAGGCCTCTCCCTGCAACTGTGATAAGTGCGGGAGCTGCAGAGGCTTTAAAGATTCCTGAATTTCCTGTTTAGTAGGGGTGGGCCCACCACTATAAAGCCTCTCATAATATAACCTAAAAGCTTCAGCTATTCCTTCAGTGGTATGTTGCAAAGTATGCTTAACTGGGTCCCTAAATTTAGGAATAGTGGCTCTTGTCTTATACTGGCGTAAGTAAATCAATTGCTGTTCCACGTGATAATCCACTATTTTTAAAAATTCCTCTTGCAGCTTTACCAGCTGCTTCCCTCTCTATCAATTTTTTGCTGGTGCTGCAATTATAGGTCTTGTATCTGATCCTGTAGGTCTCTATGGCTCTGTTCCCTTTGTTTCTTGAATCTAGCTGAGATTTCAATGAATCTCCCCCTTATCATGGCTTTCACCATGTCCCATAGAATTCCAGGGGATATATCCGGGTGTTGATTTAGTTGTACTGCTTGCTCAATTGTCTGTTTAATTATTTCTTGTATTTCCTCATTTTGCAAGACAGAGACATTAAGTCTCCAAAAGGAAGAGTGTTTAGGGGAACCCACTGCCAGCTTTAAGAAAATAGGGGAATGGTCTGACAAGGCCCCGACCCCTATTTCAGAGGATTTACATATTCCCATTGATTCCTTAAGTGTAAGAAAATAATCTAGTCTACAGAAGTTTTGGTGTGGGTATGAAAAGAATGTATATTGTCTGGCACTTTTTATTCAGCTGGCACCATATATCAATCAAGCCTAGCACTCCTAACTGCTTCGCTACCTTTCTAGCTACCCCATTTTCCCACCTTGTTGTTGGGATCGAGGAATCAAGAGTAGGACTAAGTCTTAAATTCAACTCCCCTCCAATAACTAGGTGTCCCTCAGCCCAATCTATGACTTTAAGAAAAAAATCCTGATAAAAAAAGAGTAATCTGTGCTGGGTGGGGCATATATTGAATCCAGGGTACTCAAAGAGCCGTTAAAACGACCCTTAATCACTACAAATCTACCTTCTTTATCTGTTAAAGAGTCCTTTAATTCAAAGTGGGTCTTATGGGGAACCAAAATCGCTGTACCCAGCCTACGGCCTTTCCCATATGCGGATGAGACAACTTTCTTGTAACCAAACTTAGACAATTTGTTATGTTTTTGACTCATATGCATCTCTTGCAACAACATGAAGGATGCCCCAGATTTCCGTAGGAAAGACATTACCTGGCTCCTTTTAATGGGGTGGACTAGGCCGTTTACATTATAAGACAGTACCAATGTGTCTGATCTATCCATAAGCATTAAATACAGTATCTAGGCTGCATACTGTTATTCTATAACTTGAAGGTTCAGTATCACCAGAAATCCCCCTAGAACAAGAATAAGGGATGACAAAATAGTTTTCTCCCTTAAAGAACACATAAAAAAACTGCTCAAATCTGAGAACTTTTTAAAACACGTAACAAATAGAGAACATTCAATTTCCAAATGTGGAGCTCTACCAAGCCCTTAGTAGATCTCTATCTGCCTGATTTCCCACACCTAAAAAGGGAAGGTCACCAGACTCAGGAGATGAGGCCTAAGCCCCTTGCCACTTAATAAGTAGCTCTCCCACCGAGCCCAAGGTGGTCAGAAATGGCTCTAAAGCTGATTAATCAGTGAATATGTGACATCAGTCAGGTGTAAAGGCTGAAGAATTCAACCTAAGTGTTAAGGCAGCTGTCAGTACTGTGCCAGCGGCAGGTGCCAACTGAGAGAGAGTCCCTCTGTATCAATACCCCCCTCCCCCCAGAGCCCAATATATTTCACTACAGCTAAAAAGAAACATCCATGAGCTATCAAAAGCACCATTAACTAGCTCAGTTAAGGCATTATATGGCAATATGTAAACCCCAATTAAAACGTATGCCAGAAACAGAACTATAAAGTGTCTAAATACTGTAAAAAAATCATCATAAGAGAGGGAAGTGACGAAAGTCCCCTGCTAATTGTCTCTGCAAATTCAAGTATTTCCACTCTTAGGTGAACATGAGGTTTGAGATTCAGATTACTACTGTACAACTTACAGGAGAGTGCACTCACTGCAAAACAACTGTGAAGCTCTTCCATAACAGACTCACCCACTTCTCGGAGTGTGAGGAGAGGAAAGTTCCTGTTCAGTCCTGGGTATCCACAGTGCGTGATCTTTTTCTGTCTTGTGCTTTCTGTAGGGCTGATCAAATTGCACTTATAGGCACGAGTGATGATGTGAGGAAGCCGTGACCTCTCTTCTTTTTGCTCAAGACTACCAGACAATCAGAGTGGCCTCATGGGTCATGCTGGGAATCTGAACTCGGCGAGGTATTTTCCCGGGCCTCCAATAGGCCCTTTGCGACCAAGTCCTTCCTTGCTTCCTCGGGGTACTCACAGGTTTTAACCTCTTCTGACCAGAAAACCTGAAGGCGAGCAGGGTAAGGGGTGCTGAAATGGATGTTCTTTGCCCTGAAAATGTTCAGCAATTTCACGTACCGTAGACCTTTGTTTCCGCACTTTGGGGGCAGGGGGTGCAGTAATCATGGTCAAAGTACAGACTACTTGACATATATTTCACTTCTTTCTGCTGCCATGCTTTCATTAAGATTTCCTCCTTCACCCTGAAACTACTGAATTTTATAATAATCGAACGGTGCTTGGCATCCAGAGGAGGCTTGGGTTGGAGCACTCTATGGGCATGTTCTATGCCGAGTTGATATCCAGAGGGCAGTTGTAGGACATCGGTTACTAAGTCTGCCATGAACCCAGACATTCAGCTGGTCTCTGCTCCCTCTTGGAGACCATGTATACGGATGCTTTCTCGCCTTGAGTGACCCTCTGGATCTGTGCATTTTTGTTGCAGTTTTTCAGTATGTTGGAGAAGGACCTGAAGTACTAGGCCCAGTTTAGTTGTTTCATCCTCTGTAGCTCCGACTCTTTCTTCCACCTCTCTGACTCTCTTCTCTAGGCCAGTGACATTTTGGTTTAATTGTCGGAATTCTGCCTTAATCTCTGCTCGCATTTCTTTAAGCTCCTGAAATAGCTTTTTAAATCTGGAGTGCGTGAGATGGTCGTATTCATCCTCCGTGCTGGCCGTGCTCGTGGGGGAGGGCTCTGACTGCTCTTTCTGGTTTGTGGTTTTATTCCAGGTGCATCATGCCCCCTCAGGGCTGTTTTCATTCTGGATCTGCTCTGGTGATCATTATTGCGTTGCATATTTGCCATTTTTACAACTCTGGCACTTTTGAAGAGTAGTTTTAAAACTTTTAAGACTCTTGGGGATGAAGCTGCATCTAGTGAGCTGCCGCTGGGTCCGTGACATCACCAGAAGTCCTTGCAATAGTTTCTTAATTGAGTCCAAGGTCGATTGCTGCTCTCTCAGGGCCTGTGTAGAAGTATTTCCCACGGAGTGCCCTAATGTAGATCACTGAGGTAGTGCTACCAGAGTTGGAATGGTGACATCTCTCTTCTTTAGGTCTTCCAATGCTTCCAGTCCTGTACCATAGGTTTGTTGTCCCACTGGATATTGCACTACCAGTACTGCTGGATAGGGTGTACAAAATTTTAACTTGTTCTGGCGGAGGATAGGAAATAAGGGAATGTATTCCTGCTGGCATCTCATTTTGTCTGGAGCATAGTTGTGTCAATAAAAATCCTGGAGGTCCAATAAAAAAACTTTACCCTGGGCCCCTGCCTTTCTCAAAAGTAGTTCCTTCGTTTGGTAGCGGAGAAAGCTACGGTCCTTATTTGCCATCAACTTCTATGATTTTATGTTTCTAAAGTGGACAATGATGGATCTAGGGTGTGCATCTGGACTTGAAGGCTTAGGTCCATGGGCCTGATGTGCACGTTCAATCTCAATTTGGAAATTCAGATCTAAGGTGAGGGAAGTGCGAAGGAGGTTCTCAATAAAATCTTGCATATCATTGCCTTCACTGTTTTCCGATACAGAATATATACGAAGGTTACGACATCTATGTCTATTTTCCGCATCCTCTTGGCTGTCTGTGGAGAGTTGGCAGACTTGTATAATTTGCACCACAGTGGTCTGCAACTGAGAGACGCAAGTGGCTTGTTCTACTGATTCCTTTTCAACCAACGCCATTTTTGATTGCAGTGTTGTGACCTTGGTCCAAAGTGAGTCTTTGAGTGTCTTTAAAAGAGTGGAACTCCTCTTTGAAATTCTGGAGTTCAGATAAGATTCTGTCCAGCTTGTTGTTCATTTTATTTTGCTTTTTGGAGCCTGAGTTACCCGATCTTGAAGTAGGAAGTTGTGATGAGCGCCGTGAGCGGACTGAGGCCTTAGAGTCAGATACTTCAAGGTCTGAGCCATCATCCTCTTCAGCGAGAAAGTACAGTTACGTAAGAACTTACCGTAACAGTAGATCTTCGAGAGAGGCTCTTGCAGTAGGTACTTACCAGTAGGATTAAACTGGCAGGCGTCAGGACCCCATGGAAAATCTTCTAGCTACCAGTTCCTGGCAGGTACCCCCCCATGGCATCAGCTGACTGACATTAGCGGACGTCTGGTAAAAGGGGTGGTCCCACACCCGCCCTCCAGTTCTCCAACCGGAGGCCAAAAGGCGTGGCAGGAGACAGGAAACAAAGTCCCTAAGAAAAGGAGGGCAGAAACTCAGGGGGGTGGAGGGAGAGAAAGCAGTACCTACTGCAAGAGCATCTCTCAAAGGTCTACTGTTACAGTAACTTCTTACGTAACTGTACTATCTTACTTCGAGAAGGCTCCTGCAGCAGGTACAAACCAGTAGGACTGAGTCCCAAGCAGGTCTGAACAAAGAAGCCAGGGAGGAGGACAATGTAAAACTGTCCACAGAAGTCCTGGCAGGGGACGTCTCATGACAGGATACCCTTCAGGGCCACCAGAAAAAAACCCGCTCTGCGGCGGGAGGCAACAACCAAGCTGTAGTGCGTGGTAAAGGTATGGACGGAGGTCCAAGTAGCGGCAGCACAAATCTCTGCTGTTGAGATGCCTCTGAAACATGTGGCCGAGGCCGCCATGCCTCTAGTAGAGTACCCCTTCACCTGGACTGGAAGGCGCTTGTCGTATTTGTTGTAACAGAAGGTAATACAATTGGCCAAGCATTTGGAGAGACACTGTTTAGAAACAGGGTGACTCTCCTTCTTTGTAGCAAAGGAAACGAACACCTGGTCCATTTTCCTGAGATCCTTAGTTTGTTTTTTGTAATACCTCAAGATTCTGTGCACATCCAAGGTATGGAGGAGGTGCTCTCCCCGGTTGGAATATTCCGGGAAAAAGACCGGAAGGTCAATCGACTGATTGAGTGTGGATTCCGCTAACACCTTGGGGAAGAACTTAGGGTTAGTCCTCATGGCCACTCGGTCCCTATGAAAAAACATATAGGGAATTCGGCACATCAAGGCCTGGAGCTCAGAGATCCTCCGAGTGGAAGTGATAGCCACAAGGAAATGGAAATTACGTACTTACCGTAACTGTTGATGTTCTTGGACAGTCTCCATCACTCATTCACACTAGTGGGATAGCGCCAGAGGTGCTAGGACCAAGTGGGAGCCAAACATTTTCAGAAGTGTCGGCACCGAGACAGGACCATGCATGCGTGGCACCACGAGACTAGCTCGCGCCTGTGTAGGCTATCTCGGCGTCGACCCTCCAATCGCCTCAGTACCTTTTTGACCGAGGAGATGCAGCGTAACTAATGAAATAACTTATCTTGTCTTTCTGGGCCTGAGAAGGCCCAGATGGCCTTTGCCAGAAAGGTCAAAGAACAATGTCTTCACAGCCTGAACCATAGGACTATGAAGACCAGGAAAGAAAATGAGTGAACCCAGGGGATGGTGGGTGGGCATGCGAATGAGTGATGGAGACTGTCCAAGAAGATCAACAATTATGGCAAGTATGTAATTTCCATATCTTCCTGGACTAAGTCTCCATCACTCATTCACACTAGTGGGAGAGTACCGAGCTAAAACAACAATCCTGAGTAGGGTGGCAGGGGATAGGGTTCACTTAGAAAGGACAGCCGAGGACTGTCCTGCTAATAAAAAGAGCGGTCTTGGAAAGAGCATCTAGAACATAGTGCTTACAAGATAAGCTGTTGAGTTGTAACTCACCACTTCGCAGACGACTGCAATGGACACAAAATGAAACTTTGCCAGAAAGCCGCAACCACTCTAGGAGAGCAGCGATAACCTGGCCACACAGTTTAGTATAGGGCCAAAAATAATAGTGTCAAAGACATATATTAACCTAACGTAAAAAGGCCTCAGGGACTGAAAAAGCCGGGGATAAAGTCTACTGGTTCATGGAGACCGAAAAGCGCAGATGGAAACCCCCCACTACCAAGTATGGCTGACCTGCGAACAACAGGTCTAGGAGCACTCGAATCCCTAACCTGGTGAACAAAAGAAGGTCCCGGTGGGGTTAGCCCATCAAGGAGAATGGTTTTCACCTAGTCACTGAAACCTTCGTGATGGAAGGCCAAAGTACAATTTAGAAGCCTCTTATGGTGGTCTAGTAGAACCAGATCCTAACCATTTTATGTTCCAAAAGGAATCATCCTGCCCCTGTGTGTACAACTGTAGTAGCAGTCTCTGAACTCAGGGAAGAGAGGAAAAGTGTACAAGAGGACGTGTCTACTGCGGAAAAACATTCTGACAGAAAAAAAAAACACGGGCTGGATTTGTAAGGCAAATAGATGCAGATGTGAGTCGAGGAGGGATGCAGCAGGACCAAGTTAGGGCTAACCACTCATTGAAAGTGACTGAATAACGGCAGAAGTGACTAAATGCAGTGAGGCACTACTCACTCCGGCCTCCCTGAAGGGAGTAGGAAATGACTCTAGTTTGTTTGCTGAAAAACAAACATCACAGCTCCGTCACACATTCGGAGAAGACAGTTTCATGAACAACTGGCACGGAACCAGAGCGCAGGAACCGAAGGTGTGAATATTTGAGAAGCCATCAAAAAGAAAACCTACTTGACCTAAGGTCAAGAAAGGAGTATGTTGTCTGTTAAGTGGAAGCAAGCAAGAAAGCAGGAATCCGAGTTCCGACTCGCTGGAGAGTCACATCTGCTGCTGCGAGGCTCTGCTCAAGAGATGAAGCCTGATAAAAAAGAGGGATTAACAGACTGGGCAGTCGCCTAGGTCTAGGAAATGTCTCTGAAGAAAATAAACCTCTCTTGGAAAAGAGAAGACCCATACCACCGCTGGATCAGACTCCCCTTAGGGTTAGAAGTCAGGTACTCTTTACCGTATTCTAGAGACAAGCACCTCAGAGGACTGAGGCAGAACCTGACCAGATCCAAAAGGGTGGTATTGGGTGATTTCAGCTAGGCCCTGTGTTGTGCTAAATTTTCTCTCTCTTTTTTTTTTTTAACCATTAGTCCGAGCCTAACAAGGCTTTCAGGCTGCTATTTCGCAAGGATTGCCTGACACAAAAATCACGAAGATATCCTCCATCTGAGGTGTTAAACACCTCTGCTGAAGAAGCCACCAAAGGGGCAATATCACAAGGGGCTATATACCCCTATCAAAGGAGCGGAAGAGCCTGAGCGGCTCCCGACCATTAAATTAGAATGTTCCACAGACAGTAATTGTCTTGACGACTGAAAAAGTCTAGACACAGAAGTGTATGGTCCACGGATGCAGTCTGAAATACTATAGTGGACCCCCTCACTGAGGAACTACTGAAAAGATCTTCCATCACGGACTCTGATGATAGAGAGGATGTGCCCTTCAGTATATAAAATGAGTCATCCGCTGTAGTACTGACCAGAAGGGCAGGGAAAGACTCATTTAGATGTACTTCTACCCCAGAAGGACTCCCTAAGAGAGGTCTACGATAGAGCCACTAGAGACTCCGCCACCAGGAAGGATGTCGAGGAGCTTGGTACCACATAGGCAGCCGAGAAAGTGCTGAGCGGAATGAGAGATTCCGCTGGCAGAACAGTACAGCAGAGTTCCATCAGCAGAAAACCGCTGGATGTCACAAGATCCCACGCAGGCTGCCACTCACTAAGATGTGTGATAAAATAATCTGAAGAACAGGACTTCATTCTGCGGAAAACATCCTGCCACAAGTTCTGTGGAGAAGAAGTCTGTAGAAGGAAAATGTGTCACTAGTTCTGCCAGACAGCACCCACTAGCACCCCTGCGGTACCAGTATCACTCGTGGCACAGGAGGGCACCAAGCAGTACCTATGCCAACCTCGGCGATATCCGAAGGCACCCATGGCGGTACCTGCAGGCACCACCGGCACCCATGCAGCAATGGCAACTGAGGCACCTCCGGCACCCATGGCAAGAATGTCACCCGAGGGCACCAGTGGCACCCATGGCACCACCCACGGCACCCACGGGTGCTCGACATTACCCATGGGTGCTTGGCACCACCCGCAGGTGCTCGGCGCCACCCGTGAGACACCCGAGTTACCACCAGCGGCACCGGCAACCAACGGCAGCAACAACAGCACCCACGGTGCCGCACAGAGCAATGGCGCCAACCCATGGCGCCGACCCACGGCACTGACCAACGGTGTCAACCAAGGCACAGAGGCACGGTGCTGAGCAAGGCACCGAGGCAAGGCGCCGACCAAGGCACCGAGCCACAGCGCCGAAGGAAAATGCCAATGGAAATCCTGAGAAGAAGGGGAGAAGGAAAAAGGCGGTGTACGTGCCGGCCCCTGCATGGAAAAGGGAGAGGGGGGTAAGCATGAGGGGTCAATACGATGGCGATGGCACTAAGAGGGCACTGCAATCATCCTGATCCAATTGGCCTGGCTCCGGTCCAACAGCTCCGAGGCCCAGAGGCCCCGAAATCAGTAACGCAGCCAGGAAAACTGGAAGAAGTCAAACCCCCTGCTCCACAGAAGCAGCCCAGAGGTAAAACTGCTCACCGGAGCGCCAACGAGGACAGAGATGAAGTCCAGAGTCGAGAATACGGCCATTAGGAGAGGGGCCAGGGGGAACCCACCAAAGTCGGTTCAGGCCTATCGCCCCTCCCGATGAGCAATCCTCGTGTAAACGTACCAAAGGGCAACCCTGAGTGGCACCAATTCTTCTTCCCCCAACAAGGAAGAAGAGCTCGAGGTTAAGCGGAGCCGGATCCCAGGAACCACTAGATCTGTGCTTCAGTGGACTGTCCCCCCGAAACACAGGACAGTCTGTAGTTGGACCCCCCCTCCCGGTTTATCAAGGGCGGCGGACCGGACACAGCCCCTCTGACATAACAACTTTCAAATGAAGTCTTCCTACCATCACCTCTACTGTCTAAGGATGACTCCGTTGATGGCAGGAAAGAATTTTTTTTCTTCTTCGATATAATTTTCTTTTCTTGCTCGTAAAATAAGAAATTACTACTAAAATGTTAAATTAAACGCTAAAAGCTGCTGTCGTATAGACGAAAACTTTGACTCCGGCAGACGAGCAACGTCGACATCCAAGCGCACTCGACGGCGGGAGAAAAGGAACAGAGGCGGTTGGAGGGTCGACGCCAAGATGGCCTACACCGGCACAAGCTAGTCTTATGGTGCCATGCATGCGTGGTTCTGTCTCGGCACCGACCCTTCTAAAAATGTTTGGCTCCCGCTTGGTCCTAGCACCTCCAGTGCTATCCCACTTGTGTGAATGAGTGATGGAGACTTAGTCCAGGAAGATCAAGGTCTTCCAAGACAAAAATTGCAAATCTGCCTCCACGGCTGGCTCAAAGGGAGGCAGCGTGAGTTTATCCAGGATAAAGTTAAGATCCCACAGGGCCAGGGGGGCGGATTGCAAATGGGAGGCTTCAAATGAAGGACTCCCTTAAGGAAAGTCTTGGAGACCTGAAGTTGGGCCACCGACTTGTCTCCCAGAGGAAGGTGATAGGCTGAAATGGCGGAAAGGTGTATCTTGAGGGAGGAGTAACTGAGACCTAGGTCAAACAGGTCAAACAGGTACTTGAGGTAGTCCAGAATCCTAGCCACAGGGCAGGAAAAGGGCTCCAGAGACTGGGATTCAGCCCAGATCGAGAAGTGCTTCCACTTCATGGCATAGGTAGATCTGGTGGAAGGTTTCCTAGCCTCCACTAAGATGTGGGCTACCTCTGGAGAAACCTCATAGCGGGAAGCCGCTAAGTCTGCAGGAGCCAGGCATGCAGATGAAGGGACTTGAGACCTGGGTGCACCAGGGTCCCTTGATCTTGGGTCAACACATCCTGAGACAGAGGGAGGGGAAGAGCCGGCTGCTTGGAAAGCTGGTGTAGAAGAGAAAACCAGGCTTGTCTTGGCCCAAGAGGGGGCGATGAGAATCATTCTTGCGCCCTCCACCCTGAGTTTGTGAAGAACTCTGGGGATCAACAGAACTGGTTGGAAGGCATAAACAAACCTGCCTTTCCAGGACAGAGACAGCGCATCCTGCCAAAAAACATCTCGTCCTGGAGTGAGCGAGCAAAAGAAGGGAAGCTTGGCATTGGATGGGGATGCGAACAGATCTATCTGAGAAATTCCCCAGTGGGAGAACAGATCATTTGCGACATCTTGTTTTAACTCCCACTCATGAGCACTCGCCGACGAATGGCTGAGGGCATCCGCCAAGGAATTTTGAGCTCCTGGGACATGGAGTACTGTCAGATAAAGACAGAGAAGAACCGCTCTTTCCCAGACCCGCATGGCCTCCCAACAAAGCGGGTAGGGTCCCCCCCAACCTCGTTTGTTGATGTACCAGACAACACACACGTTGTCTGAATGTACCATCGGGGGCCCAGAGGAATGAGAGACTAAAAGACCTGAATGGCATACAGAACTGCCCTCATCTGGAGCATGTTGATGCGCAGATGAGCCTCCCCTGGAGACAAGTTCCCCTGGGTCCTGTCGGACCCGAAATGGGCCCCCTACCCAGTCCCCCATGCATCCATTGTCTGGTTCTGAGAGGGGAGCTCGGAGCAAAAGGACATTCCCCAAGACAGGTTCTCCGGTAAAACACTGGCTGAACAACAGGGCACAGAGAGTAACAGTAAATGGAGTCCACAGTGAAGAAAGGGGGGTTACTAGTCGGGTACCGCAGGGTTCAGTACTAGGGTCGGTTCTTTTTAATTTCTTTATAAGTGACATTGCAGAGGGACTGGAAGGAAAAGTATGTCTCTTTCCAGATGACACGAAGATCTGCAACAGGGTTGACACGCAAGGTGGGGTGGAAAGGATGAAAAGGGACTTGGCAAGGTTGGAGGAAAGGTCAAATGTATGGCAGCTTAGATTCAATGCTAAGAAGTGCAAAGTAATGCACCTGGGAAACAAAAACCCAGAGGAAGAGTACACAGTGTGGGTGAGATACTGACAACAACAAAAATGGAAAGGGACCTGGGGGTAGTCATATCAGATGACCTAAAGGTGGGCCAGCAATGTGAGAAGGCAGACAGGAGGGCTGGGGGGATACTAGGAATGCATAGGGAGAGGCATCACCAGTAGAAAACAGGAAGTTGTTGGCCCTCTGTACAGACAGTTGGTAAGACCACATCTGGAGTACTATGTACAGTTCTGAAGACCCCATCTCTGCAAAGACATAGACAGGGTGGAGGCTGTCCAGAGGAGGGTAACCAAAATGGTGCAGGGTCTGCACCAGAAGACATATGAAGAAAGACTAAAGGAGCTTAAGATATATAGCCTCGAGGAAGGGGGGGGCATGATAGAAACTTTCAACTACCTCAAGGGAATCGACAAAGTCCAGGAGGGTAGCATCTTTCAGAAAAAGAGATGTGCAAGAACAAGGGGGCACAATTTGAAGATAGAGGGGGGACGGCTCAGAGGTAATGTAAGGAAGTATTTCTTCACAGAGAGGGTTGTAGATGCATGATACAGCCTTCCTGAGGAGGTTGTAGAGTCAAAAACAGTGGGGGAATTCAAGAATACATGGAACAGACATAAGGCAATGCTAGTGGGGGGTAGGAGGAAGTAGGCTGTTGGTTAACTAGGATCTGCAGCTTATCCGTTAGGTAGGGAAATGGGCAGACTAGGTGGGCCAAGCGGTCCTTATCTACCATCAGATTCTATGTTTCTATGTAACCACCACTGGAGATCTCTGATCATGGGGAGATAAGCATATTGCATGTCCAGGGTGCAGAGCCACAGGCCTGCTCTTAGGAGAAGCAGAAGACTCGGAAAGGAGAGCATTCTGAATCTTTTGTAGGCAACCAGAAGGCTGAGAGAATGGAGGTCTACAATGGGCCTCAGATCGACTGTCTTCTTGGGCACCAAGAAGAAGTGGGAATAATAGCCCATCCCGCTGAACTGAGGAAGGATGGGTTCCTTCAGTGGAAGAGCATTTATCTCCTCCCAAACCAGAGGGATGTGGTTTGGCGGGTAAGAAGAACAGGGAGGTGGTCTGTGTGGGGTCTGAGAGAACTCTATAGAGTGTCCTTGATAAATCAGCTGGAGCACCCAAGAGTCCGTCATTATCCTCTCCCATTCCGGTAGGTGGCGACAGAATTGACGACCCACCGGCTCCTCTGGAAGGGGTTCCAGACAGAGAGTGAGAGGCAATGAGTCAGGAAGTGGAAGGCAAGGCAGCAGCTGGAGCTCTGGCAGCTCTACGGACCTTGGGGGGGGGGAGCTTTAGCTGCAGAGGTAGCCCCTTGTTTGTTCTGGCGACGGAGCTGCCCCTGTCTGCATTGCCTTTTGGCTTGCCTACAAAAAGGCAGCTTTTGGCCCTGAGGTTTGTAGTACATAGACTGGACAGACCACAGAGCTTGACCTTTGTCCTGCAAGTCAGTGATAATGTCTTTCATATCCCCACCGAACAGGACTAACCCTCTAAAGGGGGCATCCATAATGGCTGACTGAACCTCAGAAGCCAAGCCTGAGAGCCGAAGCCAAGAGTGCCTGTGAAGGCCAATAGCAAAGGCAGAGGTACGTCCCTCTGAATCCACCGCATCATATGTGGTGCTACGTGGATCTGGCTGAATGAACCAACTCATCCAGTTCCTTCTTGACGGAGGAGTCTGGGAGAGAATCTATTTTGGAGAAGAGCTGTCCCAAGATAGATTTTTGATAATCCCCCATGTGGCCAACATAATTAAAGGGCTCGCATCCCCAGGGTGGAGGAAGAAAATATCTTCCTACCATACTGATCCATGGTCTTAGACTCCTTATCTGGAGGGACAGAGCTGAGATGCTTGGGGTTGGCAGTCCTGTCATAGGCAGCACTGATCACCACTGGATCAGCCTTGGGTTGAAGACTTAAAAAGCCCTTGCCCTCTGGGGATTGGTACAATCTCTCTGCCTTCCGTGCCAAGGTAGCTAAAGAGGATGATTGGTTCCAGATTGTAGACACTAGATCCTCGTGAGGTTCCAGCCACGGAGGGATAAGAGTAGAGGGGAGCCTCTGCCAGGTCTAGATGCTCTGCCAGCCTCTGATGTTGCACATCCTGGTCAACTGATTTCCAGCCATAGGTTGCCTGGATCTTTTGCAGCAACTCTAAAAAGGAAGGATCCTCCGGAGGGGGCTTCGGAGAGTTCTTCGGTTTTGAAGCCTCCGGGATATGCGGCTCGTCATCAGGTCCCAAAGGGTAGTCATCATCAGAATCCGAAGAGTCTGAGGAGCTGGAGGTATCCCCACGAGGAAGCGGGAGATCCACCTGCCTGGAAAGGTCAGAAGGGTGGATATACTCCCTAGGGAGCTGACCTACAGGAGGGACCGGAGTAGGGACTAGGTCCGTCAAGGTGAGCCCTTGGGGAAGACGTCCCTGGTCCGGCGTGGAGCAGGCGTCGGGTGACGTCGGTCCAATTCAGACATCAGCTGGGACCTGGCTTTTGGCCCACCAGGTGGACAAAACCTCCTTGAGATCCACCTAGGGGGACGGTGGGGGCGGCAGAGGGTAACCCGGGTAAGTATAGCACAGGTAACAAAAACCTGACAGTGGAAAACAGGGCCGGGATAAACCGGTGTCGGGTAGTGCAGCATCGGGTATTGCGGCACTGGGTACCCTTTCATTGGAAAATGGCATCAGGTAGCCTGGTGTCGGATACACCGACAGCCCTGATGGAGGGGCCGACGGGCCAGGTGTCGGCCAGGCGGCGGAGTGGTCGGGAAGGACGGCCCGGAAGGGGGGGGCTGGACCTGCTGCCCCTGATGGCCTGTACAGAGGGCCTGAAGGCCAGTCACCAGGTGACAGATTTCCAGAAGGCAGCATCGGATCCAATGTCAGAGGTGCCGGCGTCGGAAGAGGAACCTCTGACGGTGGAGGAGACCCCAGAATCTCATCCTCCCCCCACAGGAGGAGGGGACGGTGGAGCTTCCAATGGCAGTGGCCCGGAAGATCCCTGCGGCGAACCCGGATGTTGGGTGAGGCGTCAGGACCTGATGGGGGAATGCTGGCTGGGCGTATGCCAGGACCTGGAACCCGACTTACCCTCATCATTGGGCTGTATGAGGTTAGCCGGAGCGGAGGTGGAAGCCTCCTTTGCCCTGGAGGCTCCCATCGGACCCGCACGCGAGTCCGACGGGGGGGAGGGAACGGACGCATGCCTGGACACTACCAAGGCAGCCGTCAGAGAGGAGTCCCCCAAAGGGGAAATAACTGTGAGGACTGCGACCCCAGCCAGAGTCTGCGGGGCTGTGGAAGGAGCATCCCGGTCCCTGTGCTTATCTTTGTCCTTCCACTTGCAATGGTGGCCCTTGGGAGAGTCTGACATCTGTCTCAGCTTCTTCAACTCTTTTTCCATGGTGGTCATTTTTTATTTAAAAATGTGGGCTTCCAGGGCCTGCTGCCTTCTTTTCCGGGTAGCGGAGTTGAATTTGCGGCAATGTTCACACTCTTCCACGAGGTGGTCCGGGCCTAGGCAAAAAAGGCACAGGGAATGACCAACCTTGTACGTCAGTTGAGACCTGCAAGAATCGCACTTGTTTTTATGCAACTTGGAAGGCATAGGGAACGACATGCACAGCTGATGTTGGATAACTTGTGAAAAGGAAAAAACATATTTTTTAGAAAAAAGACGAGAAATACTCATCCAAAGCGATTGCTAGAAGCGCTGATCTTCCACGTGGCAACTGTGTTGGAGCCGACGGCAGGAAAGAACTGGAGGGCGGGCGTCGGATCACCCCTTTTATCTGACGTCAGTCAGCAGACACCGGGGGTGGTCACTGCCAGGAACTGCTAGCTAGAAGATTTTCCATGGGGTCCTGACACCTGCCGGCTTAGTCCTATTGGTTAGTACCTACTGCAAGAGCCCTCTCGAAGTAAGATCACTAATTTTATTATTCCCTCCTGTGATCTTATTGCTAACCATTTTAATTTAAAGAATTGCAATTGAAAAGTATGCAGCTTTGCAGCTGTTTTATCGGTTTAATAGGTGTGTGGGAGAGGAGCTCAGTCCCTAGGCAGCCATTAACTCGGAGGTGGCACCGGAAGCCTCTAGAG
The DNA here is from genome assembly GCA_016271365.2 of Neoceratodus forsteri. Taxonomy (NCBI): domain Eukaryota; kingdom Metazoa; phylum Chordata; order Ceratodontiformes; family Ceratodontidae; genus Neoceratodus; species Neoceratodus forsteri. Next base: position 1,295,063,921 of record CM028129.1, read on the forward strand.
GCAGCAATTTAAATGTAGCATTCTAAGTTCCAAGATTTGCATACATTCCACATAACATCAACTCCATGGGCAGTCAAAGATTCTGAGCTGACTGCATATGTCTAATACTACTGGGAGATTCCTGGGATTTGAATGGGCCTCATATCTCTGGTTCTTTTGGGGACCAGGAAGAATCTGGAAAAAAATCCCATTTCATTGGCACCTGAGCACTGGCTCAATGGCCTTTTTCAGCAGTAGGGACTGCACCTCCTCCTGGAGGATGGACAGATGGGCCGGGGTATAGGTGGAGGGTACTGGGGGGGGTCCTCCGGTGGCACCTCTATGAGTTCCAGAATGAGCCCCTTCTATAATCTGATGAATCCAAGCACCTAAAGTGATGGTTCTCCATTGACTGAGATGGAGGGAGAACCGATTTCTGACCACCACCTCTTGATCGGGGACCGGAAGGGGGGTCTAGCTAGGAATCAAGTGGAAGCCGATCCCGCCGTTGGGGCTGATCCGTCACCCCTGGAGTCCTTAGCTGCGGCACCAGAGGAAAGGGGGTAGGCAAGGCAGAGGAGGCCTTTCTCTTGCCTGTGGTACGGGAGGTTGCTCCAGACTTGTGGGACACCTTTCGAAAGGGAGGGCACTGTCTGCTCCTAGGCTGTTCATGATAGAGTGAGTGGACAGACTTAACAGCCCTGCCAGATGCCTGTAGATCATTCATGATGCCCTGAACATCTGACCCAAATAATTTAGAGCCATTGAAAGGGGTGTTAAGCACCTTTTGTTGGACATCGGCTGCAAAGCATGAGACCCTCAGCCAGGAGTGCCTATGAAGGTAAATGCCTGTGGCAGCAGCCCTGGCACCACTATCCGAGATATCATAGAGAGATCTAATGAGGCACTTGTTGATATCCTCTGCACTCTGCAAGCAATTGAGAACCTCCTGTTTCTGGGTACAGTCTGGGAGGGCCTGGGCAGCAGCCTTGCCCTTCTTCCAGATGGTATTCTGATATTTGACCATGTGAGAGAGAGATAAATGAAAATTACGTACCAACCGTAATTCTTGATCTTTCTGTGTATCTTCACTATTTATCACAGTTGGGTACCTGGCCGGAAGTCAGGACCCCGTGGGAGCCTTTTCTTTTTTTTTTTTGCATGGGCAGAGCTGACGCAGTGACATCACTGCCCTCGAGGCCAATGTATGAAGTGGCACTCGCGGGTTGGTTGTCAACTGTCGTTGGCGCCGCCCTCTCATCAGTTCTGAGTCACCGTAGAGTGAGAAATAAGGAAGGGAGGGGTGAGACAAGAGAGTCCAAGGGACAGATAAAAGGAAAGGATATACAAAATAAAGGAGGAATAAGCGACTGAGAAGACAGAGTGAAAGTGGAAAGGAAACTAAGGGATTGGGAGGGGCCCGAATCTCTGGGAAAGAGGAGAAGGTATGAAGAATGAGAGGGAAAAATACTGGGAGGAGAGAAGACAGTGTCCACTGACCTTGCGGTCTGGAACCCCCGCCCCCCCCGAAGTTAGACCCTGAACAAGTTCAGACCATCTGCCCAGAGGAGTAGAGTTTAAGAGAAAAACCTGGCAAAGCAAGCAAGGTTTACTCACAGGATTTGAGAACTCCTGGCAGAGGATGACTATCCCAAAGGGATTAGTCACAAGGAAGGAGGCTAGGTTGAGGGGGGGCCAGGAGTCGAGACATGTCCTCTCCCCTATCCAAAGGAAAAAGGGTGGGAGGAACTTCAGAAGAAGAACCTCCTCCAAAATCAAAAGAATTGGGATTAGTCCCAGAGGACAGAGGAAGAAGGGTGGGAAAAAGGGGGCTCCATTTCCACCCTCCCACCCCAAAAAGGGGCCGGGAAGGCCATAAGCAACAAAGGAGAAGCCCCCTTCACCCTCCCCACCCCTACGCTGTAAGCTGAGGTCTCACCCTGTGTGTCTCCAGGGTCCCCCATCCCTGGCCAAAGGAGGGAAAGAGGGAAGGAGAGAGACACATAGAGGGAGGAGGGAACCCAGAGACTGATGCCCCAGGGTGGATGGTGGGTGGGATTTTATGATGAATGGTGAAGATACACAGAAAGATCAAGAATTATGGTAGGTACGTAATTTTCATATCTTATCTGTGTCAGTCTTCACCATTCATCACAGCTGGGTGAGTACCGAGCCCCCTCCCCCGAATGAGGCCCGATAGGACTCTAAGGCACTAAGCCCCTTAGCCCCCAGTGGGGATACACTGAAGGGGAGAACCCCTACGGGACTGGCGAGGCCCAAGAGTGGTCTGAGTGAGACGGGAACCCCCCAGAGAGGGAAGGAAGGTGCCCTGACAGCTGTCGTCTTACCCTACGGGAGAAAGGGTGGGTTCTCCGGTAGGTGGAGGAAATCACCCTATGTCGGGCCATGGGTGACAACCGGGGAAAGATGAAGCCATGCCGTCCGCCTAATGCAGATCGCTGTCTCTATGACTCTGGAAGCTACCTTGTTGGCATCATAGGACACCCTCACTTGGTGCCTTGCTAGCTCCAGGCCCTGAGCAAAGAGTGCGATGGCCTGTCTGGTTACCTCTGTATCAGGCAGAAAGGCTAGGAGCTGACCTAGCCTGGACCATAAGAATCTGTCCTAGGATGCATAGTGGGGCTGATGAGCTGCGATGAACAACAAGATCCATGCCAAGTAAAAAACCCTCCTACTCCAGAAATCAAAATCTGAAGAGTCTGAATCTGGGGGCCGGTCACTGTGAGGGGCGTGAAGTTCAGGAGGAGTGTCCAACTGCGTCAACCTTGAAAGTGGGTGAGGCATGTGACCTGGAGACTCTGGGGGAGTGCAATACCTCTGGTGTAATTCCCTTGGGCTGGAACATTGGAAAAGGGAAGCTGCCAGAAACGCAGTAACGCTTCCCAAAAGGGGACAGACCAGCCGGGAACCACCAGGTTGGCCACACTGAACTCGCCTAAAAAGGCGTGCGTCAAATGCTCCGTATTGCTTTCTGAGCCAGGGGTGATCTGGAGATTGTCCATCATCCTTACAAGGAAGCGCTGATATGAAGAAAGATCAGCCGCAGGGGAAATGTGGACGGATGATTGCTCCCCCTCCAAGGAGGGGGATGAGGAAGTGGACAAGTCCGGAAATTCAGGGGGTGGCTGCTCAAACACCCTTTCGTCCATGGCCCTGACATATGTTGGAAAATAAGCAGCCGACCTCCTGAACTGCTCCCAGGTCAAAGGTCCCTTAGGACTGGCAACACCGGGGAGAGAGGGGGATGGAGACAGAGGAATAGGGACTAAATCCTTCAAAGAAGAGGAACGTCCTCTGCCCAGGCAAGAGGGCCTAGCTAATGCTCCCAACTGGGAAGAAACATAGAAACATAGAATTTGACGGCAGATAAGGACCGCTTGGCCCACCCAGTCTGCCCATTTCCCTACCTGATGGATAAGCTACAGATCCTAGTTAACCAGCAGCCTACTTCTTCCTACTCCCACCCCCTAGAATTGCCTTATGACTGTCCCATGCATGTTTGAATTCCACCACTGTTTTTGACTCCACAACCTCCTCTGGAAGGCTGTTCCATACATCCACAACCCCTCTGTGAAAAAATACTTCCTTAAATTACCTCTGAGCAGCCCTTCTATCTTCAAATTGTGCCCCTTGTTCTTGCACACCTCTTTTTGAAAGATGCTACCTCTTGGACTTTGTTGATTCCCTTGAGGTACTTGAAAGTTTCTATCATGTCCCCTCCCCTCCTTTCCCCGAGGCTATACATATTAGGCTCCTGAAGTTTCTCTTCATATGTCTTCCGTGCAGACCCTGCACCATTTTAGTTGCCCTCCTCTGGACAGCTTCCATCCTGTCTATGTCTTTGCGGAGATTGGGTCTCCAGAACTGCACGCAGTACTCCAGATGTGGTCTCACCAGCTGTCTGTACAGAGGGATAATAACTTCTTGTTTTCTGCTGGTGATGCCTCTCGCTATGCATCCCAGTATCCCCCCAGCCCTCCTTGCTGCCCTCTCACATTGCTTGCCCACCTTTAGGTCATCTGATATGACTACCCCCAGGTCCCTTTCCATTTTTGGTGTTATTAGTATCTCACCCCCCATTGTGTACTCTTCCCCTGGGTTTTTGTTTCCCAGGTGCATTACCTTGCACTTCTTAGCATTGAATCTAAGCTGCCATACATTTGACCATTCCTCTAACCTTGCCAAGTCCCTTCTCATCCTTTCCACCCCACCTTGTGCATCAACTCTGTTGCAGATCTTTGTGTCATCTGCAAAGAGACATACTTTTCCTTCCAGTCCTCTGCAATGTCGCTATAAAGACATTGAAGAGGACCGATCCTAATACTGGAACCCCTGTGGTACCCCACTGCTAACCCCCTTTTTCAGAGTGGACTCCATTTACTATTACTCTCTGTGTCCTATTCTCCAGCCATTTCTTTACCCAGGCTGTCATCTTGGGACCCACTCCCAGGCTGGCTAACTTGTATATTAATCTTTTGTGTGGGACTGTGTCAAATGCCTTGCTAAAGTCTAGGTAGGCCATGTCCACAGCCCCTCCCTGATCTACTACTTTGGTCACCCAGTCAAAGAAATCTATCAGATTTGTCTGGCATGACCTTCCCGCTGTGAATCCATGCTGCCTTGGGTCCTGTGCCCCTCTGGCCTCTAGATACGCAAACAAGAAGACCTGGAAAGCCCAGCAGCCAACAGCTGATCAACCCCACTGGCACTGCTAAGATCATGCCCTAAGGAAGAATCCCCCCTGTGAGGCAACCGGGACCATGACAGTCCAGAAGGATGGTCCCTGGCCTCCAAAGAAGAGGTCCCTCTTGAGAAGAGAGAAGGGGAAATGTGAGGATCCGCACTACGGCTCCTCCCCAAACCCAGGTGGGTCCCAGGGAGAGGTCGCCGCACAGAACTCAGGCCCCTCGACCCTTCGGACTCCAAAAGAGCCCTCTGCCTCGTAACCACCAGCCTAGGTAACTGGCAACTCCAAGTGGGCTCCGAGGAGACTACCCAGGTTGCAGCACCTTCCCCTTCCAAAGGTGCGGACTGTCCAGGCACTCCAAAGAAGGGGGTGTCCCAGCTGAAGGGACAGACAACGGCCTGACTCCAGGCTGCACAGCAGTGGCCACCTGAACCACTGCTGGCTGGTCAGTGCCACCGACCCCAGAATCAGGAGGAGTTGTCCGCCTCCCCAAAAGGAGGCCGAGTTGGGGGCCATAGAGGTAACCACTGAGGGGTCAAATGACTCCGAGGAGTCTGGGAGCCAGTCTGGATCCGACTCGGAATCCTCCTCTGAGATGGAAACCAAGGTCTGATGCCAGACCACTCTCTGACCCCTGACCATTCCAGGGCTGCGAGAGACGCCAATCCCAGGCTTGGCACCTCGGCCGACGCCATCCCCTTCCCCTTCCCCGGTGCCGCGAACAGCACCAGAGTCGGAGATGGCACCAAATAGGGCGCTGAAGCCAGAGCCTGTGCTGCCGATGGCACCGGAGCCAGAGACAGCACCAATGATGGCGCCTGACTCCCCCTCGGGGCCGTGAATGGCGCTGAAGCCAAAGACGGCACCAACCATGGTGCCATCCCCCTCCCCAGTGCTGTAAATAGTGCCAGAGCCACAGACAGCACTGATGATGATGACCAACACCCCCTCGGTGCCAAAGCCAAAGACGGCACTGACCATGGTGCCGTCCCCCTTCCCGGCACAGCGAATGGTGCTGGAGCTGGAGCTACCTCCAGTCTTGGCACTGAGAACGGTGCCAAGACCAGAAACAGCCCCAGAAACCACAGGTGCACCTCCCACGGTGCTGCTCCCATCATCGGCACTTCAAGCGGTGCTGACAGCAAACGGCGCTGAGAGATGGCCCGGCACCGACCACGGTGCCACCCAGGGCCCCAGCACCGCAGGCGGCTCTGAATACCAAAATGGTGCCTGTGGATGGTGTCGAGGATGGTGCCGGCCCAGACCTGCAGGCCCTGGGGAGTAACAGCAGGGGAAACCCTCGCCTCCAAGGAGGTGATTGCCAGGGTGGTGCCTCCCAACCGACCCCTGGAAGGGCTGGACTGGGCCTCCTGCACCGCAGAAGGAGCCTCCACCACGGCAAGGCTAAAAGAAGCAAAGGCCCCCTCCTCCATGGTCTGTATAGAACCGTGAGGGGACCTGGAGGAAGGGTCAAGCGTCTGTGCCTTGGTCTTTCAACTGCGCGCCCATCCCCTGAAATGTGCCGTACTTCAAACACGTGCAACTTGATGACACAGCGGTCCATGGAGAAGCAGGCATTGCAGTTATCCATATCGTGAGATGGGTCAATGCAGCGGAGACACCGATCATGAAGGTCTGTGATGGAGTAATGGCAGCCACAGGGGCACCGACGCATAGGAGGCCGCCCCATCTTAGATGACTTTTTGCCCCCCGAACCAGACATGATCTACCGGAAAAATCAACAAAAAACAGTACTTGATGTTGCTGAATAAAAACAGAATAAAAGGAACAGTCTTACCAGTCAGCGTCGTCGAGCAGCGTGGTGAAACAGAACCGATGGACTTTCGACCGCAGGTAGGCCAAATGAACTAGGCCTCAAGCTTCGGCGCAGTTTCTCTCAAGCTCCTTACGAGGTCCGACCTCTATGGCGGGAGATGAAGAACTGACGAGAGGGCGATGCCTATGACAGTTGACGACCAACTCGTGGAGCGCCACATCGACATCGGCCTCTTTTAGGGCGGCACTATCACTACATCGGCTCTGCCGTTAAAAAAAATAAATAAATAAAAGCTCCCGTGGGGTCCTGACTTCCGGCCAGGTACTCAACTGTGATGAATGGTGAAGACTGACACAGATAAGATCTGGTAATCCTCAGCCCCAAGGTAGAGAAGTCATAGACCCTTTTACCCCAAAGGTCAATCCTGTGGGATTCCCTGTCGGGGGCGGGGGGGTGAACTGAGGTGCTTAGGCACCTTCGACCTGTCACTGGCTGTCTTGATGACCATAAAGTTGGTCTCAGGCTGGGCAGTGTAGTAAGAAAGGCCCTGGGGGGCATGATATAACTTATCCGCCCAGAGGGGCATGGCTGGAACCATATCAGGTCTGTGCCAAGTGGTAGTAGTGGCATTCCTCAGGGCTGAGAGGATAGGAGGAATGATCTTAGAAGGAGATTCTGGGATTTCCTGAAAGTCTACCAGATCCTGTCTGGTAGTAGCAGTAGATTTTATTTATTTAGAGTGCCCTTCCCTGAAGGCTCAAGGCGCTCTTACAATAAAATTACAAATACAAAAAACACAAAAAAAAACCCCAAAAAACCACACACATAATTACCAGAACAGGAACAGTAATAACACATATATATACATAATATTTCAGACATAGTTAAAAACAACTGAACCTGTCAAAATTCTTAAATGGCCCACTGCTTGGTGGCATCCTCTTCCTCCTTATGGAAGCCCATGGATGAGGACAGCTGCTTCATAACACTGAAGAAAGTAGAGACCTCTGGAAGAGACCTGGGGTATGCTTGACAGAGTCCTCATGCACTGAGGAGGCAGTGGACCTGTGAGAGGAAGGAGGTTCTTCTTACTCCTCAGGCAAGATGAGGTCAGGATTGTACTCCTCCTCAACATTGACCTGCTCCATATCGAGGTTTCACAAATGAGGGATTGACGACAGCTCACGGGGAACAGCCAGAAGAGGCTGAAGTGGCGTCAAGGATGACGGGGCTGTCGACAACGCAGGGGACCCAGGCCTATAAATGCCTATCTGATGGACCAAGACCGTAGTAAACTTGGTCAGGATATTGTTGAGGTCGACGAGAGTAGGCTGTTGCATTGATGGAGGAGGGGTTGACAGCACAAGGTGCAACGACCCTTCTGTTGGGCCATGGGAGCCAGACGAGCCTGATGCCCGAGGGTTTGGAGAAGCATCAGGCCTTGATGGGAGGGCTGTCATCACCAAACTGGGGGCCAGCGACAAGCCACCCTGAGAGGTGGGGGCAGTGGCGCTGTCGGTATGGGTCTGGTAGGAACAGCGACTGGTGTCGGCCCAGCTGCAGCTGACAAGAGTACCCCCAGAGGAAGAAGAAGAAACCATCAGTGAGTGGGACTGATGCCAGGGGGTGCGATCCCGATCTCGGTCTTTTTTATGAATTTTCCCTGAGGACTTATCTCGGGCCTTGGCGGCCTGGGAGATCGACGAACCCACCGGTGACTAAGAAGGAAGGACCCCTGCCCAGAACTGGCTACTTGTTGCTCCACCAGAAAATTTCTGAGAGCCTTTTTACATCGCCTGAGGGTGGTTTGGTTGAATTTATGGCAAAGCTCACAGTTCGAGACCTTGGTCAGGCTCAAGACAGCAGACACAGAGAGAATGTTCATCTGTAGAGGCAATCTTTCTGCAGCAGTAGCAATGGAACAGAGAAGAGGAAGGAATAACTTTCGACCTAAACAAGGTAGGGGAATCTCTTGTAAAAAAGAGATTCTGAAAAACGAAGTAAAATAAAATTGTAGACAAAAATGGCGCAAAACTGCATCAGAGCTTCAACTGTGACCCATGTGAACAGAGTCGATGGCAGGAAAGAAATGAGGAGGGAGTGGGCCGCTCACACCTTTACAGGGTTGGTGATGTAAGCACGTGACGTCAGCGTGGACGGCCCCAGTGGTACTGCTGGAAAATGTTCCATGCGAATCCTGCTTCACCGATGGTGAAGTTCCTACAGTGTGACCTGCTGATTGAGATACCCCCGAATAAAACCTGTTGTTACTACCTATGCATGCTGAAACTGCAGTCATAGGTAGGCAGCCATAATCTCAGGAGGCGAGCTAAATACCCGTTTGAATCCACGCTCTGCAGTTATTATCTGAACTAAGCTGTTGTGCTAGTGTAAACAAATCAGTGGGTGAGCCTGCTATCTTTTTAAATATTTTTTTTTTTGTGCATTACTTGCCCCCTGGCCTGCCTCTCCTTCCGGCTGCTCATGACTCCCCTGACCCCCTCGCCCTGACCCCCTTCCACTCACCTCAGATCGCAGCTGACCCAGGGGTGGCCCGGCGATTCCTTCGCTGGTGGGTCCTTTCTCTCCGGAGGGGAAGGCGCCAGGAGGGGGAAATCCAGCGCATCAGGGCAATCAGTCCCCGGCGCTGCTGAGGGATTCCGGCCAGGGCATCTCGAGTTGGCAGGAGCTGGCAGCCATCATCCGGCAGACCAGAAGGCCAGGATTTCCGCTTTTCTCCCCGGGGGTGTGGTGTGCCACGAACGTCTGGGCCAAGCCGACGTTCACCGTCACTACGCCCCTTGTGCAGTGGGGCTCACTTAAGCTACTGCTCTCCTGGCCTCTGCCAGGAGGAAGCAGACAGCGAGCCACATCCCCCGGAGAAGGCGAGCAGTCGCAGGACGCTCAAGCCTACTCCCCCCGGCCAGCTCTCCAGCGACCCGAGTCCATTCCTCAACCCGGTTGCCGGCGCTGCAAGCAGAAATCCAACCGCTGTGCCGACGAGCCAGCTTTTTAAATATGTTTTTGATGCACAATAAAGTTGTTTTTCAAATGAGACAATTTTTTATCTATAGCCTCCTTTTTGTGCTGACCTGTGTTCAGCGTTATGGAACACCTGTGCTGCCAAAGACAAGGACTCCTTTAGCTGCCTGCTTAATGTTTTCAGACAGAATGTACAGTGCCCAAAGTGCCCAGGGCAATTTGCATGAGCCAAGCAAAGAAGCAGTCTGAGTGCACATGTGCTTCCCCCCTACAGATGTGGGATGTCCAGTGCTTAGAGAGCAATGAATGTGAATAATCCAACTGGTCCTGGATGTCTGACCATTCTGTTGCTTAACCTTTATAAAACAATGGCCGCCTCAGAGACGCTGAGTTTTTTTTAACATGTACAGCAGCCCTCCTGGTGAGGTTGTATCAAATAACACTGTTCAGACTTTCAAAGCCTGACTAGACAGATTCCTGAGGGGAAATGGTAAGGACGGCCACAAAGCAGGAGTTGGGAAAGCATTTTAGCTGTTAAGCTAGTTTAAATGTAAGCACACACAAACTTGGTGGTCACTGCTGAGCAGTAAGAAGGGTTGGCACAATGGACCCTAAAGTCCTTCAGTCACTACAGTACTACGTTGCTACGTTTATGCATTAAAATCAAAGTTTTGAACACGTCTTGTTTACAGTCTTCTTTAGTGTACTGTCAGACTTTATAAAAGTGGCTTGCTGACATTTATGAGAAATTGAGATAATGAATTATCTAGATTTCTTAAAGGGACACTGTCAACCCCCTTAGGCCTCAAAGTGTCCCTAGTTTAAAAAACACATTTTATGACTGTTCACATTCCATAGAGACTGTTGATGCAGCTGGTAGTTTGATTCAGATCCTTTTTTCTTTTAAAAAGTGAAAAATGGAGTGCCCACTATACTGGTGTTGCCACACCAAAACATATTTGTTTACATTTCTTGACCAACTCCCACTGCATCTTTCCTGGACTCAGGCGAACCCCCAACATGATCTAGCCACTCATTATGCAGTGGGAATAGAGGAGACCATGCTATCATGAGTGGCTGCACTGTTTGAGGATACTTCTAATATTCAGGAAGCATGCAATAAGAGTACTTCAATGATTTGAAGCAAAATAAGGCTAGGTATACCTATACATTACCATGCATTTCAGTTCTAATAAGCAAGGAGGCAGATAAAACAACCAGTAACATCAATGCATTTTAGAGAAGGTAAGCAATCATAAAACGTGGGTTTTTACTTAAAAATAATATGATGCAAAAAATGTTGACAGTGTCCCTTTAAGCAGTGTTCATCAAGATAAGAGTATTTGAAAGTCTTTATTTTCATCAAAAATAATAACAGCTGGGAGGCCGTGTGGATGGTGATTAAAGGAGATAACTGAACCAGAATATCTTGGTTTAAAATCCAGCTTAGCCACTAGTTTGTTGTGCAACCTTGCACAAGTCAGATGGCCTCCCTGGGTTTCAGTCCTCCAAGCTGTAAAAATGGAAATTATGTACTCACCATAATTCCTGATCTTCTAGGAATATCTTAACCACTGATTCACACTAGTGGTTCTTAGTTAGAGGCACTAGGACCCAGAGGGAGACAGAAGTTTTTTCAGGAGGGCTGGCCCTGAGGCAAGCTGCGCACATTTGCGGCTCTGTGAGACTGGCTCGCACTGCATGGCTTACCTCAGAACCAGCCCTCAACTGCCTCAGTTCCTTTTTTCCTCACCGTCGCGTGTGCATCAGTGACAATGTTGTTCACCCACTGGGAGTCAGAACTTCACGTCCGTACAACAACAGCATGCAGTTCTCTCAGTTTTAGTGTTTAAAGCATGAGTTAGTAGTGTCAGTTTAGTGATTTAAAAAAAAAATTTCTGTCAGTCTCTCACAGTCCTACCGAGTCAACAGTCAGGAAGGACGAAAGTAGAGAGCCTTCTCAGGCAAGCTGGTCTGGCAGTGGGGCTGTGTCCAGTCCACTTTTGTAGATCAGTGGTGAAGACTGACTGATTCCTGGAAGATCTATACATATTCAGGACAAATCAGGTGTATGGGTGGCTGGCACTTACTTAAAGCCAAGTAGCTTTCAATCTGGAGTACAAAACGGGAACAAAGACCATTTACCTGTACCTCATTTCAAGTGCTGAATTTATTCAGTGCGGTATCAATGCAGGTTGTGTGAAACAAATTAACGTAGCAAGCAAGTACAAACGCATTCAATATTCTTCAGCAATCCCAAACCTTGAATCGGTAAACACCTGAAAAGCTGTGACTCCCACAGGGTCCTAGCGCCTCTGGCTGAGATCCACTAGTGTGAATCAATGATGAATACTGATTCCTGGAAGATCTATACATATGCAGGTCACACACTATTAAAGTACAACATTCACAGTAAGTTCAGATTGTGAACATTATTCAACAATAGAGAAATCACAGAAACTGACCTTTTTATAAGTGGCCAAAGGTTAACACCACAAGACTTTGGCTAGAAGTTTACCATGCCTGAAACAGGTCAAATGAGCAAACAGCAATAAAGTCTGGGACTGATCCAGTTTCAAACTATGGGACTGCAAAACGGTAGAACAGTCACTCCACTGCAAACACAGATCTAGTGACAAGCCACAGAGGGCACACTTTGGGGAGTCCCCCCTCCAACTAAGGTGCAATGCTGATTAAGTGGGACACATGTTAATAAGCACAAACAATATGAAGAACACTCATGGACTTTTGTAGATGGCACAGTGCCAGCTTTATGGCATTGTGTCATTCACTGATAGTGAGGGTAATGGTACTACCACCACATTCGCTCCCCAACCCCCAAAAATGGAAATTACGTACCTATCGTAATTCTTGATCTTCTCTTGTATCTTTACCATGTATTACTGATTGGGTGTAAGCCGAAGGAGCGCACCCGCCAAAGGAGGTTTTTTTTTTGGAGAGGAGTCGGCGATGACGGCGACACCCCCAAAAGCGACGCACTACAGGGCGACGAGGGCGGACGTTAGGCGCCGCAGACTCCTTCTCCATCCCAGTTCTGACAGCCGGAGAGGCGAAATAAGGATAAGAAAAGGAGAGTGAAACGAAAGGATATAAACTGAAAAAGGAATAAGCTGATAGAGGACAGGAAAGAGGAACATCTACCCTATGGGACCGCAGGGCCTCACTCCTGGGGCGGCTCCAAGGGAGGAACAGATAAGGGAGAGAAAGGAGAAGGAAGAAGAAGAAGAAGAGAGAGGGGGATGTTGGGAGGGGGGAGAAAGTTCTGCCAAATGGTGAAATTTGGTTTGAAGGCTTTTACGCTCGGAACCAAAAGCAAGGGAGCAAGGATCCCACTCAATAAACCTGGTGAAGAAGGTTCAGCCGAACAGTTTGCACAGCTTGGTACACAAAATGCAGACTTTCTACACTTCCCATCATCCCCAACCCCTACACTCAAGCTGAGAGCTCACAGACTGCCAAGGCAGAATCTGTTCCGAAGGGAGAGCGCCCAACTAGAAAGGGGAAGGAAGCCCACTAGCACCTCGTTGTGTGCTAACACAGATGTGTGTGGGGATGGGAGGGATTTGAAGCCCAACAGAGGGCATCCCCTTGCGAAAAAAGTGACAGAGTGGGAACTTAATCTGACTCCCCGAAGGCAAGGCAAATTAGATCACCAGCTCAAGGCAACTGGAGTGCCAGGACAGCGTTTAACTAGCAGAGACTGGCGAAAACAGGAGATAACAGAATTGCCAGGGGGGACCTGGACAGAGGAACAGAACCATCTAAGGAAAGGTTTCGTTAACTGTAGATTGAACAATCGTGGCTTAAAAAAAAAGCCAAAAGGTCGCCCTCAATAGCAATCAGAAAGAATTCCCTCAGGAGAAAGCCAAATTCTACTGGTTCCCCTCTCCTCTCCAATTTATAGTATCCGTTCTGAGAGAAGAATGGAAGACTCAAATACATTTTTCTTCTGGAAATTCAGGCTTTAAGCCATGAGAAGGAGGGAGGAGAAACGAGCAGGGCGGGGAAGACACCAAAGAATGAGGCCCATGAGGGGAAGGTGGGCGGGTATCAGTAATGAATGATGAAGACACAAGAGAAGATCAAGAATTACGGTAGGTACGCAATTTCCATATCTTCCCTTGTCAATCTTCACCATTCATTACTGCTTGGGTGAGTACCAAGCCCCCTCGAAGGGGGACTAGGAAAACCCTGAGGGAACAAGACCCTCAGCCTCCTGTTGGTGAAAAACAGAAGGAAGAGACCCTGGCCTTACAAGACAAGAAGCCTAAGGCCGAGGAGAGCTAGGAGGTGTCCCCTGGAGATGATGAGACGGAGGAAGCCCCTGTAGAAGCCTCCTAGCCCTGACAGAAAAAAGGCGGGTCCCTTGGAAAGCAGAGCGAATCACCCTACACCAGGCCAGGGGTGACAATCTTGATGGACGAAGCCATGCCATCCGCCTAATGCAGATCGGTGTCCCCGCAAGCCTGGAAGCCACCTCACTGGTGTCATAGGATGCCCCTTCTTGGTGTCTTGCCAGTTCCAGGCCTATAGCGGAGAGGGCAATGGCCTGTCTGGATTGCTCCGTATCAGGCATTGATGCTAGAAGTTGAGAAAGCATCGACCATAAGTGCCTGTTGTAGGCAGCATGGTGTGCCTGATGTAATGCAATGCACAACATCGCACGAGAAGAAGAGAACACATTTCGCCCCCCCCCCCGGTCGAATTGTAGGGAATCCATGTCCGGTGGATGGTCACGTGCCAGGCGGCGGTGCCTGGAGGAAGTCTTAAGGAACACCAATCCCGAGGGTGGGTTGGGGAAGAGTACCTAGGGACTCAGATGGGGCACAATACCTCCTCCTGCAGTCTTCCGGGGCTGGGAAAGGGTCAGCTGGAGACTGCCAGGTGTGGATAGATGCCTCCTGGAAAGGAATAGGCCAGGATGGCACCACCAAATGCTGGGCACTGAATTTGCCAAGGAATTCACGCGTCTCCCGCTCAGTATTGTCATGCCTGACATAGAAGATACGGAGGTCCCCAAACATCCTTGAAAGGAAGCACCGATAATCCGTGAAATCGGCATTGGAGGAAAGGTGAGCAGAGGGTTCCTCTCCCTCCGAGAAGGGAGTCGAGGAAGATGGGGAACTCGAATGCTCAGAAGACTCCTGCGGCGGAGGGGACAGGCGAAATCCCCGCTCATGCATGTGTCTAACATATGACGGGAAGGCCACCGCAGTGCCTCTGAGCATCTCCCAGGATAACGGCCCCGTAGGACCGACATGGCCTGGAAGAGAGGGAGGTGGCTGCAGAGGAATGGGAGAGGGGCACCTACAAGTAGGCAACTGTCCTCTGCCAGGGCTCTGAAATCCAGGGAACGGAGCCCGAGCTGGCGGGGTCCCTGAAATCAAACCAGGTCGTAAGACTGAACCCTGGGGATGTGAACTTTGGAAGACCCCAAACGGGGAATCTCCCTTGTGACGTGCCTGGGGTTGCATGGGTCCAGAAGGGCAACCCACGGCGGTGCCACCAGAAGGGTCCCCTGAGCCCAAGAAGGAAAGGTGGGGTTCGGTACTACGGCTCCGTCCCACACCCCGAAAGGTGGCAGAAGGAAGCTGATGCCCCTTACCCCTACCCCTCTACCCCTCAGACTCTGAGGATGCCCTCATCCTTGACTCCAGAGATGGAGTCCGTCGACCCCAAGGGGAGCCCCTGGGGACAGAGCCTCCAATCCACCCCGGGAAGACGCACCACTAGGGGTGGCAGCTGCCACCGCCCTCTCAGGGAGGATGGCCCCTTCCCCGATCCCCAAAACACCCTCCCCCAAAGACTCCAAGCCACCGCCAGCCTGGGAGTCCTCAGAGGAAGGGCATTCCGGAGACTCAGGAATAGGGGCGCTGGGTCGCCTGACACCGTGCCTCCCAAAGGACTCTAGACTCCGAGGAATCGGGTTGTGAGACCAGGTCCACGTTCGAGTCGCCCACTTCCGAAGAAGAGTCGACCAGCAGGACCGCGATGCTGGCTACCCCAAGAGTCCGCTGGGAAGCGGCGCTGGTCCCGGTGCATCACCCGCAGCACCGCTACCCAGCCCCGACCCGACAAGGGCCCCGGTCGAATCCCAGGCACCACACACGGTCCTGGAGTCCAACATAGTACCACCAGTGGAGTCGACCAGAGAAGCGGCGCCAGAAGCAAGCCGATGCCCCGATCACCAGCGCTGCAAAATTCGCCAAGATCCGGGATGACAACGGCAGGCGATGCCAAGAGTCCACCAGTGCCAGACCCAACAACCACGGGCCATGACACTGGGGGAGTCTGCACCTCCGAGAAGGCGACTGCTGAGGCGGTGTCCCTGACATGACCCCAGGAGGGACCATGACGTTACTCCGACACCGCAAAAGAGGCCTCCTCCTCCTCAGCAAGGCTTGAAGATGAGGAGGCCACCTCCTCCCCGGACCATATAGGCCCGGGAGGGGACCCTGGAGGAAGGTCCTAAAGTCCTTGCCTGGGAAACCCGAGATCGACGCCATCCTCTGAAAGTTGGCAGAGCCCTGCTCACTTTAAACGCGCAGACTTCGAGAACATGGCGGTCCATCGAAAAACAGGCGTCGCATCTATCCACGTCATGGTTAGTTCCCAGGCACCAAAGGCAGACATCATGCCGGTCCATCACAGAGAAATTCTGGCCAGAGGAGCACCGACACATGGGGGCATGTCCCGCTTTCGACTTTCGCTTAGCTCCCGAACCGGACATGATGCGAAAACAACTTTAAAACACAGAAAAACTCCCGGCACAATTGAAAAAATAAAATGAAACAGTTTTGTCCGAGTCAACGGCGTTGGGAGAACTGAACCGGGATGCAGGAGTCGACTTCGACGGCCTCGAAAACAAAGAAGGCCTAATGGCGCACTAGAAAACACTTCCCACATGCACTGCGGGTGCTACCTCGATGGTGGGAGAAACAGAACTGGTATGGAGGGGGAGTCTGCGGTGCCTAACAGCCGCCCCTCACACACCACGTAGTGCGTCACTCTCAGGGTAGCGCAGCATCGAGCCGACCTCCAAAAACACAAAACTCCTGTGATGGATGCGCGCCTCCGGCTTACACCCGCAGTAATGAATGGTAAAGATTGACAAGGGAAGATCCTGCATCTTTACGCCAGCTGGAGAGTCATTTCCAGTGGTGCATTTTCTATCCCTCAGTGGTCTCCCCTGGTGGTTCAGTAGCAACCCTCCTTAACTGCAGTCCAATCTCTGTTCATGGCATGGAAACCCCCACCCTAGCCCAGCAGTCCTAAGTCGTCCATCTATTGATGCAGTCAATTGCTGATCTTCATCCTATGCAAGCACTATCATTTAAATGTGCACTTTAGAGACACCATGTAAAACTGCATGTAACAATTCGGCTTTAGGGTGTGTCAATAAAGGTGCAGGTGCACCTTGGGAGAGTCGCCATGTTTTGTGTACGGCCATTTGGATGGTATTACCTGCCCCCTTGTCGTGCGGTTGAAATCCCGTTTGTGACTGCACAGGGGAAAAATGGGACCACCATCATGGAGGGTTCTGGAGATGGTAGACAAAGGAATCTTGCAAAATTGCTGGTGCAACCATTTTTGAGACAATCCCTTATGACTGTAAATTGGGCCATTAATGCTTAACGTGCAAACATTTATTACAGAGATTAAATTGCAGTTACATAGATTAATAGACAGTGTCAGCAGATAAGGGCCTATGGCCCACCCAGTCTGCCTATTTGAGCTTGTAAGTTCACTTTATGTTTTCCTAGAAGTCTGTTGCGCCTTATCCCTGACCTCCAGAATTCCTTTACGTCTATCCCATGCATTCTTAAATCCCATGATTATTTCAGCCCCCACCACTTCCTCTGGCAGGGTGTTCCACTTGTCCACCACCCGTTCTGTGAAGAAATTCTTCCTCACTTTTCCTCTGAATCATCCTCCTCCAACTTCATCCCATGCCCTCAAGTCCTGGAACATATTTTTCGCTTAAAAACAGTGTATTTCTGCACCCTGTTCCTCCCTGTAAGATACTTGTATGTCTCTATCATGTCCCCTCTTTCCCTCCTCTGCTCCAGGGAGTACATATTTAATTCCTTCAACCTGTCCACATAGTTCCTTAGCATTATCACAGTTTTGGTATAATTTGTCTCTTTTTTTCATTTTTATTATTCTCATGTTCCTCTCCTTCTAACCCACTGTCCCCTTCATCTACCTGCCTCACCTTCAGCCCCATCACCTGTTGTATCTGGGAGTTAACTCTATCCTACCCCTGTAGCTTACCTCCCACAGCAGGGCTCTTTCCTTAGGGTCCTGGGAAGGCTAATGGGACTCCTCGAGGCAACTCAAGCCAGTGTTCCAGATAGGAAGAGACACAGTCAGCCGTGAGGGGTCTGTGAGGTGGATGGAGATTCACCTTGCTTGGCAGGAACATTATCGTACTTTTGTCCCCAACCCTTAGTGATGCCAGGCTGCCCAAAAGGATCAAGGCACGTATACATGTAGAGCTTTCAAGTCACCAATTCCCTACCTTGTGCCACTCCATCACTTGGCCTCATCAGCTGGACTGCAACCTGTGGTCACCCAGGTGGCAGTACTCCAACCTTAGTTGGAGGGGGGACTCCCCCCCCCCCGAAGTGTGCCCTCTGTGGATTGTCACTAGATCTGTGGTGGGAGTGGAATGACTGTTTGACCCTGTTTTGCATCACACCATATGGTTCAAAGACCGTGGCCCTCCCTCCCTGGAGAGAGTCCTCTGGGATGCACTATTCTCCTCCCCCTGGCTGGCTCCCCATCATACGGGCTCACTTCTGAACCTGGGTTACTAGCATCACGAGCGGTAGCACTACCACTGCACTGACAGGCCATTGTGTGTAATCAATATCATGTAAATTTGCCAAGTTTTGGAACGAGAGAGTGCAAGTAGCACTTGTTTGATGGGAAGTCAACAGCATTAAATATTTAACTGGCCTCACCCTGCTGACTGTCTTGACAAACTACCCACCTTATTTGGTGACTGTGTATATATATATACATAACTTAGAAACAGCAATGGAATGCTTTCCCCCCCCCATTGTCTGATTCTGCTCCTCTATCCCCTGGTCCCTGTGGCAATCCCCATCCCAGTCAAAGACCCTTTCATGGACCTGCTGGATATCTACCACTTGCCCAGGCCCATGCATGATGGTGGGTGGCCTGCCATGTCAATCATACAGTGCTTACAGGGGGTGCCAGCTGGGGTCGAAGCATTTTTCCCATTTTTTCTCCCAGGCTGCCAGTGTGCAATGATATGCACACGCATGTTCGCACAAATGCAAATGCATGCCATCAGCGGTAAGCGGCCCTTTCCCTTTAGGTGCTCTTGCATGTGCTACCACTTGGCCTACACCTGGTGTCAGTCTAATAGACAGAGGAAGAGTCCCCTAACCACCCACCCCTGAGAAGCTCAATCCTCCCTCCCTCCTCTGGCCGGACCCTGATGACCTGTGCATGTTTCCGAATCCGGGTCGCCGATATTGAGAGCAGTAGCCATACCACTGCACTGATTGTCTGGCTACAATGGAATGCTTTTTACATGATATAAGTGGCACAAGAATGTAGGAAATGCTAAACAAAAACCCAAGGGTTCATGATGTTCACCTCCTGACATACAGGCCACTACAACATTTAGTATTATGAGAAACAGTCGTAGCCATTTGGTAAGTGATACTAATAAATGTTATGGATGTTTAGAGTATTGAGAGAAACACTGTCAATGGTGAAAACCACTTGGAAATGGAGGTAAAGTGGCCCTCGTTACTTCCAGGCATACTGTTTCTAGTATTAGGTAGCCTTCTTGTGACAGCATGCATAATCAAAGTAAGTGGTTTAAGTACTACATAAGGCTCATAGGTAGTATCTTACCATCTTCTCCCTTAACTTTAAGACTAAATCCACCACCTCTACTTCTGTGTGCTTCTGAATCCAGAGAAGTAAATCCTAGAAGAGAAATTAAAGTGTTAATATTAAGCATTCAGCCATCGATAGAAAACAAAAAGTACATTGAACAATTAATTAAAATAAGACTAACTCATGATTTATTTCTAGGGCTTCCAATAACATTTTATTGTTGCACTTATTTGCATACCAATAACTACTGTAAGTGGTCAAGTGGAGAACAAATCCCTGCGGGAAGGCGCGGGCTTCATCATCGACATGGTGTTGGAGTCTCCCAGATGGTTGATTCTGGGGGACTTCAATGCCTGGGTGGACGATGAACTCTTGCAGTTTGGCCAAGACTTCCTCTAACTGATGTTGTTGTTGGGCCTCACACAGGTAACTGCCTCTGCAACCCACAATTGTGGTCACTCATTGGACCTAGTCTTCCTCCTGGGGATGGAGATCTTCGATGTGGTGGAGCCGGTTGGATGGTCATACCATCACACCATAGGGTTCATTTTCATGGCCCCCCCCAGTAGATCTGCCCCTACAGAGATGGTCCAGTACCGCCCTTTGAAGGGTGTGACCCCAGGGGGTCTAATGGCGGTACTGGGCCTATTGAGGGTGCCAAATGAATGCTTGGGGCCAGGGGACCTGGTACTTGCCTGTAATGAGGCGGTGACAGTGGCCCAGGACTCCATAGCACCTGTCAGAATTCGTCCCCTCACCCTTCGCTCTGGGTCCCCTTGGTTTGATGGGACCCTGAAGGAGTTGTGGAGAGTGGGACAAAGGTTAGAGAGGCACTGGCGGAAAGCGGATCCGAGTGATGACAAACTTAGATTGATGGATCATTATTGGGACTATCAATCAGCAATCTCCCATAAGAAGGCAGAATTCCTGTCCAAGGAGATTGCTGCTGTGCAAAATCGACCAGCTCAGCTCTTCCAGACTGTGGACAGATTGTGCAGTCCTTGTGCAATCCAGTCTGTTTTCAGACTAGAGGAGCATTTTCACAAAGTAAGTGTGACGAGTTCACTCGCTTTTTCGCAGATAAGGTTGCCACCATCAGGTCCGGTATCTGTTTAGCGCCCCCCTATTAAACACTGCAGAGGTCAGTGGAATGTTATGAGCACCCAGTTTACCTGGTCCGACTTCGGCCAGAGATCACTGACATTGTGAGGATTATCCAGACTTTGCGACCAACCTGCTGTAGCTTGGATCCAGGTCCAACGTGTCTCCTTGTGGGGGTGCATAGAGGTAATTGGCCCGGTCCTAGCTGAGATAGTCTGGAAGTCATTGGAGACAGGGATGTTCTGGACCCCCTGAAGGAGGTGGTCATGAGACCTCTCCTGAAGAAACCCTCCCTCGACCCGGACTGTCTGGCTAACTACAGACCAGTCTCTAACCTGCCCTTTGTGGGTAAGGTTATTGAGAAAGTGGTTGCGTTGCAGCTGGAGGATTATTTAACCATCCACTATGTCTATGATCCTCTTCAGTCTGGATTTAGGAAGAGGCACAGTACGGAGACAGCACTTGTTTGGGTACTTAATGATCTCCAATAGCGAAAGATCGGAGGACACATTTGATCTTGGTCCTTCTTGATCTCTCTGCAGCATCTGACACTGTGGACCATGATGTGTTGTTGAAGCACCTGCAGCTAGTCTGTGGACTGTCAGGGACAGTCCTCAGCTGGTTTTGATCTTTCCTCACGGGTAGGGTTCAGAGATGGTGTCGGATTTCATTCCTTTGGCCCCTCCCCCAGTATGTGGCCGTAGGGCTCCCATCTTGTCACCCATGTTGTTCGCAGTGTACATGCTGCCGTTGGGAGACATTATTAGGTGGTATGGGTTGAGTTTTTACTGCTATGCAGATAATACTTAGCTATACATGTCCTTTGTGCCTGAACAGGGGGGAGCTAGCTCGGTCTTTAATAGCTGACTCACCAAGATCCAGGAAGGGATGGGTGCCAACTGGCTGCTGTTGAACCCAGAGAAGACAGGTGTTGGTAGTGGACCCAGGTCGTCAGAGCAGGGGTCGCCAGTAAGACAGTCCTCTGGGCTCTCGCTTGGGAGCATCCAGCTGGTGACCTCTGACCAGGTGCGGAATCTGGGCGTTATTTTTGACACTGGCTTGACACTGAAATCTCAGGCATCGGCTGTTGTCAAGACCTCTTTTTGCCATCTGAGGAATATCGCCTGGATAAAACATCTGGTCCCGCCCAGCAATCTTCCAACCCTGGTCCACGCCTTCTTGACATCCTGCATTGACTACTGCAATGCCTTTTACCTAGGACTTCCAGGGGTTGATATCCGCCGCTTGCAGCTGGTGCAGAACGCGGCGGACAGGCTGTTGACTGACTTATCAAGATCTTACCACATCATGCCTGTGCTCCGCGAACTGCACTGGCTGCCAGTTCAGTGGCGGATCACCTTCAAGGTCGGGTTACTGACCTATAAGGCTCTACATGGCCAGGGCCCCTGGTACTTGCAAGATCTCCTTTGTCCCTACTGCCCCCTCTGTCCGCTCCGCTCCACCGATGAGGGATTGCTAGAGGTTCCCAGGGTCCGACTTAAGACATCCGGGGCTCACTCATTTGCTTTTGCAGCCCCTACCCTGTGGAATTCTCAACCTCGTTGGGTGAGAGAGTGCCTGACCGTCCAGAGCTTTAAGATTGCCCTGAAGACACATTTATTTGGTCTTGCCTTTCTGGATTATGAGAGTTATTGAACTGATTTTAATAATAATGATTATTGAATTCTGCTGAATATTTAACATGTTTGATGAATTTGGACCTGTTGTGGGGTTTTAATTATTGTATTGTCTTTTAATATGTTATTTGTATTTAATCTGAGTCTTATTGTACAGGTGCACTGAACTCTGGAAATGCACCTTTTAAAAATAAAAGTTTGATTGATTGATTGAACCACTTTGATCACGTGATTATGCTGGACTTGTATATAGTAATCATCTTAAAAAATTACATTGGCCAGTCTTTTATATGAGGGGGAACCTATGTGGCCTTGTGAAAAAGGAACGGGTACACAGCCTCAAGATCTTGCCTTGGAGGAATGCATGGAAGAAAGTGGTGATGCCACTGCCCTGGCTTTGCAAGAAGAAGAAGTCAGGGACCCGTTTCTAATTTCTTTAAGGATGCGTAGCTGGCAGAACCAGGACTGGCCACCACCAAGCCAGGCCAGCGGTCTTAGATTGACCAAAGCAACTAAAGAGGAGAGACTGGTTCATAGAAAGGCAAGAAAAATTACTCACCTTAGTAATGTTGTTTCTTCTAATGGAGTCTTGCTGTATTCTGACAAATTGCAGTGAGGTCCAACCTTCGAACTGCCCCGGAGATGAAAGAGTTAACTTTCCATGCCAGGCATGGAACGCTGAGCTCGAGCTCGGTTGAGACTCTGTCTGTTGCTGTTTGAACTCAAACCGTCAGATCTTTATGAGCTATACTCACTGAGTGTCCTGTGTGGAAACTGTAAACTTACACTAGCCAACTGGCTGCTAAATATAACAAACAGATTTTTTGGTCCCAAAACAAAGACTCAAGTCAGGAAACCCAAAAAATGAAACAAACACAACACCCACCCACCCAAACTAAATGGGTGAGAAATAAGGGGTGGGGCACCACTTGAGTACCAACACTGTTACTGCCCACTCACATCCCAAAACAAAGGTTCTGAGAGGGGAGGCAGGGGGGAGGTCAGAATACAGCAAGACTCAATTAGAAGAAACAACATTACTAAGGTGAGTAATTTTTTCTTTAAACAACATGAAGTCTTGCTGTATTCTGACAAATTGCAGACTACCAAGCAGTACCTCCATGGAGGAGGGACAGAACCTACCTAGGAAATAGGCTCTGAAGCACTGCTGTGCCAAACCGAGCATCACTCCTAGCCGGGATATCCAGAGAGTAATGCTTGGTAAAAGTGTGTACTGTTTTCCAGGTAGCTGCTTGACAAATCTCTAAGATAGGAATATCCCTGGCAGCAGCCAGGGAAGCAGCTGCACCTCTGGTAGAGTGAACCCTCAGGCCTGAGGGTGGAGTCCTGCCTAGTTTTTCATACCAAAATTGAATGCAAGAGACAATCCACCTAGCAATAGATCTCTTAGTGGCAGGTTTTCCCTTACCAACCTCACCATAAGTGAGGAACAGTTGGAGGGAGTCAAACCTATGACCCTTGGTACGCTCTATGTAGTAGCTAAGGGCCCTTTTCACATCCAAACTGTGCAGCCTCCTCTCCCCAGAGGAGGAATGGTCAGTGAAGAAAACAGGAAGAGACATAGACTGGTTAAGGTGAAAGTCTGAAACCACCTTAGGCAAAAACTTCCTATTAGTCCTGAGGACCACCTTATTTCTATGGAAAGAGAGAAAATCAGGCTCCACTGACAGGGCTTGTAACTCGCTTATGCGCCTGGCAGAAGTGATGGCCACCAAGAAAACAATTTTCCAAGTCAAGTACTTAAGCTCTGCTGAGGACAAAGGCTCAAAAGGGGGTTGCATAAGCTGGGCAATGCAAACATTAAGGTCCCAAACAGGGGCATGGTCCTTGAATGGAGGATTGGTATGAAGCAATCCCTTGAAAAATTTAGAGAATACAGGATGGGCTGAAAGGGAAGAAGGCTTGCCTGCTGAAAGGAAGGCAGAGACAGCTGCCAGATGCACTCTTAGTGTAGCTGGTCTGAGCTCCAAGCTATTACTAACATACTAAAATGCCAGCAGAATAGGCCTAACGGTCTTTCGAGTCTGCTCGATTGGTCAGCCCCCACCCTGGGTGCTGACCTTGCTGCCCCCCTCGCCTTCTCTGGCTACTCCCTTCCCAGTTCCGGATATTCTTGCTGCATTGGATTTTGCTTCCAGAACCCTTCCCCTGTACCTGTCCCAGCCCCTCTTGAACCCCTCCACCATCTCTGCCTCCACCAGCCCCCTAGGCAGTGCATTCCATGTCTCCACCACCCTCTCAGTGAAGTAGCACCTCCTCCTTTCTTCCCCCCTCCAGCTTCCACCCATGCCCTCTAGTGGCCCCCTCCTCCTTCCTTCGAAGCACCCTGACTGTTCCTCCCCTATTTACCCTCTTCATGTACTTGAAGACCTCTATCATGTCCCCCCGGTCCCTTCTCTCTTCCAATGTGTACATATTTAGCTCTTTGAGCCTCTCCTCATAGGTCCTGTCCCCCAAGCCCCAAATCATTTTGGTTGCCCTCCTCTGGACCCTCTCCAGGAGTTTAATGTCCCTCTTTAAGTGTGGCCTCCAAAACTGCACGCAGTACTCAAGCTGTGGCCTCACCAAGCAGTTATACAGAGGGAGCATCACTTCCCTCCTTCTGGAGGTGATCCCCCTAGCGATGCATCCCAGCATCCTGTTGGCCTTGGCTGCTGCCCTCCTACAAGTCTCCGAGTTGTTCATTTTGACATCCACCACCACCCCAAGTCCCTCTCAGCCATCGAGACTTGAGCATTCCCCAGGGTGTACACTTGGCCCGGGTTTCTGGCCCCAGGTGGAGTACCTTGCATTTCCCTGCATTGAACCTCAGCTTCCACTTTCTAGACCATCTTTCCAGAGTCTCCAGGTCCCTCTGTAGGGCCACCTCCCTCCTCCCCATCCACCACCGCCTCCAGTTTTGAGTCATCCAAAAGAGACCTCATCTCACCCTGATTCCTGTCCTTATGTCAGAGACGTAGGCGTTGAACAGGAGGGGCCCAAGGACTGATCCCTGTGGGACCCCACTAATGACCCTCTTTGGGGATGAGACTATCCCGCCAACTACGACCCTCTGGGTCCAGTCCTGGAGCCAATTGCCTATCCATCTGATCATCTGGTTCCCCACCCCCATTTCTCCCAGCTTATCCAACAGGCCCATGTGAGGAACAGAGTCAAATGCCTTGCTGAAGTCTAGAAAGAGGACGTCCACTGGTCTACCAAGGTCCAAGGCACTCGTCACCCAGTCATAGAACTCCACAAGGTTTGTCTGACACGATTTCCCCGAGACGAATCCATGCTGTCTATCGTCCAGGCACCCTGACTTTTCCAGGTCCCCCCTAGCCTCTCCTTGACAATGCCCTCCATCACCTTGCCCACCACCGATGTCAGGCTGACAGGCCTGTAGTTCTCTGCCACCTCCCTTGATCCCCCCTTGTGGATAGGTACCATATGCGCCACCTTCCAGTCCTGGGGCACCCACCCTGTCCTCAGAGAGATGGTGAAAAGCTCCGCTAGGGGTTTCGCCAGGACATCCGCAAGTTCCTTCAGCACTCTGGGATGTAATTTATCCAGCCCCAGTGCTTTCTCCGTCTTAAGGGAGCTGAGGGCTTCCCTCACTCTCTCTGCTGTGATTTCCACTTCCAGTACCTCTTCTCCTGCTTAGCCCTCCCCTCCTGCCAGTGATCGCCCCTCTCCCCAGACCTGCCGATCGGTAAGGGTCCCCCCCTCCTCAGTATCTCTGTCTCCTCCCATGTATGATGCAGCACCCCCATTTTCCTTGGTGGAAACTGAGGTGAAGTACTCATTTAGTACCTCAGCCTGCTCCCCCGGGTCTTGTGCCCATCTCTCCCCTGATTTAATCCTGCTAATCTGCCCCTTCACCCTTCGTTTTTCCCCAATGTATCTAAAGAACCCCTTGTTCCCTCTCCTGATTTCCCTGGCCAGGTTCTGCTCCTTCCTTGCCTTAGCCGCCCTCACCACCCTAGTGGCCCTTCTAGCAATCAGCTCATACTCCCCTCAATCCCTTTCACTCCTTGAGCACTTGAATTGCCTATAGGCTGCCTTCTTTCCCTGCACCACCTCCTGGACCTCCCTGGTCCACCAGCAGGTTAGGCATCACCGCATTTTCGTCTTACTCTTGCACAGGTGCTGGTAGCATCTTGCACCCCTCTCCTGATAATTTCCCACCTACTATCAGCGTCCATGTCTGACTATTAAGATGAACCATATAGTCCAGGACCGTGGACAGGTTAGCAGACTCTGGGGAAATATGTTTCCCAGAGCACCATGTAGAAAATCTTTTCCACTTGGAGTTGTAAGTGTTTCTGGTGGAAGGCTTCCGAGAAGCCTTTAGAATATCCATAACACCTTGAGAGAGGTGCAAATCAGCAAACTCTAACTCTTCAAGAGCCAGGCCTTGAGATTGAGAGATCTGAGATTTGGATACCAAACCCTCCCCTGAGCACATGTTAACAGGTTGTAATTCCTGGGAAGAGACAGGGGACGGTGGACTGCTAAAGACAACAAGAGAGGGTACCAGGGCTGCCTGGCCCAGTCTGGAGCAATCAGAATCACCTTGCAGGGTTGAGACCTGATTTTGACTAACACCTTGAACAGGAGAGGGAAGGGGGGAAAAGCATACAGGAACTTCCTTCCCAATTGAGAACTAGGGCATCCAGGGGACTGGAGCCCAACACTGGGGCCTGCAGCAAAAGAGGAAGTTGGTGATTGTCTGGGGCTGCAAAGATCTATCTGTGGGGTGCCCCATCTGGAGAAGATCACCTTCAAAACCAGGGGATCCAAGGACCATTCGTGATGGCCCTGAGATATCCTGCTGAGAGCATCTGCCAGGGCATTGTCCTTGCCTGGGAGGTGTATTGCTGTAAGAGAGGTGTTCAGAAATAGGCCAGAGACCATAACTTCATTGCTTTCTGTGCACAAGGTCAGAGACCGAGTGCCCCCTTGCTTGTTGATATACCACATTGTGGTGGTATTGTCTGTTCTGATCTGAACTACTTTGTTCTGAACAGACTTGGAAAAAGCTTGAAGTGCTAGAAACACTGCTCTGAGTTCTAATATATTGATGTGAAGCTGGGATTCCTGAGGGGACCACAACCCTTGGGTGGTCAGGGGTCTCAAGTGTGCCCCCCACCCCAAGAGGGAGGCATCTGTAGTAAGGATTAGAGAATGAGACTGAGTGACAAAAGGAACTCCCTGTCTTAGATTGTCCTGATCCAGCCACCACTGTAACGCCTGGATCAGGGTTCAAGTCACTGGGATTAGTTTGGTCAGAGGGTCCCTTTTCTGAGACCAAAAGGCTCTCAAGTGGAACTGAATATTCCTCATTTGAAATCTTGCTGCCTGCACCACTGCTGTAGAAGCAGCCATGTGTCCTAGGAGTTGCAGAAAGTGCCGTGCTGGCCAAGACACCTGGGGAGTGAATGAAGAGGCCAGTGAGATAAGGGTCCTTATCCTGTCCAGGGGAAGGAAGGCTCTTGCCTTTACTGTATCCAGCTCTGCCCCTATGAAGGTGAGGAGCTGCACAGGCTCTAGAACTGACTTTGAAAGATTCAGCAGGAACCCTAGAGAAGTGAGCAGTTGCTGAGTTATCTGTACGTGTAACTTGACTTGGTCTGGGGACTGGCCTACTATGAGCCAGTCATCCAGGTATGGAAATATGGAGATCCTTTTTCTCCTTAGGAAGGCAACTACTACTGCCATGCATTTTGTGAACACCCTTGCAGCAGAAGTTAGGTCGAAGGGCATTGCTCTGAATTGGTAGTGGCCTGAGGGCAGCTCGAACCTGAGGTACTTTCGATGGGAGCTTCTGATGAGAATATGGAAATAGGCATCCTTGAGGTCCAGGGAGACTAGCCAGTCCCCTGGCCTTAGAGAGGGTAGAATTATTCCCAGAGTCACCATTTTGAACTTTGGCTTTAAAAGGTGCTTGTTTAAATATCTGAGATCCAGGATGGGCCGCCATTCTCCTGTCTTTTTGGGGGTTAGGAAGTACCTGGAGTACAATCCCTTCTCTTTGTGTAGGGCTGGAACCCTCTCTATGGCTCTGAGAGCCAAGAGGGAAGAGACCTCTGCCTCTAGAGCAAGTGCCTCTGAAGGATTTGCAGATGGAAAGGATCTGGTTCTCATCTTTGGAAACTTTTTGAAGCTGAGAACCAGTCCCTAGCTTACTACTTCTAGGACCCATTTGTCTGATGTTAAAGACATCCAGTCCTGGACAAAGTAAGCCAGCCTGCCCCCTACAGCTGGTGGAGAATCGGCCCCTGGCAAACCCATCAGGGTGCCTGTTTGGCAGGGGCTTTAGGCTGAGGGTGGGAAGCAAGCCTGCTTATACCCGGCCTGCCTCCCCTAAAGAACCCCCATGAGCATAAGCAGAAGAGGAGGCCTGGGCTTGGTAGAAAGGCCTATGAAAAGGCCTGCCCCTGCCCCTGGATGCTGCCTCTGAGGAGTGGCTTGCCTTTCCTTGGCCTGAGCACTCCTGTAGGTGGTCCTGTACTCATCCATTTTCTTCATGTAGTTCTCTGTTTGCTCCCCAAACAGAGAATTACCCACAACAGGAAAATCCATGGCCTTAGTCTGGGTATCCTGAGACAGGCTAGTACATCTGAGCCAAGCTATCCTACGGAAGGGCCACAGATGTAGCCATGACTCTAGATGAAACATCATTGGAGTCCACTCAGCATGGAACTGCACCTTGGATGCCTCAATACCATCCGCAGCTACCTGCTCCAGCTCCTTGGCAAGCTGGCCAGGGACCTGTTTAGCTAAAGCCAGTACAGTGTCCCATCTAGATTTCTGATATCTAGCTGTATAGGCCATATAATTAGCCTGCCTGAATCCCAAGGATGCTGCCATGTACTGCTTCTTTGCCATGGCACCAATCCTCCTGGAGTCGTTATTTGGGGGGTGTGAAGCCAAGGGTATATTTGCCTTATCACAGGCTGCAGCCTGCACTACCCCAACATGGCTGCATTGTTGGGTAAGGAACTCCGTATCTGAGCCTGAGAGAGTATACCTCTTGTCCATTCTTTTATCCACAGGAGGTATAGAATTAGAGTCTTTAAAATTTGTATTGTCTGTTTCCTAAAGGACTTATGAAGGGGAATAGACAGCCTCCTGGACTCTGGGATATCCATCATTTCAACAGGTTAGGCTCCTCCTGGTCATCTGCAGCTTCTTCCATAGGAAGCTGAAGAGTTTCAGCCACTTTTTGTAAAACATAAAATGGGAAGGGGACTCAGGAAGCCTAGGCGGAGACACTCCTGAAGGTCTGTCTGGGGAGATGTCCGGGTCAATGGGCACATCCAGACTTTCATAATCACACTCACTTTCCTCATACTCTCCTTCCTCCTCCTCCTCCAGTTCATAAAACTCCTCTAAATCATAATCCGGAACCGGGGGAACCGACCGAACCGAGCGCCTTCCCAATGGTGCCGGTTCGGTCGGCACCAGGGATAGCGACTGAACAATCTTTATCGCTTTGGCTATTTCATCAGTGGTCGGAGAAAGAACTTGTGGATCCGCACCGCTGATTTATCCTTTCTTGTTTTTTAACTGAACCGACTGGAGTCGGTTCTTTGCTCAAGCAGTTTTGCCCTGGCAGAGGGCATCTTCTGGTTCGGTTGGAACCGAACCGGCTGGCCATTCGGGTCAGCGACTTTGGCCTCCTTCCCTGAGCCTACCAACTCTTTTTTCCAGGGTAGCTGCAGGAAAATTTTTACAAATCTGGCAGTCTGAATCGAGGTGGTCAAACCCCAGACAATAACACAGGTGGTGTGGGGATCAGCCTTAGCAAAGACTTCCCCACACACACACACTACAGTGTTGAAACCCAGTGGGCCCGGTTTTTCTTTTGGGTTTCTCAGACATGGCCAGTCCTAACAAAAACTTACTCTTTTTTCAGCAATCCACCAGGCAAGACACCCTTATCAGTTCCTGACCGTGTTACGGGTTGTGGAAAAAAAACGTAATAAAATCTGTTTTTTTTAGAACCGATAAGAACCGGTGACCACACTCTAGAAGCAGAATAAAGCTTCTTGAGACTGAACCGATAGGTTACGGTTTAAATTCAGTCGAAAATCGAGAAAAACGGTACTTTAACCAACAAATTGAACCGAGCAAAGGAGAAATTCTCCGGAGCAACTGTTCAGTGAGGCGGAGTAAAGAATCTGACGGTTTGAGTTCAAACAGCAACAGACAGAGTCTCAACCGAGCTCGAGCTCAGAGTTCCATGCCTGACATGGAAAGTTAACTCTTTCATCTCCGGGGCAGTTCGAAGGTTGGACCTCACTGCAATTTGTCAGAATACAGCAAGACTTCATGTTGTTTGAAATGAGATCTATGGTATGACCTTTCCTACCTTTCCTCGGAAGGTCTGGGAGGAGACTGAGAACAGCAGGAAATCCTGGATCTGGGACGAAGCAATGAAAAGTGTGCATCCTGGGGCCAACAAGCATGTAAAGGACAGATTGTTTCACGAGAAGTATACCCAGTGGAAGAGAAGCAGGACACTGTTTATAGACAGAGTGCGAATAGTGGACGGAGAGGGACGTGAAATCTCCCACTGTGTGAATTATGTGTGCCCAGACGGGGTAATAATTCAAGCTCCTGACCCCTGGTACTACTGGTCTCAGTGCAAGGACCTCCCAGCAAATGTGCCGTGCCTACTAAATGGACAGCCGAGCAGTGGTAGTCAATACTGCCACACCAGACTGTGAAGTGCCTTTACTGACCTGCCAATATGGACATCCAGGACTCAGGTGCCCCACAATCATCAGTTCTACAGTGTACTGGCCTTTCCAGAATCCATCGACTGGCCCACCAGATGACTTCAGATCCAGAGAGGACACCAGCCCAGTTGTAACCTGTTCATCGCCTGGTAATCGGATGACGTCGGACCAGCTGTTTTCTTTTTGTTCCTGTTCTAAGGTTCCATCTCCAGAGATGACATCAACCCAGCAGTTCCCAGATGTGCCCTCCTGTGGTTCTCGTAAGATGTCCACCCAGCTGTATCGGAAGAAATGCTGCCAGGGAGAGTCTTCGTCAGAGGTGCAAGTCGGTTAAGAATCTTTCGTACTACAAGTGGCTGGTAAGTCCGAACTTTTCTATCTTTATGACACTGCAGTACACACCCTACACTAGCAGACTCCAAAATGTCTGAACTGTCCTCAAAGACTCTCCCTTTCGGGACTTTGTCTTGTTAGAACTGTGCTTCACCGGGCTCCAGCCCAGGAGAGACTCTTTATTGGACTAGCCTTCGGGCATTGTGGTCACTAGTTGGGACTTTTAGGGCACTCCATCCCCCCCAAATGTGTACTGTAAATAATGTTGTTGTTTTCTAATGTATATACTGTTTTTCTGCCTTTTCTAAAACAAATCTTTTTGGGATTCCTCAGTGTTTTGATGGCAGGGGTTTTAGGTAGACTGTGTATGCAGATTAGGAGTGTGTGTTGTCTTTCTTTTTCTTACAGGTGTTCCTGGGAAGACAGAAGAGAAGACAAGAAGAGGAGGAAGGGCTCATCGGAGTTCCTCGTTA
Organism: Neoceratodus forsteri; assembly: GCA_016271365.2. Lineage (NCBI taxonomy): Eukaryota > Metazoa > Chordata > Ceratodontiformes > Ceratodontidae > Neoceratodus > Neoceratodus forsteri. The sequence goes on from CM028129.1 coordinate 1,295,095,558, forward strand.
GTACTTTAGTGTGTAGTAATTTAAAGTACTGTGGTGTTGTTATTGTTGTTGTTACTGTATTAACCCTTTCCTTCCACAGGTGTGGTTGTGGGGGTAGGGAGGAGGCAGTAAAATGGTATAAAATGTGGTATTTTCTTGGTGTGTGGTTGCAGGTTGCCCAAGGTCGGGGAGGTCCCTGGGTTGTTTTGTTTTTGGGGTATTAATTTAGAGGCAGATAGGTTTTCCCTAGAGGGTTAGGGGGGATAGACAGGCTGAGGCCCTGACCTGCAGTAGGGACCGCAGTGTTGATCTATGAGGGCTATGCTCTGGATAGTTCTACCAGAGCCACTAGGTGTCCATAGTGAGTGGATAGTGTAGAGGCTGATAGACCCTTAGTGTTGCCTGCCTGTGCTTGCACATGGTAGGAGGGGGTCTGATCACCCCCCTCCGCAGGTAGCACATGGGGTAGGATGGCCTAAGGCCGGGTAAACAATGACTGCAGAAAGTCATTTTCCTGGTCAAGGGCGAGTGTAACCCCCTTGTTACCCGGGGTTACTAGAATCCCAGTAAGACCTAGTGGTAGGCAGGGAAGGCAGCTTGTGAAACTCCAGTTAAATGTGTTTCACACTGTCTTACTCTGTTCTCAGTCTCTGCTGAGACTGAGGGATGACATCACCAGTAGAACTCTTGCAGCTGCATAAGCCACAATGTAATCTGCAGCAAGGGAGTTGGAATATAATGCTGGGAGGTTTGAACAGTGTTCAGTGGTCAGTTGGCATTGTGAGCTTGCTGTGAAAGCAGCACAGCAGCTCAGTGTAGGCTCTAGGAGCCTCAGCCCTGACAGAGGGCTACTTTGGGGTAAAAAGGGTGCGTGTCTCCACCAAAAGAGAGACACAGAAGACAAGTGAAATGGTGGAGACCGCTGAATTCGGGTCTCAGTGCCCCCTCCCTCCGGGGATGGGGGCAGGAAAGAGATTCCTGCATATTCCTGGGGCAACCCCCTAGTTCTGCTAGTAATGGAGAAGCTGCCTATTTGTTCCAGAGTTTTTTGGGGAACAAGAAGACTTGTGAGTCGCCTGTGGGGCACCTGCAACCGAAGGGTGAGTGTCAGCTCTTCCTGAAAGGGCCAATGTTTTTCACCCTGGGACTTATGTGACAATGTGGGGACTGAACTACTAAGATAGTGGGAGGCCTAGAGTAATAGGCTTAGCCAACAAGTAAAAGTAGGTTCAAGTCCAGAGCTTACTGGGATCAAAATGATATGAAGAGGAGATGTGACATAACGTCTACCCAGGAATCTACATTTGCAAGCTTTCAGTAAAGGAATTGTTTAGTTCCCAGAGAAATGGCCAGGTATGGGCTGTGGGAGCTGGAGGTGGGAGACCCCCCATCTTTAGTGACCAGGTCCACCTCTATGGATTTGCTCTGTGGATTTCTACTTTGCCTCAGGCACTTGGCCAGTGATGAGGGAAGTACCCAGACGTGGGATTGGAAGGAAAATTCCCTCTAGGAGTCAAAGGCTCTAGTGTGGTTTGGGGAGCCACAACAGGATAATTGGTTCATTTCCCAAAATGGACCGTGGATCAAGTGGCCGTCGGGGGAACTGGGCCCGTGGGGAAAACCCAAGTAGTGTACAAGTCGGGCTGTGTACCCAAAGCTGCGTGCAAGTCCGGGCTGTGTGCCTGGTGGGTTCAGAGCCTGAGGGCTGGAAATAGTGATAAAGTGTTCTGTTATCTCTAATCTGCATTACCAGGAATGTAGCCCCGTGGGGGTCCGTCTATGCTTTGTTTGTTCAGCTTGGATGTGAATAAAAGCCACACTGAAGAATCCCATTCCTGGTTCTGGACACTACAGTTATTGCTTCCTGTGTTCGGATTTACTTGGGTGCCCCTGTATGGAGTAGTCAAACCTAGGCCCCCTGTGCCGAGTAACCTCATCCTCCCTGAACCCAGTCCCCACCAGGTACTGCTGTCAGCTTCAACAGCATGCCACCTGTCGTTTTGCTAAAAAGGCAGGGGTGAGGGGCTACAGTAGCTTTCACCAGCAGTGCATAATGGGGCTGCCCACCCATGATTTCATCACTCTGTGCAGGTATAAAGGAAGTGGGCACCCCCCAGTGTCCTCAGTTCCTCGCTGGCCATCAGCTTGCTGAGCATGACTCTGGGGGAGAACCGAGGAGACTAGTGGTGCCCTCCCTGTGTGAAGATTACATAAAAAATTGCTCTCTCCGAGAAGGAGGGGGAAGGAGGGCAGGTATGCACCTGCTGCAAGAGATCCTCTCAAAGATCCACCATTACGGTATGTACAAAGCTATGCTATCTTCATCGAAGGTATCTCTTGCAGCAGGTACTACTTTTGGGATGACTCCCAAGCAGTCTCTATAAGGAAGGGTGGTGACTATGAGAGGAGTCCTTGCAACACGGCACGGCCGAATGTGGCACGCACCTAGAGGCTATATCTATACTGTAGTGTTTTGTAAAAGTATGTATGGTAGAACATGTAGCTGCAACACATATGTCCGAGATAGATAACCCTCGGAAGCAGGCAGCTGATGTAGAAAGGGCTCTGGTGGAATGTGCATGTACAGTGCCTGGTAGTGGTTTGTGGGCTTTATTATGACAGTAAGTGATACAATGCACCAGCCAGTTTGATAGTGTCTGTTTGGTCACAGGTTGTCCCTCTTTGCCTGGAGCAAAGGCCACAAAGAACTGGTCTGATTTCCTTATGGGCTTAGATTTTGTGATACATATCTTTAGAATACGGTGTACATCCAGGGTATGCAGTAATTGTTCCCTAAGATTGGTGTGGTTGGGAAAGAAGACTGGTGAATGTATGGACTGGTTTAATGTGAATTCTGATACCACTTTTGGTAGAAAAGCTGGATTGGTGTGTAGTGATACTCTGTCTTTGTGGAAGACTAAATAGGGTTCCGAGCACATGACAGCCTGTAGCTCTGACATGCGTCGAGCAGATGTGATGGCTACCAGGAATAATGTTTTCCATGCTAGGTAGCACATTTAGGAAGACTCAGACGGTTCAAACGGTACTGCAGTGAGTTATTCAATCACGGAGTTAAGATCCCAAGGTGGGATTGGCCTGTGGATAGGGGGCATCATATGAAGAATCCCTTTTAGAAACACAGGGAGATATCCATCTGGGCTACTGTTCGATGCCTGATAGGGTCATGAAAAGCTGAAATGGCTGCCAGATGAACTTTGATAGAGGAATATCTCAATTTTTGTGTGGATAACTCAGTAAGGTATTCCAGTATCTCGAAGGGGGCATGAGAAAGGATTTCTTGACTTTTTGGCTGCCCAATGGGTGAAGCGTTTCCATTTATCTTGATAACAATTTCTTGTGGAAGATCTCCTTGTGGCCAGTGAAACTTGGGCCACTTTTTCGGAAACTTTATGTCTGTTTATGAAAATGTTTTCAGAAGCCAGGCATGCAGGTGCAGTGGGTTAGGATGCAGGATGGCCCCTTGCCATTGGGTTGGAAGGTCTGGTGTCAAGGGAGGGAATGGGGTCCATGATAGTTAATTGTTGCAGCAGTGGGAACCAGATCTGTCTGGACCAAAAAGGTGCCATTAATATCATTGTTGCTAGTTCCCTCTGCAGTTTGAGGAGGACCCTTTGGAGAAGTGGGATTGGGGGGAAAGGCGTATAAAAATCTGCCCATCCATGGTAGGGAAAGAACATTCATAGTATGTCCCTTCTTGTCCAGTACAATGGAACAAAAGTGAGGTAGCCTGTTGGTCACTGCAGAGATGAAGAGGTCCATCTCCGGTGAGTCCCACTGATGGAATATGCTCTGTAGAAGGGATGCCTTGAGGTTCCATTCGTGGCCCTGTGCATGTTGGCTGAGGTGGTCTGCCAGGACATTTTGTGTGCCTGGAACATGAATTGCTATTACTGCCAGTTGTTGTTGAAGAGCAGTGTGCCAGATCCACGTCGCCTCTCGACAGAGACTTTGGGATCTGGTACCCCCTTGTTTGTTGATGTATTAGACCACTGCCATATTGTCTGATTGTATTAGCAGAGAGCCTGGAGACAGGTATAGTTGAAAGGTCTTGAGTGAGAGCATTACCACCCTCATTTCTAGGATGTTGATGTGTAGCCTGGCTGTGGCTGTGTCCCAGTTGCCTTGGGTTTGATAATGCTGATCCAAATGGGCACCCCACCCTGTGGCTGATGCATCCGTAGTCAGGGTTTGGATCGGGAGTGGCATCTGAAAAGGCATGTCTTTGTCCAAGCTGGATTTGTCTGTCCACCATGTTAGGGCCTTGCGTAATGCTGGGGTGACCATAAGCTGGTCCTCTAGAGCACCTATGCTTTGGTGCCACTGATGTAGCAAGGCTCACTGAATTGGTCTCATATGTAACTGAGTGTTCGGGACAGTAGAAATGGCTGCGGCCATGTAGCCCAATAGTTTTAGGAGTTGCCTTGCCGTGATGGATGTGACCAAGCTATACTGAACAGCCAGGGATATTAGGGTCTGACTTCCGTTTTCTGTCAGGAAAGCCTTTCCTGCAGTCGTGTCCAGGACAGCTCCGATATATTGGAGTCATTGTGATGGGTCTATTTGAGATTTGCGCAGATTTGCTGTTATGCCCAGTTGTTCGAAGAGTTGCAAAGTTGCTTGGAGTGAATGGATCAAGCCTTCTTTGGTGGATGCTTTTATTAGCCAGTCATCTAGGTAGGGCAATACGAAGTGTCCTCTCCTTTTTAGGGTAGCTGCCACTACTGTCAAGCATTTTGTGAATACCCTGGGAGCTGATGAGAGGCCGAATGGGAGTACCCTAAAATTACAGTGTTCTCACAGTAGTCTGAAACGCAGTTACCTGCGGTGGACTGGATGGATGAGAATATGAAAGTAGACATCCTTCATATCCAGGGCACAGAGCCATTCCTCTTGATGTAAAAGGGGAAGGATGGTCCTGAAATGTTTGTATTGGATGAATTTGTTGAGGTTTCTCAAGTCCAGTACTGGTCACAGATTCCCTGTTCTTTTTGGAATTAGGAAAAAATTGGAGTAGTAACCTCAACCTTGTTGTCTGGTGGAGACTGGTTGAATTGCATTTTTCACTTTGAGTGACTGCAATTGTTGTAGCAGGATAGGGATATGATCCTGTGGGTAATTTACATGTGGTGGTTGGTGAGTTGGTGGACAATTTATAAGTTCTAGTGACTGTCCGGATTTTATGATTTGTAACACCTACTCGTCAGACATTATCTGTTTCCAGGCCTCTAGATGGCATGAAAAGTGGCCTCCCACAGCCTCCAAGGCCTGCAGGGGAGAGCTGAGAGGGTCAGGGGTGAGTCAGATAGACATGATGGAGTGGAATGACCACCACGTGAGGCAGAAGAGGTAGGTGGTTGTGATTTGTCTGCCAGTTAGACTGTCTGCTTGTTCCTCTTTGATGCCCTGTGCACAGAAACTGGTAGGGCTGTAAATATCTTTTTTGGCCTGAGGTTTGGGGTGTATGGTACATGCCATGCACCACTCTCAAAGTATGGCCCAAAGCTTGCAAGTTGTCTAAGATGGTTTGTGAGGTGGATCCAAATAGCTTGTCCCCACTGAAGGGTGCGTTCAGGATCTTTTGCTGAACATCTAGGGGTAAAGCCCGAGACTTGGAGCCATGCATGACGTCTAAGATTGATACCCATGGCAGAGGATCTTGCCGATGTGTCTGCCATATCATAGGCTGCTCTCAAGAGATGACGAGATAGGCTAGTGCCTGTGTTAAAATTTGCTAACAGTTGATCCTTTTCCTCAGACTGAGGTAGTTTATTTGCCACCTGCTGTCCAGAGTATTTTCTGGTATTTTAGCATATGGCCCATGCAATTTATGGCTCTTAAATAAAGTGTACCCCTTGGTACACTTTCTTTCCCATGACATCTAGATGTCTGGACTCTTTATCAGGTAGTAAAGAGCTTAAATGTTTTGATTTTTGGTTCTGTCATGGGCCGCATTGATCACCACAGAATCTGCCTGTGGGGCTGCTGCAAAAAATGAGTGATCGATTGGTGCTTGATAAAGACGGTCAGCCTTCCTAGGCAGCGGACTGCAGGCGGCAGCTGAGAGGTTGCCGTCCATCCAGGGGAGCCACTCCTTGTGCCACGGTAGCAGTTAAAAGCCCTGATCAGGGGCTGGGAGTCTTCGGAGCTGGAGAGCCGGGCAGTGGACCATGGGCGGCGGCTGAGAGGTTGGCATCCATCTGGAGGAGCTGCTTCTTGTGCTACGGCAGCAGTTATAAGCCCTGATCAGGGGCTGAGAGTCTTCGGAGCTGGAGAGCTGGACAGCGGACTGTAGGCGGCGGCTGAGAGGCTGGCGTCCATTCAGGGGAGCTGCTTCTTGCATCACGGCAGCAGTTACAAGCCCTGATCAAGGGCTGGGAGTCTTCGGAGCTGGACAGCTGGGCAGCGGACCATGGGCGGTGGCTGAGAGGTTGCCATCCATCTGGGGGAGCCGCTTCTTGCACCGTGGCCCATGAACCTAACCCCCTCCCCTATATTTTGCTGTTTTTGTTTACACCGTAATGCCAGTCCCATGTGTGTCTAAATGCATTCGTTGTCTTTGCTGCAACCACCTCTGGGTGCAGGCTGTTCCATGTGTCTGTTACTCTCTCTGTCAAAAAGGCGTAGGTTGTGCCCTCTTGTACATGCCTCTCCATCTGCACGGAAGAGGTTGTCTACCTGAACAGTGTTTATATCCCTGATGAATTTGAACATTTCTATCATATCCCCTCTGTCCCTTCTCTGTTGCAGGGAGTAAAAGTTTAGGTCTTGGAGTCTAGACTCATATAGCTTGTGATGGAGGCCCTGCACCATCCTTGTAGCCCTTCTCTGAACTGATTCCAAGCACTGTATGTCCTTCTTCAGGTGGGGCCTCCAGAACTGGACACAGTACTCCAGGTGTGGCCTTACCAGTGATCTATAGATGGTAATGATCACTTCTTGTTTCTTGCTAGTTCTTCCCCTCTCTATGCATCCGAGGTTACTGCTTGCTTTACGTGCTGCTTTTTTGCATTGATTCCCTACTTCAAGGCATCCGATATGATTACGCCTAAGTCCCATTCAGTACTAGTCTCTTCAAGTCGATGCCCATCTAGGAAGTATTGAGTTCTTAGGTTCTGTTTTCCTAGGTGCATCACTTTGCATTTTTTAGCATTAAATCTAAGTTGCCAGTCGCTGGACCACTGTTCAAGTTTCTTGAGATTGTCCATCATACTGGAGGCTCCCAACTGATTGTCCACCCTATTACATAGTTTTGTATTGTCTGCGAACAGGTAGACTTTACCATCAAGACCATCAGCAATGTCACTGATGAATATGTTAAAGAGGACTGGACCCAGCACCGATACCTGAGGGACTCCGCTGGTCACAAAACCCTCTTTGGACATAGTGCCATTTACTGTAACTTTCTGAGGTCTGTCCTGTAGCCAGTGTGCTACCCACCTTACTACAGTGGCGTGAAAAAGTATTTGTCCCCTTCCTGATTTTCTCTATTATTGCATATTTGTCACACTGGATGTTTTCAGGTCTTTAGACAAAATGCAATATTAGATAAAGGGAACCTGAGTGAACAAACAACACTTGTTTTTTTTTTTTTTTTTACTTATTTCATTTATTTAATGAAAAAAGTTAACCAACACCAACTAGCACTGTGTGATAAAGTAATTGCCCCCTAGTTAAATCAACCCAATTAAAGGGATAATTAGAGTCAGCTGATTGAACACAGCCAGGCTTGATTACAGCCAGCCCTGTTCAATATAAACCTCACTTATTTTGACCCTTACCATCACAGTCATGTTGCCAGCACACAGATTCAACAAGCACATTGTGCCACAATCAAAGGAAGTTCCTGAAAAGATCAGAAAAAAAGTTGTTGCTATCTATCAGTCTGGAAAGGGTTACAAAGCTATTTCTAAGGCTCTGGGACTCCATCGAACCACAGTGAGAGCCATAATCTCCAAATCGAGAACACTTGGAACAGTAGTGATTCTTCCCAGGAGTGGGCAGCCTGCCAAAATTACTCCAAGAGCGCAGCGTAAAATCATCCAGGATGTCTCAAAGGATCCTAAAACAACATCCAAAGAACTGCAGGCTTCTCTTGCCTCAGCTAAGGTCAGTGTTCATGACTCCACAATCAGAAAGAGACTGGGCAAAAATGGGCTTCATGGGAGAGTAGCAAGGCGGAAACCACTGCTAACCAAGAAGAACATAAATGCTCGTCTCTCATTTGCCAAGAAGCACCTGGATGATCCACAAGCCTTTTGGGAAAATGTTCTATGGACAGATGAGTCCAAAGTGGAACTTTTTGGACGACATGGATCCCATTATGTCTGGCGTAAAGCAAACACAGCATTCTACAGTAAGAACATCATACCAACAGTCAAACATGGTGGTGGTAGTGTGATGGTGTGGGGATGCTTTGCTGCCTCAGGACCTGGACGAGTTGCCATAATTGAAGGAACCATGAATTCTGCTCTGTACCAGAAAATTCTTAAGGAGAATGTCTGGTCATCCGTCCATCAGCTGAAGCTGAAGCGTAGTTGGCTCATGCAAGACAATGATCCAAAACACAAAAGCAAGTCCACATCAGAATGGCTGAAAAGAAGTAAAATTAAAGTTTTGGAGTGGCCTAGTCAAAGTCCAGACCTAAACCCAATAAAGATGCTGTGGCAGGACCTGAAACGAGCAGTTCATGCTCGAAAACCTACCAATGTTACTGAATTAAAGCAGTTCTGCAAGGAAGAATGGACTAAAATTCCTCCACAGCGATGTGAAAGACTGATATTGAATTATAGGAAGCGTTTGGTTGCAGTCATTGCAGCTAAAGGTGGCGTAACCAGTTATTAAGTGTAAGGGGGCAATTACTTTTTCACACAGTGCCAGTTGGTGTTGGTTAACTGTTTTCACTAAATAAACGAAATAAGTAAAAAAAACAAGTGTTATTTGTTCACTCAGGTTCCCTTTATCTAATATTACATTTTGTCTAAAGACCTGAAAACATCCAGTGTGACAAATATGCAATAATAGGGAAAATCAGGAATGGGGCAAATACTTTTTCACGCCACTGTATATTATGACCAACACCTGTGTGTTTGAGTTTTTTGATCAGCCTCCTGTGTGGGACAGTGTCAAAGGCCTTGCTGAAGTCCAGGTACACCACGTCCACTGCCCCCCCCGGTCCACTGCTTTGGACACCCACTCAAAGAATTAGATCAGGTTTGCTTGACATGATCTACCTGTGATAAATCCGTGTTGTTTGGGTTAAGTTTGTCTGCCTCTTTTAGGAAGTCTACTATCTTTTCTTTAAGTAGTGTCTCCATGATGACCGGGCAGTAATTTCCTGCTTCCTCCTTACTGCCACTTTTATGCGAGGGTACCATGGTAGCCCTTTTCCAGTCAAGTGGTCCCTTGCTGCTTTCCAGAGATTCATTGTATAGTTCAGCTAATGGTGTAGCTATTTCTTCTCGAAGCTTTCTCAGTATTCTTGGGTGAATACCGTTCAGTCCCATGGCTTCGTCTGTCCTCAATTTTTCTAGTTCTTTCAGCACCCTTTCCCTTGTGAAGAGGCTTGTGTCTGCCTTCCGTGCAGGGTGCTCTGTTCTGTTTAGTGCCAGACCGCTACCATTCTGCTAATTTGTGAAGACTGAGTGAAAAATGCTTTGAGTGCTTTGGCTTTGTCATCATCTTTTTCCACTATATGACCGTTGCTTGTTGACATTCTGACTATCCCCCCCTTTGTTCTTCCTTTTTTCGCTGATGTACCTAAAAAAGGTCTGTGGACTGTGGATGCTCACTGGAATGTTAAAGAACATGAAGCCACTACAGAAGTAAAAGTATACCTGGGTCTACTGAAGAGGTCTGCAGATCCAGGGTTGCCCTCATATTCCTGAGAAGAGACTGAAAGGAAAGGTCCTCTACTAGGTTTTCAGTCGGAAGCAAGGGCTTACAATCCAAACTATACCAGAAGTCTTCATCACCTTCTTCAGAGACTATAAAGTCTGGATCGGACTCATCCTGCTCCATATCACCCTCAAAAGGGGTTTGAGCTGCCCTAAAGAGGCTGTTGGAAGTTTAAGTGGAAAAAGCGTGCACGCAGAAGCAGGGGTGCATGAACCAGAGCTTGCCAGCTACAACAGGAAATCACTTGAAGAAAGGCTCGGCACTCTGGAAAAGTAGTTTAGCATCCTACAGGCAAATGCCATATTTATTTTACAAGGTGTCTGGCTGAATAACCTCTTCCCTAGCGCTTCAACCCAAAATACGGGTCTTCCTCAGGGGGTATATCTAGATCTCATACAAACAGACGTGTATTTATACAACATCAATTAAGGGACCAAAGTGAAACAGTGCAAATAAAATTTACAACACAAGTTGAAAAAAAAGAGGGGGGAGGGGTTGGAATACAAAGTTCATTATAACTCCAATTATTAGACAAATAATCCTAAGCATGAACTAAGCTTAATAATTATGAACCTACAGTGAGGCACTTACCTATGTGCATAACAAATCAGCTTATTAAACATGCACTTTTTCCAGAAAATTTGAAATCATGTAACTGAATGGAGGATAACAGACAAAGCAGAGAAAATCCAATATTCAAAAAATTTCATTACATCATGCTATCAAATATCCTTCAAAGGACACCCTTCAGAATAAGCCGCATCACTAAATTCCTACATTAGACAAACCATTAATGTATACCTTTCATACTTACTACATTTTAAGGAAAATTAGGCTTCATACATATCCTGTAAAAATCAGCATGCTAAAAATGGCATATTTACAGATCAAAAAAAGCTATTATCGGGAACTTCCTAGCCCTTATTAATCACATATGTATCAGATTTCAGGGGGGACCAAGGTTCTACAAGGAACAAGTGGACTAATCTTATCCTAAAAAATATTTTCCAAAAAATTCCTTCAAATCATACTTTATTATTTATATTCATAATTTATGAAAATATGACAAGGAAGTAAAATTGGTTAATGTTTTTAGTGGAAAGGGGGGGAGCAATTGGGAGAAGGGATCTAATGGAGAATTAGGATCTATTCAATAATATGGATTGGGGGGAATTCCAATGTTAAAAATTATTGGAAAAATGATTCAAGAAATGCTGTGCTCAAAAAGGAAACCAGCACAAGTAATTGGGTCTTTCATTTATTAGTTATCTAGCCAGAGCTATCTATGAAATTCCTTTTCTGGAGGCTAAATAATTATAGTCACAGCTCCTTGAAAAACAAGGATTAGTTTCCAGCTTTACTATAAAGAGTAAACAGGCCAGGCCCAAATCCTGAGGTACTTAGCACATTCCTAGCAGTATCTGCGTACAGGGTTGTAGCTCATACCTCTGCATTTTACAGAACCCAGGGTGAAAGGGTTAAGTTACTTATAGGGAACAAAAGGAAAGAAAATAAAATAAAAAATATACATGGGTACATAATACCAGGATGCAGTATCTCCATATCATATGATAAGTATGGTGAAAAATCTACTTCCTCATTCAAACCTAAAGGAATAGCTGTTTCAAGTAACAAGATCCATCTTGTTTCTTTTTGCGAAAGGATGTTTGTTCTATCTCCCCCCCCCCCCCCTTGGGTGTCTTTTGACATGTTCAAGAATAGCAAACCTGAAACTCTTCAATTTACCTCCATGGCAAAGGAAGAAATGGTCACCTAGTGCACTGTAAATATTGCCATTGATTACGGCCCTAGCATGTTCCTGGATCCTCTCCTTAGCTGGTCTCTTAGTTCGTCCCACATAAAAACATGGGCAACTACACCAGCACACATATACTACAAAAGGTGTAGTGCATGTTACAGATCTCTCAGTTTTAAATGTTTTTTCATCTTTGGTAAAACTACAACCTGTCCGAAGGTATTGACATACGTTACACCTACCATATCTATGGGCTCCTTCAGGTTTTGGGAACCAGGAAATGCCAGACTGTAACACATTAGTAGGTATAAAATGACTTTTAGTGATTCTTTCCCCCAGATTCTTTCCTTTTGTAAAAGTCACCCTTGGTTTCTGGTTAATATTATTTTGTAGCACCTAATCTGATAATAAAAGGGGCCAAAATTTATGAACCACCCCACCTATTTTACCTGCTAGGTGATTATATTCAGTTACAAAAGTAATTGTTCTCTTGTCTAGTCTAGCAGTCTTCTGACTAGTACTTCCCTTTCTTGCTTTCCTATCCTTTTTTGGTGTCAGATGATCTTCCCTTTGTAGATTTCTAACCTTTACAAAGGCATCGTCCAAAATGTTTTCACTATAGTCCCTGAGTAATAATCTATCTTTGAGGCTACCAACTTGATTGAAAAAATCCTCATCGGAGCAAATCCTGCGGAGTCTAATCATTTCCCCATATCGTATGGAGGTTATCAGCTTTCTGGGATGCGAGCTGGACGCATGTAAAATTGTATTAGCAGCTATTAACTTTCTGTAGCTCCTAGTATATACTGGTTTGCCCTGTATACCAATTAATTCCAGATAAAGTAAATAAATGTTTGTTTTATTTACCTCATGGGTAAAACTGAGACCAAGGTCATTGCTGTTCATATATTGAACAAAATTTAGAATGTTGGATGTATCTCCCCTCCATATGATCAAAATATCATCAATGAGATGGTACCAACTGTCAATCTGTGAGAGAAATGTGTTTTTGATATTTTCCTTAATGACTATGTGCTCAAAAAAAAAATTACCAAATTTGCAAATGAGAGGGCAAATGCCGCCTCCATAGCTGTTCCACAGATCTGGAGAAAAAATTCCCTATTAAATAGGAAATAATTATGGGTTAAGGCAAAATCAATAACCCATTTTAGAAAATGAGATGAAACTACTTCATCATCTTTACAAAAGTATTCAATGGCATTTAAGCCTATCTCATGGAGTATCGAAGTATAAAGGCTACTTACATCTACTGTGATCCAACTAGAACTGGCATCCCAAATTTTACTTTCTAGCCTTTTCAGGAGATCCATGCTGTCTCTCAGATTAGATTCTAAAGTTAGTACTTTTGGCTGTAAAAGCTATCAATAAAAGTGCACAAATTATGCGTTCGGGATCCAATCCCGGATACAACTGACCTTCCGGGTGGATCCCTCACATTTTTGTGCACTTTAGGCAGACTATAAAATGTTGGAATCACCGGGTAATTCGTTTTAATATATTCTGCCTCGTTTTTAGTGAACCAGCCACAGTTTAACCCCCAATCAAGGAACTCACATAACACTGCTTGAAACTTCACTGTAGGATCTCCTCCAAGTTTCTTGTAATTGTGCTGGTCAGAGAGTAGTTCCACGCACCTTTTATATAGAAGTCCTCTTTTATCAGCACAATATTACCCTCGTCTGATTTCTTGATCATAACATCCTTCAAATGTTCAAGTTACTTTAGGGCAATACATTCCTCATATTTTAAATTTCTATTGTAGTTACCAGAATCCTCAGAGAACAGTTTTACAGTTTCATTTATAACACATTTCTCAAACACAGCAATTGCTGGACAAAATACCTGAGGGCAAAAAACTGATTTATGTTTGAACAAATTTCTAAATCTTAACATAAACTTATTTACAGGGGGGTCTCTAGCCTCATTTAAGAGGGCAGAGACATCAATATTGTCAATCAGGTTTGGTTCCCAATCTGACGATTCCCAGGTATCACAATCTGCTGTAGAAAAATTCAATAAATCAGCAGAAAAAGTGTAATGTACTGTCTCCGTAGTGTTCAGGTCAACATTCTCAGTAATCCCCATTGTTAATGTCTGTCCCACCTCTGTTTTCTTCCCCCCAAAATATTGTCATGTCTTAGATCGAAGAGTAAAATATGAAAAATGTATTCTTTTCTTTTTAAAACAAAAGAAACTAAATAACAAACTAAATCTGAATGCTATTGTCGTATAGAAGTGAAGATTTGACTCCCGGTGGGCGAGCGACGTCACTGAAGTGCACTGAACAGCAGGAAAAAAAGAACTGAGGCAGTTGGAGGGTCAATGCCAATATAGCCTACACAAGATAAGGCAGCCTTGTGGTGATGCGCATCCGTGGTCCTATCTTGACGCCGGCCCTCCTGAAGATTTTTGGCTCCTGTGGGGTCCTGGGACTTCCGGCTTGGACCCAGAAGTATGAATGAATGGTTAATATTTTAAGTCCAGGAAGATCAAGCAAATTTTTGGCTATCCTACCCACTCTAGGCAGGATATTCAGACTGTGCCAGGCAGGAGCGCAAGCCTGGGTGCAGCGCAACTGGGATGCGCCAAGGCATGGCCCAGGCAATATTGAACGGTGCTATGCCATGGCTTGTACCATTGAATATGGCATTGGGTCCACCCCCACTGGCGGCGCAGTGGCACTGCGCAAGTGGCAAGTGTGGGTGTGCTAGGTGCAGTAACTGCAATATTCAGCGCTGGGCATGCAAATGAGGCTATTATGCATGCAAGGTGCAAATGGGGCAATTTGCATGTCATTATGGCCCCATTTGCATGCAGGTGCGCTGATCCCCGGTAACTTGCGCCTGGCACCCTCCCAGGCTGCAGCCGTTGGGACTGACGATACCTGCCGCTCAGTGGGCAACGCGCCTAATGTCTGATTGCTGGCATAACATAAATAAATCCCCGGTGGTCCAGTGGACCTGCCCCCTGCCCGATTGCGGGCTGTAGTGGAATTAATATTCCCTGGTGGTCCAGTGGACCTGCTCCCCTGTCAAATCACAGGCTGTAGTGGAATTAATATTCCCTGGTGGTCCAGTGGACCTGATCCCCGGCCCGATCGCGGGCTTCAGTTGTAAAGAAATGCCCAGGTGTGCCAGCGGTACCCCCTCCACCCTGACCCGCCACCCTGCTCCCCCCCAGTCAGCGGCGGGCGGCATCTCCCTACCTGCAAGCTGCCTGGTGACTGACAGCGTACTGGATGGCTGTACACCCATTGGTCCACTGCGTGGGCCAATGGGCATGCAGATAGTACTGTACTACACAGTCCCGAAATGTGAATGGTTCATTCACATATCGGGACTGTGTAGTACAGTACGGTCTGCACGCCCATTGGCCCACGCAGTGGACATACAGCTGTGCTGTACGCTGTCAGTCAGTGGGCGGCTTGCGGTTGGGAAGCTGCCACCCGCCGCTGACCGGGGAGGGAGCGGGGTGTCGGGTCTGAGTGGGCAGGTGGGTAGGGGGGGTACCGCTGGCCCACCTGGGCATTTCTTTACAACTGAAGCCCGCGATCGGGTCCACTGGACCACCAGGGAAGTATGTTATTCTTCTGCCTATGATCGGGCTGGAGATCGGGTCCACTGGATCACCAGGGAATGTACTGTATACAACAGCCCATGATTGGGTGTTGGGGTAGGGTCCACTGGACCATCAGGGCATTTACATACATTTTATGCCCGCGATTGGGCATGGGGGGCACGGCCTGTGTCACGGGAGGTCGGGTGGCCACTCACAACAGGCGGCTGCCGTGTTGCGCCTTGCAATAAGGCAGCTCACCTGTGGGTGGCCAGGACTTGCTCCTGGTTTTGCCAGGCACAACCTTGCAACCCCCTGAGTGGCGCAAGGTGGATATGTGCCAGCACATGCGCCACACATCCTGGGCTGAATATCCGCATATGCATGGGCACGCCCCCCGCACCGCATACATTACTGGTGTGCCCCGCTGCATCGGGATTTGCGCAGTGCAACATCCCCCTTTGAATATCACACCGGGGTGCATCAGTGGGTTGCGCCCTTTGAATATCCAACCCTCTATGTACAGTCCTTTTCATGAGCTGATATTCCTTGTCATACCACTTTTTGTGGGTGGTAACTTATTATCTGTTTGTAGATACTCTTGCCTTGAAAATTTACGTTTTAGAAAATCAATAATTTGCTTGTATCTCTTGATAGGGCACTTGAGGCTAACAGTTCTTGAGCTGCCACCTTGTTTTCTTCGCCTAAACTAGTTAAACACTCCCTGACTTTAAACTCAACATATGGTACCCATTTTATCGATTTCCTATTCCTAGTTATCATAGTCTCTTCTGCATTATGCGGATTGAGATATCTCATATTATAGCCAGTATTGT
The DNA here is from genome assembly GCA_016271365.2 of Neoceratodus forsteri. NCBI lineage: Eukaryota > Metazoa > Chordata > Ceratodontiformes > Ceratodontidae > Neoceratodus > Neoceratodus forsteri. The sequence continues at coordinate 1,295,111,620 of CM028129.1, forward strand.
TTGTTTTTAGCTCCTAGGCAATTGGGAGATGATCACCGTCCCAAATCAGGAGGACAGAGAATGTAACAATTTGATTAAAGGAAAATATATCTATTAATCCTAGATCCAGTACACTATCACTATTAATAACTGGATAGGTATATTCACCACAACAGTCATCACAGACTCTGCCATTCAGGATATGCATATTGCTGAATACAGCCACTTCTAATAATTTAACCTCTTTATTATTTACCATATGGTCTCTGGAGTTTTTGGTGGGGATATTATATGAATCATCAAGGTGCCAGTCCTGGGAGTAGACATCTATTCTAGTGCCAATTCTAACAGTAAAATCTCCCATTAAAACAATCAACATTTTTGGAAAATCCAACTGGATTTGGGCCAAGGTGGCATCGAATACACACAAAGCTTCTTTGGCAGAGGCCAGGTTTAAAGGAGGAATGTAACTATTCACAATAATCATACTTGTCAAATCCCTTTTAGTGGTCAGAACACAGAGGAAAAAAGGAGCACCATATGGAAGCGTATAACTATCCTGAAACTTGGCTGTGGACACAAGAATAATCAATCCCTCACTAGCCCTACCATATTTTAAATTTCTCCCTGCTTTAAAATCCCAGCAAGTGTAACCTTCCAGCACAAATTCTCTGTCCCATAACCAGGTCTCTTGTAATAATATGACATCATATTCACGTATACTTTGTACCCATCCCAAGTCTTCTATTTTATTAGCTAAACCAGAAACATTTCAGCTAATGACAGAGATTGTAGCATGGAATCAGTTTGACAAGACTGAAATTGCACTTTCATTAAAATCAGATTCCAATAGGTAGTCCTCCATCAAGCTTTTGGGTCCATTACTAGAGGATGAAGAAACTTCCAGTACAGTCCTACTATTAATCCTCACCCCTTTCTGGCACTGTCCCCTGATCACGTTCCTTTCCTTCCAGGCAGCAGGCTCACTATCTTCCCCTAACAAATGAACATATTCTACTGTTTTGGCAAACTCTGTGATCCTGGTTTGTAATTTATCCTCCTCTTGCCATTTTTTCAATAAGCCCTTTTGTGATTTGGGAGCAGGAGTTTTAACTTTCTCTCCCTTACTATGTGTTCTGACTACCTTGTTAGCCTCACATTGCCTCACTGATGCTATAGTAACATCCAGGATGGTTTCGAGCTCTTTCAATTCCTTTTTCACATCAAGTAGGAGGGATCTTTTTACTGGAAGTTAAAAACCATACAAATTACTCCCTTCATGGGACCAGTCCTATATCTATATAAGGACCCTATATCATTCCAGTGAAACCTATTGCCAAGGACCCCCTTGCAAATATTTTATGTCAGTATACGTAAGGTAGTTGGGTTTTCCTTTCTACCTTTCAGGACTACGTCCAAGTAGAGTGTGGCTAATCTTAGTCCCATTTCGATGTCCTGCTCTCTTGATAGGTTTTCTCCTCTAATTCACCTCTCTATCAACTATTTCATTATCAGAATTAGTAACTATGGTCATCTTAACTCTTTGTTTGATATTTCTAGCGCCTTCTTGCCTTACTCGATCCTTCCCTATGAATTCTGACTGGGCACCTTGTTTTCCTTCCTTCTAAGTTACAGTGATTTATTTGGTTTGTGTACTGATTGTTTTCTTTTTGAGACTGGTTGCTAATCTATCAGACAAGCCCCCTTTTGTGTTTTGCTGCAAGTCCTAAACTAATTTATTTATAGCCATACATTCCTGATTCATTTTTTATTCCATGGTATCCTTTATTTGTTTTTTATTAAGAGAAAATGTATTTTCTTGATCAAATTGGTGTATCTCATTAGGTACCGGGTCAATATCCCACAACTAGAACAGCGCGGTAATAATCCACACAGGGTAGAGCGTGCGTGTATTTAGAGTGACAGGGGTATGATAGCAGAAGGGAATTACCACTACCTCTGTCACTCTATATGTCACTAAGGAAATGCTAAGTTGCCATGTGCTGGGTGCCTGGTCGAGCTGCTCCCATGGTGGAGAGGCTAAGGCAGCAGCACACTACGAAACTAGGAGACCTGGGACCATGGTTCATTTGTCCCCAGGTCTCCCGTGCATACTACTTTTGTGGGGTTTATTTTTAAAAAAAAAAACTAAAGGTACCCCTCCCAAGTTTCTCCCATCCCCAAGTCCGCCACCCTGGAGTTAGTTATTTAAGTTTTGGGGGAGTTGAGGCTAAGACCCCATGTGGAGGTGTGCTGGGGAGCAAAGCCCCCCTGCAAAAAATATAAAGTCCCATTGTTTTTAATGGGCACACTCTTTTGTTTGAGTCGATGTTTTGTCCAACTCCATTGTGCTCAGTGCTGTGTTGCTTGCAGTGTTTGTAGTCACCCTGTTTTTGCGTGTGGTGGTATGACCCCGTGCCCCTTATTAAATTCCTGACTGGCCCTTTTTTGTAATAAAAGATTCGTAAAGAAGACCAACTGTCCTAAATAGTCATTGTTTGTTTGTTTTTAACTACATTTTAATTTCATGGAGAGCTACTTGCATTGTTTTTAATTCTATGTCACTATTATTGACCACAAACTATTATTCTGTGATCCTTTCTTTTTGTTATTATCATTAGACTCATTTTTATTAACACTTTTCTCCTTGTTCCACAAATGGGGGATATCTGGCAGACACTGTGAAGGAGGGTCTAAACTTAAATGATCAACACAGGGAGAAATAAAGTTCTCAAAGTTTATTAAAAATGCCCTCCTTGAAATTGGGCTAACACTCAGTCTTTCTGACCCAACAGCTGGTTCTTTATCCTCCTGGGTAATCTTAACATTCATACTGATTTTCTTCCCCTCTTCTGCTTCCTTCCCATTAGGTATACTTTGCTCCTTCCCAGTGATCTGCCCCCTTTCTGTTGTCTCCCAGGGCTTAATTCTCCCCAATTGTCCTACAGATCATAATTCTCAAGTTCCCTAATCTCTAAGAGTAATGGATGTTCAGTACTCAAGGGAAGGGAGCACCCTTCTTCAATTGGTGATGAGGCATCTTTTGGAATTAAGGACCCTTTGATTCTAACAATACCCTTAGGGCCTATAGTACCTAGCTGGGATACAGGCATAGCAAAAAAGTTTGTAATTTTCTTTAAATTGTCTGCCTGATTTTGACTTTTTGTCCTCTTGGAATTTAATTTGGTTTTCATGCTGTTACTTTTGGGACTATGTTCATAGGTGATTTACAAGTTCGAGGGACATGCCCATATAGAACTCGTCACCTAAAGGCGATATTGACACTTTTTATCTACCACATACTGATCAAGTTTATACTTAAAAGTTGTCAGATCATTGCTTGTTACTACATTGGTAGGCAATGAGTTCCAGATAGGTGGTAAACGCTGGGTTAAAAAATTATCCCTTTTTGATGTTTTATTTACATTAGATTTGAACTTTAAATTATGTGAACGAGTGTAACAGCCGGATGCAGTTTTTTCCAAACAGATGGCTTCACACAGAGCGGGATCATGTAATGCCCTATATGGCAGGCATAAGTCACCCCTCAAGGATCTATATTCCAATGAATATAACCCAAGAGCTCTAAGTCTACCACTATACTCTGTGTTCTTTAATCCAGTAACCTTCTGAGTGATTCTTCTTCTTCGAACCTTTTCAAAGGTTACTTTACCCCCTATGGAGAAGGGTGCACAGAAGTCTATACGTGACCTAACCAAACTAATATATAGAAGTATTAAAACCTCCGGTGCTCTACTTTTTATGTGCTTGAAGATACAGGACAGTATACCATGACATTTTGTTAATTATATTATTAGGGTGAAAAGTAAATTTTAACTCATTAGTGATAGTGATTCCTAAGTCCCTTTCTGAAATAACAGTTTGTAATACGGTGTTATTAAGTTTATAGATGGCTAATGTATTATTCTTACCTAGGTGCATAACCTTGCATTTGGCGGTGTTAAAAGTAATTTTATTCATAACTGACCATTTAGCTAAATTATCCAGGTTTGATTGTAAAGACATCACAGATTCAGAATCATTGACGATACAACCAAGCTTACTGTCATCAGCATATTTATGTATCCAGACCCCATTACAGGTCTGCATACTAGTTATTAGGATATTAAATAAAATTAGTCCCAGGACAAAGCCCTGAGGGACACCACTACTCACTGATCCCCATTCTGACATTTGCCCTTTGATGCTCTTGCGTTGTTTCCTATCACTGAGCCATGAATTAATCCATTTAATAATATTTGGATGGAACTTATATCTTTTCAGTTCCTCAACAAGTACCCTATGAGAAACAGTGTCAAACGCTTTCTCAAAATCAAGGAAAATAACATCCGCTGGAAGTCCATTATCCCATTCCATGCTTACTGGCTCGAAAAAGTGAATTAAATTATACTGGCACGATCTACCCTGTGAAAAACCATACTGTGAAATATCTATGATTTCCATATTTTTAAGGTGTAAAATCATTTTCTATAGTAATATTCTCTCCATTAATTTCCCCAGACAGGAGGTAAGACTAATTGGCCTATAATTTGTTACATTTTGTTTATTACCACCTTTATGAATTGGTATCACTGTCACCAGTTTTCATTCAGTAATGGTGGTGGTGCCTTCAAGAAGTGAAATACGGAATAGTAGAGTAAGTACCCCTATCTAGCTAGTTCTTTAATAAAGTTAGTGGGGATACCATCAGGACCAGGTGATGACTTCATTTTGGTGGCCTTAATAGCTGCCATAACATCCTCTGGTGTAATCTGTGTGTTTGTAGCACGAGTTGGTAAATTATTTACAGCTACAATCTCCTTAGGTTTACATACACCAAGAAAGTAGTGATTGAATTAATTTGCCATGGATAACTCATTGGCAATTGGCTGATTGTCCTTAATTAAAGGCCCAATGTTTGGTTCCTTCCCCTTTAATTACCCAACATAATTGTAAAATTGTTTTTGTTATCCTTAGTTATTGCAGCAAGATTCAGTTCAAAATTTTTTTTTGCCGATCTTATTGAATTCTTACACTGTTTTGATTTAACTTTGAACCTTTGCGATTTCTCAGCTGACTTTTTTTTGTATTTATTAAATTCCCTTTTTTTTATTTTTAATCAGCGTCTTAATTTTTCTTTTTAACCATGGGGAAACTCTTATTATTACTGTATAGTATATGGTTAGGGTTTGTTGTGGATGGAAATCGATGGTTTTCCAAATCCTGTTGTAGGACAGTTCAAAGGTCAAAATAGTTGTTGTACTATCATTCTGACATCACATCGATAGTACAACAACTTTTGCCCCTTGAGCTCCTACCCGATTGGTGAAAACAGGCAGTGCTTTTAAAAATGCATTCTAAAATGGCATATCCATTTAGCGAGCGGGCGGGCGAGCAGACAGTTCGGACACTGGCTGTCATTATCAGCTCTGTGTGTCCAAACTATCAATTTAAATTTTTTGTTTGATTTTTAATTCTGGCACAGTTATGGTAAGCGAGGGCGGGACCGCGGCAAAGTACCACTATTTCGGGGCGTGGCGAAACAGATCATAACCGTAGTGAGAAGGATCGGTATCTTATGGGCTGGGACTTGAGCGAGACCAGCACAGCAGTGTCAACGCAAGGTATGGACCTTGTGTTCATTTTGGGAACCATATACTATAAAAAAGGTGGATGGTTGACCATCCATTAATTGTTCAGGTTTATTCGAGTTGATGATGTTATGAGACCTCTCAGCTTTGGTTCTCGAGGTCTCTATGACATCATCAACTCCCTCGATGGAAACACAGCCTTGTTGTGGATGGTCAACCATCCACTATTCTATATATTTGATACATGCAGGAATCCAAGTATTAATACAGAAATCAATCTTTTTCCGTATAGCAATCCACATCTGCTCACAGTCTAAGGACTTGAGTTCAATCTCCCATTTCCAGTTGGAGAAATGTTTTTTAATTGCGTCATAGTATGTCTTATTGAAATTTCTAGATTTAGAAATGCCACGGTTAACAGAGGTATATTTAATATTCCATAAAATCATATTGTGGTCACTATCCCCCAGGGGTTATATGACTTGGGGTGAGTTCCCCAAATCTTTGATATTTGTAAGGATGAGGTCCAAAATATTGTCTTTCCTGGTGGGTTCTAATACTAACTATTCCAGATCATACTGTAGGATAACATCAATAAATCTATTATCTAAGAAGTGTTTCCCAGTTAGCGTTTGCAAGCTGATGTTAGGCAGGTTGAAATCACCCATTAATATCAAATCTTCATAATCCTCCAGGTTCTCTATACATTCCATGAATACATCATTACCAGCAGTAATGGTTAGGCTAGGTTAGGAGATCGATAGCACAAACCAATTGTTAAACATCTATCACTTTGCACCTTAGCCCATATAATTTCAGAATCAATATCTGAGTAAGTACTGTTTGATATTTCAAAACTGACTAATCTATGGCTTATGTACAGTGCCACTCCTCCACCTTTAGTTTTTTGATGGTTTTTAGTAATTGTAGCATACCCAGGAATATCAATACACCAGCCAGAGTCGGTGAACCAGGTTTCTGTGACCCCACATATATCAATTTTGTATTTATGTAACATGTATTTTTTAGTTTGTCCATTTTATTGTTTAGACTTCTGGCACTGACCAATAAAAATTTCAAATCAGTGTTACGTATTTTAGGATTAGAGTATTTAAGTGTGCCAGTTTCACTAGAAGTATGTGCATTAGGGTCAGATCTTGTAGAAGGGACCTTAATTTTGTTGTGTGAATGGGGCTGTGTAGTTATGCTAGGTGTCCTTCCCCCTCCAATTAGTTTAAAGTGGTATTTATGTAATCATTTATTTGTTGTCCTAGTAATCTATATCCCAGTTTCCTGAACTGCACACCATCCCTGCATATTAATTCCTTTTGTTAGCAAACTCTTCCCAATGGGTAATACATGCAACATTTTGCTTTACACACCAGGAACACAGCAATTATTTAGAGATTTGATTTTTCCAGTAATATACCAATCAGCCACTGGTACAGGAATGATCTCTGAAAAAGCTATTTGACAGCCTATATCAGTTAAAAGATTGTGCATCCCCAAAAACTCCTCCTTGATGCTTTGACTAGATTTATTTTTCCTTGTCATGTTAGTAATAGTTGGAGACAAGCAACAAACTTATATACTCACAGTTAGGTAAACTGAAAAAGGCAGTGTAATGATGTGATAATAGCCAAGGAAAAATATACACTGTGGTTAACAAAGATAAATAGTTTTTAAAAATGAAATATAACATCAAATGTCCCAGACACTGCTCGCACAGTCCAAAGAATTCAAGATTTCATCAATGAGACTCCAGCCAGTTATATATTTGTCTCCTTTATCTCTGTAATTTTGACTGTAAGAAAACAGCTGATTCACAAAAGACGCTATACTTCCATTTACTTGATTTTAAAGGAGGCATGCATGTGGACTTTGAAGTTTGCATCCGTATGTTCCCCAGCACTTCATGGTATGCCCACAAAGTAACAAAGGGTGGAATTCCATACATCAGTACACCATATGACAACTTTTTTTTTTAACTTGATCACACTTGCTAGAGTCACCAAGACCACATCAAATGTTGTGCTCCGAAAAACGCATCTGTTCCTCGTGAAAGCAAAGTCACATCTGAAAAAAAGACTGGTTGAAATCCTTGCAGCAAATGGTCTCCAGGACATAAAGAATGAGATTATTTGTTCAATAAACCTAGGGAGGCAAAAAACTATTTAAAAAGATTGAGGATGACCGCAGAGCTATGGAGGAGGTTGAGTCAGATGTTTTGTAGGGAGACTATTAAAACTTTGTTCTGGCTGGCCAGTTGGCATTGAGGGTTGAGGCACTGGACACCACACCTCGCACTATGCCGGAGACCCAGGGTTGGGAACGGACTTGGGTAGCTCGGGAGCCAGCGTGGAGAGGAAGGGTGGAGCATCCCAGGACAGCTCTCCTTCTTCAGGGAGGGGGATACTATGGCACGCTGCTAGCCTGCCACCCCGCTGTGGCTGGATGGTAGCACTTGCACACTACAACACGGGGGGGGGGTCCCACATACAGGGCACAGAAGCCATCTCCACGGAGGTGGAGCTCGAATGTTGCATCCATTGCACGTCCGTGGGCCTGGGGAGAAAAAGTGGAGAAAAACCCCTCTGCGTAGCAGGATGAGAGACCGACCCCTCGCAGGTGCCGCACCGGCATCTGGGCAAAACCGTGGGTCCAGTGGCAGAGGACTTTGGTGAAGGCAAGTCCTGGGGAGCCGGGGCTGAAGGGGGGCGATCCGAAGGGGGATGCCGGAGGAAGGAAGGAGCTAAAAGAAATAGTAAAAAAAGGAAAAATCTAGGAGGGCATGAATAACTTTGGTCTTCTAAAATGAGACGGAGTTGACGTCCATCATGCAACTTACACCTGTAAACCTCATCAAAACCCTGCAATACAGGAAACACAGGTTTTGTCAGGGTCTGGCAGGAGATTTGAACCAAACCTCACTTGCTTTAAAACTGGCCTCACTGCACTGCAAGCTCTAGTTGTTGGCTGTTTTTCAGGGGTGGGGGGAAGTGTTAGCAAGCAACATCTGCACCTAATAAAGGGAGACAGGCAGAGGAAGGGTGTGTGTGTTTGGTAGAGCCAGATATGAAAATTACGTACTCACCGTAATTGTTGATGATCTTAGACAAGTCTTCACCATTTATTCATACTTTTGGGTTATAAGCCGGAGGCGCTGGGACCCTGTGGGAGCCACAAGTCTTCAGGAAGGCTGGCACTGAGGTAGGACCGCACATGTGCAGCACTGCGACACTGGCTCGCGACTGTGTAGCCTACCTCAGTGTCGACCCTCCAACCGCCTCAGTACCTTTATTACCAAGCAGGTGCAGCATAATATAAGCTAAGAAACACCTAACTTAACAAGAGCATAAGATAGTCTGATCGACCCATATAAGAAAGGTCAATTAAACAATGTCTTCACAGCCCAAACAAAACAAGGGAGTGAAGACCAGGAACAGACTGAGTGAGCTCAGGGGATGGTGGGTAAGTGTATGAATAAATGATGAAGACTTGACCAAGAAGATCAAGAATTACGGTGGGTACATAGTTTTCATATCTTCCTGGACTTTAAGTCTTCACCATTTAGTCACACTTCTGGGTTGTAGTATCAAGCTAAAACCTATTCCCACGAGCAGGATGGCAGGAGACAGAGCTCTCTCAGGACAAATGTCCATTAAGGATTGTGCTGCCAAAGGAAGCATGCTGTCTGACACAGACATCTAGAGCATAGTGCTTTACAAAAATATGCACTGAGCTCCAAGTAGCCACTCTGCAAATGTCATCAATGGGAATGGAGCAGATCTCTGCCAAAGATGCAGCAACTGCTCTGGTAGAGTGGGTACACACCTGTCCCCCCAACTTGACCTGTGCCATACAGTAGCAATGGCCAAGACATGCCACTATCCAAGCAGAGATACATTTGATGGATACTGGCTGACCTAGCTGGGCCGCGCTGAAGGACACAAAGAGTTGCTTGGCCTGATGGGTATCTCTGGTTCTATCAATGTAGAAACGTAAACCTCTTTTAACATCCACAGAATGAAAGGTGAGCTTCCCCTCATTTTGGAAGTTAGAAAAACATGAGAGAAGAACCAGAAGCTGGTTGACATGAAAATCTGAAACCACTTTGGGTAGGAACTTAACGTGAGTATGGAGGACCACCTTGTCTTTATGAAAGATGGTATATGGAGGGTCTGTGACCAAGGGGTGAATTTTAGAGACCCTGCTAGCAGAAGTGATGGCCACCAGAAAGTCAGCCTTCCAAGTAAGAAACTACAAATTACACATGGCTAGAGGCTCAAAGGGTTTACGAGTGAGCATGTCTAGCAAGAGATAAATATCCCAGAGGGTAACCGGCTTCCTAACCGGGGGCCTCATGTGAAGAATGCCTTTGAGTAATCTTTTGAACAGCGGTAATTGAGCCAGGGACATGTTCTGGATCATCTCATGATAGGCAGAAAGCACACAGATGTGCACCTTTACAGATGAGTATTACAGACTTGCATCAGAAAGGTCTAGTAGGTACTCCAACACTTTATCAAGAGGACAATGAAATGGGTCTAAGTAGATCTTAGTACACCATTATGAGAAATGATTCCATTAAACTGTGTAAGTCTTCCTGATGGAAGGCTTAGGAGCCACCAAGAGGATCTGTGAGATTCTATGAGAAACTTAAAACCTGCCCACTTCTACCTCTTCAGGAGCCATGTGTGGATATCTGTTTGCAGAGGTAGTTGCCTTGGACATTCCTCCGACAACTTGTTGATTAAAGGCAACCAGATCTATCGAGTCCAGTACGGTGCAATTAGAATCATCTTGCCCTGTGCTTCCAGTCTGAGCAGCACCCTCTGAATTAATGGGAGAGGAGGAAATGCGTATAAAAAACGTCTTGTCCACTGCAGCCTGAATGCATCCTGACAGAAAACGCCAGGTTCTGGGTTTCTGCAGCAGAAGAGAGGCAATTTTGCATTGAGCGGGGATGCAAAAAAGGTCTAGGCCTGGACTGCCCCATTCGTTGAAGAGCAATTGCATCATGTATGGAACAAGTGACCACTCGTGAGGATCTGCTTCTGTCCTGCTGAGGTGGTCCACCAGATCATTCTGAGTTCCTGGCACGTAAACTGCCTGAAACAAGACATCATGGTTGAGGCACTACTCCCATACCCTCACGGCATCTCTGCACAGAGGATAGGAGTGTGCCTCACCTTGCTTGTTGATGTAGTACATCACAGCCTTATTGTCCATCTGAAGAACTACTTTGTGATTGACAACCTCTTTGATGACTCGGAGGGCATACAGGACTACCTTGATCTCCAGAACATTGATGTGAAGGTAAGACTCCTCCCGGGTCCACACTTCCTGAGTATGAAAGTCCAAGCAGTGAGCTCCCCAAATGAGCAGAGATGCATCCATGGTGATGGTGATCTGAGATTCCAGTGGGGCAAAAGCCAGACCTTGTCGAAGGTTGTCTTCTTGTAACCACCATGCAAGTGACCGCCGCAGAGGCTCTGCCACCTTGATGAGGTAAGACTGCAGATGTGTTCTTGAGGACCACTGTCTGCCGAGCATCCACTAAATGGTCCTCATGTGCAATCAAGCCATAGGCACAGTAAAAACAGAAGAAGCCATGAGGCCTAACATCCGTTGCATGGAGTGAGCTCATACAGGGTTGTTCTCTCTGATGAAGTGAGCCATCTAGAGAACGTCATTCCTCCTGTACTCTAGGAGAAATGCCCTTGCTTTTGTAGTGTCCAAGACGGATATGAAGAGGAGCTGCTGGGATGGTTGGACCTGTGACTTCTCTAGGCTCAACAGGACCTCCATGGAGGTGAGGAACTGAGATGCTGTGGATACCACTTTCTGTGTCTCTTACCTTGTCGGGCTTGCCAAGAGCCAATCATCTAGGTAGGGGAAGACTTGAATGCCGAGCTTTCGAAGGCATGCAGCGAGGACTGCAAAACACTTGGAAAGACTCGAGACGCTGAGGAAAGCCCAAAGGGCAGGACGCTGAATTGGTAGTGTTGACCCAAGGCCACAAAGCGAAGGTACTTGTGGTGGTTTGGGTGTACTGGTATATGCAGGTAGGCATCTTGCATGTCCTAAGATGCCAGCCAGTTGAGTTAATGGAGAAGTGGTAGGAGCGTCCCTAAGGAGATCATCTTGAACTTGTCCCGGAACAAGAACTTGTTCAGCTTTCTGAGGTTGAGAATGGGGCGCATGCCGCCTGTTTTCTTTGGAACCAGAAAGTAATGGAAGTAGAAATCTGTTTCTGCTCTGCCCAGGGAAATGGAAATTATGTACTTATTGTAATTCTTGATCTTCTTGGACAAAGTATCCACCACTCATCCACACTAACGGGTCTACGTCGGAGGCGCTAGAACCCAGCAGGAGCCAAAAATCTTCAGGAGGGCCACGCCGAAATAGGACCGCATATGCATGGAGCCCATATAGGCTATCTTGGCGTCCATCCTACAACTGCCTCAGTATCTTTTTGACCGAGGAGGTGCAGCATAAACTAATCTAGGAAACTAATGTAATCCGAGCATAAAATAGCCTGGATGACAGGTGTAAGAAGGGTTAACCCAACAAGGTCCTCACAGCCTAAGTCAATGAGGGAGTGAAGACCAGAAACAGGATGAGGGAGCTCAGGGGATGGTGGGTCAGTGTGTGAATGAGTGGTGGAGACTTTGTTCAAGAAGATCAAGAATTATGGTAGGTACATAATTTCCATATCTTCCTGGATTAATTCTTTACTACTCTTTCACACTAATGGGAGAGTACCGAAATAAAAAACAATCCCCCAAGCAGGGCGGAAGGAGACAGAGCTCACTCAGGACAGAAGTCCATTAAGATTGCCCTGCCAAAGGAAGTGTGCTGTCTGGCATGGACATTTAGAGCATAGTGCTTCACAAAGGTGTACATCAAGCTCCAAGACACTGCTTTGCAAATATCTGCAATGGGTACATTACAAATCTCTGCCAGGGATGCCGCAACCGCCCTGGTAGAGTGGGCATAAACCCGGCCTTCCAACTTAACCTGCACCATTGAGTAGCAATGACAAAGACATGCTACCAACCATGCAGAAATGCATCTAATGGCAACAGGCTGACCCAGCTGGGCAATGCTGAAAAATAAGAATTTGCTTGGACTTGCAAATCTCTTTAGTTCTTTTTTTTGCACTTTATATTTTTATTTTATATTGAACAAACATACAGTTTGGTTACCAAGCACATATATTGCAGTACATTCATTTTTCCTTATGAGGGTGCCACTCCTCTTATTACACACAAGTATACTATCTAATGCTTAACAGATACATCCTTGAGGGGGTTACCTAAAATACAAATGTATGTCCCAGTAATGAATTACCAAAAACTGTATAGAACCCATGAACTGCATGGTTAAAAACAAAATTGTCCATAAAAAGAAATGTCTAAAGTCCTTCGCTATACTAAGATGGTACTGGGTACCATGCCTTTACTTATAATGGCACAATGTATGTGCAACTTGTTACTGATCTTAATTACAAGAATATATTTTAATACTATTGGTGCTTTAGCTGACAAGATAAGAAAAAGTTTAACATAACAGCCTGAATAACATTTTAATGTACAACGCAACAGTGAGTAAAGGTTTTGGTCCGTAAAGCAAAAGAAACTGGGGATCAATATACCTCGAACATTACAGTCCCAAGAAACAAACCCACTGTCTATGTATTAGTCCCAATATGGTGGTGAGCTTCTCAGGTGTGAACTGAAATTTCCAAAGCCTTAAAAACACGAACTTTTAACATCTTTATCTTAAATCCCGAGATAGTTTCACGCACCTCACTGAAAGGATCATCAGGAGTAATTCAGGGATTGTCTTCGTCGGAAGATTGATGGTCTGAAGCTGTGGAACGCCGCGGGGGAGCCGTGTATCTCCAACTCCATTTCAGCGCATCTGCTGGGTCGGAGAACATGTACACTTTCCTGCAGTGAACTATCCTGAGGTGGGCGGGAAAAATCATTCCATGAGGTGCAGAGGCCTCTCTCAACATGGCACTTACTCCATCAAATTGTTTACACTTCTGCCTCGTTGCGAAGCTTATGTCTGGGTACAAGTTGATTCTCTGTCCCTCATGCAGTAAGATATGTTTATGCCTTGCCATGGCCATTATAGAATCTCTTGTCCTGGCATCGTCTGTGACAACTAGGATCGCCCTTGGTACCTCCAACTCCTCCGATCGGTCTCTTGGGGTAATAGGTTAGGCCCGCTGCAACTGTTGTAGCTTCTGTTGCACCTCCGCACCCAGATGTTGCCCAAACCAATCCTTAATAAATAAAAGGAGATGGTCCACCTCGCTACCTTCAGGCATTCCCAGAACGTGAATGTTAGGAGCCCTGATTTGATTCTCCAGGGTCTCCAATCTGACTTTCCAATGCCCACTTTCTTTAATCACTGTGGACACAGCTCCCATGCTGGCGTCTTCCTGTTTGGAGGCATCTAGAGCTGCAGTCTGCACACCTTCCATTGTTGTTTCCAATGTGGTGACTCGGTGACTTAGACCATTTAGCTTGTCTGAAATAGCAGTCACCGATTTAATCAGTGCAAAAAGTTTAGTGCCAATTGTTTGCAAGGTCTCCTCTGAGGCCTCATCTGCAGTTTCATTGGGTCTGCCATGCGTTGCTCTAGTGGTCGGAGTGTTTTTGGATTTTGCTCCTGATCCCTGATGTTGTTCTTTTCGGGGACTCCCCATTTTGCAGAAGGGACCTTCCGAAACAGTTTAAGTCCAAATCGGCTTCTTTCAGCTTGAGAAAAAAGTATTTTAGATCAAATTGCCAGCTTACAGTGTTACTACCCGAGCAAAAAACTACCATCATGCTCAGGCTCCACAGTGCCCCCCATGAATCTCTTTAGTTCTGTCGATGTAGAATCGTAGAACCCTTATGACATCCAAACAGTGAAGGGTGCATTCCCCTTCATTCTGGAAGTTGGCAAAATAGGTAGGAAGAACTAATAGCTGATTAAGGTAAAATTCCAAAACCACCTTGGGTAGGAATTTGGAGCGAGTCCTAAGTACCACCTTGTCCTTGTGAAATACAGTGTAAGAAGGGTCCGTGACCAAGGCATGTATTTCAGAGACTCTACAAGCGGAAGTAATGGCACCAGGAAGGCAGCCTTCCAGGTCAGAAACTTCAAGTCACAGGTGGATGGAGGCTCAAAGGGCTTACAGATGAGCATGTCTAGCATGAGATTGATATCCCACATCACCACCGGTTTTCTGACCAGGGGTCTAGTGTGTAAGATGTCCTTGAGGAATCTCTTGACTAGTGGTAACTGTGCCAGTGACATGTTCTTTACTGGCTCATGGTAGGCAGAAATCATGCAAAGGTGTACCTTTACCGTCCAGTATTGCAGTCCTGCATTTGACACATCTAAGAGGTACTCCAACACTTTATTCGTTGGGCAACAAAATGGGCCCAGTGTGGACTTGACACATCAAATGGAAAACCGCTTCCACTCCGCCATGTAAGTTTTCCTAGTGGAGGGCTTACACATTGCTAAGAGGATTTCTGAGATTCTTTGAGAGACCTTAAACCTATCCACTTCTATCTCCTCAGAAGCCAGGCACGGAGATGAAGGGAACACAGGTTGGGATGGAACATGGGTCCCTGTGTCAGGAGGTCCATTCACAGTGAAAGTTGCCCCTGAAGGACTTCCGACAATCTGTTGATCAACAAAAAACATATCTGTAAAGGCCAGAATGGGGCGATGAGAAGTATCCTGCCCCCTTGTGCCACCAGCTTGAGCAGCACCCTCTGAATTAATAG
Organism: Neoceratodus forsteri; assembly: GCA_016271365.2. NCBI lineage: Eukaryota > Metazoa > Chordata > Ceratodontiformes > Ceratodontidae > Neoceratodus > Neoceratodus forsteri. Next base: position 1,295,126,990 of record CM028129.1, read on the forward strand.
AAGAGGAGGAAATGTGTACAGAAAGCATCTTGTCCACCGCAGTCTGAATGCATCCTGACAGAAGACGCCAGGTTCTGGATTTCTGGAGCAGAATAGAGGCAGTTTTGCGTTGAGTGGAGATGCAAAAAGGTCCAGGTCTAGACTGCCCCACTCGTTGAATAGCAATTGCACGATGTCTGGTGCGAGCGACAAATCGTGTAGATCTGCATCCATTCTGCTGAGGTGATCCGCTAGGTCATTCTGAATGCCTGGCAGGTAGATTGCCTGAATTAAGGCATCGTGCTTGAGGCACCAATCCCACACCCTCATGGCTTCCCAGCACAGAGGGTATGAGTGCACTCCACCCTGCTTGCTGATGTAATACATCACAGCTTTGTTGTCCATCTGAAGGAGAATTACTCTGCAACAGAGGACATCCTTCAGGGCTCGGACAGCGTACAGGACAGTTCTCATCTCTAAGACATTTATGTGTAGCTGAGACTCCTCCTGGCTCCACATTCCCCGAGTGTGGAGGTCCTGACAGTGAGCCCCCCCAACCGCTCAGAGATGCACCCGTGGTGATGGTGATCTAAGATTCCAGTGGGGAAAAGGGTAGACCCTGGAGAAGCTTGTCTTCCTGGGTCCACCATCCAAGCGATCTTGTCAGAGGCTCTGTCACTTTTATGAGGAAGGACTGCAGGTGTGTGGTTGGTGACCACTGAGTGCTGAGCATCCACTGTGTGGTCCTCATGTGTAGCTGGGCTAGAGGCACTGTGAAGACGAACAATGCCATGAGACCCAACATCCACTGCATCAAGAGTGCTTGAACCAAGTTGTCCCCCCCCCCCGATGTAGCAAGTCATCTGGAGAATGTCATTTTTCCTGTCCTCTGGAAGGAAAACCCTTGACCTGGAGGTGTCCAGGAGGGCTCCTATAAAAAGGAGCTACTGGGAGGGCTGAAGCTGGGATTTTTCCAGATTCAGTAGCACCGCCATGTAAGTGAGGAAGTGAGGAAATGAGAAGCTCTGGTGACTGCTTCCTGTGTCTCCTGTTCAGATGGGCTTGCTAGGAGCCAATCATCCAGGTACAGGTATACTTGAATACTGAGTTTTCTGAGGTGCACTGCGAGAACTGTGAAGCACTCTGTAAAGACTAGAGGTGCCGAGGACAGCCCAAAGGGCAGGACTCTGAATTGGTAGTGCTGACCCAGAGCCACAAAACGGAGGTACTTGTGGAGACTTGGGTGCACTGAGACATGCTGGTAGGTGTCCTGCATGTCCAGGGAGGCCAGTCAGTCATACTAATGAATCAGCCAGAGAAATGTTCCTAGCAAGATCATTTTGAATTTCTCCCTGAACAGGTATTTGTACAAATTTCTGAGGTTGAGGATTGGGCGCATGCCACCCATTTTCGTTGGGACTGCCTTCAGAATTACTTTTTTTCAGAAGGCCCTGTATCTCAGAAGTAGGAAGGTCTGACACAGTGGCAGACAGACTGTGCTGCCACTTGGGTGGAAGATCTGGGGATCTCTGCAAAATTGGGAGAGTGTCCCTCTTATATAATCCTGAGGACCCATTTGTCCACTGTGATGGATTTCCACTATTTGTAAAACTGAGTCAGACGGCCCCCACTGCCGTAGCGGCATCCACCTCGGGCAGCTGAGGTGGGACCTGTGCCTGGTTTTCAGAGGGTGGCACTGGGCACTTTTGAGCCCTGTGCCTTTTGCTGCATTTTCTTCTGTGGCAGAGGAGTTTGGTTTCTATTAAAGGTTCCTCGGCCTTTACCTCAAAAGGACTGCCTGTTACGAAATTGTTGACGGGTTCCGCCTCGGAGCCGGCATGGCTGTTTTAACGGCAGTCCTGGTTTTCTGAGTGGCCTCTAACGCTTGCTCCACTTGTGGGCCGAGCAGATAAGCCTGGTCAAAGAGGACATTCATCCCCTACTGCTGAGCCTCGGGTGAGAAGCCTGACATTCTGAGCCAGGAGTATCTCCTGATGCAGATACTCGGAGCCGCAGCCCATGCTGCAGCATCACAGGCATTCATAGCAGCTTTCAACTGATGGTTGTTGGATTCTATGCCCATGGTTATCATTTGGAGAAGCTCCAAATTGACCTCCCACTTTGGGAGGCTCTCGATTACCTCCTTAAGGGAGTTCCACAGGCTATACTTGTATTGAGAGAAATTACCCTGATAGCTAGCAATATGCATCCCCAAGGTTGCAGCTGCGAAAACATGCTTCCCTAAGGTGTCAGCCTTGCGAGACTCTATTGATAGGTTGTGCTGAGGTCTCCTGAGGGAGAACAACCTTATCATTCTCCGCAAGCACTACCAAGGCTTCCACGAAGGGCTGTGATGCCAGGAAGGGTCTGTCCTTAAGTGGAGCATATTTCCTGTTTGCAGCTTTAGCCACAGATGGGAAAAGCACTGGTTTGGCCCACACCATCTCTGACAGGGTTTCAAAAGATGGGGGGACAGGGAGCATTAAGCCCATAGGAATGATGGGAGCATGAAGATACTAGAGACATAGAAGTTTCTCTGGGTCCATTTTCAGTTCCAATTGTTTTAACCAGGAGAGATACACTAATGTTTACTGGTGCATTTCGGAGGTCTGAAGAGCCGGGACCGATCCTACATTCCCAAGGAGAGACTGGAAAGATAGATCCTCCACTATGGACTCAGCGAAGACAGAAGACTTGCTTTCCAGGTCATTGCCTGAGTCACTTCCAGTGTGGTTCAACAGAACCAGATCAGGATTGGACTCATTGTCGACCCCAGCCTTGAGATGTCAGGGCAAATCCTGCTAGACCGAGGCCTGGACCAGGTGAGAGGTACGCGGGGGTTACTGGGACCTCTACCGGCGTCAATGAAGTCAGCCCCACATACAGCACCGAAGAACCTGGCACCAAGCAGGCGCAGCACGTGGAACAAAAGTTGACGCATGCAGTACCGAAGCTGCCATCTACCGCGCGACACCAAAGCCAGGACAGCAAGGCGCACCAATGAACCCCCTCGACGCCACAACCAGTACCGAAGAGGTCAATGCCATGCGTGGCACTGAAGGATCAGACACTGCATGTGGTGCAGACACCCCCGGATCACTGTCAGACCTAGAGGAAAAGGGGGAGGAAAATGGTACCTGTGCCGGCCCCTGTGTGGATTTTTGGTGAGGGGAGTAGGCACGTCGAACCAGCACCAGTGGTGGTACCAGAGACGGAGAAATCTCCACTGCCGGCACCGAATGCACACCCTGTTCCAATAGCCCCAGGCCTGGCCCAGCGTCCCCAAAACCCGAAGGCCCCAGAGCCGGGTCCACAGGCAAGGGCAGACGAGACAGACACTGTACCTACTGCTCCATAAGAGCGGCCCAGTGGTGAAACTGCCCACCGGAAACCCCATCAGAGGGCAGAAAATGGGCTCCAGTGTCGAGACTCCCAGCTGCAAAAAATGGAGACCACCGGGGACCCAGGAGGGGTCGGGTGGTGGTTCTGCCCTCCACAACTGAAGACCCCTTAGCAGACATACCAGAGGGTGACCTCGAGCGGTACCGTCTCTTCTTCCTCCAATGGGAAGATGAAGAACTTGAGGTCGAACGGCGCCAGGTCCCCGACCAAGACTGGGAATGGGTCTGCTTCTTTTTGTGCTTTTGGGAGGAGTGTCCTCCCTCCTGAGCACCAGACTGCCCGTGGTCAGACCCCCCCCTTCCGCAAAGGGCAGTGGACCTGGCACAGCCCCGCTGCCAGAAGAACTTTCCAGCGAAACCTCCCTACCGTCACCGATGCCATCCATGGTCGACTCCCTCGGTGACAGGCCCAGAGAGGTTTCTTCAGAAAAAGTTGGGTTTTTTTTTAATTAAAAATAATACTAAGGAAAACTAATAATACTAAATGAACTGAATGGCTATATACTGCTGTCGTCGAGACAAGAAATTCAACTCCTGGAGGGCAAGCGTCATCACCACTGAAGTGCACTCAACGGCGGGAAAAAAGGAACTGAGGCGGTTGGAGGGTCGATGTTGGTATAGCGTATATGAGCGACAGGCAGTCCCGCGGCATCATGCATGCGTGGTCCTATATTAGTCCCATTAGTGTGAATGAGTGGTGGAAACTTTTAGTCCAGGAAGATCTACTTCCACTGCCCGTTTTTCAGAAGGTCCAGTATCTCTGAAGGGAGAAGGTCTGACTGAACAGTTGACGGAGTGCGCTGTCACTTAGGCAGAAGGTCTGGGGGAATTTCTGTAAAGTTGAAAGAGTACCCCTCTGGAACAATCCTGAGGACCCACTTCTCTGGGGTGATCGACTTCCATTGGTTGTAAAACTGAGTCAGATGACCTCCCACTGCTGTGGATAAGTCCACCTTGGGCAGCTGAGGTGAGACTGGGGCTGGACTTTCAGAGGAAGGCTCTGGGTGCTTTTGGTCCTTGTGCCTTCTACTGCGTTTTCTTTTGTGGCTGAGGAGACTGGTGCTTGTTTGGGGCTCCCTGACCTCTTCCTCGAAAGGGCTGCCTGTTACGAAAAAACTGATGGTTCCTGCTTCTCTGAGGAGCTGAAGGAGACGAACTGGCTGTTTTAATCGCAGTCCTTGTTCTACTTGTTGGCCAAACAGATATGTACCATCAAAGGGGACATTCATTACTTGTTGCTGAGCATCAGAGGAAAACCCCACTGTCCTAAGCCAGGAATGTCTTCTAATACAGATTCCGGAAGCGGCCGCCCTGGATGCTGTATCGTATACGTCCATGGAAGCTTCCAGTTGACGGCCTTTACATTCTATTCCCCGGGTAATGGTCTGTAAAATCTCAAATTTAGAGTCAGACTCCGGGAGATCTTCCACTAGTGATTTAAAGGAAGTCCAAAGGGCATATTTGTATTGAGAGAAGTGCCCTTGATAACTGGCAATACACAAGCCCAGGGTAGCAGCTGCGAAAGCCCTTTCTCACATAGTATATATCTTGTGAGATTCCTTGTTGATAGGACATGCTGATACTTCTTGGGGAAGAACAGTTGTGTCATCCTCAGCAAGGACAACCAACGCATCCGCAGTGGGTTGCGAGGCTAAAACGGGTGTCTCCTGGGAGGGACATATTTCCTATCTATGGCCTTGCAGAATGAAGGAATAAGGGCAGGCCTTGCCCACACAGCTTCAAACAAAGTCTTGAAGGGTAGGGGAAGAGGTGCCGTAAGATTCACTGAAACATTCGGAACATGAAGCCACTCGTGGCGCAAAAGCCTACCTGGGTCTACAGAAGACATCTGAAGAGCAAGGATTGCCCTCATCTTTATTTATTTATTTATTTAAAAGTTTAACCAGGAAGTACATATTGAGCTGAAAACAGCTCGTTTCCAGATGTGTCCTGCGAAGAGGGGAGTAGCAGATAACGAACAATAAAACAGTAACAAGGTAAAATACAATAATATAGTTGTACAAGCAGAATCATAAATATTACAGGCAGAATAGTAAATGAAGGCATCTAGAAAATAACACACACTGTAACATATACAGAAAAGGAAAATAGCAGAACAGTAAGAACAGGTCAAGACTAGAGAATAGAGAAAAAGAGAAAGGGTCATAAGCAGTTGCAGGTAGGATGACAAAAGTCAGAAAGAAGAGTCTTTAGGGAGGAAGGAGAAGAGGTAGAATGAATAAGAAGGGGAAGGCAGGACCAAAGTTTTGAAAAGTGGTAAGAAAAAGCAGATTGGCCAACAACAGATTTTCTAGTAGGAAAAGAGTGAGAATGGAAAGTATCGTTGCAGAGATGGTAGGAGGAAGAAGGAGGAGGGAAAAGAAGGGATTTGAGATAAGAGGGACGAGTGTCAAACCAGAATTTGGATAAAAAGGAGACACAATGGGAAAGGCCCCTAGCATCAAGAGAGGGGAGGGAAAGAGCTGAGTAAAGAGAGCAGTGGTGAGTACAAGAGGGGCAATCTAAAGCAAAGCAGCAGAAAGAATGAAAAAGGGGGTCCAGTCTGGCAAGGGAGGATTGAGGGGCACTACTGTAGACTGAATCACTATAGTCAAAAATAAGAAGGATAATTTTTAGGATAATTTCTCCGCAGGCAGGGAGCAGTATACTCAATTTATTCCTGTACAAAGCACCAAGCTTAGGGTGAAGCTTTTGGTGAATTGCATCAATGTGCACAGAGAAATCAAGATGCCGTCAAGGCAGACCCCGAAGTACAGTACTTAAAGGAGGAGACATCTTCAATATTAGCACCATCAAGGGTATTAAATAGTAGGGGAGAAGTAAGTTCGGCAAGCCTCTGATGGGTACCAAAAGTCATTGAGACTGACTTTTTTTTGGCATTAAGGGACGGTTGGTTATCCTTGAACCAGTGCTGAATGTTGTCAAAATCCAACTCTGGAAGTAAGGTTACGGGAGAGGAGCCAGATGCAAAAAAACCTGTGTCATCAGCATACATATGAACAGACACAGATGAATAGACACAGGATAAGTCATGTTACAACACTGAAAGAGACTAGGACCCAGGACAGACCCTTGAGGGACACCTGAGCTAATGGGAAGTAAAGGTGAAATGGATTTTCCTATCCGGACAGCTTGAGACCTGCCTTTAAGGTAGGAACAAAACCAACTGACTGAAGAGTCAGAAAGGCCTGCAGCTGTAAGTTTGTCCAGTAGGAGGGGATGTGCAACAGTGTCAAAAGCCTTGGCAAGATCAACAACAAGCATTTGTCAATGCCGAATGTTGACTTGCTGGCATTGGCATTGGTAGTGCAGGAGTTAGCGAGATGCATAATAGGAATGGCAGTGAAGTATTGAAGTAACACCAACCCCCCTCCCCCAGCATAGACTGAAAGGCGTTGGGAGTGTGGCTTTTGGGTCACTGGCCATAACGCTTATGCCATTCCACCTCACCCCACCCTGCAGACACTGACAGGTGACGGGGTGTTCTTTGGGGTCTTCGGCCCTTATGCTCACCCTATTCCACAAGGAAATAAGCTGAGATGGGTGCAATATAGGAGAATGGGGTGAACGTTAGGGCGACAGAACCCAAGGTACACCTCAATGCCTGTCAGTGGCTGTATGGTGGGGGGGGGGGGTTTAGAATGCTGTGAACATTATGGCTGACGAACCCAAATTACGCCCCTCACGCCTGTCAGTCTCTACAGGATGGGTGTATGGTTGGAAACATTGACGCCCCTGGCGTTTGTTGGTATTTTCACTCCAAATTTTCAACATTGGCTTTTTGGGACCCCACCTCATGAACAGTGACACTATCATTTCATTACTCAATCCTGAAAGGTGATTTCACACAGCGACTGCGCAATTCGGAGCCACAAGTGCGGAAACACATTCAGGCAGGATGCAAAAATGACAGCTGTACAGTTCATAAGGAAGTGTGTGAAAAATGGCAATGTTGAATATCTGGAGAAAATATGAAAATTTGCAAACTACGGCGATGCGTAGATACTACTAATGCCGCCCATAATACAGTCATTTTTGAGAATTTTTCACAAATTTTCAACATGGGCATTTGGGACCTCTCCTCAGAACAGTGGCACTGTTGTTTTGTATTCGGTCTCAAAAGGTGATTCCGCGCAGCAAAGGCGAAATCACCTTTCAGGACTGAGAAATGAAAGGACAGTTAAATGTTCATGAGGTGGGGTCCCAAGAACCCCATGTTGAAAATTTGGGGCCAAAATTCCTAAAAATGGCTGAAAAATCAACCTAAGTTGAAAGCCCCCATTATAAAGCTTAGTGTCATTTCTACGGTTCGCAGTTCGGCTTTGAAAGACCGCGAGGGAAGGTTTTCTTTATTTACACAGCTTATACGCAAACAAACAAAAAACAAAATTGGCACACAGGGTGGCTCCCAGTGTGCCTGGTCAGCGAGGCGGATGCCGACATGGGGACTGGCCACCCCGATGTCGGCAAGCTGTATACACAGGTTTTTGGGCGCATCTGGCACCGGGAGGGCATCCCGGTGTCACAAAGAGAAAGCGTTTAACCAGGAAAGACACACTGAGAGGGGGATGCTGACTCGGGGATTGGGCACCCTGATGTCGGCTTTTTGGGACTGTGTGGTGGGTGGCAGGAGCCGCCATGTTAGGTATTCCACATAATGGGGGGGGGGCATGCTGACACAGGGATTGGGCACCCCGATGCCGGCTTTGTGGGGATTGTGTGGTGGACGGCAGGAGCCGCCATATGTATTGAAATGTTTCACCAGAAATGGCACGTAACAGAGGTGTGTCATCTGCCGCTGCAGTGACGAGCCTGTCTCTGATTACAGTGGCAGATTCATTTCAAGTTGATGGCACGCTCTGAAACTGCTGTCTTCGGCAGCATGCTCACAAGTTGGCGGCTGAGGGACACACCGCCGAAAGCATCGCCTGCATTTGCTACAACACTGGCACACTTCTGAAACTGCGACTACCACAATATGTTGTTTGCGCGTGCGCGTAAGCCAACATAAAAATGGCAGAAGTCATCAGTCCTATATCTATACCTGTAAGTATGGAATCAGTGAGCAAAAGGAGGGAGATAGAAAAGAAGTGGAATTTCCTAAAACCAGATTGAAAGGGAGTGAAAAAGGAGGTGCTGTCAAGAAAGGAAGTAAGTTGAGATAGAACAATGCGTTCCTGTGACTTAGCCAAGGTAGGAAGAAGTGAAATTGGACACAAGTTACCAGGAAAAGTGGGATACCATCTTTGTGAACAGGGATGACATTAGCCTGTTTCCAGATGTCAGAAACAGTAACAGAGGAGGAGGAGAGATTTAGAAGTAAGATAATGGGAAGAGCAATGGCAGGTGCTGAGTGAAGGAGAAGTTTCGGGTCAAGACCATCAGGACTACCTCCATTTAGTGGATTTAGGGAAAGCAGGATTTTAGGGGAACAGCAGGAGTGATAGGAGAGAAAGAAAATGAAGGAGGAGAAGAAGGCAATGGGAGGGAAGGGAGGTGGTAGAGGAAGGGATGAGAGAATGGGCACATGTAGTAAAGTAGGAATTAAAAGACTTAGCAACAGTGGAAGGGTCAGAGATAAGGGAGTCACCAATTTTTAAAGTGGGAGGGAGAGACAGGGTCTGAGGGGAGAAAAGGGAATGGATAACCTTCCAAAATTTGGTGGGGTTATTAATGTTGTTTTGGAGTGTGGAACCAAAATACTTAGACTTTGCAAGTCTGATGGCTTTGGTACAGGCATTACAAAGGCTTCTGTAGTGGGCCAATGAGGATCAAGAGACAGTGATTTTAAAAGTATGCTGGGCAAGGTCTCTGGACCGGAGACAAGTAAGTACTTCAGCTGATTTCCAGGGAAGATGTGAACCCCGGACTCTGGTTCTATGCAGTGGTGCATGACTATCATGTACAGCCAAGAATTTAGACTGAAAGTAATATAGGGCAGAATTTATATTACAGGCTGTAGAGATAAGAGACCAATCAATTGACCAAAGATCAGCAAGGAGCGAGGTCAAGTCAAGTGACTTAAAACACCTGAGGTATATAAATTTAGGGGGAGCTTTAGGATGGTGTAGCTTACGCACACAGTAAACCATATGATGATCGCTGAGTACATCAGGAAGGACACCTGCATCTACTACATGGTGGGGATGAGAAATGAGAACCCAGTCAATAAGAGAGTGGTTTAAGGCTCTGAAATTTAAATGTGTGGGTTCAGAAATTAACTGGGTCAGCTGCAGTGACTTTATACTTTAAGAAAAGTTTTTGGCATTAGTGGCAATTCAATTTATGTTAGTCACCAAGTATAAATAACTCGCCTCTCGAGGAGTTTGAACAGATAGAGGAAAGAAGCTCAGTAACTGAAGCAGAGGATTTATTTATTTATTTATTTATTTATCTTTTGTTGACCGGGTAAGTGCACTAGACAAATCCTGCCTATTTTCAGGCACGACCCGGGGGAGGGGGGATACAGATGAATGCAAACTGACCTTGAACCAGATTAAGCTGTTGGATACACCAGGGCAGTGGTAAACACCAGCAATAAAGATGGGAATAGAGAAGGAAAGGGAGAGTTTAAGGGGGATCAACTCATGGGAAGGAAGGGGGGAGGAGACAGTGAGAACAGCTGTACAGTGGATCCTTGTTGATAAGTAAACTGCAACACCACCACCACCCCTTTTAGAGCGATCTTGTCTGACTTGGGTATAGCCAGGTATAGTTACAGCTGCATTCAGGACCTTAGAGGAGATCCAGGTTTCAGATAAAACTAAAATATCCAGCTGAAGGTTAAGAATGATAGGTGATAACCGGTCAGTTTTTGGGAGAAGGCTGTGGATATTCAGATGAGCCACCCTCAACCGTTTGGGAAGTTGCAAAGGTGAAGGTGTACTGGGACCAGGATTAATCTCAATGTCACCTGCGAACAAAAGTAGTAAACTGACAAAGAGTTTTATCGCACAATTATGCTGCTTGAAGGAGTGGGGAAGGGAGGAAGAAAAAGAGGAAAAATAGGAAGGGAAATGGGACAGAAGACTCCAAAGAGATTCTAGGTGATGCCAAGGAGCAAGAAGAAATTGACACAAGGGACGCCAGGGAAAGTGAATGAGAAATGGAATTGAGGAGGAGGGGAGAGGAGAAGAAGAAATTACAGCAGGTTGTGGAGAGAAAAAAGAAGGCAGAATAGGAATGAGAAAAATAAGAGATGTTAACAGCATAGTGATTATAAAACTGAAGACAGAAAAGAAACGCACATTTTTCAATGCTGAATGTTGGCTTGCTGGTATTAGCATTGGAAGTGCAGGAGTTATACAGATGCAGCATAGGAATGGCAGTGAAATACTGAACTTCACGCGAGCCCCACCTCCACCCTGCAGAGATGTTACAGGCATTGGGGTATGCCTTTGGGACGTCGCGCATAACGCTCATGCCATTTCACCTCACCCTATTCTGCAGACACTGAAGTGTTGAGGTGTGCCTTGGGGTATTCGGCTTTATAGTCACCCCATTCCATAAGGACATACACTGAAATGGGTGCAGTACAGGAGAATGGGGTGAATTCTGAGGCCAAAGAGTCCAAGGCACACCTCAATGCCTGTCACTAGCTGCAGGATTGGGGTGGAATGGCATGAGCATTACAGCCAGCAATCCAAAGGCACACCCCTGACGCCTGTCAGTCTGTACAGGGTGGGATGTTATGGTTAGAAACTGTAACGCCCTGGGTGTTTATTGGTATTTGCACTGCAAATTTTCAACATGGCCTTTTTGTGACCCCCCACCTCATGAAAGCATTTGGTAACTCTGCTCATGAACAGTGGCACCGTGATTTTGTTAATCTGTCTTGAATGTTGATTTGCTACAGTGACTGCGCAATTCAGCGCAAGGTGTGCGAAAATACAGTTCAGCCAGGATGTGAAAAAGGACAGCTGTGTTGTTCATAAGAAGGTGTGAAAAAATGCCAATGTTGAAAATCTCGAGTGAAAATATTAAAAAGTCTCGACATTATGAGCATGCGTGGAAACTGCACAACGCACTCTCGCAATACAGTTGTTTTGTGAAATGTTCCCATCAAATTTTTAACACAGGCATTTTGGGACCTCCACTCATGCACAGTGTCACTATGATTTTGTTAATCTGCCCTGAACGCTGATTTCCCACAGTGAACGCGTCATTGTGCACCACATGTGCAAAACCACATTTCAGGCAGGATGTGAAAAAGGACAGCTGTACTATTCATAAGGAGGTGTGAAAAAATAATGCTGAAAATTTGGAGTAAAAATATTAAAAATTCTCGGAGTTATGAGCGTGCGTAGAAACTGTGCAACGCACGCCTGTATCACAGTCATTTTTTTGAATTTTTTCACCAAATTTGCAATGGTTTTTTTGGGATCCCACCTCATGAACAGTAACACTGTCGTTTTGTTACTCAGTCCCAAAAGATGATTCCATGCAGTGACCGCAAAATCACCTTTCGGGACCGAATAAAGACATGACAGTGACTGAATTCATGAAGTGGGGTCCCAAGAACCCCATGTTGAAAATTTGGGGCCAAAATTCACAAAAATGGCCGAGATATCCACCTAAGTTGAAAAAACCCCATTTATGCAATTATACAGCTTACCAGCATTTCTTCAGTTCGTGGTCAGCTTTGAAGAGTGCAGATGTGTTCCCGGTCCACTGAAGATCATCGCACCGGGCTCCAGAGGCAAGTATGGACTGAGGGGGGTGTGGGGATGCAGGGTGTGCAGAGGATGGGTGCAGGCTGGGGTAGGGGACCCGATGGCGAGGGACCATTTCCTTTGTTTCAGGTAACAAAAATAAAAAAACATCACCACGGACTGTTTTCTGTTTTTTTACAGGTTTTAGCCTCACTGAGGTGGGCTCCCAGTGTGACACATTTGGTTGGGGGGGTCATGTTCGCCACACTGGGGTGGGCTCCCAGTGTGGCACATAATCGGGGTGGGGTGGCACCAGGAAAATGCCAATGCAATGAGGGGGTTAATATGCCGACAGGGGGATTGGGCACCCCCGTCGGCAAGCATGTCTGTGTTTGGGGGCATGATGCGGAGGGGGAATTGGGCACCCCGTTGGCAGACCACAACAGTAAAGGAGGCACATATGCTAACAGGGGGATTGGGCACCCTCAAAGTCGGATTCCTAGGGACTGTGAGTGGTGGGCAGCGAGCTGCCACCCGCCATGTTTATTGAAATATTACACCAGGCAAGGCACGCCCTGCAATGACTGGTCATTCCCTCACTGCAGCAACGAATTCATTTCAAGTTGGTGGCACGCTTGCTGAACTAGTGTCAGCAGCAGCGTGCCACCACATTGGGGAAATACGACCAAGCCTCAGAATGCAGTGGGGCACTGGCCACCACAGTGCCACACCTCCAAAACCCCGCTACTCCCCTAAGCTGTCACATAATGTTTCTTGTGCATGCGTGCAAGCAAACATAAAAATTACTATAGTAATTTAGTTTCTTCCAAGGGAATCTTACTGTAGTCTGACAAATGCAGTATGGTCTCACCATAGGATTGCCCTGGAGCCGAAATGGTCAACCGAACCTATGCTAATGATGGAATGCTAGGCTCGAGATCAGTTTTCAAACCACTGTCCCAGGAATACATCCTGCAACCATCAGATTCTTATGGAGCATGCAAAATTGCTGCAACATCTATGCCCAAGGAGTTTGAATTCCTATCCCTAAAAGTCTCTCTCCCCAATACAGCAGCTTTTCAACTAATTGGATGCTACAGACCTCCCTCTGCTGAACACAAGCTCTTATCCCACCTGGGGAACCTGGTCAAGCCCAGCACTGAAGAAGTCATTATTCTAGGTGACCTGAATTTCAACTGGCTCACCCTGGCAGCTACACCTCTGGTATCATTCTGTGACACATATGGGTTCACACAGCTAATTAATGAACCAACAAGAATTAATGCAAGGAATAGTAATAACAGCACACTACTTGATGATATGCTAGTGAGTAAACCACATCTATTCACACACGCTGGAGTGCTTCTCTGCGATATAAGTGATCACTGCCCCATCGCAGGGGTAAGATCCACCAGCATAACAATAAATCCTGCAAAATTCCTCATGAGGAGATCCAAGAAAAACATAAATATCGAAGGATATTTGCATGATCTAGCTTACTCTCCACACTGGCAAGAGTTGTATCTTGCACATTCTGTAGAAAAAGCTCAGCAGGTGCTAAACAGCATTATAATAAATGCCCTCAACACCCATGCCCCGATCTCTAGTATCCGAATAAAAAACAAATCCTGTCGTTGGTTTTCAGCTGACCTCAAAGCGCATTGCTGAAGAGAGACAAACTCTGGAAAATGGCAAGAAAAACTAAGAATGCAAATGACTGGATGATTTTTAGGAAAGCCAGGAATAGATGCACCAAGAAAGTTAGGGATGCAAAGGCTGCCTTCTACCTGGCCGAGCTCGACTCCTCCTACCATAATCCTGCTAGGTTTTGGGGCACCATCAAGGGTATGGTGGGGCAGGACGCTAACAACCCCCTTCCAACTCAACTACACAACAGTTATGGCCCTATCACTGGCAAAATGGAAATCCTGGACACATTCAATAACCACTTCACAACAGCTGGCCTTGCCTTTGACACCTCTCCAGCTAACCTGCTGAGGGGAACAATTAAGCTCCCATTACACTGGTGATCAAAGAGTTGACTCTTCCTTTAGCTTCAAACCTATACTGTTGAAACAAGTTGAGGATCTATTATGGCATCTGGATACCAAAAAAAGTGCAGGTGCAGACTCTCTGGACCCCTTCTTTCTAAAGATTGCGTGCCATGTACTTGCAGTCCCCCTAACACACCTCTTTAACCTTTCCCTAAACTCTGGCTCTATTCCCACACTGTGGAAGACAGCCCAAGTGGTCCCCCCTTCTAAAATCAGGGGACCCTATGGATCTTAATAATTACAGGCCCATTTCCATTCTACCAGTGCTATCCAAGATGCTGGAGAAATTAGTGAGTAATCAGCTAAGGGAATATCTTGACAATGCTAACCTCTTAAATCCAGCTCAATCTGGATTCAGGGCCAAGCATAGCACTATCACTGCAGGAAGGGTCAAGAGGGCTACGGTTGTTGAAAAGCCCTCCCCAGCTCCCCTCAGTTCCCCGAAGGAAGGGTCGAGAGGGCTACGGTTGTTGAAAAGCCTTCCCCAGCTCCCCTCGGTTCCCCGAAGCTACAAGGCTGGCAGCAGGAAGGGTCGAGAGGGCTACGGTTGTTGAAAAGCCCTTCCCAGCTCCCCTCGGTTCCCCAAAGCTACAAGGCTGGCAGCAGGAAGGTACGCGATCTCAAGACTGCGCTCGGTTTTAAACCTTGGCGCCTTTTTTCTGCTCAGTTCCCTGGCGCTGTAGTACTCGCTACTGCAGCCACTTTAATCCCAAGGAAATTAATGTATTTTGACTCACAAGACTGTGCCTACGATACACTCTAGCCTGCCTACCTTGATTTAATTAACTTTTGCTGATTCTGGTACACTGCAGCTGCTGTTTTAATTAATTTTAGCATATCCTCTAACACAGCAGCTGCTTGCAGGCTTGAAATTTTTGCCCACCCCCCACCATTAATTAAATACACTGGTAATCCCGCCCACTTTTGTTCCAACCTATAAACTCACTTGGAGGCAGTCCTACCCCTCCCCCTTGCTGCATCAGTCCTAATTCAAACCAGCGAGGCAGTCCTTTTTTTTTTTTCCCTCCACTCACTCTTGCCTATTCTCTATGTTTGCCTTTGTTCTACACTTATTTTGTATGGAAAAGTAACTCAGACTGAGGGTGTCCCAGTTTTATCTTTTCCCCTCACCTTTTCAAATTCCCCCTGCTCCTGTCCGCTCCTCATAAACTGCACTCTATTGAAATACCTGCCTCTTGTCAATAACTTGTATAATTGACTGCCAACCTCTGGCCACTAAGGGTCTCTCTCAAACTGCCTTCACTATAGGTGTCACCCTGCCCTTAAGTCACCATTTCTGTCACTTATATTCTTCTCTTATAAGGGACAATCTACTTCTGATTTACAGAGGTTTCATACAAGGCATACATAATGTTTTCTCTTGCATACCCAAGGTCACTTCTGGTGGTATCAGGATTACTACCCATCATAATCATCCTCTCCTATCTCTCATGTAACATACCAGCTGGATACCCTGGGTCCCACTACCATGAAGAATTCTCCTTTGTATTCTCCAACCTTATACCAACTAGAACCTTGTTCCCTTCTCCTAACCTGTACCTCCATATAACTCATCCTTCCAAATTGGGGCATTTCCTTCTCTATCACCCCCCCCAGCATGCCCAAATACCTCAAACGCAATTACAGATTCTACAAAGAAGTTTGGGTGATGCTTCTGCGCTTATGCTTGTCAGGAGACATAGAATCTAACCCTGGCCCCATTGGAATGCCAGGTCCACAGATGACTCCTCTTGGTTTTCCACTAAGGGCATGAAATTGCCCACATGAATATCAAGTTTACCAGCAAACTTTCCTGAACTTGAAGCCTGGATAGTCCTATACTGTCCGGACATACTTGGACTAACTGAAACATGGCTCAGGCCAGAGATGCCTGATTCCATGTACAAAATACCTAGCTACAGCTTGTCCAGATTCGATCGCCCCACCAAACAAAAGGGTGGAGGAGTTGCCCTTTATTATAAAGAGCATCTCAATGTCTCTGTACTCCAGTCTTGGATAACAAATCACTGTGAAGCTCTGCATACAGTTCTACAACTAGGTGGTGATAAAGGCTAAATCTGATCTGTGCCTACAATCCTCCAAAGGGCTCTCCTAGCTTAAATGGGCTCTTGGATTATCTGGCCACTCTAAGCGGTAGATCTGAAGTCATACTAATGGGAGACTTCAACCTAGACCTATCAGGAGTCAGCCGTACATATACTGAAGCTCTCGCCCGACTTAACCTCGCTCAACTTATCTCTAGCCCTACACGCATCTCTTCCAACTCGGGCTCAATCTCTCCTGGACTGGATGGCTACAAATAGAGCAAATAAAATAATTGCTGCAGGGACCTTTTGGATTCTGTTAGTGATCACCTGCCTACGTTCTGTATCTGGAATGGCCACTGCCTTAAACCCCCCCAAAGAATCATTCAATTTCGGGATTTTGCCAAACTAAACCGAACTGCACTTCTCGAGGATATTAATAATATAGACTGGTCTCCCATCTATCACACTGATGATGTAAACACAGCACTTGAATACCTGATATCTCAGCTTCTGGCCCTTCAGGATCTGCACATCCCTCTGAAAAAAAGGCGTCTTAGGGGCTCCCCTAATAAATGGCTTAAAAAAGACCTCCTTCGAGACATGATAAAAAGAGACAAGGCCTGGACCTTGGCAAAGAAGTCCCAACAAACAGAAGACTGGGTTAACTATAAACAACTGAGAAATGCCTGCAAAAAAGATATTTGGAAGGCTAAAAGGAGCTACTGCCTTAAGCTTCTCCAATCTTCAGCGGGTGATACCAGGGGTTTTTGGAACCACATCAAAAATTTCATTGGGCAAAGGCCCAAGATGGCCATTACCGACATGACACTGAATGACGCAAACTGTAACAAGTTACCTACTATTGCTAATGCTCTTAATGCACAATTCTCGGATCTCCGAATACACTGAGAAATTCAACCAACCTCTTTCACCTCCTCCTGAGGTGCAACTTTCGCATGAAACCCCTTTTCGTCTCACATTAGTCTCCTCCACCGAAGTGCTGCATCTCCTCAAATCAGTATCCACCTATGGATCTGCTGGCCCGGATGGGCTACTGCCAAGCTTCTTGAAGCAGGCCCCTGCCCTGCTGTTCCTATTGCAAGAATCTTTAATCTTTCCATAATAACCCAAAGGTACCAACATTGTGGAAAACGCTGCGTTGTCCCTGTTCACAAAAGGGGATACCAAAATATGTCAAACTATAGACCAATTGCCATTCTCTCTACCCTAAATAAACTTCGAGAAGGCCATCGCCAAATTACTCGGTCACAAATTACCTGCACCTTAACAACCTTATATCCCTATCCAGCCGGATTCGAACAGGACACAGCACCACAACTGCTCTACTTCAGCTGACAAATGCAGTCCTTACAGCGATGGATAAGAGCCTGCTCACTGGGGCTATATTTATCGATCTCACAAAGGCATTTGACCTTGTGAATCACTCTCTGCTACTTTCCAAACTGTCCCGCCTTGGCTGTGACCTGTCGTCCATCTCCTGGTTCGATAGCTACCTCTCAGGGAGGTTGCAATTTGTCCAAATTGAATCCGCCGTCTCAAATCTTTCCCCTACCTCTGTTGGAGTCCCCCAAGGATCTATTCTTGGCCCACTACTTTTCTCCCTTTTCATTAACAACTTGCCCTCCCTTCCCTGTTCCTCCTCGTTAATCCTTTATGCCGATGACATGGTGCTTCTCTCCAGTGGTAAAGATCCCTTATCAGTAAGAGCACATCTTCAAGCAGACTTCAACTGCTTGCAGGAGTGGTTACTACAGAACAGGCTCCTAATGAATGCTAAGAAAACTGTAACTATGCTTTTGGCCCCGTCAAGAATCAGATCTCTTACTCCAGACTTATTGATACATTCTCTAGATGACTCCCTCTTGAATTCATTACCTCCTTCAGGTATCTAGGTCACTCTGACCCATCTCTTGACTTTAACTTCCACATTGCGGCTACATGTAAGACAGTTTACTCAAAACTTGGTCTTGCCTTTAAAATTAGGTCCTCCTCAATGATGCCCTGCTTGCTATTGCACAAGGATTTCTCCTCCCTGCTCTAACATATTGCTCTCAGGTTTACCTTAAAGCTAGCAAAGGAGCACTCAGAAATGGAGCACCTGCTATAACAGTATATGCAGATTTGCTCTCTCCGCTCACAGACTTACCCATCATTGCCTGCTCTACTCAAAACTAAATTAGCTCTCCCCAGACTCGCTCAGACACTATTCTGCAGGCTGTACAATTGATAATATGATCAGAGCGGGTCCCCTAAATACCTTGCGAACTATTAACTCAGCCCTCCCAAGCATACCTCCTCAGGGCATCTGCTCAAACCCAACTTGAAATTCCCAGATTTCTCACACAAAAAGGAGAACGATCCTTTGCCATATCTGCCCCCCCGCTTCTAGAACTCCATTCCCTCCCACATCAAACTCTCCAAATCCCACAAGGCCTTTAAACTGAGTCTTCGGGCACACCTATTAGAATCAACTGCTGCTCTTGTGCTGTAACTTGAGCTTCTCTCCTAGCATTTTCTCCTCTCTATGGCACTTACTGATTTTCTACTGGTCTCCAAAATCTGAAAGTTTCCCACATCCAGCAGAAATCCTATTGTTATAATGCTACTTCATTTAAGTTTTGTTTGCTGTTTGTCGTTTCAATTTAGTCATTGATGTATCATCAGATGAAAATAATTAATGTAATGTTATCTGTTTCTCTTTGTCATTACTGATAATGACTGTACTTGGCTGTATACTGTTCAAATGTTTGTTCTCACCTCATGCTGCGTCATGAAATACTCTTTAATGTTGACTCTGGTCTCCCCTGTCTGTACTCTCCCGGGTCGTGCCTGAATATAGG
This sequence comes from Neoceratodus forsteri, assembly GCA_016271365.2. Lineage (NCBI taxonomy): Eukaryota > Metazoa > Chordata > Ceratodontiformes > Ceratodontidae > Neoceratodus > Neoceratodus forsteri. Next base: position 1,295,146,005 of record CM028129.1, read on the forward strand.
CAACATTGTTGTCTAGTGTACTTACCCGGTAAACAAAAACCAAATAATGAATAATAATAATTAGCCAAGGTCACAAATGACTGGCAAACCGAATTGGATAAAAAGAATAATGTCTGTGCAGTATTCCTGGACCTGAGCAAAGCATTCGATACTGTGGACCATGAGCTGCTACTCTCATCCCTGCACTCCCTTGGCCTGGATCCACCCTCCCTTAAGTGGTTCAGATGCTACCTCACCGGTAGGTCACAGCAGGTAAAAGCTGAAGGTGACCTATCCCCATTAAAACCACTGTCAAGAGGAGTCCCCCAAGGTTCTATTCTAGGTCCTACCCTTTTTGCCATTTATATAAATAACATTGATTCAACCCTTACCAATTCCTCAGTACACCTCTTTGCTGATGACACTGTGCTGTATGTCAGCAACACTTCGCCTGCAGTAGCTCGTGAAATCCTACAAACAGAATTCTCCTTGTTACAACATCAGCTACTCGAGAAAAGCTTCTGTTAAATGAAAGAAAACTAAAGCAATGATGTTCACAAATCAAAACTCCACCAGCACATCCTCTTCAATCACTCTCCCCAGCTATGCACTATACTTGGAGAAAATCTGGAGTATGTTGAAACTTCAAATACCTAGGCGTGTGGATTGACAGCAGACTCGACTTCACTCATCATTTAGAAGAACTGTTAAAAAGCCTACAAAGGCAGCCTTCTCTATAGATTAAAACCCTTCCTTAACAGAGACTCAAAGACGAGGTTAGTCCAGGCCATTTTTATCAGTTGTTGACTATGCAGACTTCCTTTATAGTCACTGCCCCATCTCCTACCTTCACAAGTTGGATACCTTATATCATAGAGCAATAAGGTTCATTACAGATCTGCCATATAATACCCATCATTGCTCTCTTTATGATGCAGTTGGATGGGTTTCCCTTCATATCAGCAGGAGCAGAAATGCAGCACTATGGATTTACAGAGCTTTATCAAAAAAACTTCCAAACTATATCCTGGACTGCTTCACCCAGACCATTCCTAGCTCCTATGCCTAAAGCAACAACATCATCCTGCTCAAAGTGCCCAAATTCAACACCAGGCTAGCGAGGGCAGCAATCAGCTATTCTCTAGCTATAGCACGGAACACCCTACAAAAATCCCTAAAACTGTCCATTATCATTCCATTTGCATCCTTTAAACAGCATTGTACAGTCTTCTTCACAGAGAAATGCAGTTGCTACCGCTAGAGCTAGAATTGTCACCTCACAAATCTCACTTCCAAACCATATATGGCATATTCCTTCCAGACAGGCACCCCCATCTTATGGCACCCAATATTACCTTCACCATCCTAGTATTCATTATGTTGTGTGTCTGCCATGGCCCCCATTAGGATATGTATGTACTGTATATACTGTAAATATTAGCTTAACTTTCCTGTAACCGAGTTTTATCATGTGAATTCACTGTACATCATTGTGTTATAAACGTTATTTTCCTCTGTATGTATAACTGTCTTATAAAGTGTATGATGTATCTGTTGTGTATCAACTATTGAACCTTGACCTTATCAGGTCCATCCTGTAAATGAGCCTTGCTCAATGATGTTCGCCTGAATAAATAAAGATTTGATTGATTGATTGATTGATAAGAACAAGCTATCTAAACTATCCTAATAAACAACTAACACCCCTTATAAAAACCAAACAGCCCCCTTCTATTTATAAGTGAGGACATCACTAAGACTCAAGTCACAGATGCCCCAACAAGAAACAAATGGAAATTACATACCTACCGTAATTTTTGATCTTCTCTTGTATCTTCACCATTCATTACTGCTGGGCGTAAGCCGGAAGTGCACACCCACCACGGGAGGTTTTTTTTTGGAGGGAGGAGTCGCACTGATGGCTCTGCCCATGAGAGCAACGCACTGCATGGTGTGCGAGGGATGGCCGTTAGGTGCCGCAGACTCCTCCTCCATCCCAGTTCTGTAAGCCGGAGAGGCAAAATAACAAGAATTAGATTAGAAGAATAAGAGTGAGGCAAGAGAGCTGAAGGATAGTAAAAGGAAAGGAGACAAACTGAAAAAGGAATAAGCTGAAAAGAGGACAGCAAAGAGAAGAATCCTACCCTAAGGGACCGCAGGGCCTCCTTCATTGTGAGGGAGAAACAGATAAGGGAAAGAAGAAAAGGGAAGAAGAAGAGGAGAGGATATTGGGAGGAGGGAAAAATACTGCCACAAATCCTGAGTGAAACTGGCTTGAAGCTTATCAGCTCGGATCTTAAGCAAGGATCCCTTCAGACAAAACTGGTTTGGATGGTTCAAACGAACCTTCTAGACAGCTTGAAATGAGAGAGGCAGATTTCCCCTACACATCCCACTATCCTATTACCCATCACTCAAACTGAGAGCTCACAGAATGCCAAGGCAAACTCTGTTCCAGAGAGGGAGAGCCCCCAACTAGGGGAAAGGGAAAAATAACTCCCTAACACACAGATATGTGCTAGTACTGGGTGGGTGGGAGGAGGGGAAGCCCTAAGAGAGGGCAACCTCTTTGTCGAGATGGACCGAGAAGGAGCTCATTCTGACTCCCTGGAGAAGGCAGGGGCCAAATGGACCACACCACCAGTTCAAGATGTTAATTTTTGAATCGAGCTAGAACAGGCATTGACTAGCCCCGGTCTGGCATTACCAGGTAATCCAGGGACACCAGCTAAATCCAAAGACTGAGGGTTAGAGGACTGTCTCAGAGGCAAAACCTTCCAGGAAATCAGAAACAGTTCCCTCAGATGAAAAGGACAAAGTTTCGCCCGCTCTCCTCCGACTCAAATCCTTTGTCATGTTTTTAGAGAAGAACAGAAGGTCCCAAGGAACCAGAGGATTTAGACCCCCGAAGAGGGGGAGCAGGGTGGGGAGACACCCAAGAAATAAGGCCCATGAGGAAAAGGTGGGAGAGATTCAGTAATGAATGGTGAAGATACAAGAGAAGATCAAGAATTACGATAGGTACATAATTTCCATATCTTCCCTTGTCAATCTTCACCACTCATTACTGCTGGGTGAGTACTAAGCCCCCACCGGAGGGGGCCTGAAATTCGGCCCTGAGGGAACAGATCCCTCAGCCTCCTACTGGTGGAAAGCAGGAGGGGGAGACCCTAACCAATAGACTGGGGCAGTCTAAGGTTGCTGAGGGCACGGGGGTGTCCCCCGTGGCCGGGGGATGGAGGATGCCCCAGAAGAATAATCCTCGCCCTGCAGGAAAACAGGCAAGTCCCGCGGAAAGCAGAGGAAGTCACCCTATGCTGGGCAATGGGTGACAGTCTGGACAGATGAAGCCATGCCGTCCGCCTTATGCAGATCGCTGTCCCTGCCAGTCTGGAAGCCACTTTGTTGGCATTGCAGGATGCCCTTGCCTGGTGCCTTGCAAGCTTAAGACCCTGTGCAGAGAGGGCAATGGCTTGTCTGGACTGCTCCGTATCAGGCATAGATGCCAGAACCTGTGCTAGCACAGACCACAGATGCCTGTTGTAGGCAGCGTGGTGTGCCTGATGTGAAACTATGCACATCAACACACAACTTGAAGAGAAGACTCTTCATCCCCACCGATCAAATTCAGCAGAATCCAGATGCGAGGGTCTATCATGTGCCAGGCGCTGAGGCCCGGAAGGAGTATCTAGGGACGTCAGACCCAAAGGCAGGTGAGGTAGAGAACCTAGAGACTCATGGGGAGCACAATACTGTCTCCTGCAATCTGCCAGAGCTGGAGACTGCCAGGTATGGACAGATGCCTCTTGGAAGAGGATTGGCCAGAAAGGCACCACGAGGTGGCAAGTGCTGAATTCACTGAGGAATGTACGTGTCTGTCGCTCAGTATTGTCTCTGTGAATGTAGGAGATATGAAGCTCCGAAACCAGCCTCGAAAGGAACCGCTGATATTTGAGTCCTCAGCCCCACGGACGGCGCCAGAACCCACAACGGCACAGCCAATGGCATCGCCCGAGTCCCTGGTGCCACGGTCAGTGCTGGAACTCAAAGTGGCGCCGCCAACGGTGCCGCCAGAGTCCCTGGCACCACCGATGGTGCCAAAACCCAAAGCGGCGCCACTAATGGCGCCACCCAAGTCCCCGGTGCTGCAGATGGCACCGGAACCCAAAGCAGCAACGCCAGACAGCATCGGGGGCCAACAGTGCTGGGCCCCACAACCGAAGGCCATGACATTGGGGGAGCCTGCACTTCCAAGAAGGTGGCTGCCGGGACGGTGCCAATGATGCGACCCCGGGAGGAACTGCATCGTTCCTCCAGCGCCGAAGAAGAAACCTCCTCTTTGGCAAGGCTGGAAGTGGGGGAGGTCTCCTCCTCCTCTCCGGGCCATATAGATCTGGGAGGGGACCCGGAGGAAGGGTCAAGAGATCTGGCCTGGGAGGCCCGCGGGCGACGTCGTCCTCCAAAAGTCGGTGGAACCCTGCCGATCTTAAACGCATGGATTTCCAGTACGTGGTGGTCCATGGAAAAACAGGTGTTGTAGCATTCCATATCATGGTTGGGTCCCAGACACCGAAGACAAACATCATGCCAATCCGTGACGGAGAAATACCGGCCACAAGGGCACCGACGCATAGGGGCATGGCCCACCTTAGATAGAAGTCTGGCACCTGAATCGGACATGATGTGAAATTATATTACAAAACAGTAGAGATCCCGGCGCCATCGAAATAAAAATAAATGAAACGGTCTTACCAGCTTCAACAGCATAGGGATGGAGAACCAGGATGAAGGAGTCGAACAAATCGACGTCGAAATTGAAGGCCTTATGGCGCACTACGAAAAGCTTCTCACACTCGTGCAGCAGGTGCAGCCTCAATGGCAGGAGAAACAGAACTGGGATGGAGGAGGAGTCTGTGGCGCCTAATGGCCACCCCTCGCACACCACGCAGTGAGTCGCACTCTTGGGCGGTGCTGTTGGCACTGACTCCTGCCTCAAAAAAAAAAAAAAAAAACTCCCGTAGCGGATGCACGCTTCCGGCTTACACCCAGCTGTAATGAATGGTGAAGGTTGACAAGGGAAGATCCCACAAATTTCAAACAGCATGGACAGCTGCAGTGCAGTGCCCGTAGGTTGCAGTAGGGGAGGTAGGGTGGGGGCTCAGAATACACTAAGATTCCCTTAGAAGAAACAAGATTACTATGGTAAGTAATTTTTTTCTTCAAATGCCAGGAAATCTCACTGTATTCCGACATATGCAGACTACCCAAGCAGTATCTTTGGAGGAGGGCACAGAACCTATTTAGGAAACAGGCTCTGCAGTACTGCTGTACCAAATCTGGCATCACTTCTGGCCTGGGTATGCAGGCTATAGTGTTTGGTAAATGTGTGAACAGTTTTCCAGATAGCTGCTTTACAAATTTCCAACAAAGGAATATCTCTTGCTTCTGCTATAGAAGCAGCTGTACCCCTTGTAGAGTGGGCCCTAAGGCCTACAGGGGTTTCTTTGCTTACTTTGCTGGGGCAGAATTGAACACAGGCAACAATCCAGCATGCAGTGGTCCTCTCTGAGGCAGGTTTGCCCTTGCCCACCTCTCCATAAGTCAGGAAGATCTGAGTACTATCCTGCCTATGATTCTTAGTGTGATCCAAATAGTAGCTGATAGCTCTCTTGACACCTAGGCTATGCAGCCAAAGTTCCCCTGAACTGGAATGGTCAGTGAAAAAGACTGGCAAAGTGATGGACTAATTCAGGTGAAATTCCGACACCACCTTGGGGAGAAACTTCCTGTTAGTCCTGAGGACTACCTTATTCCTATGGATTATTCCTATGGACTGAAATGTAATTTGGCTCTGTGGACAACGCCTGGGGTTTACTAATTCTCCTGGCTGAGGTGATAGCTATCAGAACACAGTTTTCCACGTCGCATATTTATGCTCTGCTGAAGACATGGACTCGAAGGGTGGCTGCATTAGCTGGCCAATGCATACACTGAGGTTCCATGCAGGGGCTGGCTTCCTGTGTGTGGGATGGAAGTGTAACAGACCTTTGAAAAACTTTCTGAATACCTGGTTTACAGCCAGGGATGAACCCTTGCCCACTGAGAGGTAAGCAGAGACAGCTGCCAGGTGCACCTTAAAGGTAGATGGGCTGAGGGAATGAAGGAGTGCCAGATAATCCAAAATGACTGGCAAGTCAGCCTAGCTTGTCTATATGCTTTTGCTGGCACCAAACAGAAAACCTCTTCCATTTAGACACAAACCGAGTCACGGAACCGGAACCAAGGTACCAGTTTGCATAGACTGAATTATTCTAATGGCATTAGCAATCTCCTCAGTGGTAGGAACCGATGGGTTTGTCAGCTGCAGTTCCTTCCCCAAGTGCTTTTCCTTTTTCTTCTTAGCAGATACTGCCGGTTCAGCGGCAGTCTCTGCGGTTCGCTTCCTTCCCAGGGAACCTTCACCCTTGTCAAAGGGCTGTTCGTCTGATTCCTTGGGTTTTTCTTTAGAGTGAGAAGTTGGTTTATCCGAGGCTGGGTCAGGAGCCTTATCGGACATCTTTTCCCTCAGTCAGTTCAATCGCCTATCAAGCGTCGACTGGAGAAATATTTTTACAAATTTCACAATCTGCATTCAGGTGGTCAAACCCTGGGCAGAAAACACAAATTAAGTGCGCACCAGCTTTAGCAAATGGTTCACCAAACTCTGTACAATGCTGGAAACCCATAGGGCTGGTTCTTTTCTTGAGGTGTGACGTAACATAAAAAAACCCATAAACTGGGTTTCTCTGAGTCAGATACACACATGTATAAAATAAGACTTCCCTGGTGGTTGGTGTTTTTTTTTTTTTTTGTGGTTGGTTCAGCGACCGAAGCGAGAACCGAGAGTTAACTCGGTTAACAGCATAAATTAAATGTAAATAAGAAACAGGCCACCAGAGAAGTCAATTTTTAAGAAGTCTTATCTAAAGATATAAAATAAAAGTTTGGTTTCCTCTCGGTTGCAAGGAACCAGCAAGGAACCAAAAACTTACCGAAACAACACTAAATCTAAACTAATCTACCTGTAATACCAAGGACAGTGCTTTAAAAATGAAAAGAAATAATTGGTACTTTAAAAAACCGAGAAAATAAAATCTTCATGAAGGATGAAAAGAGCTCTTCGAGGCGTCTTACTTAGGCAAGCGGAGTAAAGAATCTGACGGTTGCAGGATGTATTCCAGAGACAGTAGTTTGAGAACCAAGCTCGAGCCTAGCATTCCATCATTAGCATAGGTTCTATTAACCATTTCGGTTCCGGGGCAGTCCTAAGGTGAGACCATACTGCATATGTCAGAATATAGTCAGATTTCCTGGGGTTTGAAATAAGAAGATGATACTGTATATGTAAGAACAGTAACAGGAAAAGTAAGTGACATATGATGTTAACAGGCCCAGAAAGAATGGCAACAGGGATGCAAAAAGGCAGATAGACAATATAGAGAATCATAACAAAAATGCACATTAAACAATTAAGCAGGAGCAACTATCAAGGATAACATGCCCTCTTCCCAAACCAAGAGTAACAGCAGAGATAAACAGAATAATAGCTAAGAGAGTGTGTATTACAAGGAAGTGATACCATCAAGAGGGTCTGTGGACATGGGAACCTCGAGAGCGAAGCTCGAGAGGTTCATTCCCATGTCCCCAGACCCTCGAGATGTTATTACTCCCTTTGCAATACACACTCTTTTAGCTATTATTTTTTTGTAATATATGGATCCGATTTGAAATTCTGGGGCTCTGAATGTTTTCCCCCCCGATATGCTGTGACCGCCACACTGAAGGCTCGCTCTCACTGCATCTCTCTGCTCCTGCTCCCCTTCCCCCCGCAGTCTCTCTGAACTTCTGCTCATTTCAGGCCCTCCAGTAATGAGGTTTGGTAGGTAGTCCTACCTTTTAGTTGTCTCTAGGACTTAGTTAACCCAGGATAAATCAGATAACGCTTTAAATGTGAAGCAGCAAGAACAAAACAAAACAAAAAAAATTGGCAAAAGAACAAAGGGCAGGGATTCCTCTTGCTAAGCGAGAGACGGCTGTCATGTCTTTGAAACTGTTCTGCCCGCCCACAGAGAATAACTAGCCAACAGTAAAGCATGTTTTGGAAATGTCATGTTGTGACAGTAGCAACCGCATTTGGCAGTGTTGCAATGAGCTGCATAGTGCGAGACAGTTGTGCGGTTGCGCTGTTCACTTTGGCTGATAATAATATCGTTTAAAGCTCCCATTGGTAGTATTATGGGCTCGGAACGATAGTATTATGGCTCACCATCAATACTATTATCACTTTTATCCAAAAATATTACTGGTAATATTTTGAATGCTTTACTGTGATATTAAAATGGCATACCATACATTACAACACAGTTATGAATTGGAACAACCTATGCAAAGTAAACAAACAGAAACTTGTAATACAGCAGTATGCAGAAATTAAACTTCTTAGCTAGACAACACAGTATGAGCTTAGATAAACTACATAGAATGCTTGCATTCACAATAGACCTATCAGACAGAACAACATACAAACAGTAGCATATATAAAATCAATACAGTATTAGTTTTAGAGTAGCCCCCTTTCTTCCAAGAAGCAGCCCTTTTTTTTAATATCTATATCTGAGTAAAGACTGGAACGAAAGGTCCTCTACTGGATTTTCAGCTGGAAGCGAGGGCTTACCATCCAGGCTGTAGAATGAGTCTCAATCACCTTCTTCAGAAATTATAAGGTCGGGATCAGATTCATCCTGCTCTATGTCCCCTTCAGAGGGAGCAGGAGTGGCCATGGCTATTAATAGGCCAAGGCCTGGTCTGGGAAGTGGAAAAACAGGAGACACCGGCACTGGGCCTGGAACTGTGGGACACGGTACCAGACCTAGTAACGCAGAACCCAATGCCAGCCCATAGGGAGCCAGCACTAAACGTGGTCTGGAACCTGGCATGGGCCCCAACGAAGCCAACTGAAGACCCAACCCAGACCTAGAGGAAAAAGAGGGAGTGTGGGATGGTACCTGTGCCGGTCCCTGCAAGGAAACAGAGTGAGGGAGGAAGGCACGTGGAACCAGCGTCAGTGGCGAGGGCCTCAGCACAGGAGAAAAAACACTGATGGCACCAAATGCTCAACCTGCCCTGAAGGACCCAACTGCGGCTCAAAGGCACCTAGGCCCGAAGGCCCTGGTACCGGATCTGACCTGAAGGGGAAATGAGACAGATGCTGTACCCACTGCTCCATGAGAGTATCACAGTGATAAAACTGTCCACTGGAAACCCCACATGAGGACAGAGAAGGGCTCTCGTGGGTGTCGAGAATCCAAGTGATCATGAGAAGAAGCCGCCGGGGAACCAGATGGAGTTGGAGATGGTCAGCCACCTCGACCACCAAAGACCTCTTAGCAGATGTACCAGAGGGAGACCTCGAGTGGTACTACTTCTTCCTCTTCTGATGAGAAGAGGAAGAACTCGAGGCAGAGTGGTGCTGGACCCCTTATCTGGACTGGGAACAGGCCCGCTTCTTTTTGTGTTTACGTGAAGACTGTCCTCCCTCCCAAACACCGGACTGCCCGTGGTTGGACCCCAGAAACGGCAGCGGACTGGACACAGCCCAGCTGCCAAAGCAGCCTTCCAATGGAGAGTCCCTACCATCACCATCTCCATCCATGGTTGACTCTTTCGATTCATAGGGCTGAGAGGAACCTAATAAAATCTTCTCAATAAATCAGACTAAAAACTGAAGACTAAACGCTGTTGTCATGTAGATGTGAAGATCTGACCACGGCGGGTGAGCGACATCGTCACTGAAGTGCACTCAACAGTGGGGAAAAAGGGAATCGAGGCGGTTAGAGGGTCAATGCCGAGGTAGCCTACACAGGTGTGAGCCAGTCTCACAATGCCGTGCATGCACGGTCTTACCTTGGCGCCAGCCCTCTTGAAGATTTTTGCCACTCGCAGGGTCTCAGGGCCTCTGGCTTGTAACCCAGAAGTATGAATAAATGGTGAAGACTAAGCCAAGGAAGAAACTGAACTGCAACAACCTGATGTAAAGCTGAATGTAAGGCTTTTGCATTTTTTGCTGCTGGAGTAAACCCAATTTTTCATTTAATCTGAACTGGCATTCTGAGTGTTCTGTCATGGAGTGTTCCCTGAGAAGCTGCCTGGTTCACTACCCTGTCACACATGGTAGGTTTTAGCAAGGGTTTGAACTCCGCCTTGCCTAAATAGGGCTAAGATGGACTCGGACAATCTACTGAAATGCCTGGCAGCATACCTCTCAACTGTCCCTGATTTTGCCTCAGAATTTTCCTCTTGTCCCTTGTAAAATTTGTGTTTTTGTGACAGAACAGTGGGGACTATAAACAAAAAATAATGTCAAACATTAGAATTACAAGCTTGTTCTTCAGAAAATGCATCTTACACTAATCCCCTTATTCTGTCAGCTTTCTGAATGAATAGTACCAATTTTTAAGACGTGTCCCTGATTTTGGGTCTTTGTCCCTGATTTTTATAAGCTTTGTCCCCGATTTATGAGGATAGAGGTTGAGAGGTATGCCTGGCAGAGCAGCAAGCATGATAGGCCCAGATGCAAGCACAACACGCCCAGATTCAAACAGACTGCCTGGCCCAGAGAGACCAGCAATAGCAGAAGTTTATGAAATACACGCTGCACGCATAGAAACAAGGCCTCAGATCCAGGTACCAAGGAATCCAGCTGCTGCAGGACCCCACCTCATGCTAACAAAATGAGTCCTGAAGGCGACCCTGAGGCCTGCCTTACAACTTTTTTGTTAAAGGGGACAGGAAATCATTTCTGATTGGCAGTTGTTTATAAAGTTCTGATTCTCAGCAATGATACGCATTCCCCTAAATTATCCATATTTAACTGTACCCAACTAGAAAAGTGATATAAAAACTGCATTTTGCATTGTTTTGTTTTTATGGGCAGCATTCTGTTACAGTTCTCTTCATGGAACCAATAACTTAAGAGTTTTTACAATGTCACGGTTTGTGCACAGAATGCTAATTATGAGCCGTTGACCTATCAGAACAATGCTTAATGTCCTGTACACAAACCGTGACATGGCTAAAACTCCAAGTTATTGGTTCCATACAGAGAATTGCAATAGAACTTTGCCCATAAAAACAAAATAATGCAAATTCCAATTTTTCATATCATTTTTTATTCAGGTACAGTTAAATGTGGTTAATTTAGGGGAATGCATATCATTTCTAGGAATAAGAACTTTATAAACAGCTGCCAATTAGAAATTATTTCATGTCCTCTTTAAAGTTGCCAGTTCTATTGCCTGGGCTCGAGAAAGTTAGGCCACTCACATTGTGCTATACCTGACTGCAGACACCCAAACTGCATGCAGGAGCCTAGATGATATCATAGCCAAAGACTACGACCAGGAACAGACATCTATTTTAGACCTGGTCAGAATAATGACCTTAGGTTTAAAGGTTGGAACATGGCCTAGAGTTCTGGCACAAAAATTACAAGACTTGGCTAGCCGGTGGTTAAAGCCGGAGGTACACACTAAAGAAAAGATTGTCAATGTGCTTGTACTAGGGCAGTACTGCAACCTTTTGCCAGATCGAGTCCATGACTGGGTACGGTGACATGAAGAGACCACTCTGGCTGCAGTGGTGAAAATCAATGAACATTACCTGGAGGCTAAAAGACTAGAGGCCGCTGAGAAGAGCGGAACCCATACAAAACCTTGGGTGGCGACTGAAGAGGAAGACTCAAGTAGAAGAGGGGGAGAAATGAAATAGGAGGGATGGGACCAAGCATTCTTGAATGGGTAAGTGGTCAACTGGTGAAATATTGCTTATTCCTCCACACCAAAAAAGTTATAATAACCCCATGACCTGGTAAAATTCCCTCAGTCCCAAAAACCTGCTCTTTGGTGACCCAAATGGGCATGAGGTACAGGTCATAGACCTGCTAGTACATACAATCGGAGATCTGTCTTGGGGAACCTATATGTTATTTTTTAGGGGCTGCTTCATAGGACAGAAATGACATTATTTGCCCACCTGGGATTTGCACATTTTCACTTGGACTTGTTTGCCCCACCATTTGCCATTTGGATTGGGGGCACATCTCCCCCTCCACAAATAAACTTTTGTATTTGAACTTCATGTTTTCTATTCTGCTCTGTCACATGTTAACCGTTACTCAGTACACATTTGCTAGGCGTCAAGGTCTTCTACTATAAGTGCTGCACCACAGGGGCAACACAGTAGTTTCCCACTTGTGATGGATCTGCTGAAACTTGGATTTGTTACTTGGTGCCATTTATTCTCCAGTGTGGGAACATTACTTCCTACTCTACTCATGGTACCTCGCATTAGACTGGGCATATTATGTTTCTGTCCATCTGGAGGGATAAATGCCTAATATTTTATTTTGCAGATTTCAGGTTACATTTAATGCCTTTGCATTTGTCCCTCATTAGTATGCTTTGTACTCACTACTATCTCAGTTTACTCCCCACTGCTTGTATTTTGAGGCTATGGGCCAGCTCTGCCTATAATTGGCCTCAGTTAGCTGCTGTGATGTTTCTGATTATAATGTGTTTTGCAGAGTTTCATATTAATGTTATGTAGGTTAAACCCAGGATATTGACTTATTATTAATAACTTGTTTTACGACTATTAAAGAATAGCTTATACCGCTGGGGGGATTCTTCCTAGGTCTCATATATAATGTGGGATAATGTATTTTTCCAACACAGCTAAAATTACCACGGTCTTAACGGTAAACTGGTAGGCAGTTAGTGAATCCTTATTTTGCAGCTACTTAAAGTTCCTTGGGTTATGAAACAAATTTTACATTGACATGACTGAATTTGACAGAACTGCCTGTAAAAACAAGCATTCCCTGCCTGCTAAAATGACCAAACAGCACTCCTTGGCAAAAGACCACACCACAAATCCAAATTGCATCCAAAATAGTTTTATTGTGGTGTTACAGGTAACAAATGCCCACTACCCCAGTGCTTTGGCGACTGCCTTCCTCAGCGAGTGCCATTTGCTTGGACTTTCTTCACGTTTCTGGGCTAGCTGCCCCATATAGCTCCCCCCTCAAAATTACCAAATGGTAGTGGTGGTTGGGGGGGGGGTAGGGAGGAACGACACAATAAAAGCTGTGATGTAAAAAAGTCAGATAAAGAGCTCCACAGATAAGCTACTGCTCCCAGCACACTGGTGCAAATGACTTCCTAAAATGAGGCACTGGAAAACTTGTGACATCGGCATTCCCTGCTGCTAGGTTCTGATCTTAAAGCTGTGCCAGCTGCACCAGTGAGACCCGGCCTGGGGTGCACCGTACCCACGTTGTAATTAATTCCAACTGACAACGTGGAGCAATACAGTAAAATCCCATTTTAGTAAAAATTTCTTCACCAAATTAAAAAAAAAAAAAAAAGAAAAGGGGGGAGAGCCAATTGCCATAGGGATACAATATAGCATAGTGGTTAAGAGCACTGAGCTGCAAAGCTGGTGAACTGGGTTTGAATCCCAAAGCCACCACTGGCTTTCTGTGTGATCATGAGCAAGTCATTTAACTTCCCTGTGCTCCTCCTGCAAATAAGCCTCACTCAGCTTAGTGTGTCTTTCCTGGCCAAAAAATGCAAAAAGAATAAATAAAATAACTCCAGATCTTCACGAATATCTTCAGCATAGAGCCACACTCTGGTTTTAGGGACTAAGGGGTTAGGACTCACAGGAGCAAACCTTCTGCTAGGGTGCAGACTGTGCTGGCACCAGCGCATGCATGTCATCGTGTGCCAGGACCAGTAACCATCATTGGCACCCTAACTGCCTAAGCTCTGTTCTTCCCACTGTCGAGTGTACAGCGTGGGAATGAACAACTGTCTTGGTTCGTTTTTTCCTCGAGTTTCTTTTCAAAATGTGTCTGATTCTAAGAAGAGAAGGCCTCTGAAACCTTTGAGGACGCTTTTCTAGTAGAGCTGGCTGAAAGTTGTGAATTCCGCTTTAGTGGAACTTGAAATGTTTGCCAGCTTTCAAGAATTTTCCGAATTTCCACCTGTGGCAAAACTGGAAATCTTTCAAATAAGTTTGGTGAATTTTCGCCCCATTGCATGGAATTTTCCTGCTGAACTGTGGGATAATACACATGAACTGTGGAACTAATACATTAATCTACAATTCATGTAATTATTCCAGTTCAATTCCGTGCCACCCTGGAACAGAAAAAAAAAACAAAAACATAACCTGGTGTCCAGTGGCTCCCCCCTCTCTCCAATCACCGGCTCTCTAATAATTTCATGCTCCCCCCCCACGCACCCTCTTGCCATGCTCTCATAATAATTTATCATTTCCCTGGTGTCTAGTGGCACCTCCACCCTCCGATTGTGGGCCTGTAATAATTTATCATTTCCCTGGTGTCTAGTGGCGCTACCACCCTCTGACTTCTGTCCTGTAAAAATGTATTATTTCCCTGGTGCTTAGTGGCACCCCCACCCTCCGATTGCTGGCCCCGTAAAATGTAATATTTCCCTGGTGTCTAGTAGCACCCCCTCCGCCCTCTGACTGCCAGACCCATAAGAATTGAATGTTTTCCCAGTGTTTACTGGCATCCCCCACATTCCGATCGCCGGCCCCATAAAATGTAATATTTTCCTGATGTCTACTGGCAACACCCCAACCCTCTGATTGCTAGTCCTGTAAAATGTAATATTTCTCTGGTGTCTAGTGGCACCCCCACCCTTTGATTGCTGATACTCTAATAATTTAACATTTCCCTGGTGTCTAGTGGCACCCCCCCACCATCTGATCGCCGGCCCCATATTTGCTGATGTGTGCCTCTGTCCTCACTGCTAACTTAAGTCCCTGTCACAATTTTGCAGCAGCGTGCTCACTCCTTCTTAGTCTTTACATTGCGTGGTGGTCATAGAGACAGACTGTCTCCATGATTACTGCACAATGTAAAGACTATGAAGGAGCGAGCGCGCAGTTGTGAGCTAGTGATAGGCACTTGAGTTAGCAGTGAGGATGGATAGCTTCACAAGAACATTTGTTTCTACATGTTGGCTACTTGTAGGAATATATCCTTTTAGCATTATTTCAGATACTTTTCGGGTAAACTTTAGTTTTCACTTGTTAAATATTAACTTTCCAAAACCGAGTGATCTGATTGGCAGGGACATTTAAATTGTGCAAATTATCTTTTTCTTCACTAAAACTGTGAGGCTATATTTTACTGTGGGTCTGATATATGCAGAAATATGTTTTTATTTGTTTTATACTGATTGAATTGTTGTGTATTTTCAAATACTGAAATCAAGTATTGTGATTGGTGTATAACTGTGACATCATAAATTATTAAATTTAATTAGTATAAAAACAGGATTGTACTTGCAAGGTTGCCTTAACTTGCGAAGCACCGGAGACCTTGCACGCAGTTTGCCGTGCCTGTATCCATCTTCTATTTATGTGTGTTATAAATTAAATATATTTTACATCTCTGCAAAAATCATGGTATTTTTTGAACCTTCACTGGGGAGTTAGCAGCTCTCCTGGCTCTGGAGTGCATGGTGGTTTGGATTTAGTCAGGATGGATAGCTTCGGAGGCACATCAGTAATTACGGGGCACCAGCCAGCCTTCCGGCGCAGCAGCAAAGTGTCCGTCTGCAGCGCTGAGATCCCAGGTTCAGGGACGAACTTGGGAGTCGGAGGTCTGACCAGGGAGAGAAGGACTGAGCATCACAGGGACTGCTCTCCTTCTCCGGGGGTAGAGTGTCCGGCACAATGCGGACCTCTGGCGGAGGCTGGGGGTACTACCGTGGCCAGCACCATACATCAGGGGGATGGTGTGGACGCTGGCGTCATTGCATGTCCCTGCCCCTGAAGAAAACAGCAGCAAAAAATGCCGGCCGCTAATGGCGACCCCCGCTTACACCACTGCTCCCGCTCAGACAACGGTCTGCTGGGGGGTGGTCCCGCTCCCATGACCCTGCCTGGGGGGGCAAGCCAGGGTTAGAGTACCGTGTTTCCTGGGAGGGGCACCGGTGGCTCCACCAGGAGGGCAAGCCTGAGGATGGGGGGGGGCGGCGAGCGGAGCAGGAAACAAAATCCCCCACGGGGGGAGGGGGAGAAGAACCAACAAAAAAAGCAATTACGGGGCCAGCGATCGGTGGGTAAGGAGGTGCCACTAGACACCAAGGAAAAGTACAGTTATGTAAGAACCCACCATAACAGTAGATCTTCGAGAACAGCTCTTGCAGCAGGATACACCATTAGGACTGAAGCCGGCAGGTGCCAGGACCCCACAGAAAAATTCTAGCTAGCAGTATCCAGCAGGGGACCGCCCCCAATGTCGGTCCCTCCCCGACATCAGGCATCACATAAAAGGAGGCGGTCCCCCAGCATCCCCAGTTCTCCCGTCGGAGACTCCCAGCCCAAAGGTGACATCTGAAGGGGAGACAGAGGATCCGCTTCCAAGGAAGGTTTGTAATAGGCATCAAAAGACGCAGTAGCCTAGAACTAGGTCAGAAGACTCAACCTCCAGAGGGGAAGATGGGAGGGAAACTACCTGCTGCAAGAGCTGTTCTCGAAGATCTACTGTTATGGTAAGTTCTTACATAACTGTACCATCTTACTTCGAGAAACAGCTCTTGCAGCAGGTTACACCATTAGGACTGATTCCCAAGCAGTAAGGGAACAAATTATTATCAGGGGGAGGATAGGAGAGATGTCTCAGACTTCAGGACAAAAGTCCTTGAAGGACCGCCAAGCCGAAATCAACTCTGCGTCTAGAGGCAATATCCAAACTGTAGTGCCTGATAAAGGTGTGTACAGTGCTCCAGGTTGCTGCCGCACAGATGGCTGAAGTGGAGATATTTTTGAGCGCAGCAAAGGAGGTAGCCACTCCAATCGCAGAATGACCTTTTACCGGTCCCGGTAAAATCTTGTTGCACTTCTGGTAACAGAACATAATACACTTTACCAGCCATTGAGAAAGTGACTGTTTGGAAACAGGAGCACCAGGCATCCTTTGTGCATAGGAAACAAAGAGCTGGTCCGACTTACAATGTGTCTTGGTTCTGGTCAGGTAATATCTGAGACACCTATGCACATCCAGAGTGTGCAACAGGGCCTCCCCCCTGTTACAGTGCTTTGGATAGTACACCGGCATATCTATATCCTGGTTGAGAGTGACAGCCGAGACCACTTTAGGAAGGAACTTAGGATTCGTTCTTAAGGACACCCTGTCCTTGTGAAAAACCAAATAAGGATCCTTGCACATAAGTGCATGAAGCTCAGAAATTCTTCTGGCAGAAGTAACAGCAACTAAAAGAAGCGTCTTCCAAGCAAGAGACGCAGCTCGCAATCCATGGCTGGTTCAAAAGGCGGCAGCGTAAGTTGCTCTAGAACGAAAGGAAGATCCCAAGGTGGAACCAGGTCTTTGATGGGCGGTCTCTAGTGCAGGATGCCGCACAAAAAGGCGCGAGGAGCCTCTAGTTGGGCTAGAGATCGGTGACCTATTGGAGAATGGTACGCCGAAATGGTGCATAGGTGCACCTTAATGGGGGAGTAGGCAAAACCTGCCTCGTAGAGGGATAGGAAGTAGTCTAGAACAGACCTCTCAGAACATTCCAATGGGGTCAATCCACAAGCCTGAGCCCAAATACAGAATCTGCCCCACTTCATGGTGTAAGTGGCGTGAGTGGAGGGTTTTCTGGCTGCTACCAGTGTGTCCGCAACCTCCTGAGAGACCCCGTTTCTCAGGACTGCTATGTCCTCAGAAGTCAGACATGCAGGTTCAGAGACCGAAGATCCGGATGGACCAAGGAGCCTGCCTCCTGGGACAGAAGGTGAGAGCAGAATGGTAGAGGCACCAGAGGTTCCTGGGCCAGTCAATGTAAGAGAGGGAACCAAATTTGCCTGGGCCAAAAGAGTGCTACTAGAATAAGGCGCGCCCACTCTTGTCGGAGCTTCAATAGAACCCTCTGGATCAAAGGGAAGGGCGGGAAAGCATAGAGGAACCTGCCCGTCCAAGAGAGGGACAACGTGTCTCACCAGAAAACACCAGGCCCTGGATCTAGCGAGCAGAAATTGGGCAGTTTTGCATTGGATGGGGACGCGAAGAGGTCTAATTCTGGTGTCCCCCATCTATGGAACAGGTCCTCTGTGACTTCTTGAAGCAGTTCCCATTCGTGGACTCTGGCCTGTGATCGGCTTAGACTGTCCGTGATAGTGTTGTCCACTCTGGGAACATGCATTGCAATTATATCTGCACCGTGTTGCAGTATCCAATTCCAAACCCTTTGAGCCTCCCTGCAAAGGGGGTAGGAATGAGTGCCTCCTTGTTTGTTGAGATAGTACATCACCACGGTCTTGTCTGTTTGCACCAGAAGAGTACCAGGTTGGAATTTCCATCTGGAAAGCCTGTAGGGTGTAAAGGACGTCTCTCATCTCTAGAATATTTATATGAAGCTGGGACTCCAGTGACGACCAGGAGCCTTGAATCCTGACCCCGTTGAGGTGAGCTCCCCATCCGGACCCCGAGGTGTCCGTGGAGAGGGTCGCTGAAGGAGGCGGCGCAATGAAGGGGAATCCCATCGAGAGGTGGTCTGGGACAAGCCACCAATTCCAGTCTCGGGTGACAGCGTTCGTGATCCGGACTGGATGATGCAGATGATCTTGCTTCTGGTCCCATTGTGCCCTCAACATCCACTGGGTGATCTGCATATGGAGTCGAGCTAGGGGAACCGTTGCAATAGCAGCTGCCATGTGTCCAAGCAGACAAAGGGTGGACCAGGCCGGTAGCGTCTTTTTTCCTTTATGTCCCTTATGAGGGATCTGATGTGTATCGCCCTGTCCTAAGGAAGGAATGTCCTTCCCCAAGTTGTGTCCAGAACTGCTCCTATGAACTGCAAACCCTGAGATGGGACAAGGTGCAAACTTCTCCTGGTTGATAGTGATGCCCAGCGATAGGAAGAGAGAACAGGTATCTTGTATCGCGGACATCAGGGCCTCCCGTGAGGGTGCCATGAGGAGCCAGCTGTCTAGATAAGGAAACAAAGTGGCCCCGTCTCCTGAGAGCTGCTGCCACGACTGCCATATACTTCGTGAATACTCGAGGTGCCAAAGACAGCCCAAAAGGGAGGGCTCAGAACTGGTAGTGGCATCCCAGAAACTCGAAATGCAGAAATTTCCGGTGCGCTCGAGCGACTGGGAGATGTAGGTAAGCATCCTGCATGTTCAGTGACGCCAGCCAAGCACCCTCTTTGAGTATGGGAATGAGACCCGGCAGGGTCACCATGCGGAAATGCTTGTACAACACAAATGTGTTGAGGTCGCTGAGATCCAAGATCGGGGACAAGTCCCCTGTTTTCTTTGGAACCAGGAAGAAGTGAGAATAACCACCTTTTCCTCTCTGGTTTGGTGGAACGTACTCTATGGACTCCTTGTCGAAGAGGGCCAAGATCTCCTGCTGAATAAGCAGGGCATGTTGACCCAAGTAGCGGGAGAGCAGGGGAGGTCTGGATGGTGGGTGATCGAGGAACTCTATAGAGTGACCTCGTTCGACCAACTGCAACACCCACCAGTCGGAGGTTATCCTCTGCCATCCCGAAAGGTGATGAGAGATGCGACCCCTGACCTTCTCGACCCTTTGATCCAGAGGAGGGGTGGGGGCCGGGAAGGAGTCATGCTGTGGTGGTGTTGGACCACGCGGGCTGGGCTGCTTTGGGATGCTTTGGGCCCTGGCCCAAGGGGAACCTGACTTGATTTTTGTGACCGAAGTTGCCTCTGAGTTGCTGGCCGGAACGTGGCTGTTGCCGGCCGCGAAAACGATTCTGGTTCCTACGAAAGGAACCAGATTTCGGTCTGTACATGGCCTGTACAGTCCTGACTGCCTTCCCAGCATCCTGCAGTTTGGTGATGATCTTCTTGGACTCCTCACCAAACAGGACCGCTCCATTATAAGGGACGTCCAGGATGTTCTTCTGGATGTCCGAGGTAAATCCAGAGACTCTCAACCATGAGTGTCTCCAGAGACAAATGCCTGTGGCTGCTCCCCTGGCTGCCGAGTTCGCTGAGTCGTAAGCGGCTCGGAGAACTTGGGTCCCCACGTCTGACCCAGTTTGAAGGAGGTTCAGCAGCTCCTCCTTCTTTTCGCCATCCGGAAAGTCTTTTAGAAGGTCTTGGCCCTGTTCCCAAAGGGCGTTCTGAAACTGCACCATGCACGTCAGATAGTTTAGAGACCTAATTGAGCATGTAGCAGCCGCATACATGCATCTTCCCATGGAATCTAATTGCTTAGATTCCTGGTCCGCAGGCTGGGTACTCAAATGCTGAGGCCACTGGGACCTATCATGAGATGCAGTGATGACCAGGGAGTCGGCCAGGGGCTGTTGCGCCAAATACAGGTCCTCCGTGGGAGCCCTGTAGAGGCGGTCAGCCTTCTTCGGAACAGCTGGTGTGGAATGTGGATGCTTCCAAGCTGCCTTGGTGACGTCCGTAAAGGTGTCCACCAAAGGTGAGACCACCACAGGCTTCGGGTCTTTCTGCCTGAGGTAACGGGCAAGGTGTTGTCTCTCGTGGGTCTAAGTCTTCTGTCTCCCATCCCATATTTTCCTGGATGTGCCTCATAAGTTCTGAAAAGGAGGAATCATGTGGAGGCGACCTTGGTAGGTCCCGTGGGTCTGGTGACAGGGGACTGAAGGGAGATAGAGACCTGGAGGTGTCAGACGTATCCGGTCTGGAGTCATCTCCTGGTGAGTGACGTCTGCCCCTGGGTTGCTTTGGGCTCAGGGACCCTGAGGGAGAGCGTGATGGGCATTTTCTGTCTCTCAATCGGTCCCGAGGAGGTGGAGTTGGTTCCTTGGGGGTCGGGGGTCTGGAACCTTCAGCGCCTCGAGGAGGAGGTGGTGGAGGTGGCTGAGGCTTAGGGGGAACCACGTCCCTCCTTATGGTACCCACCAGAAGGTGAACAGTTCTTTCACCTCCTAAATATTCATACCTGATGATGGGTGTGGCGTCGGTGTGGGCCTGTCGCCGGGGTCAGGCGTAGGGTCCCAGGGGAACCATCGGGTTTGGTGGTGATGGCTCCCTGGGTAGGCTGGCATCCTCTGTGTCACCCTTCTGGTCATCCAGCAGCACGGTAGCCTCTTCACCTGAGGACCCCTGACGTCTGGTGTTCACTGGCGTCAGTACTACAGTCGTCAGGGTAGTCCGTTTTGCGGGCGCTGGGTCGGACACCTTCTTGGTCTCCGTTGTTCGCTTAAGGGACGTCAGCTCTGCAGTCTTCCTTTCAGGAACCTTTGGAGGTTGGGAGACAGACCTGAAGTCGGTGTCCCGCCGTTGGTCAGACGCACCACCCAATTTAGAGGAAGACTTTTTGTGCCTGTCCGAGGAATCAGGCTTGGAGGCGTCCAGCGCCTGAATGGTCTTGAGTGGGTGTAAGGAGGCAGAGGAGCCACCTGAAGACCTTACCTTGACCGGGAGAGGTTGGGAGCGAGCCCGGGAAGGAGATCTGTTGGATCGGGTAGAGCTGGAGCTGGCCCTGGACTCGGAGGCCCTGCTGGGGGATCTCGCCCTATCCGAGTCCTGATGCTTGTCCCGGTGTTACCCTGACTTGTGGGAAGATTCCCCTTTGGAGGAAGGTCTTTTCTCCATTTTCTTCAATTTGTCCTTGAGGAGGAATCCCTGAAGGGCCTTTTGGCGGTGGATCCGGGTCCTGCTATTGAATTGCTGGCAAACTGAGCAGGCCTGGGTGTCGTGCTCCGGGCCCAGGCACCTGACACAGGCCAAATGATGGTCTACAAAAGGGATCTGCTTCCCGCAGGCACACTTAGAGGGATGTCCTTCGAGAGAAGGGGTAGGAGAAGCAGACATGGATTGAGGTTTTTGTAGAAAAAAGATTTCACACATCGTATCGATAAGGCAGGAGTCTGTGAGGCCGATGCTGGCGAGTCAACGGCAGGAAAAGAACTGGGGATGCTGGAGGACCGCCCCCTTTTATGTGATGCCTGACGTCGGGGAGGGGCTGACATGGGGGGTGGTCCCCTGCTGGATACTGCTAGCTAGAATTTTTCTGTGGGGTCCTGGCACCTGCCGGCTTCAGTCCTAATGATGTAATCTGCTGCAAGAGCTGTTTCTCAAAGCAAGATCATTAATTCTTATGGGATCAGTGATTGGAGGTTGGGGTTGCCACTAGACACCAAGGAAAAGTTAAATTATTATGCAGCCAGCGACTGGAGGGTGGGGGAGTGCCACTAGACACTGGGGAAATGTTAAATTATTAGGGGGCTGGTGACTGGAGGGTGGGATGTGCCACTAGACACCAGAGAAACATTAAGTTCTTATGGGGCCAGCGATCCGAAGGTGGGGGGGTACCACTAGACACTAGGGAAACATTAATTCTTATGAGGCCAGTGACTGGAGGGTGGGGGTTGCCACTAGACACCAGGGAAAAGTTAAATTATTATGGGTCTGGTGACTGGAGGGTGGGGGAGTGCCACTAGACACCAGGGAAATGTTAAATTATCAGGGGCTGGTGACCGAGGGTGGGGAGCCACTAGGCACCGGGAAATATGAAATTCTTATGGAGCTGGTAATCTGAAGGTGGGGGGTGCCACTAGACACCATGGAAACAAATTATTATGGGGCCAGTGATCAGAGGGTGGGGGTGCCACAAGATACCAAGGATTGGAAACATACACAAATGGGGGGATGCATAACACAGGTTTCATACATTCATTCCACAGTTCAGTGACTCACTGAACTGTGGAATGAATGTATGAATTTCTTTTTTTTTTTTTAACTTTCAATCTTTATTGAATTTTTCTCATAAGTTTATCAATACATACACCAAATCAGACCAAGACACATTACATAAAAAGACAGGAAAATAATAAGTTATAATAAAACAGACATACAAATACTAGTACAGATATAAACCTATACATTGCACTGTAAAAGTAAATTCAATTTATATCCATTTCCATTTACACAGAGTAGATCAAGAAGGAGGAAGGATGGAGAGGGGGGTCAAGAATCTCATCAAGGGGTTAGACTATCCAAACATACTGGAGAGGAAGGGGGAAACCTATAAGGACATGCAAGAGAGAGGAGGGTCTATGTCCCCTATATCCTGATCCGCCTCCTCTCTAAGGTACACACTCAGGTTTAGCCAAACCCATATATATTATCCATCTTCTCCACAATAGCTCAAATTGAATTTCCCTCTTGTTAAGAGCTGCTGTCATGACCTCAGATCTATATATGGAGATCATTAACTCATGCCATTGTGCTATGGTAGATTCTTTTTTAGTAAGCCATAACCTGGTTATATCGCCTTCTGCCCTGCCAGAAGAGCATATTTAAGAAGTCTCCCAGCACTTGGATCTCTATAACCCCTTGGTATGTCAAATAAAAAATATAGAGATACAGTCATTTTCAGCTCTGGGTCAAATATAGATTGCAGTGCCAACTCCAGTTCCCGTATATATGTCTTTAACTTTGGGCATTCCCACATCATATGGTGTAGGGCAGCTGAAGCAAACCCACAACCTCTCCAACATGCAGCACAGCCAAACTCCTGGTATTTGACCTGAATAGCCGGGGTCCTAAAAAAATCTAATACAAAATTTTCCAGGAGAATTCTCTCCACCATGTAAGTGATATCCCCCAATATAAACGTTTTTGTATCCAGGCCCATATTTCAGCCTGTACCCCCGTGCTCATATCCCGGGACCATGCAACCCTAACGGATTCAGTGTTGTCCCCTCTCCAAGATAGGAGTGCTTTATAAATGTATGAAATCATACGGGATGAAGATGCCTTACTCTCTACCGGAGACCTGAGAATATGTAGTATTTGGGGAGGTGAGGAGTCAACCCCTTTCCCCCATACCGAGTTTTCTGACATAGTCTCTAATTTGAAAATATCTGAATCTGTCTTTCCAGGACAGATCAAATGTTTCACCAAATCTTGGAAGGATCTAATTTCTGTCCTTGCCAGGAAGTGCCAGATCAAATAGAGGCCCCTCCTCTCCCACTCCCGGAACCCAGCATCCCAATTTGCTGGCCCAAACCCCTTAATGTGGGGGACCGAGTACATAAGGTATCTCCAGTTGCCGAGACTCTTATTTCTTGTCACTCCATGCCATGTGCTAATTGTTACCTCTGTGTACGGATTCATTTCCCCAGCTGGGGTGGGTTGTCTTCCATCTCTTAACAGGGCCAAATGCACATTGCCCAAATTCCCTCCTACTGGCTCTAGGGACTTCCATTTAGCTATATATCCTATATTAAACCAGTATAAGGAGGTTCTAACCTGTGCTGTCCTATTATATCAATTAAAACTGGATAAGGCTAAGCTCCCCTCCAGTTTTGGAATTTGGAGTATCGACAGCCTGACTCTCAGTCTCTGTGTACCCCAGATGAAACATCAAATTCTCCTATTGAAGGCATCATACAAGGAATCAGGAACCAAAATAGGAAGGGACTGCACCAGGTACAGGAATCTAGGGAGAACCACCATTTTTATTGTTTGGATTGTTTGCAATAATGAGATAGAAATACCCTGCCATTTCTCAAGATCCCTTTTAAAATTTACCAACACTGGGGAATAATTCAGTTCAAAAAGTTGCTCAGGATCCAAACTAATCTGTACCCCCAAATATTTTAAGTGATTCAAATTCCACCTGAATGGGAACTGTCCTCTAATTCCTTCTGATGGTTCATAATTGACCTACAGGACCTCTGTTTTAGTGGTATTAACCTTGTATCCCGCCACTTGCCCAAATTCCTCTAGAATGTCCCACAGCCCAGACAGAGCCTGCTCCGGATCTCTCTGATAAATCAGCAGATCATCGGCATTTAAGGCCAATTTGTGCTCCTCTCCCCCAATCTCAACCCCTCGTACTCCCCCAGCCTGCCGGACAGCTCCAGCTAGTGGTTCTAAATATAAGGCAAAAAGAAGTGGGGGGGGGGGAGAGGGGCCACCCCTGCCTAGTGCCTCTCCACAGAGAAAAGGGTTCAGAAATTCTGCCATTAATTGTGATGTAGGCCTTAGGTTTATTATAGATACTACCTATGACTTTCACAAAGGCCTCCGAAAACCCAAAACTTTTCAATGTCAGGCCCAGGAAATTCCATGCTACCCGGTCGAAGGCCTTCTCCGCATCCAAACTCAGGGTCAGGAGGGGAGACCCCAACCGGGCAGCATGGTATAGGATGTGCATGGTTCTTCTAATATTGTCCTGGGACAAAGCCCGTCTTGTCAAAGTCAATAAGAGAGGAAAGGACCAACTCCAACCTCTGTGCTAAGATTTTAGTACAGTATATATTTTATAATCTATATTAAGCACCGAAATCGGTTGGTATGAAGAGCACTGGGTTATTTCCTTCCCCGGTTTCGGGATACTAGAGATTACTGCATAATTCCACGTATATGGGAAGTGTTCTCCCATCTGTGCCTCCCTGCAAGCTGCTAAAAGTGGGTCCGTAATTTCTTTCTTAAAATATTTAAAAAACTCAGAGGTGTATCTGTCTGGCCCGAGGGCCTTACATGATTTCAAGTCCCTAATTGCCTGGTTCAGCTCCAGCTGGGTAATGGGTTGGTCCAACTGAATTTTGACCCCTGGACTAAGGGTAGGCAAGACTATCCTAGCCAAGTATGTTTCCACTAATGTGTTATTTGGATGGGATTCCAGGGTATAAAGTTTTTGATAGAATGCTTTGAAACTAGGTAAAATCTGGTCCTGAGAGCGCACCAGTCTACCAGTTCCTTCCTCTCTAATTTGGGTGACCGTAGATTGTAATGTCTGCTGCCGCAGATGGTGTGCCAACAATCTCGTTGCCCTAGGACTTACTTCGCCATATTTCTGGCAAAGGTGTTGCAGGGCATGCTCTGTTTTAATATCAATTTGTTTCTGTATTTGTTGCTTCAAATTCAGAATCTTCGCCCAGGCAGTATCTTCTCCCCCCGCATGGAGTCTCTGTGCCCCACTTAATTGCCTCTGAAGGGAGTCCATCAGGGCAGTTTGTTTTTCCTTAAGGTAGGCCCCAAATTTAATAACCTCTCCCCTTAAGACCATCTTCAACGTATCCCAAAAAGTAGCCCTTGAAATCTTCGGCAAATCATTGTCCCCAAGGATCTGCCCCATCTTAACTTTGGCCATGTCTGTGAACTCCTTAACATTCAATAAGTAATTATTAAATATCCACAGAGACTGGCCCCTGGATGTGTTCCACTTTAGCTTTAGTGAGAGCTGTGCATGATCTGAAAGAACAGAGGGAGCATGCGTACAATCAATTATTTGTGATCTATGCTCCTCTGACAGTAAAAAGTAGTCTATACGTGCATATGAACCATGCAGGGGCGAGAAGTGAGTGTAATCCCTTTACCCTGCGTGCTCTGAACGCCATACATCCAACCATTTTGCTCCCCCCAGATAGCGCCGAATCAACCTACTGGTAGGGGTAGGCTGAAAAGGTCCCACCCTGGAAGTATCCAAATGCTCCCAAATCTGACTGAAGTCCCCCTATCACCAAAGCCCCTCTGTGGTACTCCATGATCTTATGGGGCAAGCCTCTTGCAGTTGTCAATGTGGCTCCAGGGGGAATATATAATGATACTAGAGTGATGAGGGAGCCTTCTAAGGTTCCTGATATTATTGCCATCTGGCTCTCTGGAACTTTGTATTGTTCCTCAAGTTTAAATGGTGATCCCCTAGTAACTAAGGCTGCAGTTCCTCTTCTCCTCCCCCCCATGAGTGGAGGTGACCACATGATCAAAGCCGAACCTGCCCAGCTTCTTATGCTCGGCTCTGCTCAGGTGTGTCTCCTGTAGGAGAATAAATGATGGGGACTGTCGCTTCAGTGAGGCCATCACCATATAACGTTTGACCGGGCTGTTTAAACCATTCACATTATGTGATAAGATCTTTAAATTTCCCTTAACATCCATTTATGTACTTTAGATAAAGTCTGTTATGAAATACCCCGGTGATACAACTAATCTGCAACATACTTAGGCTCCTGCTGTCTCCCTACCCCCCCCCCGATCCACCCCTGTCATAAAATGATGTGCCATCATAACATTTACAACATATATTCGAAACAACAAATACCAAATCCATTAACTTCAACTTTATGCACCAGCAGGGAGGTATGAACAACCACTCCTTCTCCTCTGGGACAAAACTATATACAGTTTGACCTCCAAGGAAGGGGAACCGAAAAAAATGGCCCCTGAGGTCCTGGAACAAGATATCCAGGAGTAGAGAATACAGAACTCCTTGGGGAGTTTGGTCCTCCCAAGCCCTAACAAACGCAGGCCCTGGCCTGATGTCTTGGCCTAAAGATGTCACCAGCTCCTGGGGTAGATATTCACATGGGAGCCTTCGGCTGGTGCAGACCATCCACTTGCCGATGAGGCCTGTTGCCAATATGGGCCAACGGTTAAGCTCCCAATACATTAGTAATTGGGAAGATGGAATTGAAGGTGCCCCCGGCATTACATAATTCATATAGATGTATCCCTATTGTTCGTATTCATATATTTATACATTTCTAAATTAGCCTCTTTAATAACCATTTAGATGAATAATGTTTCTTTCAGGCTCATTACCTACATTGTAAAGTGTACTATCCAGCTTGTCCCACTTGGGTACTAAACAAATACTGGCCTTTTACCCCGTAAATATATAAACCTGAAAACAAAAAATTTTCCATCAGCAGATAAGTAGGACTCAGCCAGATATCCAATAGAGCCTTTCAAACCCTCAAAGTACCCTCCCCCAGTCATATCACAGGCCAAGCCCGTCTCTGTAACAGCCGAGATGGCTGCATGTGCTCAACAACCAGGGGGAGCCGAGAGCACCAAAGGAGAGAAAATCCCCATGCGGCTTTACAACTAACACTTACGAATGTCTCATTTAAGTGTCCGCTCCCCTTCTGGATTCTCCCTCGTCCTGCTGGTGTTGATGGGAGAGCTTTCTTAGTATCTCCTTAATGTCCTGCATAGTGTTTGGTGCTGATCCCTGTCCCGACCTCCTATTCCTGCATGATGTTGCTTTTTGCCACGGCCTAGTTGGGTTAGAAGCTGCTCCTGACAGAGTGGTTGTAACCGTGACATCATGCCCCTTCTCCTTCATCGTATGAATCGCCTCCTCTGGCGTACAATAAAACTCTGTTCCCGTTTCCAACCGAACCCTCATGTGTGCAGGATATGGTGTCTGGAACCTCACTCCCAGCGATTTAAGCTTGCGGAGGATGGCAGTGTAGGCAATGCGGTTTTGTTGAATCTCAGGGGGTAATCCTGATCGAAATAAAGGCGAGAGCCATTATACTCCACTTTCTGCTGCCTCCACGCGGTTCTTAGTACCATCTCCTTATCTTTATAGCTGGAGAATTTGGCTACAATAGATCTGGGTCTGGCAGCTGGCAATGTAGGCTTGGTAGACACGCTCTATGGGCCCTCTCATTTCTGAAGGTAAAGAACTGCAGAAGGTCTAATACATGCTGCAATAAGTCAGATAGGAAATTAGTCATCTCCCCTACCTCCGAGTCTTCAGGGAGGCCATAATTTCGCAAGTTTTCTCTGCGGGCACGAGCTTCCAGGTCTAAACATTTGGCCTCCATGCATTCTTGCTGCTGACTGAGGGCCTCTATAACTGGTGAAAGGCATAATATATTATCTTCTGCCCCGATATTCTTTCCTCAGCTGTGGTCATTCGGTTTTCAAGCCCCGTAAGGTAGGTATGTAGCTTATCGAACTCTGCCTTGTTTTCACTGCGGAATTGTTTTATTTCTGAAAGTAAAATATCAAATCTAGAATGGGATAGTGTCTCTAGCTCCATCTCTGTATCCCTGCTGGCCACGCTGGATGTAGAATCTCTCCCGTCGTCGTGTTGGCTCATCTGCAGTAATCCTGTTAATTGATCACCTTTTTTAGAGGATTTAGAGTGGGATCTGTTTCCCTGAGTGGCCCCGCTTCCAGATTTTTTCATTTTACTTAGAACTGGCTGGAAATGTAGCGTTATGGGCACGATTTATGCCAGAGGGTCGGGAGCTCCTTAATCAGACTGCCACTGCGCCTGTGACGTCACCGGAAGTCGAATGTATGAATTTCAGAATAATGTATTAAAAACTTATGAAAGAAATTCAGCAGAACTGACCTCTGACTGTGATCAGTTCTGTGGAATTGTGTTCCGCAGTTTGATACAGTAACCCACAGTTCATATGTTTATTCCGCCATTCTCAGTCAGAATTTCTGCAAACGTTGCCAAAATGATTTCTGCACTTCCAACTTTTGCACAAATTCTGCTGGCGGAAGTTTTTATTTTTTCATATAGCTGTTTTCCAGTGTTGTCAGTGTAGGGAAAATTATGCTCACACTGACAGATATACATTTTGCTTCACCTGCCTTGGACCCAACCAGGATTTGGAGGCCTGCAATGCCTGCACCGCATTTGATGTCTGGACACTGGAGCTTTGAGCTATGAAAATGGAATGACCTGTTCCAAGGTTCGAGGGCAGGTCTTGACACAGGTGGTCTCTCAAGGTGGTCATCAGACCATTTTGCCGGGTCCCCTCACCACTCCTCAGATACAGCTGAGGTACTATGCACTCCTTCCCCCCACCAAGCTGAAGTCATGACACAGTCTTATGTGGTGGCATCAGGAGGACCTCCGATCCCTTTTGGGCCACGTGGTGCTGATGTTGGGTCGGTGCAGTGGGCACTATCCTAGCAAAGAGTTTGCTCCCATAGGGTCCTAGTGCACTGGCCCTGGGACCAAAGAGTGGGGCTCTATGGAGAAGATTGATTCTCAGAAGACTGGAAGGTCCTGAAATTCAAATTTTGGAGAAATTCTGAAGAGTTCTGCTGATGCCAACTGTGATTTTTTTTATTTTTCTTTATTTTCTGTTTTTGTCCCCATTTTCACCTCGCCAGCTGCAGGGACCTCCTTCCACCTGCCCAAGTCCTACACCCACCATGTGATGTCCCAGATGATCCAGCCCAACTCCAGTCTTTGCTCGACAACCTTGCAGGTGCCCTGACTATAACCCATGGCTTATCCCCCATGGACAGGATCCCCCAGTCCCCCTCAAACCGTGAGGAAATGGAAATTACGTACCTTCAATAATTCTTGATCTTCTTGGACGAAGTCTCCACCACTCAGTCACACTAATGGGACTATGCCGGAGGTGCTAGGACCCAGCGGGAGCCAAAACTCTTCAGGAGGGCCGGTGCCAAGATAGGATCGCGCATGCGCGATGCTGCGAGACTGCCTCGCGCTGTATAGGCTATCTTGGTGTTGACTCTCCAACCGCCTCAGTACCTTTTTTTACTGAGGAGGTGCAGCAAAAATGAATATAGGAAATTAACCTAATCTGGGCATAAAATAGCTTGGATGACCCATGTAAGAAGGGTCAACCCAACAACGTGTTCACAGCCTAAATCAACGAAACAGTGAAGACCAGAAACAGAATGAGTGAGCTCGGGGATGGTGGGTGGCTGTGTGAATGAGTGGTGGAGACTTCATCCAAGAAGACCAAGAATTATGGTAGGTACATAATTTCCATATCTTCCTGGACTAAAAGACTACACCACTCATTCACACTAATGGGAGAGTACCAAGCTAAGAACCAAACCCCTGAGTAGGGTGGTAGGAGACCGAGCTTGCTCAGGACAGAAGTCTATTGAGGATTGTCCTGCCGAAGGATGTGTGCCATCTATCGTGGACATCCAGAGCGTAGTGCTTCACGAAGGTGTGCACCGAGCTCCAAGTCACTGCACTGCAAATATCTGCAATGGGAACATTACGAATCTCTGCCAGGGATGCCACAGCTGCTCTGGTAGCATTCCAACTTGACCTGCGCCATTGAGTAGCAGCGGCAGAGGCATGCCACCAACCATGCAGAGATGCATCTAATGGCAACAGGCTGACCCAGCCGGGCAATGCCGAAAGGTATGAAAAGTTGATTTGATTTGCGAATCTCTAGTTCTGTCGATGTTGAATGGCAAAACCCTTTTAACATCTAAAGAGTGAAGGGTGCGTTCCCCTTTATTCTGGAAGTTAGCGAAATAAGTAGGTAGAACCAAAGACTGGTTAAGGTGAAATTCCGAAATCACCTTGGGAAGGAATTTGGGGCAGATCCGAAGAACCACCTTGTCTCTGTAAAATACCGTGTAAGTTGGGTCAGTGACGAAGGCATGCATTTCAGAGACCCTGTGAGTGGAGATATTGGCCAGCAGGAAGGCAGCC
The DNA here is from genome assembly GCA_016271365.2 of Neoceratodus forsteri. NCBI lineage: Eukaryota > Metazoa > Chordata > Ceratodontiformes > Ceratodontidae > Neoceratodus > Neoceratodus forsteri. Next base: position 1,295,177,266 of record CM028129.1, read on the forward strand.
TTCCAGGTCAGGAACTTCAAGTCACAGGTGGCTAGTGGCTCAAAAGGCTTATGGGTGAGCATGTCTAGCATGAGGTTGATATCCCAGGCGGCCACCAGTTTCCTGACCGGGGGCCTAGTGTGTGGGATGCCCTTGAGGAATGTCTTAACCAGCGGTAGTTGAGCCAGTGACATGTTCTGCACTGGCTCATAGTAGTTGGAAATCGCACAGAGATGTACCTTCACTGTCTAGTGTTGCAGTCCTGCATTTGACAGGTTTAAGAGGTACTCCAACACTTTATTTGGCGGGCAACGAAGGGGTCCAAAATGGACATTGCGCACCAAACTGAAAACCGCTTCCACTTAGCCGTGTAAGTTTTCCTAGTGGATGGCTTATGTCCTGCTAAGAGATTCTTTGAGAGTCCTTAAATCTACTCACCTCTATCTCCTCAGGAGCCAGGTGTGGAGATGAAGGGAATGCAGGTTGGGATGGACCGGGGTCCCTGTGTCAGGAGGTCTGTTCGTAGAGGAAGTTACCTCGGAGGGACTTCTGATAACCTATTGATCAATGGAAACCAAATCTGCAGAGGTCAGAACGGCGTGATGAGAATCATCCTGCCTCCCTGAGCCTCCAGTCCGAGCAGCACCCTCTGAATTAATGGTAGAGGAGGAAATGCATACAGAAAGCGTCTTGTCCACCACAGTCTGAATGCATCCTGACAGAAAAAGCCAGGTTCTGGATTTCTGGAGCAGAATAGAGGTAGTTTTGCACTGATTGGGGATGCAGAAAGGTCCAGGTCTGGACTGCCCCACTCGTCAAATAGCGATTGCATGACATCTGGAGTGAGTGACCATTCATGTGGATTCGCCTTTGTCCTGCTGAAGAGATCTGCTAGGTCATTCTGAATTCCTGGCAGGTAGACTGCCTGAATCAAGGCATCATGCTCGATGCAACATTCCCACACCCTCACTGCTTCTCGGCACAGAGGGTATGAGTGCGCTCCACCCTGCTTTCTGATGTAATACATCACCACCTTGTTGTCCATCTGAAGAATTACTTTGTGACAGAGGACATCCTTCAGGGCTTGGACAGCAAACAGGAGAGCTCTCATCTCGAAGACATTGATGTGCAGGTGGGACTCCTCCTGGCTACACACTCCCTGAGTGTGGAGGTCTTGACAGTGGGCCACCTCAACTGGTCAGAGATGCATCCGTGGTGATGGAGATCAGAGACTCCAGTGCAGCCAAGGGTTGATCTTGAAGAAGATTGTCTTCTTGCGTCCACCATCTCAGCGATCTCAACAGGGGCTCCATCACTTTTATGTGGAAGGACTGTGGATGCATGGTAGGCGACCACAGAGAGCTCAGCATCCACTGTGTGGTCCTCATATGTAGCCGGGCTAGAGGCACTGTGAAGACAGATGATGCCATAAGGCCCAACATCTGCTGCATCGAGAATGCTCAAACCGAACTGTTCTCCCTGATATAGCCAGCCATCTGAAGAATGTTGGTTCTCCTGTCCTCTGGAAGGAAAGCCCTTGCCCTGGAGGTGTCCAGGAGGGCTCCTATGAAGAGAAGCTGCTGGGAGGGCTGAAGCTGTGATTTCTCCAGATTCAGAAGCACCCCCATGGAAGTGAGGAACTGTGAAGCTGTGGAGACTACTTCCTGCATCTCCTGACTGGATGGGCTCGCTGTGAGCCAGTCGTCCAGATACAGGTGTATTTGAACGCCGAGTTTTCTGAGGTGCACCGTGAGAACTGCAAAGCACTTTGTAAAGACTCGAGGCGCAGAGGAGAGTCCAAATGGCAGGATTCTGAACTGGTAGTGTCGAGCCAGAGCCAAAAAACAGATACTTACAGTAACTTGGGTACACTGGGACATGCTGGTAGGTGTCCTGTATGTCCAGAGATGTCAACCAGTCATACTGACGAATCAGAGGAAGTAAAGTTCCCAAGGAGATCTTCTTGAACTTCTCCCTGAACAGGAATTTGTTTAACTTACTGAAGTCGAGAATTGGGCGCATGCCACCTGTCTTCTTTGGAGCCAAGAAGTAATGGAAGTAAAACCCCATGTTCCAGTCTGCCTGTGTAACAACTTCTACTGCCCTGTTTTTCAGAAGGCCCTGAATCTTGGAAGTAAGGAGGTCTGACTGAGCAGTAGACAGACTGTGCTGCCGCTTGAGTGGCAGATCCGGGGGATCTCTGCGAAACTGAGAGAGTATCCCTCCTGAATGATCCTGAGGACCCATTTGTCCATTGTGATGGATTTCCACGGATTGTAAAATTGGGTCAGATGGCCTCCCACTGCCGAAGTGGTACCTTGGGCAGCTGAGGTGGAACCTGGGCCGAGTTTTTAGACAGTGGCATTGATTGCTTTTGGGGCCTCTGCCTTCTGCTGTGTTTTCTTTTGCGGCTGAGGAGTTTGGTTCCTATTAAAGGCACCTCGGCCTTCACCTCGAAAGGACTGTCTGTTACAAAATTGCTGATGGCTCCCGCCCCTTTGAGGGGCTGCTGAAGCTAGTCTGGCTGTTTTAATGGCAGTCCTGGTTTTCTGAGCGGCTTCCAGTGCTTGTTCCACTTGAGGGCCGAATAAATAAGCACCGTCAAAGGGGTCATTCATCACCTGTCACTGAGCCTTGGGTGAAAAACCCGATGTTCTGAGCCAGGAGTGGCATCTGATACAGTTGTCTGCAGCTGCTGCTCATGCTGCAGCATCACAGGCATCCATAACCACTTTCAACTGATGGTTGTTGGATTCTATGCTCCTGGTAATCATTTGGAGAAGCTCCAGATTGACCTCCGACTCTGGGAGGCCCTTGGCCACCTCCTTGAGGGATTTCCACAGGGTGTATTCGTACTGAGAGAAATGACCCTGATAACCAGCAATATGCATCCCCAAGGTTGCAGCTGCGAAAACACGCCTCTCTAAGGTGTCAACCTTGCGAGACTCTTTAATGATAGGTCGAGCCAAAGTCTCCTGAGGGAGGACAACCTTATCATTCTCTGCAAGCACTAGCAAGGCATCCGCAAAGGGCTGCGATACCAGGAAGAGCCTGTCTTAGGCGGAGCATATTTCCTGTTTGCGGCCTTAGACATGGAGGGGAAAAGTGCTGGTTTGGCCCACACTATCTCTGACAGGATTTTGAAAGATGGGGGGATTGGGGGCGTGAAGTCCATAGGAACAATAGGGACATGGAGATACTGGAGACGTAGTTGTTTCCCTGGGTCCATCTCAGAGGTCTGAAGAGCCAGGGCCGATTCCACATTCCTGAGCAGAAACTGGAAAGAAAGATCCTCTGCTATGGATTCAGCTGAGACAGAAGGCTTGCTTTCCAGGTCATTACCGGAGTCAACTCAGATGTCGTCTGACAGAACCAGATCAGGGTAAGACTCATAGCTGTCCCTGAGCCATGAAAGGTCTGGGCCTGAGCCCCCACTGGCATTGAGGAAGTTGGCACCGAGGCTGGAGCCACACGCAGCACTGCGCAGCTCCCTCGACCCCAGCCAGCACCCGGCGTCGGCACCACACGGCTCCGACAACCCCAGACTCTGTCAGATCTAGAAGAAAAGGGGGAGGAAAAAGGTACCTGTGCCAGCCCCTGCATGGAAAATTGGTGAGGGGGGTAGGCACGTGGAACCAGTGCCGATGTCGTCGATACCGGAGAGGGAGAAATCTCCATCACTGGACCCAAACGGACATCCTGACCCAGTCGCCCTGGCCCAGCAGCTCCAAGACCCAAAGGCCCCAGAACCGGGTTCACAGGCAAGGGCAGACGAGACAGACACTGTACTCACTGCTCCGTAAGAGCAGCCCAGTGGTGCAACCGCCCACCGGAAACCCCATCAGAGGACAGAGAGGGGCTCCGGAGTCAAGAATCATGGCCGCTAAGAATGGAATCCACAGGGGACCCAGAAGGGGTCGGGGTAGATCCGCCCTCCACAACTGAGGACCTCGAAGCAGATCTACCAGAGGGCGACCTCAAGTGGTACTGTCTCTTCTTCTTCCTATGGGAAGAAGAAGAGCTCAAGGTCGAGCGGCGTTGGGTTCCAGACTGAGATTGCGAACGGGTCCGCTTCTTTTTGCGCCTTCGGGAGGGCTGTCCTTCTTTCTGAGCACCGGACTGCCCGTAGTCAGACCCCCCCCCCGGCAAAAGGCAGTGGACTGGACACAGCCCCATTGCCAGAACAACTTTCTAGTGAAGTCTCCCTACCATCACCAAAACCGTCCATGGTCGACACCATCGATGACAGGCTGAGAGAGGTTTTTCTTTTTTTTTTTAATAAAACAATACTACTAAGAAAATACTAAACTAAACAAACTGAACGACTATATGCTGCTGTCATACTGACGAGAAGTTTTGACTCCCGGCGAGTGAGCGATGTCGTCACTGAAGCGCACGCGATGGTGAGAAAAAAAGGAACTGAGGCGGCTGGAGGGTCGACACTGAGATAGCCTATACAACACGAGGCAGTTTTGCGGCACTGCAAATGCGTGATCCTATCTCGGGGCCCGCCCTCCTGAAGTTTTCTGGCTCCCGCTAGGTCCTAGTGCATCCAGCATAGTCCCATTAGTGTGACTGAGTGGTGGAGACCGTTAGTCAAGGAAGATCATACGTCACTCGACAGTCAATGCCCATGGGGTGGAGCCAGCGAGGTGTGGGAGGAGTTGAGGAGACCCTGCCATGGCATGGGGCAGCTTCATCTGCCTGGAGCTGCTGGGGATTTTATTCCCTTTTCCTCCCCTCACCCCAGGGTGTGGTCCTGAGAGGTGGCCTTGGCGAGATGTCTATTGTGGCCATCGAAAGGGCAGGTAAGCCCCACCCCACCTTCACTGCTCCCCTGCCGGCCCACTCTGGGCAAGTTATACCTCCATGTCAACTGCCAGATAAGGGGGGCACGTGCGACGTAAAGGCCATCTCAAGACCACTTATTTCTTCCTGCCGACAACCCCGGGTCACCGGGGGTAGTGGAGTGCAGTGGAAAGCGGTACCCTCCCTCCCCGAGGTGGGAGGTGTCCAATGGATGCCTGAACTCTGCCTCGCCAGCCGGCACCAGATGTTCAGAGCCCGGGGTGCGAACCTGGGTCATCTGGCTGGCAAGCGGTACCTCTACCGCTGCGCTATCCAACTTAATTGTGTGCCAGTATTATATACAATATTGCCTGTGCAAACTGAAAGGAATACACTGGAGAGACGAAATCCTGCCCTCCACAATGCATTCCCGAGTCAGCCAATGAAAATCTTGGCAGGTTCGGTACTTATCTACTGTATATTTCGCACTATTGTAAATTACTCCTTACATTCCTGCATTGACCCCCTTCCCACAGCTAGAAACTAGATTTGTTCATCTCCATCTGCCTTTCATGGATTTAAACAATTCTGAGTAAATAAGGTCTTTAGTGGTAAAAAACAAGTTTATCTACAAGTCACCCAACCTCCACAAAAACATCCCATACTTGCCTGTAGTTTTTTAACTCATTTTCAGAACCAAGACTTTCTTACCTCATCACAAAGAGCCTCTAAATGAAGAGCTTCCAGTTTCTTTGTCATCTCTTTCCGTCGTTCTCTGAACCAACCATCAAAGTTTGGTGACTTCAGGAATTGCCTGTGTAACAATGGAAAAAGGCTACAATAAATGTGTTCTAACCATTACCCGTTTCTAAAAGACTGCATCTCTTTGTAGATTAATTTATACATTTTTCACGGCAAAGAAACCAATACCATCTTAAATGAAAAATGTGGTATTTGGCCAGTCCAGCGCAGACAGTTTTGTGGAGGTAAAGCACTCAGTCTCGGGGATGGAGCTGCAACTACTGCATGAGCATGTCCTGCCAGCCAACTAGAAAGCAGCGCTTGCAAGCGTTGCAGAGGCAGCTGTTCGCCTAAATTCCAATTGGAGAAGAGGTTTTACCATGATACTGCTACACAACAGAACAAAAAATAAATAAGTACTGTATATACCATTAGCTGGTAAAGCACATTAGATAATGACCTACCCACTACAAATTTATTTATTTGATTTTTGTAATTGGGTAGGCCCACTGGGACCATTACCGTCCCTTTTTCAAGACAAGAAATAGGGCTGGGGAATCCTTTTCAATGTTCACAATTATGATCCTACCATATCACAGTATTCTAATCTGTGCATTTCCCACTCGCCCCTACTTGTCTCCACTTCCCAGGGATATTTTCCTCTGCCCACTAGCCAACCCCTTGTGTCTGTCCCATGCCCCATTGAATTCCTCCACTGTTTCTGCACATACCACCTCATTAGATAATCTGTTTCAGAGTTCCCCCACCCTCTCAGTGAAATAGCATCTCCTTACATTGCTCTTAAATCTTCCCCCTTCCAATCTTACAATATGAACCCTTGTTTTAACTCCTACTTTCCTTTTGAATAAGCTACCTTCATTCATTTTATTTATTCCCTTCATATATTTAAAATTCTCTATCATGTCACCTCTGTCTCTTCTAACCTCCAGCAGGTACAGATTTAATTCTTTCCATCTAGTCTCGTATGGCTTCTCTTGCATACCTTGCACCATCTTTGTTGCCCTTCTCTGCACCCTCTCCAATCCATCTATATTCTTTCTTACATGAGGCCTCAAGAACTGTACCCCGTACTCCAGGTGCAATCTGACCATGGTCTTACATAAAGGCATCAACACCTCCCTCTTCCTACTTGTTATACCTCTTCTTATGCAAGCCATCATTCTATTAGCGTTACCTACTGACTTACTACATTGGTCTCCTACTTTAAGGTTGTTTGAGATTATAATCCCCAGGTCCCTTTCCTGTTCTGTTTGCTTTATCAGTTCTCCCCCCAGTAAGTACTCAGCCAGTGGATTTTTACATCCCACATGAATCATTGCACACTTCTTAGCTTTGAACTTCAGCTGCCAAATGTCCGACCACTTCTCTAGGGTGCTCAGATCTCTCCTCATGGCCTCAACTCCTCCTGTTATGTCAACTCTATTAAATAACTTTGCATCATCTGCAAAAAGACACACTGTCCCTTCAAGTCCCACTAATATATATATATATATATATATATATATACAGTATGTTAAAAAGGACTGGTCCCAGTACTGACCCGAGGAACATCGCTCGTCACCCTCATTATCCCAGAATGTACACCATTTACCACCACCCTCTGACTTCTATCCTTCAGCCAGTTTTCCACCCATCTAGTTATTTTCTGTCCCACCCCCAGGCTCTCTGTCTTATTTACTAGCCTGTGGTGAGAAACAGAGTCAAAGGCCTTACTGAAGTCTAGGTAGGCCACATCAACTGCCCCCGATCAATAACCTTTATTACCCCATCAAAAAATTCGATCAGATTTGTCTGGCAAGCTCTCCCATTAGTGAAGCCATGTTGCTTTTCATCTAATAGTTTATTGTCTATTACGTATTTTACCACTCTTTCCTTTATTAACATCTCCATCACCTTACCCACCACTGATGTAAGGCTGACAGGTGGTAATTCCCCACCTCCTCCCTACAGCCCCCCTTATAAACTGGTACTATGTTCGCTGTCCTCCAGTCGCTCAGAACCCCCCTGTATCCAGGGATAAATTAAATAACTTTGTCAGATGTGATGCCAGCTCATCCCTCACCTCTCTAAGAACTCTTGGATGCAAACCATCAGGCCCCATTGCCTTATCTACCTTTAATTTTCCAAGTTCTTTCTTTATCATGCTACAAAAGGGTGAGACGTGGGATGGGAAGTGTTAAATGTTGGCAGGATCCAAACTGGTGCTGCTACAAGGGGGTGAGAGAATGTGTAAAATGGCAGCATTTCTTTTTTTTTTGCTTTAAAGTTTTTATTTGGTTATTGTAAAAAAAAAAAAAAAAAAAAAACTTCAAGTAGGAACATACAGAGAAAAGAGCATTTTGTAATAATAATAAAAAAAACATGCTTATGCAATAACTGAAATTGTCAGACCTCATATAAGAAATGGCTGTGTAACCCCCCTACAAATGGGAGTTCTTGAAAAGTCTTCCTTGAGCTTGTCTAAATGCTCACTACCAGGCTGGTGTCCTGCGTTTTTGCAGTTTAAATGTGATTGTCAGAGAGTGCCTATATAGCCTCTGTGTACTGTCTCTTTAAGAGCTGCCTGGATTGCAGTCATAATTAATCTAAACGGGAGCTCTGTTAGAAGATGTGCTTGTTTGCTGATCATTTGTTAGAGTAGTAATAATATTGCAGTTTGTTCTAACCTGCCTTCTTTGCAGCATGGACAGTTCTGTTTGTTTCCATCATCTTGGTCCTGGACTGCTGAAATGGGCCAATCAGTACATTTGGGACTCTAAAATGGAGCCTGCCTACAGGGGCTTGGTGGGGTCAAAACTTGTAGGAATTGTAGTTTTTGCATTTTTGCGCTTAAAAAAACCTGGAGGGGGAGCGCTTGTTGTGACTGACAGACAGATCAGCCAACTGAACCTTTTGGATCTTGGGGAAGTCCCACACTGCTTGCAGTTTCAGTTAGATCTGAGTTGGAAAGTGAAGAGATAACAGCTTGAATGATTCAAGCAGCGGCCCCGGCATAGATTCGCGCAGAACTGTGGAAAGACCCGAGTTTTGGCCTGCATGCCTGCCTGCTGTCCCTGAGAGAGAACTTATGCCTTTTTCGGACTGAATCCGAACTTGGAGAGCGAAGTAAGCCACTGAATTGTGACCAGGCTCCTACCTGAAGAAGACCGAAGACTTGCTGAATGCGATCGGCCTGTCTGGACCTCCAGCCACCTCTGAACTCCCGGATTGTGCAGAGACTCTGTAATTGTGGCTGGAAAGCCTTTGGCCTAGTACAGTGGAATTTCCTTACATGTGAATGTGTTGTGTGCTTATAGTGGGTCATGATTTGGTTCCCCACTGAGGTTTGAATTGTGTTCTGCTTGCTGGAAGCTGCATCCAGCCCTACGGACTGACCAAAATTATCTCCATTGGGCCTGGGCCTTGCCACACTGGCCCAGCCCGACTATCTGCTGCACAGAGAAAGCCGTCGACGAGAGACCTGCCTGGGGATCAGCCCCCTGCTCAACATTTGAACAGGAACGACGTCTCGGTGATTCGTGTGGGCCCCGCTTCTTCGGGCACTCCAGCTCAACAACCTGCAGTCTCAATTCCGTCCTGCCTGTGTCCAGTATTGGGTATCGTGAGTAAACATCAGGGTAGCTCCCTCAACAACAGCTAAATCTAAAGTGTTGTCATCTGATTGTCTGGTTGCTTTTTCTTTCACGAACTGAGCCCTCTGGCTCCAGAGTACAAATAGTGTGTGTTGTGCATGTTGCTTTCTTCCATCACAGGGCCCCAACCAGCTGCAACATTCCTGGCTAGCCCATCATCTCCCTACTTGGGTACCCAGAGGTGTGACTGTGTGGGGACTTAAAGCGCATGCATAACTATTTGATTAATATAGCCTTTAAGCCAATCAACCTGATTACACCCCTTCCTTGTTCAAGTCCCCTGAATAAATTAGATCTGACTTTTTCTGCATTTAACCTGACTGTGGTTCCAGTTTGTGCCAAGAGTACCGTACTGTTGCTATTTGCTGTTTATAACCTTGTTTTACAGGGGGACCACAGGGTTGAGCCAGAGGAACCAACCCTGGTGGTAAGTGCAAACAGTGTGGGTACTTATATGGTGTACAAGGGGTACTGTGAAAGTGATTATCGTATATTGCTCGGGCCACTAGACGGGAAAGAGGGGGGTTACAGTGTCCCGGAGGGCTGTGCCCAGGTTAGTTTGACCACTACCAACCCTGACCTCCGGGTGGAGGCACCCGTTGCAGAACCTATGTCCCTTAACCTGCTACTAGCCAAGCAGGCAGGGGTAGTAGCCTGTGGGATAGCGCCACCTAGGGGTTACAGCAGCATTTCTGACCCTGCTATATGAATGAGGGTGATTAAGGAAAGGGGGTATGTTAAATTCCATTGTTACCAACCCCACTATAAGTGGAATATGCATAGGACATGGAGAATAATGTAAGGGGAACCATACAAAACAAGGCTGTGTTTTCATCGAGAGGTTGAGATGACAGCATTTGAACCTCAAGAGCAAAACTCGGGAGGCCCATGTTGTCCTCTCATCACCAGGATATAAACATGTCGATATTTTATTTTATATAGTATATGGTTTTTTACATAGGAGTCACAGAAGCATCCCCCCAAAGTAAAAACAAACAAAAAATAAAATAAACTTGCCATTTCTTTGGTCTGTTCTATGATCAAATAAAATTTACAAATTTGTACAAATTAAAAGCTACAACTTTGAATGCTAACGGGTTAGCAAGCAGCTGGGTGTGAAGGGAATGAGAAATTTAATATTTATGACATCTGAACCATGCTGACAACTGTTCGAAATGCACACAACAGTTTAGAATATGCGCAACAAGGATTTTGAGCAGAGTGATTTTTATACAGAACAAAGACTAACCATTAAGCCCCTATACTTAGGGTTGAGTAGGTTGTTTCATGTTAAACCCCAGTTTTTGCACCTTAATAACTTTGATTTCATTGAACAAAACAGCCCAAAATTTGCCATGCATGGTCAGGTTGCCAAAGTCTGAAGACGTGAAAAGTTTCATGATGCCATCTCCTTCAGATTTCAAGATATGGAGCGCCAAAAAACAAAAACAAAACCAAAAAAACAAACACATCTGGTTTCCCTATACTTAACGTTGGGTAATTTTTGCTCCCACCTACAGCCTAGATGGTGTGGTATTTTTTCATGAAATTTTCGGGGTTGAAGGGGCCCATGCCAAGGGTGTGCCTTTGGAAGGTTTTGTGAAAAAAAACCTATTCTATAGCTGTAGAGTTATAATGATTTTAAAGTTAACAACCTGGCACAAACAGTAAAAAAAAAAAGATTGCAACTGCTTATTATCATGAGTTACCTCTGGTGCTGGAAAAAAATACCGATCGTGACAGCCACCATCTTGTTTTTTGTTTTTTCACAGTTTAAAAAATGGTATTAAGAACCTAATATTGACTTAAAATTAGACCCCAAAACCTGTATCTTGCTAAAGGATAGTTCTTTAGTTTGATTCTGGAATTTAATTTTACAAACTACCACACCCCGCCCCCAAAACCTATCTTTATCCATCCTGATTACCTTTACTTGTCCCTCAGAAATTTACCAGTCGTCACATGTAATTTTAGCATTCGTACAGAAATTTACCTGTTACGACATGTACTGTTATCATTCGTACAGAAATTTACCAGTCGCACATATAATTTTGAACAAAAGCAAGAACGCGGGCTCAAACAGCAATCGTAGAAGAAGGAAGTCCTCACGTTAGGACACTATAAAACTAATTTTAATGTTCCAAAATATCAGTAAAAACAAGACATTGTAGAAGGTACAAATACGTGGTAGCAACCTCCAGTAACCGTCAACGTTTCACGTCATAATCAGACGCTTTATCAAGACGGCTGTTTGAGCCAGCGTTCTTGCTTTTGTTCAGTGTTGATATTTGTAGCGTGGCTCCAGCTTCGACACACTGACTTGAGCCACTGTAGTTGCATGCACATATCATTTTACCATTCATGTAGAAATTTACCGGTCGCAACATGTAATTTTATCGTTCGTGTGGAAATTTATAAGTTGCGATATATAATTTTACCGTTTGTGCATTAATTTGCAACAGGTTTTCCACATTTACTGTTTTGAGCAATACTTTTAAGCAACTGCATTTTAAAATAAGCAAATACTAAGGCACAAGCAGACCCCAAAACTTCTAACTTGGTAAACGACAGTTCTTCAGCTTGATTCTGGAATTTAATTTTAACAACCCCCAAATCCTATCTTTACCATCATGATTACCTGTTGTTGTTTCTCAGACATTTACCGGTCTTTTAGTCAGAGACAGTTGTTTAGCTTGACTCTGGTATTTAATTAAAAAAAAATACCTCCAAAAAATGTAAATTACATACCTACCGTAATTCTTGATCTTCCTGTGTATCTTTACCGTTCATCACTGCTGGGTGTAAGCCGGAGCGCAGTACCCTGTGGGAGCTTTTCTTTTTTTTATGCTCCACCCCACGGAACTCCCCCTGTCCAACCACTCCTTCGGAGTGCCTAGGCTTCCAGCCCCCATTCAACCACTGCAGCCCCACCACCATCTCCCATCTGCAGCCAACCCCCAAAAGTACCCAACATATTCCTTCGTCAGGAGGGTCCCTCTTTTCCAAGGGGGAAGAGCCTTACTGGCTAGTGGCTTATCCTGGGGTTCTGCGGAGTCGGTTGGGCTGTCTCAGAGGGCGGCGGGGGTCTGGCACTCGTCATCCGGTTGGGTGGGGCACCCCTTTTTCCGATTTTTCTGCCCTGCCCACAGCAGTTCTCAGCCATGCGTGAGCATGGCAATCCCTGGGTGGGGACGTGCTGGGGGCATGTTCGAGGCATCACGTCCCCACGTGCATCACCCAATCCACCCACAGGTGCCAAGGCCCGACCCCCCCGAGGGAAGCATCCAATGGATGATCGGGAATCCCTCCCTGCCGGTCTGTGCTCCTGGTACCCAGGCTCGGGGCGCGAACCCGGGTCGCTAGTGTGCCGAGCGATCCCATTCACTCTGCACCATGAAGCTGGCTAGCTTTTTTTTTTGTTAGGGGGAGGAGTTGTGTCGGCAGGGCCACCCACAAGGCCGAAGTGCTGTGTGGCATCCGCGGGTTGGCCAATAACGGCCGTTGGCTCCTCCTCCACCTCAGTTCTGCTCACCGGAGAGATGGGGGAAACCAGAGGGATACAGAAAAATGAGGGCGGGACAAGGGAGCCCGAGAGACAGTATGAGGAAAAGATATAAACTGAAAAAGGAATAGGCCGACCAGAGGAGGAGGATCTGGGAGAGTATGGGCCGATAGGCGCCAGTCCCTGGATGGCCATATGGACAGGAAAGTAGAAGAGAGAGAGAGAATGATGAGAGGCAAGAGAGAAGTGAAGGAGAAACCCATCAACCCTGACCGACTCAGAGCACTGAGTGACCATGGATGTGCCTCCAGAGGTAGGCAGTCAGCAGTTGCTGCAGGATCCACATCCTGGCCTTATTAGTATCCCCTTCCACCGTCAGACTGAGCATCCATGGAGAAAGTCCCTCCCTCCTTCCTCCAACCCCCTACTGGGTGGAAAATTCCACCTCTGGTCGGGATTCCTCATGCCTCACCCTGGTTACCGTTACCAAAGACAGGGAGGGTAAAGGGAAGGAGGATCCCTGCCGGCCCCATTCCCTCCCCTCATTCCAGGGGACCCCAAAAGGAGTCAGCACAACCTGAAGGGAGTGGACCGACCCTGGAGGTCCTCCCCAGGACAAAGTAAGAGGTGCCCACCAGGAGTCCCCCATCTCAATTTTTTGACTGAGAGGCCCTACCAGCCCTCCTCCCAATAGGTCCCCTCTGCCAACTCCTAGGAACAAGGAGGGGCCCTAAGGATACATTGGGAAAATCTCAATTGGTTCCCTGAGGAGGAGGGCAAGCAGGGAGGAGGCATAGCTCAGGGATTGAGGCCTTCTGAGGGGAAGGTGGGCGGGATTCTGTGATGAATGGTGAAGACACACAGGAAGATTTGGAGGCAGTATAGCGCAGTGGTTTAAGGCTCTGAGCTGCAAACCTGGAGACCTGGGTTTGAATCCCACAGCCCCCACTTGCATAATGTGTGACCCTGAGCAAGTCACTTAACTTCCCTGTGCTCCTAGGTCGCACCTGTAAGCAAGCTTCAGCTTAGTGTCTCCCTCCTGGTAAAAAAACAAAAAAAAAAATCAAGAATTACAGTAGGTACGTAATTTACATATCTTCCCTATGTCAATCTTCACCATTCATTACTGTTGGGTGAGTACCGAACCCCCTGAAGGGGGTTCAGCACTTCCCTGAGGGACAGATGTCCCTCAGCCTCTCATGGAGGAAACACAGGAGGAGGAGACCCACTCCAGGCCAGTTAGGTCTGTGACTGGTCAGGGCAAGGCGGGTTCCCCTGTTCCCTGGGGGAAGGAAGGCGTCCCTGAAGATCCCGCCTCACCTTGCAGGAGAAAAGATGGGTCCCCCGGAATGCAGAGGCAATCACCCTACGCCGGACCAAGATTGATGACCTTAATAGGTGAAGTCACACTGTCCGCCTAATGCAGATTGCTGTCCCTGCTAGCCATGAAGCAACCTCATTGGTGTCATAAGATGCCCTTTGCTTGGTGACTTGCTAGCTTCAGGCTTATCGCAGAGAGGGCTGTGGCCTGCCTGGCTGCCTCCAAATCAGGCAACAATACCAGCACCTGACCCAGTATTGCCCACAGATGCCTGTTATGGGCAGCGTGGTGTGCCTGATGAAACGCGATACAAAGCATCACCTATGCCGAGGAGAAAACTCTCTGCCCCAGGTGGTCGAACTCAGCAGAGTCCATATCTGGGGGATGGTCGCGAACCGGGTGCCTATGCCCAGTAGGGCTGTCTAACCGCTTCACTCCCGTACAGGGATGAGGCAATGTACCTGGAGACCCCTGGGGGCGCAATACTGATGCTGGCAGTCCGAAGGGGCTGGAGCTGGGGCAGAAGAAAACTGCCAGGTGCTGTACGACACCTCCTGGAAGGGTATAGGCCAGGAAGGGATCATCAGGTGGTCCGCACTGTATTCCCCTAGGAAGGCGTGCGTTGTACACTCGGTGCTGCGTCTTGCTACTTACGAAATGTGCAGGTCCTTGACCAGCCTCATGAGGAAGCACTGATACTCCGTCTGATCAGCGTACATAAAGCCTGACCTAGCATCGCCCAAAGATACCTGTTATAGGCAGCATGGTGCGCATGATATGAGATATTTTCCAGCAGACTCCGCGCAGAGGAGAAAACTCTCCACCCCAGCTGATCAAACTCCTGAGAGTCAGTATCAGGGGTCTGGTCACGGACTGGGCATCTATGCCTGGAAGGGGTGTCCAGACACATCAGTCCAGAAGGCGGATGAGGCAAAGAACCTGGAGACCCGTGGGTCGAACAATACCATCTCCGGCAGTCCATAGGGGCTGGTTCCAGGGAGTATGGACACTGCCAGCTGCTGTCCAATGCCTGCCAGAAGGGAACCGGCCAGGACAGACCCACCAAATGGTGCACCCCATATTCGCCTAAAAAGGCTTGCATCGCACGCTCGATATTTTCTCTTGCATAACCGGAGATGTGCAAGTCCCTGACCAGCCTTGACAGGAAGCATTGATACTGGGCCTGATCAGCATCTGAGGACAGATGGACAGTAGGCTGGTCTTGTCATATATGGGGCAGGCACAGACACAGCGCTTAAAAGGGTCAAAATCATCCTCAACAAGGCCTGCTGCCTGGTTCTGGGAGTACACAAAATGACTCACTCTTGTGACCTATACAAGGAAACTGGCTGGCTTCCACTCCACAGACTCCAATACCAGGCCTGCCTCCTTGCAAAAAAGTCCCGATGGGGTCCATGCCTAGTGCTACTTCAGCCCTCTTTGAGCTTGCACAACCATCTAAATGCACAAGGAGTGCCTCCAGGGCTGTCCTAACTGTTCCCTTCAAACGAACCACCCTTGGCCAAAGATCCCTCTCCTACTGTGCGCCTAAATGGTTCCAAATGATCTGCCTGTAGACCTTGCCGACTCCCTCAATACTTGGCCACTTTAAAATGGGCTTTGATCTCTTCTGCCAGCAAATCTGACTGCCAGTGTTTCTGTTAACCCCACGGCTCCTACAGCTGGTCTTGCACATCTACAAACACTACCCTCTCACTCCCACCCTCCTGTTCCACAACTGCCCACTTCCCCCCCACCTCCCACCACATACTACCTCCCCTTGACAAAGCCTCACCTTGGCTGCTAAAACTGTACCCCGTCTGAACTGTAACATGATTGTTAAATATTGTACTGCACTTAATTAGTGCTGCATTAATATGTTTCTATGCAAGTGTGGTCCTGTTTCTCCTTACTTCTTGTACCCTGCTTAATATTGTAACTGCACACTAATACCACTTGTTAGTTGATATCTTTCTGTTCTGCAATGTTTCATCACCTGTAAATGTCTTGTATTCCTTGTTGACTTGGAGCCTTTGTAAACGAGCCCCCGGTTCAAAGGTATTAATCCGAATTTGAAATAAATAAATAAATAAAAAAGGCTCCTCTTCCCTTGTGGAGGAAGACAAGGAGGACGAGGAACTTGATGAGTCAGATTCTGGCTGCGGCGGAGGAACCGGTAAGAAGACCTGTTCATCAATAGCCCTAACATATCGTGGAAAAGCCGCAGCCTGGGATCTGAACTGGTCTCAGGTCAAAGATCCCAGAGGACCAACGAGGACTGGGAGAAGGGGAGCTGGACACAGAGGCACGGGTGAACCAGTCACCTGATGTGACGTGTCTCTGCCAGGGCTAGAAGAATCCACAGGAGAACCTGGCATAAGTGGAAAACTGCAGGTCTGTAGATTCACAGTCCTGTCCTGAAAATTAAAATGGTGGGGACTTAACCCTGTAGGGTGAGCTACCCTATAAGGGGACTGGAGCCGCATGGCTCCAGAAGGGCGGACCCCAGCTCCACCCAAAGAGACCTCCTTAGGAGAAGATGAAGGGAGGAGACCAGGCTCAGCCCTACGGCTCCTCCCCCGATCCTGAAGGGCCAAGGAAGTGTGCCAAGGTCCATCACCCCATTCCCTCAACCCTGTGGACCCCGAGGAAGCTCTCTTCCTCACACCGTGTGCCAAAGAGCCCCCCAACTCAGATGACCCCCACGAGGGAGGCCGCAGAAGGGGGTGCTCGATCTTGATTATAAGTGGAGGGATGGTACCAGGGATGGCAGCCACCCCCTCACTCAGAAACCTGATCGCCACACCCGCAGCAGTGGGACCACCAGTCTGCAGCTGACTCCCTAAGTCGCCACTGGCTTGAGAGTCAGCACGGGCCACAGTCATCTGTGCTGCGGAAGGGGGCACGTAGGGAGGCGCAAGGGTGCTGGCCATGGGGAACCCTCAGATTCTGAAGAATCAGGCCTCCAGTCCAGATTTACTTCAGAATCGTCTGCCTCTGAAGAGGCCATGAGGGTTCCCCCCAGTCACTCGGCACCGAGACCCAGCCCTGTACCCCTCATGGCACCGCCCCGATCACCAGAGTCACGAATGGCTCCAGAATCAGAAGTGGTGCTGTTGGGAGGCACCAAGGACCTGCAGCCGTGGGCCCTGACAACAGGGGAGCCTGCTCCAAGGAGGTGACTGCCAGAGCAGTGCTCCCAGCCTGGCCCCGAATGGAGCTGGACTGGCCTTCCGGCACCGCAGTAAGAACCTCCTCTATGGCAAGGCATGAAGAAGAGGAGGCTCCCTCTTCACCGTACTGTATAGGCCCAGGAAGGGACCTGGAGGTAGAGCAAAGTGTCCTGCACTTGGATCGGTGGAGCCCTGCCAACCTTCAACGCATGGTGCTCCAGAACTTGGCGGTCCATCAAGAAGCAGGTGTTGCAGGAATCCATGTCGTGATGCGGTCCAAGGCAGGAAAGGCAAACGTCATGCTGGTCAGTAACAGATATCGGTCGGCTGCAGGGACACCGACGCACAGGGGGCCAAACCATTTTCTTCGACCATTTTTTGTACCGACGACCAGACATGACACCTACAGTAACTGAAAACAAATCAAGCAAAGACTCGACGCCACAAAAAAAAAAAAGGAAAGACCTTACCGGGATCTGAAATAGTGTTGAGTAGGTAGCAGAACCAAGGCAGAGTCGATGGAGAAGGAAACGGCATTGAAGGCTTCGGGCGGCGACTAAAACTAGGCTGCACAGAGTTATCTCAACAGCAGGAGAAGCAGAACTGAGGTGGAGGAGGACCCAATGGCCATTTCTGGCCAACCCGCGAGCGCCATGCAATGCGTCGGCCTCGTGGGTGGTGCCGACGGCGCCGGCTCCTCCTTCCAAAAAAAAAAAAAAGTCTCCCATGGGGTGCCTGTCTCCAGCAGACACCCAACAGTGATGAATGGTGAAGACTGACACAGGTAAGATCTACCACACCTTGTTTTCTCAGATGTGCTGCCACCACAGCCAAGCACACTGTGAAAATCCATGAAGCTGAAGTGAGACCAAATGGGAAAGATGTGAACAAGTATCAGCAGTTCCTCAGCTTGAATCTGATATATTTTCTGTGAAATGGTCTGACCGTAACATGAAAATAGGTGTCTTTCAGATACAGGGATCCCAGCCAATGACCTTTATGCAAAGATGGCATCACTTGTGACCATCTTAAATATTTCTTTTTTCAAATGCTTTTTTCAGAAACCTGACATTTGAAATGGGTTGCAACTCCTCATTTTTCTTGTGGGTCAGGAGGTAGCTGGAGAACAGGCCCCTGCCCTAGTAGAAGGCAGGGACCTTTTCTATGCTTTTACTACAAACAGCTTTTTTTTACTTCCAGTTCTAGTAGACTTCTTTCTGTGCGAGCGTGAGCTGGAAAACTTCTGTGTTTCTGCAGGTTTGGAAATTGTTTGAACTGCAGACTCAACCTGCATCACACTACTTCCAGTACCCATTTGTCTGTGGTAACGTGTACCCATTCCTGGAAGTACTGTACTAGTCTTCTTCCCATTGGCAATGGTTGGGTGACCTGGGCAAAACTGTCAGGAATTTTGTTTTTGGCTGGGGCTTAGGTGCTGGAGCTGCAGCATTATGGCTGGAAGCCCGTTTTCCCCTTCACCTATAGTAATCTCTTCGTGACTGGTACTCACAGGGGCATAATAGAGATGGGCTCTTGGAAAGTACCCCTTACTTCTCCCTCCCTTTCCATAGGACATGTAGGAGGCAGAGGCCCTTTCCTTCTCATTGTTGCTTTTGACAGTGGTTTTGTATTCATCCACTTTTTTTCATGTAAAAGAGAAATCCATGGCCTTGATTTGAGTTTCCTGTAACTTCAGCCAGGGAAACCTTCTTAAGGACAATGCATGATCCAAAACTCTAGCAGCAGTGCCATTAGTGTACACTGCAGTGTGGAAGAAAAAATTACCACAGTAATCTTGTTTCTTTCAGGGGATCCCTCAGTATGCTTAACTAATGTAGTCAGCCTCCTGTGTTGAACTGCCTCTGAGGAGAATGGAATGTACTGTATGTGAATGATGGAACTCTCACTGGCTCATGCCAATTTCAAACTGCTGCATTCTGAAATGCTCAGATTCATTAAGCTGAACAGGGTGAAGACACCCTAACTAGCTGAACCTATTTAAACACTATTCCTATCTAAATAAGCATTTGTCGATGCCAAATGTTGTCTCGCTGGCATTGGTAGTGCCAGAGTTAGAGATGCATAATAGGAATGGCAGTGAAGTATTGAAGTGATGCCAACCCCACACCCACCCTGTAGAGAGTGACAGGCATTGGGGTGTGCCTTTGGGTCATCAGCTATAGTGCTCATGCCATTGTACCTCACCCTACCCTGTAGACACTGACAAGTGTCGTGGTGTGCTTTGGGGTCTTTGGGCATTATGCTTACCCCATTCCATAAGGAAATATGCTGACGTGGGTGCAGTATAGGAGAATGGGGTGAATTTTGTGGTCGAACAGTGTAAGGCACACCACAATGCCTGTCAGTGGCTGCAGGTTGGGGGTGGGGGTGGAATGGCGCAAGCATTACATCTGATGATCCCAAGTCACACCCCTGGCACCTGTCAGTCTGTACTGGGTGGGGTGCTACAGTTGGAAGCCCTAACACCGTAGACGTGCGGTGGTATTTTCACTCCAAATTTTCAACATGGGCTGTTTGTGAGCCCACCTCATGAAAAGCGGCACAATCAGTTTGTTAGCTGAAAGGTGGTTTTGCACAGCGGCTATGCCATATGGCGACACAGGGACGAAAACACATTTTGGGCAGCATGTGGTAAATGGCAATTGTTTTGTTCATGAGGAGGCGTAAAAAATGGCAACGTTGAAAATGTGGAGTGAAAATATGAAAAACTGGTGAAGTCATGAGCATGCATAGAAAGTGTGCAACACACGTCCGTAACCCAATTATTTTTGGGAGTTTGTCACCCATATTTTTAACATAGACATTTTGGGACCTCCCCTCATGAACAGTGGTGCTGTGATTTTGTTAATCTGTCCCAAAAGTTGATTTCCCACAGCGACCACGCCATTGTGTGCCACAGGTGCGGAAACACATTTTGGGTAGGATGTGAAAAATGACAGCTGTACTGTTCATAAGGAGGTGTGAAAAAATGCCAGTGTTGAAAATCTGGCATGGAAATATTGCAAATTTGCGAAGTTACAAGGATGCATGGAAACTGCGCAACGCACGCTTGTAACACAGTCATTTTATGGACTTTCGGCACCAAATTTTCAACATAGGCATTTTAGGTCCTCTGCTCATGTACAGTGTCACTGTCATTTCCTCAAACTGTCCTGAAAAGTGATTTCGCACAGCGACCGCGCTATTCTGCGCCGGACGTGCGAAAAGACATTTCGGCCAGGATATGTAAAATGACAGCTATACTGTGCATAAGAAGGTGTGGAAAAATGCCAAGTTTGAAACTATGGAGTGAAAATATTACAAATTCGCGAACTTACGAGCTTAGGTGCAAACTGAGCAACGCACGCTCGTAGCTCAGTCATTTTATAGAGTAACGTCACAAAATTTTCAACATAGGCATTTTAGGACCTCTGCTCATGAACAGTGTCACTGTCATTTCTGTAATCTGTCCCGAACACTGATTTCCCACAGCGACCACGCTATTCTGCACTGGAAGTGCGAAAACACATTTGGGCCAGGATGTGAAAAATGACAGCTATATTGTTCACAAGGAGATATGCAAAAATGGCAATGTTGAAAATCTGGCATGAAAATATTGCAAATTCGCAAAGTTACGAGAGTGCGTAGCAACTGTACAACGCACGCTTGTAAAGCAGCCATTTTTTGGACTTTTTCCACCAAATTTGCAACATAGGCTTTTTGACAGCCCCCCTCATGAACACTGGCACAGTTGTTTCATTAATCGGTCCCAAAAGGTGATTCCATGCAGTGACTGTGAAATCACCTTCCGGGGCTGAATAACGCCATGACAGTGGCAGAATTCATGAGCAGGGGTCCCAAAAACCCCCATGTTGAAAATTTGGTGCAGAAATTCCAAAAAATGCCCGCGATATGCATCAAAGTTGAAAAAACCCTATTTATACCATTTTACAGCTTACCGGCATTTTGTCAGTTCGCGGTTGGCTTTGAAGAGTGCAGACGTGTTCCCGGTCCACGAAGATAATCACGCTGGATTCCGGAGGCAAGTATGGGTTGAAGGGGTATGGGGAGGCAGGAGTGTGAGGGTGGGCGAGGTTGCGGACGGGGCAGGAGACAGACAAGGACCATTTTCTTTTTCACAGCTTTAAAAATAAAAAAAACATTGTGGGACTTTTTTTTTGCAGGCATTTGGCACACTGGGGTGGGCTCCCAGTGTGCCATCTAAGTCATTTTTTTTGGGGGTTCTGTAGTCAACAGGATTGGCACCCCATCAGCACATACTGGAGACACACGAGCCGAGGGGACGGCACCCCCTCGGCAAGCAACTAAAGGGCAGAGGGACACATTATGCCGATGGGCAGTGGGCTCCCCCATCAGCAAAATAAAAGGAGAGGGGGGATAAACACCGACGAGGATTGGGCCCCCCGTCGGCAAAGGAAAACTGTCGGGGGGGGTGCATGATGCCGAGGAGGATTGGCCACCCTCTCGGCATACATTGTACATGTGAGTGGGCACATTATGCCAATGAGGAGTGGGCTCCCCCATGGCACTGTGACAGGCAGCGGCGGCAGTCACTGCTGCCATGTTGCCTGCACTTCGGGAGGTGTGTTATGGTCACTCTGCATGAAAGCTTCGCTCTCATTGCAGCGGACCTTTTCTTTGTTCTGGTGGCCACATTTGGCATGCATGAGGTCAGAGTCTGCTGCTGGATAATTGGGGAATGAGGAATGCACCTTCTGATGCGTGCCCTGCATTCGCCTAACACTGGCTGCACCTCCAAATGTGCCACCACCGCAAGATGTTGGCTGGCGTGCAAGCGCGCGAGCCAACATAATGAGCCCCAAATAGAAAGGTCCCCGTAAGAAGCGACAAACAGTTAAAACAAACTGCTTATAAAAAAAATTCTATTAACCAGAACAAATATTAGGGCATATAGTGGTCAGCAGGGATGCAGAATAAAGGATCCCTTTTTCCTGGTTCTGGAAGGGGAGGCAGGGTGGGAGCTTAAGCATACTGAGGGATTCCCTGAAAGTGCAAAATCATGTACTTGGGGCACAGAAACCCAGGGGCGGAGTACGAGGTGAGGGGAGTGGTACTGACAATCACCAGATAGGAAAGAGACCTGCAGGTAATTATATCTGATGATCTAAAGGTGACCAAACAGTGTGACAAGGCAGTGGGGAGAGCCAGTGGGATGTTAGGGTGCATAGGGAGGGGTATCACCAGCAGAAGGAGGGAGGTGGTGATACTGCTGTATAAATCTTTGGTGAGACCTCACCTAGAATACTGTGTCCAGTTTTGGAGGCCACATCTCCAGAAGGACACAGACAAAGTAGAGGTGGTCCAGAGGAGGGCAACTAAAATAGTGCAGAGTCTGCATCACAGGCCCTATGAGGAGAGACTAAAGGACCTCAATATGTATACCCTGGATGAAAGGAGGAACGGGGGGGGATATGATAGAGACTTTCAAATATGTCACAGGTATAAATAAGGTACAAAAGGGAAGGATTTTTCAGAAAAAAAGCTCAAGAAAAAGGGGTCATGATATGAAGCTGGAGATGGGAAGACACAGGGGAAACGTGAGGAAGCACTTCACAGAAAGAGTGATGGATGCCTGGAACAGCCTCCCAGCAGAGGTGGTGGGAGCAAGAACTGTCATGGGTTTCAAGACTGCACGGGATAGACATAAGGGAACCTTAGTGGATAGGAAGGGGAGGGTAAAGCTAGAGATCAAGTAGGGCCTGCGGTATTGCAGTCGGTAGGGAAAAAGGACAGACTAGGTGGGCCAAGCGGTCCTTATCTGTCATCAAATTTTGTTTCTATGTTTCTCCTTACTCCCAAAGACCCTGCTCTGTGGTGTCCCTCAGGGATCGAACCTCTCACCCATGCTGTTTGCAGTGTATATGCTGCCACAGGAAGGGATCATTAGGTGGTATAATTTGGTTTTTCATTGCTATACTGAGGATATCCAGGTATAATTTGGGTTTTCATTGCTATGCTGAAGATATCCAGTTGTATTTGTCTTTCATACCAGGGACACCAGATGCGGTCAAGTTCCTAAATTTGTGCCTAGCTGACATTCAGAACTAAATGTCATCAAGCTGGCTAAGACTTAACCCAGACAAGAAGGAGGTACTAGTGATTAAGACTGGTTGCCGATGGGGTGTGGAGGCCACTGAGGAAACAGCGAGCTCAGTGCTTGGCTTCTCTAGTTTGGTGGCCTCTGCTAAGGCAAAGAATCTGTGTGTCATTCTGGATGAGAAGTTGACACTTGATGCTCTAGTGTCAGCTGCAGTCAGGAGTGGCTTTTACCATCTCAGAAACATAACTCGAATCAAAGCCTTGATCCCCGAAAGACCTGTCATCACGGGTACAGTCGTGGCCAAAAATATTGGCGCCCTTGCACTTTTTCAAATAACTCACAATTTCCTCTAAACATAAGTTGAAATTAACAACAGTACAGTATTTGGTCTCCACAATTCTTTATTTCTCTGTTAATATTACAGAACCTTTGTTTTTAATTCAGAATTTAATATATCCTGTAAATCAGAAAATGAAAAGAAATGGCACTGACAAAATTATTGACACCCTAGACTTAATATTTGGTAGTACAGCCTTTGGTCAAAATAACTGCAATCAACTGCTTCCTATAGCCATGGATGAGCTTCCTGCACCTCTCTACTGGCAGTTTGGCCCACTCTTCTTGTGCAAACTGCTCCAGTTCTCCCAGATTTGAAGGGTGCCTTCTTCCAACTGCTGTTTTCAGATCTCCACAGGTTTTCAATGGGATTTAGATCTCGACTCATTGTTGGCCACTTAGAACAGTCCAGCATCTTGTCTTGAACCATTCCTGGGTGCTTTTGAAGTGTGTTTGGGGTCATTGTCCTGCTGGAAGACCCCATGACCTTCGACGGAGACCCAGCTTTCTGACACTGGGTTCAACATTGCGCTCCAAAATGGCCTGGTAACCTCCAGATTTCATGATGCCATGCACACGTTCAAGGCACCCAGTGCCAGAGGCAGCACAGCAACCCCAAAACATCACTGAACCTCCTCCATGTTTGCTGTAGGGAAGGTGTTCTTTTCTTTGAAGGCTTCATTTTGTTTTCTGTAAACACAGAGATTATGTGCTTTACCAAAAAGCTCTAATTTGGTCTCATCTGTCCACAGGACAGTCTCCCAGAAGGATTTTGGCTTGTTCAGGTGTGTTTTGGCAACCCCAGTCGGGCTTTCTTATGTCTCTCTCTCAGCAGTGGGGTCCTTCTGGGCCTCCTACCATATAACCCCCTTTCATTGAGTTGGCGACGGATGGTGTGAGTAGAAACTGTCGTACCTTGTGCCTGAAGGTCAGCTTGAATCTGTTTGGCAGTTGATCGAGGTGCTTTCTCCACCATTCGAACAATCCTGCGCTGCAATCTTCGATCAAGTTTTCTCTTCCGGCCACATCAAGGGAGGTTGGCTATAGTGCCATGGGCCTTAAACATCCTGATAACATTACGTACGGTGGAAACAGGAACATCAAGGTCTCTGGAGATTGATTTGTAGCCTTAAGATTGTCCATGCTTGGCTACAATCTTCTGTCTGACCTCCTCAGACAATTCTCTGGCTGTCTTTCTTTTCTCCATGCTCATTGCGGTACACACAGTGACACAAAACAGGAGAATGAGTCCTTTTCTCTATTCAAACTGGTTGAATGAGTGATTTTTATATTGCAGGCACCTGCAACTCACCACAGGTGAGTTCAATTCCAAAGTGAAGGAGAATCACCTGCTTGAAATCTAATTATTTTTAACTACTTCTAAAAGGTGCCAATAATTTTGTCCAGGCCATTTAAGAATTTCTGTGTGGAATAAGCTAAGACTTAGTAAATTTTTCTGCTTTTTGTGTTTTATTCCACTGCAAACCAAAGAAATACATATGTGGATACCAAAATATTTTTTAATTTCAACAATTTTCTGGAAGGAATAGTGCATTATTAGAAAAAACTGCAAGGGCATTAATATTTTTGGCCACGCCTGTACATGCTTCTGTCACGTCCAGACTTGACTGCTGTAATGCTTTATACCTCAGAGTGAGTGGAGATATCCTATGATGCTGCAGCTGATGCAGAAAGCTGCGGCCAGGTTACTGATGGGTGTGACAGGGTGGAATAAGGTCCTGCCCCATTTGTTATGCAGAAAGAGTTTAAACTCAAGGGTCTGTTCTATCCTCTCCTTTTCTGTCTCATCTCTGTCAGGTTGCGCAACCAAATTTTCTTGTGAGACCTAGGAACTGATCACTTCATTGATTTTGCAATTCTCTACCTCTCGCTATCTCTCTGTCTTCACTTGCTGTTCTGTCTTTTCTTCCCCCTTGTATTTCTGCAGTTATCAAAAATATATGTGAATCTTTATGTGGAAATGTCACTGATACTGGGATCCCTTTGTTTTAAACTTTATATAGTTATACAGTTGAAATGATTGCAAAAAGCTATTTGGAACTCAAGGGGTTAACTGGAGATGCAGTTTTTAAGCCCTTTGCAGAGCTGTCAACTAGAGGTCCGTTCTGGGACACCATGTACTGGTGTCGCTGCACCTGCAAAGACTGAAACTGACAAGAACATTCTGTAAACTTACAAGAACATTCTGTGAGAAGTAAGCTGTCTTATTGAGTTCCCAGATAAAGACTTATAAAAAGAGCAGCAATGCTTTTGATAGAGAAACAAGGAGAGTGAGCATGGACATAGAGTTTGAGGGGCTTCCCGGCTCGAGCCCCCCCATAGGGTAGTCTAAAAATAGGTTAACTTTAGGCCAATAGTTTTGAGCCTGAACCTAAACTCTACACCCATGAGAGTGAGAGAATGAAACTTAAGTTTTCTCAGTTTGTACTGTCTTGTAAATAGTTACATTGAATATTTTTTATTTTGCTGTTATTGAGAAAAATACAACGCTATTTGAGAATTTTAAAACTGCTCCTGGTTTTCCTATACTTCCTGACCTGTGCCTCGATGACAGATGGTTTTGGAAGTGGGATTTACGCTGTGCATACTCTAAGCCAGGAGTTTTGTGTGTGGGTACTAGACCTAGTACCAGGGAAGCATTGCAGAAAGGTATGGATTCTGCAGCACCAAGCCCAGGAATCATTACCAGAAGAATGGCAGCCAAACTAGAAGCAGAAACAAAAGTCCAAACTGAGACTGTTCAGCCAGAACCAGAGATGGGGAAAAAAGAACAAGCAGTGACAGAACCTGAAAGCCTGACTGCCTTTTTCAAATGATGGGCTATACAACAACAAGAGACGGAGAAACAGAGAAAAGAAGAGATGCAGTGCCAGGAGCAGCAAAGAAAAGAAGAGATGCAGCGACAGGAGCAGCAAAGAAAAGAAGAGATGCAGCGACAGGAGCAGCAGAGAAAAGAAGAGATGCACCGACAGAAGCAGCGATGGCTGGATGCCTTGCATGCTATCAAAGCTGGAGGTTCTGGCACAGGTCCAGCAAAGCAGCAAAACACCAACAACTTAAAAAACTTTAAAAACTTAAAGTTGTGTCCCTCGGATGATATGGAAGCATACCTGACAACTTTGAAAGGGTTGCTGCAGCCTGCCAGTGGCCAAAGCAGCAATGGGCAATCAGACTGGTACCTTACCTGACAGGGAATGCCCAACTTGCCTACAGCAGTATGGACACTTCACATTCAGAAAACTACAACCTTGTGAAAGAGAGATCCTTAAAAGATATGATATCTCAGGAGAGACCTACAGGCAAAGATTCCGATTTCTGAAGTACAATTCAGTCGAGAAGCCTTCACCAGACTCGGAGAACTCCTTGTAAAATGGCTCCAACCAGAGGGCAAAACAGTCCCACAGATCATCGACGCACTTGCAATGCAGCAGTTCATCAACATCTTACCCACAGACGTACACCGACCAGAAAATGGGGAAAAGGTGGTTTCTTTGGCTGACTACTACCAAATGGCCAGACAGATGCTACAGCAGTGAGGTACACTGGTAAGACACTCTTTTTTCCCATTTAAACTCCAAGTCTGATAAGAACTCTGGTGGGGGTAACAAATCTGCACTCAAAGACTTTATTTGATATAACTGTAATAAGACAGGTCATATTGCAAGAAATTACCATAGTAAGAACAATGACACTGGAGCAGATTCGTCCTTAGCAAATTGGGGCAAGTACTTAACAGATGTGAAGGTAGGAGATGACTGTGAAGGGACTTATAGATTCTGGAAGCAGACAGACCCTAGTGCATACTGAAGTGCTGGGAAAACAATGTCCAAAATGACCAGGTACTGGTGTCATCTGCATCCACAGGGACACTCGATACTATCCCACCACCCAAGTGACTCTGACTATTAATGAGGTGTCACACCAAATATCAGTGGAGGTAGTACCTAAGTTACCTGTACCTGTGATTATTGGAAATGACTTCCCAGGATTTACTGAGTTAATCAAAGAGGGAGTAAATCCTGATGTTTCAGCAGCTGTGGTGCAAGAGCTCAGGCAAAGAAAATCTCAGATGGTGGGGACTCTCTTCCTTTCACTGATTTAGATTCAGACTTATTTGAGCACAGCTCCAAGATCCGGAAATCCAGTAAAGAAAGACGACGCCTGAAGAAACAGTGGCAACAAAAGACTGATGGACATAAGTGGTTAATATATGAAAATGCTGAAACTAAACTGATCACCGATTGTGATTTTCTTTCACAGCAAGCTAACACTGTTTCTCTCCAGTGTTATTTTAAGTAGCTAGGGGTAAAAACAAAACAGGGTGAACCTATGTTTAAAAAATGTAATGGGCTACTGTACAGAGTTTGGGTTAAACTTCAGAAATAGGACCAGATAGAACAATTGGTTACACCACAAAAGTATAGATCTGAGTTGTTACAGATAGCATATGATAATCCTATGGCTGGTCACTCGGGGAGGGATCGCACTCTTGCCAGATTGCTGTACAGATTTTACTGGCCTGGAATTCAAGAAGATGTTGCTACCTATTGCAGTTCTTTTGCTGAGCATCAGAAAGTAGCCCCAGTGATTAAAAAGACAAGGTGCCCCTGGTGCCCCTACCCTTGATGTGCCTTTTGAGAGAATTGCAATGGATGTGGTTGGACCCTTAGACAAAAATAAAAACGGTAATCAATTCATTTTGGTAGTATGTGACTATACTAATCGATACCCAGAGGCAGTTCCAATGCATACTGTCACAGCCCCAAAAGTGGCAGCAGAGCTTGCCAAAATTTTCAGCAGGGTGGGCATACCTAAAGAGATTATTACTGATCAGGGTAGTAATTCTGGTGCTTCATTACTGAAGGAGCTGTACCGACTACTAGGTATCACTGTCTTAAAATCTTCCCCTTATCACCCTCAGACAGACGGTTTTCTTGAGTGTTTTAATCAAACCCTAAAATGCATGTTACAAAGGTTTGTAAAAGGAGAAGGGAAAGACTGGGACCATTACTTACCTTACCTGCTTTTTGCTTACAGAGAAGTGCCACAGGCAGCAACATGTTTTTCACCATTTTAAATGCTGTATGGTAGACCACCTAGAGGGCCACTAGATGTTAATAAAAGAAACATGGGAAGATAATCCCCATCAGAAAAAATCCATTACATCTAATATGTGTGCCCTGAGAAAGAAGCTGGCAAAATATGTTGAAATCGCCCATAGTTATCAGGAAGAGGCCCAAAACCAGCATAAGGTGTATTATGACCATGGGGTAAAAGAAAAAGTTTTTGATTCAGGTGAAAAGGTCTTGCATCTGTTACCCAGTACAGAAAATAAACTGTTAATGAAGTGGCAAGGGCCTTATAAATTGCTTAGACATACTGGCACAGTTAACTATGAGACTGAGACCCCTGATAGGAAAAATCCTATTAAGATATACCATGCTAACCTCTGCATGAAATGGGTTGAAAAAAACACCAAAAGGTGTTTTGCTGGTTTTACCAGAAACTGATAAAGAAGATATTGATGTAGCTTATGACATACTGGAACAAACTGTAACTGCTGATGCTGTAAAGGTGAATGTTTCCTTAACCTCCAAACAAACCGCAGAAATCTGTAACTTGTTAAAGACATTTAACAGTACTTTTGCCACAGTACCAGGCCAAACAAAAGGGGTCGAGCCCTTAACAGCGACAAGGAATGCTCGCCGTATTAAACAAAAGACATACATATTACAAGAGCGGTTAAGAGCTGACGTGGTTAAGGAAATACAAAAAATGAAAGAATTGGGCATCATAGAAGAATCAAGAAGTGCTTAGTCATCACCAATGGTGATTGTAAACAAAAAAGAAAGAGGGTGTAAGAATCTGCCTTGATTTTAGGAAACTTAATCAAGTGTCAGAATTTAAGTTAGCCTATGCACAGAACAGAAGATTTTGTGGACAGACCGGGGAGTGCCAAGTATATCAGTACCCTCTATCTCACCAGGGGTTACTGGCAAATCCCCCTAGCTAAAGAATCCAGAGACAAAACTGCATTTGCCACTCCTATAGGATTCTATCAGTTCACCACCATGCCATTTGGTTTACATGGCGTACCCGCTACATTCCAGTGGTACACAGATGTAATTTTATCCCCCACACTGTTATTGTGCTGTGTACCTGGATGTTGTTGTGGTGTACAGTCCAAACTGGAAAAGTCACCTGGAACACCCACGAGCAGTTATCCAATTGATTAAAAAGGCAGGTCTGACAATTAATCCTACCAAGTGTGCATTAGTCATGCAGGAAACCAGATACTGGGGCTATGTTTTGTGAAATGGAGAAGTGAAGCCAGAGGTTTCCCAAGATAGAAGCTGCAGCTAACAGCCCTGTTCCCAAAAACCAAGAAACATGTAAGGTCATTTTTAGGGCTGGCTGGTTATTATCAGAGATTTGTTCCCAGCTTTGCTGAATTAGCTACTCCCCTTACTGAACTCCAAAGAAACGGTTCCCAAATAATGTGAAATGGACCCCAGAGTGTGACAAGACTTGTCAGGCCATTAAGGTTGCATTATGTTCAGCCCGTTTTAAGAAGCCCAGACTTTGAGAAACAATTTCTGTTACAGACAGATGCATCAGAGGTGGGCCTAGGTGCAGTCTTGAGTCAGCATATAGATGGGAAAGAAGAAAAAATTACTTACCATAGTAATCTTATTTCTTCCAGAGGATACTCCAATATTCTCAACTCTTATGCAGTATGTCTTTTAAGCCAAATCAGCCCAGAGATGGAACGTTATGCTAATGAAGGAATCATTGGCTCGTGCCACTTTTTCAAATGCTGCCACATATCAACTACCCACATTCTAATCCTTAGGTTTTGTGGACGCCTGACAAGACAGGGCCCAAGAGAAATTTAATAATTAACACTATAATAACAATAATAATAAAACACCTAAAAACCTCCAACAGGAGGGAAAAATCTACCAAAAGCACCCCCGAATGTCAGAGTCACCTGAAGAGGCTAAAACTAATGAAAACACAGTTCCAAATATAAAAGCCAGAGTGTGGCACACATACCCCTGGGTAATATAACATGGAGTGCAGAGGCCACTGGTTCTAGCAGGGGAGGCAGGGTGGGAGAATTATGAATACTGAAGTATCCCCTGGAAGAAACAAGATTACTATGGTAAGTAATTTTTTCTTCTCACCCCAGGAATACTCCAATATTCCTAACTCTTATGCAGACTAAGAAGCAGTACCTTTGAAGGTGGGCACAGAACCTACTTTGGAAATAGACTCTGCAGGACAGCAGTGCCAAACCTGGCATCACCCCTAGCCTGTGTGTCCAGGTTGTAATGCTTAGTAAAGGTGTGCACTGTTCCCCAGGTAGTTGCTTTACAGATGTCCACCAAGGGGATATCCCTGGAAGCTGCTATAGAAGCAGCTGTATCCCTTGTGGAATGGGCTTTCAGCCCTACTGGGGCCTCCTTCCCAACTCCAAGAGCCCCTGATCGGGCTACCGCCACACGCTCTTGCAGTGCCACGGCTGGAGAAGCCAGCTGGCCACGTGTCTTCCATCTGCCCGCCTAGGAGCTATCCAAACTGGCTCCAAGAGCCCCTGATTGGGCTACCACCACATGCTCTTGTGGTGCCATGGCTGGAGAAGCCAGCTGGCTGTGCGCCCTCCACCTGCTCACCTAGGAGCTATCCAAACCGTCTCCAAGAGCCCCTGATTGGACTAACGCCACATGCTCTTGCGGCGCCGCGGCTGGAGAAGCCAGCCGGCCGTGCGCCCTCCACCTGCCCACCTAGGAGCTATCCAAACTGGCTCCAAGAGCCCCTGATTGGGCTAGCGCCACATGCTCTGGCGGCGCTGTGGCTGGAGAAGCCAGCCGGCCATGCACCCTCCACCTGCCCACCTAGGAGCTATCCAAACCAGCTCCAAGATGCCCTGATCGGGCTACCGCCACATGCTCTTGCAGCGCTGTGGCTGGAGAAGCCAGCCGGCCGCATGCCCTCCACCTGCCTGCCCGCTCGCTCTCTACACGCTTCATGTGAATTTTTTAAAATGTGATTGCTTATTGTTGGGAAATTATAGTACTATGTGAAACTTTAACATTTTTGGGACTGCATTATTGTTTAAAGTTATTTACTTATGCTGCTCTCTGTTCTTACTTTTACCTTACCTAAACCTCCTTTAGATACTTGCTCTGTCTCTCTCTCTCCCTCACACTCAAACCTATTTCCTCTCTTCCTACATTGCCTTGGGTTAAGCGGCGCTGCACTAAATTGCACTGCTGTCTGATCTCTGCCCTTCACCCCCCCCTCGCTTTGTCTAACTCCACTCTTACAGAATCGCACCCTCACCCTCGCCCTTCTCAGGCTCTTGTGTTCTGCCTGCCTTTATCTAAACCCCCTACTTTGTTCTCTTCCAGCTCCAAGAGCCCCTGATCGGGCTACCGCCACATGCTCTTGCAGCGCCGCGGCTGGAGAAGCCAGCCGGCTGCGTGCCCTCCACCTGCCTGCCTAGAAGCTATCCAAATCGGGTAAGCCTGCTCTCAGCCTCGGGGAATACCTTGGAGCACTGATTGGACAGTAACTCTCTGGTTTACCAACGATTGGCTGCTGCTTCTACAGCTCTGCCTGTGATTGGCTGCCTAGAGACTCTGCTCTCCATGGCTTTGTGCTTTTCAACCTGTTTCTTGCTTTGGGTGCCTCCGCCTGCTCGCTCTCTACACGCTTCATGTAAATTTTCTTCCCACACCACCTGCCTCTATTAAATGCTCTTGCTCTGAGAGCTAGGCCAACCTTCTACCTGCTTATTGGACCAAGTATGTTCAGCCACGCCCGTTGCCTAGCCCCCATCCCTAGATAACCCTGCCTTTTTAAAGAAATTGTTACTGACCAGTCCTGCCAACCTCGTGCATGATACCAGTACTAGGAGATAATTCCCTATTAAAAATTCCTTTTGTGGATACTCTCCTGTATAGTTGACTCATACAACTAACTTATGCCCCATTCAAAATTTCGGTTTCCAACTTGCACCAAGGCCAAAACCCCTCCTTTAATGACTACCAAGATATACTCTCTCTTATTAGACCATGGCATCACACAGCGGGGATGACTCCCTTATGGTCATGCCCCTCCTCACACCAGGCATTGACTAAAGAACACATGCGAATGCCGCTGACCTTATCGGCCACAGCAGTCATCTATGTCTTATCCCTATCAAATTGCGATACTGCCCATAAAATATCTGCCACTAAACCAAAGTATGCCAGAAGAAGCAACAAAAGACTACATAGCAGGTTAAGACATTACCTCAAAAAAACTACTACTACTTCTCCTACTCTGCTCAGGAAATATTGAACTAAACCCAGGCCCACCTACTTCTCTGGACACCCCTGCGGACCTCCCACAATACAAAGGTATTAGCTTTCTTCATGTTAATGTCTGTAGTTTACTAAAGAAGTTTGACCTTATACAGACCTGGGCTCTACATGCATCTCCTGATTTTTTCATGATAACTGAATCCTGGCTCACGTCCTCGACCCCAGACAAATCTATCAACATTTCTGAATATGATACCTACCGATGTGATAGACCGACTAGAAGAGGAGGGGTTTTAATATATGTTAAGAGCGAATTCGCAGCCACAGTCTTTGACTGTACCTCGAAGGCTAAAGAATTTTAATGCCTGGCACTAAAATGATCCCTCTCCAACAAGAAGATGCTCCTTATTGCAGCATGCTACCGACCGCCTTCTGATGGCATAACACTCCTGCCACATCTCCAAAGCCTACTTGACTCGGATAACACTGAGTGTATTCTAATGGGGATCTCAATCAAAACTGGAATGATGACAGCTCCAAGAAGCTGAAGGATCTATGTGATGCAAATGGACTGGTACAAATGACACCTGCAATCACCAGACCCAACAGAAAAAAATCCTGAGCGTAGCTCCCTTCTGGACCTCATGTTAGTAAACAAGCCTCATAACATCTCACATACTGGAGTATTCTTCAACAACACAAGTGAACACTGCGCTACTGCTTGTATCAGACACTCTCCCCAAATAAAACCAGCTGCTAAATTCAAATAGAAAAGATGCCTGAAAAAGTTCTGCCAGAACACTTTCCTGAAAGACCTAAGCAACATCAGATGGCAGGATTTCTACCTAGCCCCTTCCCTTAACGAGGCATTTAATATCTTTCATAGCCTCTTAATGGGGCTAATAGACAAACATGCCCCACTAAGGCTGATCAGATCTAAAAAAAGACCTCCTGACTGGTTCTCTCCCATCCTGAAGAAAGCACTTAAGGACAGAGACTACTGGTGGAAAAAGCAAGAAAATCTCACCTGGAGGCAGATTGGCTAGCATTCCGCACCTCTAGAAATGCCTGCATCAAACTAATTAGGTCTGAAAAAGCTAGATATTTCCAAGCAGAACTAGAAGACAACAAAAACAACTCTGACAAATTTTGGAACATCATTAAAGAGGTTGAAGGTCATTCTACTGACACATCCCTCCCAGTCAAAATTGTGTCCGCGGGAACTACCTACACGGACAGAGCTGCTATATTAGGGCAGCTCAACAAACACTTTGCCACTGCAGGGCTTGCCTTTGACACCTTGCCCATCAACAAACTCAGCCAGCTAAGGGACTCCACTGCTGACCCTATTGTTAATCTCAACCCTAACCAACCACATCCTTCCCCCTTCAGTCTTCTTATAGTCACGTTTAAACAAGTAGAGGACCTCCTTCTGTCTCTGGACACTAAAAAGAGTGCTGGTGCAGACAGTATCAAACCTTACTTCCTAAAACTTGGCCATTTCTACTTGACCACCCCCATCACCCATTTATTTAACACCTCCCTGAAGCAGGGCGAGCTACCTGTGTCGTGGAAAACTGCCCACATCTTACCATTATTCAAGTCTGGGGATCCGAGTGATCTGAACAATTACTGGCCCATTTCTATACTAGCTGTCCTTTCAAAACTACTTGAAAAAATTGTCAATGTCCAAATTAGAGAACACTTGGATTCACAGAAATTGCTAAATCCAGCTCAGTCCGGCTTCAGAGCCAAACATAGCACAGTATCTGCCTTTGCAAAAGTAACCACAGATTGGAAAATTGCCCTGGATTCTAAGAAGCATGTATTTGCCCTCTTCCTTGATCTTAGTAAGGCCTTCAATACTGTGGACCATAACATCATGCTTACTGCACTGGGTAATATCGGTCTCGATAGTTCTGCCATCAAATGGTTCACCAACTACCTAACCAACAGGTTACAACAAGTCAAAGCTGCAGGTGATCTGTCTCCACAAAAATCTCTTTTACGAGGTGTCCCCCAAGGCTTTTTGCAATCTATATCAATAACCTGGACTCGCATCTGTGCACAGCCAATGTGCACTTATCTGCAGATGATACTGTACTCTACACTACAAACTCATCCTTGGACTTGGCCCACGAGAACTTACAGCAAGACTTCACCACTCTCCAATATAACCTCATCAAACACAAGCTCCTCCTCGACGCCAAAAAGACTAAAGCCATGATTCTCTCACCAAAGGCAGCCTTCATATCAACACATAGCCCCCAGATCCTAACGCTTTTAGATGAACCCCTTGAAATAGTTGATACCTTTAAATACCTAGGGTTCTGACTGGATAATAAGCTTAACTTTCTGTGCCACCTGAATGAAGTCTCGAAAAAACCAAGGCAGCGGTTAGGCTTATTCTATCGTATTAAACATCTGCTTACCTTAGAAGCCAGAAAGAGACTAGTACAATCCACATTCCTACCTGTACTAAACTATGCCTTCTCTACAATCATTGCCCCTCAACGGTGCTCAACAAACTTGACTCTCTTTACCACCAGGCCTTAAGATTTATCCTTAACCTACCCCG
Organism: Neoceratodus forsteri; assembly: GCA_016271365.2. Classification (NCBI taxonomy): domain Eukaryota; kingdom Metazoa; phylum Chordata; order Ceratodontiformes; family Ceratodontidae; genus Neoceratodus; species Neoceratodus forsteri. The sequence continues at coordinate 1,295,212,751 of CM028129.1, forward strand.
TTGTACTCACCACTGCCTATTATACCAGGATTCGGGATGGCCCTCACTCTCAACTAGGAAGAAAAGAAATGCTCTTCTCTGGATCTTTAGAGCACTATCTGATAATCTTCCTGCATACATTTCGTGCTTCTTCGAATGTGCCAAGGGATCTTATGGCTCAAGACGCTTCTCCATACTCTGTTTCCAGGTTCCTAGAGTGAAAACAACCTATGGCTCGGCAGCAATCAATTTTTCACTCCCATCGCTTTGGAAGGCTATGCAAAGTTCATTAAAGCTTTCCTCACTTCCAAGTATTTTCACATTCAAAGCTCCGATAGCTGATTATCTGAAGGAAACATGCAGCTGTTTTAGGTGGCTTTGAGCCCTTAGCCTCTGGTTCCTCCCACAAATTCTATGTTCAGTATCTCACCCACCTCACACCCCTAGTACCTAGTACCCATCACTTACTAGCCTATCTCCCCTAATCCTGGTCCTCTTCAGTCTATTCCCTTCTACTAGCACACTCTCACTCCCTTCTTTCACCATTCTTATTATTATCCTTCCCCTTTCTCCTTACTTATTATCAAAAAGGTACTAGCTTCTACTTAGTGGAGACAGCCTAGGATTGTCGTCTCTTCTCTCTCCTGTAAACTTTTTTATGAAGTGTAGTTGCATGTAACTATGTTAGACCTATATGTTTAGGCCTATATTGACCTACACCTGTACAATGTTTCTGCATTGTTGGCTATCACACCTGTGACTATGTATTGTATTAATGTCCAGGACCACTTTGAAAATGAGCTTGCTCAATGCTGTTTATGCCTGGTTAAATAAAGAGCCCTCTTGACATCAAGACTGTGCAGTCTATGCTCCCCAGAACTTGAATGCTCAGTAAAGACAGGTAAGGTGATGGACTGGTTCAAATGAAAGTCCGAAACCACCTTTGGAAGAAATTTTCTGTTAGTTTGCAGGACTACTTTGTCCCTATAGAGAGAGCCTGGAGCTCACTGATCCTTCTAGCAGAAGTGATTGGCACTAGAAAAAATGCTTTCCATGAGACATATTTCAAAGGAGCTGAAGACATGGGTTCAAGAGGGGTATCCATGAGCTTGGCAATACACACATTTAGATCCCAGGCTGGCACCGGTTCTCTGTGTGGAAAGTGCACGTGAGCTAGACCCTTAAACAACCTTTGGAAGATAGGGTTTGATGCCATAGAGGCATTCTTCCCAGCTGAAGCGCAATAAGACACTGAAGCTAAGTGAACTTTTAAAGTAGTGGGCTGCAGGCCCAGTGAATGTAAATAAGTAAGGTAATCCAGCACAGCTGGAACCCCTGCCTGAGCTGGCACCATATCCCTGGTGGAGCACTAGATGGAAAACCTTTTCCATTTAGAGGCGTAGGTTTTCTTGGTGAAAGGTTTCCTGTACCTCCTTAAAATATTCAGGACACTTTCAGAGAGATGCAGGCCTGCATATTCTAGGTCCTCAAGAGCCATACTTTGAGTCTGAGTGACTTGAGGTTTGGGTACAGGAGTCTCCCCTGACTGGAGGTTAGCAGATTGTGTCTCTGAGGAAGGTGTGCTGGCTCAGCTACAGACATAGAGAGTACCATGGCTGACTGGCCCAGTCTGGAGTGACCAAGATAACTGAAGCTGGCTGGGACCTGATCTTGAGTAGCACTCACTGTACACCAGAGGGTATGGGGGGCAAGAGGTACTTTCCTGACCAGTCCAAAACCAGAGCATCTAGGGGTATTGTTCCCTGAGCTGAGGGTCTGCAACAATATTGTAGCAGGGGGTGACTCTCGTGGGATGCAAAGAGATCTATCTCTGGGGTACCCCACTTCTTGAAAATCACTTCCACCACCTGTCTGTTCAAGGTCCATTCGTGATGGACCTAGTTGATCCAGCTCAGGGCATCTGCTAGGGTACTGTCCTTGCCTGGCAGATGAATGGCCTGAAGAGAAACTCCTTGGGAGTAAGCCAGAGTCCAAATTCTCATAACTTCTGTGCAGAGAGGATCCGATCTTGTTCTCCCTGCTTGTTTATGTATTACATGGTGGTGGCACTGTCTGTTCTGACATGTACCACCTTTCCCTGAACTAGTGGTGTGAAGGCTTGAAGTGTCAGTAACACTGCCCAGAGCTCCAGCAGGTTTACGTGCTGGAGCGACTCTGCAATGGACTAAGTGCCATAAGTAGTGTGATCCCCTATGTGGGCACCCCACCCTAGTAGTGATGCATCTATTGTGAGGATCACTGACAGAGGCTCTTTTTGAAAGGGAACCCCTTCTCTGAGGTTGGCTTCCTCTTTCCACCACTGAAGGGCCAGGAGTAATGTTTTTGTTACTGGGACTAGCTTTGAGACAGAATTATTTCTTTGACACCCATGAGCCCTTAAGTGGACTTGGATGTCTCTCATCTGGAACCCAGGACTGTGCCAGTGGCAGCTGCCATGTGGCCCAGTAACTGTAGAAACTGTCTTGCAGTTTTTGTTTTGTTCAGGCTGAAGGAGCCTGCCATCTGCAGAATACTTTTTACCCTGTCCAGAGGTAGGTAAGCCCTGCCCTCCTGGGTATTTAGTTCTGCTTCTATGAACTGCAGCACTTGTGCGGGAAGAAGGACTGACTTTTTGACATTTACCAGGAACCCAGAGACTCCAAGAGTCCTTGGGTGAGCTGCAGATGTTCCTCTACCTGTTGAGGTGATTTTCCCACCACCAACCAGTCGTCCAGGTAGGGGAACACATTGAGGACACCATGCCTTCGCAGGCGTGCCACAACCACTGCCAGGCACTTTGTGAACACTCTTGGAGCTGAAGTAAGACTGAATGGCAGGGCTGAAAACTGGTAATGACCTTAAGGGAGTCTGAAAGTGAGGTTCTTTCTGTGAGACTCCCTTATGGGGATGTGGAAATAAGCATCTTTTAGGTCCAGAAATGCCAGGCAATCTCCTTTTTGGAGAGCTGGCAGAAACAGTGACAAGGTTACCATTTTGAACCTTGGCTTTATTAAGTGCCTATTTAGCACCCTTAGGTCCAGAATAGGCTGCCATTCCCCATTTTTCTTTGTTGTGAGAAAGTATCTTGAGTAAAAACTCTTTCCCCTTTGTTGTGGAGGTGCAGGTTCCACTACTCTTGCCAACAGGTTCTGAACCTCTTTTTCCAACAATTTTCTTTCTGCATTGGAAGCTGGCTTGAACACTCTGGTTCTTGGAGAGGGAAGGGATTTGAAGCTTAGGGACAAACCCTGTTTCACTACTTCCAGGACCCACTTGTCTGTGGTGATCTGTTTCCAAGCCTGGAAATAATGAGTCAGTCTGTCCCCTACTGAAAGTGGGGAGGCAGCCTGGGAAAGCAGGTCAGGGGTCTTGCTTTGCCTAGGGCTGAGAATGGGAACCACGCCTGTGTCCCCTTTTGCCCCTGCCCCTGCCGTACCCTTGCTGAGGGTACTGTTGCACTTGGGGTATGGCTATGGTCTGATAAAAAGGCCTGGAATGAAACTGTCTGCCCCTGCCCCCCCCTTCCATAAGGTCTGGTGGACGGGGAAGCCTTTTCCTAGCCGAGCTACTTCTGTAAGTGGTCTTGTACTCGTCCACTTTTTTCATATAGGCCTCTGTGTATGTTCCAAAGAGGGAACTACCCTCAACTGGAAAATCTAGAGCCTTGTCCTGGGTTTCCTGAGTAACAGTTTTTCACAAAAGTCCAGCACTCACTATCTGAGATTGGTTAAAAATCCCTCTTTTGGACAAGATGTAGAGACTTTTATTATGGAATGGAGAGCCATTCTTGAGGAAGCTTCGAATAAACTGATGAAATTAATCAGTAATTATGGGCAGGAGGTGAGTGAAACCCTTCTACATGATATTAAGGAACAGGAGAAAGTTGTTCTTGCCTTCAAAAGTGATACAGATTTTGAGACTTATAATAAATGTTTAAAAGATACAGTGGCCAAGCTAGATCTGGAACTGAAAATAAAAAATTAATCAAATTCAAGAGAGACTTGGATGATTACCAACTTGATCATATATATTGTTGGAAAAAATCTGATAAAACAAAAGGTATTCTGAGACAGGAACGGAGGGTGTCATTTAACTTCGGCACTAGTGATTCTGAAACCGCGATGTCTGGTGAAGACACTGAATTATCCTCACATATACCTGAGAATAATAATAATTTAAGAAGGAGTAATAGACAAAGTCATTTTCAGGGTTTTCACACACTCCCCCAGAGAGGGAGGGGTCAGGGTTCCTCAACAGACGAAGAGGCAGAGGAGAACGATGGGGGCAGAGGTGGCAAAGAGGAAAGAAACTGGCAATCAGCACCATATCAGAAACCCTACCCCCACCCACAGTCCAAGTATCAGGAACAGCAGTTTCAACAGCAACACTATCAGGATCAAACATATACTGCTCACTCCTCGACCTGTCCCCCACCCATACAACATCAGCAGAGAGGAATCAGAAAGTAATTAATCTTTCTAATAGAAGTCTGACCCCAAGTGAACTGGAATTGCTGAATAAGGGTTTATCTTTTGCCCCGACCTGTGGAATAAATACATTTGATACATTTATTGACTTCAATAAACTTTGTCATAACTTGAGCTTGAAATCTTTCTTTGCTAAACAACAACAACAACAGCATTTTTCCAGTGGGACTGTGAATCTTGGTTCTGAAACTACGCCCATCAATAGTATGATTTATTCTGATTCTGTACCATCTTCTCAAAGATTTAAGAGGAAATCTACACTTTATCCAGCCCCTTCTGCATCTATTAATACTTTTCAGGAGTTACGTGAAGCCAAGATGGAACTTTTTCTCGACCATTTACCTGACATTTTATATAATAATCTGTCTACAGATGAAAGGATGGCTTTAAACACTTTAAAAAATGACACTAATATTGTTATCAAACCAGCAGATAAGGGGGGAGCCGTTGTCATTCACAATACTGTGGATTATATTTCTCTGATTGAAAGGCAATTGAATAATTAAGCAATAATGCCCGACAGAGTGTGTGTCATGCTGGGATAACGTCATGCCTCAGGTGGTTGGGCACGAGGCCACAGGCCGAGTGCGTCCAATAACTGAGGTGTGACGTTATCCCAAATGACACACACCCTGGAGGGAATTATTGCTCTTATACAATGGCTTGTTGTTATACAGAATAAAAAAAATCATTTTAAAGATGTTTTTGTGTGGAAAAATATTTTTGTTTTTTAAGAGAAAATGAAACAATCAAGCATATGGAGCATATGGTCATCTGCAGGTTCTCAGTGCTGAGACTAGACCCGTGATGTTGTGCTGGGATAACATCACGGGTCCAGTCCCAGACTGACCAATCAGAGTCCAGGATTTTTTCTTGCCATTGGATAATACTGATTTTTATAGCCCTTTGACAGTGGATCCCACCCTAAAATTTAAACATACAATAGATGTATATATACATAAAGAATGCATATGATAAAAAATGGATTGATTACAATGTTAACAAATTTTTGACAGTAGATTTTCCTAAGAGAGCCACGATTTACACTTTGCCTAAAGTGCATAAATCTTTTCCGGTGTCCCTTCCCCCAGGTAGACCCATAGTTAGTGGAATAGGGTCCCCTACAGGACCTCTATCACAATATATTGATTTCTATATACGACCCTTTGTGGAAACTTTGGTGTCATATATAAGAGATACAGGAGAAATACTTCATGTTTTGGATGATATTGAAGTGGGAGGTGATTCCCTATTAGTAACTTTAGACGTGGAATCTTTATATACGAACATACCGATTCAAGGGGCCCTGGAGAGCATCGGTCATTTTTTAGATAGTAGAACAGGGAGTATGGAGCCCCTACAGAATTTTTGTTAAAACTATCTGAGTTTGTCCTTATGTGTAATACTTTTACTTTCCTGGATTGTTTTTATTTACAGAAGAAAGGGACAGCTATGGGGGCAACATCTGTCCCTAGTATAGCTAATCTGTAAATGGGTATGTGGGAGAACAAATATGTTAGAGATTCTGATTTAACCCCTTTTTTCCAAAGATTGAATTATACCGCCGTTTTATTGACGATATCATTCTTATATGGAAAGGTTCTCGAGTTGAATTGGACTAATTTGTTCAATATTTACATGCATCCAACTCTAATTTACGCTTTAGTTGCAATGTAAGTGACACTGAAATTTGTTTTTTGGACCTACGAATTACTAAAGATCAAGACGGTGGAGTAGAAAAAAATATTTATAGGAAGGACTGTGAACAAAATACATTGTTGTTGTCCTCCACGACACGTCATTGAAAATATACCTAAAGTACAGTTTTTAAGGTTAAAACGCAATTGTAGTACTACTATGAAATATGAGATAGCTGCTAGGGATTTGGAAGATAGATTTAATGAGAGGGGATATAATAGGAACAAAATACATCATACCTACATTTCAGTTAGTGAGGTATCTAGAAATGATGTACTTTGGAAAGGACCTAAGAGAAAACAAGATGCAAATGTCTGCAATTTTGTTATGGATTACTCAGTGCATGCACATTCAACAGGGAAGATTGTACGAGAGTACTGGCATGTATTGGGAGGGGATAAACATCTGAAGGAAATTTTCACATGCCCTCCATGTCTATCTTATAGATGAGTTAGTACTCTTAGGGACTATTTGGCTCATAGTAAGCTGGATAAACCTAGGACACAGACATGGTTTACTCGTACATCTGTGGGTTGCTTCCCATGTAAAAGATGTATCTATTGTACAGTTATTAAGTCTGGCAAAGAATTTCGTAGTCTGAATAATGAAAAAACTTTCTTTATTCGACAGCTCATGACGTGTGATACTATGGGAGTTAATTATTTAGCTACATGTACCTGCGGTGCCTTCTACGTCGGCAAGACTGAAGGGAATTTTAAAAGCCACGTAGGAGAACACTGCAGGGCAATTAAACATGAGGATCTTATGTATGCTACAGCAGCTCATGTTATATATCAGATTGGTTGTGGTGAACATCAGTTCACTTTTCAAGCCATAGAGAAAGTTATACCAGAAAAGAGAGGAGGTGACTATAAAAATGTGATTCTATGATGGGAAGGGTTTGGGATCTATACTCTGGGGGCAAGCAAACCTCCAGGGTTAAATGGTAGAATTAGTTTAGTACCATATATTAAATATAGATAAAAAGGGATATGCAGTTTTATTTATGCCAATATATTGTAATATACAAGTACAGAGATATAGATTCTGATTCTTAAATGTAACCTTGAGACTGTTTTTATTTTAACATTAGATAGAATATTGATATGTAATTTCAGCCTTACTATGCAGGTTTCTGATTTATGATACACATTAGGTGTTTATGAATAATATTTGATTGGGGTGCATATGTGATCCCCCCCCCCACAAGTCTGCTTATCTCCCCCAGGCACGGAACTCTCTCGGGCCCATCCACTCACCTGTGCCGCTCTACCGCCCACTGTGAACCCTGTCATCTTCAAGGGCGTTCCTTTCCCCCCGAGCCCCGAGGAGCATGAAGGGCCCGAGAAGTTTGAAAGGGCAGTGGCAGGGTTCCAGTGTTGGGCATGTGGCGGCTCGGCACTGGGATGGCCGTCGCCTATCCAGGCTGGTGAGGCTTTCACGTAGTTTACGCCCCAGATGTGGGACGTGCAATGCTGTTAGCCCGCGACGTGGGTGCTCCCACTGATGTCTGGAAGACAGCCGCCCAGCACCTTCCCTGCTTGTGAGCCCCCTGTGCACCGCAGTGCCATCGGTCTTCACCGGGGGCCGCTGCTGCGCCAGGCTACCCTGATCCTCCCCAAGAGGAGAGCAGTCCTCCGGATGCTCGATCCTCTCTCTCCCTGCTGACCCCCGGTGGTCAGGGCTTGTTCCCGAACCCGGGACGCCGTCGTGGCACGAGGTGTGGTGTCCAGCGCCTCAACCCTCAGCGCCACCGGGCCAGCCATGCATATATGATGTTGATATTTAAACATGTCAAATGTGCATCTATATGTTTTTTATATTGTTACATGTATTTTTTGTATATATGGTGCCATTTTATACGAGTCATTTCATATGGTGTTTGTTTCACTTTACATTTATATGTTGTGGACACTGGTGATGTCATCTTTTTGTGCCTATTTAAGGTAGAATTTCAGTTCATTCAGCATGTCTTTTGATAAAGGACGTGAGTCCGAAACTAGTCAGGACGTGCTTTTTACTGGCACTTTAATAAATCGTTGCACCTGGAATTAGCGAGTAGCGTCTTTGTTGTGGTGGTGAGTGCTGGACTTGTGTGAAAAACATTTCGTTTGTTTGCCTGAGCACCCCTACCTGGTGCAGCGTTCTGCTGTTATGTCTTGTATCCCAAGTAAGGTTGTGGCTCTTAACCGGCAAACCTTCTCTGGGCAATTGTATTGGCCATCCACCTGACAGCAGTGTCACTGGTGTCTGCTGCCATCTGGAATTGATATCTGGCTGCTTCTAAGCCAGGTCTGGCAGTCTCAGCTAAGTCGGCTGAAAGACTGAAGGGAGCCTTATCTGCCATAGCCATGACAGATTGTCAGAGGGATTTCTGATACTGGGCTGCATAAGTCTGGAAATTACCCTGTCTTATGGCCAAAGATGATAAATAGCCCTTTTTGGTCATTCTGTCTATCTTTCTGGAATCCTTCTCTGGTGGATGGGATGCCAGAGGAACTTTTGCCTTATCACAGACTGCAGCTTATACCACCACCTGGTGGTCAGGGTGGGAGAATAAAAATTCAGCCCCTTCCCTATATAGCTTGTACTTCTTGTCCAACCTTTTATCCAAAGGAGGGACAGACCCAGGTGTCTGGAGAAGTTTTATCACATCTTTTTTAAAGAACTTATTTATGGGAAGCAGTAACTTTTTGTTGGTTGTTAACCCCATCATTTCCAGGTATTCTGCTTCCTCCTCGTCTTCTATCACCTCAGTGGTAGAGATCTCCAGAGCAACCACCATTTTGCATACAAAAGTAAAATGGGATGAATAATCCTCAGATGCCCTGGGAGGTGTACCAAACTCTTGTTCAGGAGAGACTTCAGGCTCTATAGGCTCCCCCTCATCCTCTTCTTCACAGTCCTCATAATCTTCCTTGACATCATGCAGGGGGGGATTGGGTTTATTCAGCAGGGGTCTGAACTGTTGACTGCTGTCCAGCAGGCAACATCCTCTGTAAGGCCTGCAAGACCTTGAAAGCCTGAGCAATCGCCAATGGAGAGGGCATATTTACTGCCACACCAGAAGTCTCCAGATGCTGATCAGCAGGGGGTTCTGTGTGCTTAGTCTTTTTTGAAGGAACCGGAGAGCTAGCCAGTTCAGCAGGCATTTTTGTAATGACCTTTGCACCCGTATCAGGGTAGAAGTTGTGGTTTCTGTGGTTTCACCCACAGCCACTGAGGGTGTCGGCTGGTCAGAGCCTAAGGAACTCTTTTTTTTCCAAACTTTTTTTTCCCTCCAGTCATGGTCCTGGGAGCCTCTCTCAGGTATCCAACCAGGTACTGCCCTGCCTGAGGACCACCCGACCGAACCTTCCTCTCTCCTCCGCCCTGCCTTCAGCTGGCACCCCCGGCTTGAACCCTCCAGGGTGGGGCCGCCACACCTACTTCGGGTGCACTTGCACACATAGACTCCAGCTGCGGACATGGACCTCTGATGGAGGAAGCCTAAAGGTCGGCCAGGTTGGACCCGGCTGTGGGCATGGGGGCTGGTGCTGTTGCCTACCCCCAGGACTGGGGTTTTCCATTTTCGTGGTTGCCCCCCCCAGAGCATGGGCGCCCCACACTCTTGGCACAGCAAAACCCTGCCTCGTCGGCCATGCAGTACGTGCTGTTCGGCTTGCTGCAGTGCCCCGGTCTCACCGGGGTCCCTGCCTCCAGGCCGACCCTACTCCTGTGTCCGGGGAGGACAGCACCATGTATGTGCTCGGTCCTCAACCCTTCCCCTGTCGATCCCTGGCACCCGAGTCCATTCCCGAACCCGGGACGCCGGCGTAATGCGACGTGTGGCGTCCAGCACCTCAACCCTCAGCGCCACTTCTGAGGAACTCTTAGTTGGAGAACATCTCTTTTTAAGCCTTTCCAAAAGTTTTTCAAGCATTTTTTCAGGAAAGGTCTTGCAGATTTTAGTCAGCTTTCAAATGATCATAGCCAAGGCAGGCAACACAAGAAGTGTGTTTATCTGCCTTGGCAAAAACTTCTCCACACACTGTACCGTTTTTGAAACCGGGTTCACCGGTCTTTATCTTAGGTTTTTCTGACATTCTGATCAATATTGCACAAAAAAAACGCAACCGTGATTAAATTTCAACTTTTAAAAAAAACTATCAGTTGTGGTCGGTTCAGGAACTGATTGGAACCGAGAACCGAAGGAAAAAGGAACCAGTATTAGCAGTTCAGTTACCGATATTAGCGGTTACAGAAAAATAGTTTAAATAAGACAAAATACTTTAAACTAAAGGAGTTTCAGTCAGAAAACTCCGCTAAAGGCTAAAAAATTCCCAGTTCCCTACCGGTTATCCCAAACCAGGAGAAACCAAGAAAAATAGTAATTTAACTCAAATAAAGCTAACGGTTAACTAACAAAGGATAAGGGCAGATGAAAATAAAATAATACTTATATATATTTTATCATTTTCACAGCGAGATGATGAGGAGAGGATCTCCAAGTGTCTAGTCTTGACAGGCGGAGAGAGAAATCTGAGGGTTAGAATGTAGGCAGTTGATAGGTGGCAGCATTTGAAAAAGTGGCATGAGCCAACGATTCCATCATTAGCATAACGTTCTAACTCCGGGTAGATCTGGCTTAATGGCATACTGCATAAGAGTTACGAATACTGGAGTATTCCTAGGGTGCGAACAGCCTATTCTATACATAAGAAGGAAATTTTACAACAGGGAGAAAAGGTACACCACCACTGAAAAGGAATGCCTTGCTGCAAAGTGGGCCATCGAGCCCCTTAAGTTTTACTTACTAGGAGCTGACTTTGTACTTATAACAGAGCACAATCGTCTCTTTTGGATTAACCAAATGAAGGATAAAAATTCTAGAATCATACAGTGGTAGCCTGGCACTACAGCCATTTAAATTTAATGTGATGCACAAATCTGGGAAAGAGAATGTCAATGCTAATTTTCTGTCAAGATATGGGTCAGGAACTGAGAATTCCATAGGTTGAAAAAATGTGAGTTGAAACTTCTCTGTTTGCTATGCTGCATATGAGAACTGTAAAGGTTATAAGCTAGTGTTAGAAGAGAATTTAATAGAATATTTTGGAAACCTGTTTTTGTAAAACAGGTTCCCTCTTAAAAAGGGGGGTATGTGACAGGGTTGAATAAGGCCCTGCTCCATTTGTTATGCAGAAAGAGTTTAAATGCAAGGGTCTGTTCTGTTCTCTCCTTTTCTATCTCATCTCTGTCTGGTTGCACAACCACATTTTTTGTGAGGCCTAGGAACTTATCACTCCAATGGTTTTGCAGTTCTTCGTCTCTCGCTATCTCTCTGTCTTCACTTGCTGTTCTGTCTTTTCTGCCCCACTGCATATCTGCAGTTATAAAAAAAATATATGTGAATCTTTATGTGGAAATGTCACTGATACTGGGATCCCTTTGTTTAAAACTGTATATAGTTATACTGTTAAAATGATTACAAAAAGCAATTTGGAACTCAAGGGGTTAACCTGAGATGCACTTTTTAAGCCCTTTGCAGAGTTGTCAACAAGAGGCCAGTTCTAGGACACCATGTACTGTTTTTACTGCACCTGCAGGGAACAAAACTGACAAGAACATTCTGTAAACTTACAAGAATATTCTGTGAGAAGCAGGCTCTCTTAACGAGTTCCCAGACAAAGACTTATAAAAAGAGAAGTGATTGCCAGTGACCCGGGTTCGGGAACGGACTTGGATTGCCAGGGGTCGGCAGGGGGAGAGAAGGGACTGAGCACCCAGAGGTGGCTATCCCTCTCTGGGAGGGTTCTGTGCTAGGTCCCGCTGCTATACTTCCATCTCCCAGGTAAACCCGGATTTGACAAGCAGTGGGGAGGGGCAGACGTCAGCCGAGAGCCCTGGGAGGAGCTGTGTCTCTACGCACTCCCCCAATTGGCTCTCAAGTGCCGGCGACTGTGGGGCACCAGAACACAGAAAAATGGACTCTTGTCACTCCTAGGTGATGATCCCTTTGGGAGCCGACAGCACATCCTCTGGTTGTCTTTGGGGGCAGACTCCACAGTGTGTCAGCCGCTCACATCATGGTTCAAGGAAGGTAAGGGGGGAGACCTTCTCTCGCCCTACCCAGGGTGTTATCCGGTAGTATTAAGGGTCCTTCAAGTGATTGGTAGCACTCTGGGGCAGACTCCTGGGACAATATGGGGGATGCAGCGAGGCATGAGGGATCCGACTGAGTGGAAGGGCGGAGATAAGTAAGGCAGATAAACAGAAAGATAAAAAAAAAAAAAAAAGAGAAGCAATGCTTTTGCTAGACAGACAAGGACAGTGAGGGACTGAAACTTGGAATTAAGAGAGACCCTCAGAAGAAGGAATGTAAATTACGTACCTACCGTAATTCTTGATCTTCTTGGACGAAGTCTCCACCACTCATTCACACTAGTGGGACTACGCCAGAGGTGCCAGGACTGAACAGGTGCCAAAAATCTTCAGAAGGGCCGGCGCCAGGGTAGGACCACCTTTATATGGCACCGCGAGACTGGCCCGTGCCATATAGGCTATCTCGGTGTTGACCCTCCAACTGCCTCAGTACCTTTTCCATCGAGGAGGTGCAGCATAAACTAACCTAGTAAAACTAACCTATGTCACACATAAGATAGACCGTATGACCTGTGTAAGAAGGGTCAATACAACAGTGTTTTCACAGTCCAGTCAACGAGGGAGTGAAGACCAAAAACAAGACAAGTGAGCTCGGGGGATGGTGGGTGGGCATGTGAATGAGTGGTGGAGACTTCATCCAAGAAGATCAAGAATTACGGTAGGTACGTAATTTATATCTTCCTGGACATAAAGTCTCCACCACTCATTCACACTAGTGGGAGAGCACCAAGCCAAAATAATACCCCCAAGAAGGGCAGCAGGAGAGAAAGGAGCTCACTCAGGACATAAGTCAGTTAAGGATTGTCTTGCCAAATGACGGATGCTGTCTGGCATGGACATCCAAGGCATAGTGCTTCACAAAGGTGTGCACAGAGCTCCAAGTAGCTGCATTGCAGATGTCTGCAATGGGCATGTTCCGTATTTCTGCCAGAGATGCCACGACTGCTCTGGTAGAGTGGGCGTACACCCTGCCTTCTAGCTTGACCTGCGCCATCGAATAGCAATGGCAGAGACATGCTACCAGCCATGCTGAAATACACCTGATGCCAACAGGCTGACCCAGCCAAGCCAGGCTGAATGAGACAGAGAGTTGCTTGGGATTTGCGGATCTCTTTCGGTCTGTCAACATGGAACCGCAAAACTCTTTTTACATCCAAAGAATGTATGGTATATTCCCCTTCATTCTGAAAGTTTTCAAAGTATGTCAGAAGGACCAGGGGCTGTTTCAGGTGGAATTCCGAGACTTGTAGAAGAAATTTAGGGTGAGTTCTGAGCACCGTCTTGTCCTTGCGAAATACTGTATACGGAGGGTCTGTGACCAGGGCATGTATTTCAGACACTCTGCGAATGAAGTAATGGCTGCAAGGAAGGCAGCCTTCCAGATCAGGAACTTCAACTCACAGGTTGCTAGAGGCTCAAAAGGTTTATGACTGAGCATGTCTAGCACAAGGTTGATATCCCAAGTGGCTACCGGTCTCCTGACTGGTGGCCTAGTGTGGAGGATACCCTTAAGGAACCTCTTAACCAAGGGCAGCTGAGCCACTGATATACCGTGGATAGGCTAGTGGTAAGCCGAAATCGCACAGAGGTGTACCTTCACCATTGAGTATTGTAGCCCTGCATTTGACAGGTTTAGCAGGTACTCTAATATTTTGTTTGGTGAGCAAGAAAAGGGGTCCAGGGAGGACTTTGCACACCAGCAGGAGAATAGTTTCCACTTTGCCGTGTAAGTTTTCCTAGTGGCTGGTTTGCCTGCTGCTAGGAGAATGTCTAAGACTTTATAGGAGATGTTAAATCTACCTACTTCTATCTCCTCAGGCACCAGGCATGGAGCCGAAGGGACCTCAGATTGGGATGGACCACTGGGCCCTGGATCAGAAGGTCCATTTGAAGTGGTAGTTGTCTTGGTGGAATTTCCTCTAATCTGTTGATTAATGGAAACCAAATCTGATGAGGCCAGTATGGGGCGATGAGAATCATTCTCCCCCCCATGCCTCCAGCTTGCGCAGCACCTTCTGAATTAAAGGAAGAGGAGGAAATGCGTACAGAAAGCATCTTGTCCACCGCAGTCCGAATGCATCCTGACAGAAAATGCCAGGTTCTGGATTTTTAGAGCAGAACAGAGGCAGTTTTGCTTTGAGTGGGGACGCAAAAAGGTCCAAGTCTGGGCTGCCCCACTCTCCGAAGAGCAATTGCACGATGTTTGAGTCGAGAGACCACTCGTGTGGATCCACCTCCGTTCTGCTGAGGCGATCTGCCACATCGTTCTGAATTCCTGGCAGGCAGACTGCCTGGATCAGGGCTTTGTACTCAAGGCACCATTCCCACACTCTCATGGCTTCTCTGCACAGAGGGTAAGAGTGTGCTTCACCCTGTTTGTTGATATAATACATCACTGCCTTGTAGTCTGTCTGAAGGAGAATTGCTTTGTGACAGAGGATATCCTTCAGGGCTTGGACAGCGTACAGGACAGCTCTCATTTACAGGACATTTATGTGTAGTTGAGACTTGTCCGGAGTCCACAGACTCTGGGTGTGAAGATCCTGACAGTGAGCTCCCCAATCGATCAAAGATGCATCTGTGGTGATGGTGATCTGTGTCTCCAGTGGGGCAAAGGGAAAACCTTGGGGAAAGCTGTCCTCCTGAGTCCACCAGGTGAGTGACCTCAGCAGAGGTTCTGTAACCTTAATGTGAAAGGGCTGCGGATGTGTGGTCGGGGACCACTGAACACTGAGCATCCATTGTGTGGTTCTCATGTGCAGACGAGCCACAGGCACCATGAACACCAAAGACGCCATGAGACCCAGTATCCGCTGCATCGAGAGCTCTCGAACTGAGTTGTTCTCCTTGATGAAGTGAGCCATCTGGAGAATATCATTTTTCCTGTCCTCTGGAAGGAAGGCTCTTGCCCTGGAGAGCCCCTATGAAGAGGAGTTGTTGAGAGGGCTGAAGCTGCGACTTTTCCAGATTCAGCAGAACTCCCACGGATGTGAGGAACTTGGAAGCCATGGCCACTGGTTCCTGTGTCACTTGTCTGGATGAACGCGCTAGGAGACAATTGTCCAGGTACAGGAACATTTGAACTCCGAGTTTCCTGAGATGCGCTACGAGTACTGCAAAGCACTTTGTAAAGACTTGAGCCACTGAGGACAGCCCAAAGGGCAGGACTCTAAATTGGTAGTGCTGGCCCAAAGCCACAAAGCGTAGGTACTTGTGGTGGCTTGGGTGTGCTGGGACATGTTGGTAGGCTTCCTGCATGTCCAGGGAAGCCAGCAAATCATTTTGATGAATCAGAGGTAGGAGCGTACCTAGTAAGATCATCTTGAATTTCTGCTTGAAGAGGTATTTGTTTAACTTCCCTAGGTGTAGAACAGGGCGCATGCCACCTGTTTTCTTTGGAACTAGAAAGTAGTGGGAGTAGAAACCTGTGTCCCATTCTGCTTGTGGAACCACTTCTACTGCCTTGTTGTTCAGAAGGCCGTGTATCTCGGAGGCAAGGGGCTCTAACTGAGCGATAGACAGTTTGGGCTGTTGTTTGGATGGATGATCCGGAGGGGTCTCCGAAAAATTTAGAGAGTAACCCTCGCAAATTATCCTGAGCACCCATTTGTCCATTTTGACTGACTTCCACTGGTTGTAAAACTGAGTCAGACACCCCCCCCCCCACTGCTGGAGAAGCCCTTCGGGCAGTTGAGGTGGGACATAGGCCAGGTCTTCAGAGGGTGGCACTAGGCGTCTTTGGGCCCTGTGCCTTCTGCTGTGATTTCTTTTGTGGCTGATGGACTTGGTTCTTGTTAAAGGCCCCTCGGCCTCTACCATGAAAGGATTGACAGTTACGGAACTGACAGCGGTTTCCGCCCCGCTGAGGGGCAGCATGGGTCAGTCTGGCCGTCTTAATAGCAGTCCTAGTTTTTTGAGTGGCGTTCAGTGCCTGCTCCACCTGTGGGACAAACAGACAGACTCCATCAAATGGAAAGTTCATGACTCTCTGTTGAGCATCATTTGTGATCCCTGAAGTCCTTAACCATGAGTGACACCAGGTGCATATCCCGGCCACTGCTCCTCTAGAAGCAGTGTCAAATGCATCCATAGCAGCCTTAAGTTGATCACTGTTGGACTCGATGCTTCTAGTAATGGTTTGGAGAAGCTCTGCCCTAACGTCCGACTCCAGAAGAGCTTCCACAGTGGCTTTGAGCGAATGCCAGAGGGTATATTCATACTGAGAAAAATAGCCCTGGTAGCTAGCAATGTGCATTCCTAGGGTAGCAGCAGAAAACACTGGCTTTGTCATTCTCTGCCAAGACCACTATGGTGTCTGCAAAGGCTTGAGAGGCAAGGATTGGCCTATCCTTAGGGGGGAGCATATTTCCTGTAAATGGACTTAGCCACAGAAGAAATGAGCGCCCACACCATCTGTGAAAGTGTCTCGAAAGAGGGCTATACTGGAGGTGTCAATTCCACAGGGATTTCAGGAACATGCAGATACTGAAGGTGCAACAGCTTCCCAGGATCCACCTCGGAAGTCTGGAGAGAAAAGGTTGAATTCATATTCTTCAGAAGAGACTTAAAAGAAAGGTTCTTGACCAAGGACTCTGCTGAAGTAGAAGGCTTACTTTCCACTCCAAAGGATGAATCCTCATCCAAATCATCCCCTAATCGTAGATCAGGATCCGACTCAATATTATCTCCTACTAGTCCAGAAGGGCTAGTATAGAAAGGAAAGAGAGGAAAAAGAGCAGGGGGAGGTACTCCTTGAATCGGAGTCAAAAACTCCATCACCCGAGGGGTACTGACACCGAAAATGCCACTGGAGTGGTGCTGCCACAGCCGGAGCCAAGGGTGGCACCGCAACTGGATGAGCACCTGGAGACCCCAACCCCAACAATGGGGCACCCAAGGCTGGAGACCTGAAAATACGAGAAGGAGCAGGAGAAAGAAGTACCTGTGCTGGCCTCTGTGCCACAGCCGTGTGAGGGGAAAAAGCAAGAGGGTGCGGTGTCAACAGCACCAAAGAAAGTGTCACATGACTAGGTTGACCCAGCCACCCCACTCATGGGTCCATGGCCCCCAGGTCCAGCTCCGCAGGCACGGGAAGTCAGGACAACCGCCGGACCCATTGCTCCATAAGAGTGGCCCAATGATGTAACTGCTCACCGGAGGACCCCCCAGAGAGTGGGGAAGGACTCTGGAGTCGAGGACCGAGGCCACAGGTGACCCCAACGGAGTCGGAGTCAGCCTCCTGTCCCCCGCTACTGACGATCTCCATGCAGACGTACCAGAGGGTGACCTCGAGTAGTACCGCTTCTTCTTCAACCAGTGAGACGAGGAAGGGCTCGAGGCCAAGTGGTGCGTGGTCCTCGACCTCGATCGGGAATGGTCCCACTTCTTTTTGTGCTTTTGGGAGGACTGCCCTTCCTCCCGAGCACCAGACTGCCTGTGGTCAGACCCCCCTCC
Organism: Neoceratodus forsteri; assembly: GCA_016271365.2. Taxonomy (NCBI): domain Eukaryota; kingdom Metazoa; phylum Chordata; order Ceratodontiformes; family Ceratodontidae; genus Neoceratodus; species Neoceratodus forsteri. Next base: position 1,295,230,513 of record CM028129.1, read on the forward strand.
CCCCCCAAAAAAAGGGCGGCGGACCGGACCTAGCCCTGCTGCTAAAACAGCTTTCAAGCAAAGTCTCCCTACTGTCACCAGACCTGTTCATGGTCGACTCCTCTGAGGGCGAGCTGAAGAAGACTTCTTCTGTTGTTCGATGAAAGAGAATAAACTTTTTTTTTAACTAAATATACTAAAACTAATCAAATACTGAACAACTATGCTGCTGTTGTATAGATGCAAAGATTTGACTCCCGGCGGGCAAGCGACGTTGTCACTGAAGCGCACTCAACGCCAGGAAAAAAGTAACTGAGGCGGCTGGACAGTCAACGCCATAGTAGCCTATACGGCACGAGTCAGTCTCGCAGTGTCGCGCATGCGTGGTCCTACCTCGGTGCTGGCCCTCCTGAAGATTTTTGGCTCCCGTTTGGTACTAGCATGTAGTTCCCACTAGTGTGAATGAGTGGTGGAGACTTTATGTCCAAGAAGACAGAACAAACTCTGGTTAGAGCCAATACGGCTGTAAAATGGTATTGATGATACAAATTATTATTATGGAAATAGTTACATTTACAGTATCACTGCAGTCTTTGAAGAGTGATAACCAAAGAAGGGGATTGTTTTAAAGATACCGTACACCTCAAAGTAAAGAAGTACTGCCTGTCGGTTTCCAAGATCCCACAGAATGGCAAGCTGACAGGCACCGCAGAAAGGGTGGAAGCAGAACTGAAGCAACATGCGACAGAATGCCAAACTGATAGGCACTGGAGAAATGTTGGATTTCCAGGAAATACATTTTTCTGTATGATACATCAAGCTCTGCAGATAGATCTGACAACGTGAGATGCCATTTCTCTAGTGCTTATCAGTTTGGCATTCTGTGAGATGTTGCTTCGATTTGGCTTCCCCCTTTCTGCGGTGCCTATCAGTTCACCAGTCACCATTCTGTGGGATCAAAGAGAAAGAGTCAAAGTGACGTGAAAACATTTGGCGTCTTGTGAGGTGTGCTGCTGCTGCTGTTTTTAAAGGATTAATTAGACTTCCTTTTTTAACTTTGACCAAGCTTTGTGGTCTTTTTCACCATTTACTGTAGTAGTCCCGCTCTCCTGGCATGTACAATATATTTGATATTGTTGGCGCTATTTAACAGACTTCAGCAAAATAACGCATTGTATACAGAACTATACAATTTTCTCAGCTTATTTTGCAAGCCATGTATTACACCTTGGTAAAACAAATGCGCGAGTCAGATACCTTAGCGAAGATGTGGAAACTTGGGAATTACTTTTACCAAGACCTTAGTGAAGATATAGAAACTTGGGAATTATTTTTACCAATGAATTAGACCATTTATTGAAAAAACATGAAATGCATGTGCCTTTGTTACTTTATCACTATCCATTCAAATTTTGAAATTAGTATTATGTTTAACTGAAACAATAAATAAAACACATCAGGAACATTTCTACAAAGATCACACATATTTCTAATGTATTGTGGTTGAGGGAAAAAAAGCCATTTTCACTGTGTGTTTACAATTTGTTCTTGGGACCTGTATCTAATTATGAAGTAAACAAACCAGTGCATAATTTCCCTCTTACATACGTGGAATCTATATATGAACAATTCTTGCTAGAAAATGGGGCCTTGCTCATTAGTCAGCTCTGTTTCTTTTGTATTTATTAATCTCATTCAGATCTCTTATAGGAATGACAGACGCTTCAAAACCAATGGAAACAAAAAGAGGTTGCCAGGGAGCCCATTCTCTGTCACGTTATCAATGATGTGTTCATATTTTGCACTGAAAAACTGAACATAAATTACTGCTTTTAAATTGTGAAAGCACTTCAAACATTTTAAAGTAATGTACATTCTGCATTTAGGTTTGCATTGTCCATCACACAACAAAATCCACGATATTCTGCTCTGCATCCCTCAGTGTTCATGTTTGTAGTTACCACCATCAGTAGCTGCTTATCTCATCAGAAAACAAACTGCTGAACTAGTAGAACAACTTGCCAAATCAAATGATGTGCTGTGAACCCAGAGTGACATCAATTACATATACCACAATCATGTAAAAAGGACGCCCTATATCCCCCATATTTGAAACATTTTTTATTATGCTGTTACTAATAAGTGAATAATAATGTCACCTGTAAGTTAGCTCTCCCCCTTGACAATGCGCAGGAAGATGCTCAACATCATGGAGTCTAGCTTTGCCTCATAAGTGTTTTTTTTGTTTTTGATCAATTAAATTTCTACTTGACAATCCTGACATTTCTTTGCATTTACTGTAAAGATGAGTACACTACTTTTTGCTGACTTGCGCACGGCATTAACGACGGCACTGTGCAGAAAGCAGTAGATTCTTTCAAGTTAGTCTGGGCTGATGAGGTGATCAGAGTGATTTTGGGGCTGTGCCCTATCTACTCAACCAAAGTTGGGCCCCCTGGATAACTTCCCCTTCTACCCAGTGATTAATCCGTTCGTTTACTCCTCAGGATTTATCTTAGGAGAATCAGAGACGGAACACCTGTCCTCCTCCATGACCGGGCCGCCTTCTCGTGAACTACAGGTTTTCTTGCTAGTTGATCTGACTGTAATAGTAAAACCTTTTACTATCACAGTCAGATCAAGCAAGCATGAGAGTGCTTTCATCCAGGAGCAGGCAGATGGCTGTGGAGGGGGTTGGGTTGTGCCAGTCGCCTTCATTCTCCTAAAGATAGGAGCTGGGGTTGGGGGTGGGAGAAGGGTCCTAAGTGGGATTATATTGTATTTTAAGCACAAACGAGCACTGAAAGATAGTGGCCAGCCATGGAGGACAGCCGGTTGTGCCAGTTGGGGCTATTTATTTTTCTTTCTTTTCAATCACCAGCCCATTCAGTAAAAGATTAGCAGCTTGTTATAAAAAAACAGACAGGTCTTCCTGCTACTATACTTGAGATGCCTTCATTTTACATACGTTGCAGACAAAAAAAAGTGTGCACTTCCTAGATTAGAAGATACATAAAGGAGAGGAGGATCAGTATCAATGAATATGTTTCTCACAGATACTGACTGGAACACATTGCTAATGTCATCCTGCTGTCACCACAGCATGCTGTAGCAAATATCCCTAAGTGACAGTGCCTCAGACTTAGGAGGAACTGCAGCTCAGAAGTAGATTTTGTAAGGAGAGCCAAGGATCTCGAAGAGAGATTTTAGAAAGTGGGTATGTCCACAATACTAACGTGCAAGCCCATGAATTTGCAGGCTTCAGAAATAGACAGTCTGATTTTTAATAATCCGACAAAGAGAAGGGAGGAGACTGGGACAAGGCACATTAATTTTTTCACAACATAATCCACACATGCCAAATATGTGGAAAACATTATCAGGTCCCACTGGCATGTACTGCAGGGGGATACAGCTCTGCAAGACTCTGCCAAGGAATCTCCAAGAATAACTTACCTACTCATCTGAAAGATTTGTCAGTCCTTAGAAGATAAACATACTCTAAACCAAACACATGGTTAGATAACAGAAAAAGTTGCTACCCATGTGAAAAGTACTCCATCTGCAAGGCAGTGTCACTGGATAAATATTTTAGCAACCTACACACAGGTAGGGAGTTTGACATCAGACAGCTCACTACTTGTGACAAAAACAGTGTTTTATACATTGCCACGTACTCCTGTCTGGGCTCCTGAAGAGCTTTCTATGTAGGAGAGACAATTAGACAGTTCAAAGTAAGGGTAAGTGAGCACTGTCATGCCATAGCTAATTGAGACTGCACTTATGCTACAACCCTACATGTAGTGGAATCCCGTAATCCAGAGGAGCACAAATTTCACTTTAGGTCCATCGATAAAGTCAGCCCAAACCCCAGGGGAGGGGACTCTGACAATTTCATCTTGTGACGAGAAGCCTTTTGGTCTGGGAGCTAGAACCTTCAAGGGACTCAACAGATACCTTGAATTGGCACCATTTGTAAAAGAGAAAATGAGGCCACTCTGAACTAAACAAGTCTCTCCGGTGTTTGCATAAATTTTTCAAGTCTGGCCTCTGAATTCTGATCCAAATTCACCATCCCCCTCCCCCAAAGCCCCCTCTTCGCTTGAGCCCTGCTCAGCGGATTTCATAAACATTTGTCATAGAACCGTAACATCTTCAGTTGTTAATTCTAACATACCTGTCGCTTTGTTTACTCACAGATTGGTTACACACCAGGCTAAGGATTTAACACTGACAGTGGCAGCCAGTTTATCAGTTCACCTCCTGTCTTTGTGCCATCAGAAGAACTGCACTACTGAAGGAGAGATTGGTGGAACATCTGGTTGTCAATGGACTACAGGACCCAAGGCAGCATGGTTTCACCAGGAGGAGGTCATGTCAGACCAACCTTGTTTAATTTTTTGACTGGGTGACTAGGGAGGTGGATCAGGGGAGGGTAGTGGACATGGCCTACTGGACTTCAGCAAGGCCTTTGACACTGTGCCACATAGAAGATTACTACACAAACTGGGGAATATGGGTGTGGGCAGGACAGTAGTGTGGTGGGTAGGTAACTGGCTGGGTGGCAGGACACAGAGGGTGGTGGTAAATGGCTGTCACTCCACAGAGGGAAAGTGACCAGTGGGGTACCACAGGGATCAGTGCTGGGACCGGTCCTATTCAACATCTTCATCAGTGACATTGCGCAGGACCTAGAAGGCAGAATTTCACTGTTCGCTGATGACACAAAGCTCTGTAACAGAGTAGACACACCAGGGGGTGTAGACAGAATGAGAAGGGACCTGCAGAAACTTGAAGAATGGTCAGGGTTTGCAGTTGAAATTCAATGCAAAGAAGTGCAAGATAATGCATATGGGGCACAAAACCCTGGCACAATATATCAGTTGGGGTGAGATATAGCATGCACCAAACAGGAAAGGGATCTTGGGGTTATCATCTCTGATGACTTCAAGTTAGGGAAACAGTGTGACAAGGCAGCAGGTAAGCAAATAGGATGCTGGGATGTATAGGCAGGGGCATCACCAGCAGGAAAAGGGAGGTCATGATTCCGCTATACAAGACACTAGTGAGGCCCCACCTGGAGTACAGTGTACAGTTCTGGAGACCATACCTACGTAAGGACATAGACAGGGTAGAGAAGGTTCAGAGGAGGGCAACAAAGATGGTGCATGGATTGCATCACAAGTCCTATGAAGACTGGTTGAAGGAACTGAACATGTACTCCCTGGAGGAGAGGAGGGAGAGAGGGGATATGATAGAGACATACAAGTATCTCACAGGAGGAACAGGGTGCAGGAATACACTATTTTTAAGCGAAAAGATGTACCAGGACTAGAGGGCATGGGATGAAATTGAGGGAGGACTTCAGAGGAAACATGAGGAAGAATTTCTTCACAGAATGGTGGTGGACAAGGGAACACCCTGCCAGAGGAAGAGGTGGGGGCTGAAACAATCATGGGATTTAAGAATGCATGGGATAGACATAAAGGAATTCTGGAGGTCAGGGGTAAGGGGCAACAGACTTCTAGGAAAACATAAACTGAACTTACAAGCTCAAATGGGCAGACTGGGTGGGCCATAGGCCCTTATCTGCCGACACTGTCTATGTATCTATGCACACCATGGACTTTGGGAAATGCAAGAAAGACAGATCACAGTATAAGTGACCTTTTATTTCTATAATGAATGTAAATCTTATATGGTTCCATAACAGAATTTACAAGATTTCAAATATTAAGCTCTGTATAGAGACAAATATGTGATATTAAACAGTCCTTTATAAATGTAATCTGTTCTTGTACATGTGTAACTATTAACTGTTTCTTAACGTTGCACTATTGGGCACATTGTAAGCACTTTAAATGTTTTTATCTTGAGTCATGGCAGTACGTCATTCTCTAATAATATCACAAGAGAGGGACTATTTAAGGGAGCAAGTAGTTACAAGTGCTTTTGAGAAAGGATTACACTAAAATCGAAACTCATCAGGTGTTTAAACTGCAAGCTTTGTACCCTCTAAGGTACCTGCAATAAATTCTCCAACTGTTGCTTCACTAATAATAAAAACAATAAGGGAGATGCAGAGGCCCAGGGCATGTACTTTTTAGGAAGTTATATTGTTTTAACATACTATCTCTACAAAAATGATAAACATACGAAAGCTCAGGCAGAAAAAGGCCCATAGGTCTATCAAGTTTGCTCGAGTGTGCAGCTCTCAGTTTACTGCTCCTGCAGATGCCCCCCCATTCCCTTTCCATCACCCCTCCCCGTCTATCCCCTCTTTGTCCTTATCTGTACTTACCTCCCTCCCTTAACTCTATCCCATCCCCTTTTAAAACTGCCCACTGTCTTCAATGCAATCAACTCCTCCAGCAGTGCATTCCACCCAGCCACCATTCTGTCTGCAAAGTAATGTCTCATCTCCCTCCTGAATCTACCCCCTTCCAACTTCAAACTGTGCAAACTTGTGACTCTTCATCCCTTTTAGCGGAACAATCCTCCAGCTTCAACCCAGTTTATGCCTTTAAGTATTTAAAGGTCTCTATCATGTGCCCCCTCTCCCTTCTGTCTTCCAGGGAATACATGTCGAGCTCCCTCAATCATTCTTCATAGGGTTTATCCCCCATAGACCTAGAATCATCTTTGTCACCCTACACTGCACCCCCTCCAGTAGTCTTACGTCCTTTTTAGGTAAGGGCACCAGTATTGCACACAGTACTCCTAAGTGCGGCCTCACCAGTGATCTGTACAAAGGCAGGATAACCTGTTCTCTTCTTGAGGTGATACCCCTGGAAATGCACCCCAGCATCCGATCTGCCCCTGCTGATGCCCTCTGGCACTGTGCTGATACCCTTATGTCCCCTGTGACTAGCACCCCTAGGTCCTTCTCTTCCTCCAAAACTGATACCTGCACTCTCCCCAGCCAACAGTCAGTCCTGGGGTTTCTGGCATCAAGGTGCATGACCTTGTGCTTCTTAGTGTTAAATCCCAACTGCCACACATCTGACCAGTGTTCGAGTTTTGTTAAATCCTCCCTGAGTTCCTGCCTCCCTTCCTCATTGTCCACTGTAGCATGTATCTTTGTGTCATCGTCGAACAGGCTGATCTTATTCTTGATCCCTTCTGCAATGTTCCCAATAAAGATGTTGAATAGAACGGGGCCTAGCATCGACCCCTGTGGTACCCCACTAGTCACAGGTCTTGGCTTGGAGATCTCCGCCCCTTTACAGCTAGCCTCTGCTGTCTATTCTGCAGCCAGCTCCTAACCCACCCCACGTTTCTCCCCTGCCCACAGGTTCCTCAGCTTGTCAAACAACCTTCCGTGTGGCACCGAGGCGAAGGCCTTGCTGAAGTCCAGATACAGGACATCCACGGCATGGCACCTGTCAACCGACCTTCTGACCCAATCAAAGAAGTAAATTAGGCTAGTCTGACATGCTCTTCCCCTGACAAACTTGTGTTGTTTTTCATCCTGGAGTCCATTACTATCTGGGAAGATTATCAACCTCTCCTTTAGAATGGTCTCCATTAGATGCCCCATGATGGAAGTCAAGCTTACTGGTCTATAATTGCCGGGTTCGTACCTGGGACCACTCTTGTGGAGGGGTACCATGTCAGCCATCCTCCAGTCCCTGGGCATGCTCCCTGTCTCCAAAGAGGTGTTAAACAGGACTGCCAGTGGCCCTACCAACACCTCTTTCAATTCCTTCAGGAGTCTTGGCTATACTTCATCAGGTCCCGGTGCCTTGTCCACCCGCAAGGCTTTAAGGCCTGTTAGAACCCTATACTCCTGGATGACCCCATCCACTACCTCTCCCCCCCCCACCAGTCCCTCCTCTCCCGTGTGGTATTGGCCCATCTTTTCTTTAGTGAACACCAAGCAGAAGTGCTTATTGAGTGCCTCCACCTGGTCTTCCCTTTTTCTACCAACCCCCTTGATTCTGGACAATCTCGTCCTTACAGCTTCTCTTCTCTCATATGTACTTGAAGAAATCCTTTTCCCCCTCTCTGATCCCCTGAGCCAATCTCAGCGTCCTTGCTGCTTTAGCTGCCCTGACTGCTCTACTCGCTTCCCCACATTTTTTCAAGTACTCCTCCTTGTCCTCCCCTTGCCCAGATTTCTTGCTCTTATTGAAGGCCACTCTCTTTTCCGTCACTTTTCCTGCCACTTCCCTGCTGAGCCAGCTAGGTTTTTTAGACCTGGACTGCTTACTCTGTGTCTTGGCACATGTGTTCATGGCCTCTGTCAGATCCCTCTTTATGATGGACCATTTCCATTCAGCATCCATCCCTGGGCAAATTCCAGCAAGATGCTTCCCTAGAATTTGTTTTTCCAACTGTTTAACCAGGTGAGACATACTAAGCTGAAAGCTTGTTTACAGGTGCAACCTGGGACCACAGGGAAGTTAAGTGACTTGCTCAGGGTCACAAAGTTTGCAAATGGGGGCTGTGGGATTCAAACACAGGTCTCCAGATTTGTAGCTCAGAGCCTTAAACCACTGCGCTATACTGCCTCCGAATGCTGCCCATTCTGGCAAAATCTGCCTTCCTGAAATCTACCATACTAGTCCTGGTCCTGGCTGTCTCCCAACCCATGTGGTGGAAGAACCACACTGTGCCAGTGATCATTTCCCGCTAGAGGGTCCTGTACGACTACATCCTGGACTTGGTCCCCATTTGCTAACACAATATTCAATATGTTACTCTCCCTGGTGGGTTCTGTCACCCCCTGCACTAGGTAGCTATCTTGGATAGCCTCCAGCAGTACCTGTTCCCTGGAGCTTGTAGTAGTCATGGTTTGCCAGTAAATCCCAGGTGCAGTAGACTGAAGTTGCCCACTATGACTGTACTCCCCCTCTGCCACTGACCTTCCTGATTTGCACTCTCAACACGCTGTCATTTTCTTCGTTCTGTGAGGGTGGCCTGTACACCACCCTCATCCTAACCTTCCTACCCTTGGAGTTCTGGAGCTGTACCCATGGGGCTTCTGGCTTTCCCTCTTCCCTGGTACATAGTATCCCATCCCTCACATAAATAACTACCCCCTCCCTGTCCCTGTGGTACACCATGTATCCAGGTATCAAAAGATCCCAGTCATGGCATTGGGTGGCTCAGGTTTCTGTGATGGCTGCAATATCTACCTCCCCTTCTGCCATCATAGCCTGGAATTCTGCTACCTTGTTTGCCAAGCTCCTTGCATTCAAGGATACTACTTTCTAACAAGTCCCCTGCCCATCCTCTCCCCATCCCTCACCCTTGCTTCCACTCCTTGACGGAATCACATCCCTCCCTCCCCTCCTTCTGCCTGTCTCAGTGGGAGCCTTGTCTCCCCTTGATTGGTGACTTCACTTTGCAGTCTCCTCTGCCCCCCTCAGTTTAAAGTTATTTTAGTTGTAATGTAATCCTCCAGCCTCTGTTTCAAAGTCCTCATACCCTCCTTGCTCAGGTGCAGCCTATCTGGTGCGTAGAGTTCCTTCTTATCACACATTCCTCCCAACGCTGCTACTACCCTGTACCCCATGTTTTCACACCACCAGCCCCAGACAACTGTTAAAGTCCTCTATGCTCTGCTTCCTAGTAGAGCTTGCCCTAGGTACTGGGAGTACCTCAGGGAATGTCACTGATTTACCTACCTGGGTGCAGATTCTTCCAACCTCCTTGAACCTCTCTTGTACTTCCTCCACCCTACTTCCGTCCAGGTCATTTGTACCAAGCTGCACCATGATATGAGGTTTATCCCCCCCTTCTCCAGACGCTTCTGAATGTACTGACCCATTCTCCCCACAGTCATACCTGGCATATACTCCACCCAGGCACGACTTTTCCTCACTCCCTTGCTCCCCACCTCACCCCTTTCAGAACTGAATCCCCCAGTATGAATACCCTTTCCCCCAATGCCTGCCCTACCCTCATGTTTTGCCCTACCTCAGGCCCCATTACTAGAGTGTCCCCTCCCACATTCCCCTGCCTCCTCATCTCCGTTTCTCCCAGACTGTACCTCCACCTCTGCTCTTTCCCCTCCAACCCCTCTATGTTTCCTTCCCAGCCCATTCCCTTCCTCGTCACTGAATTTACCCTTCCTCTGTGCCCCTTTCTTAAGTTTGTCCCCATCCCCCCCACTGCCCCGTTTTCCCCTCTGCTCCTTCTAGCTAGTGGTGCCTTGACAATCCCCCCCTGCTTCACTGCCTCCTCCAATTTCTCTCCTACTGTCCTTCACCCTCCCTTGTTCACTGTCCTCTCTGCCCCTCCCCTTCACTTGTTCTATGCTGCCACCCCATCCTCCTGCTCCCCCTCACTAGCCAGCACTGAGAACCTATTCGTAGTCTCCATCCCCCTGCCCGAGCCCTCCCGTTACCCCACCCTGTCTCTGCCTTCCCTGCTCCTGTCCTTTATCCCTCCTCCCTCTTCCCCCATTCCATACCACCTGCCAATTTCACATCCCAGTGCACCCTGGTCTTTGAGGAGTTGATGCTCCTGGCCCCAGTGTTTGCCCTCCCCATTTCGCCCTGTGCCTGCCCAGTGAACCCTGTTGAAGAGCCCTCTTTGTCTCCTTAGCCCCCCCATCACCCACCTCAGTCATTTCTGCTTCCTCTCCCCAGCTCCCACTGCAGCCTTCCTATTTCCTGCCTAAGTTGGCTGATCTGCCTACACACTGGACATCCTCCTTCCCTCCACAAGGTCCATAGGAAAAATGGCTGCTACACACCCATTGCAGCTCACTAACCTCCCAGTCTCCCCTAAACTGTCACTCCAGTCATCTCGACCCCTCCACACACACACACACCCATGGCATCTGCCTGCCCCTGTTCTCTGGTTTCCACATCCTCAGTGTACCCCCTATCTGCTTCTGCCATTTTTTTTTGTTTGTTTTTTATTCCCAAAGTTTCTTCTTAGTTCCCCTGCCCAGCGTGGCCTGTGGTCCTCCCTGCAGATGCCATCTAGTCAGACGCCACACTCCTGCTTTGTGGCACTCACGCTTTGGGGATCGCTTGGCACCTTGGGAATTACATTCTGACTGCAGCCTTCTGAAGTCATGTGACCCCCCCGCTGCCCTTGCAGGCCCTCCTTCACTCGTCTCCTCCCTCCACCCCGTCCCCAACAATCCCCAGCAGTACTGTACTTTTGTATAGAAAATATTTATGTTTTTGGTGCTGCCACATAGTTTTCCCCCTCCAAGTAACAAAAAAATCACTTCCCTTGCTCCAAGTTGCATTCCTCCCTGCATCCACTCCCATCTGGCGAGGGACTACTAAGACGGCGATGATTAGCCAATGACTGCAGCCTCTATACTGGCTGTTGCACTCACATGACCTCCCGCTTCCCATCTACTCCCTCCGCCTCATCCTCAACAATCCCCAGCAGATTTTGTATTTTAAACATTTATAATGTTTCTGGTGCTGCCACACAGTTTTCCCCCCTCCAAGTAACAAAATAACACTTCCCTTGCTCCGAGCTGCATTCTTCCTGGTGTCCGTTCCCATCTGGTGAGGGACTACTAAGATGGCAATGATTATCCACTGACTGCAGCTTCTCTACTGGCTGTTGCAGTCACGTGATGCCACATTTCCCTTGTAGGCCCTCTCTCAGCCTCCCTTTCTCGTCTCCCCCTCAACCCTGTTCCCAACAATCCCCAGCAGTACTGTACTTTTGTATTAAAGCATGTATAATGTTTCTGGTGCTGCCACACAGTTTTCCCCTTCCAAGTAACAAAAAAACACTTCCCTTGCTCCGAGCTGCATCCCTCCTGGTGTCTGTTCCCGTCTGGCGAGGGACTACTAAGATGGCGACGATTATCCACTGACTGCAGCTTCTCTATTGGCTGTTGCAGTCACATGATGCTGCGCTTCCCTTGCAGGCCCTCTCTCAGCCTCCCTCGCTCGTTTCCTCCCTCCACCCCGTCCCCAACAATCCCCAGCAGTACTGTACTTTTGTATTTAAAACATTTATAACATTTCTGGTGCTGCCACAGTTTTCTCCCTCTAAGTAACAAAAAAACACTTCCCGTGCTCCGAGCTGCATCCCCACGGCGTCCACTCCCATCTGCAAACACATATACAGTATGTTATATGTTAATTGTCCCACAGTTGGAAGGCAGAGCTCTTCGCCACCACTACTTAATGTTAGCATTTTGTATCATAGCTTAGTAGTGACCGGTACCATACCTCGAGCTGGGGATGCCAAAATCAGAAAGCTATAGCAAACCAAATCCAGCTACAAATGATGCCATAGTTTTGAGTGCATTGGGTTTCAGACTCACCTAAAGGTAACCCTCCCCCTTCCCCAGTCCCATTACGGCAGGCTACGGCTGCTGCCAGCTGACTCAAGACTTTGGACGGCAGCCAGCCTAGCTAATCAAATACTGTCTTCTTCCTTATCACACGTGTTCAAGGCGACGCTTGGTCAAATCAAAACCAAAATAGCAGAAGCAAGACCAAAGTTTTATGTTAAAGTTTTCAGAACTGCTCCGCTATCGCAGTGATTTCAAGTAGTCTCCTGTATACTATTTAAGACTCGGGGAAACTGTATTCTGTCAATATCTGAAACACAATAAATGTTAGAGTACCACTGAAATCTTACAGCTCTTGGTTTAAAGACGGATTGGACATACCAAGAAAGGCCTGGAAGAAAGGGAGGGAGTCCTGGTGCTCTCCCAGCAGGCTTTCGGGTACTGAGCCTCATGAGTCTATAAAATAGTAACAATTTCACCAAAGAAATCGGAAACTAGCCAATTGTTGTTGAGAAACTGTTTATTTCACTGAGTTTATGTTTGACTACTGACTATTGAATGCTAAAAATGGAATAGTTGGCACTGGCTTTCATTTGCAAAGGATGTCCAGAAAGTCGGATTTGGTGACTCCGCCTGCAAGATAAAAAGACAAACTGACTCACTGTATACATGATCACCTAAACCGAAAATATAACAGGTATCTGTCATTGTTAATAAGCTTTGATCTGTATTTTTCTGACCTGTAAAATTCTGGTGCCAAAGCTCAATAAACTTGAAGTTAAAAAAAGAAGAACATACCGAGAAAGGAAATGGCTATCACAGCGATTTCAAATACCGATATGGCACACTATGCATGTGGAAGGATATATTATACAGTAGCATATGACACTTGCTTCACTGAGGGTTGCACTATGCCTACTGTGCGTCACATGGAGCTGAGATATTCATTGGGGCAACCCGTTTATTCTGCTTCCAGTTAGATCAGAAATGCAACATGCTTCAAAGGACAGGGCAGGGGTAGGCATACAAGAGTGTGGCTCTGTTGGGAGCAAAAAACTAGAAAGTTTACTGCTTGGAGCAAGAAAATAGTGCGGTGGGGGAGGGGAGAAGGAGGAAACACATTTTACTGAATGGGGAGGACGCAGATAGATTTGCAGGAGATTGTGCTTTTACTCCACTCTGCTGTAACAACACAGCTGTTCTGCATTATGACTTCCGGTCAGACTCCTTCTTCTGACAGCAATACGTCAGCATAGCTCTGAGGCTATGAAGTGTAAAAATGACAGTGGCTAGCAGCCGATGTTTCCGTATAAAGGTCTGATGAGTATGATCAATGGTGGGAAAAGAACTGAGGAGAGATGGGACCACCCACATTTATGTAGATAATGGTGTCATCGTTGGCGGCACCTGGCTTGCAAAAATTCCTGTGTGGTCTTAGCACTGATGCTGGTATAGTTCCAAAGGTGTGGCCTGAGGAAAGAGATATCCTTGAGGAAGATCAGATGATGGATTTTCTGGCAGAAATAAATTCACCTAGGGCTTCTCTAACCTTCCCCCTCCCTGCAGTAAGGAAGAGTTCAGTTTCCAAACCCCAAGAACATGCAGTATATTAGGGGAAAAACCCAAAACAGTTTTTAATTCCATGTGGTCTGAAAATTCCATACAGCAAATATGGGCAGTTTCAGGCTGTAGAGAGGAGGATACAAAGAAAAAAATCAATATGAGTGGCTAATTGCCCCCTGATTGTGATTTTAAAATAGGCATCTGCTACCCCTGCTGTATTTTTTTTTTTATTTATTTAAAGTTTCGGAATTACAACCTTTGAGTCAGTGACTCCTTTGCAAAGGCTCCACATCAGGGCAAAACAGACAATGACAACAATAAATAAGTATTAAGGTACAGAGGTGATTACAGGAAGACAGAAGACATAATTCCATGGCTTGGGTAGTTACATTTTGGGATTGCTATTACAGCCCAAGTCAGATAGACAATGCACCATTTAAGAACTTGAGTACTTTCCAGAAGCGTTGTACATTTTGCAGTCAATGACCTTGTCTCAGGTTGGATAAACAACCCTGCATCAATGTGATGAATGTGTTTAGGTGCAACAACAAGTCTCTGAGTCTAGTAGGTGCATCTTGATGCTGGTTTGAATTTGCTAATGCTTGGGGCTTGTGCTATGAATGGGGGGAGTTCACTGAGCCAGGTGGGTGCCCGATAAGCAAATGACCTTTGGCCTATGCGGTCCTTCTTTGGGGGACTAAGTTTAGTGTTTTAGCTGTGTGTCTTGGAGTAATCCTGTGAGTGTTGAGCTTTATTAGTGGGTGGAGTCCAATGGCAGCAAAGCCCAATTGGATTTTCTTGGCCTGGAGGCAGGTGTGGTATTTTAGCCTGCCTGCGAAAGTCAGCCAGTTAGCTTTTTTGTAGAGCTCGCAGGTATGGGTTAGCTTATCGCTATCCGTAACCAGACGGCTGGCTTTGTTAAGGGCCAGGTTGATTCATTTTAGTGCCGTGGGGTCAGCTGATCCATATATTGTTATTCCATAGTCTACCAGAGATAGGACCGCTCTATTTACTGCCAGCCAAAGGGCGCGGGTTGGGAGGCATTGTCTGTGCCTGAAAAGGGTCCCTAGTCTGGCGTTTACTGAGGCTGATAGTTGGTCTATGTGTCTGTGATAGGTCAGTGATGTGTCTAGCGTGATGCCCAAGTATTTGAATTGTGATATTTGGTCAATTAAGGTACCCTGATGGTTGGTTATGTTTAGTTGGGAGCTATAGTGATGGCTTTGTCTGTGCGTAAAGATCATGGATTTTGTTTTGCTGAGGTTTAGTACTAGTCGTTGATTTAATAACCAGTGTTCTATTTCCTGAAAATTAGTTTGGAGCTTGTGCTGAACAGCATTCAGGGTGGAGTCTTTCCAAAAGATAACTGCATCATCTGCATACAGCAGGAGCTTACAGTTGCAGACACTAGAGATGGCATTCAGGAATAGGGTGAATAGGAGCGGCCTAGAATTGATCCTTGTGGTATGCCCGACTTAACTGCAAGTTTAAAGGATAGAGTGGTATTTATTTTTACTTCTTGTGTCTGGTCTGTGAGGTAATTCTTGAACCAGAGTATGGCGTCTGGACCTAGGTTGAGTGATGGGAGTTGGTGTAAAAGTAAATCGTGATTAACAGTATCGAAAGCTTTTGTTAGATCGATGAAAATTGCTCCTGCTAGGTCACCTGCGTTGAGAGCTTCCTGTATATATGACGTAAGCGTGAGGAGAGCCGTGGTGGTGCTATGACCTGTTCTGAAGCCATGTTGTTCTTGGCAGAGTAGTGAGTGATTTGTCAGGTACTCAGTGAGTTGGTCTGTCACTATTCTTTCGAGGGCTTTTGAGAGAGGGGGAAGAATCGTGATTGGTCTATAGTTACCAGGGTCAGTTGGATCGCCCTTTTTCAGTAAAGGAGTGATGATACCCCTTTTCCAGACAGTTGGGAATTGCCCTAGGCGAAGTGATAGGTTAAATATTTTAGTTAGGTGAGGAATAGTTACATCTAGTGATAGCGGCAGGATCTTTAGGTCTAAGCTATCACTGCTGTATCTTTTGTCTTTTAAGGCTTGTGTAAGGTAGTGTTTGGTTTTGTTGCACGAGATAGATTTAAACCGGAAAGGTGGGCTGCTGGTCTTGGGGAAGGGGTTGTGTGGTGATGAGGTGGGAGGGCTAAAGAAGTTTGGAGGGAGTACATGGCTGAGGTCTGAGAAAGAATTATTCAGCGTATTGGCTATTAAGGTGGGGTCTTGTGAGGGTGTGCCATTATGAGTTATTTGGGTGGGCGGTTGGCTATCTGATTTCCCACATAGTTCTTTGATGTTTCTCCAATACTTGCTCCCTGCGCCCCAGGACTCTGTTAGGGCTTGTCTGTAGTGGTTTGCCTTAGCTTGTTGAATGGCATTGGTACACTTATTTCTGGCCTCCCTGTAGAGCTGCCTGTCATGAGGGACTTTGGAATTAAGGGCTTTGTACCAGAGACTGTCTCTATGTAACATCTGGTCTAGTAGGGGTTGTGTTATCTACGGCGTATCCCTTGCTTTTATAAACTTTTTGGCAAGGGAGGCATGTTTGTCACAGGCTGTAATGAATATATTTATAAAGGAGGTGAGGGCTCCATCGATGGATATAGTGGTGTGGACCTGGAACCAGTCACTGGAGGAGAGGCTGTGGATAATCTTGGATATTGCTCCCTGTTTGAGGTGTCTTTGGTAACATAATTTAGGGCATTTGTGAGGGCTCCTGTTGGACCAGGTGCAGGAGAGAGGAGAGTGGTCACTAAGGATGTCTGGGAGGACTTTGATGTCAGATAGGTGTTTGGAGGAGTTCGTCAGGATGAGATCAAGGAGTGTGTGTGCACCTGTTCTTGGGTCCCAACGTGTGGGGGTTTGGACAACTTGAGTCAGATCGTGTGCAGTTGCTGCGTCTTTAAAGGGATCTGCCCCTTTTGATAACCAATTTACATTAAAGTCACCCATTAGTATGAGATCGCTATTTGTGAGGAGCATAGCTATATTAGCCAGTATGGAGTCAAATGCTTCTCTCTGGTTGTTGGGTATATAAACAGAAATTATATACAGTGGTTTCCCACGGGAGCCAATTGTAATCTTGATGGTGACTGCTTGGGCACTGAATTTTGGGTTTGGCAAAGGGATTAGTAGATGCTTAAATTTTGCTCTGGCATAGATAGCGCACCCACCTCCCCTCTTTACTTCCCTATCATCTCTAAATATAGTGTAGTCATTTAGTGCAACTGCGGGTCAGGGATCAGAGTAGTTAGCCATGTTTCAGATGGGGCAAGGATGTCGGGAGAGTGTTGTACTGCCACCCTGGAGAAGAGTTAACTTTTGTTGGAAGCTCATTGTGTTCATGGAAGCCAGCTCAGACCTGCATTGCTTGGGTTTTTTTGTAGTAGTAGCTGGGGGCGGCCCTGGGTTAGGGTGTATATCGCCTGCCAATAGTAGTAGTAACAAGAGCGCATGCCTGAGTATAGTTAGCTGTAGCCATTTTGTGAGTCTTTTATTGTTGCTTGTACTTGTATTGTTATTTTGAGCTTTGCATGGCATGGGGAGAGCATGGATCAGTAGAGCTTTTTGTGCATGTAAAGGGAGCGGGTTGGAAAAACTGAGGTGGTTTGTGTAGGGTAGTGGAGCTTGGGATGCCTTCCTTAGTCCATTTGTGGTGTAGCTAAGATTCAAAGTTATGTTAGAGAAGGGATGAAGGTTCATATGGCCAGTGGTTGGGAAGTTGTTACTTGGATGTATAGGTGGGGATATGTAGGAGACCAAAGTTAACGTTAGTATTATTTGAATAAGTTTCATTTGGCTGCTTAACATGTTTTTTTTTTTTTGGTTTGCTTCCTTACTTTCCTCTGTTTTTGACGTAAGCCCTACTGTTCAATTGATATACCCAACAAATGCAAAAGTGAGCTGATAGGATTTTTGCGCGGTGAGACTAAATCTACATGAGAAGAGGAGATGCCTGCCATGGAGAACTTACTCTGCAATGGAGGGCTTGTGGGGGGATTCGAACTCGGTCCCTCGCGACCGCCCACGACCTTGCTTTGGGGGGAGGGCTTCAAGGAAGTGCCCCTCTCAACCTCTTGGTCCTCAGTCTGTGGACAAGGGAGAAAGGATAAGTGAGCTGCTTGAATACTAGAGCTAACAGGGCATTTCTCAAGGGCTGGGCTTACTAGATAGAAGTCTGCAGTCTTAGTTTCAGCTTTTAAACACAAGAAATGAGAGATTTTTTTTGGGCTGAAAACACTTTAGCTTCTACGGGCGACTTAGCCAGAACTTATCAATGTGGGGCTAGGATTTAAAAAGAGGTGCCAGCAGATAAGAAGAGGGCGCTCTGGACTGCAAACAATTTTTTCGTTTAAATTTAAAGCAGCTTTGGCACCAGAAAAGGTGCTTACAAGCATTGGCAAGGTTTACGTTACAGCAAGCAGTAGCAGTAGTGAAACTACACTTTTAAACAACATAGTGCACATTAGCTGTTTGGCGCCAGAATCAGCGAGAGTCCTCTTTGCAAATTTAACAGTCACTTTGAGTGTGGGGACACAAATTCAGTTCAGCAAGTTCCTGCAATGTCCTAAATCTGGCAGGAAAGAGGAGCTGCCTGCCGTGGAGAACTTACTCTGCAATGGAGGGCTTGTGGGGGGATTCGAACTCAGTCCCTCGCGACCGCCCTCGACCTTGCTTTGGGGCGAGGGCTTCAAGGAAGTGCCCCCCTCGACCTCCTGGTCCTCGGTCTGTGGACAAGGGAGAAAGGGTAAGTGAGCTGCTTAAATACTAGAGTTAACGGCATTTCTCAAGGGCTGGGCTTACTGGATAGAAGAAGTCTGCTTAGCAATTACAATGCAGTCTTAGTTTCAGCTTTTAAACACGAGAAATGAGATGCATCAGAGATGACAAAAAGGACATGTTGAAAACTGTTTTCTTGCCCTGGTTTGTGCACCACGGTCTAGGTGAGAAGGCCACTATTAAAATCACCTCCACAGATCACAGGTGCAGCTGTAAAAAGACAAGGTTTGATATCTTTAAATGATCAGTTCTGCCTGTTCTGGACTGTGGTGCATACAAACTACTTAAATGGAAAGGCTGACTATATATTTTAATATCCAACAATAACTTCCTATCAGGACAAAGGACTAGGAGCTTCACCACCTCAACATTAGGAGTATGTAAAAGATAACCCACACTTGTACATGGATCTGAGCCCAGGGACCAAAAAGAAAGCTCATTATACTAGGCCTTTTTGACAAGGGATACCTAAGCTAATGAGTGCAGCCCGGTGTCCTGTAACCTAACAATCCAACAGCTGAAAGTAAGAAAAGGCTGAATGACTCTGGTTAGAATTTTTAATACTATTTATGTTAGCTGTGGAAAAAGTAAGATTGGGTGAGGACATCAGTGTCCAGATTAGGATGGTAAAGAAAACAAAACCCCTCATGACTAATGATTATTTGTTTTTTCCCTGAACCCCCTCTCTTGGACCCGTTTTTCCTCTTTTTGTTCTGCTGGATTCATCCATAGCCAGGTTCTTAGTCTCTGAGGAAGGGTCAGGTTGTGAGGAAGGTACGGAAGAGGCATCGGAGTCATCCTCTGTCTCCCCCCCATCTCCTCTGGGATTGTAGGGCATCATAATGATTAGAGATGGGATCAAGTACATTTTTAGGACTTTGGGCTTAGGCTGATTCCATGCCTGTTGATGTCCTGTAACCATATGCTTTCTGTTCATGCCAGGAGTAGATGGTGGTGGCATTATGTCCATCTGGTCATGCTCAAGAGGAGTCTCTATTGGTAAAGGGGCTTTTCCAGAAGACTCAGTCTGTGGTGGAACAGCAAAGTAGTAGGCTGGAGTACAGTACCCTCGGTTTGGGGGGGGGGGCACACAAGGACTTAGGTACTGAATCCTAGGCTGGCGGTACAGGAAGGGAGTCTTGTGTACGGTGACTTCTCCATGTCTACAGCATCTACCTCTGAGGCTGATCCTGTTGTTTGCTGCATGAGACACATGGATGGACTGCTTGGTAACACACCTGAGCCAGGATTACCAGCTGAGAGTCGCACCACAGCACTTTTCACTTGCTGCCACTCCCGAACAGTGATGGACATCTTTTGCGTGCTTTTGGTGTAGCACCATTCCGTTCATTCACTGCGCTCATCTCATCACAATTCTGTGCAGAAAAGGGCTGAAGGGTCGTTTCCATGCTCACAGTATTTTCACCTGGGACCACATCTGGTACTGGATCCCTGGATCTCATAGATAGGCTGCCATACTGGACTGAAAATACAGCAGAACAGGGATTGCCAGCTGGGAGTAGCGTGACAGTAGGTCCCTCTGCTGCCACGTTAGCAGGGAAGGGAGATGTCAGCTGAGCTTGCCTGACATTGTACTTCACCGAGGTTTCCACTTCTTTAGAGGGGATGAGAAGAGAGTAAGACAGTCTCTTAATGCTGCTCCTGGAATTTAGCTTCGTCTTCAGCCATCGAACCAAGTAAGTACATTTTCCTCTCTTCCATCACCTCTTCTAATTTTTCCTTCTCCTCCTGCAATCTGCGTTGGAAAACTTTTTCTGCTAGGGAGACAGTCTCCACCATATCCTGCTCGTCTATTTCCATCGCAACACTGTCAGACACCACACTAGTTTCAGGAATATTCAGGACCTCTGGAGAAAAGGTAGTAGCGGAGTTGGTCAGCTCTACTACACCTAAAGCATTCCTTACCATCTTCCTCCCTGTTGGTCAGAGGTCACTCCCCCTACTGGAAGAGCAGTGGAGTTTCCTAGGTGTAATGGCCAAGTTCACCCAGCAATAAACAAATGGGTCCATGCACCCTCCCCCCCCCGATGCAACTGGAAAGGAGCTCTCACAGCTTAGTATGCCTTTCTTGGTGAAAAATTACAAATAAAAGAAATATTCTATAATAAAAAATTACTCACCTGTAGTAATCTTGTTTCTTCCAATGGGATCCACTAATATTATTACTTCTTGCAGTGCTCCTTTAAGTCAGCACTGCTCCGGGGTCAAATGGAATGCTATGCTAATGATGGAATCTTTAGCTTGTGCATTCAATTCAAAACCTGCCCAACTGCCTACATTCTAACCTCAGATTTCTTAGGAGCCTGCAAAGAGGCCATAGTAACATATAATTAGGATAACAATAGAAAAAAATGGGGCCCCAACTGGGGCAACTAGTAAACATTAAAACACAGGAAAAAAAGAGAGAAATTTCTCTTTTTCTTAATGTCAGATTTACCTAAGAAAAAATACCTACAAGCTATAAAACATCACTAAGAAGTGCCAGCAGATGGCATACCACTCCAAGTATACATACAAATCAGCTGTGGAGAGGATTTTTTCTACTGATTCTGCAGGGGAGGCAGGGTGGGAAGTAATAATATTAGTGGAGCCCATTGGAAGAAACAAGATTACTACAGGTGAGTAATTTGTTCTTATAACCCCAGGAATCCACTAATATTAGTACTTCTTGCAGACTATGCAACGGTACCTCAAGGAGGTGGGCAAAGAATCTACTTAGGAAAAAGACTCTGCAGAACTGCTGTGCCAAACCTGGCATCACTCCTGGACTGGGTGTCCAGGCTATAATGCTTAGTGAAGGTGTGGACTGATCTCCAGGTAGCTGCTATACAGATTTCTATTAAAGGCACCTCTCGGTTAGCTGCAATAGTGGCAGCTGTGCCCCTTGTAGAATGGCCCCTAAGCCCAACAGGGGGTACCTTACCTGCTTTTTGAGTAGCAAAACTGGATACACTGACCTATCCATCGAGAGATGGTTCTTTTTGAGGCAGGTGTCCCCTTATCTACCTCTCCATAGGTGAGGAACAGCTGTTGTCTGTCCTGCCTATGGTCTTTGGTATGAGTCATGTAGTAGCTTAAAGCCCTTTTTATATCAAGGCTGTGCAGTCTACACTCCCCTGAGCTAGAGTGTTCAGTGAAGAAAACCGGCAAGGTAATGGACTGGTTCAAATGGAAGTCCGAGACCACCTTGGAGAGGAACTTCCCATTAGTTCTCAACACTACCTTGTCCCTGTGGAAGGAAACATAGTTCTATTCCACACAGAGGGCCTGCAGCTCACTTATCCTCCTGGTAGCAGTGACTGCCACCAAGAAGACTACCTTCCAGATATGCGGAGACCATGGGCTCAAAGGAAGGAAGCATAAGCTGAGCAATGCAAATGTTCAGGTCCCAAGCTGGCACTGGTTCCCTGTGAGGGGAAAACAGGTGAGACAGTCCCTTAAAGAACCTTCTGAAGATAGGAGCTGATGCTAAGGAGGTGTCCTTTCCAGCTGAAATGTATGCTGATACTAAAGCCAGGTGCACTTTTAGGGTTGAGTGCTGCAAACTCTGAGAATGCAGATGAGTCAAATAGTCCAGCAGGGTTGGTATGCCAGTCTGAGCTGGGGCTACACCCTTATCTTTACACCATAAAGAAAACCTTTTCCATTTCGAGGCATAGGTGTTCTTCGTAGGTGGTTTCCTATACTCTCTGAGGACCGCCAGGACCCCTTCAGAGAATTGCCAGCCTGGGTATTCTAAGTCCTCAAGAGCCATGCCTTGAGCATGAGAGACTGGAGATTGGGGTACATGACCTTCCCCTGAAAGGAGGTCAGTAGGTTGTACCTTTGTGGGAGGTGAATTGGTTTGGTCACTGACATAGAAAGCAAGAGGGAATACCAAGGTTGTCTGGCCCAGTCTGGGGCTACCAGTATCATTGAAGCTGGCTGTGATCTGAGCTTGATGAGCACCCTGAGTATCAGGGGAATGGGGGAAAGGCATGAAGATGCTTCTCTGTCCAATCCAGAATCAAGGAATCAAGGGGAACTGTTCTCTTGGCAGGGGCCCTGCAACAATACAGAGGCAGGTAGGGATTTTGGTGGGATGCAAAAAGATCTGTCTCTACGGTACCCCACCTCCTGAATAGAACATTCACCACCTGCTTGTTCAATGCCCATTCGTGATGAGCCTGGTTTATCCTGCTCAAGGCATCTGCCAGGGTGTTGTTCTTGCCTGGCAGATGGAGCGACTGTAGGGAGGCATTTAGAGAGTAAGCAAGGCTCTATATCTTCATTGCCTCTGTACAAAGTGGGGTAGACCTTGTCCCTCCCTGCTTGCTGATGTAGTACGTTGTTGTGGTATTATCTGTTCTGACTTGTACTACCTTTCCCTGTATTAGGTGTGAGAAAGCCTGAAGGGCCAGGTTAAAAGCCCTTAGCTCTAGCAGATTTATATGCAGGAGTGGGTCTGCACTCTCACAGGTGCCACGAATGGTGTGTTCCCCCAAGTGAGCACTCCATCCTAACAGGGAAGCATCTGTTGTGAGAACCCATGAAGGAGGCTCCTGCAGGAAAGGACCCCCTTCTCTCAAGTTTTCCAGCTCCATCCACCATTGGAGTGCCTGTAGTAACACCCTTGTTACTGGTATTGGTTTTAATAGGGAGTCCCGACTTTGGCACCAGTGTGCCCTGAGGTGGAACTGGACGTCTCTCATCTGAAACCTGGCACCTATGACTGTGTTGTTGCTGAAGCCATGTGCCCTAACAGTTGTAGAAACGGTCTTGCTGGCTTTGGCTTGCCCAGGACAAATAAGCCTGCCAAAAGCTGAATGCTTTCTGCCCTCTCCTGAGGGAGGAAAGCCTTTCCTGGAATGGTGTTTAGTTCTGTACCTATAAACTGCAATACCTGCACAGGGGTCAGGACTGACTTTTTAATGTTGAGAAGGAAACCCAGAAAGTGCAACAGATCCTAGGTTACCTGAAGGTGCTCTGCCACCTGCTGGTGAGATTTTCCCATGATTAGCCAATCATCCAGATGGGAAAAAACTATAACACCTAGTCTTCTTAGGTGTGCCACCACTACTGCCATGCACTTGGTAAAGACCCTTGGTGCAGAGGTGAGGCCGAAGGGAAGTGTTGAGAACTGATAGTGGCCTGAGAGAAGTCTGAATCTCAGATATTTTCTGTGTGACTTCCTTATGGGAATATGGAAATATGTGTCTTTTAGGTCTAAGGAGGCTAGCCAGTCTTCTTTTTGCAGAGTTGGCAGAATCATGGCCAATGTGACCACCTTGAACCTGGGTTTTACCAGGTACCGGTTTAGCAGTCTGAGGTCTAGTATAGGCCGCCATTCCCCATTCTTTTTTGTTGTTAGGAAATATCTTGAATAAAACCCCTGCCCTCTTTGGCTGGGGGCAGGCTCTACTGCCCTTGCTAGGAGTAAAGTCTGCACCTCCTGTTCCAGCAATTTTCTCTCTGTGAAAGGAGTTGGTGCGAACTGCTTTGATCTAAGAAGAGGAAGGGATCTGAAACAAAAGGACAGACCCTGACTCACTATTTCCAGAACCCACCTGTCTGTGGTGATTTTCAGCCATTCCTAAAAATAATGAGGCGGTCTGCCCCCTACAGGAGATGGAGAGGCAGTCCGGTGGGAAAAGTCAGGGATTTTGTTTTGCTTGCTGCTGGGGTTGTGCAGATTGGGATCCTCACCTGGAACCCCTTCTGTCTCTGACTCTATAGAAGCCACCCTGCTGTGACTTGTACTGCTGTTGGGGCACAGCCTGCACTTGAAAGAATGGGCTCCTAAAAGAGAACCTACCACTGCCTCCCCTTCCATAAGGTGAAATGGAAGGAGAAGCTCTTTCTTTGGTAGAATTACTGCAGAAAGTAGCCTTATACTCATCTACTTTCTTCATGTATGCCTCAGTCTGGGCACCAAAAAGTAAGTGTCCCTCGACTGGGAAGTCCATAGCCTTACTCTGCATGTCCTGGGTGAGATTAGCAGCTCTCAGCCAGGCAAACCATCTCAATGCTACAGTACTTGCCATCCATCTAGCAGCTGTGTCATTCATGTCAGCTGACATTTGGAACTGGTACTTGGAAGCCTCTAAGCCCAGTCTTGCAGTGTCCAATAACTCCAAAACTGTTAAAGAGGGGTTAGCCTCTGCATTATCCAAAATGGACTGCCAAAGAGCCTTCTGGTAGAGGGCTGCATAAGCTTGATAGCTGGCTTGGCAAACTGCCAGAGAAGCTGAAAGGTACCCTTTTTTAGCCATGCTATCTATCCCCCCGAGTCCTTCTTGGGGGGGGTGACAGGACAAGGGAGTTTTTGCCTTTTCACAGGCAGCCTGCTGTACAATCCCATGGTGGTCAGGGTGAGTAAATAAAAACTCAGCCCCAGACCTCTCAAGCTGGTATTTTTTATCACACTTTTTGTTACTGGGTGTGACAGTGTTTGGAGTCTTAAGAATTTCCAGGACATCTTTCTTAAAAAATTTATACATAGGCAAAAGGAGCCTTCTAGTGGGTGTCAGCCCCATAAGCTCCATATATTGGGCTTCTTCCTCATCCTGGATCTCTTCTGCAGTTTGCAAATCCAGGGTTTCCACCATTTTCCTGACAAAGGAAAAATGGGATGAAAAGTTCTCTGTGGGTCTGGGAGAAGAGCCAAAGTCCTGTTTTGGTGAGACCTCTGGTTCAATACCCTCCTCTCCCTGATCATCCTCCTCAAATTCCACTGTGTCAGTGGGTAAATGAGGTACAAAAATAGTTTTTTTTTTCAACAGTAGTGACCACAGGGTGCTTAGGGGGTAGTAAACCTTGCAGCAGTTGTAGTAAGGCCAGAGCCTGGGTTAGCTCAGCAGGTGAAGGAGCAGGTACAGGCACTTGAGGCACCCCTTGAGGCATTTCAGTTAGGGTTTCAGTATGCTTTGTCTTCTTGAGTTTTTTGGCAGGCACCGGGGAGTCAGCTGGTTCATTGCCTCTCTTGCCAGATCCCTCACCCGTGTCAGGGGTGGATTTAGAGATTCTGGAAGGAACAGCCAAGGATTTAGAGGGGGTGGACTGGTTAGAGCCCATGGACCCCCCTTTCAATTTTCTTTTTAGCCTCTCCTTACGTTTTTGCACTGTTTTCTCAGGTCAAGACTTACATATGTCACAGTCAGCAGAAAAATGCTGTTGACCAAAGCAAACATAAATCATGTTTGTCTGCCTTAGCAAACACTTCAGAGCACTTCAAACAATATTTAACCCTAGTAGGTCCTGTTTTCTCTTAGGTTTATCTGACATTTTAAAGAAAACAGGAGCCGGGAACCGACAAAAATAAAGAAAAGTTAACTATTTGCGGTCGGTTCAGCAACCGATAAAACCTCAAATCTATTGGTTCAGATCTGGAACCGAGAAACAGCTCAGGGAACCGAGAAAAATCGTTCAAAACAATAACTTTTACTAAAAATTAGAGAAATTATAATCAGAACCCTTTGAAAAGGGTTCCGATTGAGTAGAGAAAAGAATCGGTTGCCTCTCAGTTCACAGAAACTGCGAGGAACCGGAAAAAATAAGGCTAAATTTAAACTATGAGGTAAAAAGCTAAAATACAATTACACTAGGCAGTAAATGAAAAAATTAAACAAAAATACTCAAGTTTTTTTGTTCAATGCACTTCAGGAATCACTCTTGATAGAGAGAAGATCTCCAGAGCATCTAAACTTTGCAGTGGAGAGAAGAAATCTGAGGTTAGAATGTAGGCAGTTACACTGGGCAGTTTCTGAATTGGATGCAGGAGCTAAAGATTCCATCACTGACATAGCATTCCATTTGGCTTCTGGGCAGTGCTGACTTAAAGGAGCATTGTAAGAAGCAATAATATTAGTGGATTCCTGGGGTTAGAATCAAACTTCTGTTCTACACATAACCTGTTTTGCATACATAGAAACATAGACTTTGATGGCAGATAAGGACTGCTTGGCTCACCCACTCTGCCCATTTCCCTGCCTACTGGATAA
Organism: Neoceratodus forsteri; assembly: GCA_016271365.2. NCBI lineage: Eukaryota > Metazoa > Chordata > Ceratodontiformes > Ceratodontidae > Neoceratodus > Neoceratodus forsteri. Next base: position 1,295,257,061 of record CM028129.1, read on the forward strand.
GCTGCAGATCCCCGGTTAACCAACAGCCTACTTCTTCCTACCCCCACTATTATTGCCTTATGTTTGTCCCATGCATTCTTGAATTCCCCCACTGTTTTTGATCCCACGACCTCCTCAGGAAGGCCGTTCCATGCATTCACCACCCTCTCTGTGAAAAAATACTTCCTTACACTGCCCCTGAGCCATCCCCCCATCTTCAAATTGTCCCCCCTTGTTGTTCTCTTTTTCTGAAAGATGCTACCCTTTTGGACTTTGTTGTATATTCTCTATATATTCTAAAACTAGCTCAATTCACAGACGGAACTTGTATTTCTTGTTTTTAGACTTTTGTTTAGTTTGTGTATTGATTTGCCAGTTTATATGCATTATTGAGATTTTCTGGAACCCTTCATTGAGGTCACACCTGGAAACAAGCCTTGGCTTGGTGTTTCTCTCCTGGTTGCCAATATCTAAAAAAATAAAATTAACCAACCTGTAGAGCCCTATCCAGTCTCCTTTTAGCCGAGATGTGAGTTGAGGTCCTGTTTTCTCTGCGTTTTCATAAATTCTTCTTGATTGAAAGGTCTCAGCTGTGGAGGACTCTAAAGAAACAATATCAGCTTTAGTTTACAATGTAGCATTCTCACACAGTAAAGAAATATATGTGGGGTACCTTGCTAGCTATATTCTTACTTTCCAGGGTGATATACTCTTCTGCAGAGGCATCAAGCTTGCCACATATCGTTCCTAGGAAAAAACAGAAAAAATAAACTGCACTGTTAAATATCTAGTCAACATAAGTAAATAATATTTTCAACAGTCATTCCTAGGGTACAGCTATCTTGTATTTATAGAGTTTGATGAATCTTAGTTAAAATATTTTATTTTTAATTGACCCTGGATAGCACAAGCGACAAGCATCATCTAATTTTAAGTAATGTCCTGCCTCGATCCAGTTTTAGAGTTAGGAGAGACTCAGACACAGAAAGTAATGGAACCTGCTGAAGGTCTCTCTGTGAGGCTGTGATGGTGATGGCATTTGAACAGGAAGGAACAGTAATCTAGTGGTTAAAGCACATAGTTGTGAACCTGGAGACCTGGGTTTGAATTCAACCACCACCACTTACTCACTGTGACACTGAGTAAGTAACTTAACCCCCTCCCCCCAGTGTGGGCCATTGGATGGCGTAGTGATGAGCACTGCTTACTATACTGGCAGGCAAGTGTCATGTCCATCCCAAGATTCTGCATGCACTAGGCAGCAGAGTCAGGGAGAGGCATCCATCTCAGATGCCTGCAGTCTTGGGGAGGGTGGGAGGCTCCCATGGTGGAACAATGTCACAACAACGCGGCGATAATAGCGCGAGGCATATAAGCATGTACATAATGTTGCGGCTTTTAAGAACACGCATACAGTTTAGCACTAAACAATTATAGCTTTGCAGAATGTAAAAACACACAGCAGTAATATTTCCGAATGCCATAATTTATTGTTTTCAAAAAGCACCGCACAGCACACGATTAAATAGTACATCTAATCCATAAATAATCAATTGTAGTTTCATGGGTGTAAAATGAAACAGCAGCACTCCATAATACTAATTAAATAACAAATCTATTATAATATATCAGTTCAAATTATAATGTAATGCAATAAGGTACTATTCCAAAATCACAGCACAGCACACGATTAAATAGTAAAGCTACTCCGTAAGTAAGCAAGCAATTGTAGTATCTCACTATGCTTGCAACTGGAAATTGTATGCAACTCCCTTAACATATTTGTATACGGATCTGGCACCATACTGAGAGACAATCACTTCTATTCGTTTTGCAGTATCTTTGTACTTTTTCTTTGCACCTGCCATAGACAAACTGGCAATTCGTTGTTCCAGCAAAGCAGTATTGTACCGCTGCTCCGATTTCACAAATTCTATGAACCGCCAGATAGACGGGTGATACACACCCACAATTTGAATTTACGATGCCGGGCTTCCACTGCGTTGATGGTTCGTGGTAGTTCTGACAGCACCGAATCATAGCAATTCCACAAATCAATGGGAAACATTGGTCTCCGCCTCCCACCTCTGCCAAGCGGTCAACCCAACCACGTATCCTTGTAGTAAACGAATAGTGGTACAAGTATGTCGCCATTGGTTGTGAAAACTCTTGCGTAAGTTGTCAAATGCTGCCATAACATCAGCTTTTGGAACATAAGCCAATGCTGGCAAGCATCTTATGTTCAGGGCAAAGACTGGGTCGGACTTATAGCGGCTACACAGTTCAGCGTGTTCCTGCACTTTTCTCCATACTGACTGGCACAAATGAAAGAAACAACCTTGCAACTGTGCCTGGGGGAAAGACTGTCTGAAAGATTTTATTACAGCCTGTTCAAAGTCTATAAGCACTGTTTCAGGATTGAATGTGGAACAAAGGTTATTTATTTCTGCAAGCACCTTATTATACGTTGTAGCTGTGCATGTTGTCATTAGCACATAAACAAGGGGAATTACAGTGCAGAATTTGATAGCATGTATTGTGTATAACTGGCCGAATATTGATGGGCAGCTTTTAAAAGTGCCATCTGCAAACAGATGATTACTCGCCTTTAGTGTTTCCAGATCCTTAGATGTTGCAAATATCAGGAAACGATCACTGACCGGTCCTGAGTCAAAACAAAGGAACTTCTCCCCATTATCTGTCACGCAGTATTTAGGGGGGCAATACCAGAGAAACAGCATCAGCTGGCTCCGGTGGAGGCCATGTGGCAACTCACCTTGTCCGCCTGACAGTTAGTTTCAGCAACGGCACTGTGGGAAGCTGTGCGGATACTTCAGGCGCTAGTTGTGAAAGGCCTGCAACCACTATCTGGTGGGTGGTTTCGGTGGTCGCTGCAGCCTTGCATTTCATTTCTGCAACATCTTTTTCTGCATCACTGAGACTGGATCAGGGATGTGGTTATGTTCACCCACAGACTTAACCACGTCGTCAGCGATAATATGGACCCTTGCTGCATAGTGTCTTGTGGCATACTGTAGGCATTTCCAATAAGATTCCTCCCCTCAAACGTGCTCCCCGTGGTATAGAAAACCCTGCCACAAAGCAAGATCTCCTCCTTTCTGGCTTTTTAAGTATCGTACCTCCATTTTGAACCAACTACTGCGACACAGTAAACAAACTGTAATTAATAGAACCTATGTCAGCAGGCAACCTGAAGTTAATTAATCAATCAGGACAGTAAGGACTGGAATTTACTGCTGTATGGCATTGTTAAACATAGTCGCGCTTTTCCATAATCATGTGCTATTTTGTCTGTTGCAATGTAAATGTGAGCACTAGTATGTCAGCGATATTTTGTTCTGTGCTATTATTGACACACTATTATCACCGGTTACCCCCATGGCTACATGACTGCTTCTTTTTTTTTCTCTCTTTCACTCCTTCATGGCTCGAGGGAGCTCTCTCAGGCAGCCTATCCCTGTGCTGCCCTGCCTGAGGATCGCTGCGGCATGTGCTCTCTCCCCCCTCCCCCCGCAGCCAGCACCTCCAGTTTAACCCACCTGGGGAGGGCAGCTCAACTCCTTACCTTGGGCTCCTTGTGAGACAGACTCTGGCATGCAGGTGGGGCCCGGGTGGAGGAGTGATGAGGCCGGCTGAGACGAATCCTGCACTGGGCATGGAAGATAGGTGCCTTCGCCTATCCTTCCAAGCCGTGTTTTCCTTGTTCAACCCAACTCCTCCCTCTGCGTGTGCACCCCCATGACGCTGGGTGCAAGGCAACCCTGCCAGCGTTGGGCACACTGTGACGTGCCGCCCGCACTTCTGCGGCGCCTCCGATCTCCACCATGGGCCGCCAGAGCACCGGGCACCTCAATGCCCTCCCCCCCAGGATCAGAGAGCAGCCCTACAGGCGCTCAATCCAATCCCTCCCCTGCCAACCCCCGGAGCCTGAGCTCGCTCCCGAACTCGGGTCGCCGGTGTGGCGTCCAGCGCCTCAACCCTCAGCGCCACCGGGCCAGCTCTGACTGCTTCTTTGTGGCACAGCAGAAGAAACCATGAGCTGTAATCCACTGTCCAGGGTGCACATTCTGCCATCAATTGAGATGAAAGTGGTATGTAGTCACAGGGATGACACTTTGTGGTTTGGGATTGGCAGATGGAAGTGCCCAGCAACCCTAGCCCAAAAGAAGGCTGCTCCTCAGGTCATGCCCCAAGTGGCATATCAGGAAACTGGGAAGAAGAAACTGAAGGGAACTATTTAAAAAGATGAAGTCCTGCTCTCAGCAATGCCTACCAGTGTCAATTAATGACATCATCCTCACTCACCTGCCTGTAAACATCAAGTAGGGATGCTCACTCTTTGACCTGGCCCAGTCTTGGGGGTCCTGCCATGTTAAGGAAGCCATAGTTAACTTGGCAGTGAGACAGGATACACAAATTTGAAGGAGGCAGCGGTTGCTATGGCTGGTTGTGATAGTGAATAAAAATCTTCCTGCATAACTTCCTCTCTCAGTCTCACGCAACCTTCCAGCTGCTAAAACTAATAATGCTTTGGAATAGTGAGTATGAAAAGTGGTATAGGCTATATGAAACCAAATTCCTTCCTCCCACCCTACCTCCTTCCCAATTCCCAGTATTGTGTTCCAAGAACAGCACTACACTGCCATATATTTTCTATTCTTTCCTCCTCACCCAGAAGGTTAGACACTCTTTCAACCCACCCACAAGCCCCGATACCTATTCCTGCTGGATCGGCCACCAAAGATTTCCAGATATCTACTGCCAGCACCCCGCCATACGGACTATCCCAGACATCCCCCTAGAGTATCTAGATGTTCAGGTGCCTTAACTGGGTTTGAAGAATATGGCAGTATCATCTATAGGAGTACCACTAATGTTTTTTTGTCCATTTTCTCCCCCCATGTAGTCCCTGGGTCACCACCCCACTGGTTTTGAGCTGGAAGACCTTCAGAAGTAGGTCAGCACAGAGCTGGATGCACACATTTGGATTTCATCCTTTGGCTGGAGCTGTGCATCCCTGCCATCATGGTTCTATCCCCCCTGCACTAACAACAACAGTCGTTTTATAGCAGGAGCCACCTTCCTCATCAAGGTAGGAAGAGTTCAAAAGAGATACTCAGCACTGCCTTTTCCACCCGATGTGAGACTGCCTACACTATATTTTAATACTGCCATGGAGACACCGGGCACGGTTCTAAGCATGGTCTCTCGCACATTCTTAGGGTATGAGAACTGCATACTGGTGAGTGGGTCCGATACCCTAAGAATATAAGTGAGACCACTTCATAAGCGTGGTCTCCACAGCAGCATTAATATATTAATGATCAAGGTCAATCAATACTGTATTAAAAATGTAAAAACCTCCTTCCCCGAAATGAGTGCTTCTCTGGGACATCGACGCATGAGACACACTTTACAGAATAAGAGTGCCTCAGATGCAAGGGAAAGGAAAGTTTCTTAACATAACTATCTGCCAGAGTACCATCTCCATAGAGCAACAGTTTCTGACCTTAGTGCCAAAGGCACTTGGACCTGTAAGAGTAAAACTTCTGGGACCATCTGCTCATGCATACGGTGTTAGCATGCGGTATATTTATTTATTTATTTCAAAATTTTCACCAGGAAAGACACACTGAGCTGTAACAGCTCATTTCCAAATGTGTCCTGGGGGAAGGGGAGGGTCAATAATAATAAATGAAACAGGATTTACAAAGCAGGTAAAAGACATATCTAAGCATCAAATAAGCAACACATAACAAGCAACAACAAAGGCATTTAAATAAAAAAGACAAAGAACCTCTGTGCGCAAACACTGAGGCAAGGGTTACCCCAAAGGGCATTGTGTGATTTGCATATGCATTGTGGTGATTTGCATATGCAGCCCATGATGCTTTGCATTGTGTGGGCAGGTGTGATTTTGTATTTTCTTGAAACTTGGCTTCCAGCCAAATGCCCTTTGGGTAACCCTTGCCTCAGTGTTTGCGCACAGAGGTTCTTTGTCGCTTAAATAGTTTTTATTTTAATGGGTTCACCACAACATATCCAAGACACACTGTCTTAGGGTAGCTGGTCCATTCCACTGGGTGTCAAACAGATGAAGCATACTGATGAGTCCTGGTAGGACGAAACACGTGTCTATGTCTTCTGTTAGCACCCTTTGCAAACTGTGTGAGAGACCTTTCGGCACCATGCAATTCTGCTTAAAGTTGGACCAGCATAACATTCTGTGGTGACTTGCATATGCAGCCCATGATGCTTTGCATTGTGTGGGCATGTGTGATTTTGTATTTTCTTGAAACTTGGCTTCCCAGCTAAATGCCCTTTGGGGTAACCCTTGCCTCAGTGTTTGCGCACAGAGGTTCTTTGTCTTTTAAATATTTTTTTATTTTAATGGGTTCACCACAACATATCCAAGACACACTGTCATAGGGTAACTGGTCCATTCCACTGGGGTGTCAAACAGACGAGGCATACTGATGAGTACTGGTAGGACGAAACACGTGTCTATGTCTTCTGTTAGCACCCTTTGCAAACTGTGTGAGAGGCATTTCGGCACCATGCAATTCTGCTTAAAGTTGGACCAGCATAACATTCTGTGGTGATTTGCATATGCAGCCCATGATGCTTTGCATTGTGTGGGCATGTGTGATTTTGTATTTTCTTTAAATAAAAAACGTGCACTGAGCTGGATAAAGCAGGATGCAACCTGGGAACAACACATGGATGCAAATTAAGTGCAGAGTGCAGATAATGCAGGCAGGTGGTAGCAAAGCTAACTAGTAGATATTCAAGAAGAGTCTATATGAAGAGGAGGGGAAATGGTGGTTGGCAGTAGGAGCTCGGGCGAGGAGTTACAGATAAGAGGGGGAAAGGAGATGAGAGGTGGAAGGAGTGAAGAGAGGTATGGGGGGTCAGGTGCAGTTGCAGGAGTGAGAAGAGAAATTGAGAAGAGAGAAGAGAGAGTGCAGGGAAAAGGAAGAGCGGATGGAGATAGGGAGAGAATTCCATAATCTGGGGAAGCAGTAGGAGAAGGCAGCCTGGCCGGCTGAGGATGACCTAGTAGGGAGTGCTAGGCAGCAGAAGCCAGAGTTGCAAAGGGTATAGTGGGGGGGGGAGAGATGTGAGGTAAGAGGGGAGAGAGCCAAGCCAGAATTTAGTGATAAAGGAAGTACAATGAGAGAGGCGCCTGGCTTCAAGGGAGGGAAGCTAGAGGAAGGTATGAAAGGAGCAATGGTGGGTGTGGGGTGGGCAGTCCAAAGCAAAGTGACAGAAGAAGTGGAAGAGGGAATCCAGTCTGGTCAGGGTGGATTTAGGAGCAGCACTGTAGACAATGTTTCCATAGTTAAAAATGGGGAGAATCATTTGCTGGACAATGGCTCTACGAGCTGGCATGGGGATGCAACCACAGTTCCTATACAGAGCCCCTAGTTTAGGATGTAGTTTTTTGTGGATGGCATCTGCATGCCCAGAAAAGTTGAGGTATTGATCAAGCCAGACCCCGAGGTACTTAAGGGTAGGAACATCATCGATCGTGGTCCCATCAAGAGTGTGGAAGGAAGGGAGGTCAGTAAGCCTAGTGAGCTTCTGCCAAGTGCCAAAGGTCATGGAGACCATTTTTTTGGTGTTGCGTGACACTTTATTTGATTGGAACCAGTGCTGGATGTTGCTGAAATCCAGCTGGAGCTTGGCCATCAGATCAGGGGGACAGGAACCAGAGGCGTAAAGAACTGTAGCATCTGTGTACATATGGATGGAAGAAGAGATGCATGCAGCAGGGAGGTCATTCAGGAAAACTCAAACGAGAACTGGGCCAAGGACAGAACCCTGGAGGACACCAGTGGTGATCCGGAGTGGAGCAGATAAGGAATCTCCAATTCTAACTGACTGAGTCCTACCACCAAGGTAGGAGTGGAACCAGTTAGTAGCAGATGTGGAAAGCCCCGCTGCTACAAGTTTGTTAAGGAGAAGGGGCAGGCTACAGTGTAGAAGGCTATGACCAAGTCGACAAAGATGACAGTATACATGCCTACCGGCACCATTACCTGCACTGTCAGCCCCAACCATCTTAGCTACTTTTGAGCAATGGACAGAGAAGGAAAAAAAATTAAGGCATACAACTTGGAGGAAAGATAAAAGAGCAAGTAGCTGGCAAGGTAACGAGCAGTCACTCCTTCAAGAGCACAAAATGAAGAAAAGAGTGAATAGAGAAGAGTGTTCAGACAATGAAGTATCAAATGAATGTTAAAAAAAAAAAAATATATATATATATATACACACAGTACATGCCCATAAACCCCTGTACCAAAAGAGGAAACTGGAAGTAAAGCACATCATTGCACACCGAATTGTTTGCATCAATCCTACCTGTACCAGCTTGTTTGTATCTATGTCTTAAGTTACTGTTATACTGTGTTGTACTGTTATACTGTGTATTTTCGTTTGTCTTACTGTGACAAGGTACCTTTGTAAATGAGCCTATGGCTCAAAGATTTTCCAAACTGCTGTTTAAATAAATAAATAAATAAATAAATAAATTTGGAAGAACAAGTTCAACCATATATAACACTTGAGACAAAGGGATGTTCCCACTTACGGAGGTACTGCAAGCAAAGAGCTTTGCAGCAGTAAACTAACATATTGGGAATACTGGATGCACAACTATGCACAACCACTGTGTTCTGAAACAGAGAGCTTCTGATTCCCTCTGATGTCAAGAGCGAAGCTCAAGAGGTCCATGGGAAACAGAACACCGAGCTGGCAGAACACCCTGGTTGTGCATAAAGTTGCTCATCCTGTATTTTTTATAATGTATAGTATTCTGTGAAATGTGCATGCAGCGGTTCTTTCGTGTTTAGAACGAAACTGACTTTTGCAGTCTCTAGAGGCTTCAGAATGCTGCTGCACCACAGAGGGGTACAATTACATTCCATGAACTTTGCACTGTGGTACAACAGCATTTTGAAAGGGATGGACTTCTATACAGGACAATGTTCTGCTATACACTATGTACTACTAATAGTAAGAAATAGCAATATTGGTGGCCTATAAAAAAATCCCACCAGGCCCCAGACACTCCACCAATACAGCTTGTACAGGCACTGAAAAACTAGCTCTAGCACAGCAGTACCGGCTGGAAGGCTTAAGTAAAATGTATGTGGGCAGTGCTATGAAAACAGTCTACATTTGGTGGGTGGACAGGTGTCTCTTTCAAACCTTGTCAAGATGCATACACTGATACTGCAACATTAAAGCAAAGCACTAACATTCTTAAAAAAAGGCAGTCAAGTTTGAATATATACGATAATACTAAAAGGGTCTCTCTAGATAAGATACCATAAGAGAAGGGTATCTGCAGCAGCTACCCCCCCCCCCACAAAGGACAGCAAAATGTGAAACTGAGCACTGAAATTATATGAGAAACAAGTTTGCCTCTGCAGCAGTGCAAAGCATTTATCTCGGCCAAAAAAATTTATGTAACAAATCCTAAATAAGGATGAGTGTAATTATAAAATAACAATAGAAATGGAAAATTCTGATTGGTTGACATTCTAACAACATTCATTGTGAAAAACTAAAAACATTATACTTTAATAATAGCATTAAGACACTCCAGGGATTGGATTACCTTTGTTAATTTAACCATGGGACAAAGACACTAGGCTACCCCTTGTACCTCAGAACCCCCCAGGGTTCTGATTAACAGATGGTAACCCAACCCATGGTCATGCCCTAATGCTTAAAATACTGAACTGCCCAAGTACGGGATGACATATTTCTTTTTCATTTTTTTTTTAAATTTATACTTTTTGTGCAATCCCCGTGTCTCTGTACAGCCCTCTAGCTCACTGCTGCCGACCCGTCCCCACGGAGCCGCTGCTTACCCTCCAGGCAGGGGTAAGGGGTGGCTGGCTACACCCCCCCCTTCCCCGGCACATCCAGGTGTCGGGTGGGACTTTAGTGGTGGAAGAGAGACTGGTCGGGGCTATGCTTAGCTTTTATCAGTTTCTGGGATCGGGAGGCGTGGCTTGCAATGATGCCACCGCGGAGCCTCGCCTAGCATCTGCACGCCTCCCAGCTTCAACCTTGGCCCACCCAGGGGCACAATACCAGGAGGCACACCCCCCCTCCCCTGGACAGCGTGCAATTGCTGCTCAATCCATCCCCCCCCCCGGCCGACCCTCCAGCCTCCCAGGCTCATTCCCGAACCCTGGTCACTGGTGCTGCAAGCTGTGGCCCCACCACTGTGACAGGCTAGCCTGGGATGACATATTTCTGAATGCAAGACATGCTAAACATCCCAGTTATGACAAGATTATTGGATTAGCGGGACTGTAAACAACTACTTTAGCAGAAAATAAAAAGAGACATACTTCTCCAGAAGCTGCTACATATATCTGACGCTCCAGAGAAGAGTGGCCTGGCTTTGGGGGCATGGCCTAGTAGGGCAGCATGGCAGACACATCTTAGTCGGGCTCCCCTTAGGCACATCCTGAAAAACAGCTAAAATGCATTTGAAGTTCAAACTCAAAAATTTTCACCAGATACACGACTCAGCCTCATGTATCGGTAAACAGCAAAAGCAGCAATCCAAGCTTAATTTCGAACAGAGTGACAGCATCAGATAGCTTCCAAGTTATGGCTGCTGGCTCAGTCCTACCTAGCAGAGTGTTCTTCAAGCAACAAACTATGGCAAATCCAGCTATGATTTATGTATCAGACTTACTACTCCCCTGCTCGGTTACACTCTCTATGCCCAGACAGGTCACAACTTTGTCCCAAATATGAGACAGAAGAGAGGGCATTCATTTATATGACTTTGCCATGCCCAAAGGTAGCCCCCTTTTGGCACGGATTGCATAGAATTATGGAAAAAGTCTTGAGCATAAAGGTTACTCACCCTCTTGGAGTTACTGCTGGGTACAGACCCAGACAGATGGTGGGTAGGGCTCCCCATATGGTCAACTGCACTTATCAATGCTTCAAAAACTCTGGCACAAAACTAGAGGAGTCCAACAGCTCCAGCTACACATGTGAACTGATAATGTGAAGCTGTGTCTGAAGTTAGAAAGAATTCATCCTTCGGCCAATGGGGCAGAATCCAAATTTGTGCACCGTTATGTGAAGCAACTGAAACAAGTACATAGTGTACGGTGGAATGCTATTCAGCATGAAAATCCAGGCCTGCAATAGTGTTGTTGTGCTTTACTCACTCCGTCATGCTGGCTGTTGTGCGGCACTCAGTATGTCAGTAGTGAAGCACAACAAAATGGAATGCTGTCTCGCGCATCAAAGTTGTCGAGAAGCGGCTGCCGTTGCCTGCCTTGTCACCGCACGGTTTTGAGCTGGTATATGAGGAGACAGCAGCAGCGGGCAACAGTGTGAAAGGCCTTCAAAAAAGTAGAATTAAGCAAAGTACATCCGAAAAGTGATAAATAAAAAAATTTCATCCGCATCCACCGACCAGCCACAATTCGACTGCGAACGATTTATTCAGGAGCAAGAAAATACTAGAACTAAAAAAAAAAAAAAAAAGAAAATGACATAAGAATATTTAAAAGTTTCCTAGCTAACAATGGTGAAACACGTAGCATAACCAAGATACCTGCAAATGAGCTAAATATCCTGGTAGCGGATTTTATCTTTAAACTGGAAAGGTTAGATGGGGAGCAGTACGAGCCTAGCACCATACGTGGAATACTTGGAAGCACTGATAGATACCTAATTAAAAACAAGTATGGGTACTCTATTTTTCATACGAACATATGAAGAAGCCAGCAGAAGAAGGCCATTTGGCCTCTCAAGTCTGCTCGTATTGCAGGGTCCATAGCTTGTGCTAATGTCCCTGCCCTCCCTCCCCACTCCTCCCATCCTCCCTACCCATGATTCTTATCTTCCCCCTATGCCTATCCCAGCCTCTCTTAAAGCTACTCACTGTCTTTAATGAGATGACCTCTTCCGGCAGCGCATTCCAAGTGTCCACAACCCTTTCTGTGAAGAAGTGCTTCCTGACATCCCTCCTAAACCTCCCACCCTCCAGCTTAAGACTGTGCCCCCTCGTGATATGATTGCCACTCAGCTTAAAGAGACAATGCAACCAAGAGGATTTTAGAGAGACAATAACCACCATGGACACCAAGCAGAAATAGCTTAAAAAGTTAGGCAAGGGTAATAAGCCAATGCAGTTGGAGGCACTGTCAGTTGGAGAGATAGACAAGCTGTACTCCAGCAGCACTCTCAGCCTTAAGAACCCCACAAGCCTTTTAAACATGGTATTCTTTAATAATGGGTTATATTTTGCACTAAGGACTGCAGAGCACTACGTTCTGCGTTGGGGTGACCTTCAACTCTTAGTGGATTCAGATGGGTGAAAGTACATAGAATACAATGAAAGGCAGACCAAGACATGCCCGGGTGAGAACCCAAGGGACACTCGCACAATCAAACCCAGAATGTACCAAAACCTGATAGATAGTGACCGTGACCTTGTGGCTGCATATGAAAAGTATGTTTCCCAAAGACCAGGTTGAGTTCTTGCACCAGACTCCCCATTTTACTCGGCACCCAACATAAATTACAAGCCAGGGGTATCCCTGTGGTTCCGCTCTATGGTGGTGGGAGAAAATACAATAAGGGGTATGATGCAAAAGATAAAGGCACAAGCAGGCTTACCCCAACAAAAAAGGATAATGAACCATTCCACCCTCAAAACAGCAGTGCAACGGACTGGTGGACAGTGATGTCCCTCCAACAGTGGTCCAGCAAGTGTCTGGCCACCGATCTCTGTAATCGATCAACAATTACAGCTGTCTGTCCGAAGATAAAAAGAAGAGAAACTCTGACATCTTTGCCAGCATGAGTAACTCTTCCCACACAGTATGCTCTGCAACGGTTGTTACCTCAAGTGAAGAAAACAATTGCCCATCCTCAAAGAAAGTGAAGTTCCCTCTGAGAGAGCTCACAGACATCCACCTGTTTGGCCCAAACTGCATATTTCAGCACCCTTTTAGTTTCCAGATCATCAACAACTACAGATGCGAGAACCGGAAGAGCAATGTGACTGACCTCTCCTATGATGACCCCCCCCCCGCAACAAGCAATGAGGTAAGATCCTCCCTATTCAGCTTCCTGTCTTTAAAAAAAAGCTAACAGTTAAACGACTTCTCCCATGACTTAAATTTGTCTTTATTTTTTTTCTCAAAAGGAATACTATTTCCATTTTCAAGTCGTGCTGACGTGAAGAAAGGGATATTTCACTTGTTTGCATTCTAAGGGTTGGACCGCAGTGAGATCCGTGAGGGAGGAATGTTGCGTAGTGGCAGATAAGAACACTCTATTTCTGAAACTATGGACATTTTTCTATTTCTCTAATGTTGTTGTTTTACTGCTGAGAAATGTTCCTGTTAAAAAAAAAAACCTGTTATGCTGTGTCGTCAGTCGACCAGCACCAACAACCGAAGCTGTTGTGTGCAAAGACAGAGTAAAGCGTTTTGTAAACTCATTTAAAAATGTTGTGTTTTTTTTTTATTCTAGTCATAAGCATGACTGCCCATACACTATAAAAAATTGTGTATGGGCAGTCATACACATACCAGGTTATTCTTGAATCTCGCCATTTCCTTGGTAACAGGAGACCTCTCGAGCTTCGCTCTCAAGGTCTTCTGTTATCAAGGAAACTGCTTGATACTAGAATAACCTGGTTGTGTATGACTGCTCATACACAATCCTCTATGTTCCCATTGTAACATGCCTCACAGCTCACTGTCACCAACAGACTAATGAAATATAATTCACAGTATACAATTGTACTGTATGCTTCATATTAATGTATCCTGTTCTTAAAAGACTGCCTATAATGAACACCCTAGGAAATGAAAAAAAAAGATGACTATTTCAAGTTAATACTTAAAGGGGAACAGTCAGCAATAACAGCCTCACGCCCAAGTGTGAGACTGATCCCAATTAGTCCTTTGTGTGCAAAACACTTATGTTACCTAATGATTACTGCAGTGTAGTAGATTGTATCAGACTAATTTCATTGACTTGTAAGCCGACATTTCCTGTAACCAGAAATGCCAGACATCCCTGCTGCTGACATCAGAGGAGAACTGCAGCAGTGGGAGATTCAATAGCCTACAGTGAATGTCAGAGTTTTTTATTAGCTGTAATCTTCTGTTTCCTGGTCTGCTGCTCTCCTGGGGCTAGATATAGTCACCTAGGACTATACTAAATACCGTGAGCACAGCAGGACCAGCAAACATCTGATTTTAACTTACAAAATATGAAAATTACGTACCTACCGTAATTATGATCTTTCAGTGTATCTTCACCATTCATCACAGATGGGTATCTGGCGAGTCAGGACCCCTTGAGACTTTTTTTTTTTTTTTAAAAGGGTACGTGAGCCGACACACACCGGGCGCCGCCCTCGAGGCCGATGTATTGCGTGGCGCTCGAGGGCTGGCCGTTAGGCTGTGTCGACGCCACCTGCCTGCCAGTTCTGAGTCGCCGGAGAGGTAAGAGGAAGGGGTGGAGGGTGGGACAAGAGAGACCAAGGGACAGAAAAAGGAAAGGATGACTGAACTAAAAGGAGAAATAACGACTGAGAGGACAGCAAAGAAGAGGTTAGACTAAGGGGATTGGGTAGGGGCCCCAATCTCTGGAAGCGGAAGAAGGGAAGGGTAGGGAGGGGAAAGAATTTAGGAGAGAGGGAGAGGTATTAAGGTATCCGAGACCCTTGTCCGTCACCAGATTGTATAGGAACTGCAGGGAGTAGCAAAGCTGTCTGCCAGAATTCAAGGCACAGAATAACTGGCAAATACCCCAGAAGCAGAGTTGGCTATTCTGGAAGAAGGACAGGGTACAGGGATTTAGTACTCTCTCAGGAAAAGATGTTTGGTGAAAAAAAGGTTTTTTTTTTTTTTTCTTAGGAGAAATAGTTGGATGGAAACCAGAAGGAGAACAGAAGGAGGGCAACAACCAACTCCCACCCCACCGGGGTGGAGACAAAGTAGTAGAGAAGGAGTGCCGCTCGAGCTGTCTACTTTCATTGGAAAATACCCCCCTGTGTGTCCCTACTTTACCCCGCTCCTAAGGAGGAGAGGTGGGGTCACAGAGAGGGGGGGGAGGACCCAGATACTGAGGCCCCAGGGGGATGGTGGGTGGGGTTGTGATGAATGGTGAAGATACACAGAAAGATCATAATTACGGTAGGTACGTAATTTTCATATCTTATCTGTGTCAGTCTTCACCATTCATCACACATGGGTGAGTACCAAGCCCCCCTCCCCAGGGGTTTTTTTCTTTTACACCCTAAGGGACAAAGTCCCTTAGCCCTCAGTGGGTGACACACTAAGGGGGGGAACCTTCAGGGCCTGGAGAGGGCCTGAGGTGGGGAGAGAGAGATAGGGAGTCCCGGGCGGGGCGTTGCCCGACAAGCGCGTCTCACTCTACGGGAGAAAAGGTAGGTTCCTGGGGCGGAGCTAATCACCCTACGCCAGGCCAAGGGTGACAACCGGGAAAGACGTAGCCATGCCGATCACCTAGTGCAGATCGCTGTCCCTACGACCCTGGTAGCTACCTCGTTGGTGTCATAAGATGCCCCTGCTTGCTGCCTTGCTAGCTCCAGGCCACGTGCAGAGACTGCGATGGCTTGTCTCGTTTGCTCCGAGTCAGGCAATGAGGCTAGGAGCTGACCTAGCCTGGACCACAAGAACCTGTTGTAGGCTGCACAGTGGGCCTGATGAGCAGAAATAGAGAGGAGTAACCATGCTGAGTAGAAGGTCCTCCTCCCCCAAAAATCAAAATCCGAGGAGTCTTGATCTGGGGGCCAGTCACGGTGAAGGGCGCGAAGCCCATCAGGAGTATCCAAGTGCATCAAACCAGACTGTGGATGAGGCATGGAACCTGGAGACTCCGGGGGTGCACAATACCTCTGGCTGAGATCCCTTGGGGCAGGAACTCCGGAGAAGGGCCTCTGCCAGAAACGCAACGATGCCTCCTGAAAGAGTGCCGGCCAGGGCGGCACCACAAGGGTGGCCTCACCAAAATCGCCTAGAAAGGCGTGCGCCGCGTGCTCAGGATTGCTGATAGTGGAGGGTGAAAGGTGCAAATCCTCCAACATCCTCACGAGGAAACACTGATACTCCGAGAGATCAGCAGCCGGAGAGATGTGGACAGAAGGTTCCTCTCCCCTTAAAGAGGGGGATGAGGAGCTGGAGGTCACCATGTACTCAGAGGGTGGCTGCACGGGGGGAGGTTGAAAAACCTGGCTGTCCATTGCCCTAATGTAAGCAGGGAACCAGGCAGCCACCGCTCTGAACTGCTCCCATGTGAGAGGGCCGCTAGGACCGAGGATGCCTGGGAGCGCAGGAGTGTGTGGCAGAGGGATGGGGGCAGAGCCAAGAAGAGAAGTCAGCTGACCTCTGCCAGGGCTAGGGAGTGGACTGTGAGCACCCGAGGAAGGTGCCCTGGAAGACCCCATGGCCGACAGCTGCACAACCACATTGGTACTGCCTTGGCTGCGCCCAGAAGAATCCCCCCAGTGAGGCGATTGGGGCCGTAAAGGTCCAGAAGGACGGTCCCCTACCTCAAAAGAACGGGACTCCCTCAAAGAAACCGAGGGGGAAGAGTGGAAATCTGCACTACGGCTCCTTCCAGGGCCCGGGTGGACCCCAAAAAAGGGCCGACGCGGCGACCCCACATCCCTCGACCCCCTCAGAGTCCGAAAGAGTCCTCCTCCTCGAGAGGGCCAACCTAGGTAGCTGGCATCTCCAGGTAGCCCCCGAAGGGGAGACCCAGGGAGCAGTACCCTTCCCCCCTGCAGGCGTCTCGATGGGCCCCAAAGTCGGGCAATCAAGACACACCACTGGAGGGGGTACCACAACCGAGGGATCGATGAAACCCCCAAGACCAGGCTGCAGAGCTATGGTGGCACGCACCACTGCCTGCTGGTCAGCACCACTGACCCTAGTCTCGGGGCCACCGACCTCTCCTCAGGAGGGGGCTGGCTCCAACTCGTCGACGAGACCACTGTGCTGCCCACCGAAGAGGTAGAGTCCGAAGCTCTGAGCCAAACCGTAGGATGGCGGGCAGAACTATCCTTGCCACTGGGCCCGGAAGCCACCGCTGTGCCAGAGTCGGTGCCAGTGCCCTCAGCAACCCCGCGAGCGGGATCCGCAGGAGGCACGGCCCCAGCCCGAGCCAAAGGTCCAATGCTAGGACCAATCGCAGCACTATCCGATCCACCGGCACTGGGAGCGGTACCAAGGACAGGGACAGCGCCAACAGCCCCGGCGGCACCCTCGGCGCAGACGTCAGCGCCACCCAGCTCCACGGCACCGCAAGCGGCACCGAGACCGTGGCAGCACCGACGACGTCCGAGCGGACCCAGCGCAGCTTGGCGCCATCCGGCCCTCGCCACTGCGGCAGCGAGAGTCCATGGGCAGGCGCCACGGACGCGCACCGACAGAAGGAGTCAAGGCCCCACGGCGCGAGCCCTGAGAACCTGGCGTCCTGCTCAACCTCAGCACCGAGGGCACGGTGCGGCGGGCTGTGAAGGGCGGCGTTGGATCGGGTCTCACGCGCCCGTGAACAGTGCTTCCCGGCGCCCGCGACAGCATCGACTGAGCCGCAGCGCCCAGCGACAATCAGCTGAGCCCGAACCTGATGCGGCAACGGTGCCAGCGGCCCGACCAGCCCAGCTGCTCCGAGG
Organism: Neoceratodus forsteri; assembly: GCA_016271365.2. Classification (NCBI taxonomy): domain Eukaryota; kingdom Metazoa; phylum Chordata; order Ceratodontiformes; family Ceratodontidae; genus Neoceratodus; species Neoceratodus forsteri. Next base: position 1,295,274,771 of record CM028129.1, read on the forward strand.
GGCAGCGCCGACCGAGCCTTCAAGTCACGAAGCGACACAGGAGCCTTCACCCCGAAGGAAGCGATTGCCATGGCGGGCGCCCCGCCTGCTCCCGGAGGGAGCGGACGGGCCTCCTGTGCCGCGGAAGGAGCCTCGGCAATGGCTAGGCTACAGTAGCCGAGGCTCCTCCCTCCTCGGGTCCATATAGAACCAGGAGGGGACCCGTAGGAAAGGCCGAGAGAGCGCGGCTTGGCCCGACGCGTGCGAACCCTACCCCCAAAAGTCGGCGGAGCTCGCCCCACTTTCCACACGCGCTGTTCGAGGACCTGGCGGTCCATGGAGAAGCAGGCATCGACGAGTCCATGTCGTGAAGCGGCCACACACGCAAGACACCGGTCGCTGGTCGGTGTCGGAGAATTGCCGCATAAGCAATTGTCAAAGATGGGGGCCGACTCGCTCTTCAAGACTTCTGCCCTCCGACCGAGACATGACCTATGGAAAAAACACCAAAACAGACTCTACGTCGCAAAATTCAAAAAATAAGGAAAGATCTTACCGGGCGACGTCGAGTGGAGCCAGAAAACAGAGCCGGCAGGTAACTGACGGACTTAACGCTGAAGGTGAAGGATGTAAACAGGCCTAAAATCTTCTTGAAGCTTCCCACGAGGCGACCTCAATGGCGGGAGACGAAGAACTGGCAGGCTGGCGGAGTCGATCACAGTTTGAATGGCCAACCCCAGCCGCCGCCCATCACATCGGCCTCAGGGCGGCGCCGTGGTGTGTTGGGTTCACCTACCCTTTAAAAAAAAAAAAAAAAGCTCCCGTGGGGTCCTGACCTCCGGCCAGATACCCATCTGTGATGAATGGTGAAGACTGACACAGATAAGATCTTTAACACGTATATTGCAGGCCATTGACTCACCCAGCTCTGTAGTCCTCCTTTGATGTCAGTTACAGGGGATTCTGGGATTTCTGGTTACATGAAATGGAATCTTAGAAGTCAGCAAAATTAGGCTAATACATTCTACTATACTGCAGTAAACAGTAAGTAAAAAAAAGTGTTTTTTACATAAAGTGCAAATTGGAATCAGCCTCACACTTGGGTGTGAAGCTCTTATTACTGACAGTTCTCCTTTAAGTCACCACATTATCGATCAAATCATTCATAGACGTATCTAACAGAAGATGAAACATTGCAAGACAGCACTATTAGTGACTGATTATATGTAATGAAGTTCCTCTTGCAACTCATTGCCATGTCAAATGCTGTAAGAGTACATTCCTCTTGAACAATTAACATTTGTTTACAAAAAAAGAGTGACTTAGCTCTAGAGTGACACAATCGTTATAGCAAAATGGTTGCCATGACCACTAATGCATTCTTGTGAATAAAAACAGAGGCGGTACCCTTTGGGGAAAAAAAACAGCATGGAAAGAACCACTGTTCAAACATGGTGAGTATGTTTATTTATTTAGTTTTTATTTACCAGGTTGGTGCTCTAGTTAACCAAATGCCTATTTTCAGGAACAGCCTGGGAGGTTACACCAGAGGCAACATTACAGTAGTCGACAACAGCATGAAGTACATACATTAATCATATCAGAGGTACAAATACTACAATCATTAGTGGTCTTAAGAGAAACAGAATACAAAGCAAACAACAGGCCACAGTCACTCATATTCAAAGTAACAAGTGCAAAGAACACAGGGAAGTGGATGCAAATGAAAATTATGTACCTACTATAATTTTTGATCTTCTTGGACAAGTGTTCACCATGTATTCATACTTCTGGGTTCTAGCCGTCGGCACTAAGACTCTGCGTGAGCCAAAAATCTTCAGGAAGGTTGGAGTCGTGGTAGGACTGCGCATGCGTGGCACTGTAAGATTAGCTTGCACCTGTGTAGGCTACCTCAGTGTCGACCCTCCAACCGCCTCAGTACCTTTTTGACCGAGGAGGTGCAGCGTAATAAAACTAGGAAACACCTAACCTAACAAGGGCATAAGATAGCCCTTTTTGACCCGTATAAGAAGGGTCAAGTAGAAAAAATTACTCACCTTAGTAATGTTGTTTCTTCTAATGGAGTCTTGCTATATTATGACATATGCAGTATAACCCCAGGTTAGAACTGCTCCGGAGGTGAAAGAGTTAACTTTCCATGCAAGGCATGGAACCTTGAGCGCGAGCTCGGTTGAACACTCTGTCTGTTGATGCTCAAACTCAAACTGTCAGATCTTCTGAGCAAAACTCACTAAGGTTCTGTGTGGAAGCAGAACCTACACTAGCCCACTGGCTACTTAACTACAAAAACATTTTGTTCTTGATCCCAAAACAAAGACTCAAGTCAGGGATTCAAGAAAGAAAAATATATAAAGACACCTAAGCACCCAAAGAAGGGTGAACATAAAGTGGGCATCTATGAAATGCCAAGATTGCCCTGCCCACCCACATCCCAAAAGTAAAGGTTCTGAGAGGGGCAGGCTGGGAGGTCATAATATAGCAAGACTCCATTAGAAGAAACAACATTACTAAGGTGAGTAATTTTTTCTTCAAACAACATGAAGTCTTGCTATATTATGACATATGCAGATTACACAGCAGTACCTCCATGGAGGAGGGACAGAACCTACTTAGGAAATAGGCTCTGAAGCACAGCTGTGCCAAATCGAGCATCACTCCTAGCCTGGATGTCCAGGGAGTAATGCTTAGTAAAAGTGTGAACCGTTTTCCAGGTAGCTGCTTGACATATCTCTAGGATAGGGATGTCCCTGGCAGCAGCCAGAGACGCAGCTGTACCTCTGGTAGAGTGAGCCCTCAGGCCTGAGGGGGGAACCTTACCCAGTTTTTCATAACAAAATTGGATACAAGAGACAATCCACCTGGCAATGGATCTTTTAGTGGCAGGTTTTCCTTTACCAACCTCACCATAAGTGAGGAACAATTGGAGGAGTCAAACCTGTGACCCTTAGTGCGTTCTATATAGTAACTAAGGGCTCTTTTGACATCTAAACTGTGCAATCTCCTCGCCAGAGGAGGAATGGTCAGTGAAGTACACAGGAAGAGACATAGATTGATTAAGGTGGAAGTCTGAAACCACCTTAGGCAAAACTTTCTGTTAGTCCTGAGGACCACCTTATCTCTGTGAAGGAGATAAAATCAGGCTCCACTGACAATGCTTGCAATTCACTTATGCGCCTGGCAGAAGTGATGGCTACCAAAAACACAGTTTTCCAAGTCAAGTACTTAAGCTCTGCTGAAGACAATGGCTCAAAAGGGGGTTGCATAAGCTGGGCAATGCAAATATTAAGATCCCAAGCAGGGGCAGGGTCCCTGAATGGGGGATTGGTGTGCAGCAACCCCTTGAAAAACTTGATGAATACAGGATGAGCTGAAAAGGAAGAGGGTTTACCTGCTGATAGGAAAGCAGACACGGCAGCCAGGTGCACTTTTAGGGTAGCTGGTCTAAGCCCCAATGAATTCAAATGCACCAAATAATCTAGGATTGTGGGCAAGTCAGCAGATTCTGGGGAAATGTGCTTGCCAGAGCACCATATGGAAAACCTCTTCCATTTGGAATTATAAGTGGCCCTGGTGGAAGGCTTTCTAGAGGCCTTCAAAATATCCAATACACCTTGAGAAAGGTGTAGGTCAGCAAACTCTAACTCCTCAAGAGCCAAGCCTTGAGATTGAGAGATTTGAGGTTTGGATACCAAACCCTCCCCTGGGCACAGGATAACAGGTTGCGATTCCTGGGAAGGCAAAGGGGAAGGTGGACTGCTAAGGACAAAAGGAGAGAGTACCAGGGCTGCCTGGCCCAATCTGGGGCAATCAGGATCACCTTGCAGGGTTGAGATCTGATTTTGACTAGCACCTTGAACAGGAGAGGGAAGGGGGGGAAAGCATAGAGAAACTTCCCTTCCCAACTGAGAAGGAAGGCATCCAGAGGGACTGAGCCCAACACTGGGGGCCTGCAACAAAAAAGGGGAAGTTGGTGATTGTCTGGGGCTGCAAAAAGATCTATCTGTGGGGTGCCCCATCTGGCAAATACTACCTCCAATACTAGGGCATCCAGGGCCCATTCGTGATGGCCCTGGGAAATCCTGCTGAGAGCATCTGCCAGGACATTGTCCTTGCCTGGTAGGTGAACTGCCGTAAGGGAGGTGTTCAGGGAATAGCCAGAGACCACAACTTCATCACTTCGGTGCACAAGGCCGTAGACTGAGTGCCCCCTTGCTTGTTGATGTACCACATCGTAGTGGTGTTGTCTGTTCTGACCTGAACCACTTTGTTCTGAACAGATGTGGAAAAAACTTGAAGTGCTAGAAAAACTGTTCTGAGTTCCAACAGATTGATGTGGAGCAGAGATTCCTGAGGGGACCACAATCCCTGGGTAGTGAGGTCGCCCATGTGAGCTCCCCACCCCAAGAGGGATGCATCTGTCGTAAGGACTAAGGAGTGAGACTGGGGGGTGAAAGGGACCCCCTGTCTCAGATTGCTCTGGTCCTGCCACCACTGAAGGGCCTGGATCAGAGTCCGAGTCACTGGGATCAATTTGGTTAGAGGGTCCCTCTTTGAGACCAAAAGGCTCTCAAATGGAACTGGACGCCCTCATCTGAAACCTTGCTCCCTGCACTACTGCTGTAGAGGCAGCCATGTGCCCTAGGAGCTGAAGAAAGTGCCTTGCTGGTCGAGAGACCTGAAGGGTGAAAGAAGAGGCCAGAGAGACCAGGGTCCTTGCTCTTTCCAGAGGAAGGAAGGCTCTGGCCTCTTTTGTGTTCAGTTCTGCACCTATGAAGGTGAGAAGCTGGACAGGCTCTAGGACTGACTTTGGGAGATTGAGAAGGAAACCTAGAGATGTGAGCAGTTGCTGAGTCACCTGAAGGTGTAGTCTGACCTGATCTGGAGACTGGCCTACTATGAACCAGTTGTCCAGATAAGGAAAGATGGCAATCCTTTGCCTTCTTAAGTGGGCAACTGCTACTGCCAGGCATTTTGTGAATACTCTCGGTGCCGAGGAGAGGCCGAAGGGCATTGCTCTGAACTGATAATGGCCTGAGGGCAGTTTGAATCTGAGGTACTTTCAATGGGAGCTTCTGATAAAAACATGGAAGTAGGCATCCTTGAGGTCCAGGGAGGCTAGCCAGTCCCCTGGCCTTAGAGAGGGTAAAATAATTCCCAGAGTCACCATTTTGAACTTTGGTTTTAAAAGGTGCTTGTTTAAGTATCTGAGATCTAGGATGGGCCACCATTCTCCTGTCTTTTTTTGGGGGCAAGGAAGTACCTGGAGTACAACCCTTTGCCCTGGTGTAGGGGTGGAACCCTCTCCACAGCTCTGAGAGCCAGGAGGGTAGAAACTTATGTTTCTAGGGCAAGAGCCTCTGATGGATTTGCAGGTGGAAAGGATCTGATTCTCATCTTTGGAAACTTTTTGAAGCTGAGAACCAGTCCCTGGCTTACTACTTCCAGGACCCACTTGTCTGCTGTTAAAGACCTCCAGTACTGGACAAAGTAAGCCAGCCTGCCCCCTACCGGTAGAGGAGAGTCGGCCCTGGCCACCCCATCAGGGAGCCTGCTTGGCAGGGGCTTTGGGCTGAGGGGTAGAGGTGGGCTTACTTGTACCCCGTCTACCTCTCCCTCTGAAGAACCCCCTCTGGGCATAAGCAGAAGAGGAGGCCTGGGCTTGGTAAAAAGGCCTATGAAAGGGCCTGCCCCTGCCCCTGAGATGCTGCCTTTGAGGAGTGGCTTGCCTTTCTTTGGCCTGTGCACTCCTATAGGTGGTCCTATATTCATCCATTTTTTCATATAATTCTCTGTCTGCTCCCAAACAGAGAATTACCCACAACAGGAAAATCCATAGCCTTAGACTGGGTATCCTGCAGACAGGGTAGTACATCTGAGCCAAGCCATTCTGCAAGTGCCACAGATGTAGCCATGACCCTTGATGACACATCATTAGAGTCTACTGCAGCATGAAATTGCACCTTGGATGCCTCAATACCATCCGCAGCCACCTGCTCCAGCTCCCTGGCAAGCTGGTCAGAGACTTGTTTCGCTAGGGCCAGCACAGTATCCCATCTGGACTTCTGGTACCTAGCAGCATAAGCCATATAATTTGCCTGTCTGAGTCCTAAAGATGCTGCCATGTATTGTTTCTTTGCCATGGTATCCATCTTCCTAGAGTCCTTTTCAGGAAGGTGCGAGGCTAGGGGAATATTTGCTTTGTCACAAGCTGCAGCCTGCACTACCCCCACATGGCTACACTGCTGAGAGAGGAACTCAGTATCAGAGCCTGATAGAGTATACCTCTTGTCCATCCTTTTATCAACAGGGAGGATGGAGTGAGGAGTTTTTAGAATGTTTACTGTCTGTTTCCTAAAATATTTATGCAAGGGAATAGACAGTCTCCTAGACTCTGGAATATCCATCATTTCTACATAATCAGGCTCCTCTTGGTCATCAACAGCTTCCTCAACAGGGAGTTGGAGAGTTTCAGCAACTTTCTTATAGAACATAAAATGAGAAGGGGACTCAGATAGCCTGGGGGAGACCCCAGACGGCCTGTCTGGAGAGATGTCCGGTTCAATGGACACATCCAGACCTTCAAAATCACATTCACTCTCCCCATATTCCTCCTCCCCTTCCTCCGGTTCATAAAAATCCTCAAAATCAAATTCTTGAACCGGTGGAACCGACTGAACCGACCGCTTTCCTGATGGTGCCGGTTCGGACGGAACCGGGGAAAGTGCCTGGACAATTTGAATTGCTTTAGCTATTTCTTCAGCGGTTGGAGAAAGAACTTTTGGCTCCAAACTAGCTGACTTTCTAGCCCTTTTAGTTGGAACCGGCTCCTCAGAGCTGGCTCTTCGTTTGCCCGAGGAAGCATCGCCCTGGTCAGAGGGCACTCCCTCCAGTTCGGTTGAACCCGAACCGGGCTGGCCATCCGGGTCAGCGGACTTTTTGGCCTCCCTTTCCCTGAGCCTACCAACTCTCTTTTCCACGGTGGCAGCAGGAAAATTCTTACAAATCTGGCAGTCTGCACTGAGGTGGTCAAACCCCAGACATAATACACAAGTGGTGTGTGGGTCAGCCTTAGCAAAGGCTTCCCCACAGAGACCACAGTGTTGAAACCCAGTGGGCCCGGTTTTTCTTTTGGGTTTCTCAGACATAGTGCCAGCCTAACCAAACTGCCGTTAATGGCAATCCGCTTACAAGACTCCTTTATCGGTTCCCAGCGTATCACAGGTCGTGGAAAACCGTAATGTAATCCTTTTTTTTAGAACCGATAAGAACCGGGAACCGCACTCTAAAGGACTAGAAAGTCTATAAAAAACAACCTGATCAGTTCAAACTGAACCGAAAACACGTTTACAAGTTCCACACAGAAGAAAATAAATGTAAGCCTATCTATTACTTACGATACCACAGACAGAGCTTGAACCGACCGGTTGCGGTTTAATTTCGGTTAAGAAACCGAAAAAATAAAACTTTTAACCGACAAACGAACCAAGCAGAAGGAGAAATCTCCAGAGCGACTGTTCAGTGAGGCGGAGTAAAGAATCTGACAGTTTGAGTTTGAGCATCAACAGACAGAGTGTTCAACCGAGCTCGCGCTCACGGTTCCATGCCTTGCATGGAAAGTTAACTCTTTCACCTCCGGAGCAGTTCTAACCTGGGGTTATACTGCATATGTCATAATATAGCAAGACTTCATGTTGTTTGAAAAACGTATTCTTACAGCCCAACCAACAAGGGAGTGAAGACCTGGAACAGAATGAGTGAGCCCGAGGGATGGTGGGTGGGCATATGAATAAACAGTGAAGACTTGTCCAAGAAGATCAAGAATTATGGTAGGTATGTAATTGTCATATCTTCCTGGCCTTAAAGCCTTCACCATTTAGACATACTTCAGGGTTAAAGTACCAAGATAAACCAATTCCCCAAGCAGGACAGCAGGAGGCAGAGCTCACTCAGTACAGAATTCCATTAAGGATTGTCCTGCCAAAGGAAGCATGCTGTCTGGCATGGACACCCAGAGCGTAGTGCTTCACAAAGGTGTGCACTGAGCTCCAAGTAGCCGCTTTGCAAATCTTGCTAATGGGAACCGAGCGTATCTCCGCCAGGGATGCAGCAACCGCTTAGTTGAGTGGGCGCGTACCTGTCCTTCCAATTTGACCTGCGCCATAGAATAACAATGGAGAAAGCATGCAACTATCCAAGCAGAAATGCATCTGATGAATACTGGCTGACCCAGCTGGGCCGTACTGAAAGACACAAATAATTGCTTCACTTGACGGATGTCCCCAGTCCTATCTATGTAGAATCGTAGGGCTCTCTTAATATCCACGGCATGAAGGGTGTGTTCCCCTTCATATTGAAAGTTAGCGAAGTAAACAGGCAGAACCAAGGGCTGGTTGAGGTGGAACTCCGAAACCACCTTGGGTGGGAACTTGGGGTGAGTACAGAGAACCACATTTTTCTTTGTGAAAAATGGGTTACAGGGGCATGTCTCTCAGAGAACCAGCGAGCAGAAGTGATGGCCACCAGAAAGGCAGTCTTCCAGGTCAGGAACTTCAACTCACACATGGCCAGAGACTCAGAGTTTGCAAGTGAGCATAACAAGCACAAGACTAATATCTCAGGCAGCAACTGGCTTCCTAAACGGAGGCCATGTGTGCAGAATGCCCTCGAGGAATCTCTTGAACAAGTGCAGCTGAGCCAGAGACATGTTCTGGACTGGCTCATGATAGGCAGAAAGCAAGCAGAGGTGTACCCTGACTGCTGAATACCACAGTCCTGCATTTGAAAGGTTTAACAGGTACTCCAACATCTTATTTGGTGGGCATCAGAATGGATCAAGAGGGATCTTAGCACACCATAGTGAGAAGTGCTTTCATTTGGCTGTGTAAGTCTTCCTGGTGGAGCATTTATGTGCTGCCAAAAGAATCTGTGAGATTCTCTGAGAAACGTCGAATCTGTCCACTTCTATCTCCTCAGGAGCCAGGCATGGAGATTAAGGGAGTGAAGACTGGGATGGACCAGGGATCCCTGTGTCAGGAGGTTCATCAGTTAAGGCAGTTGCCTCAGAGGGCCCTCCAACAATTTGTTGATTAATGGAAACCAGATCTGTCGAGCCCAGTATGGTGCAATTAGAATCATTTTAACCCCCCATGCATCTAGTCTGAGCAGCACCCTCTGAATTAGGGGTAGTGGAGGAAATGCTGGCAGGAAAAGGGAGGTCATAATTCCAGTATACAAGACATTAGTGAGGCCCCAACTGGAGTACAGTGCACAGTTCTGGAGACCTTACCTATATGAGGACATAGACAGGGTAGAGAAGGTTCAGAGGAGGGCAACAAAGATGGTACAGGGATTGCATCACAAGTCCTATAAGGACAGGCTGAAGGACTTGAATATGTACTCCGTGGAGGAGATGAGGGAGAGAGGGGATACGATAGAGACTTACAAGTACCTTACAGGGAGGAACAGGGTGCAGGAATACACTATTTTCCAGTGAACAATATGTTCCAGGACTAGAGGGCATGGGATGAAGTTGGAGGGAGGGTGATTCAGAGGAAACATGAGGAAGAATTTCTTCACAGAAAGGGTGGTGGACAAGTGGAACACCCTGCCAGAGGAAGTGGTGGGGGCTGAAACAATCACGGGATTTAAGAATGCTTGGGATAGACACAGGGGAATTCTGGAGGTCAGGGGTAAAGGGCAACAGACTTCTAGAAAAATGTAAGGGGAACTTACAAGCTCAAATGGGCAGACTGGGTGGGCCATAGGCCCTTATCTGCTGATGGTGTCTATGTATCTAAATGCATACAGAAGGCGTCTTGTCCACCGCAGTCTGAATGCATCCCAACAGAAAAACACCAGGTTCTGGATTTCTGGAGCAAAATAGAGGCAGTTTGCAATGAGTAGGCATGCAAAAAGGTCTACATCAGGACTGCCCCACTCATCAAAGAGCGATTGCAAGTCTGGAGTGAGTGACCACTCATGAGGATCCACCTCCGTTCTGCTGAGGTGATCTGACAGATTGTTCTGAATTCCTGGCAAATAGCCTGCTTGCATCCGAGCGTTGTGTTTGAGGCACCATTACCATATCCTCATGGCTTCCCTGCGCAGTGGGTAGGAGTGGGCTCCCCCCTGCTTGTTGATGTAATACATGACAGCCTTGTTGTCCGTCTGAAAGATTACCTTGTGACGGAGGACTTCCTTCAGGGCTCGACCAGCGTATAGGACCACTCTCATCTCAGAACGCTGATGTGTAGATGTGACTCCTCCTGGATCCACACACACACTCCTTGAGTGTGGAACTCTTGGCAGTGATCTCTCCAGCCGAGGAGAATTGCATCTGTGGTGATGGTAATCTGAGACTCTGGTGGGGCAAAGGGCATCCCTTGATGAAGGTTATCCTCCTGGATCCACCACGCAAGTTACCTCCTCAGAGGCTCTGTCACTTTAATGTGGTAGGACTGCGGACGTGTAGTCGGGGATCACTGTGTGCTAAGCATCCACTGAGTGGTCCTCATGTGCAATCGAGCTAGAAGCACCATGAAAATGGAAGAACCCATGAGATCCAACATCTGTTGCATGGAGTGTGCATGCACAGGGTTGTTTTCTTTGATAAAGTGAGCCATCTGAAGAAAATGTCATTCCTCCTGTCCTCCAGAAGAAATGCCCTTGCCTTGGAAGTGTCGAGGAGGGCCCCTATGAAGAGGAGCTGCTGCAAGGCTTGAAGTCGTGACTTCTTCCGGTTCAGCAGAACCCCCATGGAGGTGAGGAACTGAGATGATGTGAAGACTTCCTCCTGTGTCTCCTGCCTTGACAGGCTTGCCAAAAGTCAATCATCCAGATAAAGAAAGACCTGAATGCCAAGCTTCCGGAGGTGTGCAGCGAGAACTGCGAAACACTTTGTAATGACTCGAGGCGCTGAGGAAAGCCCACATGGCAGTACTCTGAACTGGTAATGTTGAACAAGGCCATGAAACGGAGGCACTTGTGGTGGCTTGGGTGCACTGGAATGTGCTGGTAGGCATCCTGCATATCCAGGGATGCCAGCCAGTCATCCTGACGAAGGAGTGGTAGTAGCATTTCTAGTGAGACCATCTTGAATTTCTCCCTGAATAGGAACTTGTTTAAACTTTCTGAGGTCAAGACTTGGGCGCATGCTGCCTGTCTTCTTCAGGACCAGAAAGTAATGAGAGTAAAAACCTGTGTTCATTTCTGACCAGGGAACAATTTCTACTGCTCTGTTTCTGAGAATGCCCTGTATTTCAGAAGTGAGAATGTCTGACTGAGAGGCAGACAGACTGTGCTGTCACTTGGGTGGAAGATTCAGAGGGATCCCCTGCAAAACTGAGAGAGTAACCCTCTCGAACAATCCTGAGGACCCATTTGTCCATGGTGATGGACTTCCACTGGTTGTAAAACTGAATCAGATGACCTCCCACCACCAGGCAGCTGAGGTGAGACTGGGGCCAGATTTTCCAAGGGTGGTACTGGGTGCTTTCGGGCCCTGTGCCTCGTGCTGCATTTTCTTCTGCAGCTGAGGAGTCTTGTTCCTTTTAGGTGCTCCTCGGCATCTTCCTCAAAAGGACTGCTTGTTCCGAAAAAATGATAGTTTCTGGCCCTCTGGGGAGTAGAAGGGGGCTGGCCTGGCTGTTTTAATGGCAGTCCTGGTTTTCTGGGCAGCCTCTAGTGCTTGCTCAACTTGAAGGTCAAACAGATAAGCACCATCAAAAGAGACATTTATGACTTGCTGAGCATCAGAAGAAAATCTTGATGTTCTGAGCCAGGAGTGCTGCCTGATACAAATCCTGGTGGCGGCAGCTCTAGCGGCAGTGTCACAGGCATCCATAGAAGTTTTCAGCTGATGACTGTTGCATTCTATGCCCCTGGTAATAGTTTGCAGAAGCTCAAGGGCAGAGTCAGACTCCGTGAGATTCTCAACTATAGATTTAAGAGAGTTTCAAAGCACATATTCGTACTGGAAGAAGTGTCCCTGATAAAGTACAGTTACGTAAGAACTTACTGTAACAGCAGATCTTCGAGAGAGGCTCTTGCAGTAGGTAATTACATATAGGACTGATGCTGGCAGGCGTCAGAACCCCACGGAAACATTTCTAGCTAGCAGTCTCTGCCGGGGGACCGCCCCCACATCAGGTGACCGACGTCATGCGACGTCAGTATAAAGGGGCGGTCCCCCACGCCCGCCTTCCAGTTCTTTCCCGCCAAAGGCCAAGAGGCGAGACGAGAGAGAAGCGGATATTTCCCATCCAGGAAAAGGAGCTGAAAAAGGTTAGGGGGATGGAGGGCAGGAAGGTATTACCTACTGCAAGAGCCTCTCTTGAAGATCTACTGTTACAGTAAGTTCTTACATAACTGTACTATCTTACTTCGAGAGGGCTCTTGCAGTAGGTAATTACATATAGGACTGAGTTCCAAGCAGTCTGGATCAAGGAGAAGCAAACAGGAGGAGGAAAACTACTCAGGAGTAGACCCTCTGACTGTGAAGGCCTTAGGAAAGAAGGCCTTGCAGGACAGCCAACCCGAAGCCTGCTCTGCGGCGAGAGGCAATGTCCAAACTGTAATGTTTCATAAAGGTATGGATAGAAGTCCAAGTTGCAGCTGCACAAATGTCAGCTGCTGACACAGTCTTGAAACAAGCAGCAGAGGCAGCAACCGCTCTGGTGGAGGGACCTCTGACTTGACCTGGCAGGGTCTTGTTATACTTGTCATGACAGAAAGTGATGCAATGAGCCAACCGTTTAGACAGGCATTGCTTAGAAACAGCACTGCCTTCTCTTTTATGAGCAAAAGAGACAAACAGTTGATCAGTCTTTCTGAGATCCTTAGTTCTGTCGGTGTAGTATCTCAGAATCCGGTGAACATCCACAGTATGTAGGAGGTACTCTCCTTGATTGGAGTGCTGCGTGAAGAAAGCAGGTAACTCTATGGATCGATTCAGCGTAGATTCTGCTACAACCTTGGGGAGAAACTTAGGGTTGGTACGCAGAGCCACACGTTCCTTGTGAAAAATAAAGTATGGGATTTTGCACATGAGGGCCTGGAGCTCGGAAATCCTTCGAGCAGAAGTAATGGCCACGAGGAAGAGAGTCTTCCATGAGAGGAACTTCAGGCCTGCTGAGGCTGCCAGCTCAAAAGGAGGCAGAGTAAGCTTCTCGAGAATAAAATTCAGATCCCAAGGAGGGGCAGGAACCCAGATAGGGGGTCGCAAATGGAGGACCCCTCTAAGAAAGGTTTTAGAGACCTCCAGCTGAGCAAACGTCCTATCTGCGAAAGGGACATGGTAGGCCAAAATGGCTGCCATGTGAACCTTCAAGGATGAATGACTGAGACCCAGGTCAAAGAGGTGATGCAAGTAGTCCAGAAGCTGCCCCACAGAGCACGAGAAAGGCTCGAGATCATTAGCAGCGGCCCAGATAGTGAAACGTTTCCATTTCATGGCATAGGTAGACCTAGTGGAGGGTTTTCTGGCCTCCACCAGGACCTCAGCCACTCGGAGGGGGGACCCCGAATCGGGCTTGAGCTACGTCTGCAGGAGCCACGCTTGCAACTGAAGGGACTTGAGGCCTGGGTGGACCAAGGGCCCCTGATCCTGGGTCAGCAAAACTTGCGATAGAGGAAGAGGAGGTTCCTCTGAATACTGTTGCAAAACAGAGAACCAAACTTGCCTGGGCCAGAAAGGAGCAACCAGAATCATGCAAGCTCCTTCTGAGCTGAGTTTCTGTAAGACACTCAGAATCAAGGGAATCTGGGGGAAAGCATAGATGAATCTGCCCTTCCAGTCTAGAGACAGAGCGCCTCTCCAAAAAATGCCTCACCCTGGAGCGAGCGAGCAGAAGTCGGGAAGTTTTGCGTTTTGAGGGGATGTGAACAGGTCTACCTGTGGTGTTCTCCAATGTAGGAAGATATTGTCTGCTACTCCCTGATCCAGCTCCCACTCGTGAGCATGAGCAGATGACCGGCTGAGGCAGTCTGCCAATGTGTTCTCGACCCCCGGGATGTAAACAGCCGTGAGGAGAAGGTTGTGCTGCACAGCCCACTCCCAGACTTGCATCGCCGCCCTGCAAAGAGGGTAAGAACGAGTTCCTCCCTGTTTGCTGATGTACCAGACCACACACGTTGTCCGTCTGAACAGCCAGATGCCCAGGAAGTAGATGCAGATGCAGAGCCTGAACAGCATACAGCACAGCCCGAAGCTCAAGCACATTGATGTGGAGAGATTTTTCGAGCTTGGACCAGGAGCCCTGGTCCTGTGCGGCCCGAGATGGGCTCCCCAACCCTCGCCTGAAGCATCCGTAGTCAGCGTCTGGGAGGGGGGAGAGAGACAAAAGGGAACTCCCCGGCAAAGGTTCTCTTGAACCATCCACCATTGCAAGTCACAAGCCATAGGAGTGGAGACCAGGACAAGTTGATCTAGGTCACTCACCAGCTGATCCCACTGAGACTGAAGCATCAACTGAGAAAGTCCCATGTGGAACTGAGCGCGAGGGACTGTCGGAATTGCAGCTATCATGAGCCCAAGGAGGCAAAGGACTAACCTTGCGGTGACCCGCCTGCGGCTGGACAACAGGCTGACCTGAGCCTGGAGTGTGGTCGCCCTGTCCAGTGGTAGGAAAGCCATGCCAGAGGTGGTGTTCAGAATCGCCCCGATAAACTGGAGCCTCTGGGATGGGATCAATTGGGACTTGGTCTGGTTGACGGTAATACCCAGGCAGGCAAAAACCTGTAGGGTAAGAGAGAGGGAGCGCAGGAGTTCCTCCCTGGACAGGGCTGCCAGGAGCCAATTGCCCAGATATGGGAAAACCTGCACCCCTCTGGGTACGCAGGTAGGCCGCTACCACTGACAGACATTTGCTGAACACCAGGGGCACCGAGGAGAGGCCAAATGGGAGGGCCTTGAACTGGTAGTGGTCCCCCTGGAACGCAAAATGTAGGTATTTGCGGTGGGAAGGGCGAATAAGAATATGCAGGTAAGCATCCTGCATATCCAGAGTGCACAGCCACTGTCCTGGCCGAAGGAGGGGCAGGAGACCCTGCAGAGAGAGCATCCTGAACCTTTTGTACTCCATGAACAAGTTCAGAGAGCTGAGGTCGAGAATCGGCCTCACGCTCCCTGACTCCGTCGGGACCAGGAAGAAATGGGAATAGTACCCTGTCTCCTGAAGAGGAAAGGGGACGGGCTCTATCGCCTCCTTCAAAAGAAGGGAGGAAATCTCTTCCTAAACCAGAAGATGATGTTCTGGTGAGTATGATGACCTGGGGCGCGGTTTTCAAGGAGGCTTCCGAAGAAACTCTATTGAGTGTCCTTCTGGGATCAGCTGGAGCACCCAAGTGTCTGAAGTTATCCTCTCCCAGCCCGGAAGATGGAGGGAGAACCTCCCTCCCACTGGTTCCTCTGGGAACCCCAGAGGCTGTGGGAGAGGAAAGGAGCCAGGTGGTGTGAGGCAGCGTCGCCGCTGAAGCCCCCGCTGCTTTTTTGGGCGGGGGCTTGGCAGCCAGAGGGTCCGGCGCTTATTGGCCCGCTTCCCTGGAAGTTTCACCTTCGCCGATTACGCCTGCGTAAAGGGATGACACTGTGTCTGAGGGATTTGTAGATGGAGTCCACAGACTTCAGTGCAGTCCCCTTCTCCTGCAGATCGGTAATGATGTCCTTGATATCACCACCGAACAGCACCGAAACGTTGAAAGGCGCGTCCTGGATAGCGGACAGCACTTAAGGGACCAATCCAGACACACGGAGCCAGGCATGATGCCGTAAACCCATGGTGAAAGCCGAGCTCCTACCAGCAGCATCCACTGCATCACACGTGGCACGAAGAATGTGCCGACTGGCCGAACGTGCAGAGTGGACAAGACCAGCCACTTCTTGCTTCACCTGAGATTCAGGAAGGGAGTCCAACTTGGATTCCACCTCACTAAGATTCACCTATATGACCGACATAATTTAGGGCTCTGATACCCAGAGTGGAAAAAGCACAGACCTTCTTCCCATACTGGTCCAGAAGGCGGGATTCCTTGTCAGGTGGTGACGAGCTCAAGTGTTTTGGGTTAGCTGACCGTCCGTGAGCGGCTCTAATCACGATCGAATCAGCTCGAGGGTGAGAATTAAGGGAGTCAACACCCCGGAAGCCTGGTATAGCCTGTCCGGACTTCCTAGAAGAGGGGGCTATCGCCGACGGTTGCTTCCAAATAGTGGAAACAAGGTCAGCGTAAGGCTCAATCCAGGGTGGCACCAAGGTTGGAGCAGTCTCGGGCAGATCCAGGTGTGCAGCAAGTTTTTTACACTGTGGATCCGGCTCCAAGGAGTGCCACTGATGAACCTCCTGCATTTTGCATAGCAACTCCATGAAAGAAGGATCCTCCGGAGGAGACTTAGTCGGAGTCCTCAGCCTGGGCTTATCCGGAGAGTGAGGCTCGTCGTCCGGGTTGGAACAAACATCGGAGTCATCCGAGGTGTCTGAGGAGGAAGAAGACTCCACCTCCTGGTGCGGGGGAGGAATGGACCCCTTAGGAAGCCCTTGGGGAAGCGTATACTGCCCCATCCTGGAACCGGAGGGCTCGCC
The DNA here is from genome assembly GCA_016271365.2 of Neoceratodus forsteri. NCBI lineage: Eukaryota > Metazoa > Chordata > Ceratodontiformes > Ceratodontidae > Neoceratodus > Neoceratodus forsteri. The sequence goes on from CM028129.1 coordinate 1,295,291,345, forward strand.
TCTGGTATCCGGAGTTGGGTAGGGAGTCTCATGTCTCTAATGTACTGGGACCGGAACCGGTACTGTCATCGGTAGATGACTCTCCACCTCCCTGGTGAGCTGAGCCTTGGCCTCAGCCCACCAGGAGGCTAGAGTCTCCTTCAAATCCACCGCCGGCTGAGAGGGCAGTGGAGGAGGAGGAGGGGGGGTACGGATATTGGGCATATTCGTACTGCACATATCCATAACCCAACAGTGGGAACCCCAGCATCGGGTAATGAGGCACCGTGCACTGCGGCGCAGGATACTGCGGACCCGGGTACGACAGCGTCGGATACGACGGGGTCAGATACCCAGGAACCGGGGGGTCTGCCGGGGCAGTCGGCCCGGGAGGGCGCTCAGCAGGCAGGCTGGGAAGCGGAGGCCCCGTGTGGGGGCGGCATCCAGAACAGGAAGAAGGATGTTGCCCGGCAACGGGAGGACTGACGTCGGAGCCGGCGTCCAGGGAACTGATGTCAGGTCGTCCGGCCCAGCGGGAGGGAGACCTGACGATAGTGTGGTAAGATCCCCGGCACTGCCCGGGGAAGGAGGGGAAAAATACCCTGGGTCAGGCTGAGAAGACGCTGGGTCCCCGGAAGGCAGTGAAGGCTGCAGGGAGCCGGGAATGGCGGACAGGTTGAGGTCCGTCGTCGGCTCAGACGCCGCGCGAGCGTCGGAAGGTCCGACATCCAGCTTACCGGTGGAGTCTGGGCAGGCGCCGGAGGAGCCGACGTCCGCAGAACCATCGCCAGAGGCAGGCCGCGATGGGGGAGTGGTCTGGTCGGGTGGAACAGGGGCCGTGTGCTGCCCTGAAGGGTCGAGCGATTTAGCGGCCTTCTCCGGGTGGACATCAGAGGAGCTGACGTCCAACTTACTGGAGTCACTCGCACCAGTAGGCCGCGCGGCGGCGGTTTTACTGGGAGTGGAGGCCTCCTTTAACCCAGAGGCACCCGAAGAGCCCGAGCGCAAGCCAGATGGGTGGGCGGACGCCGCTTGGGAGCTCTCCAAGATGGCTATCAAGGGAGCGGCTCTCTCGGGGACATTACTTCAAACGCGACTCCAGCCAAGTCACGCGGACAAGGAGTCCCAGTCTTGGTGCTTCTTATCTTTCTTCTTACGATGGCCCTCAGGGGAAGTTGAAGCCTGGTGGAGCTTTTTTAACTCCTTCTCCATGGAGGTCATTTTCTTTTTGAGGATGTGGGCCTCCAGGGACGGCTGCCTCCGTTTTCGGGTGGCGGCATTGAACTTCAGGCAATGCTGGAAATTCTCCATGGGGTGATCTGGGCCCAGACAGAAGAGGCACTGGGAGTGATCGTCCTTATGTGGGAGTCGGGCACCGCACGAGTCGCACTTATTCTTGTGCTTGAAGGGTGTAGGGGACGACATACACCACCGAAAAACTGACTAAAAGTTGAATTAAATTAAGAAAAAAGTGACGGTAGAACTACCGATGACAGACTGATGAGCAGTGAACATTACCGCGAGGCGCTTCCATGCGCTAATGGCAGGAAAGAACTGGAAAGCGGGCGTGGGGGACCGCCCCTTTATACTGATGTCGCATGACGGTCACTTGACGTGGGGGTGGTCCCCCGCCAGAGACTGCTAGCTAGAAATGTTTCCGTGGGGTCCTGACGCCTGCCGGCATCAGTCCTATATGTAATTACCTACTGCAAGAGCCCTCTCGAAGTAAGATCTGGCAATACACATGCCCAGGGCTGCGGCTGCAAAAGCCCATTTCCCCAAGGTGTAAGTTTTATGAGATTCCTTATTGATAGGATGAACTGATGCCTCCTGAGGGAGAAAAGCCTTGTCGTTCTCCGCAAGGACAACCAAAGTATCTGCAAGAGGTTGCGATGCTAAGAAAGATCTGTCCTTGGTTGGGGGGCATACTTCTTGTCTATAGACTTGTCCACAGAAGGAATCAGAGCCAGCCTCTCCCACACTGCTTGTGATAAGGTCTCAAAAGGAGGGAGGGGGGCAGGAGGTGTAAGGCTTATAGGGACATCAGGAATATGAAGGAACTCGAGGCGCAAAAGCCTACCTGCGTCCACAGAGGAGGTCTGTAGAGCCAGGGTTGTCCCAGTGTTATTGAGAAGAGACTGAAAGGAAAGATCTTCAACTAGGGGTTCAGCTGGGACAGAGAGCTTCTCGCTCAAGCCAAAGGATAAGTCATCCTTGTCCTCATCAGAAAAAAATAAGGTCAGGGTCAGACTCATCATTCTCCACCTCTACCCCGGGGAAATCAGGCCCTGCAAGGCCAAAGCCCGGACTGGGCAAGAGGTAGACAGGAGACACCAGAACTGGCACAGGCATTGAGGACCTTGGCGCTGCACGTGGCACCAAAAGACCCGGTGCCACGTGCGGCACTGAAGGCCTCGGCGCCGCATGTGGCACCAAAAGCCCTGACAACACACCTGGCACCGAAGAACCCGACGCTAGGCGCAGAAACAATGTCCGAGAACTACCGCCAGACCTGGAAAAGGAGGGGGAGGGAAGTGGTACTTGTGCCTGTCACAAATGCACTCCACAGGTCAGGCCCTCTGCTCCCACAGTGCCAACCTCAGAGTGCAACAGTGAGAACAGGTAACAGACAGGGTAACCCTCCTGTCTGCTTTGGGTCTGAATCACCTTTTAGCCTCAAGTTCTGGGGGGATTCAAACTGTGAACCTTATGCTAGCATACCCAATTACAGGCTCAGATAATACTCTCTTCAGGGGGATGCAATATAATCTTTCGCCCAAGGGCACGCAGCCAGGTTTTCCAAAATGAACCCCTAAAACTCTATAAGAGACCTTAGGTATATTCTTACCTTCTTTCCCAAGCTCAGTAACACCATCAAGCTGTTGAACAGTTGTCAGACTTAGCCACCTATACGTCACATGCAAAAGAACTGACAGACATCCAGGCAGTCTTTCAAAGAAAATGTTCTTTACTAAAAAAATTGTAAAACAAGTAAGATAAAATACGGAACAAATATCAAAGAGCATCACAATCACATAAAAGAATTCAAAAAGGGAAAAACTACAGAACAAAACTACTACCACAATACATTTAGATCTTTGCTATCTAAGGTATTACCTCTGTAAGTGCGTTTTAAGTTAGAGAGAGAACTTTGTTTCTCCAGAGTCCAAGATGATATCCCTTCATGTACAATGTTACATGGCTTTTCTCCATCTTCCCCCACCCTCCCTTTTGGATGAGGTCAGCTAGACCCGCCCTCAGAATTATTTCTAACATACTTTCTACCAGGAGGTATCTTTAATTAATGGAACATCAGAAGAAAAAAAAACATTTTCTAAATATGACATCCTTTAATTAAATATTTCTATTTGATCTTAGCAATCCCAGCACTTGTCATTTAGGTGTTAAACTTGATAGCAACAGCCAAATTACCCTTTCTTTCCTGACATCATAAACTTTAGATTTTGTTTCAACTTCAAAAGCTTGAGCATGTCATAAAAAGGTAATAAAATGCCATTTCTTTAAGTAAGTCTTAATTACAGGAATCTCCTGGTCAGTTTAATGACATCCTGTGGTTTCAGCTGCTGACCTTGTAATTTAAAGGCCAACTCTCTCACACACACACACAGACCATTTATTTATAATAATAATATCATACAGGTAACCAGAAGCAGGGGCAGAGTGTCACAGTACCAGCCCCTGCGAGGAGCCAGAGTGAGGAGGGAAGGCACGTGGAACGGACATCAACGGCACTAGTACTGACGAGGTTGGAACATCTGTCACCAACATCGAACGCACGTCCCGTCCTGAAGGTCCTAACCGCCGCCCAGCGACCCCCAGACCCAAGGGCTCTGGAATCGGGTCCACCACAAGGGGCAAACGAGACAGACACTGTACCCACTGCTCCATAAGAGTGGCCCAGTGATGAAACTGCTCACCAGAAACCCTGCATGAGGACAGAGTGGGGCTCCGGTGTTGAGAGTCCCGGCCATTAAGACTGGAGGTCACCGGGGACCCTGGAGAGGTCGGGCTGGACCTACCGCTCTCCACTCCTGAAGACTCCCTTGCAGGTGTACCAAGGGGCGACCTTGAGCAGTACCATTTCTTCTTCTTCTGTCGGGAAGAAGAAGAACTTGAAGTCAAGCGGCACCGGGTTCCCGACCAAGACCAAGAACGGGCCCGCTTCTTTTTGTGCTTATAGGATGACTGTCCTTCCTCCCCAGCACTGGACTGCCTGTGGTCGGACACCACATCCAAAAAGGGAGGCAGACTGGACACAGCCCCATTGCCAGAATAGCTTTCCAGCGAAGTCTCCCTACCATCACCAAGATCGTCCATGGTCGACTCTGTTGATGGCAGGGCTGAGAGAAAAAAATGTTCTTTTGTTTGTTTTTTTTTTTAAATAAAAAAGAATAATAATTATAATACTAAAAAGAACTGAACGACTATATGCTTCTGTCGTATAGACATGAAGCTTTGACTCCAGGCGGGTGAGTCACTGAAGTGCACTCGGCAGTGTGAAAAAAGGAACCGAGGTGGTTGGAGGGTCGACGCCAAGGCAGCCTACACAGGCGTGAGCTAATCTTGCAGTGCCATGCATGTTAGGTCCTACCATGACGCCGGCCCTCCTGAAGATTTTTGGCTCCCACCGGGTCCTAGCACCCAGAAGTATGAATAAACGGTGAAGACTTTAAGTCCAGGAAGATTCTTTATCACAACAAACTGTAAGACCACATTGGGCCAGCAGGCACTAGATAGCCTTACAATTAGAAACCAGCTATGTGCAAGAGTATACAGACTCATTATACAGATAAGCACTGTAGCGGTTTAGTAAAGCTTTGAATGTTTGGCATTGTTGCATTACAGCTGGAATACAGTTTCATAATCTGGGGGCAAAACAGGAGAATGCTATATCGCCAAATGTCATTCTTGCTTTGGGTATGAGGAGCAGACCTACATCAGTAGATCTTAAGGGGTAGGTGCTATTAGAGAGCAGAAGTGAAGCAAGAGATGAAGGCAGCTGCATACGCAGGCCACTGCAGATGACACCTCCCAGAGCGAGAAAAAGTAGGGATGAGTGAAGAGCCACCCAAGTTTGGTACACAGTGTACTGTACAATGATGGATGTAGAGATTCGAAGCCAGGACATGGCGGCAAATGTTGTTATATGCCATGTCCTATTTCTGTAAGGAGGTTTTGGCAGAAGGAAAGAAAATAAATTCCATAAAGAACATAAGAAAAAAGCCAGCAGAAGGAGACCTATCGGTCTATCGTGTCTGCTCAGGAAAATAAATATTGTCTGTGCCTTGTGATTTCAACTGTGTCCCTGCCTCCCCTCACATCCCCTGGATTTCTTTGTTGTATTCCTGACTATGCCTCCTGGCATTCCAATATGTTTGTCCCATGCTCTTTTAAAGGCTTCCACTGACTTTGTCCCTGTCACCTCCTCCGGCAGCTCATTCCATGTTGTCACCACCCTCTCTGTAAAGAAATGCTTCCTTATGTCCCTCTTGAACCTTCCCCCCATCAGTTTTAGGCTGTGCCCTCTGGTAGTGGTGTTGGTCCTTTTGTTGAATAGGACCTTGCAAGCCACCCTGTTAATTCCCTTCAAGTACTTGAAAGTCTCAATCATATCCCCCCCTCTGCCTCCTCTCTTCCAGGGTGTACATCCCCAGGTCACCCAGCCTCTCCTCATATGATTTATCCTGCTGCCCATCTATCATTTTAGTTGCCCTCCTCTGGACCCTCTCTAGCATGTCTATGTCCTTCCTCAGGTGCGGATGCCAATATCTCACAATGTACTCCAAGTGGGGTCGTACCAATGACCCACAGAGTGGCAGAATAACCTCTCTCTCTCTCTTCCTGCTGTTAAATCCCCTTGCAATGCAATCCAGCATTCTGTTTGCCTTTGCTACTGCATGCTTGCATTGAGTCGATTGTTTCAGATTACTAAAAATTAACACCCCCAGGTCCTTCTCTTCCTCCAGTGGTGTAACCTGGACCTTCCCAATGTAATACTCTGCTCTTGGGTTCCTCGCCAAATGTGCATCATTTTGTACTTTTTGGCATTGAACTCGAGCTGCCATATGCCTGACCATCTCTCCAGTCTAGCTAAGTCCTCCCTCAGCTCTGTTGTCCCCACCTGGGTGTCCACCTGCCACAGAGTTTGGTGTCGTCAGCAAACATGCACATTCGTCCCCGAATGCCTTCCCCTATGTCGCTGCTTAAGATGGTAAACAACACTGGTCCCATTACAGACCCTTGTGGAACCCCGCTTGGGGAATAAGATGCCACGGGCTATCTACTGCTAATTCATCTGTCTTTACATCTGAACATTCTGTTGGCCTTTTCAAGTGCCTTAGTACACTGAGTTGTTTCAGGTTATTAGATATAATATCCCTCAGCTCCTTTTACACTTTCATCTCCTACACTCTCAATCCACCAGGGGTTGAAATATATATATTTATTTTATTTACATTTTGTTGACCGGGAAAGGAGGTCTAGGCAATTCTGCCTATTTTCAGTCTCATCCCAGGGGAAGGGGAAAGATACAGATGCAGCTGACTTACAGTGGTGGTATTTTAGTGAATGGGGGGAAATTTGGCCAGGACACCAGGAGAATTCCCCTATTATTTTTGAGAAATGCCATTGGATCTTTAATGTTCACCTGAACAACCACCAGAATAGGCAGACATGATCTCGATTTAATGTCTCATCCAAAAGACAGCACCTCAGGAGTGCAGCACCCCCATCATGATGCACTACAGTATCAGTATTGGGATTTATCCCACATTCCTGGTGTAGGGCTAGAACCCACAACCTTCCGATCTTCCAGCCTGAGAGGCGAGTAACCATATATGTCCTTTCTGTTTCTGACACTTGGTTTGAATGTGGTACAAACAACATGTAGAATCACAGAAGGTGGCCAGTTGGTCTATCCAGCCTATCCTTACTCCTGCCTAACCTATGAGACCAAACCCTCTCGTTGTCACTGGTTTGCTCCCTTCTCTTTTGTCACTGCCACCCTGTTGCTCTCTACTAAACCCATGCAACTATCCCACCTATGCTTGAGCCCAACAACTGATTCTGTGCAGACCACATTACTGGGCAAACTGTTACCCCTACTTAGCACCCTGTCTGTAAAAAAAGTACTTCCTGACATCTCTCTTAAAATTCTCCCCTACCAGCTTCTTTGTGTTACGTCTAGTGTTTGAATTAACACTGTAGGTGTCCCTGCCATCCACTTTATCCCCTGTATACACTTAAATGTTTTCAACATGTTCCCTATCTTCCTCCAGATTTTTAGTGAATGCATCTTTTTTTCATACAGAGGGTTTTCTCCTTGTCCACCTTTGTCCTTTCCCAGGGATTTACCTTTCTCCAAGGGATATACCCCATTCGGGCCAGCAATCTCCGACTTCCCCTGGGCCCTGGTAACCCAGTGGTTACCCCTAGGTTTACCCTCTATGGCAGGGTCTTCAGTGGGAGCCCCCCCCCCCCGAGGCAGTCCACTATCTGGACTAGGATGCAGTGCCAGCAAACAATAGGATCCAGGAGAGTTCCAAAGGCCCAGACTGTCAGGTAGACAGAAGTGGGGTTTTCTCCCATTTCTGGTCCCTCCCACCTCACCAGATCTGAGCATAGCCTCTGCATTGCCTTGCATGCACAACTGACCCTGTAGTGGAAGCAGGTTCCCTGGCCCAGCCGCAAGGTTGCTGTGGCACGTGAACTCACTGCCAACCCTCCCCAGCCGAGATACACTGCTATGCGACAGCTGCCTCGGCCCGGCCTGCCTCCCGATGCAGTGACCCTAGCTCATTCACAAACTTAGGTCATCTGCACATTAGCGCGACACGCTGCCACTGGCCCAATGGGGTGGCTTAGTGAATACATCTTAAGTTCTGTTTAAGAGGAGGCTCGTGAATAATTAGTCCAAAAGAAAAGAGAAAAGTATATTGGAAAAACAAAAAACAACCAAATAAAATCCCGGCTACCAAGAGAGAGAGAGAGAGAGAGAGACGCCCTAAGGTGGCACAGATCTGGGATACTGATCAGAGTCTCGAAAAGGGTTACCCACAAGCCAGCAAGCAAGGCCAGACTGGTAAGAGGGTAGTGGGGATAAGGCAGCAGCCCTGTATGCATGTAGGCTCTCACTAGAAGATAAATGGGTAGCTAAAGGTGAGACCCCCTTGCAAACAAGATGGGCACAGAATATGTGCCAGATGAAAAACAATGTACATGTAACCACTGGAAAAGTAATCATGACACCAGAAATGTAGCCTTTTTTTGATGGTTTGTTTTTAAACAGCAAAGCTGCCACCCCATTTTGTGGAGGGGGCAAGAAGTTACTGGTATGTGTGATACTGCATGGTTATCTAACTTGATGCAGGAGCAGCAAAAAAAAAAACTCATTGTAATGTTGGTTCTTCTCCAGAATCCTTCACAATGTTTACACTTGATGCATCAATCTCCTTGGAGATAGATGCCCCAGAGATAGAATCTAGTCTAATCATTTGGAATCTTGGTTCAAACTCTGCAGCTATGCTCCATTCTGGCAGTTGGCCAGATTTATTTCTGAAGCTGAATGGAGCAGTAGTAGTAAAATTAGCTAAGAGGCTACCAAACATTTATGCAATTCTATCAACATTTTTGAAAAATAAAAACACCAAACTGAAGCTGACATGTAAATGTAAAAAACACAGAAATAGTAAGAAAAAAAACTTTACAGTTGTAGAGTAACTACAATAGTAATGCTCAAGCCACCTTAATGAAAAAGAGCTGATTCTTGTGAGAACCCATTTTTAGGTTCAGGAAGGGAAGGCAGGGTCCGAAGTATAAACATAGTGAGGGATCCCTGAGGCGAAACAACATTACTATGGTGAACAAAAAAAACCAGAAAAATCCAGCTCCACACATGTCGTGCCACAGGTAACAATACAATGTCAACAGCAACAAAAGGCACCATGAGGTATTGAAAAATATTTTGAATATAGCAGAGAAAATACGCGATTCGCAAGAGGAACAACCTCAACCGTTTCGCATCACTCCTGATGACGCATTGAGTGGTGCGAAACCGGTTGAGGTTGTTCCTCTATGCTGCAGGGCGGCTGTATTTTATACTGCTATAGTAAAATATTTTTCAGTACCTGTAGTGCCTTTGTTTGCTCTGGACATTACTATGGTGAGTAGTTTCTTCTTCTAAACCCAGGCATCCATCACTTATGCAATAATGCATAATAGGGTGCGTATCGTGTTGGGATAATGTCACATTTCGGTGGTGGATGATGCACGAAGCCGCAGGCTGAGTGTTTTCAACATCTGAGAATTGACATTATCCCACACGACACACACACACACACTGGAGTGCATTACTGCTATTATACAATGCTTGTTTAAACTGAGAATGAAAAATAGAATAAATACCGTTTTAAAATATGTTTGTTTTGTAATTTTTTTAGCGTGGAAGCATATTTTGTTACAGAAGAATCCCTTTTACTGTATCTCCACCAAGTGGAGCTGTCCTCACTTTGGCCTGCTGATTGTGATACCCAGGGCCTGGAAGAGGCTGAAGCTGCGCTCCAGTTCTGGGGAAGGCATTCTCAGGATGGGGCCACTAGAAGCTAATCATCCTAGTAGGAAAAACAGGCAACCGCGACCACCACCAGGCACTTGATGAAAACCCTAGGGGCTGAGGACAGGCCAAAGGGGACAACCTGGAACTGAAAATGGGCTTCCCGGAAAAGGAAGTGCCGGTGGGAAGGAAAAAACAGAAATGAAAGTAGGCATCCTACATATCCAAGGAGCAGAGCCAGTCATCCTGGTGCAGGAGGGGCAACAGACCTTGAAGAAGGGTGACCATCGGGAAGCGTCTGTATTCTATGAACAGATTCAAGTCGCTCAGATTCAGGATAGGCCTGAGGTCCCCTCTCTTTCTGGGGACCAGGAAGAAACGGGGGTAGAACCTCCTGCCCTACTGAGCCAGAGGGATGGGCTCTATGGACCTTTTTTGTAACAGGTCCTGAATTACCTCCCAGATGAGAGGCACATGAGCTGGGGGTAGAAAGAGTTGCCTGGAGGATTTTAGGGAGGCAAATCGAGAAGTTCCAGAGTGTGGCTGTGTGCTATGAGCTGAAGTACCCAACTGTCTGAGGTGATCCCTCGCCACCCATCGAGGTGGAGGGGAAGCAACCCCCTACAGCCTCCCCCAGAGTCTCTACTGGAGGGGAGGGGTCTGTCAAGAAGTCAGGAAGTAGGAGCGAGGTGGCTGCCTAAGTAGCCCTGGTGGCAGCTGCAGCAAGGGCCGACATCAGCTTACGCTTGCCCTGACCTTTGATTGGAGAGTGGGTCTGTCTGCAAGAAGAGTGGTGGAAGGGTGGTCGCTGGTCAGACTTAGGTTGAGCATGGTACAAGGAGTGAACAGACTGGAGGGCTCAGCCATATTCCTGAAGGGAGGAGATCAAGTCCTGGACATCATCCCCAAAAAGGACGGAACATCACTCCCAAAAAGGATGGAACCCTGAAAGGGGGCATCCAAAATGCTGGACTGCACACCGGAAACAAAGCCAGACACTCTGAGCTAAGAATGGTGCCAGAAACAGATGCCCACAGCTACCCCGCTGCCCAAGGCATCAACCGCATCATAGGCATCCTGCAGGACATGTGTCCCTACATTCCAGCCCGTCTTGACAGCCTGGGCCAGTGACTTCTTAGCTGGATCATTGGGCAGGGCCTAAACCAACTCCCTGGCCTGGTCCCAAAGGATGTTCTGGTACTGAACTATGTGGGCCAAATAGTTAACCGTCCGGATGGCTAGGGTGGACGAGGCAAAGACCCTCTTGCCCAGGTGGTACAGCTGTCTGAACTCTCTGTCTGGTGGGGAAGAGAACTGAGGTGCTTAGGTTTTTTGGTGCGGTCGTGCACTGCATTGATGACCACCGAGTCAGCCTTAGGTTGCCCCCCCCCCCAAAAAAGGGTTTAGCTGCAGGGGCATGGGAAATGCGGTCAGCCTTCTCGGGCACCGCCGAAGTTGTAGAGGGTGATTCCAGGCTGCCCTGGTGGAATCCTCATAGCAGTCAATGAAGGGAGGTACCACCAAGGGGAGAGCATCAGGCTGGCGCAGGTAAACAGCCAACTGATGTTGCTCTGGGTCCTGTTCCCCAGTCTCCATCTCATGGTGGCCTAAATTTGCCTCATGATGTCCATGAAAGAAGGATCATCAGGAGGGGACTTGGGGCTCACCTTAGGGGGCTCCTGGCCCTCAGACGAGACCTCCGCAAGATAGGAAAACTCTGAGTAGTCAGAATCCTCTTCATCCTCCTCGTCTGGCTCACTTTCAGGAAGCAGGCATTGGTTCTGGTGGCTGCCAGAGCCTGCGTCGAGCTTGTCTCCAAACGTATAAGGGTCACTAGGACCAAGCCGGACGGGCTCTGGAGGAGGGTGATCCTTGGGGAGCCACCGGTGATGGGCCTGCAGGGGTGGGAACCTGCTTCTACATGAGAGCCCACCAAGAAGTAAACAGAGCATTGTAATCCACCGGTGGAGGGAAGTTATATACCAGAGGATATGGGTAGGCTGGTGCTGAGTAGGGATAAGACAGTGTCGGTCCGGGCAGGGCCAGCATCAGGTACCCTGGGGGAGGGCCAGCAGGTGTTGGAGGGGGAGCTGGCATCAGGTCCGCTGGAGGCGACTGAGGCTGAATAGGCGGCAGCCCATTGGGCGCAGGTCGAGGAAGCCTGGGAGGGGTATCCATGGGCACCAGGACAGGAGAGGAGAGATCGGCACCGGGGGAGATGGAGACCTCCCTGGGGAAGTTGAAGCGAGACCAGACTTGGAAGGACTGGCATCGGCCACCATAGAGAGGACCAATGCAGTCAGTGCCTTTGCCACACGGGGTATAAGCCCGCAGAGGTCAGGGGCCTGAGCATCAGGGGCTGGGGAGCAGGAGACAGAGTCCTCTGCCCTGAGGAAGCGCCAATCACCACCGAGATAAGAGCAGACAGTGGGGCCTCCAGCAGCCCAGCAGAAGTAAGGGCTGGTGGGGCCAAGGAGGCTGACCTCCTGTCCCAGTCCTTATCTTGGTGTTTATGCTTCCCGCAAATTTTTTTCCCGGGCTGTATAGACGAAGAAACCCTGGAGGACTGGGCTGGTGAAGCCAAACAGCTCCAGGCCTGCAGCTCCTGTTCCATTGTAATTAGCTTCTGCTTGAGGAGATGGCTCTCCAGAATTTTCAGCTGATGTCTCCGTATGGCCTGATTAGACTTCTGGCAGAACTGGCAGGCTTCGGTGTCATGGCTGGAATCTAGGCACAGGATGCAAGCAGAGTATCAGTCCTTTTCTGGAATCTGTTTGCCGCAGGCACACTTTGTGGAGCGGCTGGAAGACGAGGCAGGTTGAGAAGACATAAACCTGAGTCTAGTAACACCGAAACTCGATATTAATACTAAAGAAAAAGGAAAAATAAAAAACTGCAGGAAATGGTGGTCGGCTGTAGCTGCGGCAGTGTCAGTGGTCTGACGTGTGCTAGTCAACAGCGGGAAAGAACTGGGAAGGGTGTGTGGGACCACCTGCCTTTATAGGACAGGCTGACATCAGCGGAGTGACATCGGCAGTGAGTGATTCCCTGTGGTATACTGCTAGCTAGAAGGGTTTCTGTGTGGCACCTGATGACTTAATCCTACTGGCGTTGGCCCACTGCAAGAGCCTCCCTCAAAGTAAGATCAATGATTTATTGGGTTACATCACAATAACATCAAACAAAAGCTACAGGAAGTTACCCCTGGAGAAAAAAAAAATTTCATATACAAGGCATGCACCGACTCACTAATGGAATGATGAAGCTTTGTGTCAGCTCTAGGAAGTAAGGCCGTAGGATTACACTTTGGGCCTCTGATGGACGTTTCTGCTGTACACCCTGTGATACAAATTAAGCATAGTCAGAAATGTGCTGTATATCCCCAAGACCCCTAAATGAGCACTTGGACATCATCTACATTTGGAGAGTCCAAAGTCACAAGCTAAAGCCATTAATGCCCACTCACGTGCCATGCTGAAATTTGACACTGCAGCCACTTTAAAGAACTGAATTGGATTCTGATCCATCACTGTGTGTACGTAAATAGTTGATTTTTGGGTTCTTAGTAAAACACACTGTACTGTATGTTATCAACTACAGCTTATATTTCCAATACCAACTCCTTCCCACCAAATAGTAATATTCTACTACAAAGTACTATATTCTATGTTTATCATCTTTACAGTTTCTTCCATCCCCTTCTGCTTCCCATCAGTTCCAATTACAATACAACCATGCTGTTACCAGGGCAGAGGAGGACCAACCCCACATATGGATGAAGAAGGTTAAGTTTGTTTCTTTCTTTTCTCAGCATCCTCCTGCCTTCTCCACTTTTTGAATCTCTCGGTTGTGGCACACTCAGTAGGATAGTACAAGCAGGCAGTCATTACTTGGGCAAGGGGTAGCTTTCCCTGGGTAATTAATACATGCTCTGTACCTGGAAGATAGAAATGACCATGCTCCGTACTCCTCACATATTCCCAATTTTTTTTGTGTAAAGGCCATTCTTGGGGTATGTACCTACTGAGTAGGGGGAGATGTTGGCTTCCCTACCCAGGCCTCTGGTTCTCTTTCTCCCTCCACTTGGAGTACTGTTCAGTGCTTTGTGGGCATGGAGTTGGAAAACCATTGTAGTGAGGGGGATGGAGGGATATCTGATGTTTTCTTACAAAGATCACTGATCCCTTGGGTTTTACAGGAGCTTGGCTTCTGGATATACATAGTCATGCTCTAGTTTACTGTTAATAACAATGTCTATGTTGACTGAATGTCATATCCTAAAACCACATATCTGGCTATAACTGTACTTATGCAACACTGAGGTTACCTAGAGGTAATACTCAACAGAATCACTGACTGGGGGTACTTCACGTATCACCAGGCTACTGTCATCTGCAGCCAGTCATGGCCCACATAACACCTAAATTTGTCACGTGGAATGTTAAAGGCCTCTACCAGCCTATTAAGAGGAAAAACAGTGTTGAACCACCTTAAGAAGCAAGGAGCAGCAGTAGCCATCCTCCAAGAAACTCACCTCACTCAGGAGAAGGCACAAAAACTGAAGCGTGAATGGGTACGAATGGAGGTACACGCCACCTTCTTCAGAAGGAAATGTAAAGTGTCCAACCTCTTTCATGAGCAATTATCTTGGCAAATACTACGCCACAAGGCAGACGCTGAAGGTAGATGGGCCTTGGCCACAGTCAAATCCCCAGAACTGGAATTCTTAGTGGATGATGTATACAGAACAAATGAAAATGACTTGTTTTCTTCTCTAACCTAGTGTAGGTCCTTAGGGACTTTAATGCAAATAACCAACATATTCTGCAAAGAAGTGATTTTAATAATATCCCTTTGGATGGGTTCTAGATAAGAGTTCCCCCTCCATCCAGCAACCCAATTAGACCCAGCACGCACTAATGCATATAACCAGCATATTCTGCTGGAAGTGATTTTAATAATATCCCTCTGGATGCTTTCTAGATAAGAGTTCCCCCTCCATCCAGCAACCCAATTAGACCCAGTACGCACTACATTCTCTCATGGAAGACAAATCTTCCATCTTATTCAATCATTGGTACAGGCAGACACAGGCAATACTGTCCTATTGGATCATGAACCAGTGTGTATCTCTGTTGTTACCCCCCCAACCAAATTCCTCCACCTGGCGTCTAAACCCATTACTCCAGGACACAGTGTTCAGGAATCTGATGCACACAGACAAAATCCTACTTTGAGGTCCATGTCTAACCAGAGGTATCTCCAGCATCTACATTGGAGGTGTATAAGGCCTACATCGGAGGGGGGGTCATCATAGGGTTTGCTGCCCACAGAAAGAGGAAAAAGCAGAAAGAGGGAAAAGGAGGAGAGGGTGCTCACTGTAAAGCTGGAAGCCAAAAAGAAGGCATTCAAAAAAGGTGCAGAAACCTCTAAGCAGAACCTATCCACCACCACCCTCCTCCTTAAATATTGCCTGAATACCCTTCTCTCCAAGTAAGATGAACTGGCCCTGGTCAGACTGAAACATCACTACTGGGAGCGTGCAAGAGGGCTGGGAAACTGTTAGCCCCACCGACTATGACTGGTGCAAGCCAGCAGACATATTGGCTCCCTCTGTAATTCAAAGGGTCAGCTACAACATGCTTCTGTTGACATTAACAAGGTCATGAAGGGCTTTTATGATCAATTATATGATGCCCCCAACCTAGCCTCAGAAGAGGATATTCAACAGTTCTTGACATGTCTGACCCTCCCCTGTCTTCTCCCCAGTGAATAGAAGTTACTAGGAACCCCAATTATTTCAGTGTCAGAAATGAAGCAGGCCAATAAGGTGAGCTCAGGGAGGACAGAAACCTCCCGTGGAGCAGAAGGGCAAAAGCTCACTTGATTTTGATTTTCAGTATGAATACAGACCGTGAAAGTGGGGCCTTACAATCCTTCTGGCTTTTTGGGTTTTAAGCAGGAGGTGTCAGAAAAGTTACCACAGGGAAAACTGGCTTGTGGCGGTCAAGCATTCATAGCAACATCACTTTTTGATCCTTCGATGTCGGCTCTTCCTATCATTGTGAAGCAGAATTCACCAAGCGTTGGACTGTTCACCCACTAACAGGGAACATGAGCTGGGTTTAGATCATTGTGAGATGGGTTAGTTTTACCCTACTGATGATGTGTTGTTGCAATAGTAAAAGTAGCTTAATATGTATACCCTTGAGGAAAGGAGGGAGAGGGGGGACATGATAGCTGTTTGCGGTTTTAACCGCTGTGTGCATGTTTGTGTTAATATTTTAACATTTCCGTTCATGATATACCATTTTCTGTGCATTGTAGTGCTTTAAAACAGTATTCTACATCAGACTTTGAGCCCTAGCAGTGACAGCACGCTAGGTGGAGGAGTAGTAGTTCTCTGGCTTGCACTCCAGGACTACAGCTCGGCAGTACCACTTTATTTTCTGCTCTACAATATTTGGGCAGTATTAACTTTATCCCTGAAACAGAGATTTTGCCTCTAGGGTGATTTTTATTGTAAACTAAGGGCTTAGTAGCAACTTTGGGGTAGCAAGGTACAAGAAGGCATCTCCCGCTACTTCCGGGTGCCCAAACAGTATTTAAACAAGCCCTGCGGCGAGCAGCAGAGCTGTTTGCGGTTTTAACCACTGTGTGCATGTTTGTGTTAATATTTTAACATTTCCGTTCATGATATACCATTTTCTGTGCATTGTAGTGCTTTAAAACAGTATTCTACATCAGACTTTGAGCCCTAACAGTGACAGCACGCTAGGTGGAGGAGTAGTAGTTCTCTGGCTTGCACTCCAGGACTACAGCTCGGCAGTACCACTTTATTTTCTGCTCTACAATATTTGGGCAGTATTAACTTTATCCCTGAAACAGAGATTTTGCCTCTAGGGTGATTTTTATCGCACACTAAGGGCTTAGTAGCAACTTTGGGGTAGCGAGGTACAGGAAGTCATCTCCCGCTACTTCCGGGTGCCCAAACAGTATTTAAACAAGCCCTGCGGTGAGCAGGGTGAGCCCGAGAAGGGAGAGTGCGTACATACGCATGTCTCAGCGTGTTTTGCGTGTTTGGCGTGTTGGAGTATTTTGGAGACTTCTCTTACCCGGACCAGACAAAGGGTGTGTAATCTCTGTTTAGTATTATTTGCTACATTAGCTTCTTCTAAATCAGCATTAGTAGTTTAGGGAGTTTGGCTTTTAGTAATGTCATCTTCAGTTATTACAATGGAAGGGCACACCGGCTATAAATGTGTAACTTGTCTCATGTATAGCTTCTCTCTTGATCTAAACCCTAATGAAATGTTTGAATGCCCCAAATGTATAAAAAATAAAGAACTTGAAGATGAAATTAAACTATTTGATGAACGCTTAAAATTACTGGAGTTGAGCCAACTTGAAACTAGGAAAAGGCTTCAAATGCCGAATGTTATAAATGATACTTTGCATAATAAAGAAACAAATCAAGAAATCAAGGAAACAAATAAAAGAAAAAGACTCTGTTATGAACCAGATCCAGTGGATAAGGAAGATGAATGGTTTACTGTTCAGGCTACAAAAATTACAAGAAAAGGGAGAAAAGCTGGAGAATTTCTGTTGCCTATATCAAATAGTTTTGATCCTCTAACTCTGCTTTCTGATTCATAAAATCTTAATGAGGTTTCACTGATGGAAACTAATATTCATCCTGTAGAACAAGCCAATATTATTTTCCCACAAAAATCGGCTTTGATTCCCAAAATTTCATCAGCAGTTGAAAGTGGTCAAAATGATTTACAGCATTTTAATCAGGAAATAAGTATCAATCCTGATCAAATTTGATGGAATCAACCCTTAGTAATCATAACCAAATATTTGTTTTGGGAGATTCGATTATATCTAATCTTGATCATCAAATATGTGACATCAATAAATCTACCCGTACCCTTTCCTGTTTTAGAGGAGCTAAAATACAGGATATTACTAAAATGACCAAAAATATACTTTATAATTGCGGAGATGATCCCTTGGTGATTATACATCTGGGCACAAACAATGTTAAATATCAAAGTGAACAACAAATTAAAGAGGCTTTCGTAGGACTGACTAATTTATTGGAAGAATTTGGGGCAAAAATAATTTTTTCTGAACTATTACCTATTTTAGGAGCTGATAATTTTATTATCAATAAAATCAAACACATTAATAATTGGTTGAGACATTGGTGTTTAAAACAAAATCTAAAGTGTCTTACTAATTGGGAAATCTTTTCACAAAACAAAGATTTTTATGCATTTGATGGCCTTCACTTAAATAAAAAAGGATCAAAAATGTTAGGAAACATTATCAATACAGCAATTGCCGACTCTTTAAACTATTAAGGGGGGGGGACTAAATGATACTTTGTGTGTTAAACATTTACAATTAAACACCAAAAATGTTCCTACCCTTCAGGAAACAAAATCAAATAAAGTTAATATGAATTTAAACGTGCTATTATTAAATGCTAGAAGCCTTATAAACAAGATCAGTGAATTGCACATTTTATTACAAACTAGAAATATAGATATTTGTGGTATAACTGAGACCTGGTTCTCTGAAGATCAATGGGGTCAGGAAATCCCTGGTTATATACTCTATAAAAAAAAACAGAGAATTTTCCAGAGGAGGGGTTGCCTTTTACATAAAGGAATGCTATGATTGTATTGAATTAAATTTCGATTCATCTGATCCTTTAGGAATTGAAATATTGTGGGTAAGAATAAATTCCAATATCGAACCATTAACTTTTGGCATATGCTATAGACCTCCATCCCTGGATATTAATAAGAATTAATCCTTTATATATTATTTACAAAATATTAATTTACCTGAAAACACTGTATTAATGGGAGACTTTAATTTCCCAGGGATAAATTGTAAATCTCTTATTGGGACAACTCACAATGAAAAATATTTTCTTGAAACAATTTTTATATTAGGATTAGATCAAATAGTAACAGAACCTACCAGACAAAATAATGTCCTTGACCTGATTTTTACTAACATCAAGCAATATTATAAAAGTCCAACTATTATTGAACCATTAGGTGTTTCTGATCATAATATACTTCACTGGGAAATAATTTGTTCCATTTATGATAGCAAAGGTATTACAAAGATGAAAAATTATAAAAATGCAAACTTCATGAAAATAAAAAGTCATCTTTCAAAATGGAACTGGAAGAAGGATTTTGATCAGCTATCCGTGGAGGCCATTTGGGATAATATAAAAACTAAACTTCAATTTTGTATAAATAGCTGGGTGCCTGATAGAAAAAAATATATAAATAAAAGACGTAATCCAGTATGGTTTAATAATGATATAAGAAAATCAATATTAAGAAAGAAAGAAAAGGGCTTTCAATAAATATAAGAAGAATAAAACAGATATAAATTGTAATAGGTTTAAACTAAAATCAAAGGAAACAAAATTTAAGATAAATGCAAAAAAAGACTTTGAAAAAAATCTGGTCAAACAAAAGGATAATAAAAAAAGTTTCTTTAATTACATTGGTTCTTTAAAAAATTGCTAAATTCGGGTTGGACCTTTGTTGATTAATGACATATTAATATCAGACGAACAAGGTATGGCTAATGCATTTAATAAACAATTTTCAAGTGTATTTAAAAATCAAGAAAAACTAGATCCTCTTATTGATTATAATATAAATCATAACACTCATTTTACACCTACAGAGGTTCTTTCAGCTTTGATGTCTTTTAAAACCTCATCCTCTGTTGGTATCGATAATATTCCCTTTGTATTTCTTAAGGAGATGGCATCTGAGTTGACTGACGTTTTGACTTTCCTATTCAATAAATCTATATCACAAGGTACAGTCCCCAAGGAATGGAAACTTGCTCAAGTAATTCCTATTCATAAAAATGGGTCAAAATTTCACACTAAACAATATAGACCAATTAGTTTAACATCTAGCATTAGGAAAATTATGGAAAAACTCATCTTACAAAGATTGAGGAACATATCATAGTAAGTGGTTATAGTGACATTTTCCAATATGGATTTAAAAAGGGTAGATCTTGTCAAGACAACTTGATAATTTTTTTTGAACCAGTGAGTTCAGCTTTGGATATGGGCCTCCCAGTGGATGTTATATTTCTGGATTATGAAAAGGCTTTCAATACTGTCTCACATAGGGTGATAATTGACTGTTTAATAAAATGGCAAATATGCAAAAATATAATAAAATGGATTACATCGTGGTTAACTGGAAGACAACAACAAGTCAGTATTAGAGGGTATAACTCTATGTGGAGTGAGGTAACTAGTGGAGTGCCTCAGGGCTCTGTGCTGGGACCTGTTCTGTTCAATATTGTTATTTCCAGTATGTCGACATCTAACAGGGTATGGCTAAATAAATATGCAGATGATGTTAAATTAGGCTGTATTGTAAATAATTCTATTTCTGTACAAAATCTCCAAATGAACTTAAACAATATATCAAACTGGGCTACTCAAAATAATTTATCCCTAAATATATCTAAATGCAAACTTATGCATTTTGGCAAAAGTAACCCAATGTCCCATTATGAAATAAACAATGTACCACTGACTAAAGTTTTGTCAGAAAAAGACCTGGGTATTGTTATAAGCAATGATCTAAAATTTACAGATCATAATAATTTAACAGTTAAAAAATGCCATCGCTTAATAAATTGTATTTTCCAAAATTTAAAGAGTAGAGATTCAGAGGTACTTATTCCATTATATAGTAGTTTGACTAGGTCACAATTTGATTACTGTTCTTCCTTTTGTGCACCTACTCTTATAAAGGATAAGATCATTAGAGAAAGAGTACAACGTAGATTTACAAAGAATATTAAGAATCTAAAACAGCTTCCCTATAAGGATAGACTCAAAAATCTAAATCTTTACTCACTGGAATATAGGTCAATGAGAGGAGACTTATGCTTAATTTATCGAGCTACAAGAAATGAGACTCTATTTGAAACCCTATGCTTAGAGTGGGGAAACCATTTTAGTTCTACACGATCACATAATATTAAAATTAAGACATTTAATGTAAAAACTAACAAAAGGAAAGCTTTTCTAACACAGAGAATAATCCCAGTGTGGAATTCTCTGCCACAGGAAGTTGTAAATAGTCAAAATTTCAATATGTTTAAAAATAATTTGGACAGTTACATGGGTGATAATAAATATCACTACCACCCAAGTTAATGGGTGGCGAAGTTATAATGGGCTTGTCCCTCGACTTGGTATACTACCTATGAACCTATGATAGAAACTTTCAAGTATCTCAAGGGATTTAAAGTACAAAAGGGTAGTATCTTTCAGAAGAAGAGATGTGCAAGAACAAGGGTGCACAATTTGAAGATAGAGGGGGGACGACTCAGAGGTAATGTTAGAAAGTATTTTTTCACAGAAAGGGTTGTGGATGCATGGAACAGCCTTCCTGAGGAGGTTGTGGAGTCAGAACAGTGGGAGAATTCAAGAATGTATGGGACAGGCATAAGGCAATTCTAGTGGGGGGATAGGAGGAAGTAAGCTGTTGATTAACTAGAATCTGCAGCTTATCCATCGGGTAGGGAAATGGGCAGACTAGGTGGGCCAAGTGGTCATTATCTGCCATCAGATTCTATGTTTCTATGTTTCCATGTACAAGGCTCCGGGACATGATGGGATACTGGCCGATTTATAGCAGCTTATGCCAGATCTGGTAACACTGCACCTTAAATCCGTGTTTGAGCAGGCCTATGCCACTGGGGAATGACCTTCCACTATACTATCACTGACTTGCCTAAAACAGATAAAGATAACACCCTCTGCACCAACTATTGCTCTATCGAGTGACGGGCTGCATCTATCCAGGAAGGGGAAAGCAGTCTTAAATGAATGGTTTGCTTCCTTGCCGAGCATTTAAACTAGCCGGGGGAGGGCCATGTAAACAGGGAGACTCTAGCAGCCCACCTCCACAAAGACAGAGAAGCCAGAAAGGAGGAGCAGGAAGGCAAGATGCGGACAGTATCACCTAAATCAGACAAAGAGGGAAAGCAAAGGTAGGAAGGCAGCATAAAAAAGGTAAAATGAGGGGAAGGGAAGGAAGCAGCGGAGCAATGGCATGAGTAGAGAGCAGATAGGCAGCAAAACATGGAAGGCCATGGTTACAAATGCTCACAGCCCGGGAAATAAAATCCCAGACCTGGAAGCATTGTTAGTAGAGGCAGACCTGGATATAGCAGCAATAACAGAGACCTGGTACACCACAAATCATGACTGGGATGTATGCTCTATTCAGGAGAGACAGGGGGTGTAAAAAAGGGGTAAAGGTGGCCATGTACATTAGGGAGGGTATAAAGACAACAGAGGTACTGGGTAGACAGGGGAAGTCGAGGCACTGTGGGTCACCCTTGAGCCAGGCAAAGGCATAGCAATCCGAGCAAGGGTGATCTACAGGCCTCATGCACAGGTGGAGGAGTTGGATAGGGATCTAGGGGATCAAATTCATGCGATGGCAACAAAAGGTGAGGTGTTACTGCTGGGTGATTTCAATATCCCAGACGTGGACTGGACCATGCCAGCAGCTGCTTCAACCAGGAGCTGAGACATCCTGGATTCCCTACAGGGGGCAGGCCTAAGACAGCTAGTGATTGATCCCACCGGAGACAGGGTGATTCTGGACCTAGTACTGACCAATGTGCACAGAATCGCAGACATCCAGGTGGAACATCAACTGTGTTCCACTGACCATCACATAGTGTGGTTTAGCATAGGGACAGAGACACAGACTAGTCAAATGAAGGCAAAAGTCTCAGATTTTAGGAGGGTGGATTTTGCTAAAATATGGAGCTGTTTCAAAGTGGCACTAGCAAGGAGGGAGATAGGAGGGGGAGTTGAGAAGCAGTGGAAACAACTGAAGGGAGCCATAGAGGAGGTGACGAGCCAATGCATCAGGTTGGTAGATAAGTGCAAGAGAAGCAGGAAACCACTGTGGTTCTCGAGAGAGGTGGCAGACAAGGTAAAGGCCAAAAGGGCAGATTTCAGGAAATATAAGGAGACTCATAGGGAGGAGGACAGAGAGGTGTACTTAAGGAATCTAAGGGAAGGCTGTAAGGAGAGCAAAGGTACAGACTGAAGAAAGATTAGCAAAGAAGAAAGGGAGACAAGGCATTCTATAGGTACATTAGTGAAAGAAGGAAGATGGGGGAGGATTGTAAGACTCAAAGGGGATACAGGGGAGTGTAAGGAGGGAGACATGGAAAAGGTAGAAATACTGAACAAATACTTCTATTCAGTATTCACTAAAGAGTGGGAGGGTCAGGGACCACAGCTCCACAGCTGGGTAACAGACACGAAGGGGGGAGGGGTAAACACAAGTCCATTCACAGTGGAGAGAGTCCTGGAGGGGCTCACAAAACTGAAGGTGGACAAAGCAATGGGGCCAGATGGCATACATCTGTGGATATTAAAGGAGCTGCAAATAGAGCTAGTGGTACCTCTGGCAGCATTGTTCACAGAGTTGCAACACAGGAGTGGTTCCAGAGGACTGGAGGAGGGCACATGTAGTCCCTCTACACAAAGCTGGTAGTAGGGAGGAGGCAGGGAACTAAAGGCCGGTCAGCCTCACCTCAGTAGTGGGTAAGATCATGAAGGCACTACTTAAAAGAATAGTGGTACACTTGGAATCCAGTGGTTCCCAGGATCCAAGGCAACATGGATTCACAGCAGGAAAGTTGTGTCAGATGAATCTGATAGATTTTTTTGACTGGGTGACAAGAGAGGTAAATCTGGCAGGGGTGGTAGACATTGCCTACCTCGATTTCAGCAAAGACTTCGACACCGTCCCACATAAAAGGCTGCTCAACAAAATGAGTAGTCTGGGCATGGGGCACAAGGTGGAAAATTGGGTTAGGAACTGGCTAATGGACAGGAAGCAGAGGGTGGTGGTAAATGGGATCCAATCAGAGTAGAGGGGGGTGACCAGCGGAGTACCACAGGGATCAGTCCTTGGGCCAGTCCGCTTTAATGTCTTCATTTGTGACATTGCAGTAGAACTGGAGGAAAAGGTCTGCCTGTTTGCAGATGACACAAAGAGCTACAACAGGGTGGATACTCCAGACGGGGTGAAGAGAATGAGGAGGGGACCTGGGGAAGCTTTAAAACTGGTCTGAGGTGTGGCACCTGAGGTTAAATTCAAAGAAATGCAAAATAATGCACCTGGGAAGGGGGGAACCTGGTGAGAGCTACAGGATGGGAGGGGGGGAGTTGCTGACGATCACCAAGGAAGAAACGGTCCTGGAGGTTATCATTTCTGATGACCTAAAGATATCAAAGCAGAGTATAAAGGCTGCAGGGAGGGCCAGTGGCATGCTGGGTTGCATAGGCAGAGGTATCACTAGCAGAAGGCGAGAGGTCATGATGCCATTGTACAAAATGTTAGTGAAGCCTCACCTAGAGTGTGCAATTCTGGAGGCCACACCTTTGTAAGGACATTAACAGGGTGGAGACGGTCCAGAGAAGGGTGACTAAGATGGTGCAGGGCTTGCACCAGAAAACATATGAGAAGAGACTAAAGGACCTCAATATGTACTCGCTGGAAGAGAGGTGGGATTGAGGGGACATGATAGAAACATTCAAGTATCTTAAGGGCAAAAACAAGGTCCGGGGGGGAGACATCTTCCAATATAAGAGATGTACAAGAACGAGGGGACATGATATGAAACTGGAAGGTAACAGGCTGAGGGGAAATGTGAGGACATTTTTCTTCATGGCGAGGGTGGATGGACACACAGAATAGAATGCTAGAGGAGGTGATAGAGGCGAGCACAGTGGAGGGTTTCAAACATGTATGGGAGAGGCAAAAGGGTACCTTAGAGGTGGGAAGGCTGGGTGAAAAGCCATTGACCAGTTAGGGTCACAGGCCACAAACTAAAGTAGGGTTTTCAGGCAGACTGGATGGGCCTGGCGGTCTTTATCTGCTGACAATTTCTATGTTTCCATCTCTCTCATAAATGCTGACAGAAAGGTACTAGCTAAGCTACTGGCTACATGCCTCGAGACATACTTGCCGCGTTTGATACACCTGGCACGTCGGTTTTGTCAAAGGGCAAATGGGGTCTGACCACAGTCACTCCCTACTCACACTGATGTCAGCGGCCCAAGCAGTGGGCACTGGGGAAACAGCAGTCTCTACTGATTTTGAGAAAGCTTTTGATTCTGTGAATTGGTCCTTCTTGAACACTGCCTTAACATATTTTGACTGTGGCCACTTATTCCTAAAGTGGGTCCAGGTGTTATATAACTTGCTGGTGGGCAGGGTCTCCACGAATGGTTTGCTTGTCTCTTGCTTCACTCTTCAAAATGGTACATGACAGGGGCACCACCTTTCCCCCTTGCTCTTCCTTTTGGCAATCAAACCATTGGCAAAAGCCCTCAGGTCACATCCAGACATTAAAGGCGTCCCTAGAGGCCCCAACAATTACTCTCCACACTGTTGTATGCGGAAGACCTCCAGGTTCTGTGGACTTCCGTTCCACTTCTGTGCCAGATTTTATGCAAATTCTGCAGCAATTCTTGATTCTCTCTGGCCTTCGAATGAACAAAGGGAAAACTCAGGTTCTCACTTTAACCAAAACCTGCCAAACCCTACCCTTTACACGAGCTGGACTGAAGTGAGTAGAGGAGGGCATTACTTACCTAGGAGTGAAGATCACTATGGACATCTCTATCCCCAAGGCCAACCCAAGCCCTTTACTGCATTCATTATAATCAAAAAGTGACCACTGGAAGGTCCTTAACCTCTCAATTGTAGGCAAAATAGAAGCTCTGAGGATGATCACCTCCTCAAAGTTGCTAACCTTAATCAGTAACCTCCTGCCACCCATATGCACTCAATGGTACTGCAAAACTGACAGGCTCATGGGCACCTTTCTCTGGGAAGGCAAACCTCCACGTTACAGCAGGGGCAAATTATGGCCCATTGCACATCAGTGGAGTGGGGACTACCTGGGATCCAGGGATACCATTTGGCTTTTTAGGTACGCAAACCCTACGCTGGTTCAGTGATGATGCAGAGTGTTTCCCTCTTTGGGTTAGGATGGAACATCTTATGGAAGTGTCCTCTTCGAGTGTACGTCTATGTCATGCATCCCACAAAAAAGGAAAAGCTATCTCCATACTAATCACCTCCATGAATGCATGGACATCTCCAAGTAGGCTCCTAAAACTTCTTAAACTAAAAACTAAAAAATTAAAAAACTTTAAAACTAAAACTTCTTTGCCCTATACTATGCCCTAAAAACTAAAAAACTAAGAACTTAAAACTAAAACTTCTTTGCCCTGTAGAGCTCATACCACTCTGGGATAATCCCTGTCTCACAGTCGATAAGAAGCAACTTGAATGGGACACCTGGACAGCTTGTGGTATTTCCAGAGTCAGTGATCTGTTGATACCACATACCAAGCTACTCCAGTCTTTTGAATACCTCTGCAATACCAGTAGTACACCCAAAAAAAGACCATTGAAAATTCCTTCAATAAGGAGTGTGCTCCTCCAAATACTAAGGTCTGCTGCAATCCTGGATGCCCCACATAGCACATCCCTACTCAGATGTGGTTAAAAACACGAACAGGTAGAGCCCGGGCAATCTTCAGGGCTATCAGGGAGGCTATGCCAGATCATAATCTGGCCGCTAAACAACACTGGGAAAGAAATCTCTCACTACCCATCACCCAGAAGGAGGAGGAGTGGGACAGTTGCTGGAAAATGGCACATATAGTCTGTAGGGACTCTAGGAGTCGCCTAATCCAAAACAAAATTTTGCAGTACTGGTACAGGACCCTGCAAGCATTTTCTGGCCTAGGGATTTTGTCGCCTGACCAGTGTTGGAGATGTCAAGCGCCAGGTGGCTCATTAGGTTCATAGGTAGTTACAAGCCTTATAGCTCAAAAACCATAAAGTGACTTGCCACTAACAGTGAATGTATGCTAACTTCTTATCCCTGTATACAAGTCTAATTGCAATTTAAATGAAAGTAACATTTGGTGTTGTCACTACCCAATATGGTAATGTGTTCCAGGAGTCCAACACTCTTTGATTGAACCATCTCCCTCTTTTAGATGTTCCATATATTCGTCTTTTAGCTGATAAGGGTGTCTACGGGAACTTCGATAAGACAAATCTTTTTTAACAAGCCCTGATGTTACCCACGTCAGGTCATCCTTACATGCTTTGAACATTTAATATCCTGTGGTGCACTTACTGGGGCACTATATTCTAACATAGGTCTCACCAAAGTGCAGAACAAGGGTATAAGAACTTTTTCATCTCTACTCCTTATAGTTTTCATGATATTTCCTGTAAGTCTATTTGCTCTTTTTACACATTATGAGTTATGTTTACAGAAGCTCAAGGTGTCTGTCATCCATATGCCCAGATCTTTTTCGCACTCGGTTACCTTTAGGGGTGTATTATTAAATATATAGACTGCTCTTGAGTTATTATGCCCAAGATGCAACAGTTTACACTTTTCACTGTTAAACACCAGCTTATTTTCTTCTGCCCACTCTTCAATACTCCTTAACTGTAATTGAAAATTCTTTATGGAGACTTCGTCATTTACTATCACTCCCAATTCACATCATCTGCGTATGTACATAACCACACTTCTTTCTGAACTTGCATCAAAGAAACAAAAATTCTAAATAGAACAGGACACAGGACCGACCCTTGGGGGTACCCCTCTACCCACATCCACACAGTTTGACCAGTGACCCCGAATGCCCACTCTCTGGCTTCTCCTATTTAGCCAAGACGTGGTCCACTTTACTAGTTTGGGATCCATCCATAATGTTAATTAGTATCTTATGATCTATAGAGTCAAAAGCCTTTGAGTAATCAAGATAAACAACCATTATCAATGGCCTGACTCACCACCTCAAAGAAACTGAGCAGATTCGTGGTGCACGATCTCCCATCTACAAACCCATGTTGCGTAACATCTATATGCCCCAGCTCCTGTAGAGTTAAGTCTATTTGTTCTTTAATAAATCCCTTCACTAGCTTACCTATCACTGATGTAACACAAAAAGGTCTATAATTTTGTACATCCGTCTTGTCTCCTTTTTTTAATATGGGCATAATATTGGCTTGTTTCCACATATCCAAGACCTCCCTTGTAATCATGGACATATTGAAAAGAACTGTCAATGGCCCAGTCAACTCTTCAGCCTTTTCATTTTAGGAAATAAGGATGGATCCCATCGGGTCCACAGGACTCATGTTTATTTACTTTCTTTAATTTATCATACACCTCCTTTATACTAATTTCTTTACATTGACTAGGCTCTGCAAAATATTGCAAGTCATCTCTTGTAACCTTGTCACTGGTGGTATTTGGGAGCAGTTTTGCAAAATATTGATTGAAACTGTCTGCCATCTTCTGTGGTCATCTATTAGGGTACTTTCCTTCACCAGTTTTAGAATGTGCCTATTTCCATTTCTTAAGCTGCCAACATAATTGAAAAATTGTTTATAATTATCCTTGCTGGCCATTGCCAGTTTTAGTTCCATGTTGATCTTTGCCCTCCTTTATTATTCTTTTACTTATTCTTAATTTAGCTGCATAGTCCCTCTTTCTTATTATTGCATTCCTCTGGTCCTGCCCAGCATTACAGGACTACTGGAAAGAGACACATTTATTTATTGATTTGAAAATTGCTTAGCAGGAGAAGCTGAGCCAAAGCTCATTTCCAGGTGCGAATCGGGGGACTGAGGGAAGGGAATACAATAATAAAGCATACACAGTACCAGTGAACGATAGAAAGTACAAGTGCAAACAGTGTACAATTAACATGGTACAAATGCAATTAAAATAAAAGGAGCTAAGCTAAGGCACAGTGCGCAGTTTTGATGTGCAAATTAAGTAACCAGCACAGGGTTAAGAATGGCTGTGCAGTTATGGATTGGAAAGAGCCTGATGCAGGCTGAGGTAGAAAACAGGAGGCCCAATATCATGGATAGTAGAGGCTCCAATGGGGGGGGGGGTCAGGGAAAGGGCTAAGTGCAGGTGGGGGTGGGCAGGAGTCTTAGCTAGTGTTTAAGGGAGACAGAGAGAGGAGAAGAGCAGGTTCCAGAGGAAGGGAAGGGGACAGAAGAAGGCTGACTGCCCAGCAGAGGAGTGCAGGTGGGGAAGGGAGAAAGTGCACAGATCCCTGAAGTGGAGGGAGTATGAGGGAGAGGGAATGGGGGAGAGGAGGAGTGAGGATAGGTAAGAGGGCAGGGACCTAAACCAGTATTTGGAGTTGAAGGAGGTGCAGCAGGACTGGTGACGTGAGGGTAGGAAGAGGATGGATAGAGAGGAACAGAGGAGGAGTGGTGAGTTCGAGGGAGGAGTTGGTAGCAAAGTGACAAAAATACATTGCAGAGGGTGTCCAGACTAGTGAGGGACAAGGAGAGGTGGTGCCACAAACAACATCCGCATAGTCAAAGACCGGGAGCACCATTTTGGTAACAAGTTCCCAGAGGACCTGGGGAGACAAGCAGTCTTTGTAGCAGTACAAGGCACCAAGTTTATGACAGAGCTTGGAGAAGATGGCATCAGTGTGGGCAGAGATGTCAAGCCTACTATACAGCCACACACTGAGATACTTGAAGGAAGAACCCACTTTGGGGGGATGCCATCCAGGGTGGAGAAGACAGGGAAAGTGGAGATCCTGGCCAATTTCTGGCTAGTGCCAAAGGTCATTGACACTGTTTTTTTAGTGTTGACCTGGAACTGGTTGGAGTGGCACCAGCACAGGAAATTGTGGAAGCCTTGCTGGAACAAGCCATCAACTGCTGCGGTCGAGATGCCAGAGGTGTAGATAACTGTCATCTCCATAGGCCAGGAAGCCTTCTCCTACCACCTTCCAAAGCTCTGAAACTCACTGACACCTCCTATCAGACTTTCCTCTTCCCCATCTTCAATTTCCTTATCCTTCCCAATTTCTATTCCCCTAACTGCACTTGTTCTTAGCCCCTCTTCAACACTCCCCACCCTGGCGCATTACCCTTTAGCCCTACTTTACTTCTATTCTCCTAACTGTACTTGTTCTTAGCCCCCCTTCACAACCCTCTCCACCCTTGTGCACTATCCCCTACTCCTCTATCCCTGACTTACCTCCTGTCTCCTATCTGAATCCTTCCTCTGATTACTTCCTCAAATGCTACCTTCTATTATACCCCCTTCTCCCACCCCCTACCACAACCTACTCTGCCATTTCGACACTCTACTACCATCCACAACCTACTGTGCTATTTCAATATTTACTGCTGTCCCCCACAACCCCCTCTACCCCCTACTGATGCTCTCCTCTTTTTCCATTCCTGGTTTACCCCTACTTTCTCCAGCCTTCCTATTCCTTATCCCTCTTCTCCCCTCCGGTCACCTGCCACACTCCATTCCTCCTCCCTGCACCCCCTTCTCTCTCCTCCTTTTCTGTCTGGTCCTGTCCTCCTTGCAGGGTTCTCTGTCATCCTGAAGGGGTATAGATCTTGGTTCCCTCTCTTCTATCCCTCTTCCTTTCCTCCACTTTCTAAGCCTGACCCCCTTGCAGGGTTCTCTGCATCCTGAAGGGGTACAGATTGTCTCTCTCTCTCTCTTTTTCCCTTTCTCCCTTCCCCCCACTTTCAAATCCATCACCCGCCCACCTCACTTTTTCCTTATCCCCTTCCTCCCCTCCTGTTCCCCTTCCCCTTTCTTTTCTACTTCCCCGCTCCTTTTCTCTCCCCTCCCTTTCTGCCTTGTCCTGTCCCCCTTGCAGGGTTCTCAGCTTCCTGAATGGGCATAGATCTTGGCTGTCCCTCACTCTCCTGCTTCCATCCCCCACCCTCTACCCCTCACCTGTCCACTTCCCCACTTGCCTTATGAACTGCCCTCCCTTGGGTATACAATAGCACTTCGAATCTTGTGCTCAGCCTACTACTTCCAGCACTTCAAATGTGTTATCCATCCTCTAACCTTTACCCTACTAGATCACCTGCTCTTGGGCTGTTGCAATGTATGCTATATCCGAATATGATTTTGTTTACCTTGGCCGGTTGGTTTGAGTTATTTCTGCTCTGTAATTGTACTACACTGTTTTGTTTTAGTAATTGTACTTGTATTGCATGTGTTTGCTTGTTCTCCCAACTCCTGTACCACTCCCCCCGACGCTTCTGGAAACGAGCCGTTTATTGTCATTGTTGTATTTACACGACAGGCAATCCTATAATTCGCTGTAAGGAGGGTAGGAGGCTCGCACATTAACATGGTACATGTGAGGACAAAATGACCTAGTGGGGGAATGTGGAAGTAACAATGGAGAGAGGTTTGAGGAACTGGGAAGGTTGTCTGAGGAGACTGGGGAGTCTGTGGCCTTCTCAGAGGTGCTCCCAGTACCCTGTGCAAGCACAGCAGAAAGGAGGGGCTTGGGGAGTTGAGCATGGTTGGTAAATGGTGTCTAACTTCACAGAAGTGCGGGGTTGTAGGCGACTGGGCAGTACCTGGGATGATGATAATCTGTTTGCAAGGGATAGGCTGCACCTGAGTGGGAAGGGGAAGGAGGTATTAAAGCAAAGACTGGGGAGGTATATTGTGATAAAGGTGGATTTAAACTAGATTTGGAGGTGGCAAGTGGACAGCAGGTAGGCAGGGATCCGATACAGTGAAGTCACAGCCTACCCCCCAGGCTAGCAGGGAAGGACTCGGGGTGGCCAAAAAGGGGAGGGAGGAGATGGAAGGCGATGGCAGGAAGAGGGCAGGATGGAGGGTGGTCTCGCTGAATGTGAGAAGCTTAGGCAACAAATCAGCTGAGCTATGGGCACTCTTGGCAGTGTGGAGGGTGGATATTGCAGCTGTCATGGAAACGTATCCCCAGGGTGCTGAGGGAGATGGCAGAGGCGTTGACTGAGCCGCTGGCAGATCTGTACAGCACCGCACTTGAGTTGGGATGTGTGCCACTGGACTGGAGGATGGCACATGTAGTGCCGTTACACAAGAGAGGACCAAGGGACGAACCAGGTAATTGTCGTCCGATAAGTCTCACCTCCATAGCATGCAAACTCAAGGAAACGATACTAAAAGAAAGACTGGTGTTATACCTGGAGGACAACGGCCTCCAGGATGTGAGGCAGCATAGGTTCAGTTCTGGGAAGTCTTGTCAAACCAGCCTGATACAATATTATGACTGGATGACAGGTGAGCTGGATAAGGGTCATGCGGTGGATGTTCTTTACTTGAACTTCAGCAAGGCCTTCGATTTGGTGCCTCATGGGCAGCTTGGGGGGAAGCTAACTGGTGTAGGGGTAGGGGCAAAATTGACGAACTGGATTACAAGCTGGCTGAGTGGGAGGAGGCTGCAATGGGTGGTGGTGGGAGGTGAGTGCTCAACTCTAAAGCCGGTGACAAGTGGGGTGCCACAGGGCTCTGTGCTGGGACCAGTATTATTTGGGCTCTTCATATCAGACATTGTGCATGGAGTGGTGAACAAGGTAAGTCTCTTTGCAGACGGCACCAAAATGGGAGCAGTGGTGGATGGAAGGGAGGGATAGAAGCAACTGCAGGGGACTTAAGCAAGCTAGCGGAGTGGTCAGAAAGGTGGCAGCTGGGGTTCAATGCAAAGAAGTGTAAGGTTATGCATTAAGGGGTGAAGAACCCAAGGAGAGACTACTGGCTGGCGGGGGGGGGTGTTAAGCTGGGGATCACTGAGGAGGAGAAGGACCTACGGGTAATGGTAACAGGGACCATGAACAACACTGCCCAGTGCAGGAGAGTGGCTTCAAAAGTGAACAAAATGCTGGGGTGCATAGTGAGGGGGGTTTCGTCCAGGCAAAGAGAGGTGATCTTGCCCCTCTACAGGTCACTGGTAAGGCCACACTTGGAGTACTGTGTGCAGTTTGGAGACCATACCTGAAGCATGATATCAGGCTACTGGAGGGGTGCAGAGGAGGGCAACAAAGATGATATGTGGAAAGGAGGGGAGAGACTATGAGAGTAGGCTGGGAGACCTGAATATGTACACCCTGGAGGACAGAAGGAACGGGGGGACATGATAGAGACATTCAAGTATCTGAGGGGAATCAATAAGCATAGGGAAGATGGGGTCTTTAAGCTAAAGGGTGGGGGAACCCAGGGGACACAGACTAAGAATAGAGGGGGGAAGATTTAGGAGGGAAATGAGGAGACACTATTTCACAGAGAGGGTGGTAGCAAAATGGAACGCACTACCAGAATGGGTGGTATCATGTAAATTTGTGAACAGCTTCAAAAGGGCATGGGACAGGGAACAGGAGAAAGTGAGGGTGGGGAAGGTGGGGGGGTGGCAGTGGGATGACAAAGGGAAGGGAGGCAGCTACAAACTAGGGGGGGCAGCTGCACACTCGAGCAGACTTAGATAGACTGGGTGGCCTGTTTCTGCTGGTACATTCGTATGTTCGTATTTATGTCAAGTGTTTATATTTATGTTCTATGTTTATATTTTGTAACAAATGTATATTGTATGTTACTAGAATCCTGTTATTGTATGGAGTCCCTTGTAAAGGAGCACATTTTTTTATACTCAGTGGGTTACTACCATGTTCATTTTTATGGATAAAATCATTACTACTACTACAGCTCATGTTGTCTTTCCTGTCGAAACATTTTCCAAATAAAAATCTGCATACATAGAATCATAGAAGGTGACGGCAGAAAAGGACCTCATGGCCCATCTAGTCTGCCCCTTACCCCACTAACCCAACCCTACCACAACTTAAGGCACCCCCCCAATCCCTTTAGCCCCATGTGTCTGTCCCAAGCAGTCTTGAATCTCTCTACAGTCTCTGAGTTCACCACCTCCTCAGGAAGCCCATTCCAGTTCTCCACCACCCTCTCTGTGAAAAACTGACCTCTCACATTGCTCCTGAAGTTCCCCTCCTTGAGCCTCCATCTGTGCCCCCTTGTTATGTTTCCTTCCTTCCTTCCTCTGGAATAACTTCCCCGTGACTCCCCTGTTCATCCCTTTGATGTATTTACAGGTCTTGATCTTGTCACCCCTCTCCCTCCTGGTCTCCAGTGTATACAGCCCCAACTCCCCACATCTCTGTTCATATGGTTTGCACTTCATCCCCTACACCATCTTGGTCGCCCTTCTCTGAACTCTTTCGATCGAGTCTATATCCTTGTGCAGGTAAGGCCTCCAAAACTGAACCCCATACTGTAGGTGTGACCTCACCAAGGCTTGATACAGGGGCACCAGGACCTCCCTACACCTGCTGGTGATCCCTCAGCCGATGCTTACCAGCATCCCATACACCCTCCCAACCGCCTTTGAGCATTGCTTCCCTACCTTGAGGTTACTGGAGACTGTTATCCCCAGATCCCTCTCATCCTCTGTCACCTTGACTCTCTCCCCTCCCAGCATGCATTCGGCCCTTTGATTCCTGTGTCCCAGGTGCATAACAGCACACTTCTTGATGTTGAATTCTTCACTCAATCCTCCAGTACTCTCAGGTCCCTTCTCATGTCCACCCCACCCCCAAGGGAGTCAACTCTATTACAGATTTTCGTGTCACCTGCAAAGAGGGCCACCCTCCCTTTCAGGCATTCTACAATTTCCTGAACATAGATATTAAACAGGAGGGGTCCCAACACTGATCCTTGGGGAATGCCACTCCTCACCTGCCCGATCCCTGAGTGCACCTCGTTTATCACCACCCTCTGACTCCTATCTGCCAACCAGTTCTCCACCCATCTTGTTATTTTGGCCCCTACCCCATGCTATCCAATCTGTTGACCAGCATCCTATGGGGTATGGTGTTGAAGGCCTTACTGAAATCCAGACAAGCCACATCCACTGCACCCCCCTGGTCCACTACCTGCATCACCCAGTCAAAAAAATAGATCAAACTGGACTGGCATGACTTGCCCCTAGTGAATCCATGCTGTCTGTCATCCAGCAGACCGTTCACCTCCAGGTACTTCGTTACCCTTTCACCAATGAGTGCCTCCATGACCTTCCCCACCACTGCAGTTAGGCTGATGGGACAGTAGTTTTACCTCAACTCCCTGCTTTCCCCCTTGTGGATTGGAACCATCAGCGCTTTTTTCCAGTCCTCCTGCACTCTACCGGTGTCCAGGGACAGGTTGAACAGCCTCACTAGTGGGGCAGCCAACTCCTCTCTTAGTTCCCAAATCACCCTTGGATGCAGGCCATCCGGCCCCATGGCCTTGTCCACCTTCACCCTGTCTAGTTCCTCCCTAACTCTCTCCGTGATGAAGGGATCTGATTTCTCCCCTGTGCCCCACCCCCCTTTTTTCCAACTCCGGCCCTCTACCCCCCCCTTCCTCCGTAAATACAGAGCAGAAATACCTGTTCAGGTCTTCTGCCTTCTCCCTGTCCCCCTCAAATGCTCCCCTCCTTCCCCCCTCGGCCTTTCAATCCCCTATCTGGCCTTCCTCCTCTTCCCCATGTATCTAAAAAATGTCTTCTTCCCTCCCCTGGCCTGTTTCGCTATTCTTTCCTCCATATCCACCTTAGCCCTGCTAATGATTTTACCCGCTGGCCGCCTCGCCTCCCTGTCCCTTCCCCGAGTACTCTTGCATCTTCTGAATGCCCTCCGCCTATCCCCTACCATCCTTGCTACATCCCTACTGAACCAAAGTGGCTTCCTTCTTCTAGCCCCTTTCCTGACACTTTTGATGGATGCCTGTGTGACCTCCCGGATCTGGTCCTTGATAGCTACCCATAGTATGTCTGCTCAGTTATATCTCCTAATCCTTTCAATGCCTCCCTTACCAGCCTTCTTGATTTGTCGAAGTCTGCCCACCTAAAGTCCAGCACCATTGTGTTGGTTTGGGTCCCCATCCTTCCCACCTTCACCTTGAACCCGACTGTCAGTTCCATGTTAAAATTGCGACTGCAAAATAGCGCCAGAAACAATGGCAAATTCAAAACCGCGAATGGCAAGTTAGCGAGCGATCATAATAGCGTTGCAATTTTAGCTAAACCGTCAAAATAGCGCCATGCTATCCTGTGCTATTCCTAAAGCTAGAATGCAGTTATTGATGTAAGTACTACGAATTTGAACATACAGTAAAAATACTCTCTCACTGAATTTATTCAAGGCTGGAGTGCTGGTTCTTTGTTTTTTATTGTTCCTTCTCATTTTCCAGCACCGGCTCTCACATTTGAGCATTGCCGTCTGTGGACTTGCATATTTGTGATTTTGGCAGTCTGCTCCATTCAGCATTTGCTGTGAGCTGTACTTTGGAACTAATAGGAGAGTGGAGCCCCACACACGTTTGAAAATGAGGATGCTATTTTTCATTTTGCAATTCAAATTGATCAGTGAATTTAAAGGAGAAAATGACGTTCTCATTGTCCAGTACGAGCCTCACTACAAAAATAGTTCCCATATGTACTTTAGAAACAGATGGGAAGACCGTTAAAAAAAAGCTCAATGGAATTGTTCAGAATACAAATTGAAGAAACAAGTTTAACAGAGCTGAGGTTCTGAAAGAGACTGAGACCTTAATAAAAGACATCGATAGGGGGATCTAAAGTACAAAACGCTCTAATTCAAACATGACATCTCCCACATCCTCTAGAAGTGTCCGCTTTTTGAGCTCTGAGTCTTAACACACAATCATCTTCAAAAAAAAGAAAAAAAAAAAAGACGATGAGGGACATCATTAAATGAAAGTACAACTAATGACTGCAATTTATCAACACAAAACTTAACTGTTATAAAGACTTTAACTGAATCTCAATTAAGTGTCTTTCGTACCTGTTCAGAATATTAATGAGTTGAAATCCGAGAGAAGCAGCAGCAGCATGATAAGATGCATTTTTCACTTATTAGACAGTCGCGATTGTTGTTATTCAAATGGCAGTAGTAGTCGCTGTAACGTGCTATGCGCTGTTGTGTCCAGTCGCCATTCAATGGATAGCTAATTTTTAGTCACCTTTTTAACAATCGCGATTATATAGTCGCTATTATCACGGGATACCCGACTGTCCTGTGGTCACTCTTCCCTAGTTTTTCCCCTACCATCACCTCCTCCACATTTTTTCCTCATTTGTCAAGACCATATCTAGCAGATTGCCCCCCGGTAGGCTTCACAACCAGTTGTTTCAGGAACACCCCACTTAGCCCATCCACTATCTCCCTACTTCTTAGTGAAGCTGCCTCAGGGATGGTCCAGTCCACATTTGGTAAGTTGAGATTGCCTACCAGTAGTGTATCCCCCCCGAGAGCCATTCTCTCAATATCCTGCAGCACTGCCCTGTCCTGGTCTTCTCCCTGTGATGGTGGTCTACATACGACTCCCAGTCTCAGGTATTCCTCTACCCGCCTGCATAGCTTCACCCATAGAAGTTCTGTATCCCCATCGCCCTCCTGTCCCTCCAATGCCTGTATGTCCTCTTTGACGTAAATGGCTACCCCCTCCTGTCCTTCCTGTCTCTCCTAAACAGCCTAAAGCCCAGTATAGCTATCTTCCACATGTGGTGGTCTGTCCACCAAGTCTCAGTTACTGCTATGATATCTAACGTGTCATGCTTGATGATGGCTATCAGTTCCTCCACCTTACATGCCAGGCTCCTGGCGTTCACTACCAACCCCTTCCACCAATTTACCCCCTCCCTTGTTCCCTGCTGTATGGATGCACCTCGTGCATCAATCTTTCCTGGGGGGGGGGACTAGGGTCCCCCAAATAGTTCTTGGTATGGTGTGGATTTATGTCCAGCCCCGCTCAGTTTAAACTTAACTAAATTATTTTTCAAAAAACTCCCCCAGCTGACACTTCAGAATGGCTGTCCCCTGTCTGCTGAGGTGTAACCTGTCTGCAGAAAAGAGGCTTTCATCCTCCCAAGTTGCACCCCAGTCCCCTATCATCCCATACCCCATCTGTGCACACCATTCCACTAGCCAACTGTTAAGCACCCGTATCCTTTGCCTCCTCTCAGTACTAGCTCTCGGTACTTGCAAAACCTGTGAGAAGGTTAGACATCTGAAGTTCAGCCTTCCGCAGAATCTAGCTAAGGCCCTAAATCTTGCATGCACCTCCATGAGACTATTACCTGCCAGGTCGTTAGTTCCCAGGTGGAACACAAGATGTGAATTCCTGTCCTGGTCCCCACCCCAAGTGGGAATATGGTGCACAACCTCTGATAAAGTCATCCCAGTCAAGCATTCAACCCATATCCCTCTTTTCCTGCCACCCCGCTTGACCCCCTATAAGACTGAGTCACCCACCAGTAGCACCTTGGCCCCCTGCTCAGTCTTGTTTACCTGTGGCATTACTACCCTTCCCCTCATCACCCTTGTGTTGTCTACTCACCCGGTCATGGCAGTCCTCCCCCGGTCCCCTACCTGATCCTTCTTCTTTTCCCCCTGGCCCCTTGTCCTTACCGCATGCCCCCTCAGCCTCCTTGTCCTTTCCGTAACCTACTCTTTGCAAACCTTCCCCTCCCTGCTTCCCCTCTGATTTCACCTCAGCCACAGTGTCCCCAGTGCCTTCCCTTATGCTTACCCCGCTCACTTCCCCTTCCCCCTGCCCCCAGCTTCTCTGCATGCCGCCCTCAACATGCGACTCCCTCTCTGCCCTTGCGGCATAGGTATCCTCCTCCCTGTGAATATGCATCTTGGCACAGGCAGAGGGAAGGTCATTCAGGAAAATAGGGAAGAGTACTGGACCCAGAATAGAGCCCTGTGGGACCACAGCCTGGTTAGGTAAGGGAGGTGACAGCACGACTCCTACCTGTACCGATCACTGATGGCCCGTGAGGTAGGAACAGAACAGTCAACAGCGGGAACTGAGAGGCTGGCAGAGCTCAGCT
Organism: Neoceratodus forsteri; assembly: GCA_016271365.2. Classification (NCBI taxonomy): domain Eukaryota; kingdom Metazoa; phylum Chordata; order Ceratodontiformes; family Ceratodontidae; genus Neoceratodus; species Neoceratodus forsteri. Next base: position 1,295,329,747 of record CM028129.1, read on the forward strand.
TGTCCAGGAGGAGTGGATGGGTTATCGACTTTGGCCAGAGAGATGAAGGCAGTCGCTATGACATGCCCCTGATCTATCCCAGAGAGGACAGAGTCAGTGACATGCACCAGGGAGGAGACAGTGGAGTGCTGCTTCCAAAAACCAGACTGGAAAGGGAAGAGGAAGTTAGAAGAGTAGAGGAAGTCAGCAAGTCTAGAGCAGACAAGTTTCTGTTGCAGCTTTGCAAAAGAAGGGAGGGGTAAGATAGTACGGAAGTTGCCAGGAGAGGAGGGGGTCACCCCATTTATGAAGGCGGACAACTCTGACAATATTCCATGACTGAGGAACAGCACAGAGGAAGAAGAAGAGGTTGATGAGGTGAATAAGGGGGGAAGGCAATGGCAGGAGCTGAAAAATGGAGACATTTAGGATCCAGACTGACAGGGATGTATTTAGACAGGCTGAGAGTGGAAAGAGCAAGCAAGGTTTCCTGGGTAGTAACAGGAGGGAAATTAAACTCCAAGAAAGGGTGGGGTGGAGAGGAGGGTGAAGCAAGGGGGAGAGGAGAGGAGCCAGGGGAAGGGGGGGGGGATAGTATAAGTAGTGAAGAACCTGTTAAAGGGAGCAGCTACAGAGGGAGGATCAGAGACAGGTGAACCATTAACTATGAGGACTGCGTGAGTGAATTGGGTGGGAGTCAAAAAGAGAGTGAATCACCTTCCAGAATTTGGATGGGGAGTTAAGGTTATTCTGGAGGTTGACCTTAAAACAGAGGGATTTAGCAGCATGGACAGCCTTCATGCATGAATTTCTAAGGGCCCCGTCAGAAAGGAGGTCAGGCAGAGAGTGAGACAATTTGAAACGGGCCAATGCATGATCATGGGACTCACATTAATCTGGGTTTGGGAGTAATCCAGGGGTGGGTGGGAGATTTAGTCCTGGACTGTTTTTTTTTTTTGGGGTGCTTATCCCAGACTGAAGAAAATTTGGAATGGAACAGTGTGAGGGCCACATCCATGTCAGGGGTTGAGAGGATGGCTGACCAGTCAGTTGCAGCAAGGTCGCTCTAGACAGCACTGATATTAAATGACCACAGGGACCTAGACCAGATGTACTTGGGGGTGAGGGGTGGCCAGATTTTCCTTTTTTTGTAATATAGTTTTTATTAAAGCTTTTTCAACTTTTACAGAGGGTATGAGAGATAGGTACACATATGTAATGGAAATCAACAGTATAGTAAAGTGACTGTGTTGCACTCTCAGATATCTTATTTTCCTCCTACTACGGACAGCCTAAGAAATTAATAAGGCGCCAGACAAAGTCATGCAGTGGTTGTTGATGATTTCTAATGATCCAAGATTGCTGCCAGAAGATCCTCTGGGTATAACTACCCCCATCCCCACTAGTGTTTATCCTGGGGAACCCACTGACAACTTCCCATCTCAATATATATCAGGACAAGTGGCTACGGACAGTCGCTACCGAGGCCCAAAAACTCCTCTTACAAGGATGGAGAACCCGTGATATCCCATTACTTCTCCTCAGGAAGCATGCTGGGGGAACCTTAGTACACAAAGTACAGTTACATAAGTTCTTAGTGTAACAGTAGATTTTCGAGAGGATCTCTTGCAGTAGGCCACACCTATGAAACTATAGCTGCCAGGCACTCAGATCACAAGGCAGCTTTTCTAGCTAGCAGTCTACCAGGGGGCGGCCCACTCCAATGTCATATGCCAACTTTGGCCTATCCTATAAGAATGGGCAGCCCCCACACCCTCCTCAGTTCTCCCACTGGACACCATAAGCCATCTGGAATCAACTGAGGGAACCGAGGAGGAACCGAAAGTTCCTGCCAAAGAAAGGGTGGAAAAGAAGGAGGTACAGACAGGGAAGGACCTCTCGGGCCCAGGGGGAAGGAGAGAGGGCAGTGGCGGAGCTAGAGGGGGGGCTGGGGGGTGGTTGCTCCTCCTGGCTGCTCCAGTGTGAGTAGTGGTGCCCCACCACCATCTTTATTCACTGTTTATTGCCCATTGTGGAGCCCATGATTGACTGAATGGCCCCCCCCCGGCTCCCAAACACTCCCAAACCTGACTCCGCCACTGAGAGAGGGATGGCATGGCCTGCTGCAAGAGATCCTCTCAAAGATCTACTGTTACTGTAAGTTCTTATGTAACTGTACTACTGGTATCTTACTTCGAGGGCATCTCTTGCAGCAGGCCACACCTATGGCACAAGTATCAAGCAGTTCCATCATCAGACAGAACCGTTTGGGTGGAGGAAACCCCAAGCTTAAGAAAGTAGGGCCTGGAGAACAGCTAGGCCAACGTTGGCCCTACACTTACAGGCAATGTCCATACTGTAGTGCTTGGTAAAGGTGTGGATAGAACTCCAAGTAGCAGCAGCACAGATCTCTGCATCTGACACATTCCTGAAACAGGCAACAGAAGTGGCCATGCCCCTGATAGAATGGCCACGAACAATGCCAGGAAGATTCTTGCCATGCTTCCTGTAGCAATAAGTGATACAGTTTGCCAACCATTTGGATAAGCACTGTTTAGAAACAGGGACGCCCTCTTTCCCAGGGGCGAAAGAAACAACTGACAGGACTTTCTGTAGTCCTTTGAATGGTGTGTGTAGTAATGCAGAATTCTATGCACATCTAAAGCATGGAGCAATGTTTCCCCAGGATTGGCATGCTCTGGGTAATAAACAAAAAGGTGGAGGGACTGACGTAAAGTAAACTCAGACACCACCTTAGGAAGAAACTTAGAGTTAGTATGCAAAGACACCCTGTCTTTGTGGAAAATCAAATAAGGCTGCTCACACGAGCACCTGTAGCGCTGAAATCCTTCGAGAAGCAATAGCAACTAAAAATAATGCTTTTCATGACAGAAAGCGTAGCTCACATGTCACTACCAGTTCAAAAGAAGCCAAAGTAAGTTTCTCCAACACAAAACTCAAGTCTCAAGGCGGGACTGGATTGTGGGTAGGAGGCATCATGTGAAGAATGCCTCTCAGAAATGTACGTGACACTTCCAGTTGTGCCACTGTACGCCCATCAACAGGCACATGGAAGGATGTGCACCTTAAGAGAGGAGTACTTCAGGCCAGAGTCTGAAAGGGACAGCAAGTACTCCAGAATCTGATTCGCTGGACAAGTGAAGGGATCCAGCTGATGTGATGCAGCCCACAGCGCAACGTGTTTACGCTTCATAGAATAAGTGGCCCTAGAGGACAGCTTCCTAGCCGCCACCAGGACATCAGCCACCTTGGACGACACCCCACACCGAGCCATGGCTATGTCCTCAGGAGCCAGGTGTGAAGATGCAGGGATTTGAGGTCCGGATGGACCAGGGTGCCGGTTCTGGGACAGCAAGCTGGTACACAGAGGAAGGGGTACTGGAGGTTCCACTGTCAGCTGTTGCAGTAAAGGGAACCAGATCTGATGAGGCCAGAAGGGAGTGAAGAGGATCATCGTGGCCCCTTCCATCTGGAGCTTGATTAGAACCCTCTGGAGCAGGGAGAAGGGAGAAAAGGCATACAGAAACCTCCCTTTACAGGAGAGGGCTAACATGTCTCACCAGTAAACTCCAGGCCCTGGATCAAGCAAGCAAAAAAGCGGCAGTTTTGCATTGAGTGGGGATGTGAAAAGATCCAACTCTGAACGACTCCACCTGTCGAACAGGTCTTCTATTACCGACGTCAGCAGTTCCCACTTGTGTGTGTCTGACTGCAACTGGCTTAGGGCGCCTGCCAGGATGTTTTGGATGCCTAGAACGTGGCTGGCCGACAGTTCGAGACCCTGATCCAGAGCCCAATACCAGACTCTCGTTGCTTCCCTGCAGACAGGGTACAAGTGAGTGATCCCCTACTTGTTGATGTAGTGGACTACACTGATGTTGTCCATCTGCACTAGCAGAAGGCCCGGGACTGTGGAGTCTGGAAGGCCTGCAAGGCATAAAGAATGGCCCGCATCTCCAGGACATTTATGTGGATAGTGGATTCCAGCTTGGACCACGTCCCCTGAGTTTGGTGAAGCCCTAGATGAGCTTCCTTCCCCAACTCTGAAGCATCTGTTGTGAGGACTTGATGGGAAGGAATGATGAAAGGAATCCCTCTTAGCAGGTTGCTAGGTTCCATCCACCAAAGTAGAACCCTTTTCACCAGAGAGGAGACCAGGACTGGCTGTTCCAGGTCGTCTGTATGCTGGTCCCACTGGACCCTTAATGTTTCTTTAGGAATCCTCATCTGCAATCTGGCTAGGGGCACTGTGAATATAGCTGCAGCTATCAGGTCTATAGCTGGAAGAAGGTTCTGACTGAGACATATCAGCTGTTATACAATAGGCAGCCTTGAGCTATACAGCAATCTGCCCTGTCCTGGGGCAGGAAGGCCATGCCCTGGGACATACCAAGGACTGTCCCTGTGTACTGAAGGCACCGACAGGGGGTCAGAACTGACTTGGGCAGGTTGACCATGATGCTCAGATCCTGGAATAGGCAGGTGGTATGTCCCAGAGCCTGTAACAAATGTCCCCTGGATTGGGCTTTGAAAAGCCAGTCATCCAGGTATGGAAAGACATACAGTCCCTCCCGCCTTAGGGCAGCTGCTACCACTACCAGGCATTTGGTAAACACCCGAGGGGCTGAAAACAAGCCAAAGGGAAAGGCCCAGAACTGGAAGTGTGCCCCCTGGAAATGAAATCGTAGGTACTGTCTGTGGGAGGCATGTACCCGGATATGCAGGTAGGCATCCTTCATGTTGAGGGAGCAAATCCAATCTCCCTGGTGTAGAAAGGGCAGCAGACCATAAAGAGTCACCATCCAGACTTTTTTGTATTGAATAAACAGGTTTATCTCCCAAAGATCTAGAATGGCCTGAGATCTCCTGTACATTTGGGGACCAGGAAAAAATGGGAGTAGAACACTCTGCCCTGTTGGGTCCCTGAAACAGGTTCTGGGGCTCTTTTTCTTAGCAAAGAGTGGGTTTCCTCCCAGGGCATGGGGATGTGGTCTGGAGGGTAAGAGGACAGAACTGGGAGTTTTTCTGGAGGGGCTCCAGAAGTTCTACATTGTGGCCATTATCTATGAGCTGCAGTATCCAGGCATCTCCAGTGATGTCCCTCCACTTGTCCAAGTGCAGGGAGAAACGACCCCCTACCACCGCCTCCTGCATTTTTGGGGGGGAGGACAAACAGACAGCCCGAGTTGGCAGGGGCAGCCAGAGCTGCACCACGTCCTCTGGAGTTTTTCCCTGTGGTAGAGGAGAGGGTGGGCAAGACAGGGGTGGCCCGGTGCTTGCCCTGAGGCTTGCTGGATTGCTTGGGTCTAGGGGTAGACCGCTGAAAGGGCACTCTTTGACCACTTTTGGGCTGGTTGATGTGGTACATGGAATGGACCGACCATAATGTGTGACCAGAGGCTTGCAGTTGAGATAGTATGACCTGCACATCTGCACCAAAAAGTTTGAAGCCTCTAAAGGGGGCATTCAGGATGGACAACTGAACACCCTGGACAAAGCCTGACACCCATAGCTAAGAGTGTCTACGCAGGCAAGTACCAGCCATGGCAGCCCTGGCTGAGGCATCGTAGGCAGCCCTAAAGAGATGGATGCCGACACTGGAACCCACTTTGAGAGACTGTAGCATCTGCTGTTTTACGGGGTCTTCTGGGAGGGCCCGGGGCAGATTCCAGGGCCTGGTCCCAGAGCTGGTTTTGGTACTGGACCATATGGGCAATGTAGTCCAGCACCCTGATGGTCAGCGTGGCAGAGGCAAAAGTTCTCTTGCCATTGTGATCCAGCCTCTGGGATTCCTTGTCCCTGGGCAGAGAACTGAGGTGCTTAGGCCTTTTGGTACTGTCATGGGCAGCATTGATGACCACCAAATCCACCTGAGGCTGATCGACAAAGACCTCCCAGCCGAAGCCTGGTATAATTTGGCCGCCTTCCTGGGCACGGTGGATATCAAGTTGGGCCAGTGCTAGGCGGCCATGGTGGCATCCTCATAGGGCTCAATCAAGGGAGGAATGACCAAAGGAGGGGCATCCAGCAGCCTCAAATAAGTGGCCAATTGATGTCAAGTGGGATCTTACTCCTCAGAGTTGAAGCCTATGGCCGACTGTAACTGTCTCATAACCGAGACAACAACTGATGCTTGGAGAACCTTTTCCGGGTTCTGGTAGGGGAGGCAGGGTGAGAAAGTTAAGCATAGTGAGGGATCCCTTGGAGGAAACAATATTACTATGGTAAGTAATTTTTTCTTCAAACCCCAAGAATCCTTCACTACGCTTACTGTTGCAGACTACAAAGCAGTACATTGGGAGACCAGGTACAGAACTATTTAGGGAAAAGGTTCTGCAAGACAGCAGTGCCAAACCTGGCATCTCTTCTGGACTGCACATCCAGGTAACAGTGCTTTGTAAAGGTGTGTACAGTTTTCCAGAGAACTGCTTTACAAATTTCTAGCAAGGGAACATCCCTTGCAGCTGCCACAGAGGCAGAAGTGCCACGTGTGGCGTGTGCTCTGAGGCCTTGTGGTAACTGCTTGCCAGCTTTACTATAGCAGAACTGGATGCAGGAGACTATCCGGCGAGCAATGGTTCTCTCAGTGTGGCCCGCCCTTGCCCACTTCATTGTATGTGAAGAACAGCTGTGAGTGGGAAGATCTGAGGTCCTTAGTGCGATCCAGATAGTAGGCAAGGGGCCTCTTAACATCCAGACTGTGGTGCCTCCGCTCATCAGAACTGGACTTTGTTGTGAAGAACACTGGAAGGGTGACGGCCTGGTTCAGATAAAACTCAGACACTGCCTTAGGGAGAAATTTCCCTGTTAGTCCTTAGGACTATGTTGTCTCTGTGGAAGATAATGTAGTTTGGGTCTGTGCAGAGGGCCTGCAGCTCACACACCTTCCTGGGAGAAGTTATGGCCACCAAGAAAACTGACTTCTCAGTCGACATATTTCAAGTCTGCAGTAGCCATGGGCTCAAAGTGAGATTCCATGAGCTTTCCTATACACAGGTTCAAATTCCAGGGAGGGACTGGTCCCCTGACTGGGGGATACAGGTGTAGGAGCCCTTTAAAGAATTTCCTGAAAATGGGGTGTGAAGCCCACAGTTTTCTCATTACCGGCTGAGACACAGGCAGAAATAGCAGCCAGGTGCACCTTAAGGGTTGAAGGCCTGACGCCCAAAGTCTAAAGGTGGACCAAGTAATCTAGAAGTATGGACAGGTCTGCTATTAAGGATTGAGCTGCTGAGGGGCACATCACAGAGAAAATCTTTTCCATTTGGAAGCACAGGTTTTCCTAGTACCTGGCTTCCTGGAGACCTGAAGCCTTTGAGGACATCCTCCAGAAAGTGAAAGTCAGAGTACTCTAGCTCCTCAAGAACCAGGCCTTGAGGTGCAGTGACCTGAGGTTTGGGAAGGTTATTCTGCCCTGAGACATAGTCAGTACGTTGTGTCTCTGCAGGAGACGAATGGGCTATTTAATGAAAAGGGCCAGGAAAAGGGAGTACTGGGCCTGCCTGGCCCAATCTGGAGCAACTAGTGTCATGGTGGCAAGCTGGCTCCTTAGCTTCAGCAGTGCTCTTAGCAGTAGAGGGAATGGAGGGAAGGTGTACAGAAACCTCCCTGACCAGTCCAGAGTCAGGGCATCCATGGGAGCCGAGCCCACTGCTAGAGGCCTGCAACAAAAGAGAGGAAGCTGGTGATTCTTCCTGGGGGCAAACAGATCTATCGCTGGTGTGTCCCACCTCTTGAATATTGTGGCCAGTACCTGCTTGTTCAGAGACCATTTGTGATGTCCCTGGCTGATCTTGGTGAGGGACTCCGCCAAGACACTGTCCTTCCCGGGCAGGTGGACTGGTGACAGCTGCACCTCCATGAAGTAAGCCAGACTCCAGATCTTCATAGCTTCGGGTGTACAGCTTTGAATATCTTGTGCCTCCCTGTTTCTTGATACAATACATGGTGGTGGTGCTATTGTCTGTCCTGATCTGGACTAAATGACCCTTTACTGGCCAGTCCAGTGGCGTGGAGGGCTAAAGGCATCATGCCCTACTTCCTGCCACGCCAGCGACCCATGTTCGCGGTGCGAGCAGGTCATTGGGGGTTGGCTGGGGAGGGAGAGGATCGAGCATTCAAGGGACAGCTCTCCTCTCCCAGGGAGGGTGGGGAACAGAGACCAGCACCTGCCTGACACCTAGAGGTGGCTGGGTGATGGCACACAGGCCCCTGTACAGTGGGGCATGAAGGAGGAGCAGTCGACGGGGCGTGCTGCGTGCAGAAGCGTGCATAGCTTGGTCACTGTGGGCATTGCACACTTCTCCTTCGCAGAGCAGAAAAATGGAAAAAACTGGTCCCGGTCGAGCGGTATGATGGCCATCCTCTGCAGACACCGCCCCCAAGAAGACATCTCCTCTAACTGGATCCAGTCCTGGCGGGTAGAGCTGTGGGCTCCCCACCACCTTGCCATGGAGGGTAAGCAGTGGAAGAAGACGGGAGGTAGGTCTGAAGGTCAGGGGACAGGACTGGGAGGACGGCAGGATAGTAGGGCTGACCAGGATGGGTGAGAAAAATAATCCCTATTCCCCGAAAAGAACTGACCATTTATCTGAGGAGTGAAGGACTAAAGGGCTAGGAAGACTAACTTTAGCTCCAGAAGGTTTATATGCTTCCTGGATTGCTGGGGGACTATACTCCACTTACTGTTTAGTCGCCCAGATGAGCTCCACAGCCTAGAAGGGAGGCATCTGTTGTCAAGATGACTGAGAAACTGCTGCTGGAAGGGTATTCCCTCCCTGAGATTGCCTTCTTCTTTCCACTAATCCAAAGATTTTAAGAAAGACTCTGTCACAGGTACCAGCCTTGAAAAGGGGTCTCACCTTTGGAACCAGTGGGTCCTTAAATAGTACTGGATATCTCTCATTTGAAATCTGGCCCCTGCCACCAGAGCTGTGGTGGAGGTCATATGAACCAACAGATAAAGGAAGTGCCTTGCTGTTCTGGGCTGGCCCAGGATGAAGGACTTTGCCAGGCTTACAATGCTTTCCATTCTGTCCTGAGGCAGGAATACCTTCCCCTGGAGGGCATCCAATTCTGCTCCTATGAATTTCAAGACTTGAACTGGTTCTGTCTGGGACTTCTTAGTATTTATGAGAAACCTCTTACTCTCCAAGATGCTCTGGGTCAGGAGGAGAGAGGTCTTGGCTTGCTGGTGTGACTTTCCTGTGACCAGCCAGTCATCTAGATAGGGGAAAACCAGCACCCCCTGCCTTCTGAGGTGCTGCCACCACAGCTAAGCACTTTGTGAATATGCTGGGGGCTAAGGAGACAGCAAAGGGGAGAGCTGTGAATTGATAATGACCAGATGTGAGCCTGAATATTTCCTGTGTCTGGCTCTGACTGGAATATGAAAATAAGCATTCTTCAGATCCAAGGAACCAAGCCAGTCCCTTGCTGCAGAGAGGGTATCACTGTAGCTAAGGTTATCATTTTGAACTTGTCCTTTTCAGGTGTTTGTTCAGAAATCTGAGATCCAAAATGGCTCGCCACTCCACAATTTTCTTGTGGATTAGGAAATACCTTGAGTAAAGGCCCTTTCCCCATTGAGAAGGAGGATGTTTTTCTGCTGCTTTTGCCCGCAACTTTTTGACCTCCAACTCAAACAGAATCCTTTCTGTTAAAGTGGGAGGTTTGAAGTTTCTGTGAACCTGCAGCCTTGGGAATTTTCTGAACTGCAGTGTGAGCCTCTGGCTCACCACTTCCAGGACTCACTTGTCTGTGGTGATGTTTTTCCATTCCTGGAAGAAGTGAGCCAGCCTTTTTCCCCACTGGCAATCGATAGGTGATCTAGACTGACTTGTCAGGGGTTCTGTTTGGCCTGAGCCTTAGGTGCTGCGGTTGGATCAGACCATCTGTGGCCCCTTCTGCCCCTGCCCCTGAAGAAACCCCTCATCTGAGAGAAGTCATAGGACAGAAAACCACGGGAAAAATAACCCCAACCCCCTTCTATGGGACCTATAGGAAGTGGAGACCTTTTCCTTCCCAGTGTTGTTTTTGTAGGTGGCTTTGTACTCTTCCACCTTTTTCATGAATGCCTCTATCTTGTCACCAAATAAAGTTATTCTCACAAGGGAAATCCATGGCCTTTGACTGGGTGTCTTGGGACAGGTTAGTGGTCCTCAGTCAGGCAAATCTCCTTAAGGATATAGCATGGGCCATGACTCTGAAAGCAGTGTCATTGGTATCCACTGCCATATGGAATAGTTACTTGGTTGCATCAAGGGCAGATTTTGCAGTATCTGCCAAATTTTGCGCCAGATCCCCAGAAGCTTTATCATTCATGGCCAGTATTGCGCTCCAGAGAGCTTTCTGGTACTGGGCAGTATAGGACATATATGCATCCTGCCTCAGTAGCAAGGAGGCAGAGGTATGGACCTTTTCCCCATAGTATCCAGTATCCTGGAATCTTTGTCTGGAGGCTGGGTGGAGAGGGGAACTTCGGCCTTATCGCAGGCTGCAGCCTGCACCACCCCTTCACAGGCAGGGTGTGAGCAGAGGTACTCAGCATCACGTCTGTTCAGCTGGTGGTACTTCTCATTCTTTTTGTCGATGCCCAGGACAGAAGTAGGGTTTGCAACAATTTGCAGGTTGCCTTCTTGAGGGGCTTGTATACCAGGAAGAGCAACCTCTTGGCTGCAGTTAACTCCATCAAATCCAAAAGCTTCAGCATGGCCTGGTCTTCCACAGTTTCCTGGGTGGAGAGGTGGAGGGTGTTCACCATTTGCCTAATAAAGGCATAAAAATCATCATGACCCCAGGGAGGGGAACCAAACTCCTGCTCTGGGGGACCATCAGGCTCAATGTAGTCCCCTTCCTCTTCATAATAAAACTCAACTCCCTGGTCCTCGGGAACTGGGAGTGGGACCGGGACTGGCGTAGGAACCAACATGCCCATTAGTGATCCCATGGCTTGGAAAGCCTGAAAAAATTGCCAAACCTCAGTCATGTCCACCATAGACAGCATTTTAGTTTTGTCCATGGATGGCTCCTTTCTTCCTTCAGGAGGAGGGGCAGCGACGTTTTTTTTGTTTGTTTTCTTTTGGCAGGAACTGATTCCAGAACCTGCTCGGTGGATCTTTTATGCTTGCTTGCTTACTTCTGAGTTACCCCTTTTAAGGGGCCCCAGATTCAGTGACATCTTTAGCAGACCTTTCTTTTTGCTTACCATGGGAGGAAGGACCCTCATAAGTGTTCTTAGGTGATGTAGAGGAAGACTGAGAAGCCATAATAATGTTTACATTTGTGGCTCGTTTTTTAGCAGTTTTAGGGCAAAACCCATTACAGAGCTCACAGTCAATTAAAGCATGCTCAGGACCGAGGCACCTTAAACACAGCTAATGGTAGTCTGCCTTAGCCAAGAGATTGTAGCACTTAGTACAATTTTATGTCCTGTTTTCTTTTTTTTTTTTTTCTTATTCTTATTTATTCGTCTGCTGCAGCGACTACCGGTGGGGGCATCCAGCCGGGAGAGCACCAGGCTCACTCACATAATGGGGGATCTGGCACTGCCATCGCCGGTCCACTGGAGGTCTCCCCATACCCTGTCCAGCCAGACTGGCCTCGGACCCCAGTACGATTCCATGCGAGTCCTCCTGGCAAGACAGGGCACGGCCATCAAGCTGCACGGTTGTGCCCAGCCATTTTTCCACTTTTTCTCCCCATTGGGCGCGTGGACATGCAATGACGTCTGCGCTTTTATGCGTGCAGACATCGCCCGGTGCTCCCCCCTCCAGTCACCGTTGTGTGCAGTACCTCTGGCGTCCCAGGGGCCACCCATGGCCGGTGTAGTTTCTCAGCCCACCCCAGGACTAGGAGAGCTGTCTCCTGACGCTCAATCCTAGTCCTCTCCTGCCGACCCCCGACGACCCATGCTCATTCCCGAATCCGAGTCACCAGCGTAGCGTGAGTGTGGCATCCAGCGCCTCAACCCTCAGCGCCACCGGGCTGATCCTGTTTTCTTTTTGGGTCTGTCAGACATGCCAAGTAGGACATCCTGCCCCCCAAAAATGTTTCCCAATAATAAAAAACTACAACTGTGGTCCGGTTCCCTAATAGAGATGAACTGCTAACAAAAATAACTTTTAAACATTGTTTTTTTACTACTCTGAAGAATTTTCCCTTAATATATAGAAAACTACGAGAACATGCCTCTGTTCCTGAAAATTGGAGAACTGAGGTGAAAACTGTTCTAAAATACTTTAAAACATAAAAGAAAATAAACAAGAGGGAAAAAAACCAAAGCGGAATAAATGTGGTTAAAAGAGAAAACCGCAACAAAAAAGGGTTTTTTCTCTGGTTCCTGGGAACTGTTGAGAACTTGGAGAAAGACACTGAAAACTAAAAAGAAAAACTAAACTATGCTTAACCTAACTAAAACAGCAGAGATATGGAAAGTACTAAACAAAATACTTTTAAAATGTTAAATAAAAAACCATTGAACTCAAGTTAAACAAACAGAGCTCTTTGGGGTGACTTCTTCAAGTGGAGAAATAAATCTGATGTTGGAGAGCAGGGTAGAACACCACCACATGGCAGAGATTTGAAATTGCTTTCTAGAGTTCCATAATTTGCATAAAACTCCACTCTCTGGGGCAGCTCAACCCTTCAGGCTGATTGCAACAGTAAGCAGAGTAAGGGATTCCTAGGGGTTGAACAAATTTTGTTTAGAGAGAGAGAGAGATGGAGATTTTAAAGAGACTCTCAGATGAAGGACTTTTTTTTGTACTGCCTTTGTGAAATGCTATCCTGTACAATTTTACTTCTTATTTTACTGTTGTAAGTAATAATAAAACACTACTTGCAAATTTTACAACTTCTACTGGTTTGCCTACGCTTCCTGTCATATGCCTCGACAACAGGTTCCTTTATTGTTGTTCATCTTTTAGGTGCACAATTATTTTTCACTTGCACTAACGTGCATTCCTTTTCATTGTATTTGTACTGTTGTGTTTGCCTATATTTATTTATGTATTTAGTTTCTGTTGACCAGAAAAGGTGGGCTAGACAGTACTGTCTAGTTTCAGCATCATCCCAGACATAAGCAAATACAGATGTAACAGAAACAAAATTGAACCAGATTAAGCTGTTGATGGTATTTTAGTGAATGGGAAAAATGTGGACAGGACACCAGGGAAATTCCTTTACTCTTTTCCCAGAAATGCCTTGGGATCTTTAACATCAGCCTGAACAACCACCAGACAAGGCAGACAGGACCTCAGTTTAACATCTCGTCTGAAGGATGGCACAACCCAACAGTACAGCACCCGCCAGTAAATGATGTACAGTACTGTACTGTTGGGTTGTGCCAACTATACAGCATCCTCCAGTAAATGATGTATTCTGCCATGTACTTCCCCTGGATTGTACCTGAAAATGAGCTATGGCTCAGTGTGCCTTTCCCGGTCACAAATTACTAAATAAATACATAAAGCAGTAGGAGGGGGAATCCTGTAGGTGTTTTTTTTATTATCTGAACTCTTATCCTTTAAAATCTTTGTCAGACCTAGAAACTATGTGTTCAGCAAAGATCTAAAACAGGATGTTTCCACATTCCAGAACAAGGAAAAGTAACCCAAGGGCTGCTGGATTGCATGGTTGTGGCCCCCCCCACCGGCAGGGTAATCAGAAATCCATGCCTAATAGAACCAAAGCTTGTGGCCCAAGAGTACCTTATAGCATCATGCTGTTGCACTGCACAGCATTTTTTCCTCCTGAACTTTTTTCCCATTCCCCCTCCACAGGTTGGCATTGGCCGGGCTCCATGTGTGTACACACATCATAGCCCCTGGACACCTTTCTCACACACATCTTAGCCCCTGGACACCTTTCTCACCATTTAAGGCAAGACAGCATGACTACACAGTGTAGATGTAAAAATGCTCACCTCTGGTAAAAGCTCAATAAGGTGCCAAATATTTATTTGTGCAAACTACAAATGATAAACAGCAACAGTTGTCTGGAAAAACAGCCTGGATAGCAGGGAAAAGCACACCGTGTAACCATGCTTTCTCGCCGTAAACCGTGACTGTGTATGCTACAGCCTCCATGGTTTCTCTTGAGCTGCCTTTGAGTGAAAAACACCCTTCTCACCACCGAACAGCCATGTCATTAACACTATCACCTAAGTGGTCCCAGGCTGCACTAGAACAGTGGCATTGGTGACTCTACCCCTCTTCAGATAGGGAGAGTGTCTTCTGGGACATGCAACTCTTCTTCCACCCTGCTGCCCTACTGCCAAACCTCCAATGCCCCAGGCTCGTTCCCAAACGAGGTCACTGATGTCGAAAGCAGTAGCCCTGCTGTTGTGCTGACAGGACAGTTCTTTCCTCATACCACTGCACTATACTGCCCTTCAAGAGGGATCAAATGCTGTGATGTGGGTGGAGTCAATGGCAGAATCATTTTTGGCTACCAAAAAAAAAAAAAAATCAGTTGCAGAGATGAAAGGCTTGCCTCTTGAGGAGGCCCAGCATTCATACAACCTAGCCTCAAGGAAGCCACACTGGTATTAACTGCGAAGGCAGTATCTCGCTCTCCCTCCTGGCACAAGAACATGTACTGCCGTGGGTAACAGGTAAAGTGGGTACAAAACAAATTCAGATATAGTTAGAATTACATCCTTTGGGCTGAGACCTTTCACAAGGAGGAAATTCAGTGTATTACAGGTAAGCATCATAAACTGACAAACAAAAATTGAGTGAAGTCAGGTACTTCTGTATGACTGGTTTACTGAAAGAGTATTCCAGTTGCAATTATTTCAGTATTAATGTTTTAATTACCTTTTGTAACTGTTTGATAATATCTTCATCTTTGTTTAGAAAAGGCTTATAAGAAGTGTACACCCCTGGGGAAAGAAGACAGGACACATATAATTTGTACAGATACAATGCTGTAGTAAACTCTTTTTCATAACCTTCAAGAGAACTGGAACTTTCTATATCCGAAGGGAGAATAAATTGTCTTTACCAGGTTTAGAATCCAAAGTCTTAAGATTTTTCAGTTTTTTGACCTTCACCTGCTTTGGAATATCACCTGTAGAACATAAAGAAGCTCATTTATATATATTTGAATATTCAATTAAAAAGCCCCGATGCTGATGGCAAAAGTGAACAATGTAATATTCAGACACAAATCAGCTTATATTTCTTCTGTACATTTCTCACACCTTTATTTCTCAAGTTATTTGCTAGGAATGGGGCTCACACTTTATTTGCTTGGGCTGCTTGTCTACACTGGACATCACAATCCTTTGCCTGTGAAATCATGAGTGTTTCTCCCGCAAACAGACTCTGATGTCAGAAATGGGGGATCATGATGTTGTTTGCACTGTTTGCAATGTTTGTGCAATTTCCAGCATAAAGGTAATTTTAGCTAGAAAAGAAGAAAAAAAATGAGTGCAATACGTGTCAAAGGTCAGACCCCCCCCATCTAGTCTCCCCTTATTGTTACAAGTGACAAGGATATGGTACACCCCACGCCCCCTTCCCTAGTCTCCCTCCTTACTGTTAAAAAATATGATGAATTTTGTTTCTTTACTAATAATGCTCAATAGTGTATAATAATATTACATAGCTTTCATGACTGTATTAGACAGACTGATAGAACTTTAGTAATATAGCGCCTTTCCAGAGCTCAAAGTGCTTCACAATCAAATATCACAATGACATACTTCTCAGATCAGTAATAATCAACAATATTTAATCACTATTAATTATCAATCCCCAGACAAGAAGAAGAATCAGCATTTATATAGCGCTTTTCATACACAGCGTATCCCAAAGAGCTTTACAAGCAATGCTAGACTGGTAGTGAAATGACTGAAATGTGTAGTGGTGGCCATATCGCACATCAACACCCACCCACAGCCTGGACAATTGCATGATCCGGTTTATGGGAAGGGGAATGTTGGCCAGGACACCGGGAATGTCCCCTACTCTTTGTGGAGAGCGCCCTGGATTCTTTTACTTCCACCTGGACACCCACCAGGACAGCACCAGAATGGGTAGAAGGGAACTTGGTTTAACATCTCATCCAAAGGATGGCACACCCCAGCAGAACAGCACCCACTAATAATGCACTCGGATGCCAGTGTTTTAGGTATGAGTCCAATCCCGGTGTGGGATGAGAACCCACGATCTTCTGGTTCAGAGGCAGCTGTGCTACCAACTGAGCCACACCGACAAAGCCCTGTCATACTTGAGGTTTGAGATGCTACATAAACCCCGACAGCGAAGCTTGAGGGGGTTTATACAAGCATCCCGTAGTGAAGGTGTGTATAAAATTCTGAGTTATACATACCCATCCACGTCCTGTTTTTTTTATAATTACTGAAAAGCACTTTTAATAAATGATTGGTTTAGGTGTTTAGCGTGCAATAAATGAAAAACAGAAATATCATGCTTTAAACTTGTTTGTTTTACTAGCAAATAAATCAAAACGGAGGAAAAAAACATTATGGTTCTCAAAAGAAGTGGTGGAGAAGCTTAGGGAGAAAAAGATAGCATGCAGGAAGTATAAGCAAACACCAAAGCAGCATGACAGAGAACTGTACCAGTTAAAGCAGAAGGAAGCGGAGAAGGCAGTCAGAATAGCAAAGGCCCAAACTGAGGAAACAATAGCCAACTTAGTTAAAAAGGGGGATAAAACCTTTTATAGGTACATTAAGGAGCGAAGAAAGACCAAGGGAGGGATAATGAGGAGTGGGGCAGAGGGTGACAATTAAAAGGCAGGGATACTGAACGAATATTTCTGCTCAGTATTCACAAAAGAAGAGGAGGGGGAGGTACCTAATCCAGTCAATGGAAGCACTCTGGATAGGGGTGTCAATACCAGTCCATTCACAGAAGAAAGGTTCCGAAAGAACTCCTAAAACTGAAGGTGGACAAAGCACTGGGCCCTGATGGGATTCACCCAAGAATTCTAAAAAACTAAGGGGAAAACTAGTGACACCAAAGACTAACATTTTTAACAAATCATGGGAGGAGGGTGTGGTACCTGAGGACTGGAGGAGGGCGGATGTGATTCCCCATCAGAAAAGTGGGAGCAAAGCAGAGGCAGGAAACTACAGACCTGTTAGTTTGACCTCAGTGGTAGGGAAAATGATGGAATCACTTCTGAAAGAAAGAACTGTTGAGTACCTAGAGGCCATCGGGGCACAGGACCCAAGGCAGCATGGATTCACAGCAGAAAGGTCATGTCAGATGAATCTAATAGATTTCTTTGACTGGGTGACCAAAGTAGTAGACCAGGGAGGGGCTGTGGACATGGCCTACATAGACTTTAGCAAGGCATTTGACACAGTCCCACACAAAAGATTAATAAACAAATTAGCCAGCCTGGGAGTGGGTCCCAGGGTGGTAGCCTGGGTAAAGAATTGGCTGGACAACAGGGCACAGAAAGTAATAGTAAACTGAGTCCACTCCAAAGAAAGGGGGTTACTAGCAGGGTACCGCAGGGTTCAGTACTGTCCAGTCCTTTTTAATGTCTTCATAAGTGACACTGCAGAGGAACTGGAAGGAAAAGTATGCCTCTTTGCAGACGACACAAAGATCTGCAACAGGGTTGATACACAAGGGGGGTGGAAAGGATGACAAGGGGCTTGGCAAGGTTGGAGGAATTGTCAAAAGTATGGCAGCTTAGATTCAATGCAAAGAAGTGCAAAGTAATGCACCTGGGAAACAAAAACCCAGGGGAAGAGTACACAGTTGGGGTGGGGGTACTAACAACAACAAAAATGGAAAGAGACCTGAGGGTAGTCAGATCAGATGACCTAAAGGTAAGCAAGCAATGTGAGAAGGCAGTAAGGGAGGCTGGGGGGATACTGGGATGCACAGGAAGAAGCATCACCAGTAGAAAACAGGAAGCTGTTATTCCTCTGTACAGACAGTTGGTGAGACCCCCATCTGGAGTACTGCATGCAGTTCTAGAGACCCCATCTCCACAAGGACATAGGATGGAGGCAGTCCAGAGGAGGGCAACTAAAATGGTGCCGAGTCTGCACCAGAAGCCATACGAAGAGAAACTAAGGGAACTTAATATGTATACCCTCTGGGAAAGGAGGGAGAGGGGGTACATGATAGAAACTTTCAAGTACCTCAAGGGAATCAGTAAAGTCCAGGAGGGTAGCATCTTTCAGAAAAAGAGATGTGCAAGAACAAGGGGGCGCAATCTGAAGATAGAGGGGAAAAGGCTCAAGGGCAACGTGAGGAAGTATTTTTTCACGGAGAGGGTGGTGGATGCATGGAACGGCCTTCCTGAGGAGGTTTTGGGGTCAAAAACAGTGGGGAAATTCAAGAATGCATGGGACAGATGGAAAAATTTCTTACCATAATAATCTTGTTACTTCCCAGTGATACTCAGGTATTCATAACTTTCCACAGTAATCGTTCTAGGTAGGACTGCCCAGAGAGAATAGAACACACGCAAATGATGGAATTCTTTGCACGTGACAACTTTTCAAATGCTGCCCTGTACTAATTGCCAGTGTTCTAAACTCCTCAGATTTCCTATGCGACTGAAAAGGCAGACCCATGGAAGTAGAATACTAAGAGTATTAAATATTTTATACTGGATTTATAAGACAACCAGAAGGCCTAGGCCAATGTTGGTTGTCCCCACCATTTCAGTGGAGGAAACCGAAGTTACCAACTGAGAGTAATCTATCTAAACCTGCCTTAAAGGCATTAAAACTAACAGCCTCTATTAATTCCATTGGTAGTTTATTCCATAATCTGATTGTTCTGGGTACGAAACTAAATTTTCTTAGGTTTGTTCTACAACATTCTTCTTTTAACTGAAATGTATGCCCTCTTAGGTTGTAAATTTGTCCTGTTTAAAAGTTCAAGATCTTTCTTTAATATGTCTTCACTTAAAATTTTGTATAACATCAACAGGTCTCCCCTAGAATGTCTAACTTCCAATGCCCATAGCCCTAAGTCCTTCAATCTTTCATCATAAGGTACATCTTTAAGTCTTTAATCATTTTTGTATAGGCTCTTTGAGGTTTTTCAACCAATCTTTTGTCTTTACTTAAATGAGGGCTCCAAATCGTAGAGAAATAATCCAGGCTTGGTCTCACATAAGATTTAAAAAGAGGCATCAATACATCTTCACTTCTTGAGTGAAAACTTCTTCTGATGCAATTAACCAGGTGCATAGCATTACCTGCTACTAGTTTACAATGAGTTTCCTTCTTTAAGTCATGACTAATATAAATCCCTAAATCCCTTTCATTATTTGAGTCTTTTTAATTTTACCCTCTGTATGTAGTATTCTTGGTTTATATTCCCCTGTCCCATATGCATCACTACACACTTTTCCAAGTTAAAACTCATTTTATTAGTGTTAGCCCATTCTACCATGTATTCCAAATCCTGACCAAATCTTAATCTATCCTCAAAGGTATTCACTATTCCTCCCAATTTAACATCGTCAGCAAATTTTATTAACTTGTTCCCGTTGGAAATAGCCAAATCAGTAATAAAAATTCCGAACAACAGTGGTCCCAAGACTGATCCCTGTGGCACCCCACTTGAGACTTTTACCTCATCAGAAAGGCAACCTTGAAGCCTAACCATTTGGGTTCTCTCTGTTAACCAATGTTCAATCCATCTTATAATAGTTTCATCAATTTCAAGTTTTTCCAATTTTGAGATTGTTATTCCGTGAGGGACAGTATCAAAGGCTCTACTAAAATCTAACATAACTATATCTACTTTGTTCCCATGATCTAATAGTTTCCCAACAAAGTCGCAGACGTTAATCAAGTTAGTCTCACAAGATCTATTCTTTAGGAAACCATGTTGGGTTATATCTATCACACCATTATTTGTCATATGATTTAAAATCTCCTCACTTAATATACCTTCAATAATTTTACACACCACCGATGTTAGGCTTACAGGTCGATAATTTTCAGCCTCTGCTCTACTACCCTTTTTGAATATTGGAATCACATAAGTAGTTCTCCAATCCCTAGGTACATACCCCTCATACAGTGATTTTTGCCCTAATATAGTAATAGCAGGTGCCAATACGTCACCAAGTTCCTTAATAAACTTTGGATGCAGCCCATCAGGGCTCTTCTTCTATCCTCTTTAAGTTTTTGTATTCTATTTAGAACTTTCTCGACATTAATTATGTCAGTTTGTGCAACATTTCCCAAAGCATATGCCCTACTGTCTCTTATATGATCAGACTTGGCAAACACTGTACCAAATATTTTGCTGAATGTATTAGTCATTTCCTTAGGTTGAGAGGACAGTTCGCTATCTATATTTAAGGGCCCCACAGAATTATTTTTTCCCCCTTTTACTGTTAATGTAAGCGAAGAAACTCTTGGTGTCATTTTTGGATTTCGCTAATCTATTTTTCAAATTCTCTTTTGCTCTTTTAATTTCATACTTAACCCTCTGTAATATTATTTTATACCTAGTGTGAGAGGACACAGTATTTTCCTTCTTTATTTGTTTATAGATTTTCTTCTTTCTCTTACATAGTTTTATAATTTTGTTATTTATCCAAAGTGTTTTTTTTCCCTTACTATTATACACTTTCTTTTTGGGAATATACATGAAGTTTATTATTTTAACAAACACCTCCCACGCCTCTTCAACTGATAATCCATTCATTACAGAGCTCCAATCCAGTTTAATGAGTTCATCCCTTATATTCTGATAATTAGCCTTATTGTACAAAATCTGAGTTGTTTATCCCTTATTTATTTTCCTTTTTTTATTAATGGTAAATGAGATTGTTCCATGATCACTTGTTCCAACCGGAGGTCCTATTTTCATATTGTCAATATCCTCATGTATATTAGTCAATACTACATCTAATATGTTCTCTCCCCTGTAGGTTCCTTTATGCACTGCTGAACTCCAGCTGCTGTTAGTATATCGTATAGATGCCCACCTAATTGGTTACTATGGGCTAAATCATTTCTCCCAAATTGTGGTATATTTAGATCCCCCATAAATAATATGTCCTGATCTTCTGCTAAGGTGGCAATTTTGTCTATAAAAACTTCTGTTTCTCCCACTATTGTATCCGGAGGTCTATAAAAAACTATCAACATAAAGGTTTTACCTGTCAATCCTATTATATCTCCTGAAATAGTCTCAATATTACCCACGTCATTTTCTGTACCAACATTTCTACACTTGATGTCCTCCTTGATGTATAATGCTATTCCTCCCCCCTCTTATGTATCCTATTATTTGTAAAAAGTTGGTACCCAGGAATTTGCTGATTCCATTCCATATCTGTGTTCCACCAAGTTTCCACTATTCCTGCTATTCCTATATCATTCATTTCCACTATTAATTCTAATTCAGCCATTTTATGTTTGTTTAAGCTTCTGGCATTGAACATCAACACATCAATCTCGGACCCTTGCTTCTTAATTCTATTTTTAGGTATTTGAGACATGGAATGGTGACCATTCATCCCCCTATTATTTAGTTTAAATGTTTTTCAATTTCATTTCTTATCCGAATACCGAGTATTCCACTTCCCCTGAAGCTCAAATGAAGTCCATCCCTGCAATACAATTCTTTTTTATTGTAAAATGTTTTCCAATGTTTTATAAAAATTAGCCCTTTTTTTGTCCAGCTATTCAACCATGCATTAGCTAATGCTATTCTCTTAGCTTTGTACACCGATGCTCTTGGTTCTGGTAGGATCTCTGATATCAGCATTTCACTATCTTTCTCCCTTAGTTTCTGTACTAGCTCTTCAAATTCTTTTTGAAAAACTGGCATTGATTTCCTTGCCACATCATTTATACCTATGTGTACTACTGCAGTTGGTTTGGGACCTGCATCAGCAAATACATTATCCGCCATGTTATACAAATCACTCACTTCTGCACCTGAAAAACTGCTCACCATATTATTTGTTTTATCCTCGCTACATAATATACTTGTCCATATATTTGATAATTGAGTCACCAATCACTATGACTTGTCTTCGGCTCTGCTCAGTTAATGGCTCCCTGCATCCAAGCCATTCTGAACTGTCCCCTCATACTGATTAGTATCTTCAATTAATGTCTGATAACTGTTAAAAACTGGGATTTGAAAATCCAAGTTAGCATCTCTCCATTAACATTGCTTTCTCTTACATTATTAAAAGATGTATCTTTTGTGCTACTACTTGGTACTGGTTTTAGTGGCTTCTCCCCCGTCTTTTATGTTTAACCTTATTTACTACACTCCACTCTGCTTATTTGAATCATCAGTATCACTATCATTTTTTCTTTTTCCCAGTCCTTCTAAAGGTTCACAATTTTCTTTATCAATATACGTTTTATTGAAACTGGTTAGTGTCCTCAATGTAGCAGTCAGCTCTAATTGGCTGATATCCACTTTTTCTAGCCTTTCACTAATCATTCTAATATTAAACTGAAGTTCTTGATCATGTTTACACTTCACACATATAAAAGCTGTAAAGTCTATTCCTTCCTCTTCCATTTGATACATACAACAGCTACCACACTGTATCAACAAAATTAATGATTAATTTAAGATTTGAAAAATCCTAACCTCCTAATTAAAAACCTCCAACTGGAGGAAGAACACTAAGTTAAAGAAAACACCCCCAGAAATGTCAGAAACACCTGAAAAAGGGTAACACAATGAACCCTGTTTCTTAAAAATTGTACCTGAATGTGGTACATATACCATTATAGAGATATGCCCTTTTTTGGTAGCACAACATACGAGAGTGCAGAGGTTGATGTTCTGAAAGGGGAGGAAGGGTGGGAAGTTATAAAAACCTGAGTATCACTGGGAAGAAACAAGATTACTATGGTAAATACAGGTTACTCACCTGTAACAGGAGTTCTAGGAATGGTATATGTTGTTCATCCACACTCATTGGCAGTATCCTTGCCGCTTTAAATCTTGCCGGAAGGTCTTCAAGCTTGCTCCTCCCACCCACCCGGGTGGTATAACTCTCGGCTCCGCCCCATGACGCCAGATCTGGCCCGCTGGAAGCTCAGGTTGTGCGTCGAAGCCGGGGAGGTCGGGTGGGTCGTGTGGATGAACAACATATACCATTCCTAGAACTCCTGTTACAGGTGAGTAACCTGTATTTATAGGGACATGGATATGTTGTTCATCCACACTCATTGGCAGACTCCTAGCAGTTCTCCGGGAGGAGGGAGGCAAGACGCACACTTTCATATACTTGCTTGGGAAAGAGACTGGAGAACCGAGGCCCCAAAAACCAGCATCCTCAAGTGACTCAAGGTCGATGTGGTAATGGGTAATGAAGGTGTTTGCTGACTTCCAGGTAGCAGCCCTGCAGATTTCCTGGATAGGGACGTCCCTGGAAGCAGCCACCGTTGCAGCAGTATGGCGGGTAGAATGAGCTCTTATCCCTCTGGGAGGCTCCATGCCCGCCAACTTATAGCAGAGATCTATGCAGGAGGTTACCCACCTGCTTATCGTCCGCTTGGCTGCAGGTCTGCCAGATGCGGTTCAGCGTAGGTGACAAACAGCTGGCGAACCTCTCCCCGAATTTCAGCCGTGCGCTCCTTATAATAAGCGAGCGCCCTTCTAGGGTCCAGAGTATGGAGCCTATATTCGGCCTCCGAGGTGTGATTGGGGTAGAACACCGGCAGAGTCAACACCTGGTTAAGGTGAAACTCCGACACCACCTTCGGAAGGAATTTCGGTGGGGCGCAGGACAACCTTGTCCCTGTGGGAAGACCAGGTAAGGAGACTCGATGGAAGCGCCTGGAGCTCTCCCATCCTTCTGGCTGGCGTGATAGCCACCAAGAAGGCGGTCTTCCACGACAGGTGAGGAGAGCACACCTGTGCATAGGTTCGAATGGCTTGCCCATGAGCTTTGCCAGTACCAGCAGTAGATCCCACGGAGGTGGGGTTCCCGCACTGGAGGGAAATGTGATCAAGGCCTTTGAAAAGCGCCAGACCACCTTCTCCTGCCATCGACTGCTTCCCGGCCCGCGCTCGTAAGCAGAGATGGCTGCCAGGTGCACCCTAGGGTCGACTTAAGCCCTTGACTAGAAAGGGACCATAAATAGTCCAAGATGCTTGCCAAGGAACAGGAGGAAGGGTCCAAGCCCTTGCCTGACACCAAATGGAAAACCTTTTCCATTTGAAGGCATAGCATTTTCTGGTCGACTCTACGTGGACGCCTCAACTACATTGAGGACCTCGTGCGGAAAGACCCAAGGCCTGGAACTCTAGCGCTCAGGAACCAGGCCGTCAGGTGCAGGGATTGAAGGTCCGGATGGAACACCTTCCCCTGATTGACTGAGAGCAGGTCCGGGCGAGCTGGAAGCTGCCGCGGAGTCCTGGAGCTGAGACTGAGGAGATCTGGGTACCAGAACTGGCGAGGCCAGTCTGGGGCTATCAGAATCACCTGCGCCTTGTCCCTCCTCGCCTTGAGAAGCACCTTGTGGATCAAGGGAAATGGGGGAAAGGCGTAAAAGAGGCCCGGGGTCCATTGCCTCGAGAAGGCATCCCCCTGCAGCGAGCCCTGCTGAGGGGGGCGGGCATGGAACAGACTCAGCTTCGCGTTCTCCATGGAGGCAAACAGGTCCACCTGAGGTGTGCCCCAAAGGGAGAACAGATGCTGTACTACCTCCGGCAGGAGAGACCACTCGTGGGATGCAGCCCCTATCCGGCTCAGGGCATCGGCCAGGGTGTTGGAGGCTCCTGCCACGTGAATGGCTAGGAGATCCGCCTCCAGGCTGCGCACGAGTGACCAAATGCGGAGAGCTTCCTTGCATAGAAGCATGGAGCGCGTCCCGCCCTGGCGGTTTAGATAGTACATGGTCGTGGTATTGTCCGTCTGGACTCGGACCACTTGACCCCGGAGGAACGGAGCAAAGGCGGTGAGAGCTAGGCGGACCGCTCGGAGCTCCAGCAGGTTGATGTGGCATCGGACTCCGCTGGGACCAGAGGCCATGAGCCGTGTTCCCCAGATGGGCACCAACCCATCAGAGAGGCATCGGTCGACAGAGAGCCGCCTGCTCGGGCGGACTGAGCGGGATGCCCTCCTGCAAATGATCTGGAACGGTCCACCACTGGAGAGCGTTCCACATCCCCTGTGTCACCGACACAAGCTGGTCCAAGGGATCGCAGCGTTGTGACCACTGGCTGGCCAGTCCCCACTGAAGGGACGCATGTTCCAGCGGGCCCAACGGACCACGCTGGTACAGGCCGCCATGAGACCCAGGGAGGCGAGGAAGTCCCCGGCAGGCGCAATTGCCCAACCAGAAATGATCGGGCAAAGGAGGAAAGAACCTCGGCCCTGTCCGCCGGGAGCCGCGCCTGGCTCAAGAGAGTCGAGCTGCGCCCGATGAATAGAATCACCTGCTTGCTCGAGTTCCGACTTGGCCTCGTTGATAAGGAGGCCCAGTTGAGAGCAGACCTGAGGGCCAGATCTCTGGACCACTCCGCCTCCTTCCTGGAGGGAGCTGCTATCAGCCAGTCGTCCAGGTAAGGGCACACGGACCCGCGCGCACGAGGAATGCTGTCACCACTGCCATGCATTTGGTGAAGACCCTGGGAGCTGGAGACAAGCCAAGGGCATGGCTTGGAACTCAAGAGAGATCCTTCTCTCGGAGCGAAGGAATCTCTGGTGGGACGGACGGATAGGGCGGAAAAACGCAGTCCTGAGTCCAGAGAGCAGAACCACCGCGCCGTCCAAGGATGGTATTATCTGAGCCAGAGTGACCATCCTGAAGGTTCGAGACCTTAGGAACTTGTTTAGGTGGTGTAGGTCGAGAATGGGGCGCCAGCCCCCGTCCTTGCTGAACCAGGAAGTACCTGGACACAAACCCTGGGTCTGAAGGAGGTCCACCACCTCTTACCACCTCCTTCTGGAGGAGGAGAGCGATGTCGGCTCGACGAGCCGCCAGTGAGGCTGGAGATCTGGCTCTCGAGGGCGCACGTGCTCTGAAGGCAGTGTCGTCAATTCCAGAGGCAGGCCTCTTCCCACCACCTTCAAGACCCACCTGTCCGTGGTAACAGCGGACCAGGTGGAACGGAAGTGCTGGAGCTGTCCCCACGGAGGACCCAGGGAGGTGACGGGGATGGGGCGACACCCCTCAGCCCGTCACTGGGCAGGCTTGGAGGAGGGACGGCCGAGGGACCTCCTGGGCCCTTCCTCCCTGCCTCCTGTTAGAGGAAGCCGGGCGGCTTGGGTTTGGGATGCCAGGCCGAGCCTGCTGGCCCTGACGTTGTGGCACGGCATGCGGGGGCACAGAAGACGAGGGCTTAGGCTGTGGTTTGCGGCCTTTGTCCTTCTGGTAGGAAGAGACCGAGTCCAAGGTGGCATTGGACTTCTCGATCCTCTGCAGGTGACCTTCCACCCAGGGCAAGAGGTCAGTCCCAAAAGGAACATCCGCCAACTTGTGCTGGGTATCCGAGTAAAGGTGGATATCCTCAGCCAAGCCCGCCGACCACGATAGCCACTGGCGGCCGCCACCGATCTGGCACATGAGTCCCCATCCAAAGCAGTCTGGAGCTGTTGTTTGGCCACTGCCCTTGCCCTGGTCCCGCACCTGCTTAACCGTAGTCTGCAGATCGGGCGGAAGATGAGGATGACCTCATCCAGGAGCCCAACAGGGCATGAAAAATGTGCCATGAGGGCCGAACTGGCCTGGCAGGCGAGAGAAGGGCATGGCGTAGACTTTTCGCCCGACATAGTCCAATTTCTGGACTCCCTTGTCAGGAGGTTTGTCCACATCCTGGCGCTGCCGGGCGCGCCGAAAACGCTGTCGGTAACCAACCCCTCAGCAGAGGGTGTTCCAAAACCGACAAGGAACCGGACCGCGATACTTCCTGGCCATCCTGGCCGGGCGCAGGGCAGGAAGCAGGGCGCTGCCAAAGTTCCAGTGCTGACCCACTATGGCCTCGGCCACCGGAAAGGCCTCCGTCGGAGAATCCCCGGTCCAGAATCTCCGTGAGGGGATACCTGGCCTGCTTGGAACGGGTTCGAGCTCCATCCCGTAGACTCGAGATGAGCCGGCGCAGTCCTAGGAAGGACGACGGTACATCGCCCATTGGCTGACCTCCTGAAGACTCCAAGTCCAGTCGCTTGGAGAAGAAGGAGGAATCATCTTCGGACTCGGAAGAGTCCTCGAAGAGCTGCCTCTGGCCTGAGCCACCCTTCACCTGCCGAGGTGGTCGGGAGTGAGGGTAACTGACAGCCGATGGGGTAAACCTTGGCCGACCGAGAATCCTTGGTCGGAGCCCCACTTGGTGGCTGTGGAGGGCGGAGGTTCCACCGCAATCGTGGAGCAGCTGGTTTTACCAACAACCGCCTGGGCATAGGCCTCGGGGCAGTCGAGGGTTGTGTCGGCCGCCCGGTGACAGTTACTACTGGCCGGGAAGGCGCCTGAGTCGGCTTATTCCCCGCCAGGAGGAGCTGTTGCAACATAAGGTCCTCGCACTGCCGACGCACTTACGCTGGCTTCCCCTCATCCGAGGAGGTGAGGATGACAGCGGCGACGCCGCCATTACCGCGGTGTCGAGACCAGACCGCCTGATGACGGTGGGAACGGGGACTGCCAAGAGGTCCAGACCAGACCGGGAGTCCCGGACCGGGTCGGTGCAGGGAGTGTCGGCCGAACCGACACTCCTTCGCTCCGAAGGTCCATCCGAGGGCTCCGGAACCGAGGCACAGGCGAGCCCACGGATCCTCAACTCCTCCGGGGACCGGGAGAGGAATTCGGCTGCTAAAGGCGACAGCCCGTTCAATGGGTCGAGAAAATCTCGACTTCATCAGTGGGAGTCTCGGTCAACTGACCTGACGGGGAGGACACCGTGAGGCCAGTGGCGAGCCGAAGGTCGATCAGCCGACGGTCGACGGCCGGGAGAGGGACCTTCCCGCTCCCAAGAGCGCCGACGGAGGATTTTACCTTGTCCTCTTTTTGGACCGAGAAAGGTCCAGCAGACGCAGGCCCTTCTCCTTAGTGGAGAGGGACAGACAAAGCTCCTCTAAAGGAAGCCGTGTAGGAAGAACCCAGAGAGAGCGGGATAAATGCGCGCCGAGGAAGATACGTCTGCCGCTCTCGAGGCTACTCATCCGCCGAGCGATCCGGCCGAATACGCGACACCGCCAACCGGGCCTTGGACTTCACCGGAGGGAACGCTTCTCGGACGCCCAGTTGCAATCGGGCAGCACGGGTCTTCGAGGACGAGGGCCGAGAAAGATGAGCACAGGTCGCAAGCTCCGCGGGTCGTGCTCAAGGCCTAAGCAGTAGACACACGTGGAGTGTGGATCCGTCCCGACATCTTCTGCCCGCATGGGCATCTCCGAACGGGAGTCGATTTATCCATCGCAGCCGCGAGGGATCAAGACTGAAGTCTTTTGCAAAATATTATTTTTAAACTGCAAACGGAGAAATAGGAACAGTCACAACGCAGAGCGTTAAGGAGGGAACCTGAGCTTCCAAGCGGTAAGGAAGATCTGGCGTCATGGGGCGGAGCCGAGAGTTATACCACCCGGGTGGGTGGGAGGAGCAAGCTTGAAGACCTTCCGGCAAGATTTAAAGCGGCAAGGATACTGCCAATGAGTGTGGATGAACAACATATCCATGTCCCTAGAAGTAATTTTTTTCTTCTAACCCCAGTAATACTCAGGTATTCATAATTTTCTGCAGACTACAAAGCAGTACCACTGGAGGTGGGCACAGAACACTTATTTTGGAAACAGACTTTGCAGGACTGCTGTTCCAAACCTAGCATCACTCCTGGACTGAATATTCACATTGCAGTGCTTTGTAAAGGTGTCTGCTGTCTTCCATGTAGCTGCTTTATAGATATCAACCAATGGGACATCTCTGGCAGCTGCTAAAGTAGCAGCCGTGCCTCCGGTGGAGTGGGCCCTCAATCCTACTGGGGGCTCCCTACCAGCTTTAGTGTAGCAGAACTGGATACACTGGACTATCCAGGAGAAAAATACCTTTTTGAGGCTGGATTGCCTTTTCTCACATCCTTAAAAGTCAGGAACAGCTGTTTTCTGTCCTGCCTATGGTCTTTAGTGGCTGTCATGTAGTAGCTAAGAGCTCTCTTGACATCCAGACTGTGAAGTCTTCTTTCACCAGAAGTGGAGTGGTCAGTGAAAAAGACAAGCAAGGTAATGGATTGGTTTAGGTGGAAATCCGAAACCACTTTGGGGAGAAATTTTCTGTTTGTTCTAAGGACTACCTTATCCCTATGAAATGAGATATAGTCCTGTTCAATGCAGAGAGCCCGAAGCTCACCGATTCTTCTTGCAGAGGTCATTGCCACTAGGAAGACTGTTTTCCACGTGACATATTTTAGATGAGCTATAGACATGGGCTCAAAGGGAGGGCCCATAAGCTTGGCTATACATACATTGAGATCCCAAGCTGGCACTGGTTCCCTGAGAGGGAGATACAAATGGACCAGACCCTTAAAGAACCTCCTAAAGATAGGTTCTGAGGCTATTGTTACTTTTGCTCCAGCAGAAAGATAAGCAGACACTGCTGCAAGGTAAACCTTTAGGAAGCTGGGCTGTAGTCCCAGAGAATCTAAATGAGAAATATAGTTGAGAACAGCAGGAATCCCAGCCTGCAGTGGCAACAAGTCTCTAGTTAAACACCAGATTGAAACCTTTTCCATTTGAAAGAGTATGTTTTCTTAGTGGAAGGTTTCCTGTAACCTCTCAGGATGCCTAGCACTGTTTCAGAGAGGTGTAAATTAGCATATTCTAGTTGTTCAAGAACCAAGCCTTGAGATTGACAGACTTGAAGTTCGGGTACAGCAGGGTTCCCTGTTTGGAGGTCAACAGGTTGTGCCTCTGAGGGAGGTGTATTGGTTTGGCTACAGACATGGAGAGCAGTAGAGAGTACCATGGCTGCCTGGGCCAATCTGCAGCATTCAAGATTCAAGATGCTGAGTGGGATCTGAGCTTCAGCAAGACCCTGAATACCAGGGGAAAGGGAGGGAAGGCATACAGCTCCCTCCCTCACCAATCCAGAGTCAGAGCATCCAGAGGAAGTGTATCCTGATCTGGTGGTCTGCAGCAATACTGTGGCAGGTGGTGGTTCAGGTGGGATGCGAACAAGTCTATCTCTGGAGTGCCCAATCTCCTGAAAATCACTTGCACCACCTGCCTGTTCAGGGTCCATTCGTGATGGGCCTGGTTGATTCGACTTAAGGCATCTGCCAAGGTGTTGTCCTTTCCTGGCAGATGGACTGCCTGCAGGAATACTCCCAAGGAGTAAGCAAAGGTCCACATTTTCATGGCTTCTGTTCAGAGGAGGCCTGACCTGGTGCTTTCCTGCTTGTTTATGTAGTACATAGTGGTGGTGCTGTCTGTTCTGACTTGCACCACTTTCCTTGTACCAGTGCTGAAAAAGCTTTAAGAGCCAGAAACACAGCTCTGAGTTCTAGCAAGTTTATGTGCTGAAGGGACGCTGCAGCTGAACAGATGCACTGGGTCGTGTGATCCCCTAGATGGGCACTCCAACCCAAGAGGGATGCATCTGTTGTGAGAACCACTGAGGGGGACTCTCTTTGAAATGGGACCCCTCTCTTAGGTTGGGTTCCTCCTTCAACCACTGGAGTACTTGCAGCAAAGTCCTTGTTACTGGAATGGGCTTTGAAAGAAGGTCTTTTCTTTGGCTCCAATGAGCCCTGATGTGGAACTGGATGTCTCTCATCTGGAACCCGATACTGTGCCTGTGGCTGCGGCCATATGGCCCAATAACTGCAAAAACTGCTTTGTAGTTTTGTGTTTGTGCAAGCTGAATGAATTGGCAATCAGCTGGAGACTTCTGACCCTGTCCAGAGGCAAATAGGCCCTGCCTTGCAGGGTACTGATCTCTGCCCCTGTGAACTGCAAGGTTTGTCTCTGCCCCTATGAACTGCAAGGTTTGTGCAAGAATGAGGATTGATTTTTTGAGATTGATTAGGAAACCCCAGGAGCCCTTGGATGATCTGTAGTTACTGTCTGACCTGTTCTGGTGATTTGCCGACCACCAACCAGTCGTCTAGGTACAGGAATACTGTAATCCCCTGCCTTCGAAGGTGTGCCACTACTGCTGCCAGGCACTTTGTGAACACCCCTGGGGCTGAGTGAAGGCCAAAAGGCAGGGCTGAAAACTGGTAATGACCTGAAGGGAGTCTGAAGCTGAGATATTTTCTGAAGGACTCCCTTATGGGGATGTGGAAATAGGCATCTTTCAAGTCCAGTGATGCCAACCAATCTCCTTTTTGGAGTGTTGGCAGAATCAATGTCAAAGCTACCATTCTGAACTTTGGCTTTTTTAGATGCTTGTTTAATGCTCTAAGATCCAAGACAGGCCGCCACTCCCTGGTCTTCTTTGTGGTGAGAAAGTACCTGGAATAGAAACCCCTTCCTCTCAGGTGGGTTGGGACAGGTTCCACTGCTCTTAGCAGTAGCTGGTTTCGAACCTCTGCATCCAGAAGTTTCTTTTCTGCTAGGGAGGGTGAACTAAAAAAACCCTGGTTCTTTGGGGAGGAAGGGATTTGAAGTCCAGAGATAGATCCTGATCCACCACCTCCAGGACCCACTTGTCTGTGGTGATGTTCAGCCAAGCCTGGAAGAAGTGGGAAAGTCTGCCTCTGACAGGGAGTGAGGAGGAGGCGGTCTGTGCCTCAGGGGGTCTGTTTAGTTTGGGACTGAGGCTGGGTTTGTGACTCTCACCTAGAACTCCTCCTACCCCTGCCCCTGAAGTACCCCTGCTGTGGGTACTGCTGGTACTGGGGTATGGCCACTGGTTGGAAAAAGGGCATGGTGTGCAAGGATCTGCCCCGGCCTCCCCTTCCATAAGGCCTGGTGGAAGGTGAAGCCTTCTCTTTGGCAGAGTTGCTTTTATAAGTGGCCTTATACTCATCCACCTTTTTCATGTAGGCCACAGTAGATTCCCTGAACAGAAGGTTCCCTTGCAAGGGGGAAATCAAGTGCCTTGGATTGGGTGTCCTGAGTGAGATTTGTGGCCCTAAGCCAGGCAAATCTCCTCTGTGCTACCGTGTTGGCCATCCATCTGGCTGCAGTTTCATTAGTGTCAGCAGCCATCTGGAATTGATACTTAGCCACCTCCAACCCAAACCTAGCAGTTTCAGATAGGTTGTCTGACAAAGGTGAGGCGGCTTTCTGAGCCATGGCCAAAACTGACTGCCACAGTGACTTCTGGTACTGGGCAGCACAGGCCTGAAAATGTGCCTGCCATATGGCCAAAGAAGCTGACAGGTACCCCTTTTTGGCCATACTGTCAATCTTTCTAGAGTCCTTGTCCGGAGGATGGGAGGACAGAGGGACCCGTCTTATCACAGGCTGCTTGCTGCATGACCCCCTGATGGTTAGGATGGGAAAAAAAGAACTCTGCCCCTTCTCTATCCATTTGGTACTTCTTATTCATCCTATTGTCAAGAGCAGGGATGGAATTGGGAGTCTGAAGGAGTTTTAAAGCATCCTTCTTAAAAAACGTATTCATAGAGAGGAGGAGGAGAGCTTTAGTAGGGTTAACCCCATCATTTCCATATACTCCACCTCCTCCTCAATCTCTTCTGTAGTGATGATGTCAAGAGCATCAGACATCTTACGAATAAAAGAGAAATGAGAAGAGTAGTCCTCAGACACCCTGGGGGGACAACTAAACTCCTGCTCAGGGAACACCTCGGGTTCAATAGGTTCCCCCTCATCCACCTCACATTCACCCTAATCCTCTTCCTCTTGGAAAGAAGATTTTCCTGCAGTGCCAGCCTGGGTACCCGGGGTCGGGGCAGGTGGCTGCTGAAGTGGACTGGTAAAACCCTGTAAGGCCTGAATGATTTTAAATGCCTGGCCAATTTCCTCAGGCGAAGGCTTTGTGAGGCCAGACACAGAAATCCCCGGTTTAGAAGGCGGGGGTTCAGTGTGCTTGAGTTTTTTGGTTTTCTTAGAGGAAACCAGAGAATCAGTTGGTTCACATCCTTTTTTTGCCTTTGTCACCCATCTCAGGGGTAGAGGCAACAATAGATGTGGTTTGGGATCTGTCCGAAATCCCTCCGTTAATAATCCCGCATTAAAAAATCCTGAAAAAAAATCCCGATATAATAAAACAGACATCGCATAATCCCGAATATAATAATCCTGAAACGCATTTAGTTGTGTATGTACTGACCATTGCGAAGTCAATTCTGAAGTCCCAAAATGTCCTTTCAATTTCTGCTTCCTGTAACCCATTAGGTTTAGTCCAATAGTCCATTATATCCATAATTAGCACAACCATTAAAAGTTCCAACTTTATTTCAAATGTTAAAGTTCTGAACTGCTCAGAAAAGTAGTGAAATGTTACTTAAATGTTAAGACTATATGTGATACCCCTCAAAAAATTCCAATATTGAGTGCTGCTGTTTAACGCTTATCACATTTGCAATCTTTTCTTCCCTCTTACAGTACCGCTTCTTTACTGGCAACCTTGACAAGCCTCGTAATATTTTTTCATAGGTTGTGTCTGCCAGTAATGCCTTCTTTTGCAGGTGTGCAATGAAGTGATAGGTTCCTACATATGCTGAGCCTACTAATGCACCTAGTCTTCGGTGCCAAGCTTCCACCTTGTTTTGAGTTCTGGGAATCCCACTCTCTCTATTTGGTCATGCACAGACCAGAACTCAGGTGAGAAAATGGGTGGGCTTCTGATTGAAGGTCTGTTACGCGTTTGCCTCCGTACTCTGCCCAAGGTACAATTCTCCTCGAACCATGCTAATAGTGGTTCTGCATTTGATTGCATTATGCTTTTAAGTTCTCCATATGCAGCTTTTATTTCCTCCGGAGGCAAAAAGGCTAGCGCAAGAACATGTCACAATAGCAGGCTAAACTCTAAATCAGCCCCATACTGTGGTGCCAAGCCGAGGGCCTGTATTCGTCCCCACACTATCAGGCCTAAATGAAACAGGTACCCTTTATTTATTGTGTCAGGGAACCCTGTCTAGAGGCGTTTATCACTGCCTGCTCAAAATCAGTGATTATGTACCTTGGTGCCAAAATTAGATCTGCTTCATCTGCCAGGGCTTGCTGTGGAGGGGTTGTGGGATAACAGATGGACCAGACACCGAACTTCAGGTTCAACACACAATTTCTGTGTGATGTTTATTCAAAATACAAGAAATAACCTTCTGCAATGGCACATTTCTTCTTCAGTATATCAGTTTGCAGCAACAGACTATGAATATCCTTTCTCTGCACTTAGCCAGCACTTACTGACACTGATCTCTGATCCAGTTCACTAGTTGAGATGTAGCCACCACCCCTATGCAGGCCCCATTTGCTTTGGTAGTGGGGGCCCAAAAAGAAAAAAAAACAAGCTATAGACAAAGAATCTCAATGCAGAATCACTGAAAGAAGGTTTACCCCAAAGGGCATTGGCAACAAATCAAGTTTCAAAGAAATACATCATACATACTTCCATAATGCAATGCATCAAGGGATATATGCAAATCATCATGCCATTTCTTACTTAAGTTTACAACAATATAAATGCATTTTAAATAAAACAACTAGATTAATTTCTATAATAGTCACCTGGTACTTTTTACCATTACCACAACACCAAGTGCCATGGTACTTTCAACATTTACAGGTTTCATAAACATAAGGTATATACATTAAGGTATTTTTATAACATAGTGCTATTGCATACTAAATCCAATAACAATAAACACAATCTGTTTTACGTACACTTGGAGGTCACCACAATAACCTCCCTGTACGAGGACCTAAAATTAAAGAGGACACTGTAGCATAGTCAACAGAGGGAGAAGGGAGTGCCCACAGGTGGCCAACCTTATGGACTAGAAATAGTAAAGGACAGATTAGGCTTAGAAATAGAAGAACTGTTGCAACAGATTTTAGAAAAGGTCGGTCCTCAAGAGTGGCAGGATCTCCTGGTCACACTTGCATGTCTTGAAACAGTCTCTGATGACTGTTTTGAGATTTAGACGTCATTAAAACAAAAAGCAGAGGGACAACACTGGAGGTTTCTTCTGGGCCAACAGGGGCATGAATGGAATATAGCTGCCTGATAATTGATGGAACAGTATGGAATGTTCCATCCATAATCCAAAACTTCGCTTGCACTAAGCGCTCAATGTTGGCCTTAGTGGTAAAAAGCAGAAAGTGTTCATCTCCAACTGCGGAGTCTTTTAGCAACCATGGTTGCCCATTCAAAACAGTCAACCCCTCAGGAACATCAAGCTCAGCTACAGTTCTCGACTCAGCGGTTCGATTTGCTGTTCTTGCCCGCTTCATAACCTGCAGCAGTGCCTGTTTCCATGGCACGCTTTGGCACAACTCTGGAGAGACAGTAGACATCGCTTCCTGCACTAACTGTGCAGGGTTATCGTGAGTATCCACTGCCTTCCGCTTGAGTGCAGACATTGCCTCTGCCATGGGTGTGTCGGCAGCAACTGGTGAGTGGTTATAAGCAGCTTCACTCACCAACAGATGTTGTCCACCCTGTAGGACCGTAATAGCTCGTCCAAGGTAGTATTTCGATTTGCGGTACTGGCAACACCAATAGTGCCACTCACCTCGGACCTTTTCAGTCACTAACAAACATCCGCCAATGCAGTTTGTCACGTCCTTTCTGCGATGGGACACAGTGGCTGCTGCCTCGGCCATTACTGAAAAATCAACGGGGAGAAAGCAAGGTGTGGTAACCGGGTTACTAAATGTAGCCTGGATTGCAACGTAGCCCGGACTGCAATCCTGCATCTGTGCGTTAACACCTGTACATCAGCAGTTTTGAGAGGTAGTGAGAGGGAACCGCACAATGTCAACAGGCAGTATTTCTTGAATCGGGCATATTGAACGTCGGTAACTACTTAAACGGGAAATCACAAACAGTATTATTTAAAGCGGGATTACTGAGCATGGTATTTAGTACCTAACCCTGTGGTTTGGCCCACATTAACAGGGGGTATTGGCTGGTCAGAGCCAGAGGGACCCCTAGGTCGAGCAAGCTTCTTTTTAAGCCATTCCAGGCATTTTTCAACAATTTTGTCAGGGAATGTCTTACATAAAGCACGTTCCTCTTTCAAATGCTCGTAGCCAAGACAGGTCACACACAAACTGAGCTTGTCTGCCTTGGCAAAAGCGCCCCCACACTGGGTACAATTCTTAAAACCAGGCTCACCTGTTTTCTTTTTAGGTTTCTCTGACATTTTGGTCAAAACAGAGAAAAAACTAGTAACTGCTAAACAATAAAATAATAAGCTTTCTTTTTTTTTTTTTTAACAGATAGCAGTTTGCGGTCAGTTCCGGAACCAAGAAGAACTGGAGGAACCGAACCGATAATGAAAATAGGAAACCGGTATTAGCGGTTCAATAACCAGAGTTATCGGTTAAAAAATAACAATTTTTAAATAAATAATTTTATAAACTAAGGGATTTTTAGGCAGAAAACCCCAACTAACAGTGAAACTAACCCGGTTCCCAACAGTTATGCGGAACCGGAAAAAACACACTAACGCTAAGTCTAATAACAAAATACACTTGGTAAAAGGCATCAAATGAAAATAAAAATGTACTTTTATGTATTTAAAAAGCTTTCTTCAAGTCTAGATGAAAGGAAGAGAATGACACTCCAAGCGACCAGACTTTTCAGTTGGAGAATGAAATCTGAGGAGTTTAGAACACTGGCAGTTAGTACAGGGCAGCATTTGAAAAGTTGTCACGCGCAAAGAATTCCATCATTTGCATGTGTTCTATTTTCTCCAGGCAGTCCTACCTAGAAGGCTTACTGCAGAAATTTATGAATACCTGAGTATTACAGGGGTTAGAAATAAGGCATTTCTGGTTGGGGGTAGGAAGAAGTAGGCTGTTGGTTAACTAGGATCTGCAGTTCATCCAACAGGTAGGGAAATGGGCAGACTGGGTGGGCCAAACGGTCCTAATCTGCCATCAAAGTCTATGTTTCTATGTTTCTAGCTGAACTCATGAACACAGGCATAAACAGTAAAATGATTATTAATTTTATTTGTTTATAAACAGGTGGCAGTTATGGGATTGCTGCATGCACTGTTACTACAGTGAGCTTGACTGACGGTGTGCCGTTTGCACAGCGAATGCACAACAGCGAGAAATCCTCACAGCGACAATCACAACAGGTTCCAGTTTTGTGCATGCGAGGGACCGAGGGTAATTTTGCCCTTTTGTATCCCCCCTTCTGAAACAACTCAGACTCTGAGTTAGATAGCTTAAGAAGTAGGGACTGTGGGGGGCGTAGCCCCCCCTGATAGAAAACACAGGTCTGACAGGCGAAATTTCACCTGTTGACAGTGGGGATCTCACCATGCCAAACTTCGACAACACTTGTCATTTCAGCATGGTAGAACCTTGACTGACAGCTTGAGGTTACAACCACCTAGGTTTAATGTAAAATTACAACCTGGTTACCCAAGCATTAAAAATGTTTGTAAGTAATTATTGATTTGTAGTGAACTTCAACTCACTAGGAAAAGAACAGTTACGTAAGAACTTACCGTAACAACAGATCTTCGAGGGGATCTCAGTCATCAGGTAAAACCATAGGAATCTTCGCTTTCAGTGAATGGGAATCCACACGGAAGATTTTCAGGAGTACAACTGGGACCGCTCACGCCATTGACGTCAGCAACCCTATATATGCATAGGTGGCCCTGCTCCCTCCTCAGTGTTTTCTCACCGGAGACGAAGGAAGCAAGGCTCATGCCCTGGGGAACCGAGGAGAGAAAGAGGGACCAAGCTCTCAGAAAAAAACTGGATACAGCAGATAGCCAGGTCCTATGCAGGAGCTCCAAGAAGGGGGATGGTGGGAGGGAAATCATACTTGATGACTGAGATCCCCTCAAAAATCTACTGTTACGGTAAGTTCTTGCATAACTGTTCTAACTTCTTCTGGGGTATCTCAGTCATCAGGTAACACCATAGGAATGAGTACAGTGTCAAGAGTAAACAGACAGTGTGGGAGGCTGGATCTCTATAAACTTAAGACAGGAGTCCTTGTAATACAGACCTGCTAAAACCTGCACGGGCACTTGAGACAATGTCCAGACTGTACTACTTGGTGAAAGTGTGGACTGTACTCCAGGTGGCTGCCACACAAATGTCAGCAGCTGAGACCCCTTTGAAACAAGCCACCGAGGGAGCCATGCCTCAGGTAGAATGAGCTTTGACAGCACCAAGCAATTCTTTGCCCTATTTGTTGTAGCAGAACACCATGCAATGTGGCAACCATCTAGATAAACATTGCTTAGAAATGGGAAGTGCCGTCTCTACCTGGAGTGAAAGAAACAAACAACTGCTTAGACTCCCTGGACTGTTTAGTCTGAAGCAGATAATACTTCAAAGCTCTGCGTACATCTAAGATATAGAGCAGTGCTTTCCCTGGATTGGCACACTCAGAAAAATAAACAGAAAGGTGGATAGACTCACTTAGGGTAAACTCAGAAACCACCTTAGGCAAAAACTTAGGATCTGTGTGCAAAGATAACCTGTGTTTGTGAAAAATCAAATAAGGCTCCTCACACCAGAGGGCCTGAGGCTCTGAAATTCTTCAAGCAGAAGTAATTGCAATCAAAAACAGTGCTTTCCAAGAGAGAAAGCGCAAATCACAAGTCGTGATTGGCTCAAAAGGAGACGGGGTAAATTTTCCAAAACAAAATTTAAGTCCCAAGCCGGGACAGGGGAACGGATTGGAGGTTTCAGGTGCAGGATGCCTCTGAGGAAAGTACGGGAGACATCTAGCTGAGCAATTGTGCAGTCACCCACGGGCTGATGAAAGGCAGAAATAGCTGAAAGGTGGACCTTGAGTGAGGAATACTGGAGGCCTGAGTCAGACAATGAAATTAGGCAGTCCAGGATATGATTCACTGAGCAGGTGAAAGGGTCTAGGGAATGTCTGACAGCCCAGATGGCAAACCGCTTCCACTTCATGGCATATGTGTCATGGGTGGAAGACTTGTGAGCGACCACCAGGACGTTCGCTACCCTGTTAGAGACCCAGAACCTGACAATGACTAAGTTCTCAGCAGCCAGGCATGCAGACATAGGGACCTGAGACTGGGATGGACCAGGGTCCCCTAATCTTGGGTCAGCAGATTACTGCAAAGGGGTAGAGGGACCAGAGGTTCTTCTGCCAGCTGCTGAAGCAGAGAGAACTATATATGGTGAGGCCAGAATGGAGTCACTAGAATCATGCTGGCCCCCTTCATTTGCAGCTTGATCTACACCCTCTGTATTAGGGGAAATGGAGGGATTGCGTACAGAAACCTCCTGCTCCAAGAGAGGGACAACGTGTCTCACTAGAAAACTCCAGGTCCTGGATCTAGCAAGCAGAAATTGGGCAGTTTTGCACTGAGTGGGGACGCAAAACGGTCCAACTCTGGATGACCCCATCTGTCGAACAGATCTTCTGCTACAGATGAGAGAAGTTCCCATTTGTGCATGCTGGACTGAGTCCTGCTGAGACCGTCTGCCAGGGAGTTTAGGACGCATGGCACATGAACCGCAAAGTGTGTCAGTTGTGCTCCAGAGCCCAATACCACACTCTCATGGCTTCCTTGCAAAGGGGGTACGAGTGAGTCCCACCCTGCTTGCTGATGTAATAGACAACACTCGAATTGTCTGACTGCACCAGCAGCTGACCTGGAGCAAGGTGTTCCTGAAATGCCTGCATGGCATATAGCACTGCCCTCATCTCCAGGACACTGCTATGCAGAGCAGCTTCCCACTGGGGCCAGGAGCCATGGGTTTGGAAGGGGCCCAGGTGCGCTCCCCATCCTAGACCCGAAGCATCCATAGTTAAGACCTGATGCAGGGAAGAAATCTGTAAGGGAACCCCCTTGAGAAGATTCAAGGGGTCCAGCCACCACTGCAGTACCCTGCGTAATGGAGAGGAGACCAGGACTAGTTGGTCCAACTCATCCTTATGCTGGTCCCATTGTACCCTGAGGGTCAACTGAAGAGTGTGCATATGAAGCCTGACCAGTGGAATGGTAGGAATTACCACTGCCATTAGGCCCAGCAGTCTGAAGTATATCCTGGCAGGAATGTATCAATTCTGAGTGACCTCCTGAGTGTGGACCATGAGGCACTCCACCCTGTTTTGGGGCAGGAAGGCCTTCCCCCCTGCTCAGAATCCAGAAGAGCACCGATATACTGCAGCCTTTGGGATGGTACCAGAACCGACTTGGGCAGACTGACAGTGATGCCCAAGAGTGGAAGAGCTGTAGAGTACACTCTGCAGTCAGTAAAAGTTGTTCCCTGGATGGGGCTTTGAGAAGCCAAACATCCAGATAAGGGAAGACATACAGTCCCTCTCTTCTGAGAGCCACTGTAACCACTGACAAGCACTTGGTAAAGACTCACGGTGCAGAGGATAAACCAAAGGGCAGCCCTTTGAACTGATAATGCTCGACCTGAAAGGCGAAATGAAGAAACCTCCTGTGAGAAGGAAAGACCGAGATGTGCAGGTAAGCATCCTGCATGTCCAGAGAATAAAGCCAGTCCCTGGTCTTGAGCAGGGGCATTAGGCCTGGCAAAGTTACCATCCAGATCTTTTTGAACTGGACAAAGAAGTTGACATCCTTCAGATCTAGAATGGGCCTCAGATCTCTGATCTTTTTGGGGACCAGAAAGAACCTGGAATAAAACCCTTGGTTTCTCTAGCACCAGGGCGCTGTTTCGATGGCCTGCTTGTGCAGAAGAGACTGTACTTCCTCCCAGAGAACAGACAAGTGAGCTGGAGGATAGTTGGAGGGTGGTGGGGGGGGGGCAGAGGCTGCTGAATGAGCTCCAGGGTATGACTCATCTCTATGATCTGCACAATTCATGCATCTGAAGTTATGGTTCTCCACTGATTCAGATGGAGGGAAAACCAACTTATGACCACCACCTCCTGGGTCTGAGCCAGAGGAAGGGGGGTCTGGCAAAGAGTCATGCTGAGCTGGAGCCAGCTGCAGAGGCTGGTCTGTCATTTCTGGCTCATCTGGCCACTGCTCCAGCATTGGAAGGGCCGGGAAAGGAAGCCTGGGCTCTACATTTTCCCTGGATACAGGGAGCCGATACTGGCTTACTAATCTGTCTACGAAAAGTAGATCATCCTCTATCCCTTGGCTGAGTGTGGTAGAGGGAATGGAGAGATATAATGGCTGGGCCTGTAGATCATTTATGAGGTCCTGAATATCAAGGCCGAAGAGTCTGGTGCCATTGAAAGGGGCATTAAGCACTTTGTTCTGCACATATGAAGGCATAGGCCAGTGGCAGCAGCTCTGGCCACTATATTGGCCATGTCATACAGGGCCCTGAGGAGGTATTTGCTAACATCCTCAGTCATCTGGAAACACTGAAGCAGTTCCTGCTTCTTGAGCCATCAGGAAGGGCCTGGGAGGCAGCTTTGCCCTTTCTCCAGCTGGCATTTTGGTATTTACTGTAACCACATGTGACAGATAATTTGCAATTCTCAGACCCAAGATAGAGGAGGCATAAACCCTTTTTCCCCAGAGGTCAATCCTGCGGGATTCCTTGTCTGGGGGAAGGGAGCCAAGTGCTTAAGTGCCTTAGATCTGTCATGGGCTGCTTTGATGACAACAGAGTCAGTTTCAGCCTGGGCAGCAAAATAAGGAACACCTTGAAGGGCATTATAAAGCTTGTCTGCCCTGCATGGCAAAGTTGGCACCATGTCTGTCCTGTGCCAGGCTGCTGTGGTAGCATTCTTCAAGGCTGGTAGTATTGGAGGAATGATCTTCGGGGGAGACTCAGGGATCTCCAGGAAATCCACCAGGTCTTTCCTGGTGACATCCTCTTCCTCAGTCTGGAAGATCATGGTGGCAGACAACTGCTTCATCACATTAAAAAAATGTGGCATCCTCAGTAGAAGACCTGGGAGTATGCTTGACAGAGTCTTCAATGACCGAAGAGGCAGTGGACTTATCCGAGATCAGGATCTCTTCCTCGTCAGCATCTACATCATCCGGGAGGATGAGATCAGGGTGATACTCCTTCTCGATGTCGACTTCCTTCCACATCTGGGTCTGGCGTCAGATTTTCCACCGCTGGTCCACGGGGAGTCTCCCAGGGTCAACAAACAGATGTCGACAACAAAGCTGCCATTGACGGCATCAGCGGAGGTGAGCCTGTTCAAGGCACCCAACTGCATAACGAGTACATCTGTGAACTTGACCAGTACTTCGTTCAGATCAATGGTGGACATTGACAGAGGAGGATCCGACAACATGGGAGCCGATGACCCTTTGGCTGTGTCCTGAGTGCCCGACGAACCTGTAGCCCTGGAAGAAGAGGCGGGGCTTTGACGGGGCTGTCGTCAGTGATGGAGGAACAGATGACCCGGAGGTCGATGGCTAGGCACCCTGTGAATCAGGCAAAGGTGCTGTCGGCTTGGATCTGGTAGGCAGAGAGATCTGGACAGCTGGTCCCTTTGTCAGAGCAGCCGCAGCTGATGAATAGCCCCCCAAAGAAGAAGAAGCCGACGATGAGTGAGAGCAGTTGTGATCCCGGTCTTTTTTATGACTTCCCCCCCGATGACTTTTCTCGGGCCTTGGAGGTCTGGGAGCTCATAGAACTGGTGGGCAACTGAGCAGCCAGGCCCCGGAGCACTCCTTCCCAGAGCTGACTACCTGCTAATCAATCAAAAATTTTTTGAG
This sequence comes from Neoceratodus forsteri, assembly GCA_016271365.2. NCBI lineage: Eukaryota > Metazoa > Chordata > Ceratodontiformes > Ceratodontidae > Neoceratodus > Neoceratodus forsteri. Next base: position 1,295,372,442 of record CM028129.1, read on the forward strand.
CGCCTTCTTGCATTGCCTAAGGGTTGTCTGGTTAAACTTCTGCCAGAGCTCACAGTCGGATACGTTGTGGTCTGGCCCAAGACAGAAGACAGAGAGTGTTTGTCTGTAGAGGCAATCTTCTTTCTGTAGCTGTAGTGACAGAAAAGATTAGCTCTCGACATAAAAAGAAGAAATCTTTATAAGAGATTTAGGCAAAAGTTAGAGGAAAAAAAGGTTGCAGGGTGAAAAAGGTGCGAACAGTGTGTCGAAGCTTCTGTGGAGACTGTGCAAGCAAGTCGATGGTGGGAAAGAACTGAGGAGGGACCGGGGCCGCTTATGCCTATATAGGGTTGCTGATGTCGATGGTGTGGGCGGCCCCAGTTGTACTGCTGAAAATTTTCCGTGTGGATTCCCCTTCACTAACCGTGAAGGTTCCTATGGTGTTACCTGATGACTAAGATACCCCCGAAGAGCTGGTGAATTGCAACTGAGTGGCAATAAATAAATATAAATGATGTCAGGTGTAGGCAAACAAGCAGCCAGATCAAATGAAGTCTAAGGGACAGTGATACTGATTTTTGTTTTCTTTTTTAATGTCACTTGATTGAGCTTATCTAAGGTTCTGGCCTCCTGTCTATTACCCACTCACACAGTTTCCAGTGGAGTTGAAAGCACACCACTCTGATTGACAGAATACTCCTGATCAACAGCGGTATATCCCCCATGGTTGGGAATTCCCCTCTTTTCAAAATGGCCACTTCCTAGTCAAAGAAGAGAATGCTGTTCTGGGAGTGCCTGTGTGGGAGAAGAAAAAATTACTCACCAAATTAATGACGCTTGTTCTAGAGGGGGTAGTTGTGAGTCATACAAATAGCAGCATCTACTATGCTGAGTCGACAACTAACTCGTCGACTGGCATACCTCTCAACCTTTTGTCCCCCAAATGTGGAACATTGCCTCTCAAAATGTGGAACAAATGAGCAAAATGTGGAACACTTAATCAAATCTTTACCTAAGAAGCTCAAACACTGTTAAAATGTTGCCTTTATGTTCAGAAAGTCTGTTATTAACCGAATAATATATTTTGTTGCATCATTTACTAGGAATTTTTGCTTTAAAATGTTGACTTTGAATGTGGAACAAGTCCTCACAATGTGGAACAGGGAGCTTTTGTGAAGTAAAATGAGGAACATTCCTCGTAATGTGGTACAGTTGAGAGGTATGTCGACTGGCATCGCAGCACCAGGCTCCCTTTCAACTGCAATTTACAGTCGGCAGGGAGCCACGGACAGCAGGGACTGTCTTTTCTTCGGGGGGCTTTGCTCCCCGCATCCCCCGTTACTACAGATACCAACTCCGAGTCGGAGTTGGTTCGGAGAAGGGGTGCAGGACTGGGAAAAGTGTTGCCGGTCCCAAGCGCAACCTCTACAGTGACATGGCGCTGTTGTCGGCAGCGACGTATGTCGCTGTTGGGGTTTCGCCATGGGAGGTGCATACCCAAATAGGAGCATGTCAGCCTGAGGTGTTAGCCTAGATGCAAGAAACAACACCCAACAGGGTGGGCGGTATTGGGCTAAACTGGACTGCCTAAGGGCATAATGAGGCCTGACGGTGCAGGCAGAGGGCCTTGTAGCCCCTGGAAGGTCTGGTACAGCCCATAATGTGTATTCTGGTTTTTTTTATTGCGTTCAGAAAATGGGTTACATGTGGCATTTTTATGTACTATTTAAAAAAAAAAAGAAAAATAAGAAAAATGACTACAAATCTATTTAAAGCAGCAGTATTTGTTCGTAACCTTATAGTTTCTTCAGCAATAATGTACATCTGGCAAAAATATTAAGATACACATTTTTCTTTTTGTTTTCTTTCATTACTTAACCAAAATACAGGATTCTAAAATTTTTAAAAGTTCCCACTCCTCTGCCATGTCCACCATGAAAAAATTAAATATCCTGTTACAGTGGAAAAACAAAAAAAAAATGCACTCTAAGCCAAGTGGATACATAGATACTTTTGGCAGATAAGGGCCTATGCCCCACCCAGTCTGCCCATTTGAGCTTGTACTGTAAGTTCTCTTCAAGTTTTTCTAGAAGTATGTTGCACATTATCCCTGACCCCTAGGATTCCCTTATGTCTATCCCATGCATTCTTAAATCCCATGATTGTTTCAGCCCCCGCCACTTCCTCTGGCAGGGTGTTCCACTTGTCCACCACCGTTTCTGTGATGAAATACTTCCTCACATTTCCTCTGAATCATCCTCCCTCCAACTTTATCCCATGCCCTCTAGTCCTGGAAAAATAGTGTATTCCTGCACCCTGTTCCTCCCTGTAAGGTACTTGTATGCCTCTATCATATTCCCTCTCTCCCTCCTCTCCTCCAAGGAGTACATATTCAAGTCCTTCAACCTATCCTCATAGGACTTGTGACGCAATCCCTGTACCATCTTTGTTGCCCTCCTCTGAACCTTCTCCACCCTGTCCATGTCCTTATGTAGGTTGAGGTCTCCAGAACTGTTCACTGTACTCTAGGTGGGGCCTCACTAGTGTCTTGTATAGTGGAATTATGACCTCCCTTTTCCTGCTGGTGATGCCTCTGCCTATGCATCCCAGCATCCTATTTGCTTTACCTGCCACCTTGTCGTACTGTTTCCCTACCTTGAGGTAATCAGCTTGGTGCATGCTATATCCTCACCCCCCAACTGATATGCTGTTCCAGGGGTTTTTGTGCCCCATACGCATTATTTTGCACTTCTTTGCATTGAATTTCAACTGCCAAACCCTTGACCATTCTTCAAGCTTCTGCAGGTCCCTTCCCATTCTGTCCACGCCCTCTGGTGTGTCCACTCTATTACAGAGCTTTGTGTCATCAGCGAACAGGGAAATTCTACCTTCTCGGTCCTGTGCAATGTCACTGATGAAGACAATGAATAGGACCAGTCCCAGCACTGATCCCTGTTGTACTCCACTGGTCGCTCTTCCCTCTGTGGAGTGACAGTCATTTATCACCATCCTCTGTGTCCTGCCACCCAGCCAATTACCCACCCACCACACTACTGTCCTGCCCACTCCCATATTCCACAGTTTGTTTAATAGCCTTCTATGTGGCACAGTGTCAAAGGCCTTGCTAGAGTCCAGATAGGCCACTGCCCTCCCCTGATTCACCTCCCTTGTCACCCAGTCAAAAATTTCAATGAGATGGTCTGGCATGACCTCCCCCCAGTGAAACCATGCTGCTTTGGGTCCTGTAGTTCGTTGGCAGCCAGATGTTCCACCAATCTCTCCTTTAGTAGTACTTCCATGATCTTCCCCACTACCGAGATCAGGCTGGCTGGTCTGTAGTCCCCCGCTTCCTGTTTGTTCCTGCTGTTGTATAAGGGGACTACATCTGCTATCCTCCAGTCTTTGGGTACCTTCCTGTTTCCAGTGATCGGCTAAACAGGATTGCCAGACGTTCAGCCACCACCTCTCTCAGTTCTTTTAGGACCTTGGGGTGCACCCAATCTGGCTGCATTGCTTTATCGACTCTTATTCCTTCCAGTTCCTTTAGGACACTTTCCCATGTAAAGGGACTTGTTCCCATTACTGTGCCCTTCCTACCCCTTGTACTCCCTTCAGGCCCTGTAGCTGGAATATGTTTCAGGCTTCCACTCAGGTGTTGGAACATCTCTCTTCATGATTTGCAAAATCAGTTGGGAAATCTGACTGGGGCTTTTTGGTGTTACAGGAGGGGACCTGTCTGGTAGACTGTGGGGGGTCTTGGCTGGATTTGTGTGTCACTCAGGAGGTGGGGATTAGACCCACTGGAGAGTGGTCAAGGTCCCTAATCCTCCTAGGCTTTCTGAAGGGCCAGCTGGTGGTGACAGCAGCCAAAGAGGGGTTCATGATATTTCTAGCTGTGCTCCTCTGCGGTGGTACCGGGGTGCTCCCACCTGTATTTTGCCATTAGGAAGACCGCAAGCCCTGGACTGTGAATTGACAAGATCATCAAATCTGAAGTGGTACACCATGGAGGTTTTCTATCTGGATCCCGATTAAACGGTCAGACCTCTCTTTTTCTTCTCTGCGTTGGGCCCACACTGTATCATGGTAGTGAGAGTGCCCATTAGTTTAACTGCTTCAGTGTAATACTGTGGCTATTACAAGTCTACATGAGAGGCAGTACTTAGAAGACCCTTTGGAAAACACCTTTCTGAAGAGGTGGGAGCTCTTCAGATTCAAACTACAGACTCTCTGAGACCACCAGTGACTCCTCACTTTTGGCTAACTGCTTCATATGCTGCTATTAACATCTGTCACTTTATATTGTAAATTGTGGGTGCTGGGGATTAGTATTCTCTTTTTTGAGTATTGATTATTTTGATGTATGGTGTGTAATTGTGTTTTTGAGTGTATTTAAGAGTGTATTTGAGAATTGTGAGTATTAGTGGTTATTGACTGCTCTTTTGATGGTGTAAGGACTGACTGGGTGAGTGAAGTTATTGTGCTGTAATATTGTTTGAGTATATATTTATTTGGAAGGTGTGTGATTGGAAATTTGGTTTTGATTGATTGTGTTACTGTCTCTGCTTTATGAAATGTCTTGGGAGGGTAGTAAGACAGTCAGGCGCTATTCTCCCTCCAGACTCAGAGACCTTCGCCCCTTTGATTGTCCCCCTCCATCAACTGAGGCATACAGTAGATGTCATGCCCTATTGGGGGGGGCGGGTGGGGAGGACGGAGAGGAGCGGACGGATTGAGGTAGTGGGGACAAGGAGATGCCCTGGGGCGAAATGGGATCAGAATAGGGGTCCTCCCTGTCTGATTCACATACCCAAGGGTTCTGTTGAATGCAGGAAGGTGATGCGGTCTTCCTCAACCACTCATCCTACTCGGACGGTGTTATGCAATACCAGGTCCATTCGAAATAAGACTGCTATTACAGTATTATCTTGTTGGGACATCTGACCTGGCGTGTATCACTGAGACCTGGTTGGACTAGAATGCGGGCCCAGTATTGGCCTCAGCCATTCCGGCTGGGTACTAGGTGATATACCATTCAAGAATGGATCAAAGAGGTGGGGGTGTAGCCTTCTGTTTTAGATCAGAACTGGGCTTTATGGAAGTGCCAGTGGGGTCCACCAGATTCTTTGAGTGTATCGTGGGTGCGGGTGTGGGGTACAGGATACTCCTCATCTACCGTCCACCCTGAGATGGGAAAGAGTTCCTGTAGGAAGTCATGGACTTCACTGTCCATGTGGCATTGGGATCCCCCAGATGGTTGATTCTGGGGGATTTCTATGCCTGGGTCGACGATGAACTCTCACAATTTGGTTGCGACTTCCTCTAACTAATGACTTTGTTGGGCATCATACAGGTTGTTACCTCCACAACTCACTTTAGGGGTCACTCACTGGACCTGGTGTTCCTCCTGGGGATGATGATCTCCAACTTGGTGGTGGAACCAGTCAGATGGTCTGACCATCACACTGTAGGGTTCAGTTTTGTGGCTCCCCCCAATAGGCCTGCTCTTACGGAGATGGTCCAGTACCCCCCTTTGCGGGGTGTGACCCCAGATGGCCTAATGGTAGTGCTGGATCTATCGAGTGTGCTGAGGGAGTGCATGGATCCAGGAGACCTGGTGCTTTCCTATAATATGGCGGTAATGGGGGCCCTGGATTCTATTGCTCCTGTTCGTATTCGCCCCCTCACCCTCTGTCCAAGGTCTCCATGGTTCAATGGGACCTTGAAGGAGTTGGGGGGGGGCGCGAAGGCTAGAGAGGGCCTGGCAGAAATCAGGCCTGGAGGGTGACAGGCTTAGATTGATGGAACATTATACAATCTATCAATTGACAATCACCCGTAAGAAGGCAGAATTCCTGTCCAGGGATATTGCCGCTGCACAAAATCAACCAGCTCAGCTCTTCTGGACTGTGGAAAGATTGTGCAATCCAGTCTGTCTCCAGTCTGTTGGAGCTTTTTCACAAGAGAAGTGTGATGAGTTTGCTCAATTTTTTGCAGATACGGTTGCTGCTATCAGGTCCAAGATTTGCCACACCATCTCTAAGGGATGTTGCGGTGGTCAGCAGGAGGTTGCAAATGCTCGGTTTGTTTGAACGGACTTTAGCCGGCCAGAACTCATTGACATCCTGAGGGTCATCCAGACTTTGTGACCAACCAGCTGTAGTTTGGATCCGGGCCCCATGTGACTCCTAGTGGGTTGCGTGGATGAGATCAGCCCAATCCTGGCTGAGATAGTCTGTTGTTCATTGGAAAGAGGGATCTTTCCTGATCCCCTAAAAAACCCTCCCTTGACCCGGACTGTCCGGTCAACTACAGACCTGTCTCTAACCTGCCTTTTGTGGGTAAGGCTATTGAGAAGGTAGTTGCGCTGCCGCTGGATGACCATTTTATCACCCACGATGTCTATGACTCTCTCCAGTCTGGATTTAGGAAGAGACATAGTACCGAGATGGCTCTTGTCCGGATGCTAAATGATCTAATAGCGAGAGATCTGAGGTCTCATTCCACCTTGGTCCTCCTTGATCTCTCTGCGGCATTAGACACTGTGGACCATGCTGTGTTACTGGAGCACCTGCGGTTCATCTGTGGACTATCTGGTATGGCCCTCAGATGGTTTCTATCTTTCCTCCAGGGTAGGAGTCAAAGAGTGGTCACTGGGATTTATTCCTCTGACGCTCTCCCCCTATCCTGTGGGGTTTCATTTTGGCACCCATGTTGCTTGCACTGTATATGCTGCCATTGGGAGACATTGTTAGGCGGTATGGCTTGAGTTTTCACTGCTATGTGGATGATATTCAGCTGTACCTATCCTTTGTACCTGGGCAGGAGGATGCAATCTCGGTATTTAACAACTGTCTCTCCCGAGATTCAGGACTGGATGAGTGCCAGCTGGCTGAGGCTCAATCCAGATAAGACTGAGGTGTTGGTGGTAGACCCAGCTCGTTGGGCGGCGGGTATGTTGGCTGGACAATCATCTGGGCTTTGGCTCGGGGATGCTCAGCTAACTGCCTCATATCAGGTACGTAACCTGGGCGTTATTTCTGACAAAGAGCTGACCCTGAAATTTCAGGTGTCAGCTGTTGTCAAGATCTCATTTTTTTCATCTGAGGCATATCGCCCAGGTGAAGCACCAGGTTTCTCCCGATGATCTTTCTACCTTGGTCCACACCTTTGTGACCACCAGCCTTAACTACTGCAACACCCTGTACCTAGGGCTACCGGGGGACTGACATCTGCCACTTGCAGCTGGTGCAGAATGCAGCAGCCAGGCTTGTGACTGGAACTTCCAGGACCAGTCACATTACATCTGTGCTCCGTGGAACTGCACTTGCTGCCTGTACAGTGGCGGACCACTTTCAAGGTCGGTTTGCTGACCTAAAAAACCCTACATGAACAAGGACTCTGCTACCTGAAAGATCTCCTTTGCCCCTACTGCCCCTCCTGACCGCCTCGATCCACCGATGAGGGATTGCTAGAGATACCCAGGCTACGTTTGAAGACATCGGGGCTCATCCTTTGCTTACGCAGCCCCTACCCTGTGGAATTCTCTACCTCGTCGGGTGAGGGAGTGCCTGACTGTCCAAAGCTTTAAGTCAGCCCTCAAGACTTATTTATTTAGGTCAGCTTTCCCTGACAGTGCCAGCTGATAGATTTTAGTAATTCATGTTATGCTGCTGTTGAAATAACATGAATGGGAATATCCAATTTTAATTCTGATTTTATGCAATGTTTAAAAGGTGTTACAATTTGTATGTGTTTTTAGAATTTATGTTAAGCGCCTTGATCTCTTGGAAAGGCGCTTTATAAATAAAGTGTATAATTATTATTACCCTCCCCTTCCTCAGTAAAGGCTGAGCAAAAATATCTGTTCAGTATGTCAGCTTTACTGTTGTCATCCTCCACGCTGCCCCTGTCCTCCCCTTCGGTCTCATTATCCCTTCCTTTACCCTTCTTTTTTCACTTATGTACCTGTAAAAAGGTTTTGTCCCCTCTACCCACTGATTTTGTGATACACTGTTCTGTCTGAGCTTTGGCTTCCCTTACTGACCTCTCTGCCTCCCTTTGCTTCTCCTGGTACTTCTCCTTATCCACTTCTGCCTGCGTCTTTTTGTATTGCCTGAATGCGATCTTTATGGCTTTCACATTCTCTGCTACCTCCTTGGAAAACCATAATGGCCTCCTCTTCCTTTTCCCCTTGTTAACCTGCTCAATGTATAATTCTGTTACTCTTCTACTCCTTTTTTTTAAATATTGTCCAATGTTCCTCCACCCAATTCCCTCCCCATTCCCATTAGTGCCTCTTTCAAGCATGTCCCCATTTTCCCAAGGTCTGCCCTCCTAAAATCCAGGATACATGTTTTTGTGCAGTTTGGTTCTGCTCCTTCTATGATTTCAAACCACAGAGACCGGTGGTCACGGTTCCCCAGGTGCTCCCCCACTGTTACACCTATCACACTGTCCCCGTTTGTGAGCACGAGGTCCAGTATTGCCTTCTGCCGAGTTGGTTCCATGACCAGTTGCTTAAGAAAGGCACCTTGAAGGGAGACCAGGATAAATCTGCTCCTAGTTGATGCTGCTGCTGCTGGGAGGCTCCAGTCCATGTCTGGAATACTCGCAAAATGGGATATGGCTTATAAGAAAAAATTACTCACCTTAGTAATTGCTTTTCTTCTCATGGAGTCTTGCTATATTATAACATTAGCAGTCAGCCACTGCAGCTGAACTGCCCCGGAGAGGAAGGAGTTAACTCCAGAGGATCTGGAGTTCTACAGCACGAGGGCGCTGTGCCCAAAGCTCTATCTGGCAGTTTCAAATGAAACTGTCAGATCTTTACGAAGCTAACATTAAAGAACAGAAAGTCTGTGTGGAAAAACTACACTAGCCCATGGCTACCTACTAGTAGTAGTAACAACAATATAAACAACAAAGAACACCCAGAACCATAATAACAAAAATTGATGGTATTATGGTTCGTTTCTCCACTCGACAAGCACATTATGAACCCCTTCCCCAAGACTCAAGTTCAGGAAGGGGCAATATAAATAACCTAAAATGAAAGCAACCAGATCCCTAACCCAAAGGAAAGAGGGTAAAGGGATAACTACAATGGCATGACACAGTGCTTGCACCAATTCGCCACCCTACCCAAGTAGAGGTTCTGAGAGGGGCAGGAGGGAGGGTGGTTATAATATAGCAAGACTCCATGAGAAGAAAGCAATTACTAAGGTGAGTAATTTTTTCTTCAAACACCATGAAGTCTTGCTATATTATAACATTAGCAGATTACACAGCAGTACCTCCATGGAGGAGGTCAGAACCTACTTAGGAAATAGGCTCTGAAGCACAGCTGTGCCAAACCGAGCATCTCTCCTGGACTGGACATCCAGGGAATAATGCTTGGTAAAGGTGTGAACTGTCTTCCAGGTAGCAGCTTGACAAATCTCCAGAATGGGAATGTCCTAGCAGCCGCTAGAGCGCAGCTGTACCCTGGTGGAGTGGGCCTCAATCCTGAGGGGTTACTCTACCTAGTTTCTGATAACAGAATTGGATACAAGAAACAATCCACCTTGCAATTGTTCTCTTAGTGGCAGGTTTTCCTTTGCCAACCTCGCCATAGGTAAGAAACAGTTGGAGGGATTCGAACCTATGACCTCTGGTGCGCTCTAAATAGTAGCTTGAGCTCTTTTGACATCCAAGCTGTGCAGTCTCCTCTCACCTGAGGAAGAATGCTCAGTGAAAAATACTGGAGAGAGATAGATTGATTCAGGTGGAAATCAGAAACCACCTTAGGCAAAATCTCTATTAGTCCTAAGGACTACCTTATCTCTGTGGAAAGAGATAAATCTTCTTCCACTGACAGGGCCTGTAACTCACTTATATGCCTGGCAGAGGTGATAGCTACTAGGAAAACGGTTTTCCGTTAATACTTGAGCTCTGCTGAAGACAGAGGCTCAAAGGGGGTTGCATTAACTGAGCAATGCAAATATTCAAGTCCCAGACGGGAGCTGGTTCTCAAAAGGAGGGTTAGTATGAAGTAACCCTTTAAAAACTTGGAGAACACAGGGTGAGAAGAAAGGAGGCAGGCTTCCCTGCTGACACAAAAGCAGAGACAGCTGCCAGATGAACCTTCAGGGTAGCTGGTCTAAGGCCTAGGGAATTCAGATGGACCAAATATTCCAGAAGAATGGGAAGATCAGCAGATTCTGGGATAATCTGCCTCTCAGAGCACCAGATGGAAAACCTCTTCCACTTAGAATTATAAGTGGCTCTAGTGGAAGGCTTCCTAGAAGCCTTTAAAATATCCATGACACCTTGAGAAAGGTGTAAGTCAGCAATTCTAGCTCCTCAAGAGCCAAGCCTTGAGGTGGAGGGATTTGAGGTCCGGATACCACACCCTCCCTGTGCACAGGCCAGTAAGTCGTGGACTCTGGGTAGGCTCAGGGCAGGGTGGACTGCCAAGGACAGAAGCAGAGGGTACCAGGGCTGTCTGGCCCAATCTGGGGCAATCAGAATCACTCTGCAAGGTTGAGATCTGATTTTTACTAGTACCCTGAAAAGAAGAGGAAAGGGAGGAAAAGCATACAGGAACTTCCCTTTCCAGTCCAACAGAAAGGCGTCCAGAGGGACTGAGCCCAGTACTGGAGGCCTGCAACAGAAAAGAGGAAGTTGATGGTTGTCTGGGGCTGCGAAAAGATCTATCTGAGGAGTGCCCCATCTGGCAAAGACGGACCCCAGCACTTGTGGATTCAGAGCCCATTCGTGATGGCCCTGAGAAATTCTGCTGAGGCGTCCGCCAGACATTGTCCTTCCCTGGGAGGTGAACCGCTATCAGGGAGGTGTTCAGGAGTAGGCCAGAGACCACAACTTCATTGCTTCGGTGCACAAGGCTGAAGACCAAGCGCCCCTTGCTTGTTGATGTACCACATTGTGGTGGTATTGTCTGTCCTGACTTGAACCACTTTGTTCTGGACAGAATCTGAAAACACCAAGAGCTAAAAAGACAGCTCTGAATTCCAACAGATTGATGTGGAGCAGAGATTCCTGAGGAGACCACACCCTGGGTGGCAAGATCGCCTAGGTGAGACCCCACCCTAACAGGGAGGCATCCGTGGTGAGGGTGAGGGAGTGAGAAATGGGAATGAAGGGAACCCCTGTCTTAAATTGCTCTGGACCTGCCACCAGTGGAGGGCTAGGATCAGAGTTTGAGTAACTGGAACCAGCTTGGTAAGGGGTCCTTCCTTTGAGACCAATAGGCCTCAAATGGAACTGAATGTCCCTCATCTGGAATCTTGCTCCCTGCACGACAGCTGTGGAAGCAGCCATGTGCCCAAGGAGTTGCAGAAATGCCTTGCTGGTCGAGAGACCCGAGGGTAAAGGAGGATGCCAGGCGATGAGTCTGTCCACCCTTTCCGAGGGAAGAAAAGCCCTGGCTAACCTTGTGTTCAATTCTCGCCCTATGAAAGTTAGGACTCTGAACCGGTTCCAGAACTGACTTTGTAAGTTTAGTAGGAATCCCAGGGAAGTGAGAAGCTGGTGGGTGACTTGCAAATGGGTTCCACCTGACCTGAGACTGACCCACAATGAGCCAGTCGTCCAGGTAGGGAAACACAGCAACCCCTTGCCTTCTTAAGTGAGCCACTACTACAGAGACATTTGTGAATACCCTTGGCAGAGGTCAGGCCGAAGGGCATTGCCCTGAACTGGAAGTGGCCTGAGGGCAGTTCAACCTGAGGTACTTTCGGTGAGAAGGCCTGATCAGAACATGAAAATAGGCATCCTTGAGGTCCAGGGAAGCTAGCCAGTCCCCTGGCCTTAGGGAAGGCAATATCATTGCCAGAGTCAACATTTTGAACTTTGGTTTCAAAAGATGCTTGTTCAGGTACCTTAAATCTAGAATGGGCCTCCATTCTCCTGTCTTTTTTGGGGTAAGAAAGTATCTTGAATAAAGCCCCTTGCCCTGATGGCAAGGAGGAACCCTTTCCACTGCTTTGCAGTCCAGAAGAGAAGAAACCTCTGCTTCCAAAGCAAGGGCTTCTGAAGGATTTGTAGGGAAAATGTCTGGCTCTCATCTTTGGAAAGTGTTTGAAGCTGAGAACCAGACCCTGGCCTATTACCTCCAGAACCCATCTGTCCGTAGTTAGGGACAGCCAGTTCGGCTGAAATAGGCCAACCTGCCCCCACTGGTACAGGAGAATCGGCCCTGGGCACCCCATCAGGGTGCCTGCTTAGCAGCAGCCTTAGGCTGAGGGGAGGGACGGCCCACTGTGCCTCGCCTACCCCTGCCTCTTGAAGAACCCCTCTGCAGACAGCAGAGGAGGCTTGAAATTGGTAAAAGGCCTGAAAAAGGCCTGCCCCTACCTCTGGGAGCATGCCTTTGTGGCATGGCATGCTTCTCCTTAGCCTGGGCACTTTTTGTAGGTAGTTCTGTATTCATCCATCTTTTCATATAGTTTTCTGTTTGTTCCCAAACAGAGAATTTCCCACTACAGGAAAATCCATAGCCTTTGACTGGGTATCTTGGGACAGATTAGTGCATCTGAGCCATGCCAACCTCGGAAAGCTACAGAAGTGGCCATGACCCTAGAGGAAACATCATTAACATCAACAGCAGTATGAAATTGAACTTTAGAGGCTTCAATGCCATCAGCAGCCACCTGTTCCAACTCACTAGCCAGCTGGCCATGGGCCTGCTTGGCTAACTGCAATACTGTGTCCCACCTAGATTTCTGATATCTAGCCACATAAGCCATATAATTTGCCTGCCTGAGTCCCAAAGAAGCTGCCATATACTGTTTCTTCGCCATGGCATCAATCTTCCTGGAATCCTTATCAGGAGGATGTGAGGCCAGAGGAATATTAGCCTTGTCACAGGCTGCAGCTTGTACCACACCTACATGACTACACTGTTCAGTAAGGAAGTCTGTATCCGAGCCTGACAAAGTATACCTTCTGTCCATTTTTTTATCTACAGGAGGGACAGAATGAGGATTTTTTAAAATCTTTGTTGTTTGCTTCCTAAATGACTTATGCAAAGGAATAGACAACCTCCTAGACTCTGGAATATCCATCATTTCCACATAATCAGGCTCCTCTTGCTCATCCACAGCCTCCTCTAAAGGAAGCTGGAGGGTTTCTGCAACCTTTTGTAAAAATAAAGAAAGAAGGGACTCAGACAGAATAGGAGGAGATTCTAAAGGTCTGTCTGGAGAAATGTCCGGTTCAATGGGCACGCCCAGACCCCCCAGCCACACATATATTGATCAAATTCCTCCTCCCCTCCTGTGGTTCATAAAATCCTCAACTTCAAAACCTGAACCACTGGGACTGAACGAACCAACCTTTTACCAACTGTTGGTGGTTCTACAGATCCCTGAGACAGTGACTGGACAATCTGAATGGCTTTAGCTATCTCTGCAGCAGTTGGAGACACAATTTTGGACCCCAAACCTACTGATTTCCTTGTCTTTTACTCGGACTGGTTCCTCTGAACCAGCCTTCCTTTGCAGAGGAAGTCTCGCCCTGGTCAGAGGGCACTCCTCTGGTCCAGTGGGTACTGGACCGGCTGGCCATCCGGTCAGCGGGACTTTTTGGCCTCTCTGCCCCTGAGCCAGCCCAATCTCTTTTCCAGGGTGGCTGCAGGGAAATTTTACACACCGGCAGTCTGACAGGAGGTGGTCAGCCCCAGACAATAAACACAGTGGTGTGGGTCGGCCAGCAAGAGGCCTCCACAGACATCACAGTGTTGAAACCCAGTGGGCCGTTTTCTTTTGGGTTTCTCAGACATAATGCCAGCCTAACCAAAACTTGCCCTTTGATGGCAGTGCCACGCAAGACACCCCTTATCGGTTCCTAACCGTGTCACGGGTATTTGAAAAACGTTATAATTCTGGTTTTTAGAACCGATAAGAACCGGAACCGCACTCTAAAACCACTGTACACTTTTAAAATGTAGAAATAACAAACCGATCGGTTCAAACCGAACCGATAATTAATTTTCCACACAGACTTAAAATTTAGTACTTACGGTTACCAGATAGAGCTTTAAAACCAAATGCGGTAAAATAATGACTTTTGCCGGTTCAAATGAACTGAAAAATACTCGCTTGAACCGAGAATGAACCGAGCTGAAGGAGCTGATCTCCGGAGCGACTGTTCAGTGAAGCGGAGTAAAGAATCTGACAGTTTCATTTGAAACTGCCAGATAGAGCTTTGGGCACAGCGCCCTCGCGCTGTAGAACTCCAGATCCTCTGGAGTTAACTCCTTCCTCTCCGGGGCAGTTCAGCTGCAGTGGCTGACTGCTAATGTTATAATATAGCAAGACTTCATGGTGTTTGAATAATATCTGCCGCTTTGCCCTTGCTGCCCCTCGACTCACCCATCACTGTGATTTATACAAATCAACTACACTGGTTGTCCCAGGCAAATTATTGCTTATTCGTCTCCGGCTGCTTCATAGACAAAATCATGTGCAATGCTATCCCACCTGCCCTGTCCAAACTCCCATGGCTAGCTCTACCATCACACCAGCTAAGATCAGCTGACCTGCACCCCCTCCTTGTCCCAAAAACTTGCACACTGTTAGGTGATCGTGCCTTTGCTGTTTGTGCCCCTATATTTTATAACACCCTACCTGCAACCATCAGATGTTCCCCAACCCATCCCATCTTTAAGAGCTCCCTCTAGTTGCACCTGAAGTCTGCCTCAGCCTGTAACTGCTCCAAGACTGCCTGATATCCCCTACCCCTGATTTGGACCGTGGAGTGCTCCCTGCTCTTTCCTGGTTCCCTGCCTCCCTTCAAGGTCTAGCAAGGGGAAATTATCTACCTCACATGCCCCTCACCTTGGCACTTACCCTCCTTAAAATATGACGAATTTATGCCTGTAGTATCTCCATGAAATTGAATTTTTATTGCTTGTTCTTACTCTTGATGTATATGCTTATCTGTTTCATCCTGTACCAGTTTATTTGTAACTCTATGCTCACTGCTTGTATTTTACATTTGTTATTATCCTTTGTACTATTTTGTAAACTATGTTCTTGTAATCTGGCAGTGGAGGCAGTATAGCACAGTAGTTTAAGGCTCTGAGCTGCAAATCTGGAGACCTGGGTTTGAATCCCACAGCCCCCACTTGCATACTGTGTGACCCTGAGCAAGTCACTTAACTTCCCTGTGCTCCCAGGTCGCACCTGTAAACAAGCTGTCAGCTTAGTGTGCCACTCCTGGTTAAACAATTGGGGGGAAAAAAATCTCCCCTGTCGCTGCTGAAAATAGGCATTCCTTGTCTAGTGGGCTTACCTAGTAAACAAAAGCTAATAAATAAATAAATTCCAAGAGTAGATTTATAGCTGAAGAGCAGAAGAGAGCAGTGACCATTCAACTAACCTAGTCAATGTATTAAGAAATGTAAATGCAATAAAGAATGCCAAATCACAACATGAAAAACTGTAAAAACTGCAAAGATTGAAACTATAAAATGCCCAAGCAAAAAAGTTTTAAAATAAGTGATCTGACTTGACCTGCAGAATCCTATGTAGGTTCTAGAAGGGGAGGAAGGAGGGTTATATAACACACAAATGCACCCTCTAGAAGAAACATCATTACTACTGTATTTTTTTCTTCTAGCAATGAGTGCACATTTGTACTGTCACACAAACAGACTCCCAAGTAGTACTTGGGAAGCAGGATCTAGAACCTATTTAGGGAAAAAAAAAGGTTCTGAAGCATAGAAATGCCAAAACATGCACATAATTATAAAAATCTTAAATAAACATCCTAATGCAGAGTCATCTAAAAACTTGCTAATCAGTAAAACAACAAACAATATAGTAAAAAAATATAAATAGAGAAGACCAGAAGACTGAAGCAGACTCTGGGGTGACTGCTTTCTTCAGTGGAGAAATGAAGCTGATGTTAGAACAGCAGAAAGAGCATTACCACAGTGCAGAGTTTGAACTTGTATTCTAAATTCTAAAATTAGCAGAAAGTTCCATCTTCGAGGCAGTACATTCCTGTGGATTGATGTCATTTGTAAGGCATTTCACTGATGGATTCCTTTTGTTAGAAATATCAAAGCTGTCACCCCTTCTAGCTTGGATGTCTAGATAGTAGTGAGAAGTGAAAGTGTGCACTGTAGTGCATGTGGCTGCCGTGCACATCGCTAGCAAAGGTAAAGCCCTTATTTCTGCCAGCATGGCATGCGTAGCTCTTATGGGATGTAACCTTAAATCCTATGGTGGCACCTTACCGGCGTTATCATAACAGAATTAAAGAGCAGCTGACACCTTCAGGAGAACCTTAATAAAACATAATATCTAGACAGAGTTCAGCTTCTTTTTCACATTAGTTCTATAGTTCTCCTCCCCATTATTTATTACTGTGGTCATTTGTAGGGAAACAGGATCTTTGCTTCTGAAGAGTTCATCTATTCCTGTTGCTGTCACCCTGCCCGAGGTCATAATGGACTGCCTGTGATATCACAGTTACTCCCATGGCAAGACTGTTATGTCACAAGATAGGATTATGACTTGAAGTAGGAAATAAGCTACTGAGGCAGATGAACTCTAAGGGATAAAGAGCATGTATTCATGCAAATTTCCTCATTAATAAATAATGGTGAGAAGAAATCTATAGAATATATCAGACATGCAAATAGAATTGTACCTAAATATTAGGTTTTTCAATGTTTTCTTTGTGGTGTCAGCAGCTCTTTAAATACAAGAGACAATCCAATTATAGACTGTCTTTTTCACAGTAGGCTTACCTTTTCCTACCTTGCCATCAGTGGCAAACAGGTGCCCAGTATCAATTTTCACTGTTCACCCTTTACATGCAGAAACTTAAAGCCCTCCTGACATCGATGCTGTGAAGTTTCTCCTCTCACACACCGGAGTGAGGCTTTGGAAAGAACACAGGCAATGTTTAAGCAATAATACATGACAGGGTGTGGGTTGTGCTGGGATAATCTCACGCCTGGGGTGACTGGGCATGAGGCTACAGGCTGAGTGCATCCAATACCCTAGAAGTGAGGTTATCCCAGCACAACCCACATCCTGGAGTGCATTATTGCTAGTACGCAAGGGCTCCTTCATTAAAAAGTTTTTTTTTAACAGATTTTTACTTATTTATCAATGTGGAAGTATATTAAGAAAAATAATAGTTCATTTTTGCCCAATAGATGGTTCTGCTAGTAAATGAGTGGGTCATGCTGTGGAAATGGCTGCCCCCCCCGACACACTTCTGTCTTTGTGTTCTAGTTCCCCTGAAGTTACTTTCTGTTGCCCATTGTGGTTTGTTTCTCCCTCGCAGACCATTGTGTACACTGTTTAACTCAAGCAGTTTTAACTGAAGCAGTCCTGCTGCCTGCTGAAACTGCAAACTGTGACTGACTGGGAACAAGTGAGGAAATGAGAAGACTTCAGGTTTTGCCAAATGGGTTGGGTAAGTGCTGATAGCTTGTGAGGGGGAAAACGAATGGTAAAGGTTATTACCATTGTGTCTACTCTGGAAGCAGGAAAACAAAAGAAATAAAAAAACAGATAAAGCTTGTGGAAGTGGAGTTGTGGAGTGTGAGGCAAGGGACTGCACGTGCTGTTGTGTGTGAAGCCTATCGTAGTGGGATTTAAAAAAAATTGCAATTTGGCTGTGGGGCAGTTTTCCCTTTGTTGAGGTTGAAACGGAGCAGTGTTGGCATGTGTTGTGACTTATTTTTTATATGATTTAAACAGTGACAAGGTGAGAATTGGGGGACTTCCTGTAAGTCTCACTTCATCGGTCTGTTTCTAAACCGCGTGGTACAGTGAAGCCGTTTGTTCAGAGGAAAAAAAAAAACGGGTATGAAAATTAAATGTGTCCTGTGGTGGTGTGTTATTTTTTTCTCAGCTTTTTGTTGTGAATTATGTTGGGGGCAGAGAGGCTGGCAAATGTCGCTGGAAGATTCACAAGGGGGGCATCGGGAGCTGAGAGGCATGCAAGTAGTAATTTTAACATGCCACCTTCATGTGAAAAGGTCATGTGTGTGCCTGGACTTAATACATAGATACATAGATACATAGACAGTGTCGGCAGATAAGGGCCTATGGCCCACCTAGTCTGCCCATTTGAGCTTGTAAGTTCAGTTTGTTTTCCTAGAAGTCTATTTCCCCTTACCCCTGACCTCTAGAATTCCTTTATGTCTATCCCATGCATTCTTAAATCCCGTGATTGTTTCAGCCCCCACCACTTCCTCTGGCAGGGTGTTCCACTTGTCCACCACCCGCTCTGTGAAGAAATTCTTTCTCATGTTTCCTCTGAATCGCCCTCCCTCCAACTTCATCCCATGCCCTCTAGTCCTGAAACATCTTTTTCGCTTAAAAATAGTGTTTTCCTGCACCCTGTTCCTCCCTGTAAGATACTTGTATGTCTCTATCATATCCCCTCTCTCCCTCCTTCCTCCAGGGAGTACATGTTCAGTTCCTTCAACCTGTCTTCATAGGACTTGTGATGCAACCCATGCACCATCTTTGTTGCCCTCCTCTGAACCTTCTCTACCCTGTCTATGTCCTTACGTAGGTATGGTCTCCAGAACTGTACACTGTACTCCAGGTGGGGCCTCACTAGTGTCTTGTATAGCGGAATTATGACCTCCCTTTTCCTGCTGGTGATGCCCTGCCTATACATCCCAGCATCCTATTTGCTTTACCTGATGCCTTGTCACACTGTTTCCCTACCTTGAGGTCATCAGAGATGACAACCCCAAGATCCCTTTCCTGCTTGGTGCATGCTATATCCTCACCCCCAACTGATATATTGTGCCAGGGTTTTTGTGCCCCATATGCATTATCTTGCACTTCTTTGCATTGAATTTCAACTGCCAAACCCTTGACCATTCTTCAAGTTTCTGCAGGTCCCTTCTCATTCTGTCTACACCCTCTGGTGTGTCTACTCTGTTACAGAGCTTTGTGTCATCAGCGAACAGTGAAATTCTGCCTTCTAGATCCTGTGCAATGTCACTGATGAAGATGTTGAATAGGACCGGTCCCAGCACTGATCCCTGTGGTACCCCACTTGTCACTCTTCCCTCTGTGGAGTGACAGCCATTTACCACCACCCTCTGTGTCCTGCCACCCAGCCAGTTACCTACCCACCACACTACTGTCCTGCCCACACCCATATTCCCCAGTTTGTGTAATAGTCTTCTATGTGGCACAGTGTCAAAGGCCTTGCTGAAGTCCAGATAGGCCATGTCCACTGCCCTCCCCTGATCCACCTCCCTAGTCACCCAGTCAAAAAATTCAATGAGGTTGGTCTGACATGACCTCCCCCTGGTGAAACCATGCTGCCTTGGGTCCTGTAGTCTATTGACAACCAGATGTTCCACCAATCTCTCCTTCAGTAGTGCTTCCATGATCTTTCCCACTACCGAGGCGAGGCTGACTGGTCTGTAGTTCCCTGCTTCCTCTTTGTTCCCACTTTTGTATAAGGGGACTACATCTGCTGTCCTCCAGTCTTTGGGTACCTCCCCTGTTTCCAGTGATTGGCTGAACAGGATAGCCAGAGTGAGGCTGTACTCAGATAACCTCACTGGCCCAGGGACACATTGACCAATCAGAGCCCAGGATTCTTCCTTGCCATTGTATAATATGGATTATGAAATGGCTGCCAAAAATGCAGAAAGCTGATTGGCCAAGAGGTCTTTGAAGTCGTGATTATATCCAGCTACATACTCATGGCTTCAAAAAGCCTCCAGCCACCAGCCTCCTCACTGACTACAAACTCATCCAACCGCAAGCACATCAGCCCTAAAGCCACAGCTTCAACAGCACTAAACCGTGGGAGAAGGGTGAGCACAACAAGAAATGTGAGCACAACAATGGCTGACTGCAACTGACTGGTGTTAAAAAAACAATAAAAATAAAGTCCTCAAAACTATTCCTGCCACTGACATAATTTAAACTGTCACCAACTGCGGCATACATAAATTCACCTGCTCTCAAACAAATGCCGTAACACCGCTCAACAGCAACGGCCGCTCATGAAGAAACAACATTCTCCGGTACCACAACGGCCCCTCTGAGTCAAACATCTGCCAGCCAGTATGCTACTAACTGAAAACTACATTGACAACTTCACCTTCTCCCTTCAAAGCCAGTGTGACAGTTTTCCCTTCTCCGAATGACAACAAAGCATCTTGGAGTGCTGGTGAGGAAAGCAGAGCACAGATGAGAAAGATTGTGGTTCCTTTCAGAAAAAAAAAAATCCACAGAGATTATCACCTGGTCCCAGAGCAAGTAGCAGGACTGGGTCAAAAGCAGAGAAAGCACAGCTGGCATCCAGAAGTAGTGCTGGAAGAGTGACACGGATTTCACAGCTTCAGTCCTCTATGAGCTCCACTTACAACAGTGCCACCTGCTGCCCAAAGCCCACCAGGAACTATTTTCTTAAAAGATACTCCTCCGACACCCCCAAAAATGGCATTAAAAAGTTTTAAATTTTTTAATTTTTTTTTTATTTTTTTATATTTTACTGACAAAGCTTTTAAGCCAGTTCATAATAGCAATTATGCACGCCAAGGTGTGGTATTTCATGGGATACTGTCACTTCTTGGGTGTTGGACGTGCTCAGCCTGCGGCCCCATGCCCAACCATCCAAGAAATGATGATATCCCATGATATACCACACCCTGTCGTGCACTGCTGCTTAATTAAGTCATGCAAAATGACAAAACCTCTTTACATCACAGTTTCACATAATAAAAACACAGTTTTCCAGGTTACATATTTGAGCAAGCTCTGATGAAAATGAGAGCTTAAAGATAGGATTCAATCAGCTGTGAGAGGACCCAGTTTAAATCACAAGGTGGGACTGGTTCCCTCACAGGGGGATACAAATACAAAGGATTTTTCCCTGTCTGCCAATTTGAAAGCAGAAATAGTTGCCACATGCACCTTTGGGATGGAAGGTTTTAGACCTTGGGCCTTTCAGTATATGAAGTACCCTCAATCCACTGCTATATCTCCCGTTTCTGTAGTGACATGTTAGGAGTCACAATAAATACTGAATCTTTTCCATTTTGAAGCATACAGTTACAAATCTTGGTCAAGGAAAGCCTTTATAATGCTTTGAAGGCAGGTTGTATCTCTCTGCTGTGGTACAGCTGTGGTTAGACACAGGCATTATGAAGGAGAGAAGGACAACCTCTCATATATCTAACTAGGTGACAAATTAATGCCTAAAGCTTGCAGGTTGGGGAGACTCAATTGTAAAGTTAACAATCAGGCATGATCACCAAGACTATCACAAACAGGAATGCAGCATGTCATAAATAATAACCTCACCCTTTATCTCCAACTGCATAAATAAAACTGGTTTCACAACCAAACAAATCTGATTGAGTTCTTTGACTGTGTCACTAAGACAGTAGACAGGCCAAGTGGTAGACATCCTATATCTTGATTTCAGCAAGACCTTGGACTCTGTGCCCCACAAAAGGTTGATCAGAAAGTTGGCAGATCTCGGGGTTGGGGAAAAGATGGCCAGATGGGTGGAAAACTGGCTGAGGGACAGAACCCAGAGGGTGGTTGGGGGGTAGTTATCTGGCACCAGAGAGGTAACTAGTGGGGTCCCGCAGGGCTCGGTGCTGGGGCCGGTGTTGTTCAATTTCTTCATCAATGACATTGGAGATCGCATTAAGGGCAAAATGTGCCTATTCACTGATGACACCAAGCTCTGTGGGACAGTGGACACAGCTGAAGGGATACAGACCCTACAGGAAGATCTGGAAAAGCTATGGAGGTGGTCCAGAATCTGGCAGCTTGGCTTCAATGCCAAGAAATGCAAAGTTATGCATATTGGAGCCAGGAATCCCAGGATAGAGTACTACCTGGGTGGAGCCAGAGTATCTGCATCAGAGGAAGAGGAGGAGAAGGACCTGGGGGTGAGGCACTCCACACAGTGCATGAAAAAAGCAGCAAAGGCAAACAAGATGCTGGGATGCATATCTAGGGGGATCAGCAGTAGAAGAGAGGAGGTTATATTGCCTTTTTACAGGTCACTGGTAAGGCCGCATCAAGAGTATGGAGTTCAGTACTGGTGCCCACACCTCAAAAAGGACATTAACCTGCTGGAGAAGGTCCAGGGGAGGGCTACAAAGATGACAGCCGGTGAGCAGAGTAAGGCATACAAGGAAAGGTTGAGGGCACTGAACATGTACTCTCTGGAAGACAGGGGAGAGAGAGAGAGGGGACATGATTGGGATGTTCAAGTACTTGAAAGGGATACATAAGGTTGATAAGGAGAGTCTCTTTAAGCTGAGTGGCAACCATAACATGAGGGGGCACAGTCTTAAGCTGGAAGGTGGGAGGTTTAGGAGGGAGATCAGGCAGCACATCTTCACAGAGAGGGTGGTGGAAACTTGGAATGCGTTGGCAGAAGAGGTCATCTCGTTAAATATAGTGGGCAGCTTTAAGAGAGGATGAGACAGGCATAGGGGAAAGTAAGGATCATGGGTAGGGAGGATAGGAGGAGTGGGGAGGGAGGACAGGGACTTTAGCTCAAGCTGTGGACCCAGCAATACAAGCAGACTTGATAGACCAAATGGCCTTCTTCTGCTGGCTTCTTCGTATGTTCGTACGTAAGAGCCAGTCTTCACTCAACCAGCAAAGAGATAAGATCCTATGAGCTGTTTCTGCAATTCCATGGCAGTGGTGGTAACCACCTCACAGAAGACCACAAGCTGATGACAACACAAGGCCACCCAGAGCAACATCCTTGGAGCTACAGCATCATCCTGCTTGGAGATCATGGTTGTCAGGAGACACAACTACAGCATAATCTTGTTCAGCCAGTTGGCTAGAGATCCAGGTTGCTAAGAGACCTCCATCAAACCAGCTCTCTCTCTAAATAAAGAAACCTACTATTTTTCTAAATACATGCAAGGTGTCTTCCTTCCTACTCATGGTAAAGAGAGCAAAAAAAAATGAATCCAAGGGTGAGCTGAGGCCAGAGTTCGCAACATTTGGTGTCAGAGTGGGTAATCCAGTTTTTGCTTTTCTTGCCTGTTGAGTAGGACAGACAATGGAGGTAGCACCAGGAACCCTTACGCTGGCTGAATTTCTTGCAGACTCAAAAGCTAGTCTAGCCATTCATTTTCAAGGCTAACAAGCAGAAATATATGCCATCAAGCACAAATGCTAGCCAAGCTGGCTTCCAGGCACAATTCAAGATGGAGCTGACATCCATCCTGCAGGGTGTAGTATGAAAGTACAGTTACATAAGAACTTCAAAAGGAGAGCCCATGAGTTTAGCTATACACACATTCAAATCCCAAGTTGGCACTGGTACCCCGTGGGGTGGATATAAATGATTTAGACCCTTAAAGAATCTTTTAAAAATAGGATCTGAGGCTATGGTTACCCTTGCACCAGCAGAGAGGTAAGCAGAGACAGCTGCTACATGAACCTTCAGAGGGCTGGGCTGTAAACCAGAGGAATGCAAGTGAGAAAGATAATCCAGAACAACTGGAATTTCTGCCTGTCCTGGTATTAGTGATCTGCTAGAGCACCAAAAAGAAAACCTCTTCCATTTAAGAAAGATAGGTTTTCCTAGTAGAAGGTTTTCTATAAGCTTTCAAAATGCTTAAGACAGATAGAGAAAGGTTCAATTGTGCATATTCTATGTCCTCAAGAGCCAGGCCTTGAGGTTGAGGGACTTGAGATTTGCGTACAACAGAGTTCCCTGATTGGAAGGCAGTAGATTGTGCCTCCGAGGGAGGTTTTTTTTTTTTTTTTATTTAGTTGTTTAACCAGGTATAACGCACTAAGCTGGAAGCTTTTTTACAGGAGCGACCTGGAAGCACAAGGAGGTTAAGTGACTTGCTCAGGATCACACAGTATGCAAGTGGAAGCTGTGGGATTCAAACCCAGGTCTGGTCTGCTGGATGTCACCAGATTTGCAGCTCAGAGCCTTAGACCACTGCGCTATACTGCCTCTTATCGGTTTTGTGACAGACATGGAGAGCAGAAGAGAGTACCATGGTTGCCTTGGCCAATCCGGAGCTATCAAGATCAGTGAAGCTGCATGGGATCTGAGCTTGAGCAGTACCCTGTGAAATAGAGGAAAAGCATACAGGAACCTCCCTGACCAATCCAAGGTTAGGGCATCCAGAGGGAATGTGCCCTTGTCTGGTGGTCTGCACTAATACTGGGGCAGGTGGTGGTTCTGGTGGGATGCGAACAAGTCTACCTGTGGCGTGCCCCACCTTCTGAAGATAACCTGCACCACCTGCCTGTTCAGGGTCCATTCATGATGGGCCTGGTTGATTCTGCTCAAGGCATCTGCCAGGATGTTGTCTTTTCCTGGCACATGAATTGCTTGCAGGGATATTCCCAGAGAGTAAGCTAGAATCCAGATGCAAATGGCTTCTGTACAAAGGAAGGCTGATCTGGTGCCTCCCTGATTGTTTATGTAATACATTGTGGTCTCATTGTCTGTTCTGATCTGTACCACCTTGCCCTGTAATAGGGGAAAGAAAGATTGCAGAGCTAGCAAAACTGCTCTGAGTTCCAGTAAGTTTATGTGCTGAAGGGACTCTGCAGCTGGCCAGGTGCCCTGAGTGGTGTGCTGCCTTAGATGGGCGCCCCAGCCCAATAGGGATGCAACTGTTGTGAGTACCATTGAAGGATTCTTCTTTTGAAAAGGGATTCCTTTCCTTAAATTTGATTCCTCTCTCCACCAAAAGAGGGCCTGTAACAGTGGCCTTGCCACTGGAATGAGCTTTGAAAAAGGGTCTTTTTTCTGACACTAGTAAGCCCTGAGGTGGAACTGGATATCCCTCATGTAAAATCTGGAACCCTGCACTGTGCCTATGGCAGCAGCCATGTGGCCCAGTAGCTGGAGAAACTGTCTTGCAGTTTTTGCTTTGTGCAAGCTGAAGGAATCTGCCACTGACTGAAGACTTTGTACTCTCTCCAGAGGCAAGTAGGCTCTGGGATGTAAGGTATTTATTTCTGCTCCTATGAACTGCAACACCTGTGTGGGGATGAAAGCAGACTTTTTGTGACTTGATTAGAAATCCCAGGTATTCTAGGAGGTCCTGAGTAACCTTTAAATCCTGCTGTACCTTCAGTGGGGATTTTCCCACCACTAGCCAGTCGTCCGGATAAGGGAAGACAGTGATACCTTGTCTCCCATGATGTGCTACTACAGCAGCTAGGCACTTTGTGAATACCCTTGGGGCCGAAGAAAGGCCAAAAGGCAGGGTTGAAAACTGGTAGTGACCTGAAGGGAGTCTGAATCTGAGAATCTCCGGTAAAAATCCCTTATGGGGATGAGGAAATAGGCATCCTTTAGGTCCAGTGATGCCAGCCAGTCTCACTTTTGGGGCACTGGCAAAATCACAGCTAGTGTTACCATTTTGAACTTTCTTTTCTTTAAATGCTTGTTTAAAGCTCTGAGATCGAGAATAGCGGCCACTACTCACTTTTCTTTGTTGTTAGGAAATATCTAGAATAAAAACCCCTTCCCCTCAGGGATATTGGAAGTGATTCTACTGCTTTCAGCTGTAGCAGGTTTTGAACCTCTGACTCTAGCAGTATTCTTTCTGCTAGTGAGGGAGAGCTGAAAACTCTGATTTTCTGGGAATGAAGGGATTTGAATTCCAGGGACAGACCCTGACCCACTACCTCCAGAGCCCACTTGTCTGTGGTGATTCTCAACCAGGCATGGAGGAAATGAGATAGTCTGTGGCCCACAGATAGGGAGGAAGCGGCCTGTGGCTCAGGGGGTCTGTTTTGACTGTGGCTGAGGCTGAGTTTGGGATCCTCACCTTGAGCCCCTCCTTCCCCTGCAGTATCCCTGCTGGAACTGGGGTAAAGCCACTGGCTGGAAGAAGGGCCCGGTATAAAAAGACCTGCCCCAGCCTCATCTTCCGTAAGGCCTGGTGGATGGTGAAGCTCTCTCTTTGGCAGAGTTGCTTCAGTAAGTGGCCTTATACGCATCCACCTTCTTCATACATGCCACAGTGGACTCCCCAAAGAGAGAATTTCCCTCTAGAGGAAAATCCAAGGCCTTAGACTGAGTATCTTGAGTAAGGTTTGTGGCCTTGAGCCATGCAAACCAGCTCTGTGCCACCGTATTTGCCATCCATCTGGCTGCAGTGTCACTGGTGTCAGCAGCCATTTGGAATTGATACTTGGCTGCCTCTAGCCCAAACCTGGCAGTTTCAGCCAGGTCATCTGACAAGGGTGAGGGAGCTTTCTGAGACATAGTCAGGACTGACTGCCACAGTGACTTCTGATACTGGGCAGCATATGCCTGGAAGGTAGCCTGACACATAGCTAGAGAGTAGGACAGGTACCCTTTTTTGGCCATGCTGTCAATTTTTCTGGAGTCCTTGTCTGGAGGGTGTGAGGACAGTGGGACCCTGGCCTTGTTGCAAGTAGCTTGCTGAATTACCCCCCTGATGATCTGGATGGAAGAAGAGAAAGTCAGCTCCCTCCCTCTCCAGCTGATATTTTCTGTCCATTCTTCTATCTATGTGAGGAGTGGAGTTTGGTGTTTGAAGAATCTTTAAGGCATCCTTTTTAAAGAATTTGTACACGGTAGGAGTACAGCCTTGGTGGGTGTCAGCCCCATCATCTCCAAATACTCTACCTCCTCTTCATCCTCAACTTGTTAGGTGGTGGAGATGTCTAGTGCATCTGCTATCCTCCTAATAAAAGTAAAATGGGATGGAAAATCCTCAGACACCCTTGGAGGTGAACCAAAGTCCTGTTCAGGGGACACTTCTGGTTCGATTGGTCCCTCTCCTCTCTATATTCATCATCATCAAATACGTCCCCTCCTTCTTGAGGGGGTGGATGCACATTGCTGCCAGGCTGGGGACCCTGGGAAGGGGCAGGAGGCTGCTGAGGAGGAACTATTGCCTGTAGAGATTGAATAATTTTGAAGGCCTGAGCAATTTCTTGGGCCGTTGGTACAGGCATAACAGGCACAGAAGTCCCTGGTTTGACAGTAGGGGGTTCTGTGTGTTTAAGCTTTTTGTTTTTCTTAGAAGGAACTGGGGAGTCAGCCGGTTCATTTGAATATTTTGTGCCCTTTTCGCCTGTCTCAGGGGCAGGCACAGAAGCAGGTGTGATTACAGCCACAGATTCTTGGGGTATCGGCTGGTCAGAGCCAGAGGGACCCTTTGCAGACTTTTTCTTAAGCCTTTCAAGCCGTTCTTCCAGGGTTTTGTCTGGGAATGTCTTGCATACCTCACATTCCTCCTTAAGGTGGTCAAAACCCAAACATATCACACATAAAGTGTGCTTGTCTGCTTTAGCAAACACTTCCCCACACTGGGAACAATTCTTAAAACTGGGTTCACCGGTTCGCTTTTTGGGTTTCTCAGACATGATGTTTTAACAGGAGAAAAACCCAAACCGCTAAATAAAAAGGTTTTTTTTTTTTAGAAGATCGGTTCCGGAACCGAAAAGATACAGCGGTATGGAACTGGGTCAGCGGTTCAGGTAACCGAAAATTATCGGTTATAGCAATTGAAATAAAACAGATTTTAAATGTAAAACTAAGATGGTTCTTTAATCAGAGAACCCAGTTTTTAACAGAAACTAAGCCAGTTCCCCCAGAGTTATACCGAACCGAGAGGAACCAGGAAAAACAACACGTTTAATCGTAAACTAAGTACATAATACAAAACAATAAGTAGAGGCAGTAATTGAAAACAAAAATATACTTATTAGTAGTATTTTGTAGTTTTCTTCATGCAGGAGAAAGTGGATGAACGAAGCTCTGAGTGAACAGACTTTTCGGGTGGAGAGAAAAATCTGAAGAGGTTTAGAACACAGGCAGTTAGTAGAGGCAGTGTTTTAAAGATGCTCACCTGCAAAGTGTTCCATCATTTGCATGTGTTCTATCTCTCCAGGCTTACTGCATAAAGTTAGGAATATTCTGAGCATTACTGGGGTTAGAATGAACCTTTCCTTGGCTATTACACAAAGGAAGAAGACCCAGGCGTCACATTCTCTTTGGGGTAGCAGTGTACCACCTGATTTGGCCTTCTCCCTCCAGGACATACAACAGCCTGGTTCAAAATCTTTGTAGATTCTGGTATTCTCCCTATCTTTCCAGATGTCCCTTTACAGACCCCCTTTCAATTTGGTTGCTTTTGGTGTGACCCCCTCTGGCAATAACAGTTTTCACAGATTATTAATACTGTTTTCACGATTCACACACAAATATATATAAACCTCACGCAGGCAGATATTCTTTAGGACAACAAAAGTTTTCACTAAAATAATTAAATAAAAGCAGTTACAACTAAAAGAGAACATATACTAATTTAGGTTACAGTATAAGAAACAAAATGGGGAAAAATACACAGAAAAATGCACTGACACTGTTTAGCTAAATCTCTACCTTAGGTCTGAAGTTTTCAAAGTCCAGAGAATCGCTGGTTTGCAAAACAGTTCAGTCTTTCTGTAGCAGCTTTTGGTTCTTAGGCAGTCTCTGTGCTGGCAGCTTTCTTTGTGGCCAGGAGAGGGTGCAAGCAAAATGTGCATCCAAATTCCCTGAGCTAGGACTATTTATACCTATGAAATAGTGAGTGAAAATCCCACAACTTTTAGGCCAGTAGATGGCACGGTTGCAATGTTTCCAAAAATGTCCAAGAATATTAAAAATCAGATTCTGAGACCTATAATTAGCATGGATATGACATTTCAGAGTTAAACCCTTTGAAGTCCCCTGCAGACCACTGGCACCCGTAAGATAAAATTCACACAGGTTCTCTAGGAAGCATGTTCCTCTCCTGTTACCTCATAAAATGTAGCATATTATAACAGCTTCCTTAGATCAAAGCATTCCACTATGGAGTACATGGTTTTATGACATACAAATGGATCTTGGCATATCTCTGTTAAAAAAAACTGGGAATGCAATTTCAGTTCCTGGCAAACAGCTACCTTTAGGTCAAAAGAAGGTCAATCTTTTTTTTTTTTTTTTAAAATCTAGTGTGCCTTTGTGCTGACAATGGCATGAACATATAATGACATTAAAAAAAACATATATACAACATAATAATATCTACAAATAAAGGTTAGCAGCCGGGCAGCTCGACACAGTGAGAAGACAAAGAAGTGGAGGACCCTGAAATTGGGGAGGAGGAGGAGCAACTTTTTCTCTGCATTTGTTTCTTCATCGCTGCTACTTTTTTCTCTATCAAGAAGATTTTCACAGCCTTCTGGTGGCGGATCCTGGTCCTCTGGTTGAACTTCAGTCAGTGCTGGCAGGCCTCAATATTGTGGTCTGATCCTGGGGGAAAGAGGCAGAGAGAATGGCCGTCCTTCGACAGGATCTGTTTGCCACAAGGCCCCCACTATAAACTGCTAGCTAGAAGTCTTCCATGGGGTCCTGGCATCTGCCAGCTTCAGTCCATATGGTGTAGCCTGCTGCAAGAGCTCCCCCTCAAAGTGAGATCAGAAAGTACAGTGGCTCATAACTGGTTTGCCACTGATTGGATTCAATAAACAGCAGTTGGAAACCAGTGTGCCTAGTTTAAAACTGGGATTTGCCAATGAACAAGACTGTGCAGAAGAGAAAGCATATTCTGTGCTGAAAAAGGAAGGTAGGTGGCTAAAGCAGAGGCAGATTTAGGCCATGGGGAATTTGACATGCTCCAGAGACCAAACAGAGTCAAGAATCTGGTTAATGTAAGGTCGCCGAGTATGCAGGAGTCCATGGAGCATGGTTTTGGAAAATAGAGCACACAGTAGCAGGTCACTGGGGAGTGTGATCCGGGCAACCTTGAAGAAAGCCTGAACCAAGGCAACAAATGGGAGGTCACTGGGAAGTGTACCTGGACCATCCCATGGAGGATGGCTGAGGATATATGAAACAAGGCAGCAAGGGCCACTGGTGTCCTTTTCTTGTTCTTATTTTGTTTTGATTCTCCCTCTCCATTCCTTCTTGCCCACAAACTACCTATATCACTTTCTACTAGCCTGTCTCTCTTTCTTCACATTCTGTCAAATGGAGGGAACCATGTCATTGGATTGGCATACCATACATGGATTCTATTACCTCATGTGATGGACTTAGAAAAGCGGTTTCTTCTCTTCATTTGGACAATGCAACCATGTTGGTTGGTAATCTGTTCGTATTTTCGATACCGCTGTTCAGTGCTGTGCACTAGTCTTCTGTAATGCCTTCAAAACTGACCTATGACAGCATTTATATTATCTGTTCCATTCTATCAGAAACTATATGCCCACGTGACTGGCCTACTTTCCCTTACTTATGTGCTAATGCTATTATGTTCTTAAGTAGGTCTGTCCATTGTACTGTTCTTGTTCCTTGTTATTATATATTTATCAAATAAAATTCGGGTTTAAAAAAAAAAAAAGAAACAAGGCAGCAGAGAATTGGGAGCTGTGACCTGGAAGAAACAGTTGTAAGTGAGCTGGGGAAGAAGGTTACATAGCAAGAGGTCATAAGTAGCAGCAGAACACCTCCCAGCCACAGCTTCAGCTAGAAGCAGAGACATCCTGGGCTCCCTGCAAAGGGCATTTTTCAGGCAACTAGTGAGGGAGCCCACTCGTGATGGGGCAATACTGGACCTGGTGCTCCATCATAGGGACAGTACTGCAGAAGTCAAGGTGGGAGGCCACCTGTGGACTTCTGACCACTGTACAGTGTGGTTCAACATAAGGATGGCAGTGAAAGTGAACCACACAAGGACAAGGGTCCTGGACCTCAGGAGGACAGATGTTTAAAAAAAAGGGGTGAATGTCTCAGAGACAACCTAGCACAAGGTGGTGATCTGGGTGGGGTGGAGGAACAGTGGGCTAAGCTAAGGGAAGCATAGTGAAGGCAACAAAAGTCTGTGCAAAGGAAGTGAGAAAAAAAAAAAGAGGAAAATGAGACTGCTATGCTCCTCAAAGGAAGTGGCTGAAAAGGTTAAGGCTACAAGGTTAGCCTTCAGGAGGAATAAAGAGACACAGACGTATATCAAAAGAAACAGAGGGGAGCAGGGAAAATGATGAGGAGTGCAAAAGGGCAAACTGAGGAAGGAACTGCCCAAGAGGCAGCGAAAGGGGACAAGACATTTTTTAGGTACATAAGTGAAAGGAGGAAGACTAGGGGAAGGACTGGAGGATAGTGGACATCATTCCGCTACATGGGGGGACATAGAAACAAGCAGGGAACTACAGACCTGTCAGTCTGACCTCCATCGTAGGGAAGCTGATGGAGTCAGTGATTAAGGGAGATTCTGTGGACTACCTGGAGAGCAACGGGCTCCAGGATAGTAAACAGCATGGGTTTATGGCAGAGAGGGCCTGTCAGATGAACCAGATAGTTTTCTTTGGGTGACAATGGGATTGGACAGGGGGCCAAGCTGTGGACTTGCTCTATTTCAACTTCAGCAAGACTTCTGACTCAGTGCCCCACAGACACTTGCTGAAAAAGAGGGAGGATCTGGGTGTGGCTAAGGGCATAGTAAACTAGCTAGGAAACCGGCAAAAGGGTAGACAGCAGAGGGCTCTGGTCAATGACATCAAATCAAAAGAGAGGAAGGTCAAGAGCGGTGTGCCACATGGATCTATCCTGAGCCCAGTCCTCTTCAATACATTCATCAGCGACATTGGGGAAGTATCCGTGGTAGGCTGTCTCTCTTCACAGATTACACTAAGCTCTGTGGATTGTGGATAACGACAAGGGAATCAGGAAAGTGCAAAGTGGCTTACAAACCCTAGAGGGGTGGTCTAAGGTTTGGAAGTTGGACTTCAATGCCAAAAAGTGAAAAGTAATGGACCTAGGGAATAAGAACCCCAGGACAGAGTACTGGATGGGTGGGGGAGCTTTAGCATGATGGCTGAGGAACGTGACCTGGGAGTTATCAGTGGCACCCTCAAGCAGTGAAGCCAGTGCAACAAAGCCTATGGTAAGGCAAGTATGATGCTGGAGTGTACAGGAAGAAGTAATGAGAGCAGAAGGATCGAGTGGAATCCTGCCACATTATAGATCTCTAGTGAGACCCACCTGGAGTACTGCACCCAGTTCTGGAGCCCTCGCCACAGGAAGGACTGGGGCAGGCTAGAGACAGTGCAACATGAAGTGACAAAAATTATTCAGGGCCAACAGGGTAGGTCTTTATGAACGGCACCTCAAGTCACTTAACATGTACTCGCTGGAGACCAGAATGGAGTGCATAGATATGATAGAGACCTTCAAGTTCCTAAAAGGAATTAACAAAATGAACTGTGGGAAACTATTTAGCTTGAATACTAGCTCGCAGCCATGTGGACATGAGTGGAAACTAACAGGAGGGAGATTCAGGAGGGTCATGAGGAAGTATTATTTTATAGAAAGGGTGGTGGAGCTGTGGAACAGTCTACTAGCCAAAGTGGTAAGAGCAAAAACAGCTGGTGGTTTCTGTCACAAACCCACTCAGCAGGTCAGCCCTCTACTCCCAAAGTGCCAAGCTCCGAGCACAGTCTTGTGAATAGTTTAACAGAACAAGGTAACCCTCTTGTCTGTTTTTGTGGGTTCGAATCAAACTTTGGCCTCAAGTCTTGGAGGGATTCAAACTGTGAACCTCTTGCTAGTGTACCCAATGCACAGGCTCAGATATATCTGTCTTTGGGGGGCCAGATATCTTTGCCTACGGGCACCTAACCAGGTGTACAAAAACGAACCCTTAAACTTTAATAAAGACCTCAGATTATTCTTACCTTTTTCCAGTTTGGTATCACCATTCAAGCTTATGCCCAGTGTCTGCTGTAACCATATATACTCTACTTGTAAAGGAAATAAATTAAAGACAGACCAAGTAAGCTCTTAAAAGAGTTTTACTAAAATAGATAATAATATGTAAAACATACCATACAGAACTATTGTATCACAAGACATACAAATCTTTTAAAAGAACAATGTTTTAAACAGTGCAATTCTTACTTCAGTAGATTTGTCTCTCTCTCTAAATACCTGCTTAAAGTGCTCACAGATGTTTCTTTGTCAGAGTCTAGCTAGAAGTGTCTCTGAAGGAAAACAGAATAATCTTTAAAAGCTGGTTTTCCCCACCTAGTTGCATGAGGTCACCTAGCTCCTCCCTGTCAGAATATATATAAAAAAGTATATCTATATAAAAACAGGATGTATTTTCCAGGTATTAAATTCTGCAACCTAAGCATAACTCATGTTCTTCAAATGACATCTCTTTGATCTAATCAGAATCCTCTCTCACACAGGCATCAAAGCAACATTTACAATTTCGCACCAGTTTGCTAAACCTGGATCCCCCCTAATGTCATAAACTTTTTTATGATTTCCCTCTTAACGACTGCAGCTATAATTACAGTAACTCAGATAAAACAGGAGATCCTTGATCAAGGCCTGTTCTACTCTGTAATTAGCTTCTGGCCTTCCACGTCACACCTTGTATCTAAAACCTGTGTGTGTGTGTGTGTGTGTGATCTCACATGCTGTTTCAGCATTTCTCATGGGAGACAGTTCATAACACTTTTTTTATTTTACAGAAAAAAATCATACAGCACTCAGAACTGGTGTCCACGTCACAATCCTCCCCACCTAGACTGAATTTGGGGACTCTATCCCCTGCATGGGATATGCTTCCCAAATCAGTTCACTCCTCATAGACCCTAGACAGCCCATCTGAGCTCTAGTTTTTGGCTCCAGCTCTATGTACAATTGTCATATCATACCCTTGCAAAGAAAGACTCCATCTTAGCAATCTACCATTGTTTATTCCCATCTACATCAGCCAAACCAGGGGGTTGTGGTCAGTCTGTACCACAAAATGCTGCCCATACAGGTATGGCTCCAGCTTTTTTAGGGCCCACACTATGGAAAGACATTCTTTTTCCACCGTGGAGTATGCTTGCTCCCTAGGAAGTAACTTCCTACTCAGGTACACTACTGGGTGATCTGTCCCTTGGCTGGACATCTGACTCAGTACTGCCCCAATAACCACGCCTTAGGCGTCAGTCTGAACTATAAAGGTTTTACTATAATCAGGAATTGTCAAAACAGGGGCACTGCACAGTGCCTCCTTCAGTCTGGTAAAGGCTTCCTCACAGGCTGGGCCCCAGGTAATTTTCTCTGGCATCCTTTTCATTCTCGGGTCAGATAGGGGAGCAGCCAGGGCACTGTAATTGGGTACAAATTTTCTGTAGCACCCTGCTGCCCCTAGAAAACTCCTGACCTGCTTCTGTGTTTCTAGTCTGGGCCACACCTGGATCACCTCTATCTTTATTTGGTTAGGACGGAGCTGTCCCCGGCCTACCACATGCCCGGGGTATGCCACTTCTCCCATGGCCACCTGGCACTTCCCAGCTTTGACAGTGAGCCCGGCTCTCTGTATCCTGCCCAGCACTTCCCTAAGGTGGGATAGGTGTTCCTCCCAGCTGGTAATAAAGATGGCAATGTATCCAGGTACGCCACGCATGCACTCCTGAGCACCATTTAACACCTGGTTCACCAAACCTTGGAAAGTCGCCGGGCTTTCTTCATTCCGAAAGGCATTACTTTAAACTCAAATAAGCCTATCAGAGTGATGAAGGCTGACCTCTCCCCAGCTCTGTCTGTCAACTCTACCTGCCAATACCCCTTTGTCAGGTCAATGGTCGTAAGGTAGGTTGCCCCCCCCAACTTGTCCAGGAGTTTGTCCATCCGGGGCATCGGGTGAGCATTTGATTTCATGACTGCATTCAGTCCACGACAGTCCACACAGAAACGAGTAGAGCCATCTGGCTTGGGCACAAGGACTACGGGTGAGGCCCAGGGGCTGTGGGATCTCTAGATTACCCCTAAATACAGCATCTCCTCCACTTCCCTCCTAATGTCCTTTTGGACAGCCTCTGACACCCAATATGCTGTCCACCATATGGGTGTCTGTGTCCCTGTCTCCACATCGTGAGTCACTAAGGGGGTTAGTCCAGGCTTGGCGCTAAACAATGGGGCAAAGTCTGCTAAAACCTCCCTTACTTTCTGGATCTGGTCTGGGGCCAGCTGGGGAGACAATTTTACTGCCTCCATAGAGGACTCCTGCTTACTTTCTTCCAGCAAGTCCAGAAGGGGGTCTCCTTCATCCGTCCCCTCCCCATGACTACACACTGCAAACACCATGTCAGCCCTAGTTGCATGTGGCTTCATCATGTTGACATGGTACATCCTTTCTGTCTGTCTTCGGTCAGGTAACTCCACAATGTAGTTCACGTCATTTACCTTCCTAACCACTTTGTACGGTCCTGCCCACTCAACTTGCAGCTTGTCTTTCCGGACCGGAATAAGGACCATGACTTCCTGACCCACCATGTACGAGCGAGCTCTGGCTCTGCGGTTGTACCACATTTTTTGTTTCTGTTGGGCAGCTGCCAGGTTGCTCTGGGCTGTCCCCATAAGCTCCTTCAGCCTTTCCCTAAACCTAAGGATGTAATCCACAATGGGAGTTCCCTGGGTGGCATGCTTGCCTTCCCAGTCCTCCCGGATCAAGTCTAGGGGCCCATGTACCCGGCATCCATATAAGAGTTTGAAGGGGGAAAATCCTGTCGACTCTTGGGGCACCTCCCTGTATGCAAACAACAGGTGGGGAAGGTATTTCTCCCAGTCCCTCCCATGCTGTTCAGCAAACGCCCTGAGCATTGACTTTAGGGTACCATTGAATCTTTCCACAAGCCCATTGGCTTGTGGGTGATATGGTGTCGTGCATCTCTGCACCACCCCACACTTCACCTATAAACATTTCATCAGGTCCAACATGAAGGAACCCCCTCGATCGGTGATTACCTCGTGCGGAAACCCAACACGGGAGAAAATCCCAAGTAAGGCATTTGCCACTTTGTCCATCCTCAGTGAGGATAGGGCGACTGCCTCTGGGTACCGGGTGGCATAATCCACCACAGTCAGGATGAATCTCTTCCCTGAGGAGCTGGGGGTATTTAAAGGCCCCACAATATCCATTCCCACCCTCTGGAATGGCTCCTCCACTATGGGGAATGAAATCAGGGCGGCTTGAGTTTTCCTGCCCGCCTTCCCTATTTCTTGGCACCGGTGACAAGACCTGCAATACTCCTTCACCTGCTGGGTGAAGTTAGGCCATTAAAAATTCTGGGCTAACCGCTGCATAGTGCGCGTGATTCCCAGATGACCAGACAAGGGAATATCATGTGCAATTTTGAGCAACTGCTCACGATACCCCTGGGGAATGACAAGCTGCCTGCCTAGCATCCCTCCCTCTGTCTGTACTGCCTGAGTATACATAAGTCCATTTTCCCAATAAACTTTATGTCTGCAGTCACCTCCCTGTGCACCGTCAGAGTCTGCCCAAGCCCTCAGCTTCTCTAAACTAGGGTCATTTCTCTGAGCAGCTGCGAACCACTCACACATTCCCAAGGCATGGGACAGGTCCCCTTCAGTCGCTAAACTAGGGTCCCTAGCACTAGCGTCAGGGTCCTCAGGATCACTGTCAATCCCAACCCTCTGACAAGGGGTCACCCCTCCCTCTTCGGAGTAACCCCTTGTAGCTGTGTGGTTACTTGCTACTGGGGAAATTTCTACCCCCTTTTCGTTAGTCTCCCCATCTGGAAACACAGGCTGGGGAACCAGCCTCTCAGTGGTTTCCACAATGGCTTCTGTGGGGTTCAGGGAATGACAATTTTCCCTTGCCACTTGGCTACGGGTAACTGCACATACCATCTGCTGTTTTAGATTGTTACCCAGGATCACATCCACTGGTAATGTTTTGGCTACAGCCACCTGCTGCACAATTCCCCCTCTTTCACCCCAGTCCAGGAGAACACTGGCCAGTGGCAATGTTTTATCTTCACCAGTGAACCCTTGGACAGTAACATATTTATTGGGTATAAACTGACCAGGCTGTACCAGATCCCCCTTTACCAAGGTCAGGGATGCCCCTGTGTCCCTTAACCCCTACGTCTGTACACCATTCACTATGACTGGGAGTATGTGTTCCCTCATGTTCACTGGCATGCTTCCAGGGACACACAAACAACCCACTTCTTTTCTAGCACCCGTTTTTTTCGGTGGAGGCAGTGAGGATTTTAACTTTGCATTCCTCACTGTTTTACTGGCCTCCCTCACCTTGTTAAGATACTCTTCTATCTTCCTCTGCTTGACTGGTACTGTAATTTCTGAAGCCTTTCTTTTTCTCCTTCACTGTCTCCCCACTTCCCTCATACACAACAGTGATTTCCTCCTTGCTGCTCTTGCCTACAAACCATACACAAAGACATGTAACCTTCAATACCCCTTTTTTGATTAAATCCTACTTGCTATCCACCCACTGCTGGGGATCAGTTTTCTTTTTTGTTCTACTTGGCAGTCACCCCTCAAATAGTCCTTGAGTCACTCCTGGGTTGTTTCAAACTGTAATGAGTATTAATTGTAAATCTCACCTGATATCCCAGTTTATAAACAACATATCATCACACTTTTTTTCTATACATTTTATAACAATTTTATCCTTCTGGGATATTATAGTATGTACAAGGACCCATTTGTACTGGAGACTTACCTTAACTGGTTTAGATATGGTACTGTTCCCCAATTCTTCAGCATGTACCTATTATAAATAAATGTTTTACTTAAGTAATATCCATTACCTGCTATCTTCATGTCTCCTATTCGGACAATGTGTGGCCAGTGCTGCAATGTTTTAGCAAAGAAGGGGTTGGTTACTCCCAGAATGACAGACGGTCTATATAAAATGAGAGGGGAAAAATAGTTTTTAATCAGCTCACACAGGAATTCTTAATTCAAAATAGTACAAAACATAACCCAAAAAGCTTAGTTTCTTTCAATTATGAATTGTTTTTCATAGAAACATCTCAAAAGTAGCATATGCAGAGGTAACATTGCTGTGCAAAGCAAGATGAAGCCCAAAGTTGCCTTCTATCTCAGAATACTAACATAAAACTAATTTTACATAATTTGTAAAATAGTACTTACGGGGCTTGTGTCCGAGTAGTATATTCCTTGAATTCAGTGTCGTGAATAGTAAAGTAAGGCCTGAAATCACTACAGTATTTCAGCGGTGAAATACAGCTGCAGACAAAAACCCACAAAAAATAGTTATCATACAGTGCCATTCATTAAAAGGATTCATGACAACATTGGTTTCTATTCTTTGGGGTCTTTTTCACCTTCTACAAAAGTACAGGTCAGAATATTTTGACATTTTTACAAGGTTAAAGTGTTCCTGGGTTATTTATAAAATAGAAGCAGTCGCAAATGGTTGGAAAAGCTTTAAAAAATGATGTTACGGGTATTAAACAGATATATGTGGCTACAGTATATGGCTCATTCAGGGTGTAAACAATCCAGTCACTTATTAGCTAATGCCAAACTAAAAATGACCACACGACACAAACATGCAATTTTGTGGTAACTGGGTGTTTTCCAGAAAAAGGGTACCAAACCTTTCTGCTCAAAGTTACATAAATGACACTACTAACTGAATTACATTGCTCTTACAAAGTTTGATCAAACTGATTTATTTGCACTCAGAAAAACTATAGCAAATAAATACAAAGAGCTGCAAGCTCAAGAAAGAACAAATTGCATCAGACTTGGCATAATTTCTTTTACTGTTCTCTCCAATATCGTCATTGGGTTAGTCATAACTGATGGTTTATCACACCACCCAGTTAGGGAGGCTGACACACTTATAAAGCTGCGACATAACAAAAATCCTGCCTGCCTCTGCAAGGACACAGTTATCTCAGTTTATGATATTGCCCTGCAGTACAGGGAGGAGATATCACATAAATTTTCAGTATGTATATATGGGATATGCTATGGGTCTACGTGTGATACTTTACCTGCATACAGTGTTCCCCATTCATTATTTTAGTACGGTGGGCCACCACCCTATATTTGTTTTACCACCACCTTATATTTTTGGCCTCATCTGGTTTTATTAAAATCCTCCAAAATGATCTTTTACCACCATCCTTTATTGCAGTACTATCCCTGTTTTGATACCATTGCACTACATCTTACTTAAAAACCACTTATGCACATGTACAGGATGTCCAAGGAATGATATGTCCTTAGTCCCGATCACGACAGCCACTGCCCTATATTCTCAGGCAGTGGGGAACCCTAGCATGAGTTAATTGTTTACCTCGGTGACCTCACGAGTGGCGGCAAACATTAACGAACACAGATAAATTCTTTATCACACACAGAGACCCAGAGCACATTCGGTGTATGCGAGGCCTCAGAGTTCAGTATACCTCCCTAGAGCACAAACTATATTTTTAAATTTAAATAGTTCTCTGGCACTTTTTGTACCCTGGCCAGTAAATCTGCATATCTCCCCCATAGTTACTAGGGTCACAGTGTAACGTGGGTAAAATACCGTGGTTGGCCAATTTCGGTAGTGGGTGCAGCTTCTGCAATCATGGGCACATGCAGTATTTTAAAAGGCCAGGAGGAATGAGGTGAAGGGAGTTATGCAGTGACCTGGGAACGACATGCTGGGGAGCAGAGGTACTCAAGATTCTGGAGCCTAGGCAGAATGTGCTTCTGGATGGCATTGCTTTGGTGGGTTTGACGGCTTTGAATGTGCATCATGGCAGGACTAAGGCTTGGCATGTGGCCTGTACCAGAGGGCTGTTTCTTTTTTTGTGCGTTTTTATTTAGTCTGTTATTTCATTGGAAGTAGCCCTAAGGTA
The DNA here is from genome assembly GCA_016271365.2 of Neoceratodus forsteri. NCBI lineage: Eukaryota > Metazoa > Chordata > Ceratodontiformes > Ceratodontidae > Neoceratodus > Neoceratodus forsteri. The sequence goes on from CM028129.1 coordinate 1,295,412,110, forward strand.
TTTGGATGAGAGGAACTTGACAGTTGGCTTCAATTCTGGTGGGTATTGGTCAAACTTTTCACAGAGGTGAGTTCTGGCAGTTGTCAGTTTTTAAGGATCTGTTGCCACCTAGTGTGTGGAGTGACGGGGTGGGGGCTGCTGAAGCTGGAGTAGTGTTGGACGGCTCAACAAGAGATGACGTGTCTACAATATGTCAATAGTAGACTTGTCACAGGTATTTTCAGGCTTTTTAATCATACAGGATTTAAACTCACTCCTACTGCATACACTTAGTTATACAACACGTAAGCAATAAGACACAGCAGAGCATGGGTAGCTATATGATTAATATATGCTCAGGTGCATTGTGAGACAAGAGGCATTTACACCAAGTGCCTTCAGCAACTGGAAGTGCAGCTACCATATAACTCCCTACATCCTGATGTGACATACTGCACTTACAAAATGGGTAAACTGAGACATCTTTAAAAAAAAAAAGCCAACTTTTTTTTTATTAAAAACAGATATTTTCTTTGTTAAAAGTAACTTTCTTTTGTTAAATCAACAAGTAAAAAGTAGTCTATCTGACCCTGTCATCCGTCCTGCCACACATTCAGTTTATCATAGAATGCGAGAATTCAAACTCCCGCACAAGCCTACTGGCAGAATATTCACTTATCCCGACACAAACACACACACACAGCAGAAGGCCTCAATAAAGTCAAGAATTCAATGTCATCTGCAGAAGAGTATGCAGCAAACATTTCCCTGGTAAACAGATGGAGATAAGAGAAGGATTTTTCATTGCCAGCAAGGTTTTTGGTGGTCAGGAAAGAAGCTCAGGAAAGCTATGAGTAGTACTTAATTTTTTATTTGGTGTATATGTGTAAGAAGGGGATTATACATTTTTTTAATTTTTTATTTGTTTCATTTTTAGGGCCTAGTTGACTTTTTTTTGTAGTGAGAACAACTGTGGTGACCATGTTTGTAACGGCAGTCAGGATATTTTTTTTTTTTGTAACAAAAGGCACTGATGTTTGTGTGCTGTGTACTGACTGGCAGCACTTTTTTAACCAGTGGTAATGGTCTCACAATTCATGGCTGCTGAACAATCAGGATGCAGTGATTTCCGTGCCCATGTTATAAGTACTGATAAATAGCAAGATAAAAGGGTCTGTCTTGACCCAACATAGCCAGATACTATTATCTTACAAAGCTGGGTATGTCAAAATGCATACTGACCCATTACAAGTTCAGATTTCACAATGCTGATGACATCACAATAGCCACGTGCTGCACTGAAGCCAGCAGTTGAAATCAAAGGAAACATTAAACTTTTATAAAAAGAGTGCTTTAAAAGCTATAACTAGTAAACTGATGTTGTATAAATTAAACATGCAATGGTCTGACTCAACATATGCAGTTTATCATCACTTGTGAGGGGACAGGACTTTCATATCTGACTCATGGCTCTGCCATTCATAAGTTACGGTCCTGCCCCTCACAACAAGTCAAGATAAAGTAAGTATTTTGAATCAGCCTATTGCATATCCCCTATATAGAAGGTAAATCAAGTTTTTCATCCCCAAAATTTGCTGCCAGAAAAGGGGGACTTATAAGCAAGGTCAACCAATGTGTGGGTGTTTAGCTACACTGTCAGAGTTCCCCATAGCTTCTCATTTCTACTCAGGTAGGCACTGTACCTTCTGAAAAGAATACATGATATAATGTATGGTAAGTGCCTATTAACCACCATAATCAGCAGTCACACAGCTTTGTTATGCACTGTTTAGAATTTTAAAAGTTGTTAACCACACTTTGGAACTTCCAAACAGTGGCATAACAAAAAAGAATGCATCAGAGTTCTAGATGCAAACAGTGTTTTTTTGACCATACACTATAAAAGATGATGGTGACAACCACGCTGAAATCACCTCTCGTAGTTGCTAGGGCTACAGTAAACCTCTCGAGCTGCGCTCTCGAGGTTTACCATGTTGCCCTAGCAACCACTCGAGGTGATTACAACGTAGTTATCACCCGATCCCCAGCCATTATACTCTATATTAACTGAATAAGAGAAAGTCAGACATCTCTTCATATGAGTCAGTCTTAAGCCATGCAATAAGGCAAAACCAGGGGTTAGATTAACAGTCTATTAATCACCCCCTTGGGGCATAATGTGTAACAGGGCATAGCCAAGTGTCATATTGTCCCTAGGATGTGATTAATTGACTGTTATTGTAACTCTTGGGAGTGCCTTACTGCCATTATAAAAATTGATCTCAAAAGAAAAGTGTTAGAAGTGTACCTTTTGAATGTTTTCCTCATTGAGAGGGAGATTTTAAATAAAATAGTTCATCTATCAACTGTTTAAGAATGCTGGTTCAGAATGGGAATGCATCGTTCCAGTCATTCAGTAGTGCTACAGAATGGAATGCTGACAGAAAAAAATGAATGTGCCACGGTGATTAGACTATACATGACAGTGTAACAGAGATTATATAAAGGGTCTCAGAAATGCTGCACTCTAATTGGCTGTCAGCATCCTGAGAACCCTACGTTAATCTCCTTATTAACATTCTTGTAGGGCCACGTCACTTGAGCACCGATTTCCTCCCACTAACGTCCTACATATCTGAATGATTTTATTTACAGAATTATGGGATGTTATGATCTATACTGGTAGATCTGTTCAAAGAAAAACTAACATTCCTAACAAAATCAGAACATCCAGTAAAGTTTTTAAAAAATTACCAGTTTTTATTCCTTAAAAGCACTCTGCTGTATCTGTCAGTCACTTTGATCAGGCAGGGGCTGCTGGCTGGTTTGTAGCGGCAGCTGCACCCTCAATCAGCATCTGCGAAACTGCACAGTCATCCTTCATTTCCGATCGGATTTCTAGTAGCACTGTTTACATGCCTATTTATTGAAACAACATGCAGAGACCTCTGTTTACATACAGTCGTGGCCAAAAATTTTTGGCGCCCTTGCAGTTTTTTCTAATAATGTACCATTCCTTCCAGAAAATTGTTGAAATTAAAAAATATTTTGGTAACCACATATGTATTTCTTTGGTTTGCAGTGGAATAAAACACAAAAAGCAGAAAAATTTACGAAGTCTTAGCTTATTCCACACAGAAATCCTTAAATGGCCCGGACAAAATTATTGGCACCTTTTAGAAGTAGTTAGAAATAATTAGATTTCAAGCAGGTGATTCTCCTTCACTTTGGAATTTAACTCACCTGTGGTGACTTGCAGGTGCCTGCAATATAAAAATCACTCATTCAACCAGTTTGAATAGAGAAAAGGACTCATTCTCCTGTTTAGTGTCACTGTGTGTACCGCAATGAGCAAGGAGAAAAGAAAGACAGCCAGAGAATTGTCTGAGGAGGTCAGACAGAAGATTGTAGCCAAGCATGGACAATCTCAAGGCTACAAATCAATCTCCAGAGACCTTGATGTTCCTGTTTCCACCATACGTAATGTTATCAGGATGTTTAAGGCCCATGGCACTGTAGCCAACCTCCCTTGACGTGGCCGGAAGAGAAAACTTGATCGAAGATTGCAGCGCAGGATTGTTCGAATGGTGGAGAAAGCACCTCGATCAACTGCCAAACAGATTCAAGCTGACCTTCAGACACAAGGTACGACAGTTTCAACTTGCACCATCCGTCGCCAACTCAATGAAAGGGGGTTATATGGTAGGAGGCTCAGGAGGACCCCACTGCTGAGAGAGAGAGACTTAAGAAAGCCTGACTGGGGTTTGCCAAAACACTTCTGGGAGAATGTCCTGTGGACAGGTGAGACCAAATTAGAGCCTTTTGGTAAAGCACATCATCTCTATGTTTACAGAAAACAAAATGAAGTCTTCAAAGAAAAGAACACCTTCCCTACAGTCAAACATGGAGGAGGTTCAGTGATGTTTTGGGGTTGCTGTGCTGCCTCTGGCACTGGGTGCCTTGAACGTGTGCACGGCATCATGAAATCTGAAAATTACCAGGCCATTTTGGAGCGCAATGTTGAACCCAGTGTCAGAAAGCTGGGTCTCCGTCGAAGGTCATGGGTCTTCCAGCAGGACAATGACCCCAAGCACACTTCAAAAAGCACCCAGGAATGGTTCAAGACAAGACGCTGGACTGTTCTGAAGTGGCCAGCAATGAGTCCAGATCTAAATCCCATTGAAAACCTGTGGAGAGATCTGAAAACAGCAGTTGGGAGAAGGCACCCTTCAAATCTGGGAGAACTGGAGCAGTTTGCACAAGAAGAATGGGCCAAACTGCCAGTAGAGAGGTGCAGGAAACTCATCCATGGCTATAGGAAGCGGTTGATTGCAGTTATTTTGACCAAAGGCTGTGCTACCAAATATTAAGTCTAGGGTGTCAATAATTTTGTCAATGCCATTTCTTTTCATTTTCTAATATAAAAGGATATATTACATTCTGAATCAAAAACAAAGGTTCTGTGATATTAACAGAGAAATAAAGAATTGTGGAGACCAAATACTGTACTGTTGTTAATTTCAACTTATGTTTAGGGAACTTGTGAGTTATTTGAAGAAGCGCGAGGGCGCCAATATTTTTGGCCATGACTGTACAGTTGTAGAGTATTCTGAAATCATCTGATTTCAGGTTCGTGGTTCAGTTGTCTTCATCTGAGCTGACTGTAGTTAGGTACTGCACATGTGTTAAGGTTGCCATAGTGACTTTGAACGGTCAGCTGAAGTCCGTTGTGAGCCTTGCGGTTTTTCAGAAAAAAATTAAGGTGCGATTATATTTCTGATGTAAAATTAATGTATTTTTTATCCTGTTTGCTGACTGGTAACTCCCCCCCCCCCCCAACATGCTGTGCTCACGGAAGGTATTATGGCATAGTTCAGTAAATAAGTGCAGTATGCTTTTTTTTTTTTTATCTGTTCTCTCCATTCTCCTATATCTGAGTTCTTCCTCTGCCATTCTAGCATAGTCCCCATATTAAGAGAGATAATTCTGTTTTCATTCAGATTTGAGCCTACATGTAAATGTAGTGACTGTCAGTATGGTCTCTCAGTTGGCCCCACATAGGAAGAGTGACTCAAGCTTCATGAAGGACTATTTTAGATCGGACTTTGGCTATAAACATAAAAAACAAGTTTGAGATTAATTTTTTAAATCAATTGTTCACCTGTTTTTATAATAGCAATAAGGTACTCCCAAGGGTTATGTTAATGTTCAAGTTAATCACCCCCTGGGGGCATGCAACACTCAGCTGCGCCTCATGCCACATTACACCCCCGGGGGTGATTAACTAGAATATTAACATAACTCCTGGTCGTACCTCATTGCCTAATTAGTGTAAGGCTGTCGGAATGCTGACAGCCAATCAGAATGGAGCATTTCTGAGACCCTTTTTATAATGCTGCATGCACTTCTCATCAGTAGAATCTTTTTCTTACCTGACAAGCGCCAGAACAGTTTCTGATGATTCCGCAGGTGATGGAGCCATAACAACAAGGGGTTCGCCTAGCAGCACAAGTTCCCAGAGCATTTGAATGTGAAAGAACACAGGACAGAAACACCTAAGAAAGAGAGAGTTTAACTGACACCTTGCCATAGTCACTGTTTTACCTTCTTTGAGAGCATACAGCATTACGACTAGGCATGCACCACAGATCTATGAACTGACAACTTGTAAATGATGTGCTTCAAATGATGAAAAAAAGCAGACAAACTTCATCTATTCCCTTTGGTGTTTCTCTTTAGCTGGACAGCGTGAAAGCACAAGAGACTCAAACCAAGAAATTATGTGATATAAACAAAACGGAGAACTGTTACTTTTAAAAAAAAAAAATCTTCAGCTGAAAAATGTCTTTTTATAAAAACAGCAAAAGGATGTAAATTTGTATTTATTGAAACAATTCAAAGAGATACTCTGTTTTATATTACATTAGTGAGATTCAATTTTGCCAGACTGAATTTGTAGAAACTGAGCAGGAGCCTTCTTACATCCCACAAACAGAATTTCTGCTCCCCTCTGTTGTCATGTGACCTTGAAAAATGCACTGGCAAGATAACAGTCTGATTCAAATACAATTCTGACACTACCTTTGGGAGGAACTGAACATTTGTTCTCAACACCACTTTTCTCTTTGCGGAAAATCAAGTAAGAATGATCAATACTGCTGAGTGTCTGCAAGTCACAGACTCTACTTGCTTAAGTCATAGCCACCGGAATAAAGTTTTCCAGGTCAGGTACTTCAGTTCAGCAGTGGCTATAAGTTCAAATGGATAGATCATACGAACTTACGAAATTGCCAGCAGAAAAAGGCCCACAGGTCTATCAAGTCTGCATGATTATGCAGCTCTTAGTTTCATATCACTACAGCTGTCCCACCCAAACCCCTCCTATCCTCCTCTTTCCCAGTCCTTCCCCCTTTTGTGTTTTTGTGTGTACTAACCCTGCCCTTGACTCTATCTCAACCCCGCTTAAAGCTATCCACTGTTCTCTGAGCGATTAACTCCTCTGGCAGTGCGTTCCAACCCGCTACCACTCTCTCTGTGAAGTGGTGCCTACTCATCTCCCTCCTAGACCTTCCCCCCCTTCCAACTTCAGACTGTGCCCCCTAGTGACCCTCCCCCCCTTTAAGTGGAACAATCCTCCCTCCTTGACTTTGTTTAAGCCTTTCAAGTACTTAAAGGTCTCTATCATGTCTCCTCTTACCCTTCTGTCTTCCAGCGAGTACATGTTGAGCTCCTTCAACCTTTCTTCGTACGGCAACTCCCCAAGTCCCATGATCATTTTTATAGCCCTACGGTGTACCCCTCCAGTAATCTCACATCCTTTCTTGAGGTATGGGCACCAGTACTGTACATAGTACTCCAAGTGTGGCCTCACCAGTGATCTATACAATGGCAGGATGACCTCCCCCTTTCGAGAGGTGATCCCTCTGGCAACGCACCCCAGCATTCTATCTGCCCTTGCTGCCGTCCTCATACACTGTGCTGATACCTTCATGTCCCCTGTGACTATTACCCCCAGATCCCTTTCCTCCTCCTCTAAAGCCATTACCTGCACTCCCCCCAGCCAGTAGCGGTTCCTGGGATTTCTGGCTCCAGGGTGCATGACCTGGCACTTCTTAGAGTTAAACTCCAACTGCCACTCCCTAGACCAGTGTTCAAGTTTGGCTAGATCCTCTCTGAGTGCCTGCTTCTCTTCCTCATTGTCCACTTTTGCACAACTCATCAACTGAGTGAGAACCAGGTTTAACCGCCAAACAGGCAAACACTTCTTTATGGAGGGAGACATATAAGAGAGACCTTCAAAGAGTTAATTTACTGCCTGAAATTAATATCAATTTTTAAAAGTAGTCAACTATTACTTTTTATATATGAGGTACTTTTTCTTTTCCCCTTGACCAACTGGAACATTTTCTTCCTGAAAGTATTAGGTATGATGCGTGGAACATCACTATGCCAGAGGCAGATATTTGTAGCTCTATTCCCCTTCATACTTCATCAGCATTGTGACTTCACTAACTGACATCACAAATGCTGAATAAGAGCCACTCAACAGCTGCCAGACTGACTGCTAATGATGTCTTAATGAGTGCAGCAACAATACTGATGAGGCAGGAGGAAGAATAGTACTAGATAGATAGCTGCTTGGTAATGCACTGCTCTACATAGCAAACCTAATACCGTATGTTACTACGGCTGCCAAGACCACTCTTATAAGATTGATCAATAAAATATTAAAATTTAAATAAACAACCCTGAACGTGCCCATTTCCCGGACAGCTACATGTCAGGTACTCTTCACAGAATAAGAGTGTTTCATGTGTAGAGGAAAGGAGTGCTCCAAATAGTATAGTATGCTTCCTTGATCTTCAATGTCCAATAGTGACCCATCTACCTTTACTCTCCCCTAGAGTACCATATCCAGTTCTGGAGGCCTGAACCTCTGCAAGAACACAGACAGGGTGGACGCGCTCCAGAGGAGGGCTACAAAAATGGTGTGGGGGTTGCATGAGAAACCGTACAAGAGAGCCTGTGGGAGCTCAACATGTACTCCATGGAGTAGAGAACAGTGAGAGAGGGCAAGATTGAGACCTATAAATAACTCATGGGGGTGAACAAGGTGCAGGAAGGGAGTCTCTTTCAGAGGAGGAGAAAGTACAGTTACATAAAAACTTACTGTAACAGTAGATCTTTGAGGGAATCCCTTTCATCAGGCCGTACCTATGGAACTATAGTTGCCAGGCACTAGGACCACACAGAAACTTTTCTAGCTAGCAGTCTACAAGGGGGCTGCTCACGACGACATCACACACTCACGCTGTCCCTTGCGTATAAACGTGGGTGGCCCCACACCTTCCTCAGTTCTCCTGCCAGAGACCAGAAGGAGAGGATCTCCTGCTGGGGAACCGAGGAAGAGCCAGAGGTTCTTGCAAGGAATACAAAGGTGAAATAGAAGGTAAACCACCCTGGAGAAAGAAGAACAGAGACAAAGAAGCCCGAAGGCAAAAGGGGACAGGGGGTGGGATGGCTTGGCCTGATGCAAGAGATTCCCTCAAAGAGCTACTGTCACAGTAAGTTCTTATGCAGCTGTACTATCTTACTTCAGGGATATCACTTGCACCAGCCCACACCTATGGAACAAGTCCCAAGCAGTCCTCACAGTGAACCAGTCTGGTGGATGGAGGCTACAGGCCTATGAAAAGAGACCTTGAAGCACAGCCAGGCCGAAGCCTGCCATTCTTCTAGAGGCAATGTCCAGATTGTAGTGCCTAGTGAAAGTGGGGACAGTACTCCAGGTTGCAGCAGCACAAATTTCTGCAGCTGACACATTCCTGAAACAGGCAACAGAAGTGCCCATGCCTCTGGTTGAAAGGCCATTCATAACCCCAGGAAGTTCCTTACCGTGCTTCCTGTAACAAAACGTAACACGGTTGGTCAACCATTTGGGCAGACACTGTTCAGAAGCTGGTACCCCCTCTTTCCCAGGGGCGAGGGAAACAAATAGCTTCAAGGACTTCCTGCAGTTCTACATACAATGAACATAATATCTGAGTAGTCTGTGTATATCTGTAGGATGGAGCAATGCATTCCCTAGATTGGCAAGCTCTGGCTAAGAAACAGGCATGTGGATGGTTTGATTTAAGGTAGACTCAGACACCACCTTTGGCAGAAACATAGGATTCATACGCAAAGACACCCAGTCTTTGTGGAAAACCAAATATGGCTACTCACACATGACAGCCTACAGCTCTGAAATCCTATGAGCAGAAGTAATAGCAACTAAAAATAACACTTTCCCTGACAGAAAGCATATCTTGCAAGTCATGGCTAGCTCAAAAGGAGCCAAAGTAAGTTTCTCTAACACAAGATTTAGGTCCCAGGGTGGGACTGGATTGCAGATAGGGGGGCTTCAGATGAAGAATGCCTCTCAAGAAAGTATGGGACACCTCCAGTTGTGCCACTGTACAGCCTGCAGCAGGCATGTGGAAGGTTGAAATGGCTGACAGGTGCACTTTAATGGAGGAGTATTGCATGCCAGAATCTGACAGGGACAGCAAATACTCCAGAATCTGATTCACTGGATAAGTGTAAGGATATAAATGACAGGAAGCCACCCACAGAGCACAGCGCTTCCACTTCAGGGAAGAAGTGGCCCTGGTTGAGGGCTTCCTAGCAGCCACCAGGACATCAGACACCTTTGGGGACACCCCAAATCTAGCTAGCCATGGCTATGTCTTCAGAAGCCAGGAATGAAGGTGTAGAGATTTGAGGCCCAGATAGACCAGGGTGCCCTGCTGCTGGGAGAGTAAGCCTTTGCATAAGGGCAGGGGCACTTGAGGTTCCACCGCCAGCTGCTGCAGTAAGGGGAACCAGATCTGGCGAAGCCAGAAGGGGGCAAAGAGGATTAGAGTGGTCTCTTCCAGCTGAAGCTTGATCAACACCCTCTGGATTAGAGGGGAGGGGGGAAGGCATACAGGAACCTCCCTTACCAAGATAGGGACAACGTGTCTCACCAGAAACCTCCAGGCCCTGGAGCGAGCGAGCAGAAACATGGCAGTTTTGTGCTGAGTGGGGAAGCAAAAATGTCCAACTCTGGATGACTCCACTTGTTGAACAGGTCTTCAGTGACCAAGGTCAGCAGTTCCAACTCATGCCTCCTGGACTGTGACAGGCTTAGTCTGTCTACCAGGACATTTTGGACACCTGGAACATGGATGGCCAAAAGTTCTAGACTGTTAGAGCTCATTACCAGACCCTCATCGCTTCCTGATATAGATGGTATGAATCCTAAGAGCCTCAGGAAGGCTCTGGCTGGAACATATCTGCCGTTGTAGAGCAGCTGGAGGCCCTGAATTGGGTCCAGTACTGCTACTGTGTACTGCAGGCATGGACTGGGAGTCAAGACTGCCTTGGGCAGGTTGACCATGAGCCCCAGGGCATGGAACAAGTGCCTGGGATGCTCCGGGGTCCAGAGCAGTACCTCCCAGGACTGCACTTTGAGCAACCAGTTGTCTAGGTAAGGGAAGATGTAGAGTCCCTCCCTCTTGAAGGGTGCTGCCACCACCACCAAGCGTTCTGTGAAGACCCGTGGTGCAGAAGGCAAGCCAAAGGCTAAGGTTCAGAACTGGTAGTGCTCTCCCAGGAAAAGGAACTTGAAGTACTGCGGGGGGTAGGTTTCCCACATGGTGCTGCTCAAAGGATCCAGAGGGATGGCAACAGAGCATTGCCCACAGAGCCTGAGCTAGTCAGGACCATGGCTCGAAAGCCTCAAGGCGACACCATCCGTACTGGTGGCGTGCCAAAGGAAAACCTGATGCGGGAGACAAGGGGGCACCACTGTCAGGGGAAAACAGGCCAGCCACCCAGCGATAGGGAGGGAAGAGCGGTGCCAGGTAAGGCACTAGATGCACCAGCATTAATGCATACCAGACCCAAACCAGCCTGGGAGGAAGGAAGCCTTCTGACTCGCTAGGCGAGGGAAGCAACATGGCAGCAGGGGAGGCACAAGGCACCACTGGCAAGGGGCCGAGGCCTTCAGAGACTGGTCACAGTGAAGGTTCGCTAAATCCCGGCCACTAGAGCTACAGCGGGGTGGGGGGGGGCTGGATGGAAGAGGCAGCGGTGTCACCGTCTCCAAGGCCAAATCGGCGTGGTAGGCACAGGGTGCCACCGCTGACGGCTTGGGCCAGTCAAGATTGGCTGGAGCAAAAACCCAGCCCCGATCCGCCAAAAGCAGGATGGGGGAGCAGGGACGACAGGAGAGGTGAAGTTGTCACCATCAGGGAGGGGCCCACCCGTGGCTGGACCGTGAAGAGTCACTCCCAGAGCCCCTCACCAGAGTATCCGGGGAGTCCATAGCAAAAGAGAAGAAAGAAGCCACCAGTGCCACAGATGGGCAGCAGTATCATCTCCAAATGCTGAAGAAGAATCCAAGCCGCCTCTCAGGGCCCCATAGCCCAGGAAGCCTGAGGAGAGGTCCAGCAACCCGAGGGAGCTCTACTGGAGACTCTGGCCCACCCCCTGCCCCAAGAGACAATCTGCAGCACTAAGCATGATCAGACAGCAAGAGTCATTTCAGGGATGGCAGGCCTAACTGATAGAGACTCACCCGCAAAAATCCACTGCCCATGAAGGAGTTTCCACTGAAGACAGAGTGGCGGGGTTGTTGGGTTTCTGTAGATGAACAACACTACCAAAAATGGAAACTAAACAAGGTAAAGTAAAAGAAAGAAAGTAAGCAAAAGTAAATATTCAACTGAAGTGGCGGAGTCTCTGTAGGGCCCGATGTGCAAAGGTCGACGGTGGGAAAAGAACTGAGGAGGGCGCGGGGCCGCACGTGTTTACAAGGAAAAGACAACGTCAACGTGTGACTTTGTTGTGGGTGGCCCCTTGTAGACTGTTAGCTAGAAAAGTTTCTGTGTGGTCCTAGTGCCTGGAAGCTATAGTTCCATAGGTGTGGCCTGATGCAGGAGATAACCCCGAAGTAAGATGTACCAGAACATGGGGGCATGCAATGAAGCTTGGAGGAGGGCTGTTTAAAAGGGATGTGAGGAATTCTTCACAGAAAGGGTGGTGCACACCTGGAACGGCCTGCCAGAAGGTGGCAGGGGCAAAAACAGTGGGGAGCTTCAACCAAGCACAGGATATGCACATGGGCATAATAGGTAGAGCAAACCGAGGAGCGAGGGACACCTGTGACCAAATAGGGTCGAGGTGTAGAAATAGGCAGGGAAAATAGGGCAGACCAGATGGGGCTACTGGTCCTTTTCTGCCAACAAATTTGATGTTTCTATGTTTCTAATGAGCAAAATAATAAAAAAAAAAATACTTCAAAAATAAAAACTAACAGCTGACTGCTTTTATAAAATAAACAGCACGAGGCAGCCCTTATGGTCCAGCAGCAGTGCACTGCACTGTCATGCGGGGGACCCAGGTTCAGGAACAAATGCGAGTAGCCGAAGCAGGAGACATGCCAGGAAGTGGTGGCTTCTGCACTGCAGTATGCTTTGGATGGGGAGGTTTGATGGAGAGTTACAAAACCACAGCAACCTACAGCTGGGCCGGTGAGCTTGCTCCTGCCGCAGGAACAAGCTATGCATGCATGAAGCCACCTAACAGGTTCTGCTCACATCAGGGGAAGAGGGAGGAAACTAAGGTGAGAAAATACCATGTCCATCTTTATGACCGTCTGAGAAACTGGGCTCCCCTTGGGTCCTAGTGCCTGCTGATAGTGGTTCCTACACCAACTGTGGACTGTCTTAGGGCACGGGCAGTGGGGAGAACAGCACCACCTGCCACAGAGGGCAAGTTGTAGTTAGGAGGAAGAGTGCTAGACTGAGGAGGGGAGATGGGAGTCACGGGGCCTGAACAGGGTATATTCCTGGAAAGATGAGCATGGGTAGGAGAAAAAGCTCTTTGGGGCAAAAAAAAAGAATCCTTTCTGCCTGCTATTTCTTAGTGCTACTAGCTCTTCAAAGAACCTTTCAAACACTGGGTGTGCAAATAATGTTCCTACCAATTCATTATACCTGAATGCAAAAATAGTAGACGTGCACTTTTAAAGAAGCTGGCCTGAAGTCCAAGGACTTTAAATACAACAAATAATACAAAATCACTGCAATGTTTACATTCTCAGCTGACAAGGAATTGCTTCCACACCAGATCGAGTGTCTTTTGCATTTTGAACTGTACGTTCTCCTTGTGACTGGCTTTCTGGCCACCTTAAGGATATGCATAACTTGAATGGAGAGACTTAAATCAGAAAAATCTGACCCCTCAGGAACCATACTTTCAAGTGAAGAGACTCCTTTGCCCCTTTATAGGTCACTGGTGAGGCCTCATCTGGAGTACTGTGCCCAGTTCTGGAGTCCACATCTAAGAAAGGACTGGGATAGACTGGAGTCAGTGCAGCAAAGGGTCACACAGATGATTCAGGGCCAGCAGGGCAGATCCTATGAAGAACAGTAAGAGAGACTGAATATGTACTCACTGGAGGCCATTAAAGAGAGGGGTGACCTACAAGTTCCTAAAGGGACAAGAAGGAACAGTGAGGACCTGTTCAAAAGGAAGAGGGCATCAGTAACAAAGGGCATAAAGGGGCGCTGCTGGGGGAAGTTCAGGAGGAATGTGAGCAAGTTCTTCACAGAGGGTGGTTAAGCTGTGGAACAGACTACTGACAGGGGTGGCAGAGGCAGGGACTTCAAATGGGTTTAATTATGGCTGGGACAAAGTACGGGGACTGACTATTCCCTCAAGGGAAAACGAGGGAGGCAGGGGATTCAAGCGGAGGGTTGGAGATAGAAAACCCCATCAGCACGATAGGTCATGCAGGTGAGGTAAGGATACCTATTCGGGCAAACTGGATGGAGTAGTAGTGTTTCTTTGCTGGCAGTGTCTATGTTTTTATGGCTCGAGGCTGGGGTTGCCACCTGGCCTTTTAAGATAGTTAGAAGATCGACACAGAGGAAGAGTTCAGAGTCTTCTGAGACATCTGAATCAACAGACAGCAGCAAAAGTAGCAAGGTTGTCTGGACCAGCTTGTTGCAATCTGGATCATGGTTACATGTTCCACTCTCACTTTTAGGAGTACTTTCTATATCAAAGAGAAAAGTGGAAAACCATACAGGATCCTGTTGCTCCAGTTCATGCTGAGGGCATCGTCAGGGACTGTTCCATGAGATGGAGCTCTGCAACACAACAGTGGTAGCTTTTTGTTCTCCCATGATGCCAAGAGATCCACCTCTGGAACACCCCACAGCCTGAAAACTGAATTTATAAAATGGGTTAAAATGTCCTGCTTCCTGACTGGCTAAACAAGTTCTGAGACTAATACAGTATCTTATTTCATTATAATAGCACAGGTTGGAAAAAGTTCAGAAGTGTGACTTGGAGTTTGGGCAACTCTCATAAATAATTCATGAGTTACTTCACTTATTCCTGATGGCAATCACAAACATGGCTGCTACCTTTAAACATATATTTAAAAATGTTGTTAACTGGTTAAAAACCACTGGGCCACATGGCCCTTTGATAGGCTTGACCACACCCACTAATATAACTAGTGAGCCTCTTTATCGCACTGATTATCAATTAAACACTGTAATAACCAGTTATGACAGCATATCCAGTTATTACAGCATTTGGAGTGCTCATGCTTCACTTTCCCTTTTGTGTGGATCTTCCTGGTTGTCTTCTTTTTTGTGCTTATGTACCTGCACCAGTTGTTATAAAAGATAAAACATAAGCAGGGACACCGGAAAACTGCACCCAGAATGTTTCCACCATATCCACAATTTCTTGCAATTCACTGAATTTTTGACTGAAATTGTATAAAAATATTTAAATTTTCAAGGAAAAATACTCAAACATGTTAACAGTTTGGTACATAGACTTGGATTTGGCCATAATAATACAGTGTGAGGTGAGGAGAGGTCCAATGTGACTCTACTTTCATCTGATTCACTTCACTAGTTTGGTTTCAAAATCCTCTGGCCATGCATACTGTATATACACTTAAGCACTTAAAATATGTGTTGAAGCAGACTATCAGAAAACTTTCTATTCCTTAGAGACTGAAACAATTGGTGTGTGAAAAGGTGAAAACTGCCCTATTCACCTAAATGAAGCATTAACTACAGTGCTTGTCTTTGAGTGGTGTGGTAGATGTTCGTCTGAATGGATTTTGATTCAAATGTCTGAGGAGCTTGGATGGCCCTGCTGAATATAAATTTGAATGTGCATCTGAGGGTGTTGGTGACAGTAATTCCTTACTTGATAATCCGCCATGCCTATATGCTTACATATAAAGCCTACAAAAATAACTGAGTAACATTTCTGAAAACATGGTGATAAATTAGGTGAAATGTGCCAGTACACTGGTGCAGCGGTAGCGCTACCACTTGTGACGCCGATGACCCGGGTTCAGAAGTGAGCCCATGGTTGTAAAGGGCCGACCAGAGGGAGGAGGACTAAGCGTCCATCGAACCACTCTCCTCCTCCAGGGGGAAGGGTGGGGAAGAGCTCGGTGCTCGACTGGCCCCTGGCGGAAGCAAGAGGAGAGGCAGCCCAAGCTACAAGAGTGGGGGAGTTGTGGCAAACACTGGCACATGCACCTTGACATCAGTGCATGCCATGTCTCCCAGGGGAGAAACTGAAAATGTCAAGGCCGCTCTGGATGACCGCTGGCATCTGTAGGCCCTGCACCTGATGACTCAGACATCTCTCAGAATCTAGATCTGGTTCTGGTAGGTCGGGGGACTCCCTGCCACCCTGCCACGGAGGAAAAGCTGTGGAGGACTATGGGAGAAGGTAAGCCTTGGGGGGAGTCGGGTGATGGGGCTGGAAGGACCGGCGGGAAACAGGGGTCCTTGTTGGGAGAGGGGGGGCTAAAATCGGTGCTCTGCACAGGCACTGACCATCGAGCAGACTCGAAAGACCATAGGGTGTATTTTGCTGGCTTCATAGTATGTTAGTATGTAAGGTGGACTGACCAGGGCGGGGAATGAAATAAAAAACTGGTGAAGTATATTTGAACAGTTACCTTAAAATAGACAAGAGTCACTGCAACCCAAGTAAAACAAAACTGCCATGTATTACAAACTAACGTATCATGTAGTGAGAACCTATTGGTATGGTTATAATACTTTTATTATGTGATTTAAAAATGTTGGTACTTACAGCGCTCATTAATTACAGCAATTATTTTAAAGGGGAACTGTCATGAACTGTCATCAACAAGGTTTCTTAATGTCTGAAAGACCATAAACAGCTAATTTGAGTGTGCTATTGTGTTTATCTGTGAGTCTTTGCAGTCCAGAATTATTCATATGTAAATCAGCCTGTAATTAAGGGCTGGGGCAGCCATATGTTTTAGGCTCCTCACAGGAAATTATGTCACCGAGAATCTTGGCCCTCCACTGACCAAAAGCCAAATTAAAAAAGATCTCACAGGAACAGAGGCAGGTTGAACTCGCAAACAGATACAAGGCATTACAATCACAGGACTCGGATATCGGGGAAGAATGAGGCAATTTCTCCACAAAATCTTCAGTGCAAGCTAATACCTCTACTTCAGAAGATGACAACCAGGTAGAAGAAGTAAGGAAAGCAAGACTAAAATAAAAAATATCAGATAAAAAAAAAAAATCAGGGGATACACCCGAGACGTAGTGAAAGACTCGGTAAAGAAACTTAAAATAACAGCAATCTCATGGCTTCCACCTAAATACATACAGTCACCTCACTGAATGTGGACAGCATTAAAAACAACATACAAACAAACGAAGAAGCCAGCAGAAGAAGGCCATCTGGTCTATCAAGTCTGCTCATATTGCAGGGTCCACAGCTTGAGCTAATGTCCCTGCCCTCCCTCCCTACTCCTCCCATCCTCCCCACCCATGATTCTTACCTTCCCCCCTATGACTATCCCAGCCCCTCTCAAAGCAGTTCACTGTTTTTAATGAGATGACCTCTTCCGGCAGCGCATTTCAAGTGTCCCCCACAGAAGACAATTGGTGACTTTCTCCATACTAAAAGACCAAGAACATGACATCTGTTTTTTTGCA
This sequence comes from Neoceratodus forsteri, assembly GCA_016271365.2. Taxonomy (NCBI): domain Eukaryota; kingdom Metazoa; phylum Chordata; order Ceratodontiformes; family Ceratodontidae; genus Neoceratodus; species Neoceratodus forsteri. The sequence goes on from CM028129.1 coordinate 1,295,429,146, forward strand.
GTACACAAGACTATCAACTACAGCAGAAATTAATGCAGCATCCAGATTATGGTGCTGGGATCCTTCTTTTTTTCATGTGGAGTAGAAAGATGTGATGGGGTGGGAGTACTTTTTCTGGGATATGATTATACAGTTACAAAAATTGTAGACATTTGTCCTGTGAGAGCACTGTTAATTGATTTTACGCATCACAACACACAGTAGAGAGCTATAAACATATACGCCTCCCAAACTAAGAAAGGTAAGGTAGAATTGTTCATTAAGATAAAACCATATTTGTTTACAACATGAAATATAATATGGGCAGGGGACTTTGAATGTAGTTTACAGATAACAGACAGAGGGGCTAGACTGTCTAAGCAATTCTGTGACACAATACACTAAATAAAATAACAGTGGACAGTGAGTTTACAGATGCATATAGAAATAAACATAAGAGTGAGGGATATCCTTTTTATAAAAACAACCTAGCAGCCAGCCCCGCCAGCACAGCAGTTGGATTTCTGCAAACGACGCCGGGGACCCAGGTTCAGAAACGAGTCTGGATCGCTGGAGGGCCAGCCGGGGGAGAAGAATCGAGCATCCCATGGATAGCTCTCCTTCTCCGGGGGGAGGGGACTGGTCCAGTGCCTGCTGACTCCTAGCGGAGGCTGGCAGTAGCGCAGGATGCATGGCCCAAATGGCAACATGGGGAGGAGCGGACGTTGACGTATGCCATGACGTCACTACGCTGCCCCCAACAGAAAAAGGGAAAATGGCTGGGTGCTCGCTGGATGTTGGCCTCCAGATCCTCTGCACCTCTGCATCCCACAGCGAGCCGTTCCTTGTGGGGCCCAGCAGCATTCTGCAGCCCAGACTGAGTAAGTGCTAGTGTTCTACCTCCACTGGTGCATTCCCCTTGGAGTAGGGAGACCCGCCCGGCAAAGGGAAATGCCGGGATACTGCAGGAGGGCTGCTATGTGGGACCTGCGGGGGAGCCAGGACTCGAGAGGGGATGGCAGAAGTAGAAAGGACCCTAGGAGAGCCCAAAGGAGTGGTGGGCATCTAAGCAGGAGTGAGGGGATAAAACAGATAACTAAAAAAAAAACTAACTACCAGAATAGACTTTATATTCACATCTAAATTGCTGCATATACATTCAATAGGGGTCCATCCTATAGAAAATATAGACCATTTAATGATAAGTAGAAAAGCTTAGTTTAGCAGAAAGTCAAAAATTGGGGAAAGGGTATTGGAAATTAAATTCTACTTTAATAGAGAATACAGAGACTTTATCCCTACTGACAGATTTGCTAAATACTAGAAAAGCAATAGCATGTTTAGAAGATAATATTAGTACTTGGTGGGTAAACACAAAACAGAAGATAAAAAAGCTATTACAACAGCAAGCTAGTCAAGTCCACACTGAATAATGCAAGAAGTATTTAACTTTAAGGGCACAACTTTACAAAATAATGTCACTGGTCAACAAAGGGTATGAACAATATACCTCACAAATAAAAGCAATAAAAATGAAAATGGAAAAACGTCAATATTCTACAGCAATGTCTTTACTAACAGAACATAGGATATGTACACCAGGGAAAAGTGAAGCAAGAGACATATTTGAGAGCTGTAAACAAAGGATTCAGAGTAAAACAATGGATAAATTAGTTAACCCACCAGGACAAGAAGCACACACAAATAGTGATATTTTACAGACAGTAACAGATCATTTAAATAATCTGTATTCGGAATCAGAAATACATCAAGATCAGCTAAAACTATTTTGGACCACATAAAGGTACCTAGTTTATCAAAAGAAATAACCCAGACCTTAATTACCCCTATTTCAGAGGAAGAAACAGCACAGGCTATACTAAAATTAAAAAAAAAACAATACATCACCAGGCCCAGATGGACTTACTACAGAATTTTTATAAAAAAATTAAGTAAAGAGTTAATAGAAATCTTAACATTTATCTACAATTGTATGCTACAAGATGGGAATATCTCACCACACTTTGGAATATCTCTTCAAATATTTTTATATAAGAAGGGGGACAGAAGAAATATCAAGAACTGGAGGCCAGTTAGTCTCCTTAACACAGGTTTAAAAATACTAATGAAACTTTTAACAGCCAGACTAGCAAAAACGGCACCAGAATTGATAGTAGAAGGACAGACATGCTCAGTGACAGGTAGGAGCATTTAAAATAAATTGATTTTAATTAGAGAGATGGTGGAAATGGGGGTACAAGACCCTACAACCAGATACATTTTGTCACTGGATCAGGAGCAAGCCTTGGACAAAGTATCTCATATGTACATGGGAGAGGTTTTAAGAAAATATAGAATCCTAGATACTTTTTGCAAGTGGATTATGAACATGTATAAAACAGAAGTAGCAAGACCTCCGATAAATGGGTTTCAAGGATCACCTGTAAGCATTAAGGGGGGGTACAACAAGAATGCCCCATAAGTCCTTTACTTTATGTATATTGTTTTGATCCCTTACTTAGATCCTTGCAACAAGATCCACAGATCAAGGGGTGCCAGTACCAGAAGAGGAACATACCACAGCCATAACAGTTTATGCAGATGATGTATGTATAATGGTGGCAACTGCCCAAATGGGTCAAAGAGGAATGACTATAGTGGCAAATTTATCTAAAATATCAGGGGCAAGTATCAATCACCAGAAAAAAGTAGGATATAATTTGAAGGAAAAAACAGTACAAAACATAGAGCAAGTTATGATTACAGATGGACCAATTAAAATTCTGGGAATAAAATTTGGCAGAGGAAATACAGCAAAGGAAAATTGGGAGGAGAAAACAGCAGAGCATGTGGAAAAAGTAAAAATATGGAAGGCATGGCAGCAAACAAAGAAAAAAAAGTAGCAATAATCAAAACATTTCTTCTTCTTCCCATATTTACATTTTTAAGTGCAATATTTCCACCCAAAAAAATGTGGAAGTGACTCTATTTAACTCAGTATTTCAAGTAATATGGGGTAGTAGGCTGAATCCTATTAAAATAGAAATTATATACAAAACATATAAAAACGGGGGGTTGAATTTAATTAACCCAGTTAGTTTCTTTTATAACATTTTTTTGGCTATAAATGTGCTGAAATCTATTAGTACAGCAGAGGTTCACTGGAAAAAAATTATAGATAGATGGCTGTCCCCTATGATAACACAATGAAATCAGTCTCCTGGATTAGTAAGAAAGAACAAACACCTCAATATATAACCTCAGTAACAGAAAAAAAAAAATCAGGAAATGGCAACTTACACTACATCAGACAAGTACTGCCTATAGAAGAGGGATATATAACTATATGCAGGAATTGGGGTATACAGTACCGGTCAATATTAAAAATATACCAGAGGACTATAATCAGAAAATAGAACAATACTTGATAGATAAAAGAACCCCACCAAGAATGTGGGATGCAATATGGCTAAGCTGCAATGGCAGACTGGGAGTTAAAGGAAATGCAAAGCATAAAAAGATAGGACAGAATATGTCCCAGACCAGAGTGCGTACAAGTAGAGAAGAAACAATGCACCATTTGTTTTATAGAATGTCCCTATACAAAAGCGATATGGCACCTACTGGCTAACAGATGGTGAAATACACAATGGAGGGCTGTCACGTATATGAATGTGATAACTGGTTATTCTAGATTCTTTGCAGGTATAGAAGAAAGTATGTTAAGATTGATTTTTACTTGTATTAAGTTTATAATGTGGCAAACAAGGTGTAAATATGTATTACAGCAAATTAATGTTACTCCATTAGCAGTAGTACTACAGATTGAAAGAGAATTGGCCTTACAGTATAAGTATGATAACGATAAACTAACTCATCAGACAATACAGTACAGATGGGGGTGGGGGGATCTCAACAAATACAATACAGATAAACTAAAAAGAATGTGTAGTGTAATATATTAAGTGACAATAAGAATGAAACAAGGTATTTGGGATTTGGGGCACAGAAAATGAATAAGTACTGTAAAACTATTTAATATCGCGTCTAGTTTATATCGCGGTCTTACTGTCATGTTCAGTAGTGCGTCAAATTACCATCGCGCTCCACGACCAGGAACATTGCCTTTCCAACCACTCCAATAGTCCCATTTTGCTTTCTTCCTTTTTTTTTCCTCACCAGAGTGCCATATACAGTTAAACATCTTTATGAGAAACCAACCCCCAGGCCTATTCCCCATTGCCCTGTGGACCTATCCCCCATATACAGGTGACCACGTGGTCCGGTTATGTTCAGCCCCATGACCCGAGTCACCAGCCAGGCTTCTCCAGTCTGTTTCACCTTCCCCAACAACAAAGCCATCTAAATCAGGAAATGCCCCTGACCTTCCCTCCTGGCCATCCATTTAACAAACCTCCTAGCCTTCACAAAAGAGCGGGGCTCCAAATGGCAACCAAAAACCACTGCACTGCTTCTGAGGCCCAACCCACCTTCTGACCAACAACCTCTCATCCTCTTGTCCCCATTCATCTCTACACACTGTCTTCCTCCAAAATTAGGTCCAGAGCTGGCCACTACTCCCATTCCTTTGGTGTGTTCTTCTCGTGCAAGCTCACAGACAAATTTCCCAGTGACTGGTAACTGCATTTCTCTCTCTTTTTTCTTTTATCTCAAATACAAAAAGCACCTGCAATTTTATGTATGCCTGCAGTTCCCTTTGCCCAGCCACTTCATAAAGTGCTGGTACAGTGCGGTAAACATAATGTCGCACCTTAAATGTACAGCGCAATAATAGCGATCATTTTTTTACAGTAACGATTTCAAGTTCTACAGTAATTAGTAGGAAGAATTAAAATTCTGTTAGTCCTGGATTATTGGATCATTAGATACTTGACAGTAACATATGTGTTATTGCCTGAATGTATATGGAAAATGTTATTTTGGAATATATTTTGTTTATATCGCTTTGATAAAAAATTCCCCTACTCTTTTCGAGAAGTGCAATGGGATCTTTAATGTCCACCTGAACCACCACCAGAACAGGCAGACGGGACTTCGGTTTAACGTATCATCTGAAAGACGGCACCTCAGGAGTGCAGCATCCACCTTATGATGCACTACAGTGTCAGTACTGGTATTTTACCCCAAGTGTCTGGTGTGTTTTTTTTTGTAAGTTCCATTGTAATGATCATGTTATGTTTTGTACCTTATTGTCCTTATTGCCTTGACGTGGAACCTTTGTAAATGAGCCCTCGGCTCAAAGGTGTCATCCGAGATACAAATTAATAAATAAATAAGGTATACTCCAGAGGCTGTTGTCCTGGCAGAAGCATCCAGGATATCATACGCGGAACGCAGATGTTTGCCCATGTTTACCCCAGCTGTTAGAGCCCTCAACAGCTCTTGATTAGCTGTACTTCTGGGAGGGCTTGGGCAGCTGCTTTGGCCTTCCTCCAGAGGGTATGTTGGTATTGAACCATATGGGCCTGGTAGCTTGCAATTCTCAGGCCCAGAAAGTCAAAGGCAAAGGTTCTTTTGCCCAGGACATCAAGCTTCCTGGATTTCTTATCAGGAGGGAGAGAACTAAGGTGTTTTGGTGCCCTAGATCTGTTATGGGCTGCATTTATGACCACAGAATCAGTCTCAGGTTGGCCTGTGAAAAAAGGGCTTGCCTGAGGAAATCTGATGCATATTTTTCTGCCTTCCTAGGTATGGCAGGTATCATGTTGGACCTATGCCAGGCAGCAAGGGTGGCCATCCTCCAATGCAGGTAGGAGCGGAAGGATGATGATGGGTGGGGAATCTGGCAATTCTAAGATTTCCCCCAGGTTCTTCTTAGTAATGTCCTATTCCTCCAAATCAAATCCCATGGCAGTCTGTAATTCCTGCATCATGGTGACTAAAGAGGGATTTTCAGGGAGGGGGGGACCTGGGTGTGTATACTAAAGAGTCCTCACTCCCTGTGGATAAAATGGAACTGATCTTTTCATAGGAATCCATATAATCCTCTTCCTCCTCCTCTTCATACTGAATAATGAGGTCAGGATTGTACTCCTGGTCCTCAACGACATGTTCGATGGGATGCAGAGAGGGAGCAGGTGAATCCCTTGACACCCGAGATGGAAGCTGGCATGTCGACTTAGCAGGTGTTGACGATGGGGTTTGTTGTGAAGGCACCATCGACATATCTCCTGGTACAAGAGGAGGAGGAAGCAGACTCTGACAGGGTGGAATAGGACCCTGTCCCAGTTGTTATGGAAAGAGTTTGAATGCAGGGATCTGTTCTATTCTTTCTTTCCTGTCTCTTCTCTGTCTGGTTGTACAACCAAATTTTCCTGCGAGACCTAGGATTTGATCACCCCAACAGTCTTGCAATTATTTGCCTCTCGCTATCTCTCAGTCTTCCCTTGCTGCTTGTTTTTTTTTCCCTTGCATATCTGCTGATATAAAACTATATGCAAATCATTGTATGGAAATGTAACTGATATTGGGATCCCTTTGGCTAGAAATGATATAGTGTTAATTTTGGAAATGTATATAATTATACTTTGAGATGACTGCAAAAAGCTATTGGAAACTCAAAAGGTTACCTTAGTGCAATTTTTAAGCCTTTTGTAGAAGAGCTGTGGAAAAGGAGCCTCAGTTCAGGCACACTGTGTTCCTGCCAGCATTTGCCTGAAACATACAAGAACACTTTGGAAGATGCTTGTTAAGAATGGAGAGCTGAGCTGCATTGAAAGGCCGGTACCTCCTGCCGCCAATCAGAACCAGGACCCCGGACTCTAAGCAAAGCAAGGTTCAGTGGAAGCACATCCAATCGGATCACAGGTGACTCTCGTTTCTCCGATCCAATTGGCCAGGACCTATCTCCCTTCTTTGCCGCCAGGTGCTACAAAAAAGACCGCATTTTAAAGTAATTCTGTGTAGATTCTTAACCTCTGTTAACCCTGACTTGTGTAACTGTGTAATTTTCAGCCTTCCTGCCCACCCCCGCCCCCTCCACTGATTAAATACGCTATCTTCCCGCCTATTTTCTCTCCTACTCCCTATTCGGACAAAACTGGACCACGGCCCCACCCACAAGCCAAACATTCAGCCAATCTCCACTTCCTCACTCAGCCCCCTCATCTCACTGTCACTACAATGTAATTGGGCTCCTCCCCCTCGCTTAAAGCAATGCCTTCTAGGGTTGGCTACCTGCCACTTCCAGGGATTTATTTAACTCTAAAAATTGATTAGCGTTTTCCTCATAAAAGTGTTAAATCTTTGTGAAAATGCATAGCTCTTGCCTCACTGTGTTTAACAATCACAGCACTTCTAGAAAATTTATACAAATACTTTCTGTACAGTTAGTATGGTCCCAAGGAAAAAACTGCTAATCAATTATTTAAAACCCTGCACTTCTCATCTCCCTATTCTTCTACTTCCCTCCCCACCTCTCTACCATACCCTCACAGCCCCCTCACCCCTCCTCTTCCTGCCTACCCCCCCGGTAACTACCATCTCAACAACTGGGGAGTCACCAATGTGCACCCCTATGTCTGGTCCCATTCCAACGTATGGCCCTGCTCCTTCCTTATCAACCCCTCTCTTTCCTGGATGATGCCTCAACTGATCACCCCTTGCCCGGCCCCTATAATTTTCTCGAGCCTGTCCCCTAAACGACGCTCACTCTCTGCCATGATCACACAGCTGTCTGCCCATTACCTAATTACCACTCTGCTACTCCTTGCTGCCGGCGACATACATCCCAATCCTGGCCCCCTCCACCCCCCTCCCCCCAACAGGGACCCCCTCCACAACCCATCCCCCTTCCTCCACCCATTGGTAGCCCCTTCCCCCAAGGCCTGCGCCTACTACATTTAAACATCAGAAGCCTTCCCCACAAATTGGACTCGCTCCTAGTTCTCAACGCCCATTATATCCCTGATATCATTATCCTCTCCGAAACACGGCTTAACAAAACCATCCCTGACACCGCTGTTGCAATCCCAGGCTACGCCATGGCCCACTAGGACAGGGCCAATAGAGATGGTGGTGTATCCATCTACCTAAAGTCTGACATACACTTTTCGACCATCCTAGCCAAATCCGTACCCAAAGCCTATGAGATCCTAATGCTACAACGGTCCCTCCCTTTCTCAATCCTCATCTATGTCACTGGCATTTACTGCCACCAAGGTACACCTTCCTCTACTGTCACAGACCTCCTTATGCATACCTCCTCCCTCACCCCTGCAGGTGAATCGTATATCATGGGCGACCTGAATCTCAATTGGTTATCCTTATCCCCTGCCCTTAATAAAGAGCGGACCATTATAAATGGACTAAATCTCTCCCAACTTACCACAAAACCCACCCGCCTCAACCACAAATCTGGTATCCACTCTCTACTGGACTGGGCCTTGACCTCCCACCCTCGCCGGGTCATCAAATCTGGTCTCCTTCCTGACTCTCTGAGTGACCACCATCCTACCTTGTCCAGAAAATTTACTGCCCCAAGTCACCCCCAAAATTCCTGGTCCAACGCCCCTTCAAGTCTCTTGATATCAATCCCCTTCTCAATCACCTTACACTAGCAAACTGGGTGCAATCTTCTCCCACCCTCTCTAGTGATACTGCACTCCAGCACTTCAAAAACACCTTTCTCAGTGTCTGGGATAAACATGCACCTATGCGTTGGACAAGAGTGCATGGCAACCATCTTCCCTGGATCACCCCAAACTCCTGGCATGCCACAGTGCCCGTGACCAAGCTTGGAGTATACACAAATCCTCTAATCATCCACAAGACTTCTCTAACTACTGGATGCTTAGAAACAAATGTACTAGAGCAACCCGACTCGCCAAAGCTGAATATTTTAACTCCACTCTCCAAACTAACCTAAATAATCCTTCTAAATTCTAGAAGGTCCTTCACTCCCTCTTCTCCCCCCCACTACTAAACATAAATAACTCCCTTCTCTCTGAACCTCATGCTGTGCTGCCAAGTTCAATTCATACTTCTCCACTTATGCAGCCTCCCTCCTCACAGCTCTGCCCACCCCTGCTCCATCCGGACCTAGTGTAGATCACAAGAAGCAGTATATGCCCCGCACCTTCTCCTTCTCTCGGCAGCTGATGCCCTAACAGCCCTGCTTTCACTGAATCCTTCCAAAGGCAAATCACCTGATGACTTGGACCCCAAGCTCCTCCACCTCGCAGCCCCTGCCATAGCTGCCCCACTCGCCACTCTACTAAACCCGTCCTTCGTGGAGGTTGGAAGCATGCCACAGTCATCTCCCTGCCTAAAGGTGGCCCCCCTACTACAACCTCAAACTACCATCCTCTCTTCTCCCGACATTGGCGAAATTGCAAGGGCACATAGTACTCACAGCTTACCACTTTTCTCTCCGACTCAAATTTTTATACAGACTTCCAGTCCGGATTCAGAAAGAGACACTCCACTGCTTCCTCCCTGACAAGGCTCACTGATGCAATTTTCATCAGCATGAACAATGGTCAGATCACATCTGCGATCTTCGTCGACCTAGCTAAAGCATTTGGCCACCAACTGGTTCTGCTCCTACCTCAAGGGCAGAACCCAATCCATATGAATCTTCGATGCCATTTCAGCCCCCCTGCCCATCTCTACTGGTGTCCCCCAGGGCTCCATGCTCAGACCTATTCTATTCTCTATCTTTTTTGAACGATCTACCCCTAGCCTGTCATTCATCTGCCATACACATGTACGCAGATGACACCATCCTTTTTTCCTCAGGCACCACCCCTGAAGCAGTAACTTCCAGCCTCCAAGTTGATTTCACCAACATCCAACACTGGTTCTGCTACCATCAGCTATCCCTAAATGCAAAAAAAACCTGTCTCCATGACCTCTGGCACGAGACAACACCTGTCCAGACTCCCATCCCTCCCCTCCTTCTTAACCCTTGATGGGCAAGAACTTGAGGATGTCCTCTCATTCCGTTACCTTGGGGTCTGGCTTAACCGTCATCTGTTCAATATTCACATATATGCAACTATAAAAAAAACTGTGCCCCCATGCTAGGTACTCTGCATAGAAACGGCCTTAGCCTCCCTCTTACTGTATGCTGTGAGCTAATCCAGAAAACGATTTTCCCCTCCTTTGACTATTGCGATACAGTATATAGCTCAGCCCCTAAATCCTCCCTATCTAAGCTTGACACCCTGTTCAGTGCCTTCTGCCACTTTGCTCTTAATGCCCCCCCACCCATCATTGCGAGCTTTACCGTGCCTTGGCCTTACCATCCTTGGAAAATCGTTGACTTACTCACTGCGCTAAATTCACCTCTAAGTTCTGGCTAGGCACCCTCCCTGAATACCTCTCCTCCCTGCTCGCCCTCCCCCATGCCCTCAGATCTACTGATACCCGCCTACTTGCTATCCACTGGCGGAAATCCATAGCTGGCCAAGCTGTTTTCTCACATCGTCTCCCCAAAATCTGGAATGAGTTGCCCCCCCCCATCCATCACTCCTCCTCTGCAAACTCACTCTCCTCCACCCTCACCAACTACTTCATGGTAAACTGCATCTGCTCGAAGCCCTGATTTAACCCCCAGCTGACCAACAGCCTTGTTCAAGTTCAAGTTTATTGCAGGAAAATTCCATTGAGCAAGCTCATTCACAAGGAGGTCCTGTGACATAAACACTTAAAGTACAAACACAGATAGGTAATAACAGTATATACATGAAATGCACGTTACATGATACAGGCTGGATATACATACAAGGGTACCACATAGGGTGACCGCAGGTGGTAAACACTGATATGAGACAGGGAAGCGACTTACAAGTTGCATACTGATAAATGAAACATGATGACTGGTGTGTGCAATACATATATTTTGGCAGCTAGAACAAACAACAGTCTACAACTGATATGGGGGGGGGGAGGAGTGATTTGATAGAGTAGCAGTGGAGCATAAGCATAGATAAAGCCAGGAGTAGAAGGGGAAGGGAAAGCAGTTAATATGACAAATCAATTATACCTTACCAGTGGATAAATATGGCACACATGAACTTGTAACTGCAACAAGCTGTATACTCCTTACTGTGAACTAGCACTTACTGACTTGGCACTTACTTGTCGAATTAAGTGGGTGCTGACTGTGTTATGGTCGTGTGATACTCCTTGTCAGTATTGCAAGGAATTGTGAACCGTTAATGTGTGCTCTATGTAACAAGTCTGTCATTGTATATTATGATGTATCCTGTATCCTCTGTGTATGATGATGAATCCTGTATCCTCTGTTACACCCCCCCAGGTTGCACTCGCACCAGGAGACTAATATCTTTTGCTCAGTGTGCCTTTCCTGGTAAAACAATTTCAATAAATAAAATAAATAAATAAGATGGACACAGAGATTGAAGAAAAACTCAGATGGACTTTTTCTGTTTATTTTGCCTTTGTAAATAGTTATTCTGAACAATACTTTTTTTTTTATGTAACTGCTAGTACAAATAAAACTCTTGTTACAAATGTTACAACTACTCCTGTTTTTTCCTATGCTTCATGACCTGTGCCTCAACAACACAGACGTTTAAGTATGTCTGAGAAGGATGAGAGAACTGCCTGCATGTCGCACCCATGCGGCCAATGAGAACACCAGATGGTGTTGGCGGGGAGGCGCAGTCCCCAATATTGACCCATCAGCAGTAATAGGCCTGGTGGTGCTCATAGCTTGCCCGGATCCTGGAGGGTCAATGGTCTGGGAAGCTGGTGGTGATGCTGTTGGAGCAGTCAACACCGCTGACGTGGTCGCACTGGCGTGCAGGGGCAACCATGAGCGTACTGGGGATGCCTTGTCCTTGTTGCACCCCCTCTCCTGCTGCTTATGTTTGTGCTGCCCCAAGGCCTTCTCCCAGAACTTGGATGAATGAGAGCCCAAGGAGTGGGCCAGTGACGCGGTGGAGTTCTTCTCTTGGGGCTGTTTCTCCATTCTGGCTACCTGTTGCTTCTGAAGGTGCATCTCTAAAGCCGTCTCTCAGCATCGCCAACTAGCAGTGTTGAATTTTCTGCAGATCTGGCAGGCCTTCACGTTATGGGCCGAGGGGAGGCGGCACACACACAGATGTCACGCAGGTTGGCCAAGTATATTTTTTCACTGCACTCATAGTATCTAAACAGTTTCTACAGCTCTTTTTTTTTTTTTTAGTCAACATTCAAGTTGAAAATCCCTTTACAAAAAGTGCTAGTTAACTAAGGTGAGAAATGTCAGAAAACGGTTGACTATAATGGCAGCATTTCCATGTAGGGTCCAATAAGTATGGTCGATGGTGGGAAAAGAACTGAGGAGGGAAGGGGTCCTTCACATTTACATAGAAAGTACTGATGTAGGATGTCGTCCTGGGCAGTCCCTAGTGGACTGCTTACAAAAAGTTTCAGTGTGGTCCTAGTGCCTGGAGGCTATAGTTCCAAAGGTGTGGTCTGATGAAAGTGATATCCTCAAAGAAGATCAGATGCTTACACTTTAGATTTCTATATTGACAACTTGAACCCTCCCATTTAAGGGGACACTACTGTTTAACAGACCCACAATGTAAGGACCACAGTGCCATGGGTATAAATGCAATACAATGGTAGTCTACTCACCTGGTAAAGGTGGCTGTGATAGTTTACATCCATGGCACTCTACAGCCCATCCTTACTTGAGCACTCATTATAGAATCTGAAGAACCTGTGGGTCACACTATTATACACAAGATACGTATCATTTTTGTATAAGTTTTCATTCGCTCTCTCAAGGCGTCTACAGTTTAGTCAATGTATAAGTAAATACCAAACAAGGCAATATGTTTAGTTTAACAGTAACATTTACAGGACCTTTAAAATGAGGGAATTGTAGCCCCAGTTCACAAATGCTGATTTTGTTTAGTGTTAGACAGCAGTTGCAGTCTCCAAAATTCTTCTCTTAGAACTGTTTCAAAACACTTGTGATATGCATGGCACCATGCCCTTTCAAGGGTGGGCAATTTTGGACAATGTGATGGGACTATAACTTCTTTAGAGCTTTGTCATGCGCTCTTGGGCTGCCATTCCATAGCATATCTAGTTAATATTTTGTTATGTGTTTAAATCTTGGATTCCCCTCTCACTGGGGCATAGTTGGGAGATACGAATATCCTGTATGGTGTATCAGATCTTGTCATGAATGTAGTATTTTACTTATTTTATTTTATTGGAGGTTTGGAAATACCTTTGAGTCAGAGACTCCTTTACAAAGGTTCCACGGCACATAATTTACATACAGAGACATACAGGTTACATTTGATAGTGTCAGTGGCTCAGTAGGTAGCACACTCGCCTCTGAGGCCGGGGAGATCAGAGGGCTATGGGTTCATTTCCCACATCTGGCATTTGGGTTAATATCCCAGTACTGATACTGTAGTGCAGCATGAGAGGGGTGCTGCACTTCTGAGGTGCCGTCTTTCGGATGAGACGTTAAAACCGAGGTCCCATCTGCCTGGATTGGTGGTAGTTCAGGTGGATGTTAAAGATCCCATGGCACTTATCGAAAAGAGCAGGGACATTTCCCCAGTGTCCTGGCCAAATTTCCCTCATTCACTATGAATACCACCAACAGCTTAATCTGGTTCAAGGTCAGTTGGCATTCATCTGTATCCCCTTCCCCCAGGTCGTGCCTGAAAATAGGCAGGATTTGTCTAGTGCACTTACCCGGTCAATAAAAACTAAATAAATAGCAGTACATCAGTACATAGTCAGGTTGTTACAGGAGCAACTGTGAGGCTAACAGTGAAAAAACTAGGGAAAAATTAGTGCAATATGTTTCCTAACCGGAAGTGATGCTTTGTTTTATCATGTCAAAATGAATAAAATTCGCCGGCCCAGTGGCACAGAGGACTGAGGCGCTGGACGCCACACCTCGAACCACGCTGGCAACCCGGGTTCGGGAACGGACTCAGGGCACTGGGGATCGGCAGGGGACGAAGAGGACTGAGCGTCCAGAGGACTGCTCTCCTCTTCCAGGGTGGGGGGAGTGGGTCGCCTCCCTCAACAGCAGCTCCCAGTGGAGACTGGGGGCACTGTTCAAAGTGGCGCAAGGAGGGGAATACCAGGAAACGGAAAATGGCTCCATGTGTTCACTGGATGATGGCTCCCCCACTCCGTGATAGCACCGGAACCTCCACAGACCTCCTCTACCTCAGCAGTGCTTTCAAAGGGCCTAATATAGAGTGCGCTGGGTAAGCCCCCTCCCGGTGCCTTACCCCTTTGGAGGAGAGGGACCCGTCCGGTGAAGGGATACACCAGGATACCCCCTCAGGAGTCGGCTGCGATATGAGGAATGAGGAGAGCCTAGGAAGAGGAAGGCCAGTGAGTCGGGGAGCACTGTGGAGCCCGAAGGAGAGGGTAGCACTGGAGCGTGAAAGGTGGGTAAATACCATAAAAAAAAATATATGAATAAAATGTAAGTATAAAAAAAAATATGAGTTATTTTATTTTGTCAGAGTCTGTGAGATTTAGTTTTTTAAAATTCTCAGCTAGGGAAGTATCTAAATGGGGACAATGGGGCTTCTGGGACCTAGGCTGACTAGAGAAATTTGATCCTAGGTCACTTGTGCATCGATTAGCCTATCAAGTGCACCTAGAACTCATAACGTACGGACTGGAGTGCCATGGATATAAACTAACACGATCACCTTTACCAGATGAGTAAACTACTAGTACCTATGTGACAACCGTAGACATTTAAAGGCAAAAATGGCAAAACACCCAGATATCCAAGTGCAGCTGGGGTTAAAAACAGGAACCAGTTCACCATCGGCGCAGCAACTGGATTCCAGTCTGCGACGCCGGTGACCCGGGTTCAGGAACGGACCTGCGTCGCTGAAGGGCCGGCCAGGGGAGAAGGATGGAGCATCCAGTGACAGCTCACCTTCTCCAGGGGGAGGGTGGGGAAGTGGCCCGGTGCTTGCTGGCCCCTGGTGGAGGCTGGGAGCACAGCAGGACATGAGGTCGCAGATGACTAGGGAGTGGCAGACGTCGGTGTATGCCTAGAGGTCTGTGGTACACCACTCCCCAGGGAGAAAAGTGGAAAATGGAGCCCAGTCCAATTGGGTGACGGGCTCCCCAGACCCTCATCGCTGAGCTCCCGGACCTCCATCTGTCACCTCAGCAGCACCCAGGATCATTGGCTTGGCTGGAAGGTTTATCCTCTATGAAGGTAAGGGACCCTCCTGATGAAGGGATACACTGGGGTTACCTGGGCTGGCTGCGATGTGGGGTGGTGGGATCAGGAGTAGCCGGGTGAGCAGGTCCATAAGAGGCCTGAAAGAGAGAGATCGGCCAGGGTGCGGGGCGCGCATAAAAAAACAAAAAAACAAAACAGGCATGCTTTTAATTTAAAATTCTGATTGTCAGTAACAAACATGATTCTCTCCTAAGTGGTACTAAAGTGGCAAAAACAACAAATGTTACGAAATACACTTCATGTAGGAGAGCCCTCTGGCTTAGCTGTACGTCCCTTTGACACAAAAAAAACAAGCGAGGGTTCCAAGCTAACTGACATTTTGACAGGGGAGGAAACAAGGCTCCATGATGACGTCACAGCTTGGGGAGGTCATTCCCTATTAGGGATGCATAACAGACCCAGCAGTAAATGAACTGCCTACTGACAATGCATAAATCAATGGTTAACAGCTCAAAAAAAAATTACACTTATTTGAAAGGCTTACATTTAAAAATGTGTGGTATAAACTGGACAATCAATGACCTAACTCAGACTGTGCCATGTATCTTTATTTGTGAGGGGGCAGACCTTTCATAACTTACTTGTGGCTCTGCCCCCCTCACATTTTAAGATAAACTGCATATTTTCTGTCAAGCCACTGCAAATCCCCATAATTACCCAATATCCATGAAGCTTCTGGGAAGAAACAAAGTAAACAGCAGGAATAATCATATAGACTACTTTACAACTGAATGAATGTAAGCGAATGTTACCACACCACTGCTAGTCAATGTTAAGAAAATAAGCAGGACTGATGATTAGACACACATGCTTGCACAGTCACCTGGAAAGCAGACGTTCTGAAAAGGACTTGGGCACCACAACCCTGTGCAAGAAGACAGCGGATCCATTCCAAAGGAGATATGCATAGTTCCTTCAAGGGAACATACAAAAGGAGCGACTCTTGTGATCAGAAAAGAAACAACACTAGCATCATATGCACAGATAAGTGCTTCTCTTCCTCTAGCAGCTCAACAGCCATAGCAGTAAGGTGACTGCTTTACTGGAATGATGACATGGGTTTCAGTAGTAGTAGTAGTACCTTACTTTATATGGTGCCCTCCCCCTGAGGCTCAGGACACCTTACAAAACACAATAACAGAACCAAACATAGCTTAGAGTGAGAAAAACAACCGCTTAAAATACATCATAAAAATAAGTTATAAATAGACAGCATCAGGAACATAATTCAGATTGTCTCATCTGAGGACCCTCAAGTGTTTTCAAATGCCTCTTTAAAGAGGAACACTTTTAGACCTATTTTAAAGGGCTCCATCAAAGGGGCCTCTCTCGGGACCCTGGACAAGGAATGCCACAGCAGTGGACCAGCCACTGCACACATACGAATTTTAATCTTGCTCTAGGTACCATCAAGAAAACATCCTCAGCGGAATGAAGAGGACACGAGGACTGGTAAGGTGCAGAAGCTCAGACAGACAGCCCAATCTGTGTAGGACTTTATAGTTTAGTAAACTGGCTTTAAAGATGATGCCCTACTTCACCAGCACCCAGAGGATTTTGTGAAAAAACAAGGTTTCATAGGTCAACCTCGAAAGGCCTCTCAGCAACCTTGCTACAGTGTTTTGTACCGGCTGCAGGCATCACAGGGTACACCATCAACCCCTAAGTATAGAGCATTACAGCTATCAAGCCTGAATGTCACAAACACATGTACTAGTGTCTCCAGGTCTTCGTAGGGGACAAATGATTTAATTCAGTTGATAGTCTTGAGATGGTAAAAGCCACTGTGGACGATGGCAGACACCTGAGCCACTAGTGTCAAACCTTCATCAAGAATAACCCCCCAGATCTTTCACCTTGGCAGAGGCTTCCAGCCTAGAAGAACTGAGCTGAAGCCACACTGCTCCAGCAGTTGCCTCTGTACCCCTTTCATGATCTGGATCAATCACTAATAACTCAGTCGTATCTGGGTTAACTCTTACAGGGCAGTTCCAGGATGTACTGGGCCCTGGTGCAAGACTTTGTAGTGGGCACCCCCATCCAGGCTCCCCCGCCTGGGTGGACCCTCCCACCCCACGCCACCACTACCAGTCCACCACCACCACCAAGAGAATATTGCTGCTGTTAAGCCTGCATTATGCATACAAGATAGTTAGTACTTTCTAACAGCTCAAACGTGTACACAATGATAATATAGGAACACTGATAAAGACGCGAGTTGGGGGAGGGGTCTCGGAGAGGACTGCTGTATGTACTGTGTTATTGTCTCATGTCTGACATGTAATGGCTCTGTCTTTTGTAAAAGTTGGAAGATTTTGCTCAATTAAGTACACTTAATGAAAAAAATTAAAAAAAGACAGAAGAAACCACCACCTGCGTTCTTTGACAGACAGCACTTATCCTACTAAAACATAATGCAACCAAGAAGGAGTAGCATAGTAACGGGATGGGGGGATATAAACGTGTTGCTAGGCCAATGCCATGGAGTCATGTTATAAAGTTTTATAAACAAACATAAAAGCTGAGAGGGTAAATTAATTTATATACCGGACACCTCAGAATCAAAACACTATGTGACTGGAATGGCTGTCAACCCAGGTTCATTAGCAAGCCCTATTTTTCCACATGGGTACCTACCAGCTGGGTTTTTGAGCACAGAGCACCGTCAGGAGTGGCGACAAGATGGGAGTAGACAAATGAGCCGTGCGCGGTCACCGAACCGGTGCCGAGAGGAGGATCAGATTCGGACTGGAGCATCACATGCCACTGCCAGCGTGGAGGAGGAGTCAAGGAGAGGAGAACACCAAGCGAGGAGTCAGGATGTGGTCAGATCGGGTGATGCCTGGATGGGGATTGGGGAGTTACAGACAGTAGTCGAGGAGACGGACAGCAGAGGCTGGGAGCAGCGAGTTGACTGCGCCACCACACCAGCAGGTATGTCCGAGGAGGACCGCAGATATAACTGTGTGCAGCAGGCAGGGAGGTGCTAGCGGGAGGAGATTTCATTTTTAAATGCCTCCACAGGTCTCCAGACCAGTCAGTTGAGTGAGTCCTCCATCCATGCACACTTCAGGGAGGGATTGGCGGTGCGGGTCTCAGGCAGGGCCTGATCGCTCTGCTCCATCAGCAGTTTAAAACTAAAAAAAAGAAAAAAACTTATTATACTGACTTAAGGGGCCATAGGCCCTGCCAGCACTCTGGGCCCTGGTGCAGTCGCATCCCTTGCACCCCCGACTCCGGCCCTGAACTCTTAGCCAGCTAGATGCCATCCAGTCCTGGATCTTGGCCAGGCAATGATTTAGCATGTCAACTGCATCCAGCATCCCACGCACAAAGGACAGATATAACTGGGTATCATCTGCATAGCAATGAAAACCTACATTGTGCTGCCTAGTGATCCCCTTGGGGCAGCATGTACAGTGTAAACAACATGGGCGATACTATCCACCCCTGGGATACACTGCAGGAAAGGGGCATAGAACAAGAGAAGAAATTCCCCATCACAACCCTCTGCATCTATCCCTGAGATAAGACTCAAACCAGCAAATGATTCTGACAGTGATTTCAAGGTACTCTTTTAGCTGATCCAACAACAACCCATGGTCTACAATGTCAAAAGCTGAAGAGATATGTATGTGACTGAAAATTGACCGTTCTCCTCTATACCTCACCCTGAAAAGGCCATTCTGCACCTTGACCAATGCAGTCTCCATGCTGTGCCTTGACCTAAAGCCAGACTGATGGGGCTCATAGATATTAAAGGCGGTAAGGTGCACCTCAAGCTGCAGCGTCACAATCTTCTCAACAGCCTTTCCCAAAAAGTGAAGATTAGAGACAGGTAAAAAATTCACAAGGTAGTCGAGGTCCAGAGATGTTTTCTTTTTTTTTCAGAAGAGGCCTAACTAACACATCTTTCAATGCAGCTAGGAAGACCCCTTCTGACAGGGAACACTGAATAATATCTGCTAACACCAGACCCAAAAGCCCCACACAGCTCACTAGTAGTCGAGTTGGACCAGGGTCCAGTTCACAGAAGGTGGGTCACAGCTTCGATATTATCCCAACACACCTCTTCCACCAAAACTGGCCTAAACTCTCCCCAAACAAGCTGAGAGCACCAGTGGCACACAGGCCCAGCTCTGCCAGGTCATAGCAGCCTGCTCAGGGAGATCCCAGTCTGTGAGGAGGACACCCAGACCAAGAAAAATTTAAAAAACTTTTTGCACTTAGCGAATAAACATGCCTTAGCAGGATTCAGAGAGGCTGTAAGAAGTGGCCTGCCTACAGTCTGAAAGAGTTGTGTTGGTCGAATTCTCTTGGCAGCAATCTCCCTAAACAGAAAAGCTGGCTTCTTCTTGGTCATTGCCTTTTGATATTCACCACAGTGCACACCCAAAGCCAGTTTGTTCTCCAGAACGCTGGATCTCCTCCAACAATGCTCCAACTTCTGCCCCCTTGACTTTAACTCCTGAAGCTCACAGTCAAACCACGGGGAGCCCCAGTGCAAGACATGGGGATGTACACGAATGGGTGCTACAGCAATGAGAGTCAGAGATGGCCCTATTGTAGACCACCACTGCTTCTTCTAATCCCATCTCATATGCTGCCATCATAACCAAAATGTCCAGTACCACCATAAATCCCTCAGGTCATAGTCCTTTTAAAGGGCACTACTGATTCATTTCCACCAGTAGAGGACTAAAGGAGGGAGCCCCGAAACAGAACTGCACCACACAGTGATCTGACCAGCTGACCAGATTAAATTTGAAATTAGCAATCTCGAGCTCCAGGGAAAAAATCAAGTCCAAGGCATGGCCATATCAGTGGGTTTCAGAAGAAACTACTTATGTGAGGCCCAGTGATTCGCTCAACTAGAAGCAATTTTGACCAAAGTGTGAGTGTTCTTCATCAATCCAGGCGTTGAAGTTGCCCAGAAGTAACCATCTGGTTGACTCCAACAACTTATCAGCAATGAAGTCTGCGATTTCCTGCAGGAAATCCCTCTCATGCCCCACAGGCTAATATACAAGGAGGAACCTACAGCCTACAACTGGACCCCATGCACTGCCATGCAATCAAAGGACGAGGCTTCTCAGCATGATGACATTCAATTCAGATCTAACACAGATGGCTACCCCTCCAAACCACACAGTGTGCATTCAAGATGGTGAGGGCTCTCCCACATATTGTCATAATTAAAAGCCAGTCACTCACCAAAACAAAAAAGAACTGGCACAAAGTAGGAGTAATATCAAAACACTTTATTAAAGTGTAGCACAGACTGGCACTCCTGTGCTTCAAGGCGTCCTGCCTCTTTCCAAGGGAGTAAATTGGCAGTGCATACTAGACCTCTTAAATACAAAGGTACAATCTCATGACCCCAGTGAACACCTGAAACAGTCTGTCTTTGTGCAGATAACATCAGTGAAGCAGGTCATTCTTTGTATGTGAATGTGCAAGGCTACTACAAGTTAGTAATGTAAAAACTACGTCATATAACAAGAAAACTCACACTGGGCTGGGGTGCTCATGGCAAAAAAGCAATTAAAAACTATCCTTTAATAAAGGACCTCACATCCAAAATGCGTCAGGTATAACCTGTTTGACCTTGTGGCATCAATAAATGTTTTTAAAAATGTTTTCAAATTGCACCTTGGTGTTGCCTTCTTTTCAAATGAGGTGGAGAGTGCCTGGCTATCTTTCAGTTGATAAGGAGCAGAGAGTTCCCATGGGAATATGATTTACACTACAAAAATATTTATACACCATTGCTAATAGTTATAACATATGTGAGTCCTCTAATTATATTGACGTTTTCTTCTAAGGACCCTGTACTTTGTTCTACTGTAAACTCTCTGTATGATATTCTTGTAATGGAGTATTGCAGTATATGCTGCCTAGTGTATTAATAATAATAAAAAACATATTTAAAAAAAATAAAAGAAGTCATTATTGGGGGTACTTGTCTGGCCTGCAAGCTCCAGGTGGAAGCGTTGTAATATAGTGCCACGGCCGCAGGTATCTGCAGAACTACAATCCTTAAAGTTGGTACTGAGCTTGCATACCTTGAAACAATTGGATATCTGGTCCCTGAAAGAATACGTAGCCATACTAGAGAGAATATCTCTTCAATTCCTGAATCTATGATCAATATACCAGGGGATAAATCCCTCGAGCTGTGGGAGAAATGGGGTAAGGTGTAAGGCTTTCCTGATAGAATACCATACCTTCACTTGGTCCCTCAGACAGGGGTTCAGACCCTGTGCCATCTCTGGGGGTGCTGAGTGGAACTGGTAGACATACTGGAGCGAATATCTCTTCCAATTCCTGAATCGGTATTCAATCTGTCGGGATGAATCCCTTGAGCTGTGCTATGGGGCACAACAACAGGAGAAATGGGGTAAAGTGTAAGGCTTTTCTGATAGAATACAATACCTTCACTTGGTCCCTCAGACAGGGGTTCAGGCCTTGTGTCATCTCTGGGGGTGCTGAGAGGAACTGGTAGATATACTGGAGAGAATATCTCTTCCGATTCCTGAATCTGTGATCAATCTGTTGGGATAAATCCCTTGAGCTGTGCTATGGGGCACAGCAATGGGAGGAATGGGGTAAGGTGTAAGGCTTTCCTGATGGAATACAATACCTTCTCCTTTTCCGTCAGACAAGGGTTCAGGCCGTGTGTCATCTCTGGGAGAGCTGAGCAGTAGTAAATACATTGCACAAACTGTGGGTTGGAGAATAGCGCTCTCTCAATATCAAGCCACACTGCATAGTGCCCACTGGAATGGTGGCAGAGAAACAAACCCATGTGTGATGCCCAGTAGTACCTGTGGAGGTTGGGGAGGGCTAGGCCTCTGCTAGCTTTAGGTAAGAAGAACTGCACTAGTTTGATGCGCAACCTGTGGCCTGCTCTAATGAATCTCGAGATTTCTTTGTTCCATGCTCTCCAGCAGCTTGCTAGGGGGTGGAGGGAATATTTTAGAAGAGATAGAGAGCTCTGGGAAGTGTAACCATGAGAACAACCTCAATTCTCCTGGAGAGAGTGAGCAGCAGCATACCCCATCTCTGGAAATCCCAAATCACTGCTTGCGTAAATGGTGAGATATTGTCACAAAATGCGGTTGTATGGCTACTGGCAACATATATTCCCAAGTATTTTAGCTTTTATAAATCCCATTTAAATGTGAAGGAAGCATGCGTGGTTGGGGAGGGATCAAAATGAAAACACGTTGCCTCAGTTTTAGAGGTGCATTCAAGCAGTAGCTGGATATTGCCCAAAATGGTGTGACAATTCAACGACCTTCGGTAAAGCCTCCTCAGGGTTGCTAAGGTACAGCATTACATCATCTGCATAAAGGGCTACGCAGTATTCTCCTTCTACACTATACCTTGAAAAGAAGTAGCCATATGGATGGACTGAGCCAGAGGCACTACGTATGGAGCAATAAGCAGAAAAGACATTGGACAACCACAGCAAACTTTTACGCAGGTCTTGGGGAGGCATGCAGTTTTTGTAAAAGTTGAGTGAATATGACCAAGAATCCCAGCCATTCCAACACAGAGTATTGCAACTACCAGGAGACCTGGTCAAAGCCCTCCTTGGTGTCTTGACTCAACAGAGGGGATGGAGTTTGTGACTGCTGCATCTGATAGGGAACATGCAGTGTATGGCGAATGCTGTCCATTGTAGTGCATGTATGCATAAAGCCTGTTTAATTCGTCCCTGTGTAGAAGAGTAGGGGGAATTCTGTCAAACTACTTTGCCAGGTTGGACATAAATAATTTATAGTCAGTGTTGATATGATGGTGGCTATTTTATGTTGTTTCTGAAGCTAATATGGAAGCAGTCATGAGGATCTAGCTCCCACTTCATAGCAACACCGATGTAGGAAGGTGAGCGCTATTTCCATTTGTCCCATGTTAGTTTATCTATGTCAGCTTTAACTTTTTTAAGTTGCATGGTGACCGAGTGGTCTCCCTGCTGACATGCTTGCTAAACGAAGTGCAAGGTGTCCTCAAGAGCGTGAATGTGCTCCTGTCCGTTTTTCTTCAATTCAGAGGAGTACTGTATAAGGTAAGCTCTCAGGAGTGCTTTTATCATGTCCCACCAGACCATATGTGAAGTGTCAGCAACAGGCTTGTACCATAAGATCTCTGAGTTTTTCCCTAATGAATTCTCAAAAAGGGGGAGATTTCAAGAGGAAGGTATTAAGGCATCAATGTGTAGTCCCTCACTCTAGTCCAAAGTCCCAGTATGAGCTAACCAGGGCAAGTGATCAGATAAGTAAATATATACTATAGTGCAACAGGAGACTCTAGTGATATGTTTCACCTGTGTGCAGCAGCGGTCAATTCTAGAGTACGTGCACTGTACCAGAGAATAACAGGTGTAGCTACATTGGCCAACATGCAACGTCCTCCAGACATCTGCCTATCCAATTACGTGTGTGAGCCTCTTAAAATATTTATTGGAGGCTGGGAGATTGTAAGGCATCTGCCTAAAAAGAATCCAGATTAGGGTTTAGGGTCAGATTAAAATTGCCAGCCAAGAAGAGAACCCTCTTGGCAAAGGAAATGATCTGGTCCATCAACTGTCTCATAGTCAGGGTGTTGGCACCTGACAGAATATAAATGTTTGCTAACGTGACTTCTTGTCCATGAAAATGTGCCATGAACTAGGATCCCACCAGTTCAGGTGCTCCTCAAACTGAGTACGTCTAGTGAGCAATATGGACACCCTCACCATCAGCCCTTCTATACAGGAGGAAGAGAATTCTCTATCAAAGCCAAACTTCAGCTATTTGGCATGTTCGGATGGAGTGTAATGTGTATGATTCTTGGAGAAGCACCGAGTCAGGTTTCAACTTATGGACTTGGGAGAGTATTTTCAAATGCTTGACTGAGTTGGTAAGCCCATTCACATTCCATGAGCAAAGATGAATAGATGGGGAAGTCACGATAGCATAGCAAAGGAAGGGAGGGATCAGTACCCTGCGCATTCCCCCGCTGCCCAACAGCCAGATGCCACAACACACATCACAGTACACAGTACTTACTTTTTGATATGATCTTTCATAAACAGTTAACACATAGCTAAACTGTGGGGGCTGAAAGAGGGGAGAAAACACTCTTAACCTGAGGAAGATTTGCCAAAGCTGTAGAAAACAGACCACAAATATGGCCAGCTGGGGTGGAACCCAACTCTCCAGAGAACTACTATTCATACTGTCAGGTTCAAAAGTTGTCTAACTGGGACTTAACCGGGTAGAGGCTTTCAAGGCAGGAGCCATAGATAGCCTGGAGGCAGTGTCTTGTTAATGGGGACCTCCAGCCGAGATGCCTAAGGGGACAGTGGTGTGAGGGAAGCCATCATGTGCCCTGGGGGGATCTTTACTAAGTGACGGCTAGCAAAGGCTCAAAGGAGTATACACAATGGAAATAAGAGGGAGAGAGCAGAAGTGACCCAGGTGAGGGTAATTGTACATTACAACCATACAAGTTCTGATTAGTCAGTTAATACACGGATGCTGCAAAGGTGGTGGATCATGCAGCACAGAATCTTCAGTCCACCTAGTGCTACAAACCCCTATCATGTCCTGAAAGTCTGTCTCCTCTCTGTGAATGCCAGCAGCAAGCTGGTTGTTACCACTGAGGCAAACCTAAGAGTGGAGGGAATTAAATGTTATCAAGTTAGCATCAAACAAAGATGTCCAGTGAGTCTTATGAGTGCCTATTTCAGAAGCTCAGTTCAACAGTAGGATGGAGAAAGGGTAACAAAAAAAGGGGGTGCAGATCAAATAGCCGTCCCCAATCTGCACTCTGCCACAGAACACAGTATAGGCCCTGGGGGCCAGATCTGGTCCATAGTGGGGATAATACCAAGTAAAATTAAATTGGGGAAACAGCTGGCGGTATCAAATTAAAATGTCACTGTATCTCTAGCAAATATTCAGACAGCTAAGTCTCTGTTCGGTTGAGTCACTAATGGTGGAGCCATCTACACTGCCCTATGCCCCCCCCCCCCACCGCCCTTGGCATAATCAGGCAACAACCCTCTTCCAAGATCATCAAGCAGAACCCCAACACAATACAGAATACGCAGCCAAAGTGCTGAGCTAATCCAGATTACGATTTTTGCTTCTTCTTTGTTTGGGTGGCTGACACCCTTCACCCCCCACCGGGCATCTATGGCCAGCCCCACATTCCATCTCCCAATGTCCCCACTAAAGGAATATAAAGTTAGCACTCACTGGGTGGTCGTCAGCTCATCATGTCATGCAGGGAAGCTATTCCATTGTAAAGAAAGAAAAAAGGGGTGGGCTGGATAACAGTATTGGTATGCAGCTCCGCGTCTCTCCCTAAAGTTGGAAGCGCTGATAGTATGTCACGCATGCAGCTGTGTGACCGCTCTGCATGTGGGATGACTTTAGCATGGCTGAGAGAGGACGCACGGGTGAACTGGCCTATCCAGGCCCATGACAGGATCAGCGACAGCATCCCTGGGACCACGATGCATCACTGAAGAGGCTGCCGTGTAACCACGCAGAAAAAAAAAAAAATCGGCTCAACAACTCCCCTTCAGCTGATCAAGCCACACCAAGCTTACCCCCATAGCTGCTTAACCACCGGCTAACAGCTTCCACACATCTCAGCAGACTGGGAAGAGGGGCAGGGGGCATGGAATAAAGAGCAAGGATGTAGCCACAGCTAATCTGGAAGGGAGATGCAGGGGAGAAGAGAAGGAGCCACCCCACATTCAAGTGTCCAAAAAACAAACAAAACAGCATTAAATTTAACCAGTCAGTGACATATGCCCAACAGCCCAAGTAAGAGGGGCCCAGGGATAGGGGGACAAAGCAAACAGGGGGCAAGAGCCACCAACCTGATGATGATAAAGATTAATGGTATTCAGGTTTCAGCTGTTGATGATGTGGGGCGAACTTCTGAGGACTGTCCCAGTGCTTTTCAGGTAGCCGATGATCTCTTGGATGGCTGCAGCTGCTTGCTGGCATCTCTGGGCTTTGGGGTCTGCTTGCCAACTTCAGACCATGCCTTTTGTGCCAATTTAACTGGAAGAGATTTCTGTGGTGCAGGCTGTGATGGGGCCTTGACAGAGATTCTGTGTTGAGACAGGCCTGCTACTGCTGCTTCCACTGAGTTATAGTGCTGGGTGCCAGTAGCCAGAAACAATGTCATGTGGGCCGGGTATGAAGTATGGAACTTCACGCTCTGCTGCTTCAGTGCACCCATTACCAGTATGTATTTTTGCACTGAGTCATGATGGTTGGTGAATAATCATTGTCTATGTGACTTGTTTATTTTGGAACAGGACCACTGTTTGCTGCCAGGTGGAGTCGAGAATCCACTCCTTCTCTTGGTACCAGAGAACATACACCACAATGGAGCAGGGCTGGGACTCCAGGAATGGCTTCAGACCCATAGCCTGGTGGGCCCCTTCCAGTTCCAGTGTCAGTTCTGGTAGGAGTTGGAGGGATGAACGTAGAGGTGTTTGCAGGAACGTCAGCATATCATCCTTTAGACTCCCCTGGGGACACTGTAGAGCTGCAGTTTGTTGCGACAGGCCTAACACTCAGCATCCTTGGCTCCATCTTGCAGGGTCTGGATGGATTCGTGGAGCTGCAGCACAGCCCACTCAGTGGGGTCAAGGCGACCATTTTGCTCAGTAAGCTGGTCATCAGTTGCATTTGGCTGTTCTTCTATCTTCTCATTATCTATTCTCAAGGCTGCTGTGGTGAACTTCATCTCATGGCAAAAACTCCAGAGCCCAGAAATCATCAAGTCCATCTGGTGCTGCAATGCCTTGCATGAGGGAGCCGTAGCCTCCTTTTTTCCGTGTCTGGTGGTGTGTTGCAGGAGGGAGCTCTTGCTATCCAAGCCACCTTTGCCAAAACTTGACTGACATCCGTTGACTCCACCACGGGGGAAGTCTTGCTCGACCTTTGCACTATGATAAAGAACCTCCTCCTTTGTAATTTAGATGGTTTTGCTGAATTTAAGAGCAGTTTTTGAGGTTTTAAATCTGGGTACTCCATGGAGCATTCCTGACTTGCTGTTTGCAGGAACATGATGTCTCCGGAAGTTCCACAACCTGAATTTTGAAGAGCGGTTAGCATTAAAATAACTTAAAAATAAACTGAATTTATTAATTGGAAATTCAGATGAGGGAAGTAATGTTGTTTCAAATAAAGTTGATTGTTGAACTGAAGCTAACAGATTGCTATCTTACGAAACTTAAGAATGAGATACTGAAAAAGTATTCTACCGGGGCGGGGGCGCTGTGGAGCATCTAACAGGGTGGACGTTTCTCTCGGAGCTGCGTGGTGGGCGTAATACATTTGCAAAATATTAATCATCTTTACTAGTCTTTATTCACTATTGAGCACATCGCTGGCAAAAGGAAGCAGTGCAGACCAATATGGGACCAAAAAAACATCAGCAGCCCATGGTTTCAGGGCCTGAAACATACTTCAACTTGCCTGGGACCAGCACATCCTCCAAGATTTCAGGCCCGACCACAGCTAACGCCGCAGACTTTGCTCAAATCCTTGCGATCCTGAACAAACTACAAGCGACAGGAGATGAAATGAATAAGCGGTTGGTTAGCATGGACCAGAAGCTCACTGACCTGGACAACAAGATCACGGAGAACAAATCTGCTATTGTTGAGCCTACCTCTACTTCCGAGCATCAATCGGAGGTGACTTCAGGCCTAATCCACGATGTCAGTTTCCTCCGTGCCAAGGTGGAAACACTGGAGAACGGGCTCCAGCAACGCAATGTTCGTATTGTGGTATTTCCCCCACGATATGCAGGTTGAATGGAGCTTATGGCTACATTCAACAAACTGATTTTTGACGAGCTGAATTTGCTACCAAGGGATATGGGAGTACAAGTGGTTCAAGCCTTCACCATTCCATTGCACCAGAAGCCAAGAGGAGGTTCCGGAGACAGGCCCCTAACAGCCATAGCCACGGTGTCAACACCAGAAGCCAGAATCCCATTGCTCCAGGCTGCATGAAGCAATGGGACATTGTGTGGGAAGGCAGTATACTGGGGTTCTTCCCAGACCTGTCATCAAAGATGCAGGATCATAAAAAGAAGCTGCAAGTTATGAAGAAATCCTTGCTTGTCAAGGGCGTGAGGGCTCAATTACTGTATCCTGCTTGTTTGGAAATTACCCATAAAAATAAGCCTAACATTTTCACTGATCCTGAAGCCACTGCCAACTTCACAGAAAAACTGTTGGCTCAACTGGATGCGGGGGCTCCAGAGGACAAGGTGGATGGGGAACCAGAATGAATATTTTTGGGCTATGCTGATTTATTCAACCCTGCTGGCTGAAGTACTGGATCATTAGGTTTTTTATGGCAGTACTTTGGTCTTGAGATGCTCCATGATTAATACTATTGCAGGCATACCTTTAAAAGTTTAAAGTTTAAAAATTGCCCTGGGTTACTTAGGGGTGTATGGCTGTGAATGTTTTATAAGTATGCAACTGGACAGTTCTATTTTCTTAGGTGTGCTGATGTGCGCCGCTCAGTTTGTGGACTTTAAAGCCTCCTGCAACATATGCTTCCCCTGTATGATCCCTCTGAGGATCGGTGTTGATGCAGGGTTTTACTGTAACTTAACTGAGCACAAGTAATCTTAACTATTGAGCCATGTCTAATTTGCAAAGGGACACCTCTCACAGTTTTTACAGTTCTGCGAGTGGGAGTGAAACTCGGCAAAAAGTTATTATTTGAAGTAACCTGGGGTGAGAGTGTTATATTCTATGAGTTTATTCTCCTTGTCTTTTTCTCCTTCATACCATGGGGGGGTGGAGGAACTGTATCTGAATAATATGATGTATTGCACTGTCCTTTAGCAGAACATCCTGAACAGATATTGTTTCGCCTCTGCTCACTGAATACATCTGTACTTTGAGTGTATGTAAATTTTGCAACTTTGTCATATGATAATCCATAAATAAAAAGTTCAAGATTTGAAAAAGGATCCTACCAACTATTTCATCATCTCTCTATATTAGTTAGTTGATAACGCTATGACAATGGGAGATGTACTCCACACAGAAGCAGAATTTATCAAAGTTACATAAAAACGTTTTCCCTCGCCCTGGAAAACCCATTAATTCAGGGCTGGATCACTATGAGAAAATTACTTCTTTCTTCAGCTACTAGTATTGGAACTGCCATCATACAGTAGGGATTCAAAGAATTTAATGAATAAACTGAAATACGTCAAATGGAAGACTTCATATCTATGGTTAAGCATAGAAGTACCATAGCTAGTCTGTACACTAGCATTCTGCATTTTCCAAGTTTGAAAGCACTGATATTCTATGCAGAAGGGAGAAGTGGTACCAGAGCACCATCTATGGATTTCATAGCGATGGCACTAGAAGTTATACTCTTATAATGTATGGTAGAACGCTGTTCACCTTAGGAAATCATCATTTCCTAAAGTTGTTATACCATCGAAGTGACGTAGTAATGTTGTTAACCTATTGATGCTACGTCACATCGATAGGTTAACAATGGGGATTGGTCTGTGCATGTGCGTGCCTTTTTTTATACTCAGGAACCGATGGATGCACACAGCGGTAAGGGAAGGACTGAATGGCTGTGGCGGTGACCTGTTTCGAAAAGTAAGGAGTTGTTTTCCCTTTTTCTTGGGACCAAACACTATAAAAAACAATGCATGGTCCTTCTATTGGCAACTGGTTAATGTTAACCGTCTCGAGGTTGCCATGGTGACGTAAACCTCTTGAGCTTCGCTCTCGAGGTTTACATGGTCGCCCTGGCAACCTCTCAACAGTTAACAGACCGCTTACCGATAGAGGACAATAAATTATCCTCTATGTAATTATTTTTAATAAAGTTGTTTTCTTGCAGGGCTTACTGGAAACTTTGTTTTGTTAATAACGTAATGAGAAATCCATTTTTTTGACAGACTGGTGCATTGCAATTTTACTTTTTTTAAATGGACAGCACATCACAGACAGAAGATGTTAGATACAAACAGAATTGTAATGGCAGGGCCAGGGTGCATTTAAAAAGTTAATCTGTTATAAAAATAAGCTGCACTGTGTATGATAACACCAAGGGAATGCACAAGTGAACTGTACTGAATACAAGGGATTTTTTTAAACAGACTATACCGACTGACCTATCCCATTACTAATTCACGATTATAAAACATTCAAATTAAAAATTCCTTTTGGTTAATTATGAACTGCAAATTACATTTAAATACTGGATATGGCAACATACATACACTTCCAAAAAACCTGTGGTACATTGTCTAAGCTCTTGAAGAAGTAGTTCACTGTGAGAATGCAGCTTATAAGCTGTCAATGAGCAGCCTGGTGTCATACAAAACATTGAAGACTTATTTAGAACACACTGAGTGTTACTGGAGATAGGCGTAATCATGGCTTGATAAACCACACTGTGGTGATAACACTTTTTAAAGTATAGAAAACCCTGTTTTTTGATCATTTGTAATCTAACACACAGGATGAAACGTATGGAAGATTAAATGTATAAAAATAGAGAGAAAAGCCTGATTATTCACAGAAGTATATTGGCAATTAATGGCCCTTAATTTTTCTTAGGTAGGGGTATCACTAGCAGAAGAAGGGAGGTAGTGATTCCACCACATAAAACACTGGTGAGGCCTTATTTGGAGTACTGTGTACGGTTCTGGTGGCTGCATCTTCGCTAGGACATAAACAGGGTGAAGGTGGTTCAGAGAAGGGAGACTAAAATGGTTCAGCGCTTGCACCAGAAAACATATGA
This sequence comes from Neoceratodus forsteri, assembly GCA_016271365.2. Taxonomy (NCBI): domain Eukaryota; kingdom Metazoa; phylum Chordata; order Ceratodontiformes; family Ceratodontidae; genus Neoceratodus; species Neoceratodus forsteri. The sequence continues at coordinate 1,295,460,175 of CM028129.1, forward strand.
GGAGAGGTTAGAAGATCTCAATATGTATTTACTGGAAGGAAAGCAGGGACTGGGGAGACATGATAGAAAGCTTCAAGTATCTTAAAGGCATGAACAAGGTGCAAGGGGGCAACATCTTTCAATATAACAGACGTACAAGAACAAGGGGGCATGATATGAGATTGGAAGGGGCAGGATAAGGGGAAATGTGAGGAAGCTTTTTTTTCATGGAAAGAGTGGTGGATGCATGGAACAGCCTGCCACAGGAAGTGGTGCGAGTAAGAACAGTAGGGGGATTTAAACATGCATGGGACAGGCATAAGGGAACCCTAAAGATGGAAAGGAGATGCTAACGTCAATGACCAAGTAGGGTCAGCGGCCGCTAATAAAATTAGGGTTTATGGGCAGACTAAATGGGCCTAGTGGTCCTTATCTGCCGTCAATTTCTATGTTTTCTATGTTTTCTAAATTTTAAAACATAATGGGCCCAACGTTCAGAAAAGTGCATTAGCACAGTCACTGGGCTGCACCCATGCTTTAACCGGCCCCTTACTGTGCCACATTCGGAGGCACTGAACCAACACTAAACCCTATGAATAAACAAAAAGCACTGGCACAGTGCAATGCAGCAGTGCAGCTTTGAATATACCACTGAGGATAGCGCAGAACACAGGGGACCATGCAGTGGCACAGCCATGACTAGAGGACCAGGTACAGAGCTGAACACTGCTGGTTGCTGTGGGCATGCGAGGAGGTCACCAATGACAGACACACGACACAGCAGCATGTGTGTCAAAAACAAACTTTACTTATCAAAACAGGCAACAGGCCATACAAAACAAACAAAGGCAGCAACAACAATGGTAAATACAGACAGAACAAGAAGTAAAACAACATGGAGGAAGCAGGAAGCAAAGGAAACTGGGCTGCCACTCGAAATGGGGGGACGGGAGTGGGTCAATGAACGCAAAATGGGCAAGCATCCGTAAAAAGGAGGAGGGACAACAAAACAGTGTGAACCACCTGTACAAAAGGGGCAGGAAAAACAAACCAGTGACAACCACAATAAAATGTTGGGGAAGCCATTACAAGTTCAAGTTTATTTCCTCAGTAAAGCTCCATTGAGCAAGCTCATTTGCAAGGAGGTCCTGCCACAGGCATTACAGAAACATCAATACAACAGTATTACAGCAATACAAACTACAAACTGATACAAAAGTAAAAGACGGGTCCAAACAGGTCAACAGGAATATCAACTAACATAAAAGACTATGACAAAAACAAGCATTTGTCAATGCCGAATGTTTGCTTGCTGGCACTGGTAGTGCAGGAGTTAGAGAGATGCATAATAGGAATGGCAGTGAAGTATTGAAGTAATGCCAACCCCACCCCCACCCTGCAGAGACTGACAAGCGTTGGGGGTGTGACTTTGTGTCATCAGCACACCGCCACGCTATCTCCATTTCACTCCACCTCATGGACACGACAGGTGTCACATGTGCCTTGGGGTCTTCAGCTCTTACAAACACCCCATTCCATAAGGAAATTACTAGATGGGTGCAGTATGGAAGAACAAGAACAGCAATGGCGACACCAAGACACACCGCGATACCTCGTCACTGACTGCAAGGCGGAGATGTGGTGGAATGGCATGAGCATTACGGCCGATGACCCCAAGTCACACCCCGATGCCTGTCGGTCTCTATGCATGGGGCACACGGATGGAAATCGAACGCCCCAGGCGTGATAAGTTGAGTATTTTCACTCCAAATTTCAACATGGGCTTTTTGGGACCCCACCTCAGGAACAGTGACACTATCATTTCGTTTCTCAATTCTGAAATGTGATTTTGCAAAGCAACTACACCGTTCTGAGCCACAGGTGGGAAAACACATTTCAGGCTGAATGTAAAAAACAACAGCTGTACTGTTCATGAGGAGGTGTGAAAAGATGTCAATGCTGAAAATCTGGAGTGAAACTATGAAAATTTGGTGAAGTTACATGCGTGTGTAGAAACTGCACAACGCATGCCTGTAACTCAATCATTTTTTGGAATTTTTTCACCAGATTTTCAACATGGGTATTCTGGGACCTCCCTTCAGGAACAGTAGCACTGTGATTTTGTCAATCTGTCCCAAGAGTCAATTTCCCACAGTGACTGTGCCACTCTGCCCCACAGGTGCGACAACACGTTTCGGGCAAGATGTGAAAAATTACAGCTATACTGTTCAAAAGGAGGTGTGAAAAAATGGCAATATTGAAAATCTGCAGTGAAAATATTAATAACTGGCGAAGCTATGAGCGTGTGTAGAAACTGTGCAACGCACACTTGTACCGCAGTCATTTCTTGGAATTTTTTCACCAAATTTGCAACAGTTTTTTTTGGGACCCCACCTCATGAGCAGTGGCACTGTCATTCTGTTAATTGGTCCCAAAAGGTGATTCTGTGCTGTGACCAAGAAATCACCTTTCGGGACGAAGTAACGAAATGACAGTGACATGTTCATGAGGCGGGGCCCCAAGAACCTCATGTTGAAAATTTGGGGCCACAATTCCTAAAAATGGCTGAGATATCAACCTAAGTTGAAACCTCTCATTGACTCCCATTATACAGTGCTTACCCAAGTCCTCAGTTTGGAGTTCAGCTTTAAAGACTGCAGACGTGTCCCAGTCCAGAGAAGATCACTGCTCCTGACCCCCAGAGAGTAAGTATGAGTGAGGGGGGTGGGTGCTCAGTGGGAGGGAGGGACTGGGGAGACAATGGTGAACCTTTTCCTTTTTTACAGATAAAAAAAACAACAAAAAACCAAAAAGATGCCACGGAGACGGTTTTCTTTCTTTTACGGGTTTTAAAAAATAACATTTTGGCACACTGGAGTGGGCTCCCAATGTGCCACAATAGTGGTGGTGGTGGGGCATGCCAACACTGGGACTGGGCACCCCGATGTCAGCAGATTACAGATGGGTTGGGGGGTGCATCCGACACTGGAAGTGGGCATCCTGGTTTTGGAAACATTTTGGCACACTGGGGTGGGCTCCCAGTGTGCCACATTAATGAAAGGAGGGGGGGATACATGCCGACACTGGGATTGGGCAGCCCGATGTCGGATTTCCTTGGAGTGTGTGGCGGGAGGCTGGAGCCATATCTCATTACTTGTTTCACCAAGAAAGGCACACAGAACAAAGAAGTAGTTGGCGGAGCAAGGGCCAGGGACAGAGTTCTGGGTGGCAGCAGCCGACAAGGTTGTGGGGGGCCGCTGCAGTGACAAAACTGTTCGTGATTGCAGCGGCAGATTCATTTCAACTCCTTGGCTCTCTTTGAAGCTGCTGTCATCAGCAGCTTCCCCCTTCATTGGTGGCTGAGGGATGCGCCCAGTAAAGCGTTCGCTGCATTGGCCACAGCACTGACACATCTCTGAAATGTGGTACTGTTGCAAGGTGTTTCTGATGCACACAAGCACACATAATAAGACAAAAACAATAAAAAGGCAGACAGAATAATAGGAAATAGGGGGAGAAGTGCAAGTGGGGTCAAAGCAAATGGGTGTAGTCTCTCTTTATAAAGAAACAAAAGTGCTGTAACACAGCATGAGTAATGAAGGGACTGAGGGGCAAATTAGCTGGAATAACAGAGGCAGTCATCCTTAAAGAAGTTATCTATTAAAGATTTGTCAACGTCCAAGGTAACAAAGTTAGATAACCTAAGGGTGTTTTGAAGTTTATTCCAAATGGATGGTAAGGCATAACTGATTGCAATTTCCCAAATCTGGTACGAATCTTAGGGCACGTCTAGCAAAATAATGGAGTTTTTCCTACATGAGTAACAGCTGACAGAACAATGGAACAAGGCTGAAATATATGTAGAAACATAGAAACATAGAAGTTGACGGCAGATAAGGACCGCAAGGCCCATCCAGTCTGCCCATTTCTTTTTCTACCTTATAAATGTGCCATCGGCCTTTGCTCTGTCAGTGACCTATCTATTCATAGTCATTTGTATTGCTCCCTTATGCCTATCCCATGCCTGTTTGAAGCCCTGCACTGTATTCATAGCCACCACTTCTTGTGGTAAGCCATTCCATGCATCTACCACCCTTTCTGTGAAAAAGAATTTCCTCACATTCCCTTTAATTGGCCTCCTCTAATCTCATGCTGTGTCCTCTTGTCCTGCTATTTTTCTTATATTTAAACATGTTAGACTCTTTTCACCTTGTTTATGCCCTTAGGTGTTTAAATGTCTCAATCATATCACCTCTCTCCCTCCTTTGCTCAAGGGTATACATATTGAGCTCCGTTAATCTGTCCTCATATGTCTTCTGATGCAGTCCCTGCACCATTTTGGTTGCCCTTCTCTGGACTGCCTCAATTTGGTTAATGTCCTTATGAAGGTGTGGCCTCCAATACTGCGCATGTACTCCAGATGGGGCTAACCAATGTCTTGTACAGAGGATTATTACCTCCCTCTTACGACTTGTGATACCCCTACTAATACACCACTAACCCCCCTAGCCTTACCTACTGCTTTAGAGGTCTGCTTGGATGATTTTAGGTCATCAGTGATGATGATGCCCAAGTCTCTTTCTTCCTTTGTGACTGCTAGCAACTCCCTCCCAGCCTATAAGTGGCTTCAGGTTTCTCTTCCCTATGTGCATGATTTTTCACTTCTTTGCATTAAATCCAGTTGCCACTCTTCTGACCATTCTGCTAGTTTATCCAGATCTCTTCTCATTCTGCCCACCCCATCTGGATCATCTACTCTGTTGCAGATCTTGGTGTCATCTGCAAACAGACAAGCCTTACCCTCTAGTCCATCTGTGAGGTCACTAATGAAGATGTTGAATAGGACTGGCCCCAGGACTGATCCCTGAGGTACCCCACTTGTGACTTGCATCTCTTCTGACTGTATACCATTTACCACCACTCTCTGTTTTCTGCCAGTCAACCAGTTTGCCACCCAGTTGACCAACTTCTGACCCACCCCGAGCCTACCTAGCTTATTTATCAATCTTCTATGTGGAACAGTGTCAAAAGCTTTGCTGAAGTCAAGGTAGGCGACATCAACTGCTCCCCTTGGTCCACCACTCTGGTTACCCAGTCAAAGAAATCTATGAGATTAGTTTGACAGGACCTTCCTTTGTAAACCCATGCTGTCTTGGATCCGTGCCCCTATGGATTCCAGGTGTTGCACTATCCTTTCCTTAAGGAGTGCCTCCATAATCTTGCCCACTACTGAGGTAAGACTGACGGTCTGTAGTTCCCGCCTCCTCCTGCTACCACTCTTGTGAGGGATCACATGAGCCCTTCTCCAGTCTTCTGGGACCTCTCCTGTGCTCAGAGACTCACTAAACAATTCTGCTAATGGCTCTGCTAGTTCCTCCTTTAGCTCCTTAAGTACCCTGGGATGTATGCCATCAGGTCCCATTGCCTTTTCCACCCTGAGCTTAGCAAGCTCTTGTAGGACCCTTTCTTTTGTGAAGGGAGTAGTGCTCACCTCCCTCCCCCCTGTGTCCATGATGCTGAGCTGTGGGCCCTGCCCTACCTTCTCTTCAGTAAATACTGAGCAAAAGTATCTATTTAGGATAGATGCCTTTACAGGGTCCTCCTCCTCACATGCTCCTTTTCTCCATTAAGCTTAGCAATACCCCTCTGGACTTTCTCCTTTCACTAATGTATCTATAGAAAGTCTTGTCACCTTCTTTACTGTTTGTGCTAGTGTTTCCTCAGTTTGGGATTTTGCCTGCCTTACTGCCTTACCTACCTGCTTCCCTTAGGGCAGTTTGGTATGCCTCCTATCTTCATCCCGCTTGTTCCTTATATTTTCTGAAGGCCAGCCTTTTGGCTCTGACCTTTCTGCTACTGTATTTGAGAACCAAAGTGGTTTCCTTCTTCTTTTGCACTTCCTTTTCTGTCTAACACAATGGGATGTTGCTTCAAGTATTGTATCCTTAATGCTTGCCACTTTGCCTGTACCTCCTCACCTGTGTTTCTTTTGCCAGGGCTAGCTTAACTCTGTTGGCCATCTTACCAAAGTCAGCTCCTCTGAAGTCCCATATTTTGCCTTGGAATGGATGATTTAGATGTAGTAGCCAAATTGAACCATACCATGTGATGGTCACTGGCCCCAGGTGACCTTCTACCTGGAGATCTGTGATCCCTTCTTTGTTAGTCAGTACTAGATCTAGGATAGCCCTGTCTCTTGTGGGTTGCTGTACCAGTTGTTTGAGGCCCTCCCCCTGCAGGGAATCCACTATGAGTCTAGTTCTGGCAGATGTTCCTGCAGGTATTGACCAATCTGTATCTGGCATGTTGAAGTCTCCCATTATCAGAACCTCCCCTTTAGCTGTCATGTTTTGCCTTATGTGGGAGTTTACTGATCAAAGCTTTGCATAACCAGATACAGCTATGCATTTTCCTTCTCGAATCAAGCGATGTCCATCCCACGGCAAAAAAAAGTGAACAATGGTGAACCCTAGAAGGGGCATTTAGAATAAAACAAACAGCCTTATGGAAGAGCACATCCAGTTTATGGAGATAGGAGGCTGAGCTATTAGCATAAATAGTGTCCGTGTAATCCAGGAGTGGGAAAAAGGTAGCTTGGACTTCCCTTTTCCTGACGTCCACGGGGAATAAGGATTTATTTCTAAAGAAGAATCCTAATTAAATTTTCAGTTTTTTTTTTACGAGTGTATCAGTGTGGACAGTAAAGGACAGATGGTTGTCAAGCCACAAACTCAGGTACTTAAATCTGTCCGCAACTTCAAAGGTATCTCGTAACAGCGTTGTTACAGACAGGGTAACCACTCTTGGCTGTGAAGGAGTAAAAGTGGTGGGTGCGAAGCACATTACTTTAGTGTTGTTTGCATTTAACAGGAGTTTTGAGTTAATAAGGCTAAGCTGTAGTTCATTACATTCAGTCTGGAGTGTGGAACCGATTTTGTCAAGGGAAGATTTTGAGATATAGATGACTGTTATCATCTGTGAAAAAATGTAGTTTTGCTTTATTTGTTTATGACTGTTAACTAGGTAGGGTGCACTGGTCCAATGGACCGCTTTCAGGCAAGACCTGGGACAAAAGGCACGAGCAGGATAAATAGGTACAAAAGTAGATGATACAAATTGGTTACAGCTAAGTACATTCCATATGCCAAAAGGCAGCCATAATACAATCAACAACTCCTGGCCAGGATGGCAGTAGCAGAAACAAACAAACGGCAAGTGAGCCAACATGTAACAGGTATATATATAAATACGGCAGACAGAGTGAAGAATAACAGGTGAGATGGCAATAATTGCAGCAGTACAGTAGGGATCTGGGCTGCAGTAACAGAGAACCAGATTTGGCACACCTCTCAGGAGTGGAAGGGGAGAGGATAAGAATCCATCAGCTTTAATGCACTGGACTCTACCAGAGAGGTAACTAGCGAACCAGCTTACTGATGTGTTATTTAAGCTGTGTTCATACAATTTTGATAATGAAAGGTTAGGATCAACTGTATCAAACGCTTTACTGAGATGCAGAAACACAGCTCCAGTAAGGTGTTTACAGTGAAGGGCAGTAAGCCAATCATCTGTTACTTTGACCAGGGCTGAGACTGTACTAAGGTGCTTCTAAAGCCTGATTGGAGCAGGTTTAATAATTTCATCTTTTCTAGGTGATCCCTTAGTTGAATGTTGATTAATTTTTCTAGTAGTTTAGAGAGTATAGGTAAAACGGAAATAGGCCTATAATTATTTAGGTCACGGGGTCACCCGATTTAAATTGGGGGAGTAGGTGAGCTGTTTTCCACAAGGTGGGAACCATGCCAGTGGTGACTGACATGTTAAATAGGTGAGTTATAGGGGATGTTAGATAGTGCAAGACGGCCTGTAGGAAAAAGGGGGTCATTCCATCTGCACCGGCGCTCTTTTTTATATCTAGTTTTGATAACATGTCCTTGACCTGCTTAGATGTTATTGGGAGGAGACAGAGGAGATTCAGTAACTGTGGGCCGACAAGGGCATCCTCCGACCGAGAACTGTTTACTAGCTTTGCAGATGGGGATGAGTCGAATGCTAACCCAGCTGTGGCAAAGTGGGAGTTTAGTTTTTTGAGGATTGTGGCTTTATCCGAGATGATAATACCTCCAGAAATGATTTCAGACAGGAATAATGGTGGGGGTCTATAACGTTCAACTGATTTAATGGTCTGCCACATTTTTGAAGGATTACCTTTAGATTTTCTAATGCATTTACATAATAATTGACTTTTGCTGATCTTATAAGTTTAGTGCACAAATTTCTTGTCATTTTAAAAGTCATCAAGTCACGGCTGGTTTTAGTAGATCTAGCCATTGTCCAAAGTTTGTCCCGTGCAGCTCAAGCATTTTTAGGTCCACAGAAAACAATGGCTGAGAAGCCTTAACTCAAGTCTTTATAAAATGGGCATGTTTATTTATTAATGCCAAGAGTATTCCATTAAAAAAGTCAACTACTTCTTCAACTGAGTGGGCTAGACAGAAATTTTGCCAATTAGAATACATGACATCATTTAAGTAATTGTCCAAATTAAATTTGCAGAAACTGTGCTTAGTCACAAAGTTTGGGCGAACGAAGCACCTTCCCAGTCTCCATACGCCAACTACAATGTTATGGTCACTGACATCATTAAAGAATACAGCACAGCATACAAATTCATGTATCTATTTGTTAATATGAGGTCCAATGATGTACTTTTTGCAGAGTTTTGCTGTTGGGCCTGGTTGGTTCTGAGATTAATTATGAGATGCCTAATTCATCACATTGCTCCTTAAGGTTATTGTATCTAGGGCTAAGCCAATCCAAGTTGAGGTCACCGAGGATGATTGTTTCGTTAGAATTAGAGTCAATGAAGTTGCAAATAGTTTGGAGAAGCTCTGAACCCCCAGATGGTGGTCTGTAGCAACCCATTATATTGACTGATTCAGCAGATGACAGGCTTAGTCTTAAAGCTAGCCATTAAAATTCCTTTGGTTTTGAAACTGCACATATTTCTGTGGCTGAAAGCTTTTCGTTGATGTACATAACTACACCCCCTCCCCTTGTTGGGCTATCCAACCAGAAAATACTGAAGGATGGCAATGCTGCCTGCTGATCAGGGATGGAAGCTTTCAGCCATGTTTACGTGACTACCAAAATGTCAGGTATGGTGTGGGATGCCCAATGGGGACACCCACTCATCGGCAAGTTTCAACTGCACATCATGGGTCTGCCATTGGTAGTAGTGGTGGTGGTGGATGTTGTGGTTGTTGTAGTGTTGCTGCAAAGTATCAGATGGCCACAGTGTTCTCCTCCACCCACCTCACCAGCAGCCAAAGGAGGCAGCATTGTTGCTGCAGCAGAAGATCGAGTCCCTCTCTGTCTACAATGTCTGGATGGTAACCTTCCACTCAAAGGGCATCTATGGGAAGCAAGGTACAGAACTCAGTCAGTGGGGCATACAGGACAAAGGAATGGCATTATGTGCGGAAGAGAAGTACAGCAGACTAACACATGGGCTGCCATATCACACATAGGTGTAGGGAGTCAAACAGCCACAGTAAAATGGGCATTGCCTACCAGAGACAGCATTGTGGACCCCACAGTAGAGGGCTGCACAATGTGCATGCCATGCTGCTACACAGAAGGACACAGCCTTGCAAGGGATAATAAACACAAAAAGGCATACCAGATGTGACTCTGCAGCAAAAGCAACAGCAGCACCAAGCCATCGTGCAACAGGCTATGGAATGGTTGGAGGTGCACAGAGCTGCACACCCGCCATGCAGCACACAGCCCAAGACAGTTGTGCAGGACAACAGATGGCTAACAGCCACTCTTGTTGGCTGCAGGGTCCAGACCAGCCATCTGCATGTTACACACAGTGCAACCACACATGGATGGCACCAGTATGCCACATTGAGTGCAGCAGCCAGAGTACTGTGCGAGTCCCGCAGTGTTGTACTCTGTAGGGGCACTGTATGCACACCACCCAGTGGTACAGCACTGGTGTGGGATGCAGACCCACCTGGAGGCACCCTCCCCATCCTGAAGATGCCATCACCACCCTAGGTATAGGGCTGCCACTCATACGGAGCCAGTGCAGGACAGTGGCCCTAGCAAAGACCCAGTCATGGCCCCACTTGTATACAGTAGAGTCATCATACCCTGGTCATCACTGTGTTGGTTGGATACCACCAATTCTACATAACCATGTCCATAACAATGTCCACCACACATGGCAAAATACGTGCATTGTCCAACAATGCCCCCTCCTGCCAATGACCCCATGCCCCATATGCCAGGCTCCATTGAGCTGCAAAGGCATGCCACACAGTGCATATGGCACCACTGCAAGTGGACTACCATGGGTACTGTATGATGCTCAAAGCAGGACACGGTGGTGTATCAGTACTACAGTGGCCCATGCCTACCTCTTATGACCGAAATGCATACATAGTCTCAAGCATATGGTAGTACAGACCTGACTGACACTGACCAGTTCACAAACAGGACTGTGTGCAGTACTACCAATGACATGTGCTCTGGCGAGTGACACAAGGAACATACCACTGCATGGTATAGGCATGCTACAGCACAACAGATACAAGGCACCATGCCAGCAGCCAGCAGGTCCACAGCAGTAGACTGCGCAGACCATGACACACTACAGTGTCGGGGGGGTGGCAATGCCCCAAGTGCAGGGTAAGTGTCCCCTACCACAACTGATAGGTGAAGACCCCTCATACATACATCCTGTATGGCTGGTCACACATGGCCATCCATCTCTGGCTACAGAGACCTGTAGTATAGGTGGCGGAAGAGTAGGAATAGTGGCAGGGCCAGGGATCTCAGGGATAAGGTCCTCCACCCTTGTCTAGCAAGTTCACCCACATGTTCTCGATCAGATCTATAAGTTGTGGAGTAACTCTCCCTCATCAACTAACCGCATCTTCCTGTGCCTTGCTGCACCCCTCACCCCCAAGGCCAGGCCTTCTGTATGTAAGTACCTTTGTGCCCTGGCTCAACCCTTGTTGTTTAGCCATCTGTTTCTGCTATTACATCATCCTTATGAAAGTCGAACCACTGTGCCACACCTCAACAGGCTTTGACCCCAACCCACGCCCATCAACGACACTTAGGCTTTCACTGTCAACAATGCTGCTGTCACCCTGCAAGTCAACAATGCACTTCTGGGCTTCCGGGCATGTCTCCTGTCCCATCTGCCCTCCAATTCTGCTGTTCTTCAGCTCTGGCCAGGGTCTCCTATCCACTGAGGTCTGCAGAGGAGGGAATGGAAGAGGTGATCAGTATCCTGCAGTGGATGCAATGCCCCATTCCGTACACCCTACACAGAATACATGCCCATATGCCTATACTGTGCACCAGTCTCCACATGTGCATGATGTGGATGGACAGGTCTGATCAGGTTTGCAAGGTACCTGCACGATCAACTGCGGTGCCACACACATGTGTGCAATGGCCCAGTCGCAGCAGGTCTGAGACATCCCCCAGTGACAAGTATGGCCTTGAACAGTGTACGCTGTCCCGTGTAGTACCCACAGTCTGTCATCCCCCAGACCCTGTACATGTTGGCTACAGGTCCTGTACATGGCATAGTATGCACTGGTATGCATGGTGCACCAGACCCCATATGACATGGACAGAAAAGGCATACCTGCACAACGGCTTGGAGGGGCAGGCTTCTGTAGGTGTTGCCCTGCACAGTGGTTGGTAAATGCCCATCCCACCCCTCATGCAATGGAACAGTACCTCATTCAGTGCCTGGCATATGCAGTTTGCCCATGCGGCGCATCATGGACAAGCTGCATGTCACAAAAATTGTGACCATATCCATGTCCTAATGGATACAGCTACATAAAGAACACATGGGACAGCCTCACCGGTCGTACTTTTGGCAAAGGGCAGTTACATGTCCAGATCACCGTACCCAGTAAACATTCATGAATAAAATTCTATGACACTATACATGGTCCTGTCACACACCCTCACACTACTGTCATGTCACTGTGGTAGCCAACAACCATGCAGCCCTGGCAGTGCACGTTTCAGGAAACCACAGCACGTCTTGTCAGATACATGGCATGGGGATGTCATGCAGGACAGAGGCCCAGACACCTGCATACAAATGGGCAAGCCATACAGTGGGGCAGGTCTCACTGGACAAAGGGGAACAACAAGAGCATATGGGTACAATGCACAGTCACTCAGGGACAGTAAACCTGTAGTATAGTCTCATGAAACAATACTGCACACAAGCCATCACACACACACACCACACCTAGAGTCATTTGTACTCAACTGGCCTTGGCACAGAGCCACCATCCACCATTACCATGTGTCGTCAAGGAACAGATCAGGAAGCATAGGAAAACCAGGAACAGTTGTAAAATTTGCAACAAGAGTTTTATTAACAACAGTAAAATAAAAAAAAATGTTCAGAATAACTATTTACAATGGCAGTATAAACAGAGAAAGTCAATCTGGGTTTCTTCTCAATTTCCAATCTCACTCTCTCAGTCTTTGTCTCTCTCTTTTGCAAAACACTGAAGCTCCTTTTTATAAGTCTGTGCAGGAGCTCATTAAAAAAACAGCATGCTTCTCACACAGTGTTCTTGTAAGTTTCCAATGTTCTTGTCAGTTTCAGCAGGTGCAGCAAAAATAACATTATGACCCAGAACTGACCCCTTGTTTACAACTTCTGCAAAAGACTTAAAAATTGCATCTCAGGTTAACCCCTTGAGTTCCAAATAGCTTTGCAATAATTTCAACAGTATAACTATACACAGTTTTAGCTTTGCAATAATTTCAACAGTATAACTATATACAGTTTTAAACAAAGGGATTCCAGTATCAATTACATTTCCATAAAATGATTCACATATATTTTTATACCGGCAGATATGCAAGGGGGAAGGAAATACAGAACAGCAAGTGAGAGTAGAGAGATAGCGAGAGGCAGAGAATTGTAAGACCGTCGGGGTGATCAAGTCCTAGGTCTCACAAGAAAATCTGGTTGCACATCCAGAAAGAGAAGAGATAGAAAAGGAGAGAACAGAACAGACCCTTTCGTTTAAACACTTTCTGCATAACAACTGCGACAGGGCCATATTCAACCCTGTCACATACTCCCCTCTTTAAGAGGGAACCTGTTTTACAAAAACAGGTTTCCAAAACTTTCTAGTAATTCTAATCTAACATAAGCATATAACCTTTACAGTTCTGTGCATATGCAGTATCCTTTTTTTCCATAACAACAGCACAGCAAATAGTGAAGTTTAAACTCACACATTTGTTTTTTTAGCCATCAGAATTCTCAATTCCAGATCCATATCTAGACAGAAAATCAGCACTGACATTCTCTTTCCCAGATTTGTGCAGCACTTTAAATTTAAATGGCTGCAGTGCCAGGTACCACCGTGTGATTCTAGAATTTTTATCTTTCATTTGGTTACGTCAACAGAGAGGATTGTGATCTGTTACAAGTACAAAGTCAGCTCCAAGTAAGTAAAACTTAAGGAACTCCATAGCCCACTTGGTTGCAAGGCATTCTCTTTCAATGGTGGAGTACCTTTTCTCTCTGTCATGCAATTTCCTACTTATGTATAGAATAGGATGTTCTTTTCCATCTATAAGCTGACTCAAGACTGCACCTAGGCCTACCTCTGATGCATCAGTCTAACAGAAATTGTTTCTCAAAGTCTGCACTTCTTAAAACAGGGGCTGAACATAATGCAGCCTTAATGGCTCGAAAAGCCTTGTCACACTCTGGAGTCCATTTCACATTATTCGGGAACCGTTTCTTTGTGAGTTCAGTGAGGGGAGTAGCTAACTCTGCAAAGTTGGGAACAGATCTCTGATAATATCCAGCCAGCCCTAAAAATGACCTGACATGTTTCTTGGTTTTGGGGACAGGGCTGTTAGCTACAGCATCTATCTTGGAAACCTCTGACTTGACTTCTCCATTTCCCAAAACATAACCCAAATATCTGGTGTCCTGCATGTGCAATACACACTTGGTAGGATTGTCGGACCTGCCTTTTCGATTGACTGGATAACTGCTTGTAGGAGTTCCAGGTGGCTTTTCCAGTCTAGATTGTACACCACAACATCATCCAGGTATGCAGCACAATAACCTGTGTGAGGGGCTAAAATTACATCCATGTACCACTGGAATGTAGCGGAAGCGCCACGTAAACCAAACAGCATGGTGGTGAACTGATAGAATCCTGCAGAAGTGGCAAAAGCAGTTTAGCTTCTGGATTCTTTAGCTAGGGGGATTTGCCAGTAACCCTTTCTTGAGATCAAGGATACTGATATACTTGGCACTCCCCAGTCTGTCAACCAAATCATCTATTTTGGGTAAAGGATAACTCAAATTCTGACACTTTATTAAGTTTCCTAAAATCAAGGCAGATTCTTACACCCCCTTCTTTTTTGTTTACAATCACCACTGGTGATGACCAAGCACTTCTTGACTCTTCTGTGACACCCAATTCTTTATTTTTTTGTATTTCCTTAACATGTCAGCTTTTAACTGCTCTGGTAATCTGTATGTTTTCTGTCTAACAGGGTGAGCATTCCTTGTCACTATTACATGCTCAACCCCTTTTGCTCAGCCTGGCACTGTGGTAAAAGTACTGTTAAATGTTTTTAGCAAGTTACAAATTTCTGCGGTTTGTTCTGAGGTTAAGGAAACATTCACCTTTACAGTGTCAGCAGTAACAGTTTGTTCCAGTCTATCATAAGCTGCATCAATATCTTCTGTGATGATAATGCATGACTTGTAAAATTTGCAGATGATATGAAATGTGGTGCGTTAGTTACTAATCAAATAGACGCTAAGCGATTTCAGGATAATATTAATCTTCTATATAAATCAGCCATGGGGATTAAATTAAAATTTAATCTATTAACATGTAAGATTATGCACTTAGGAAAAAACAACCATGAATTTGAGTATTTCATAGATGGGGTTAGTTTAATGACTGTACATGTAGAAAAGGATTTAGTAATATGGATTAACAAAGAAGAAAAAATTACTCGCCTTAGTAATGTTGTTTCTTCTAATGGAGTCTTGCTATATTATAGACCTTAGCAGTTTGTTCCAGCTCTAGAACTGCCCCAGAGTGAAATGGTTAAAACCATTCCAAAATAAAATTTTGGCACGAGAGCAGCTCTATCTGTGTCATTTCAAACTTGAACTGTCAGATCTTTACGAGCCAAACTCACTAAGGTCTGTGTGGAAGTTGTAACTCACACTAGCCAAATGGCTACCTAAATAATAACAACCATTGATGGTCCCAACACCCAAGACTCAAGTCAGGGGACCAGAAATATTAACACCATTCTAATAATATGAAATGGAACATAAGTATAATAAACACACACACGGTACACACACACACCCCAAAGTCCCAAAGGGACAAAATGCTAACAGGACATAAGTAGTGCCTACACTAAGTTGCCCGCACCCCACCAAGTAGAGGTTCTGAGAGGGCAGGTTGGGAGGTTCGATAATATAGCAAGACTCCATTAGAAGAAACAACATTACTAAGGTGAGTAATTTTTCTTCAAACAACATGAAGTCTTGCTATATTATAGACATTAGCAGAATACACAGCAGTACCTCCATGGAGGAGGGCAGAACCTACTTAGGAATAGGCTCTGAAGAACAGCTGTGTGCCAAACCGAGAACATCTCTCCTGGCCTGGACATCCAGGGAGTAATGCTTGGTAAGTGTGTACCGCTTTCCAAGTAGCAGCCTGGCAAATCTCTAATAAAGGGATATCTCTGGCAGCAGCTAGAGACGCAGCTGTACCCCTGGTAGAATGAGCCCTCAAACTGGGGCTCTGCCCACTTTCTGATAACAAAATTGGATACAAGAGACAATCCACCTGGCTATTGATCTCTTAGTGGCAGGTTTGCCTTTCCCAACTTCACCATAGGTAAGGAA
Organism: Neoceratodus forsteri; assembly: GCA_016271365.2. Lineage (NCBI taxonomy): Eukaryota > Metazoa > Chordata > Ceratodontiformes > Ceratodontidae > Neoceratodus > Neoceratodus forsteri. The sequence goes on from CM028129.1 coordinate 1,295,476,124, forward strand.
AAGTTGGAGGGATTCAACCAGTGACCTTTGGTACGCCTATATAATAACTAAGAGCTCTCTAACATCCAGGCTGTGCAACCTTCTCTCACCAAGAGGAGTGATCAGTGAAAAATACTGGAAGGAGATAGATTGATTAAGATGGAAATCTAAAACCACCTTAGGCAAAAACTTCCTATTAGTCCTAAGGACTACCTTATCCCTGTGGAAAGAAATAAAGTCAGTCTCCACTGACAAGGCTTGCAATTCACTTAAGCGTCTGGCAGAAGTGATAGCCACTAGAAAAACAGTTTTCCAAGTTAGGTACTTAAGCTCTGCAGAAGACAGAGGTTCAAAAGGGGGTTGCATTAACTGGGCAATGCAAACATTAAGGTCCCAAGCAGGGGCTGGTTCCCGAAAGGGAGGATTAGTATGGAGTAATCCCTTAAAAAACTTGGAAAACCCAGGAAGAGAGGAAAGAGGGGATGACTTTCCTGCTGACACAAAAGCAGACACAGCTGCCAAATGAACTCTCAGGGTAGCTGGTCTGAGACCCAAGGAATTAAGATGTACCATGTAATCTAACAAAATGGGCAATTCAGCAGATTCTGGGGAAATATTTTTCCCAGCACACCAAATGGAAAACCTTTTCCATTTAGAACTATAAGTAGCTTCTAGTGGAAGGCTTTCTGGAAGCCTTTAGGATCTCAAGAACACCCTGAGAGGTGTAAATCAGCAAACTCTAACTCCTCAAGAGCCAGGCCTTGAGGTTGAGGGATTTGAGGTCCGGATACAAACCCTGCCCTGGGCACAAGTCAACAGATTGTGATTCCTGGGGAGGCACAGGGAAGATGGACTGTCAGAGACAGAAGGATGGGTACCAGGGCTGCCTGGCCTAATCCGGGGCAATCAGAATCACCCTGCAAGGCTGAGATCTGATTTTGACTAGTACTTTGAATAGAGAGGAAAGGGGAAAGCATAGAGGAACTTCCCCTCCCAATCCAGAAGAAGGGCATCCAGGGAAACTGAGCCCAGCACTGGAGGCCTGCAACAGAACAGAGGAAGTTTGTGATTGTCTGGGGCTGCAAAAAGATCTATCTGAGGGATGCCCCACCTGGCAAAAAACTATCCCCAGCACTTGAGGATCCAGGGACCATTCGTGATGGCCCTGGGAAATCCTGCTGAGGGCATCCGCTAGGACATTGTCCTTCCTGGAAGATGAACTGCTATGAGGGAAGTGTTCAGGAATAGGCCAGAGACCACAACTCATTGCTCGTGCACAAGGTCAAGACCGAAAGTGCCCCCTGTTTGTTGATGTACCACATTGTTGTGGTGTCGTCTGTTCTGACTTGTATCACCTTGTCGTGACAGATGCAGAAAAGCTTGAAGAGCAAAAAGACAGCTCTGAGTTCCAGCAAATTGATGTGGAGCAGAGATTCCGGGACTAAACTCCTGAGTGGAAAGGTCGCCCATGTGGGCTCCCCAACCCAGAAGGGAAGCATCTGTAGTGAGAGTCAAGTCGTGAGAAGGGGAAATGAAGGGACCCCTGCTTTAAATTGCTCTGATCCTGCCACCACTGGAGAGCTAGGATCAAGGTTCGAGTCACTGGGACCAACTTGGAAAGGGGGTCTCTTCTCTGAGACCAAAAGGTTCTCAAGTGAAACTGAATGTCTCTCATCTGAAATCTGGCCCCTGCACAACAGCTGTGGATGCAGCCATGTGCCCCAGGAGCTGCAGAAGTGTCTTGCTGGTCGAGAGACCTGCAGAGTGAAGGAAGAGGCCAGAGCCACTAAATTCCTTACCCTTTCTGGGGAAGAAAGGCTCTGGCTAGCTTTGTGTCCAATTCTGCCCCTATAAGGTGAGTACCTGGACTGGTTCCAGAACCGACTTTGGTAGGTTTAGCAGAAACCCAGGAGGTGAGAAGCTGCTGGGTGACCTGCAGGTGAGATTTTACCTGTTCTGGGACTGGCCTACAATGAGCCAGTTGTCTAGATAGGGAAAACAGCAATCCTCTGCCTCCTTAAGTGGGCCACTGCCACTGCTAGACACTTTGTGAATACCCTTGGGGCAGAGGTAAGGTCGAAGGGCACTGCTCTGAACTGGTAATGACCTGAGGGCAGTTCGAATCTGAGGTACTTTCGATGGGATCTTCTGATTAGGACATGGAAATAGGCATCCTTGAGGTCCAGGGAGGCTAGCAAGTCCCCTGGCCTTAGGGAAGGTAAAATCATTGCCAGAGTTACCATTTTGAACTTTGGTTTCAGAAGATGCTTGTTCAGATATCTGAGATCTAAAATGGGCCGCCATTTTCCTGTCTTTTTTGGGGTAAGGAAGTATCTGGAATACAGACCCCTGCCCTGATGCAGGGGAGGAACCCTTTCTACCGCTCTGAGAGCTAACAGGGAGGAGACCTCTGTTTCCAGAGCGAGGGTCTCAAGCACTTGCAGTAGAATAAGTCTGCTTCTCAACTTGGGAACTTTTTGAAGCTGAGAACCAGACCCTGGCTTACTACTTCCAGAACCCACTTGTCTGAGGTTAGAAGCCCAATTCTGACTGAAGTAAGCCAGCCTGCCCCCACTGGTACAGGAGAATCGGCCCTGGGCACCCCATCAGGGTGCCTGTTTGCAGGAGCTTTAGGGCTGGGGTGGGAGCAGGTCTGCCCACCCGCCTGCCCTTGCCTCTGAAGAAGCCCCTCTGAGCATAGGCAGAGGAGGCCTGAGTCTGTAGAAAGGCCTGTGAAAAGGCCTACCCCTACCCCTGAGGGCATGCCTTGAGTGGCTTGCCGCCTTAGCCTGGGCACCTTGTAAGTAGTCCCATATTCATCCATCTTCTTCATGTAATCTCTGTCTGCTCTCCAAACAGAGAATTTCCCACCACAGGAAAATCCATAGCCTTAGTCTGGGTATCCTGTGACAAACTAGTACACCTGAGCCAGGCCAACCTACGCAAAAGCTACAGATGTGGCCGTGACCCTAGAGGAAACATCATTAACATCCACAGCAGCATGAAACTGAACCTTAGAGGCTTCAATGCCATCAGCAGCCACCTGTTCTAGTTCACTAGCCAGCTGGCCGGCCTGCTTGGCAATTGCACACAGTATTCCATCTAGATTTCTGATACCTAGCTACATAAGCCATATAATTTGCTTGCCTGAGTCCCAGAGAGGCTGCCATATACTGTTTTTTTGCCATGGTATCAATCTTCCTGGAATCCTTGTCAGGAGGATGTGAAGCCAAGGAATATTAGCTTTATCACAGGCAGCAGCCTGAACTACTAACATGACTGCATTGCTGAGAAAGGAATTCTGTATCAGGGCCTGACAATGTATACCTTCTGTCCATCTTTTATCTACAGGAGGCACAGAATTAGGAGCTTTTAAAATTTTAATTGTTTGTTTCTAAAAGACATGTAAAGGAATAGACAATCTCCTAGACTCTGAATATCCATCATTTCTACAAAATCAGGCTCCTCTTGCTCATCCACAGCCTCTTCTAAAGGAAGCTGGAGGGTTTCAGCAACTTTTTATAAAACATAAAATGAGATGGGGACTCAGACAGCATAGGGGAGATTCTAAAGGTCTGTCTGGGGAGATGTCCGTTCAATGGGCACACCCAGATCTTCCCAGCCACATTCATACTGTTCATAATCCTCCTCCCCTCCTCTGGTTCATAAAATTCTCAATATCATAATCCTGAACCACTGGGACCGGACGAACCGACCTTTTACCAGATAGTGGTGGTTCGATGGACCCTGAGACAGTGACTGGACAATTTGTATGGCTTTTGCTATTTCTGCAGCAGTTGGAGAAGGAATTTTGGACTCCAGACCTGCTGATTTTCTTGTTTTCTTTACTGGAATTGGTTCCTCAGAACCAGCTTTTCTTTTGCCCGAGGAAGTCTGGCCCTGGTCAGAGGGCACTCCCTCTGGTTCGGTTGGCACCGAACCGGGCTGGCCATCCGGGTCAGCGGACTTTTTGGCCTCTTGTTCCCTGAGCCTGCCCAATCTTTTTTCCAGGGTGGCTGCAGGGAAATTCTCACATACCTGGCAGTCTGACTGGAGGTGGTCAAACCCCAGACAATAAACACATGGTGTGTGGGTCAGCCTTGGCAAAGACTTCCCACAAACATCACAGTGTTGAAACCCAGTGGGCCCGGTTTTCTTTTGGGTTTCTCAGACATAATGCCAGCCTAACCAAAACTTGCCCTTTAACGGCAGTGTCAGGTAAGACACCCTTATCGGTTCCTAACCGTATACGGTATTGGAAAAACGAATAAATCCATTTTTTAGAACCGATAAGAACCGGAACCGCACTCTAAAATATTAACTTTTAGTTTTAAATGAGTTTTAAACCACTGATCGGTTCAAAACCGAACCGATAACTACAAGTTCCACACAGACAAAACCTTCATTTACTTACGGTTACCAGATAGAGCTTGAACCGAACGTATTTTATGTGTTAAAATAAAACTATTCTCGGTTAAATCCAACCGAGAACAACTTTTTAAACCGAGAAATGAACCGGCAGAAGAAGAAACTCCGGAGCGACTGTTCACTGAGGCGGAGCAAAGAATCTGACAGTTCAAGTTTGAAATGACACAGATAGAGCTGCTCTCGTGCCAAAATTCTATTTTGGAATGGTTTTAACCATTTCACTCCGGGGCAGTTCTAGAGCTGGAACAAACTGCTAATGTCTATAATATAGCAAGACTTCATGTTGTTTGAATTAGAACTTTCCTATCACTGTACAATAACTGTTAAAAAGCCTATTGGATTTTGACATCAATTATGAGGAACATTAAAAGTAGAGAAAGAGATGTGATTGTGCCTCTTTATCGTTCTCTTGTTAGACCCCATTTGGGAGTACACTGGCCCTGTATGGCAACCTCGACTCAAACAGGATATGAGGTGTTTGGAGGGGGTACAGCAACGGGCTACCAGAAGGATTAAGGGTTTGGAGACTCTCCCCTATGAGGATAGACAGAGAGCTTGGATTGTATTCCTCGCAGTATAGGAAATATCATGGGGATACGTGTTTGATTTACAAAGGAAGTAGGGAACCTGTTATATGGGAATCTTTAGGTTTATATGGATGGCAAAGCATAGTTACTAACCGGGGACATCAATATCAACTAACAGGAGATAGTTATAAATCCAATAAAAGAGGGGCTTGGTTTTCACAGCATGCAGTTACCCAATGGAATGCTTTACCTGCGTCTGTGTTTTTGTGTGAAACTATGAGTCCGTTTAAGATAGCTCTTGACAAACATAAGTTTAATTGTCTTTATCAAATTTTGTAAGTCTGATGTGCAGGACAATAATGGCCTAACAGCTAAAGTTTCCGATTTGTTCCTATGATCCTATGATTATCGGTTTCTGGTAAAACTAACAAAACAGCTTTTGGTGTTTTTTCAACCCATTTCTTGAGGGGGTTAGCACGGTATATCTTAGTAGGATTTTTCCTATCGTGGTCTTAGTCTCATAGTTAACTGTGCCAGTACGTCGAAGCACTTTATAAGGCCCTTGCCACTTCATTAACTGTTTATTTTCTGTAGTGGGTAACAGTAGTAAGACCTTTTCACTTGACTCAAAAACTTTTGCTTTTACCTCGTGGTCATAATACACCTACTGCTGGTTTGGGGCCTCTTCCTGATTACTATGGGCGATTTCAACATATTTTGCAAGCTTTTTTCACAGGGCACACATATAAGATGTAATAGATTATTTCTGATGGGGGTTATCGTCCCACGTTTCTTTTACTACATCTAGTGGCCCTTTAGGTTGTCTACCATACAGCATTTCAAATGGTTAAAAACCTGTAGATGCCTGTGGCACTTCTCTGCAAGCAAAACGCAGGTAAAGTAAGTACTGGTCCCAGTCTTTCCTGTCCCCTTTTACAAACCATTTTAACATGTGTTTTAGGGTTTGATTAAAACACAAGACCATCTGTCTGAGAGTGATAAGGGGAGAGTCTTATGACAGTGATGCCTAGTAGTCAGTACAGCTCCTTCGGTAATGCAGCACCAAAATTATGACCCCGATCAGTAATAATCTCTTTTGGTTATGCCCACTCTGCTGAAAATTTTGGCAAGCTCTGCTGCAACTTTTGGGGCTATGACAGTACGCATAGGAACAGCCTCTGGGTATTGAGCAGCATAGTCACATACTACCAAAATTAATTGATTTCCCTTTTTACTTTTGTTTAAGGGGCCAACCAGATCCACTGCAATTCTCTCAAACGCAAATCTATCAAGAGTAGGGGCACCAGGGGCACCTTGTCTTTTTTAGTCACTGGGGCTACTTTCTGACACTCAGCACAAGACCTGCAATAGGTTGCAACATCTTCATGAATTCCAGACCAGTAAAATCTGTACAGCAATCTGGCTAGGGTGCGATCCCTCCCTGAGTGACTAGCCATAGGACTATCATGGGCTATCTGTAACAACTCAGATCTATAATTTTGTAGTATAACCAACTGTTCTATCTGGTCCTGTGTCTGAGGTTTAACCCAAACTCTGCACAGTAGTCTATTACATTTTTTAAACATAGGTTCACCCTGTTTTGGTTTCACCCCCCAGCTGCTTAAAATAACCCTGGAGAGAAACATTGTTAGCTTGTTCTGAAAGAAAATCGCAATCAGTGATCAATTTAGTTTCAGCATTTTCATATGTTAACCCCTTATGTCCATCAGTCTTTTGTTGCTACTGTTTCTTCAGACATTGTCTTTCTTACCTGGACTTCCAGATCTTGGAGCAGTACTCAAACAAATCAAAATCAGCGAAAGGGAGAGTCCCCACCATCTGAAATATTCTTTGCCTGAGCTTGTCACCACAGCTGCTGAAACAACAGGATTTACTCTCTCTTTGATTAACTCAGTAAATCCTGGAAAGTCATTTCCAATAATCATAGGTACACAGGTAACTTGGGTACTACCCCCAGTTTCATTTGCTGCGACACCCCATTAATAGTCAGAGTTACTTGTCTGGTGGGATAGTATCGAGTGTCCACGTGGATGCAGATGACACCAATACCTGGTCCTTTCTGACACTGTTTTCTCAGCACTTCGATATGCACTAGGGTCTGTCTGCTTCCCAAATCTATAAGTCCCTTCACAGTCTTATCTCCCCACCTTCACATCTGTTAAGTACTTGCCCCAACCTGCCAAGGACAAATCTGTTCCAGTGTCACTCTTTTTACTGTGGCAATTTCTTACAATATGACCCAGCTTATTACAGTTATAGCAAATAAAGTCTTTGGGTGCAGATTTGTTACCCCCATCAGAGTTCTTATCAGACTTGGAGTTTAAATGGGAAAAAAGAGTGTTTTACCGGTGCTTGGCTGTTACCTTGCTGCTGTAGCATCTGTCTGGCCATTTGGTAGTCTTCGGCCAATGAAACAGCCTTTTCCCCACTTTCTGGCCTATGTTCTTTCACGAAAAGCTGCACATCTGTAGGCAGGATGTTGATGAATTGTTCCATTGCAAATGTGTCAATGATCTGTGGGACTGTTTTGCTCTCTGGTTGGAGCCATTTTATCAGGAATTCTCTGAGTCGGGTGAAGGCTTCTCGAGGAATGTCGACTGAGTTATACTTCAAAGACAGAAATCTCAGCCTCTAGGTCTTTCCTGAGATGTCATATCTTTTCAGGATTTCGATTTTAACCAGGTCATAGTTTTCTGACTGTGCAGTGTCCATACTGCTGTAGGCAAGTTGGGCTTTCCCTGTCAGGTAAGGTACTAACCAGTCTTATTGCCCATTGCTGCTTTGGCCACTGGCAGGCTCCGGCAACCCTTTCAAAAGTTGTCAGCTATGCTTCGATATCATCGGAGGGACACAACTTTGTAAGTTTAATGTATTTCAAGTTGCCTTTATCCTGTTGCTCATCTGGGACTGTGCCAGATCCTCTGCCTTTGATAGCCTGCAAGGCATCCAGCCACCACTGCTCCTGTCGCTGCATCTCTTCTCTCCTCTCCTCTGTTTCTCTGTCTCTTTTTGTTGTATAGCCCACCATCTGAAAAAGGCTGTCACTGCCTGTTCTTTTTCCATAACTGGTGCTAGCTGTACAGGCTCAGCTTGGACTTCTGCTTCTGCTAGTTTGTCTGCCATTTTTCTGGTAATCACTCCTGGATTAGCTGCTGCAGAATCCATACCTTTCTTCTATGCCTCCCCGGTACCAGGTCTAGTACCCACGCACAAAACCCCTGACTTAGAGTAGGCATGGCGTAAGTCCCACTTAGGTTGACACCAGCTGTCATCAAGGCACATGTCAGGAAGCATAGGAAAACCAGGAGAAGTTGTAACATTTACAACAAGAGTTTTATTATTAACAACAGTAAAATAAAAAAAAATAACATTGTTCAGAATAACTATTTACAATGGCAGCATAAACAGAGAAAGCCCATCTGGGTTTCTTATCAATTTCCAATCTCAGTCTGTCTTAGTCTCTGTGTCTCTCTTTTTCAAAACACTGAAGCTCCTTTTTATAAGTCTGTACAGGAGCTCGTTAAGAAAACAGTATGCTTCTCACACAGTGTTCTTTTAAGTTTCCAATGTTCTTGTTAGTTTCAGCAGGTACAGCAAAAAGAACATTGTGACCGAGAACTGACCTCTTGTTTACATCTTCTGCAAAAGGTTTAAAAATTGCATCTCAGGTTAACCCGTTGAGTTCCAAATAGCTTTGCAATCATTTCAACAGTATAACTATATATAGAGTTTTAACTCTGCAATCATTTCAGCAGTAAAACTATATACAGTTTTAATCAAAGGGATCCCAGTATCAATTACATTTCCACAAAAAGATTCACATATATTTTTATACTGGCAGATATGCAAGGGGGAAGAAAATACATAACCATATATGAGGGTAGAGAGATAGCGAAAGGCAGAGAACTGCAAGACCATCGGGGTAATCAAGTACTAGGTCTCACGAGAACATTTGGTTATGCGACCAGACAGAGAAGGAAAGAACAGAACAGACCCTTGTATCTAAACACTTTCTGCACAACAACTGGGACAGGGCCATATTCAACCCTGTCACACTGTGCCACCATCCACCATTGACCTCAGTTGCTGCAGGTGGTGAGCTTCTTCTTCTGGAGGTCATTGTACTAGTGTTGACACTAGTCACCGGTGCTGGTGACCTTGGTGTGTCAAGTGAGGTGCCGCCCCACAGATGCCCACACCTTGCTCTATGGCCTGTCTGACCCTGATCCCACCCCCAGCAGCTGGTCCTCTCTGGCCATCACCAGGTCAATCAAACTGGCCAGCTTGGTGTTTGACCACCTTTGGTCCTGTTGAAGCACAGTCCTGTTCTGTCTGCCTGTCATGTTATCACTCTAAGTGTAGGCCTCACATTACCACCAAGTTCTTGCAGGACCAGGACTGTCTAGGTGCGTCCTGTCATTTTGCAAAGCACGTTGCCATGGTAGTGCCATGCTAATGTCACGTTATGCGGCACCATGCATATTTCCGGGGGGTGGGGCATGCACTGGGGGCATGTGCCAGACACTGGGTGGCACATGTGCAGGGTAGCGAACCGCAACTGTGTAATGGCATGGCGCACAAGGCTATGCTGTGTGATGATGTCATAGGCAGTGTCTGACGTCACATCTACACTGCATACTGACACTGTGCAATCGCAGGTGCCGGGCAACCACACACACTAGTGCAACCACATTAGCATAGGGAGCAAAACTGCAATACTCAGCAAAGGCATGCAGATAACTCAGTTTTGCAGTTTGTGGGCAAACACCCACATTTGCATCTCACTACTGGCAAATATGCTTACATCAGCATAACTAATTGCACCTAGAGCATATAAAAGAGCACAGTGCACTACCTAGACTCTACTGGCGAACTGCAGGCATCCTGTGGAATAGCCTAGAAAGGGACATGGGTGAGCACAGTGTATGCTTTGTGCAGTGATACAATGGACATGCTGAGGTGGTGGATTGCACCTTCTACATGTAGTGGTGGTGGTGGTGTCTCGCTTGGGACACCCTCCTATAGTTGTCAATGGTACACAGTGATAGAGGATGCAACACCGTCAAATATGTGCGTACATGGTGGTGGCCCCGAGTTTCTTTGGGACCCTGCCCTTTGCAACTCCTGTCTGTCTGCGACCACAAGGATAACTGTGTCTGCACAAGAACAGGCCCATGTCAGGCAGACCACTGGCTGTGTGTAGTCCCTGGTCACCTGTATTCTACTCCCATATCCAGCAGGTACCACGGAGGACACGGACAGACTACAGGCCCACTCCTTCTCTGAGGGGGAGCTGCAGGTGCTGGCACAGTCCTGTGTGGACAGGGACGAGGCCCTGTTCCAGAGCAATAGCACAAATGCCCAGGTACAACAGGCCTTGGTAGAGGTCACAAACATGGTCGATGCTGTTGGCAGGTGGAACAGGCCCATACAGGCTGTGTGGATGCACTTCAGGGACATAAAGAGGCAGACAAAGAAAGTCCTGTCAGTGCAACGCAGGAGATACACGCCACTGGCAAGGGCCCACAGGCATCAATGGCTGCACGTACCCTGGGATCCTACAGAGGGGGCAACAGCCTACAGTCCATGGAAATGCCGGGTGGTGGCTATGAGAGCCTAGCGGGACCAGCCCAGCCATCTGAGTGACTAAATGTCATCCTGTCATCCATGTGTGTATGTGTGTGTGTATATATATATATATATATACACACACACATCTATATATATGCGCATGAGTGCCTATATGTGCCAGTGTTGTGTGACACAATGGGTATAAACCACACTACTGTTTCCATCTCTCAGGGGGTGTAGCCATCCATGTGGTATTCCACAACTGTGCCCCAAGTGCTGTCACCCACATGCACCCTAATTCTGGGATGTGTGCTCTCTGGCGAAGGAGTGAATGCTAACTGATGTGGGGTATGCGCTCACTGTTGCTGTGATGTATGCCCACTGGTTCTGGGTTGTGTGTTCACAGGTGCTGTTGAACATGCTCCCTGGTGCTGGGATGCATGCTCAATAGTGCTGGGGTGTGGGCTCTGTACAGACAAGGGGTGTCTACAAGCCCTGCATCACACATATAGCGTGAGTGTTGTGTCACTGTACACCAGACATGCATGCTGCCTCAGAAAGCACACAGCTCTGTAAGGTGCACCACTATATAACTCGCTTCTCCTCTTCCAACAATACACCATGTTGTACCGGACATGGCAGAAGAAGCCCCAGGTCCATCCCAGCAGCAGTTGTCCCTGCCACCCACCTCTCTGTGCATGTTGACCAACAGAAGCAAGGAGCATGTGGAAGAAGAAGACGATGAGACCTTCATCGAGGGATGGGGACGACCGGGCTATGCCCACAATCAGGAGAGGTTGTCCCTGTCTGCCAGCACCCATATCAATGGGGCCCATATGTTGTTCTCATGCAGTTCTGCAGTCACAGTGATGTGGCTCCCCCCAGCCCCTGGTACAGCCACCGCTGTGCACCCCCATGACCCCATCTCCGGCACAGCCATTGAACTGCCACCCCCGGCTGGTACCACAGGGCCACCAACGCTGTACCTCCCCAGGATCCACCCTTTGGCATGGCCACAGCACTGCCTAACCCACACCCCTCTCACCAGGCTGGCTCAGCACTGACAGCGGTGCAGTCTTGGCCTATATAGTGCCCAAGGATGCAGCCTGACCCTGTCCCAATGGACAGCCCCCAGTGACAGTGGGATGCAGTAGACAACGCAGTAGGAACTGACACACATCCACCACACACTGCACAAGGACAAGCAGCTTGCCAAGCTGCAGGTGGAGGCATGTCATGTGGAGCACATGGCAGCCCTATGAGACTTGCACCAGGAACTGCCCTCCAGCATGGAGCTACTGTGCTGGGACATGACCTCCTGCATGGATCACCAGTGTGCCACCGTGCTGGAGGCTGCAGCCATGGTGGGAGGCACCATAAGGGCCAATCATAGACCCGGCCTGCCCAGTGGGAGTACTGGTACCCCACAGCAGACAACACAGCATACGCCAATGCCACACAGTGCCAGAATGAGAATGACCAGCACACCCGGGACTCCCTGCACACGAAGGACACCACATAAATGAGGTTGCAACCTGCTCCTCGCTGGGGTCAGTACTCTGCAAGGCCGTGGCCTGGGGTGGATAACACCATCCCCATGTTCATCCCCCATATCATGGATGATGGCCTCCCCCAACCATATTGGGTACGGTGCACACATACTGTATGTACCCAGGGAGGTGGTAGGGGATGCACATATGTTGCAAATCACCAAACCGCTAGCAACATAGTGCCCCCCTTCCCTCCCTCCCCTGTACCATGTGTCACCTCCCCTGCCCCTGTGACTTCAACCTAGTCATCCTCCAATGGCTTGCATGTCCATCAACTGCAACTTGTGGACACTTCCCCCTGCCTGGCTGACATGTATTTACGTTTCTACTACTTTGGACCCCCCCCAAGTGGACTGTATATGTGTATGCACAATATTCAGTAATCTCCACCTAGATGAACTGTATTTCTGTAACCTCCCCCTTTTGATACTCCCCTGTCTGAATTGCCTCTATGTATGTATTGATATTGCTAAGTGATGATACATTTACTTTTTTTTCCTAAATGGATTTTTATTGGCTTTTGCTCCCCCCCGTCCATTTGCCCCCCAGCGTGCGCATGTGTGTGGAGTTATGTATATGCCATGCCCCGGGGCACCTCCCACTACAGTGCTGCCCTTCTGCCTATGCTATCCACCGGACCTCCTAACTGGGGGGAAAGCGGCTTGCCTGGGAGAGGAGAGCTGCCTTTCAGCTGCTCAATTCTGCTCCCCCCCCCGTGCCAGCTTTCTGATGACCCAAAGTCGTTCCCGAACCCGCGTAGCCGACATAGCATGAGGTAAGGCGTACAGTGCCTCAACCCTCAGCGCCACCGGGCTGGCTCATGATGATACATTTATCAAACACATTACAGTCTCCTGTGTGGTCTGTACTCACCCTCTATGCTCGAAGAGGTCTGTTATGATGTGGGCTCTGTACTCCTGGGCCAACCTAGGGTCACACCTGTCAAGTTTCTCCTGTATCCCCTGGTCCTCTGGTGCCAACATTGCTGTAGGTCATTCCCCTGAGGCTGGTATGTATAGCCCATGGCTGAATGCCATGTTCTGTAGTAAACAACAGTGAATGAATATGGTACAGGTCTTCTAAAGTGTGTACTGTAGGGCACCACCTGTATGATAAAGGTACCTAAACCACATCTTCAGCATTCCAAAGACACATTCAATGATGCTGCATGTGGTGCTGTGTGCCTCACTGTACCTGTCCTTTGCAACAGATACGGGCCATAGGACAGGTGTGAGGAACCAGGGGCACAGGGGATATGAACTTTCTCATGTGTAGATGAAAGGCATTGGCTACTGTCGCTGCCTCCAATGTGGTGGGGGGAAAGGCCTTGGGGTATACTCATCGAATGGGTGGTCACTAGGGATGTCCCCACTTTCAAACCTCTGGCACAAGATGAGGTTGTGCCATATGAAGCCATCATGGGCACTGCTGGGGCACTGTGCCAGGACACTGATGATGCATCCTGCTGCATCACACACCACCTAGCAACTGAAGGATTGATACCGCTTCCTACTGATACTGGTGTCCACTCCATCAGTGTTGGGTGTCCAGATGGCAACATGGGTGCAGTCAATGGCACCGACCACAGCTGGTAGATGTGTGACTCGACAGAACTGCTGCATTGCTGCTGTTTGCTCTACTGGTGTGCTAGGAACTACGATGAACTCCCTTGCATGGGCCTGCAGGGCATCTACTGTAGGAACTGGCCCAACAGCCACGAGGTGACTGACTGTGAGATACCCGGTCGTGTCTCCCACCAGCATCTGGAATGTTCCAGTGGCCAGGAAGCAGAGTGCAGCCATCACCTTGAGCATGGACATCACATGGCTACGCTGTGTGTCTGTCTGGAGCTGGTCATACAACACACAGCTGCCTGAGCATGTACCAGCCCACGATCTGGTCGTCACAGAGTACTTCAAATGTTACTCATGGACTGTACTGTCTATTTGCAACACAGCTCCTCTGTGGCCTGTGCCTGGACCCAGGCTGGCTCTACAGACATCACATGACTGCACTGGGTGTCTGTCTGGAGCTGGTCATACAACACACAGCTGCCTGGGCATGGGTCTCTTGAGCATGCACCAGCCCATGATCTGGTCGTCACTGAGTACTTCGAATGTTACTCCGGGACAGTACTGTCTGTTTGCAATACAGCACCTCTGTGGCCTATGCCTGGACCCAGGCTGGCCACTGGCCCTCTCATTATCCTCTGTGACCTGCTGCATGAGGTACATGATGCCTGCCACCATGTGAGCTATCTTGGTGTATGGCCTGCACTGTCTCCTTCCACCTCTGGGGGGTTGCCCTGGCTTAAGACTGCATTTTTATACAGTATGTGTTATTTGCACAGTACTATGTGGCCTGCGTAATTTTGTTTTGTGCAGTGCTAACATGCTAAATGTCACACTGCACATGTTATGCAAGGTACCCCCCAGTATAGGCAATGCATACATTTCCTGTACGCTAGTGAGCTGGCGCTAATAGCACACGCAGTGATGCCCTCTGAATATGGGATTCCAGCACTATTATATGTGCGGTGCAGGTGCAAACACTTTGCGCCCAGTGCAAGGCTTTGTGTATTTAAGCCAGTTAATTTAATCTGTGGTTACTAACATGTATATTCCCCTGTTCTAGATTAAGAATTTCATAGAGGAAGGAATATAATGGGAATAAAATTTTCTGAACTCTGTGTCCAGATATGCTGTTCTGCTAGTACCATTAATATGTTTTCCATATACATATATATCTGTGTATATCTATATATATATATATATATATATATATATATATATATATAGCATCAGTTGATTATACCGACAAAGTCTCAAGATGTTAGGGTTACCAACCCTGCACATCTCTCCATTCTCCACCCACTCTCAACACACCAACAGGCGCTGTTTTGGGGTCATCGGGCCTAACCTCACCCCATTCCATGTAAGCAAGCTGAGATTGTACAGTACAGGAGAATGGGGTGAGAGTTAGGACCGATGACCTCTAAGGCACACCCCGACACCTGTTGGTGTATGGAGGGTGGTGTGTGGAGGGTGGTGTGGTAGGGTTGGTAACCCTACCATCGAATTTCCAGACTTTTGTCGGTGTGAAATCAACCCTAACTGATACATTAACAGAGTTTTTTTGCAATGAATTTCCCTTCTTTTTGAGAAAGTGTAATGTTACTCATAACTATACTGTATGTGGGAACGCGGCCTTCTGGGCCCTGTGCTCTCACCTAGCCATAAGTACAGAGACATAGCGCAGGAGGGCCCTGTGCTGACAGTTTTGCAAAATGAAATCCATAGGTGGGAGCACGGGCACTCAAGTCCCTGCTGGCCTGGGCTCCCACCTACCCATAAGCATAGAGGGCCCTGTGCTCCCATCTATTCATAAGTGTAGAGATATTTTAACAATCTCGCATGTCCCTGTGGAGACCCTTGCACTTCTAGTACTGCATAATGGAGGGCTCTGCAGTCCCATTATTGCATAATGGTATCCATATGTGGGAGCTAAGTATAGAGACATAGCGCAGGCCTGGAGCCATTCCAGGTAACCCTTGTGCTGCAAATGTGGCAATATCTCAGTAATCATAGTACCTTCGGAACAAATTTCACCGCAGGTGTATTCATGACCTCATCACCTCCACACGTGCTTAGTACAAGCTACGGTTAGTGAAAAATCTGTATTTTGAACCGTTTTCCACATAGAAGCACAGAAAGGCACTGCGATCGCCACAATGTTATCCTATGGGAACATTTGCAACTTCAGAGTGCTGTAACTATGGAACCAGTGTAAATTTTTTTCACCAAACAAGCAAACAGCACATCTGTGGTGCAAACCCTTGCTACCCTGTAAAGTTCAGCCAAAAGTCCTAAACATTTTTTTCTATGACTTGGCAAAGAAACTGTTTGTTGGGGGCAGTTTACCCCTGGAATTTTCGCAAAAGTCCTATTAGTTTACCCGCGGGGCTTTTGCGTAAGTACTGCAGAATTTTGCGAAAATATGCAGAACTTTCACACAACTTCCGGGGCTAAAATACAGGAAAATTTTGAAAAACATATTTTTCTGCATGCTACTAAACAACTAATGCCAGGGTCGTGTTCCTATGGCCCCGGTTAGGTAAACCTAACTGCTGGTGTTTACCAAGGGGCAGTATTTTTTGAGCTACATCATCTTTTCTGCATCACTAACTGAAAACAAGATGGCAGCAGCCACAAAGTAAATACCCCAAGTACTAAAGTAAACGCTTCAATATAAATGTTTCTCGGTGGTGCACGTATTTTTCCTATAGTCTATAAATGGAAACGATAAAGTCTAATAATTTTTGAACGCATTAATATTTTTTTTCACCAAACCTTCAAAAGGCACTTCAGTGACCCAGTCCCCACATACCCTGAAAATTTCAGACCAGACAGAAAAACTGTTTGATCTGTAGAGACGAGCAAAGAATTTGCCAGAAAAAAGATTTTTCACTTTTTTGGAACTCTGCAGCTCCTCAATCGCACATCCAACCGGAACAAAATTTGCCAGATCCACAGATCTATGATAGGAGATGGAACATGCAAAATTTCAGGAAAATCGTACACATGGTTGCAAAGTTATTAAACTGCAAAATTCAGGGG
The DNA here is from genome assembly GCA_016271365.2 of Neoceratodus forsteri. Taxonomy (NCBI): domain Eukaryota; kingdom Metazoa; phylum Chordata; order Ceratodontiformes; family Ceratodontidae; genus Neoceratodus; species Neoceratodus forsteri. Next base: position 1,295,492,816 of record CM028129.1, read on the forward strand.
TTTAACATTAAAGTGACTATTCAACCCTAGCTATAGTAGCACTACCATGCTGCCATAATGTATATATTTATATATATGTATGTATGTATGTGTGTGTATATTATGTATGTATTGTATAGGCATTGTAAAAAAACTATGTTACTGCGTCAGTTAATGTTGGTATTAAAGCATCAAAACCTGGGAAATTCGACGTTAGGATTTCCAATCCTGACTCCCCACCCCCACCCCTCAAGCAGCAAAAGGACAAGATAATAAAATTACGACTGACCGTAATTCTTGATCTTCTCTTGTATCTTCACCATTCATTACTGTTGAGTGTAAGCCGGAAGGGCGCATCTGCCACAGGAGGTTTTTTTTTGAGGGAGGAGTCAGCGCCAATGGCGCCACTCACATGGCTGATGCATTGTGAAGCGCACGCAGGTTGGCTGTTAGGCGCCATAGACTCCTCCTCCATCCCAGTTCTGCTGAGTTGGAGAGGAGAAACAGTTTTTAGAGAAAGACTGAGGGACAGACAAAGGAAAGGATATAAACTGAAAAAGGCATAAGCCGATTAGAGGGCAGAAAAGAAGAGGAGTGAGTCCTGACTAATGTGTAGGGAAAGAAATCTTGTAGAAGTTTTGCCACGGGAGTACTGGCGTAGTCCCCACTTCAGGAGAAGAGAACCAAAGGAAATCTGTGCCATAAGAAAAAGAGAGGGAGGAAAATCCCAAAGACTCTCCTAGGACTGCACTGATGTAAATGACAGCCAGAGGATTATCAAAGCCCCAAGAGGGGGACACTCTAGTGCAACATGAAGAGAATCTGAGGGAGTTCCCTCAGAGGTTAGGGGGAAGACCCTACTCGCTCTCCTCCAGATTGAATGCTCCATGACATTTTAGAGAAGGAAACAGAGAGCTCTGAGGTACCAGGGAGACTCAGCCCCCAACTGGCCTCTAGGAGAGGGAAGGCAAGCAGGGCAGAGGCGACGCCCAACAACTGAGACCCATGAGGGGATGGAGGGTGGGATTCAGTAATGAATGGCGAAGATACAAGAGAAGATCAAGAATTATGGTAGGTATGTAATTTTTATATCTTCCCTTCTCAGACTTCACCATTCATTACTGTTGGGTGAGTACCAAGCCCCCAGGAGTGGACCTGGCATAGCCCTGAGGGAGCAGATCCCTCAGCCTCCCGCGGGTGAGGTTCAGGAGAGGGAGACCCTAAAGCCCTATTAGACCAACAAGATCTAAGGCTGTTTAGGATGAGGAGGTGTCCCCCGTGGCCAGGGGATGGGAGGCGCCCCTGTAAGGTCCTCCTTGCCCTGTGGGAAAAAAAATCGGGTCCCCCAGAAGGCGGAGATCACCCTACGCCGGGTAATGGGTGACAACCTTGATAGACGAAGCCATGTTGTCCGCCTAATGCAGCTCGCTGTCCCCGCAAGTCTGGAAGCCACCTCACTGGTGTAGTAAGACTTCCTTGCTTGGTGCCTTCTAAGCTCCAGAACCTGAGCAGAGAGGGCAATGGCCTGTCTAGATTGCTCTGTATTGGCAAAGATGCCAGGACTTGTGCCAACATCGACCATAGATGTCTGTTATAGGCAGCGTGGTGAGCCTGATGAAAACCTATACACAGTAACACACGAGCTGAAGAGAAAACTCTTCGCCCCCACCGGTTGAATTCTGTGGAGTCCAGATCCGGGGGTCGGTTGTGCGCCAGGCACCAAAGCCTGGAAGGAGTGTCTAAGAACATAAGCCCTGAAGATGGGTGAGGTAGGGAACCTAGAGACTCCTGGGACGTGCAATACCATCTCCTGCAGCCTGCTGGGGCTGGGGATGTGGCGGCTGGAGACTGCCAGGTGCGACAGATGCTTCTTGAAAAGGAATGGGCCAGGACGGCACCATTAGGTGGTGGGCACTGAATTCACTCAGGAATGAGCATGTCTCCTGCTCAATATTGCTTCTCAGCATGTGAGAGATGCGAAGGTCCTCGACCAGCCTCAAAAGAAACCACTGATACTCAGTGAAATCAGCGACAGAGGACAGGTGGACGGATGGCTCCTCTCCCTCGGAAGATGAAGAGGAGCTGTAATGTTCAGAGTCCTCCTGTGGCGGAGGAGACAGGTGAAAATCCCATTCGTCCATGGCCCTGACATAAGTGGGGAAGGCCGCTGTGGCGACTCTGAACATCTCCCAGGTTAAGGGCTCCGTAGGACCCACATGGCCTGGGAGAGGAGAAGGAGGAAGTGCCTGCAGAGGGATGGGAGATGGGCACCGATCTGATAGTGCCCGGCCTCTGACAGAGCTCTGAGACTCAGAGACTGGGCCTGCTGGACGGGGGGACCCTGGGGCCAAACCGGGTTGCGAAAGCTGTGTCTGAGATGACAAACTCCGGAAGAGCCCTGAGGGAGAATCTCCCCTGTGACACAACTGGGGTTGCATGGATCCAGAAGGGCAACCCTCAGTGCTGCCAACTAAAGATGCCTCTGAGACCTTGAGGGAAAGACAGAGTTCAGCGCTTCGACTCCTCCCCACAGGGCAGTGGAGGTGGGTAACCACGCTTCGTTAAGGCCCCTCAACCCCTTGCACTCAGAGGCTGCCCTCTTCCTCAACCCCAACAAAGTTGGGCCCCCCAATCATGCAGGCCCCCTGAGGGTGACCGCAGAGGAGGGGGTCCCAATCCCCACCTGGAAGGCCAGGGCAGCACCAGGAGTGGCAGCTAACACACCCTCCCCAGGAGAGAAAACCCCACCCTGAGCTCCCAGGCCACTGTCCCCAATGGATCCACACTGGCTGGCCTCAGCCATAGGATCCGCTGGAACTACCGACCCCGGGGACTCTGGGATAGGGCAGTTGGGCTGCCTGGTACCGCATCCCAAGGGGCTCTTCAACTCCAAGGCATCGGGGTGCCAGTCCGGATCGGCCTGCGAGTCATCCTCCTCCGAAGAGAAAGTCATCAGGCAGACCTTCAGGCTAGCGACCCAGGGAGGGCCCCTGGCAACGATGGCACCGCAGGACACGGCACCACCTGTGGCGCCACCCCCTATCACCAGAACCAAGAATGGCGCTGGGATCTGGGATAGCACCGGGAGGCGGCGAAGAGGGACCACTAGTGCCAGGCCCAGCAGCCATGGGCCCCGACCCTGGGGGAGCCTGCACCTCCTTGGAGGTGACTGTTGGGGCGGTGCCAGCAACGTGACTGCAAGGAATCGCTTTGCCCCTCTGACACCGCAAAACAGGCCTCCTCCTCCTCTGCAAAGCTTGAACTGGAGGAGGCCTCCCCCTCGCTGGGCCATATAGACCCGGGAGGGGACCCAGAGGAAGGGTCAAGTGTCCTGGCCTTGGCGACCCATGAGCGACGCTGCCCTCTGAAAGTCGGCGGAGCCCTGCTGACTTTAAATGAACAAACTTCAAGAACATGGCAGTCCATGGAGAAGCAAGCATCGCAATGGTCCATATTGTGACTGGGTCCCAGGCATTGCAAGCAAACATGATGCTGGTGCGAAATGGAAAAATGCCAGCCACAGGGGCACAGACGCATGGGGGCGTGACCCGCTATGGATTTTCTCTTGGCCCCCAAACCAGACGTGATGTGAAAACAATATAATCAAACTCTGGCAAAAGAACCCAGAACTGTCAGAAGAAATAAAAGGAACGGACTTACTGGATACCAACAGCATCAGGCGGTTCAGAATCAGGTGAAGAACTGAAGAAACGGCATTGAACAGCGAAGGCCTATGGCGCAGCAGATGCAACCTCGATGGCGGAAGAAACAGAACTGGGATGGAGGAGGAATCTATGGCACCTAACGGCCAACTCACATGTGCCACACAGTATGTCCGCCACGCCGACTCCTCCCTGAAAAAAACAAACAAACAAAAAAACTCCCATGGCGGGTGCACCTCTGGCTTACACCCAACAGTAATGAATGGTGAAGACTGACAAGGAAGATGATACAAACAACCACAGACAGCCATCATCAGGTAAGACAAACAACATAAAACTGTGTCCAGATGACACAAATGCAGTAGCACTCATGTGTTACCTGCGTGGATTTGTATATGCGGCATGCAAACTGCAAAATATACACACTCACTTGTTGTTGCAGATAGAAATCCATGATACTGGTGGATGCCTGGAACATCCTCCCAGCATAGGTGGTGGGGGAAAAAATGCTAACAGGATTCAAGAATGCATGGGGTAGGCATAAGGGAACCTTAATGGTAAGGAGAGGGTTCCCAGAGATCAAGTAGGGTCTGCGGTGTTACAGTAATTAGAAAAATGGCAGACTAGGTGGGCACAGCAGTCTTTATCTGCCATCAAATTCTACGTTTCTGTGTTTCTATACTGAAATCACCACACTGCTTCTGTATACAGAAGCACAGGTGCCAACAACCAGATACAAATCCATTATATCCAAAGTGCAAGACTTCTTTTCTCTATGCCCCTATTGGGCTAGCCTTTCTGTAGCAAAGAGGGCCCTGTGTCTCTTCAGTCAGAGGTGTAAGACATACACCAACTTCTGGCTCCAGAAGAGCGAGCCCCTTATATATAGAAAGTCTCTGAAGAGACACAGGACCCTCATATGACTTTGTTTCTGCAGACAAGTACTGCTGTACTTTTCATACAATGGATTTTGTGGTATCTGTGCTTCTGCACCCAGAGGTTGGTGTGTATGTATTACACCTGCAGCTGCAGAAGCCCGGGCCCATCATTTGTGTGTATGTTTTACAGTTTCCATGGCTACATGAGACTTCAGAAAGGCTGAAAGAACCGCATTGCCCACCTAGTCTGCCATTTTCCTACCTACTGTAACACTGCAGACCCTACTTAATCTCAGTCTCCCCTCTTTCCTTACCACTAAGGTTCCCTCATGCCTACCCCATATATTCTTGAATCCCATTAACGTTTTTGCCCCCACCACCAACACTTGGAGGATGAATTTCCTTAGTTTTTGAGATAGCGTAATCGTAGCCTTATTTGACTGAGGGAGTGCAGGACTCTTTGGGCCCTGTGGTCCCATCCCTTCATAAATAAACATATGTATGCAGCTGTGGAAGGGCCATGTGCTTCCATTTATAGAACAAAAGTGATCAAATTGTCAGCATAAACATCTTATTACCCCAACTCATTTATCTGGTACTAAAAACGTTCGAATTCCGGCCAAAATGTAATTCTGTACAACTGTTAATACCATTCTGCGCCACAGGTGCAAAAAGATATTTTGGCTAGGATTTAAAAAATGACAGCTGCAACTCACATGCGGTGGGGTAATAAGAATTCTACGTTGAAAAACTGGAGTCAAAATATATAAAATTTACGAAGTTACGAGTGTGCGTAGCGAAATTGGCTTGATTGGCTCCCACTGCAAGGCCGTTTTGACATAGCCTTGTGTTGTATGGTGGATTCCGCCATCCGTATAGGCCAGACATCCCCCCTTGTGCCCTTCCTCGCTGTCCAAACTTGGCATCACAGCTTCCGCTTAAACAGAACCCCCAGAACATTCTAAGGGTGTCCACCAACATGGGCAGCAGAGCATTGTCAGTGACAGTCCCTACACTGTGGAATAAATTACCTGCAGAGCTCTGCTCCCTCGACACCCACTCCAAAACCCACCTCAAAGACTGGCTCCTGACGACTTCCTGCTGCCTCTGCTTCCCTGGGAAGTCCACAATCTTTCCCTGCCATACCCTACAAGGGTTTATGTTAGGTATAAATAGGTCAAGTGGGAACCAATTAATCTGGCCTGCTTTGTTCTGAGCTTTTATACCTATACCGAGAATCCCTGCTTGTCTATTATTGTAAATGCTGCTGGCAGAACTGTATGTAAATGTATACTCTATTTATAATGCCTACTGGTTGTATGGTTTTTCTGGTAGCCTGAATTCTTTTGTGATCTTCTATCTACTCTTGCCATATGTATTTGTAACCTTTATCTTTTTATTGCTGACTGTTACATGCTTGTTGTTTGTACATTTAGTCCTGTGCCACAGTATGGTGGGCAGGGTCATGCCTGAAAACGGTCCCTGGGATCAGTGCACCTACCCGGTTACCAAAGTCATACATACATACATAATTGCAATGAATGGTCATAAGTCTGCCATTTTTACATATTTTGACCCCACAATTTCAACATAGCCTTCTTATAAAAACACAGAAGTTGATGGCAGATAAGGATCGCAAAGCCCATTCAGTCTGCCCGTTTTTTCTACCTTATGAATGTGCCACAGGCCTCTACTCTGTCAATGGCCTGTTTATTCATACTCATCTGTATTGCTCCCTCATACCTATCCCATGCCTGTTTGAAGCCCTGCACTATATTCATATCTACCACTTGATAAGGAAGGCTGTTCCATGCATCCACTACCCTTTCTGTGAAAAAGAACTTCCCTGCATTACCTCTTAATCAGCCTCCCCCTAATCTCATGCTGTCCTCCTGTCTTGCTATTTTTCTTATACTGAAACTCTTTCACGTTGTTAATGTCCTTAAGATATTTGAATGTTTCGATCATAACACCTCTCTCCTTCCTTTGCTCTAGGGTATACATATTGAGCTCCGTTAATCTGTCCACATACATTTTCTGATGCAGTCCTCGCACCATTTTGGTTGCCCTTCTCTGGACAGCCCCCATTTTGTTAATGTCCTTGTGCAGGTGCGGCCTCTAGTACTGCACGCAGTACTCCAGATGGGGCCTAACCAGTTTCTTGTAAAGAGGGATTATTACCTCCCTCTTACGACTTGTGATACCCCTACTAATACACACCAACATCCCTCTAGCCTTACCCACTGCTTTAGTGGTCTGCTTGGATGATTTCAGGTAATCTGTGATGATGATGCCCAAGTCTCTTTATTTCCTTGGATTGCCAGCAATTCCCCTCTCAACCTATAGGTAGCTTCAGGGTTTCTCCTCCCTATGTTCATGATCTTGCACTTATTTGCATTAAACCCCAGTTGCCACTCTTCAGACCATTTTCCCAGTTTTTTTCCAGATCTGTTCTCATTCTGCCCACACCATCTGGATCATCTACTCTGTTGCAAATCTTGGTGTCATCTGCAAACAAGCAAACCTTACCCTTCAGTCCATCTGCAATGTCACTGATGAAGATATTGAAAAAGACTGGCCCCAGGACTGATCCCTGAAGTACTCCACTTGTGACTTGCATCTCTTCTGACTGTATCCAGTTTACCACCACTCTCTGTTTTCTGCATGCCAAACAGTTTGCCACCCAGTTGACCAACTTCTGACCCACCCGAGCCTATCCAGCTTATTAATCAATCTTCTACAGTATGTGGAACAGTATCGAACGTTTTTCTGAAGTTAAGGCACCCACCTTTGTCCATCACTCTGGTTACCCAGTCAAAGAAATCTATGAGATTAGTTTGACAGAACCTTCTTGTTGTAAATCCATGCTGTCCGGGATCCTGTGCTCCTATGGATTCCAGGTGTTGCACTATCCTCTCCTTAAGGAGTGCCTCCATAATCTTGCCCACTACTGAGGTAAGACTGACTGGTCTGTAGTTCCCTGCCTCCTCCCTGCTGCCACTCTTGTGGAGTGGGATCACATGCGCCCTTCTCCAGTCTTCTGGGACCTCTCCTGTGCTCAGAAACTCACTAAACAGTTCTGCTAATGACTCTGCTAGTTTCACCCTTAGCTCCTTTAGTACCCTGGGATGTATGCCATCAGGTCCCATTGCCTTGTCCACGCTGAGCTTAGCAAGTTCTTGTAGGACCCTTTCTTTTGTGAAGGGACTTGTGCACACCTCTCCCCACTCCCCACCCCGGTTTCCATGGTGCTGAGCTGTGGGCCCTGTCCTACCTTCTCCTCAGTAAATACTGAGGAGTATCCATTTAGGACAGATGCTTTTCCTTGGACCTCCTCCACACACTCCCACTTATCCCTTTTGATCTTAGCAATAACCCCTCTGGACTTTCTCCTTTCACTAATGTATCCATAGAAAAGTCTTGTCCCCTTCTTTTACTGTTCATGCTAGTGTTTCCTTGGTTTAGGTCTTTGCATGCCTTACTGCATTCCCTCTTTCCCTTAGGGAAGTTTGGTATGCCTCCCTATCTTTGTCCCGCTGTGTTCCTTTATATTTCCTGAAGGCCAACCTTTTGGCTCTGACCTTTTCTGCTACTGTTTTTGAGAACCAAAGTGGTTTCCTCCTTCTTTTGCTCTTGCTTTTCTCCCTAACACAATGGGATGTTGCTTCAGGTATTGCATCTTTAATGCTTGCCCACTTTGCCTGTACCCCCTCACTGTATTTCTTCTTGCCAGGGATAGCTTAACTATGCTGGCCATCTTATCAAAATAAGCTCCTCTGAAGTCCCATATTTTTGCCTTGGAATGGAATGATTTCGTTCTAGTGGCCAAATTGAACCATACCATGTGATGGTCACTGGCCGCCAGGTGACCTACCTGGAGATCTGTGATCCTTTCCCCCGTTAGTCAGTACTAGATCAAGGATAGCCCTGTCTCTTGTGGGTTGCTGTACCAACTGTTTGAGGCCCTCCCCCTGCAGGGAATCCACTATGTACCTAGTGCCCTACGACTCCACCTCGTGAACAAAGTCAGTAAAAACTGTTAAATCTCGCTCAAAAGGTGATTTCGCCAACCGACCGCAAAAATCTCCTTTCAGGTATGAATTGCGTAATGACAAATTGTTCATGAGGTGAGGTCCCCAAAAGGCTATGTTGAAAATCTGGGGTCAATATGTCAAAAAATGGCTGACTTATGCATTAAAGTTGAAACCCCCATTGAAATACATTGAACCACATTTACCTTTCTCATACTGCAGTCGCCATTTCCAACAGCAAGACATGTCTTTGATCGGGAGAGTGGATCTCGAACCTGGGGCCTGTTCAGGTGATTGAGGGTGTGTGGGGTGGTGGCTGCTGAGTGGGAGGTGGGGGCTGATCGGCAAGTGACCATTTTTAGCTAATGCTGTCTGTGCACCTGCTGGCAAAATACGAGAGAGTATTTTAAACATCCTAATGGCTACATAAAGCCATAAAGAAATACACTTTCTTGCCAAAAGTTAATATTTCTCCACTGTAGTGGGGATAGCCAACAAGAAACAGTAACACAGACTTTCTGCACTGGGGGTGGATTTGTGCCATCATCACCAGTTCTAACAAACCACATTCCAGTCTCTGGTGGAGGATAAGTGATCCCAGACTAATCATCCATACCACCATAGTATTGAAATGTTTAGGAGTTAAATTAACATGCACAAAGTAGTAACTGGGGCAACAATTATTCCAATGCAAAAAAAATGCCCTTTGTTGCCAAATATTTAAAGGGAAGGGATGGATTTGCCTGTGCTGTTCACAGTTTTTAATAAAGCACAGAGCCACAACGTGCACATAGCTCTCCTCAGATGTAGTATCATCTTGATTGGACGCACAAAATAAACTAAATATTCACAATATTTACCTAATGGTTGATAAATGGTTAAACCAAAGAAAAGTAGAGGGGGGAAATGCCATATACAGATACTGATATACATCCATATATACAGAATCACAAGTGCGATTTTTCAATCTCACCCCGAGTTAAAAAAAATAAAATAAAAAGATACTTTATTCACCAACAGTAATGCATGCTTCCCCTTGGTTTTCCACCCCTTTTAATGGCACAACTGCTCAATTTACAAACTTTCCATCTGTGGGGTGCGAATCCCCTGCCCAGAGAGGTCGGTACCTACCCACCCCAACACACACAAACCTACTCATCCTACAGTATCCTACCACGTGTTGGTGTTCAGCTTCAAAACCATTCACCCACCGAAGTACAGGACCCCAGAGGGGTTATTTACGGACACCACAAACTGTGCTTTTGCAAATTTATTGTTTGCCTGGTGACAAATCATGAACAGAGTAACAAGCATTTTGTTTGTTCAAAAGTTAACAAAATGATTTTTCTTTTTACTGCCTATGCACCGTTTTCACTCCTCTAGGTGCCAGAACCTATGGGCAAGGATTTGCAGCAGCCCCCTTCCCCCACCCTACCCCACACACACTTTTGCCCAAGAGCATTCAAAGTGCCCTTTTAATGCATGCAAGGTCAGAAAGGATGCAGTCATGGTCTCTTGTGTTGCTACAGTTCCCTGACTTTTCCCCATGTTCCGGCTCCAACTACAGCGATGAACAGAGATGAGGGAAAGAGATAGTAGTTCCCTCAATATCAAGCAAAACGAGAAGAGCTGACCCTGCTGCCTGCCCCAATCATCATACTGCACCTTGGTTCAAGGCGATGATGAACTTGCTGAGACTGGCCGCTTCGGCAGTGGTGGGAGGGCATCAATCAGGCAGTTCCAAGTCTCCCATGTTATCAATTCAGCCAGATTGCTCAATGAGCAAAAATAAACAGGAAAAACTATTTAACGGATACAGAAAAATAAACCTCCTCTCCAAAATGATAGCTGTTCACATCCAGTAATATCTCTATAGAGAAGGCATCACAGGAAGTCACAGATGGATGTTCATATTTCTTGGATGCTCCTGCCACTGATGTGAAGAACAGCAGCACTGAGCTCCCATCCTGTCTGAGGACTCGCAGTTCTATTCACGGACAAGAGACGGATGCTAGCCTTCACTTCACTGCACTGCCTAGAGCAAAGGAAGCAGGGGGAGGGTCACTGGCTCGAAAACTCAGAGACAGACTTAAGAGAGTGTGGAAGGGGGGAGGCCTGGCTCCTTCAGATCACTGCTAAGTGCCTGAGAGAGATGGAAAGAGTCTGCCGTTTACTATGGGACTGCCCTTCTTACCTCTCAACAGGTCCTTGTTATGAGGAACGTCCCTAATTCCCCCCTGTCCACATTCACTCCTCATGAAAAAGGTGCTCCCCACATAGAGTAGGTGCTGTAAACATACTAAATTATAATTAAACTTTGCACAAATGAAGATACTGGTTTCCTCTGTATTTTGTGAAGTGAAAGTGTGGTTGTCTGGGGAAATTAATTCAGTGGCATCATCTTGCAGCAATTTACTTTCTGTCAGTTGCACTTGCAGTGAGTATTTCCATGGCAAATATGTGTTTTTTCACTGAAAAGCATGTCCCCTGTCACTCACTATGTAATTACAGGTTGGATTTGTTATTTACTGTTCAAACAGCAAAGTTAGAATGGCAAATAACAAATCAAACTGGTAATTACTTAGCAAGTGATGGGAGACATTCTTTTCAATGAAAAAAACACATATTTGCCATAGAAATATACTAATTTTAAAATGAACATCGAACTAGGCATATCCTGGAGACCTAAATACAGGTGTTGTGCTGTCCTTAGAATGCTGTAGTTGTGTACAACACTATTTTGTAAATTGTTAGAAAAACAAGATGGCTGACAGCACGAACAGTTATTTTCTGTGAGCATAACCAATAAATTTACAGTTCAAACTGTTGTCATTTACCTGCTTGTCTTGTGGCTATCACAAAAATCATCATAATTAAAAAATGGCAATATATATTTTTTTTACCAAACCATTCAAAGGCACACCCTTGGCACACACCCCATCATCCATAAAAATTACAGAGAAATTTTTCATTCCATGTGGGCTGTATATGATGGCAAAAAATCTCCTGTTAACCAATGAGAAAAAAAAATGTTTCTTCTGTTTTTCACTTTATATCTCAAAAACCATACAAGATGCCACAACACAACTTTCCAAATCTTGCAACACTGGCAGAATGACCACGCATGCCAAATTTTGGGTTATTTTGTTAAAAAATGTCAAAGTTATTAAAGTGCAAAATTGAGATTTAACATTTAAGTACTGTACCCACCCTAACTATAGGGGGTGCGACCACGCTCCTATAATATGATATATCTGTATATAATGAGTATAGTGTAAGTATGTACTACAGTATAAAATATTTGTATTTTAGACCCTGTAACTGCCTTGATAAAATCAGTTTTCTGATGAAATGTTGGCTAGTTATCCAACAGGTTGGATACAAATAAATAATATCTCATCTAAACTTGTACACACATATCTATTTTCAGAAAACGAATGAAGCACACTTAGAACTTCCATCCAGGAATAAGAAATAAAAGATACCATAAACCAGTTGAAGAAAGGTAAATGCCCTGGGGAAGATGGGTTCACTTAAGAATTTTACACCCATCTTCTGGATGAGTCCTTTATTAAAACAAATTATTTGATCAAATCCAACTGTTAAAAAGCACCCCCTCCTCTGAACTTTGAAATATTTATTTAATACCAAAAGCATGTTACAATCACCAGAGTAGGAAATTACAGGCCAACCTCTGTATTAAATTACAAACATAAATTTCTGGCCCAAATAATTAACAACATATTTTTTAACCTTATTTAGGTAAAATAATACACCCCTAACCAGGTGTGTTTTATCTCGGGGAGAACAATGTTTTCAATCATTCATAAATACAATACTTTATTGAATATTTAGAACAAGGTAAAAAGGAAGCAGTATTTTTATCATGGGATGCAACCAAGGCTTTTGATATGGTTGAATGGCAAAATATGTTTTTTTATTTATCTATTTATTTATTTTAGTCTTTGGTAACCGGGTAAGGTCCACTAGACACAAGTGCCTGTTTTCAGGGGCGACCTGGGAGCACTGAGTGGTTAACTGACTTGCTCAGAGTCACATAGCATGCAAGTAGAGGTCATGAGAATCAAACTCAGGTCTGGTCTGGTGGATGTATCAAGCTAGTTCACACCTCGTTCCTCTAACCTCTAGGCTATACTGCCAGCCCACAGAAATGGGGATTTCCTTCCAAGATGACTAACCTAAAACCATCTTAAGGCAAGAATAAAAATATATAACATACTGTCTAAGGAAATAACTTTAAATAGAGGGGTAAGGCAAGGTTACCCGTTATCCTCCACCCACTCTGAGCTTGCACTTCAGGTGTTATTAAACAAAATCAGGGGGAACGATAAAATTAAAGGCATAAAGTCAGAGGAGGAAGTCTATAAAACTGAAGCATATACAGGCAATATATTAGTACTGGAAGATCCAACAGCCTAACTGAAGTTGAAAAAGTAATAAGCAGATACTCCACCTGTCCAGGATATGAAATTAATGAAAGCAAATTACAAGTATTGCTATGTTTCACGATACAGTAACAATTTTCAAAGCGGTTGTAAAATACAGGTTACTCACCTGTAACAGGAGTTCTAGGAATGGTATATGTTGTTCATCCACACTCATTGGCAGGTATCCTTGCCGCTTTAAATCTTGCCGGAAGGTCTTCAAGCTTGCTCCTCCCACCCACCCGGGTGGTATAACTCTCGGCTCCGCCCCATGGCGCCAGATCTAGCCCGCTGGAAGCCGGGCCAGCGTCGAGTCGAGGAATGTAGGATGAACAACATATACCATTCCTAGAACTCCTGTTACAGGTGAGTAACCTGTATTTCTAGGGACATGGATATGTTGTTCATCCACACTCATTGGCAGACTCCTAGCAGTTCTCCGGAGGAGGGAGGCAAGACGCACACCCCAATACTTACTTGGGAAAGAGACTGAGAACCGAGGCCCCAAAACCAGCATCCCGGCGTGACTCAAGGTCGATGTGGTAATGGGTAATGAAGGTGTTTGCTGACTTCAGGTAGCAGCCCTGCAGATTTCGGATAGGGACGCCCCTGGAAGCAGCCACCTGCTAGCAGCAGTATGGCGGGTAGAATGAGCTCTTATCCTCTGGGAGGCTCCATGCCCGCCAACTTATAGCAGAGATCTATGCAGGAAGTGACCCACCTGCTTATCGTCCGCTTGGCTGCAGGTCTGCCAGATGCGGCTTCAGCGTAGGTGACAAACAGCTGGCGAACCTCTCCCTGAATTTCAGCCATGCGCTCTTTGTATGGAAGCAGCCCTTCTAGGGTCCAAGGTATGGAGCCTATATCTTGGCCTCCCGAGGTGTGATTGGGGTAGAACACCGCAGAGTCAACACCTGGTTAAGGTGAAACTCCGACACCACCTTCGGAAGGAATTTCGGTGGGGCGCAGGACAACCTTGTCCCTGTGGAAGACCAGGTAAGGAGACTCGGCGGAAAGCGCCTGGAGCTCTCCCATCCTTCTGGCTGACGGATAGCCACCAAGAAGGCGGTCTTCCACGACAGGTGAGAGAGAGAGAGCACACCTGTGCATAGGTTCGAATGGCTTGCCCATGAGCTTGCCAGTACCAGCAGTAGATCCCACGGAGGTGGGGGTTCCACGACTGAGGAAATGTGATCAAGGCCTTTGAAGCGCCAGACCACCTTCTCCTTAGCACCGACTGCTTCCGGCCCGCGCCCGGTAAGCAGAGATGGCTGCTAGTGCACCCTTAGGGTCAGCCGACCTAAGCCCTTGATTAGAAAGGGACCATAAATAGTCCAAGATGCTTGCCAAGTAACAGGAGGAAGGGTCCAAGCCTTGTTCTGACACCAAATGGAAAACCTTTCCATTTGAAGGCATAGCATTTTCTGGTCGACTCACGGGACGCCCAACTACATTGAGGACTCCCGTCGGAAAGACCCAAGGCCTGGAACTCTAGCCCAGGAACCAGGCTGCCAGGTGCAGGGATTGAAGGTCCGATGGAACACCTTCCCCTGATTGACTGAGAGCAGGTCCGGCGAGCTGGAAGCTGCTGAGTCCTGGAGCTGAGACTGAGGAGATCTGGTACCAGAACTGCGAGGCCAGTCTGGGGCTATCAGAATCACCCGCCTTGTCCTCCTCGCCTTGAGAAGCACCTTGTGGATCAAGGAAATGGGGAAAGGCGAAAAGAGGCCCGGGTCCACTGCCTCGAGAAGGCATCCCCTGCAGCGAGCCCTGCTGAGGGGGCGGTCATGGAACAGCGTCTCAGCTTCGCTCTCCCTGGAGGCTAACAGGTCCACCTGAGGTGTGCCCCAATGGGAGAACAGATGCTGTACTACCTCCGGCAGGAGAGACCACTCGTGATGCAGCCCCTATCCGGCTCAGGGCATCGGCCAGGTGTTGGAGGCTCCTGCCATGAATGGCTGAGATCCGCCTCCAGGCTGCGCACGAGTGACCAAATGCGGAGAGCTTCCTTGCATAGAAGCATGGAGCGCGTCCCGCCCTGGCGGTTTAGATAGAACATGGTCGTGGTATTGTCCGTCTTGACTCGGACCACTTGACCCCGGAGGAACGGAGCAAAGGCGGTGAGAGCTAGGCGGACCGCCCGGAGCTCCAGCAGGTTGATGTGGCATCGGGACTCCCGCGGGGACCAGAGGCCATGAGCCCGGTGTTCCCCAGATGGGCACCCCAACCCATCAGAGAGGCATCGTCGATAGCGAGACCGCCGGCTCGGGCGGACGAACGGGATGCCCTCCTGCAAATGATCTGGAACGGTCCACCACTGGAGAGCTGCCCATCCCCTGTGTCACCGACTACAAGCTGGTCCAAAGGATCGCAGCGCCAGACCACTGGCTGGCCAGTCCCCATTGAAGGGACGATGTTCCAGAGGGCCCAACGGACCACGCTGGTGCAGGCCGCCATGAGACCCAGGAGGCGAGGAAGTCCCGGTAGGAGTACAATTGCCCAACCAGAAATGATCGGGCAAAGGAGGAAAGAACCCCTGCCCTGTCCGCGGAGCCGCCTGGCTCGAAGAGAGTCGAGCTGCGCCCGATGAATAGAATCACCTGCTTTGGCTCGAGTTCGACTTGGCCTCTTGATAAGGAGGCCCAGTTGAGAGCAGACCTGAGGCCAGATCTCTGACCACCCGCCTCCTTCCTGGAGGGAGCTGCTATCAGCCAGTCGCCCAGGTAAGGGTACACCCGACCCCTCGGCGCCGCAGGGAATGCTGTCACCACTGCCATGCATTTGGTGAAGACCCTGGGAGCTGGAGACAAGCCAAGGGCATGGCTTGGAACTCGGAAGGATCCTTCCGCCGAAGCGAAGGAATCTCTGGTGAGACGGACGGATAGGGACGTGAAAAACGCTGGCCCTGCAAGTCCAGAGAGCAGAACTACACGCCCTGCTCAAGGATGGTATTATCTGAGCCAGAGTGACCATCCTGAAGGTTCGAGACCTTAGGAACTTGTTTAGGTCGTAGGTCGAGAATGGGGCGCCAGCCCCGTCCGCTTCGGAACCAGGAAGTACCTGGACACAAACCCTGGTCTGAAGGAGGGTCCGCCACCTCTTATCACCTCCTCTGGAGGAGGAGACATGTCGGCTCGACGAGCCGCCAGTGAGGCTGGGGACTCAAGCCCCCGAGGGGCGGACGGCTCTGAAGGGTGGTGCCTGCTCTAATTCCAGAGGCAGGCTCTTCCCACCACTCCAAGACCCACCTGTCCGTGGTAACAGCGGACCAGGCGGAACGGAAGTGCTGGAGCCGCCTCCACGGGGGACCCAGGGTAAGGTGACGGAATGGGGTGACACCCTCAGCCTGTCACTGGGCAGGCTTGGAGGAGGGACCGCCGAGGACCTCCTGGGCCTTTTCCTCCTGCCTCCTGTTAGAGGAAGCCGCGTTTGGGTTTGGGATGCAAGGTCGAGCCTGCTGGCCCTGACGTTACTGGGCAGGCGTGGGGGGGCACAGAAGGCGACTAAAGGGATTAGGCTGTGGTTTGCGGCCTTGTCCTTCTGAGCGAAGAGACCGAGTCCAAGGTAGCATTGACTCTCGATCCTCTGCAGGTGACCTTCCACCCCAGGGTCAAGAGGTCAGTCCCCAAAAGGGAACATCCGCCAACTTGTGCTGGGTATCCGGCAAAGGTGGATATCCTCAGCCAAGCCCGCCGACGATAGCCACTGCGGCCGCCACCGATCTGGCCACATGAGTCCCCTATATCCAAAGCAGTCTGAGCTGCTGTTTGGCCACTGTCGCTCCTGGTCCCGCACCTGCTTAACCGTAGTCTGCAGATCGGCGGAAGATGAGGGATGACCTCATCCAGGAGCCCAACAGGGCATGAGAAAAATGCCATGAGGACGCCAAACTGGCCTGACGAAGGCCGAGAGAGGACGAAGCGAGACTTTTCGCCGACATAGTCCATTTCTTGACTCCTTGTCAGGAGGTTTGTCCATATCCTGGCGCTAGCCGGGCGCGCGAAAACGCTGTCGGTAACCAACCCTCAGCAGAGGGTGTTCAAAACCGGACAAGGAACCGTAGGGACCGCATACTTCCTGGCCATCCTGGCCAAGGCGCAGGGCAGGAAGCAGGGCGCTGCCAAAGCTCCAGTGCCGACCCACAATGGCCTCGCCACCGGAAAGGCCTCCGCTGAGAATCCCCGGTCCAGAATCTCCGTGAGGGGATACCTGGCCCGCTTGGAAACGGGTTCGAGCCCATCCCGTGGACTCCGAGATGAGCCGGGCAGTCCTAGGAAGGACGACGGGCTATCGCCCATTGACTGACCTCCTGAAGACTCCAAGTCCAGTCGCTGGAAAAAGGAGGAATCATCTTCGGACTCGGAAGAGTCCTCGAAGAGCTGCCTCTGGCCTGAGCCACCTTCACCTGCCGAGGTCGGTCGGAGTGAGGGTAACTGACAGCCGATGGGTAGACCCTTAGCCGACCGAGAATCCTTGGTCGGAGCCCCAATTGGTGGCTGTGGAGGCGGAGGTTCCACCGAATCGGTGGAGAAGCTGGTTTTGGCCAACAACCGCCTGTATAGGCCCCGGATAAGTCGAGGCTGGTGTCACGCCCGTGACAGTTGACTTAATGGCCGGAAGGCGACGGAGTCAGCTTACTCCCGCCAGGAGGAGCTGTTGCAACATAAGGTCCTCGCATCGCCGACGAATTTACCGCCCCTCGTCCGAGAGGAGGATATGACGAGCGGCGACGCCGCTTACCGCGGTGCCGAGACCGAGACCGCCTATGACGGTGGGATCGGCTGGACCGCAAAGAGGTCCGAGACCGAGACCGAGAGTCCCGGAATTTCCGAGGTCGGTGCGGGGAGGTGTCGGCCGGAACCGGCACTCCCTTCGGCTCGGATGGTCCATCCGAGGGCTCCGGAACCGGAGGCACAGGCGAGCCCACGGGATCCTCAACTCCTCCCGGGGGAACCGGGGAGAGGGTAATCTCGGCTGCTAAGGGCGACAGCCCGTCCAACGGGTCGAGAAAAATCTCGACTTCGTCGGTGGGAGTCTCGGTCAACTGACCTGACGGGGACACCGTGAGGCCAGTGGCCGAAGCCGAGCGGTCGACCGAAGCCGACGGTCGACGACTCGGGAGAGGGACCTTTCCGCCTCCCAAGAGCGCCGACGGAGGGACTTACCTGTCCTTCTTTTGGACCGGAATAAGGTCCAGCAGATGGGCTCTTCTCCTTTAGTGGAGAGGGACAGACAAAGCTCCTTAAAAGAAGCCGTAGGAAGAACCCAGAGAGAGCGGGATAAATGCCGCGTCGAGGAAGATACTGCCCGCCGCCGCTCCTCTTCGAGGAGCGATCATCTGCTCGAGCTGATCCGCGAACCGCGCCGCTGACACCGCCAACCGGCCTCCTTGGACTTCACCGAGGAAACGCTCGGGACGCCCAGTTGCACCGGGCAGCACGGCTTCGAGGACGAGGCCGAGAAAGATGAGCACAGGTCGCAAGCCCGCGGGTCGTGCTCAAGGCCTACAGTAGAACACGTGAGTGTGGATCCGTCCGAGACATCTTTCGCCCGCATGGGCATCTCCAAACCGGGAGTCGATGGTCCATCGTAGCCGCGAGGGATAGAAGACTGAAGTCTTTTTCGCAAAATTTATTTTAAACCGCAAACGGAGAAATAGGAACCAGTCTCAAACGCAGAGCTGCTAAGGAGGGAACCTGAGCTTCCAAGCGGTAAGGAAGATCTGGCGTCATGGGGCGGAGCCGAGAGTTATACCACCCGGGTGGGTGGGAGGAGCAAGCTTGAAGACCTTCCGGCAAGATTTAAAGCAGCAAGGATACCTGCCAATGAGTGTGGATGAACAACATATCCATGTCCCTAGAAACATGATTTCATAGACTACCTAGGAATAAAATTAATGAATATACATGCTTTATATCAAGCAAAACTGTACCCACTTTTAGACAAATTTAAAACCAAAACAAGGGCATGGCAAAAAATAAAATCAGCCTTATGGAAAAAACTGGCATATTAAAGATGTTAATGATACCATATATATCTTGTACGTTTCAGGCAATATTAGTTCCCATTCATAAAAAGTGGTTTAGCAAAGTGTGCAAAATAATGAGATTATTTATATGGAATAACAAAGCTATGAGAATCTTGTGGGACAAATTATGTTTAACAAAAGAGGACAGTGGGATGGATATATCCTAATTCCTTTAAGGTATATCTAGCATTCCAGATTAAACATGTATTAACTGGGGCGTATACAGAAGACCATGACTGCAACATAGAAAACTGGGTATCAAACACAAACAAATCCATACCTGATAGCAAACATCTGGTATTCCCCACACAATTATATAAAAAGTAATAATGTAATTACAAAATATCTGAGTAACTTAACGTGTTAACAGAGCACATCAAAACACAACACAAAGTAGGTGGTAAAGCATGTCATTTTGCCAGCTGTGAAAAGCAAGGAATTAAAAGATGGGTAAATCTAGTACACAATGGGAATGTGCTACTTTGGTCTGAAGTAAAGCTCAAATTTGATCATAAGAACAACAATTTTAAATATAGACAGATACAATGTCTGTACACTAAAGACTTCAAGAGATATGACAGTGCACCAGACAGAGGCACAACAGACTTGTTATATACAGAACAGTGGTAGTAAAAAAAGGTTTGACAGCATGATTTACAGAGGAATATAAATAATACAAATTTTAAAGCATATAAGAAAACAAAAGAACAGTGGTAAAAACAGTTAATATTAACTGAAATACAATGGGTAAATATCCTTTCCACTATTTCAGACTTTAAAACTACAACAAACGGATCTATTCAAGCTAAAATGTATAACAATGCCCATTACACCCTGTCATCAAGGCTTAGGTCAGGAAAAATGCAGACCAGGAGAAGTTGTAAAATTCACATGTAGCATTTTATTACTATCAGTAACAACAGATAATATATTAAAGGGCACGGGAGTAAATTCACTGATGATTTTATATGCAGGCTCAAATGATACATGGAATGCATCTAGTCAGAATATCAAACAAGATCGCATTTAATTTACAAATAAATGCACTGAAAAGGGATGTGAGGTGGTCATCTCAGAAATGCTACCAATTCCAAAAGCGTCTAGAGAGCACCAATTAAAATATGTAATATTAATAACTGGATTAGAAAATGGTGCATGGAACAAGGCATAAAGTCTGCAACACACTGGGAACAGTTTTATGAGACATTTAACCTCTATTCTTATGATGGGTTGCATCTGAGCAGAAGGGGTGGTAGGTTGCTGGGGGAGCATCTTAAAGTACTAACAGAAAAACAGTTTAAACTGAATATGAGGGTTGACAGCTATTATCAGCTATTATCAGGATATCTCTCTTTAATAAAAAGGAATACAAAGTTGCAAATATAGAGACCACACAAACTTCCAGAAATACAAATGACAAAATGAAAAATGATTTAGGAAATGAGGCTGAATCAGAACAAGATACGGGTGTACTATTTATAAATGCCAGAAGTTTAAAATAAAAAAATCGATGAGTTAAAGATAGTACTTAAAGAAGAAAATATAGCTATTTGTGGCATTACTAAAACATGGGGTATAGAAAACGACTGCAACATGGATATACCTGGCTATAATAGGATTTATAAAAACAGAGGTGATCGTAAGAGTGCGGGAATTATCATCTATATAAAAGAAGAACTAAAAGCTCATGAGATCTCAACTGATAATGTTAATCATAATGCATGTATCTGGACTACAGTTATGTGTGGAAACAATAACTTGACTGTAGGATCGGTATATCGTACGCCAAACTTGATACAGGAACAAAATGTAAATTTAGCAGAACAATTAAAAACACAGGATATTAAAGGAGATTATATTCTAATGGGCGATTTTAATTTGCTGCATATAGAATGGAGAAACCTGAGTCACGTGATGCAAGCTGCCTGAAAGCTGTGCCTACCCTGGGCTCCTACCAACCATCCGACATAATCCGACCTTAAACTAAATTCAGAGCTCTATTTTTCACAACTGAAGTGGCTGAAGACTTCTCAACCTCTGCCTATCGTTCAGATTTGAGTTTCTCGGCATCACATAGCTCTACTGCGGTGATGGAGGCAGAGATGAGACAGGCCGCGATGCGGCACACCCCGCCTAACACACCTGAGAAGCTCTCCAAGAAAGTGAGAAGCCAGGCCCCTGGGAATCTGAATAAGGCGGGTAACTCTACTTCCCCGATGGTGCCCTTATCTGAAGAAAGATTTCTTCAGGAGTTCTCGCCCTTCCGAGAGGCGCCGAATAATATTACCTCCGATCTCAAAGCTATTAAGGGGGATCTTGCTACATTAAGCACCAGAATGAGCAACTCGGAGGCCAGAATCACCTCCCAAGAAAGATGGCGTGACAAAACCGACCCAGAAATTTTCTTCTTGAAGCAGCAAGTTGGGAAGCTCCAACTCAAAACGGAGGACTTGGAAGGGCATAGTAGGAGGAATAATCTCCAATTACTGGGCTACCGAAATGGAAGAGGGCTCGGATGCCATTCTATTCCTCCAAAGGTTCCTCCTCAAAGTCGGGCCCCTCACCTTTGAATCCCGGTATCACATCGAGAGCACACAGATCTCTGAGGTAGCGCTCCACCAGATTCCTCCCCACCATCATCATCAAGTTTCTAAGCTATTAGAAAAACAACACGTGCTCAACAAAGCTAGAGACCTGCAGGCCATTACCTGGGGCTCCTCAAAATACTGAATCGCCCAGGATCTCGCTCGAAGCAGGCAGAAAAGAACTGCCTTTCATCCAACCGTGCACAAATTAATTTCGGCAGGTATCCGATTCAGGATGCTATACCCAGCCAATCTCAGGATCACAATCGACGGCTCTTCAACCACCTATGAGACACCTGAACAAGCCATCAAGGACTTATCTGTTAAGCTTCCCAACCTCTTCAAAGAGGGATGAACAATGTACAGCTTTAACAAAAGGCTATAATGGCTTTGTCTTCTCTACATTAGTATATTGTTACTTCTGCTAATTAGCTCCATGTTTCTGTTGAAAATAGTCGGTCTAAGTTCTTTGGGGAGGATGAGTGCCTCGTAGATCCAGATTTTAAGGGTCCGTTGATGCCCTGACCTCCCAGGGCTGTTATCGGAACCTTTGCACTGAGTTATGTTCCAGAGGGCTGTTTTTGGCTTCAGACCGCGCTTGGTCCCACAAAGAAATATGCCCCCCTTAACGTCAGGGTAGTGACGAGGTGCTTTACTACCTAACTACCACCCGAGATAACACTCCCTGGGTTTTAGCCATAATTATAAAGGGCTCGCAACTCGGATCTGAACTTACATATGATGGTAAGCCCCAATTTTTCAGTACTATGATGCAAGTGACTGAATTCCCATGATCAGGCTGTTTTCTAGCCACCGGCTTGGCTACTTTATTAAAGGGTTCCTCTCGATCGCATCAAGGCGTGGTTCCCAATTACTATACTAAAAGAGGATGGTGGGGAATGGCCCGGGGAGGGGAGAGGCTTACAGGAAGCTGCCTCACGAGCTGAGAAAGGGGGGGGGTGCGGCGATCCGCAGGAGACCTCTATGGGGATTTGCCATATAATCTTCTGGATGACACAGCCAGTCAGTTTACTTCCCCATTTTTATTGCACAAACATATCAGGAAGGTACTGGTGCACTGTGCTCCTGGGTTCTGCCAACGGGATGTTAGTTCCAGTTACTTACTGGGTTCCTCGTTTCCCATTTACCCAAACCTGGAACTACTTTGTACATAGTTTATGGGGTTATTTTTCTTACTGGGAGGGTTTATTTTTGGCCTCGGGTCATGACACTCGATCACAGTCCAAAGGTACTAGCTTTTCCCTGATAGTTTTTACATTTCAGGGGTCTGGCTGTTGTCTTCTATATGAAGTGCTCGGGCTTATTTGGGGCTCCAGATTGCTCTTTTTCAGTTTGGTGGTTCACAACTTCCCATCTAACTAACTTAATTGCTTATAACTGGTCAAGATGGCGATTAAAGTAGCTTCTTGGAATGTGCATGGGCTCAGAGATAGAACCAAAAGACACCAGGTTTTTAAACACTGTGACCTACTTGGGATTGAGGTCCTCATGTTCCAGGAAACCCATTTGACTAACACAGAAACAACCTGGCTACTCAGATCTGGCTTTTCCCAAGTTTTCTCGGCATGTGGATCTGAAGCTAGCAGGGGAGTGGCTATCCTAATTAAGAATCATGTCTCTTTTCTGGCTGAAGAGAAACTAGTCGACCCAGAGGGCAGATATATTCTGGTCAAGGGCTGTCTCAACAACTGTAGTATCGTGCTGGGATCTATCTATGGTCCAGTCGGAGGGAGTCCGGGTTTTTTTATGACTTTGGCAGATAAGATCGGGAACTTTTTATCCTCACAGTTAATATTGGGGGTGGACTGGAATGTCCCACCATCTCAAACTCTCGATAGAACCTATACGTCAACAAGGTCAGCATCCCCAGCTCAAAAAGCTCTAGTGGATCTCATGCAACTTCTGGGGCTATGAGACCCCTGGCGGCTTGCCAACCCTTCACTCCATTCTTTCTCTTTCTTTTCTCAGGTACACAACTCATGGTCTAGACTAGACTATATCCTGATCAGTAAGTCACTTCTCCCTGGCATCTCCCAGTCTCAGGTATTGAACCGATAGTCCTGTCAGACCATTCAACAGTCTGGATTAGGATCTCACCAGACCCTAATTTTCAGCGAGACACCATTTGGAAGCTAAACACCCAACTTCTTAAAGACAATCAGATCATCTCTCACATTAAAGACCTGATCTCAAACTTTATGGTCCAAACAAAAACTCTACTCCGAGAATAGACTCGATATGGTGTGCCTTGAAATGCTACCTTAGAGGGGAATTAATCAAAATTGCTTCAGTGAGGAAGAAACGCAGGCTGGACCAGGCTGCATCACTGCTAATCAAAATCAAGGAATTAGAGCACTCCCTTCCCCTCCCCCCTCTCAGGCCCACTAGAGCCCCTACTAAAGCTAAAAAACAAATAAGCAGACTTATTAAAAGAAAAAGCCGAATATGCCATGTTAAAAACCCAATCCAAATACATTGATCACGGCGAAAAGGCTGGTAGATTACTAGCTCTCAGATTGCGTAAGACAGACAGCTCGAGATTGATCCTGATGTTGCAAACCAAGCAGGGTGTGGTCAGGACAACTCCCAGAGAGATCGCTCAGATCTTTGAGGAATTTTACAGTAAGCTCTATAGCAGACACATACCCCCAGCGTCTCCAGTTGGAATTTCCACTTACTTAGACGATCTCGACCTCCCTCGCCTCCTCCCACATCACAAAAGGTCTCTCACCTCTCCCATCACTTTATTCGAAGTAGAAGATTGCCTCTTTAGCTCCTGATAAGGCACCGGGTCCAGATGGCTATCCATCTAATTTTTACAAGACCTTTAACAAGGAATTGGCCCCTCTTCTCCTCCAGCTTTATGAACATATATTTGAAGCTGAGGTTGTGGATTCTACATTATTAGAAGCCATAATTGTCCTGATCCTTAAACCAGATAAACCACCTATGGACCCCACGAGTTACCGCCCCATTTCTCTCTTAAATTGCGACATTAAGATCCTGTCCAAGATCTTAGCTGAGAGAATTAAAAAGATCTGGATCCATCTTCTTAGTCCCGAGCAAGTTGCGTTTGTGCAAGGTCGTTCCCCGGCCAATCACCTTAGGACCCTCTCCCACATCTCACACACAGCCCAATCATCTCATATTCCGACGGCCTTAATCTCCCTAGATGCTGAAAAATCGTTTGACAGAGTTAATTGGGACTTTTTATGGGCAAAACTAGCAAAGATGGAATTCCCAACTTCCTTTACACGGTGGATTCAGGTTATATATAAATCTCCCTCGGCTAAGATCTATTGTAATGGCGAATTTTCTTCACTCTTCTATCTATTTACAGGCACTAGACAAGGCTGCCCCCTTTCCCCCTTTCTGTTCAATCTATACTTAGAACCTCTCCTTCATAATATTAAAAGACCCCCTCATATTCAGGACTGTACGGTATCACAGCAAGAGCTGGTCCTCTCTGTCTACGCGGACGACATCCTCCTTCATGTCATCCACCCCGAAAAGTCACTAGAACATGCCCTCCAAGTTATTATGCACTACGGCCGCCTCTCCTATTACAAACTGAATATAGCAAAATCAGAAGTGCTCCCATTAAATCCCTTCATGCACAAAGATAATCTTGCTAGATTCGGAATGAGGTGGTCCCCTAAATCAATCAAATACCTGGGCATCCACTTCACCAATGACCCACTACTACTTAGGAAACTTAATTTAGATGACCTTATGACCAACATTCAACTAGACCTCCAAAGATGGTCAAAACTCCCTATCTCTCTCTGGGGCAGAATTAACATCATTAAGATGAACGTCCTGCCCCGGATTTTCTACCCTCTTAACTTATTGAGTCCCTGGCTACCCCTTTCATACTTGCAACACCTACATTCTACCCTCTCTCAATTCATCTGGCAAAATAAGTCTCCCAGACGTGCTTTCTCTAAGCTCTGTCTCCCTAAGGACAAAGGGGGACTTCGTCTCCCTAACCTACTTTTTTACCACTGGGCTGCTCACCTTTCCAAGCTGGGCAGATGGCTGCAAAATAGAGCAGAAGGACCCTCTCCGATTTGGCTCCAAATTGAAAGACAAATACTCGTAGAAGCTAATCTCTGCTCTCCGACCATATTTTTTCTCCCCATCTCAGCACTTCTGCCCTCATTATCAAATCCGACCATCCTCACTTCCCTTAAAACCCTCTCTCAGTGCCTGCAATACCTCAAAATTTCCCCCAAAAGGGACCTGGCACAGCCCCTTGTCCTCAACCCCAATATTCGGTTGGGATGCTCAATGATTACCTTAGAGTGGCTTCCTCAAATCCGAGAAGCCGTGGTCAAGGTCCTATACTTTCGGGACTCCCTCCTATCTTCCCCAGATATAATGGCCAAGTTTAATCTCCCCCCAAGATATATTTTCAAGGTATATCGACTAAGGCACCTCATCAGTGCCAATTTTGGGACGGAGCTCCGCCGATCACAAGTGGGCCCTTTTCTCTCCCAGGTCCAGGATTTAGTTTCTAAATCCCATGGAATTTCCACTATTTACTCCTACCTGATAGGTCTCAAATTTCCGGACTCCCTCCCAGGCTCTAGTGTCTGGACTTCTCTTCTGCCTAATCTCGTTCCCAACTGGTCACTTAATCTGGAATGATCTACACAGATACCACACTCAGGATAGGTTTAGACTTATCCAATACCATATTCTAAAACAACATGTACTATACACTCGTCAAATGAGCTCATTTAGGCAATTATCTCTCCTCTCTGTACCAGATGTTCGCAATCAGAAGGAAACCTTCTTCACATCTTTGGCAATGTGAGAAAGTGACCTCTCTATGCGCTCCATTCAGTCTAACTTGGACTCTTTTGGGTCGATGGCCTTTTACTGCAGAAATTTGTATCCTGAGTATCTATTCCAAAGTTGAGAACCAGGAGCGCAGATTTCACATGGCACTTATTTCTATGGTGGTCAAAAGACTAGTACTTAAACACTGGCTGGACCAGCTAACCTTAACATATGCAGAATGGCTGAAAGACCTATCAACCTGCTTTAATATGGAGAGACTCATGGCCAGTTCTCGTAACTGCATGGACTTGTTCCATAAAAAAATGGGATAAGCTATACACGTTGTATCTACATTAGAGCCTATTTGGTTCTGTCTCTGACGCTCTCTCCTCTCACCTATGTTATCACCATCCCTATTTGCTCATGATATTAGGTAAATAGCACAAGATTTGCGAATATGCACACTCGGGGCGGGGGGAGGGACGGGTTGGGGGCAACAGGGGTGTGTTTTCTTTTTCCGACCTTATATTTCATTTCATATTTTGGTCAAAAGTGAAGTGTTACCTAGTCCTAAGACAGACTCGATGTTAACCTGTGTATTGGTGTAATCCTGTTAAACTAATAAAGTTAAATTTAAAAAAAAAAAAGAATGGAGAAACCTGAAAAGTGACACTCCATTGTATAATAAATCTATAGATTTATTTATTCAGCTGAATCTGAAACAATTGGTTCACTTTTCTTCAAGATGAGAAAACACATTGGACCTTATTCTAACCAACTGTCAGGACAAGAGAAGTTCCATAAATAAAGCCATTACCTCCGCTGGGAGATTCTGGTCATAATATGATAGCTGCTAAATCTAAAAACAATTTCCAGAGGATAAAAGGAAATATATTAGTAAAGGACTTTCATAAAGCCAACTATCAGAAAATGCAGAATCATCTTAATAAATGGAATTGGAAAAAGGAACTTGCAGATACAAACCTTGAGCAGACCTGGCATATAATAAAAAAACAACTACAGTGGTGTACAGATCAATATGTTCCTAAAAGGCAAAAGCATAACAAAAATAATAGGATTCCCCCTTGGTGGAACAATAAAATACACAAATTGATATGTAAAAAGAAAAAGCTGTTTCAGAAATATGTAAAAAAAACTAAACTGAAACAACACTGGAAAAATTAAAAATGTGTAATAGGAATATCAAGGTTACGATTAAAAAAGCAAATAAAATCTGGAAATAAAACTAGTTAAAGTCAAAGACAATAAAAAACAATTCTATAACTACATAGGTACTCTCAAAGGTCAACAGCAAACCATTGGACCATTAAGAACAGAAAAGGGTATAATTATTAAAGAAGAAGACGTAGCTGAAGCACTAAATGATTATTTTATTAGTGTTTCTGAACCTAAAGTGAACCCTATAGTTTCTATAAAACCAAACTTGGAGCGTCAAATTAAATTTATGGAATCTGAGGTTAAAAACATTATTCATTCACGTAAGGCCAATAGTTCACCGGGTCCTGATGGTATAACCCCCAAATTATTACAAGAATTATCATTTGAGGTTAGTGGACCACTGACAATGCTCTATAATAAATCAGTTCAAGAAGACAAAACCGTTCAAGATTGGTGTGTGGCAACTGTAACTGCATTACATAAGGGAGGGAAAAAAGATGAACCAAAAAATGACAGACCTATAAGCTTAACTTCTGTAGTTGGTAAAATTCTGGAAAGAGTTTTACGTAAGCTGATGAGCACATACAAAAACAAAGCCTAATAGACTACACCCAACATGGCTTTGTCACTGGTAGATCGTGTCTAATGAACCAACTATACTTTTTCGAACCAATAAGTCAGGCCATGGATAAAGGTATATCTAGTGATGTAATGTACCTTGATTTTGCAAAGGCTTTCGATAAAGTATCACGTTATATTGATCCAAGAACTTCAGAGGATAGATCTTCAACCAAATATTATTAGCTGGATAAGTTCATGGCTAGACAACAGCAAGTAGCAATTAGAGGAATCTGTTTAAAATGGGGAGGTGTAACTAGTGGGATACCCCAGGGATTGGTTTTGGGACCCACCCTTTTTAATATATTAGTAGCTACAATATCAGTCTCAGATAAAGTATGGCAATCAAAATATGCTGATGATTGTAAAGTTGTGGGTTAATAACCACCACAAATGATAACAAAAATATCCAAACTTATCTGGATAATCTCATGGTATGGGGAAAGACAATGCAGATGCATTTTAAACACAGTTAAATGCAAAGTCATGCATTTCAGAATAAAAAATCCTTATTTCCAGTATAAATTAGGGAATAATATTCTACAAACGATAAGTGGTAAAAAAGATCTAGGTACAATAATTTCAAATGACCTTAAGTTTGAAGCAAATACCATTACAAAAGTTAAAAAATGTCATTGCATTACCAGATCAACATTGACGAATATACAGAGTAGAGATCAAGAAATTTTAATACCACTATTCATTAGCCATGTAAGGCCACACTTGGAGTATACATCTCAGTTCAACAAATCCCTGACCTGTAGAAGTAATAAACTCATAGAAGGTGTACAGTGTAAATACACTAAAAAGATATAAAAAAAAAACAACTAAAAACAACTGAGTACAGTGAAAGACTAAAGGATCTAAATCTATACTCAACAAAATACAGACAACTCCATGGAGATCTATGCCTTACATACAGAGCTATGAGTGATAATTATCTTGCGTCAACAATCTGAGTAAATTTTTACAATGGGAAGATAAATACGAGAAATAATGGATGTAAGATATTAGTCAATAACATTAGAACCACAAAACATAATCATTTCTTTACTCAAAGAGTTCTGAGTTTATGGAACAGTCTACCGTCCTATGTGGCTTCAAGTCTTGATTTTGGGACATTTAAGACAGGCCTAGATTTATACACGGCAGACAGAAAATATGAATACCGGGGAGAGATCACGTGATGCTTCCGTGAGATAGCAGCTCTAGAGATCGGCTCCCGCTTCGATCCTCCAACAAGCATCAAAACTACGTGTATATAAGAGTCTCGGCTTTTATTTAAAAGGGGATCCTACCGCTAACAGAAGTGTATAGCGTACCTGGCAATTTCGGGGGGTTTTCTGTCCTATCTACAGCAAGCGCCGACTCATGAAAACTCGGGGCCTAACAGAGGCATGGATGCCGAAATGCTTGTGCTCCCACGGTATACTCGCGGTTCCCTGAGAAAGGGTCGAAAGGTCCAAAGGCCAGACTCAAGGCTTTGCTAAAGCCCTCATTCCCTCGGCACCTCAAGCAGCTGTGACTCCGTTATCTGAGCAGAAGTTCCTCGAGGAACTACAGCCTTTCAAGTCTGCTCTACAGGATATTACCAAGGAAATCAAGTCGCTCAGAGGAGAATTAGCTGATACAAATCGAGCTATTTCGGATGTCTCGGCCCGCACATCTTCATTGGAGAATTGGAAAAGCAAGATGGATCCTGAGGTGGTAACATTAAGGCAAAGACTGCACAAAGCTGAATCCAACTTAGAGGACTTGGAGGGCCGTAGTAGGAGGAATAATATTGTCATCTTTGGTCTCGCTGAGGAAGCAGAAGGAACAGCTCCCATTTTATTCTGTCAGAAGCTGTTAGCCAAAATAGCTGGTCCCTCTCCGAACAACCCCTCATACATAATAGAGAGGGCTCATCGGTCACTGCGACCTAAACCTATCAAGGGAAAACCTCCGAGACCAATTATTATCAAGCTATTAAACTATCTGGACAAATCTTATATTCTGGATCAAGCTAGAAAACTGCAACAGATCACCTGAGAGGTCAGCAGCTCCGCTTGGCTCAAGATCTCCTGCCACAGTGAGACAACGCCGAGCAGAATACCATCCCATAGTGTCAAAATTGATTGCCGCAAGTATCAAGTATAAAGTTCAATATCCCTCCAGATTGATGGTTATGCATGCAGAATCTTGGCACTCCTTTGATAACGCGCAGCTTGCAATCACCGCGCTACATAAGATGTACCCTGATCTGTTCCCTACACGCTGAAGTGCCATGATGTACCTCATCAATACATGCTACCTCAAGTAGTGGAGTGTCTTACATAAGGCGTAATAATGTAGGGTCCTGAATGATAAGTGGACTATCTGTTGAACTATCACTCAGCATATCACTACAGTCATCAGAAATAGTCTGAAGTGAGACTCCTGACCTCCTGGCATTATTTAAAAGCACCACATGAGGGCGCAGAACTCTATGTTAAAGATCGAGGCACCTGTATCTATTTCAGTCGGATCTAACCTCATTTCTGCCTGCTGAAAACTGAAGCCTTTTATGTTACTGTCTTGAAAGCACTTGTTAAACTGACTTGAAGATTTCACATATGGGAATGTGCTGAATACCCACAATTATGGTGGTGCAGAAGGGCTTAAACCCTTCTCCCTTTTTTTTAGCTTTCCATGGAGGGCATTTAACAGACGGATGTAAATAATATTATACTCACGTTACTGATTCGGAGGACCGGGCCGGGAAGCGGGAAGCTCTGGATAGTCTAGCAGTCTACTCAGTGCACCACGTTCTGGCACAGGGTGGGACGTATGCCCACAGGGTCGTTGGGAATTAGAAATTGGAGTTTATTATTAGCAATATTTTTCATTTTTGTAGGGCGTAGTACACTGGCCCTCAACTCTGTTTCTTGTATTTGGCATAAATCTTACCCTGAAGTGGGCAGAGGGAATAAATGGGGGGAGGGACAATATAGGGGAAAGGAAAGCATTAGTTTACTAAGAGTGTGTACGGGGAAGAGTAGCAATTCTATACTCCAACCTCCTACATTTAATAACTCTTAAGGGATAGACTACTGACTTAAGGGGAGGGCTGAGTGCGAATAATTGGGGTGTTGTGGTAGGGTGGGGGAATTGTTTGGGGTTCGCCATTAAGTAAATATGGAATGGTACATCGGATAGGACTCTTCCTGAGGAAGAGCAGAGGATACCGGTTTTCACTGGTTACTGTCTGGTCGTGACAAGCGTGCTAAAGTTTTGCTCCTGGAATGTTAAAGGTGCTCAATCTCCCACCAAAAGGGCCAAGATACTGCTGCATCTCACAAACTTAACACGGATGTAGCCTTTATTCAGGAGATGCACTTAACCGGATCACAAATCAATAGTTTAAGGAGAATGTGGGTGGGGCACGTGTTTGGCACTGGGTTAGATTCTCGCAGAAATGGAGTTGCAGTTCTAGTCGCACGGCGTATACCTTTTCGACTGCTGCAGTCGATAAGTGACTCACAAGGTAGATATATACTCTTGAGAGCAATACTAGGCCACACTGAAATGGTATTGGGATCTGTTTATGGACCAGTTGGAGATGATCCCCATTCCTTCACAAGTCTTACGTCCAATTTGCGCCACGGTCCAGGCTCCCATCCTACTTGGTGGAGACTGGAACTTGGTTCTCAGTAACATTCTGGATAGGTCAAAACAAGGCATGCCCCATACACCCCAGCTCAATTGGCCTCAAAGATCTTATGAAAACACTGGGCCTTGTGGATCCATGGAGGACTTTTTCCTTCTACTTAGACTATTCATTTCACTCCTTTCCCCATAACACACTCTCAAGAATTGACTTCTTTTGTTGGGGATTGAGCACCTTGCTAGGGTTCAGAGTTGCGTTTATCTTTCCAAAGTGATCTCTGACCACCACCCAACCATTTTGCATTGGTCCATACCCTCTCCTACTAACCAAGTTAAGATCTGGAGATTTAATCCCCAGCTACTTAGGTCCCAGAGTATAGTTAACCTTTTACAAAGGTATATAATAAACTTCCAGGAAACTAATGCCGGTCCATGCCGAAGTTAGATGTGTTCTGGGGTTTGAAATGCTCGCTAAGAGGCGTAGATTATCCGTTGGCCTCTATTAGGAAAGAAAATTTCACTAGAATCTTCCTCACTTTTACAGCAAATCAGAGTTTTGGAGCAGTCCCTATCCTCCCAATCATACCCCACGGAATTGGAAAAACTAGAAGGTCTTCGATTCCAATACAATACCCTTCTTGGCGATAAGGTGGAATATCTCCATTTTAAAACAAAAGCCACCTATTTTGATCAGGGGGACAAGCCGGGGAAACTACTGGCCCTAAGGCTTAGAGCGCAGGTGACGGACAGGATGGTAGTTACTATTCAGGATCCAATGGGAAAGTACCATACTACACCTGAGGAGATAGCCTCATGCTTTAAAGCATACTACCAATCTTTATATTCCTGCCCCCCTCAATCTCCTAAGAATATCACACTAGACCTTTTTCTACAGGATATAGAACTTCCAAATTTATCCCAGCACCAAATAGCCCTTTTGCAAGCTCCTTTAAATATAAACGAAATACATGAGGCTATTGAAGCTCTTCCTGTTGATAAAGCTCATGGCCCGGATGGTTACACAACCAATTTTTATAAGGCATTCAAATCTCAATTGGGCACAATTTTGCTCGACACATACAACTATATTTACTGCCACGGACTCTCAGACCGCAGCCTCACTGAGGCTACTATAGTGGTGCTGCCTAAGCCAGACAGAGATCCCACCTTAGTATCGAGTTATCGCCCAATTTCACTAATAAATGTGGATATGAAGATTCTTGCTAAAATCCTGGCCAATAGGCTGGCCAAGGTCTGGCTTACATTAGTAAGCCCTGAACAAGTTGGTTTTGTGGCCGGGCGCCTTTCATCGGATCACCTACGGAAAATCTCCCATCTTATTTCCGCAGCAAGGGACTCCCATATTCCAGCTGCCTTAGTTTCCCTTGATGCGGAAAAAGCCTTTGATCAGGTCTCATGGGATTATTTGTTTGAATTATTACCTAGATATAGAATTCCCTTGCAGTTTATAAAATGGATCAAAATCCTCTACTCCCACCCCTCCGCTAAGGTATTATGCAATGGGGTCATGTCACCATCCTTCCCTCTTCAGCAGGGAACGAGGCAAGGTTGTCCCCTGTCCCCCTATTTGTTTAATTTATTTCTAGAACCTCTCATTAGGAGGATTAACCAATCCACATTAATATCCGTATTCGATTCATCGATTCCAATATAAACTATCGGTTTACGCCATGACATTATGCTCCATATCACAAATCCATCTATGTCTATAACAGCCACCTTTAATATTATCCAAGAATTGGGAACCTAACTATAAATTAAATGTAGCCAAACAGAAGTAATGCTCTAAATAACTATACTCTAAAAGCAGACATGGAACACCTAGGGCTTACTTGGGTAAAAGATAAAATAAAATATCTGGGCATATTTCTGTCACAATTGTAAACAAATGCAACAACATAACTTTGACCAATTACTGACGATATCAAGACGGACTCTTAATCAGTTGGGTATCGCCTATTTCTCTCTGGGACGATCAATATTATAAAAATGAACGCTTTGCCCGCTTGCTGTATCCCCTTCAAATGATAAACCTATTTCTTCCTCACTTGGTTTCATCAAGTGCACAGCATTATTTCTAAATTTATTTGGAAAATAAATCATCTCGGAGAGCAATTTCTAAATTGCAGAGGGCCAAGAACATGGTGGACTGCAAGTCCCCAATATTTATCACTACTACTTGGCCATCAATTGTGCCATAGTTTTCGATGGCTAAAACCCACAGAAGATCCCCACTATGGTCACAAATAGAGCAGTCAATATGCTGTGCTGCTGGAATTGATATTAAGAGCCTTCCTTATCTATTGCTAATAAAGTTCCCAAATCGTAGTAAACCACGTCTAATTATGGCTTCGTACGGATACACACCGAGATGAATAAAACTTGTTTTTATTAACGAAGGATGTGTCCCAACCTCCTCAAAAATCCCAATTTCAAAATAGGGGTAAGGTTATCACTACATCCTTCTGGCTTGGAATGTGAAATCACAGTGGCTGACCTAATCGAAAATGGTAAACTACTTGCCTTCTCAGCTTTTAGTACAAAATATAAAGTACCAGTTTCCTTTTGTTTTAAATACCTTCAAATCTCCCATGTTCTAATACAGTATTTTGGTAGCGGCCTTTGGGACCGGTTTATGATTGGTCCTATGCTCAGTTCACTTTCCTGGAGACCCCCGTCCCACTATGTCACCTTCTACTATAAGGCACTTCAAACATGTTGTAGTGAACAAGAAGGTGCACAACATTACACGTGGGATAGGTCCCTCCCTTCTACCTCTCAAGTACCCCGTCAATGGCAACAAATCTGGAAAAGACTGTATAAGGATATCAGGTGGGATCGATATAGGCTGCTTCAATTTTATGTGCTGCATGATCTATATTACACGCCTGTAAAACTCAATAAGATGGGGCACCATACATCGGAATTGTGTACCAGATGTGGTTCACAGAGAGGTACACTTCTTCATATTCTCTGGGAATGTGACAAAGTTACCCCATTTTGGGCTGTCATCAGATCTAAATTGGACCCTATACTTGGGCTCCAGAATGCTTTCAGACCAGAAATCTGTATTCTGGGCGATTCAGGAGAAACTCTAGTAGGTAATCAAAGGAAACATATGACACTGATATCTCTCTGCGCCAAGAGAATTATACTGCGCCATTGGTTAGATCAGCAAATCCCCTCATATACAGAATGGCATAAAGAAATATTATTTGCTTTGCTAGGGAATATTTTATAGCCAATATGTCCAAACATAGTAAAAATACCAGAGAATATGGGCACCTCTATACACCCTACTATCCACCTAGGGAGCCCTGATCTGGATCCAACCTGATACAGTCCGTGACGGTTAATGGCTTAGTCTTTTACTTCTCTTTACTTGGCTGTGTGACTACTCCTTTTATTGTCTCAGAAGGAAATTAGTCCTCTTATACACTGTAGTGGCTGGGTGGGGTTGGGTAAGGGAATATTAGGTTTTTATTAGTTTGGTGGTTATATTGTACTATGTTATGAGAGTCAGATACTCTTGTTAGATAAATCTAATCCTATCGAAATTATTCAGTTTTGGTTACAAATGTCGGTAAACGCTGTAATCCACAGCTTGTGTACCAATTAAGATATACAATGTTTAGACATATACTACTAGTTGTTTGTATAATAGTCTGTACAAGAGATCTGCATATTGTACGACAAATATATAGTATTTTAAATACTACAATAAAGCATATTAAATCTAAAAAAAAAAGGAAAATATGAATACCACTCTTAAATGAGTGGTGAGCTTTTAAAAGGGCACTCCGCCCATTGAGCTTGTAAACAACCTATGAACAGAAGAAAAATAAAAAAAATGTATAGAATGATTTCAATCATGGGCAGTCCAAACATAAGCCCACTTTCTGAGGTCAAAACAAAAACCAAAATAAAAATTAAACTATCCATCTGTCTCTCTCTCTCTCTCCTCATTTATAAGGTCTCTTTTTTTAGCAGCTTAATTGGTACCTCCTGTTGGGGACCAAGTGTCTCTCTTGCTTGTACATAATTTGTTAGTTTCCTTCCTGCAGGAGGCTTGATAAAAGAACACTGTGACCCAAGCTGCTCCTGTCCCTGTATCTCTTCTTTTCTCTGCTCCTTGAGTTTCTGCATCTCTTCTTTTCACTGCTCCTCAAGTTTTTGCATCTCTTCTTTTCTCTGTGCCTCTAAACACTGAATCTCTTTTTTTCTCTGCTGCAGAATCCATACCTTTCTGCTCTGCTTCCGTGGTACCACGTCTAGTACCCATGCACAGATCTCCTGGCTAAGAGTATGCATTGCCTAAATTCCACTTAGTCTGACACAATCTGAAATTTTCTTTGCCTGTGCTCTTGTCATCATAGCTGCTGAAACATCAGGATATAATCCTTCTAACTCAGTAAATCCTGGAAAGTTCTTGCCAATTATCATAGGCACAGGTAATTTTGGTACTACCCCTACTTTCATTTGGTGCAACACCACATTAATATTCAATCACTTGGATGGTGGAATGGTATTGAATGCCCCTGTGGATGCAGATGACCCCAGTACCTGCTTCTTCGGCAAAGTTGTTTTAGAAAACTTTATCACGTACCAGGGTTTGTCTGCTTCCTGAATTTGAAAGTTCTTCCACTAGTCTGGGGGCTGAAATGGAAAACCCCACCTAAATCTAAAACTGGTAGCATCCCACCCCCACACACACAGAAAATGTTTTAACACTTTTTTTATGAAGAGATGAACCCTTAAGAGTGATTTTTGGGGGGATTGTATTATGCAGTGATAACTTTGAGAAATATGGATGCTTTTCTAAATCATGTCAAATTGCCATCACAAATTTCTTGAAAAAGTCAAAATAATGACTCTCCTTTAACATGTATATAATTTTACTGTTTTCATCCTATATTGATTTCATTATTATAAATTTACTTTAACTATGTTCTCTGCTTGTTTTATCCATGTGTAATTTATGAACCGCTTATACTATATAATTTATTAAAAAAATAGTTTATTTCAACATAATATTTTACAGCTATAAAACAGGGACAAAAGGTGTTTTCTTTTTATAATTTTAAAAGTTGAATAATGCACTAATGAAAATATTTCTAATAGCATTTCTCTTTTTTCCCCCCAAGGTAATAACAACAACTGAGAGGCAACAAAATGGCTGAAGACCCTGCTGAGACTTTGACCATCCTCACCAAAAAATCCCACTGGACTAGTGACTGTTCCAAGTGTATCATTTTCCAAATAACAACATAGGAACACCAGAAGACTACAACCCCTAGAGGACTAAAGACATTTTAGAATGCATGTCTTGTTCGAAAAGACCATGTTTATCAGCGACTGCAGCCATTAGTTTGCCTGCGGTATATTATCATGAACAATGTTAACAGTCCTACACCATCAAAACAAACATGAAGCATTTGAAGGTCGAGGAAGAAGCTCAATTCGTGACTCTTCTACTGATAATGGTCAGTAGTCAAGCTCAAAGAGTAGGTGATCGACTTGTCAGCCTGTTAACTGGAATTTGTGTATGCCAGAAGGTGTACTACAAAAAAGACAAAAATCTATCACAGATTGTAACCTTCAAAGGGCAAGAAACTCTGCTTGATGCGGCTGAAACCAGAGAAGATGACACAGTCTTAATGTGAATAGCTGGACTGGACTCAATTGCATTTGAAGCAAAGTGCCACAAACACTGCCATAGTACTTTCACCAGCAAAAGAAACATACAGACAACATTTTCATTATCTAGTGACAAGGAAGATGAGTCTATGTATAAAGCATGTTTCAGTGAACTGATTTCTAAAATTGAGAATGACCTTGTTATCAGCAGAAAAACCCTGTCCATGTATTACCTGTAACAGAGATACTGGGATATTCTCAAAGTTCCTAGAAGTGAGAAGCTAAAGAAGAGACTAACAAACTATTTCGGTGACAAAATTATTTTTCAAATGCAGCATGACCCAAGCAAACCAGAGCTTGTGTATAGCAGTGCTGTGTCTTTGGAAGATGTCATCAACATAGCTTCCCGGTTGCATTCAAAGCAACAGTATGAAGAGGAAAGCATTCTCCCTACTTCTGAAAACAAAGATAAATATTCAACCGCATCTACGCTGTTTCATGCAGCACAGGTCCTCCGTAGTGAACTCAAAATGTGTGAGGGACTGGATATCAATACAACAGATAATTCCAGATAATTCCACTATCAATTTAGAACAAGCATTTGACATGATTCCTGACAATGTGTATAGGTTCCTGTAATGGGTATTCCAAGGGGATGCTGGTGAGAAACCTATTGAGGATGGCAATTCTTTAGTAACAGACACTAACAAGACCCTCCACAGACAGATACTATCAGTTGGTCAGGACTTCATTCATATAGTATCCAGAGGTACAAAGTGTACACCTAAGCATGCTGGGCTTGCAATGTCCATACGCCATATGATAGGTTCTAAACCGGTAGTAAAAGTGTTACACAAACTAGCCCACTGTGACAGTTTATGAAGCCCTAGAGAGAACTGACACAGCTATTGCAATGTAGCAGCATGAAAAAGCTGCCAGGGACAATATCATAATTAAATCAAATATACAGCATGGGGAGTTTGTTCAGTTTGCTGCTGACAATAATTATATAAATGGGGAAACGTCAGATGGAAAGCACACAACCCATGCCACAACTACGGTAGTATATAAGTGTTTGACTCGCACAATTCCAGAAGGCAGCTTTGGCACAGTGGCAGCTCAGGATCAAAGAAAATAGCAGTGCAAAAATGATCACTTGAAACTCCTGCAATGTGCCATGCCATTCTGGAGTACAATCCTCACGGCAGACGCCTCTACAACAAATCTTTTGGGAAAAGTAAAAAGTAACTCGAATACTGATGTTGAGGCTTGCCAACAAGCTACCAACCTTGATCTGCAATGGCTAATTCTAAGATGCTGCTTAACCAAGCTATTTGAGCTTGAGTTTGAAAAGGTGAATGCTCAGCAAGTACCAGGATGGACAGATTCTAATGTGATGATTTCATCTACCATACCAACAGAAACATCTATTCGGTACTGTCCAATGCTGCCAGCATCACCCACTGAATGGAGTACAGTTTTCACTGTAATGAAGAACATCTGCAAGATGTCTAGGACACTTGGCCAAGATTACAGTGTCTTGACATTTGACAAAGCTATATATTGTAGGCCAAAGAGATTCAGTGGAGTGCCTGGAGGAATTCCAGAAAACAGTCTTCAGAATGGGTGGTTTCCACATAGCACAGACATTTCTGGCTGTAATTGGAAAGAAGTATGAAGAGAGTGGTCTGGAAGACCTCCTCATAGAATTGCAGGGGTATGGTAGCAACAGAGCAAGCAATCTCCATAAAGGCAAATCATAAAACCGTGGAATGAGGGCCCACAAGCTTGTAATGGAGGCTCTGTCCAGACTGAGGTGGCAGGCATTTTGTAACTGGGTACAAGACAAGGAGATTGATTATGATGTAGACCTCATCAATGACAAGCTCCAGGAATGTCAAAATGCAGTATCAAACAATGATGCAACAAGCCTAACAGCAACACTTTCCCAGCTCAGTGATGCCCTCAAGAATTTACAGGATGCATTGCATAGATTACACAATTTTGGAAAAGCAACTCCCCAAATATTTGCAATCTGGTATGATTACATCGAATTGGTTAACATCCTAATGTGGTTCATTAGAGCAGAATGTGAAAGCAACTGGGACCTGCATCTTGCGGCGGTTGTAGAGATACTACCACTATTTTTTTGCCTTTGACCACACCAACTATGCCCGCTGGGTATCTTCATACATCAGTGATATGAAGCTTCTGCCAGATTGTGCCCGCAAAGGTCATGAGCAGTTTGTGCATGGAAATCATGCTGTAGCTTAGTCTAGAAATAAAATTCAGCAAAGTCTGGACAGAAATCGCACTTGAACAAACAGTAAACTGTGATTATAAAGTAAAAGGGAGCATAGTGGGTTTCACTTTGAAACCAGGAGCCTTGGATAGATGGTTCATCACTGCTCACAAGCATTCAGCTATCACAACTTCCATGAAGGT
Organism: Neoceratodus forsteri; assembly: GCA_016271365.2. Taxonomy (NCBI): domain Eukaryota; kingdom Metazoa; phylum Chordata; order Ceratodontiformes; family Ceratodontidae; genus Neoceratodus; species Neoceratodus forsteri. The sequence continues at coordinate 1,295,532,757 of CM028129.1, forward strand.
AATGTGTGATGTGGCAGACTCAGACGTTTCATAAGGAAAACACAAGGAGGCTGCACCACGTCGCATGCAATGAGGTGAAGGAGATGTAATTAAGATTAATACAATCACCGACTCCATGACAAACCCATCTGATTTGAATGCTGACTTAATAGCACTCACCAACACTGCAATTGGCTTTGCTGAACCCAAAGAGGTTGCCACCAAGCTCATTACTGCGAATGATACAGGAATCAAAGCAATGACACAGTTTGTGGAAGACAGACTAAATTTAAATACCACTGGATTCTTTGAACCACTGCACAAGCTCAACATCAAGACATCTGCATCTCTAAGCAAGAAGATCAAAGTGAAAGTTAGTAGTGATAAGACAGTGACCATCAATGCAGACAGGGAGTTGCTAATCCATCTTGTAGTAGCTACACAAACAAGAGAGATTGATCTGAGGGAAGTTTTCACACACGAGCTTTCCACAACTCCATATGCTCTAGCACACGCTGATGGTACTCTGAACAAAACTACAAAGAGTAAGCTATTGCCTGAATCAGAAAAAGAAGCAGAGTCAATGTATCAACTGTCAGCATCCAACATGTCCACAGCTTGGATAGTGGATGGCATGGCGGTTACACAAATGGTCGAGCAATGAGGTGCAACTCGCTTTGGACAACTTACTGAATTGGTCTTCAGAATAGCATGCCAGCCTCTACAGAGTTATGAGAGCTGCAAAAAAGTAGATATCGTCTTTGATCGATATGATGTCAAAGATTCAATTAACGCTTTTGATCGTGCATGAAAGCAATCCTCACAAAACAATGAAACTAAAATCCATGGTTCCAAAACACCCATCCCAATGCAGTAGAATAAGTTCATTCAGGTGTTCGGAAACCCTTGTAGACTAAAAAGCACACTCACCCCCCCCCTTACTGTGACCACTGAGGATGTACCCCCCTTGACACTGTAACTAATTTCAAGTACCTCAAGCAGTGGAAATCCCAAGAATAAAGAACATCTGACAAAATTCCTGTCAGAATCATGGTGTGATATGGCAGAAACTTTACTTGGCCTAGATCAGAAAATGGTTATTGCAGGTGAATTCAAGGACGGCCTCATTGTTTACATGGTCACTTCAGATGGAGTTGTAGACCAAGAAGATCTATTCTCATCGCATGAAGAAGCAGATACTCGGCTTCTACTTCATGTTGCACATGCTTCACAACAATACCTCTGTGTAGGGGTAGTCTCCAGACACTGATGTTGCAGTTCTCTGTGTACATTTTGTTTACAAGTTGGAAGCAACTCAAGAGCTTTGGTTTTGTACTGATGTGAAGGGTAAAGCCAGGTTTATATCAACACACACCATAGCAGCTGAACTTGGCCAACAACTATGCAGAATGTTGCCAGCAGTATACACACTGACTGGGTGTGGTTCAACCAGCAGTCTTGCAAGGGTTGGCAAACTAAAGCCATGGAGGCTTGTCGGGAAGAATCCACACAAATTTAGAAGCCTTACCAAGTTTGGCACTATGATGGATATACCTCCTGCACAGATGAAATCAGCAGAACTTCTGATAACCCTTCTCTTTGATCCAACGGCTAACTGAGTGGCTGTAAATGGTGTGCGATATAAGCTTTTCTGTCACAAACAGGCTTGGAATGAAGCCCTCCCTCCAACTTCTGACAGTCTTCTGCAACATACCAAGTGCGTAAATTACCAGACCCTTATCCGGAACCATGCCCTGGAGGCTCAGCCTGACATCCCATCCCCAATTGTTAATGGCTGGCATCATGATAGGGATGAACACATTTCTTCAACACTAATGACATCGACACCTGCCCCTGAAGCACTCCTGGAACTCATTACATGTGGGCGTAAAAAAGCCAAGTGTGAAAGAAAATGCAGTTGTTCCAGGCACAGCATGGCATGCACACAGGTTTGCTTGTGTACTGGTGGTGAGGACTGTTATAATCCTCATAAAATTGCCAGTGTGGATCCAGATGAGTCTGATACTACAGATGATTCAGACTTAAACATGTAGCGTTTGACAAATATAGTGAAATAGGCTAGACACACATATATACTGTCATACTGCCCATTGCTGAGAGGGAGTCCACTGGATATTAGTGTTTTGCTAGCACCATGGTGTGCAACAGTATACCTGAATTCTATTATAATGAATACAGTATTTAAAACGTGTGTATCAATGAATAATCTGTGAATTTATCAATACAAACCACAAGGCCAACATTCTTTAAGTAATGAGCCTTATTAATAAGAAACCTTTTGTATGATTAAAATTTATTTTTGTCTTTTAAAATAACTTAGTTATAATTTGTGTCAAAACCTTTAGCATGACTAAAATTAGTTTTTGTCTTTTAAAATAAATTGTTTAAATTCCAATTTATTGGTCATTTTTACTTTCAAACTTGTCTTGACAACTTTTTTGACCAAGGAAAACTCACTGGGGTGGTACTCACAGATCTTACAAAGGCATCTGATACAGTAAACCACCCCATATTACTAAACAAACTCAGTACTACTGGAGTCTATGATCATGCCATACCCTGGTTTTCCAGCCACCTCACTGGCGTGCAGCAATGAGTCAAAAGTGGCCCTACCCACTCAGACTACCTCCCAACCTCCACAGGAGTCCCACAGGGTTCAATACTCTGCCCTTTGCTGTTATCCCGTCACATAAATATTATTACTCACTGCTTCACAAACACCACTCCTCTACTATATGCTGATGACTTGGTCTTCTTCAGTCACGTTCCCAACACAACTGACATCAACAGAGACCTGGCATCTGACTTAGCCTCTGTTCAGTCCTGGTTCAAGGACAATAAGCTCCTCATGAACCACCCCAAGTCCCAGGCCATGCTGTTTGGAATCTCTTGTAGACTAAAAGGCATGCTCCCCCCTACCGTGACCACTGAGGATTGCACCCTCTTCAACACTGTAACTCATTTCAAATACCTCAGCATCATGCTAGATCCTTCCCTGGACTTCTCTTGTCACATACTATCGGTATGTAAAGTGGTCAGTTCAAGCCTGGGCATCACTTACCGTGCCAGAAGTAATCTTTCACCCTCAGCACACATCACAATTGGTTGCTGCCTCCTCCTTCCCAAGTTGTCCTACGGTCTACCAGTGTTTGCCCACTCTTCTAATCTACTCAGACACAAATGGTCAATATGCTACAACAATATCTGCAGATTCGCCCTATCCTGCATCAGCCTCACCCACCACCGCCAACTCTTAACAACATCCTTTCCACACAGAAGCAACCTTCACTAGCCAATCTCCTGTCAGCCAACGCAAACCACTACACCCTTAGGTCATCTGGAGTCAGGCAACTACTCATCCCCAGATCAAAAATCAAATACAACACCATGTACTTCTCCTCTGCTGCCCCTTCTCAGTGGAACAGCCTCCCTACTGATGTATATACTTGCACAGACCACAACGTCTTCAAAAGGCAGCTCCACCCACTCCTGCTGCACTGCTCAATATGCGCATGTCCCTAGTCATCTCATCATCCTGCCCTTATCACCATCATTTTTCCCCTCCATGCCCCCTTCCCCAGCTTCCTTCCCCCTGACCTCTCTCCCCTAAGAGCTCTTCGCTTATACCTTTCTCCCCTGTTCACAACCTCTGCAATGTTAACTGTTTCTCTTTTAACAATGTATCATGTTAGACTACTCTCCATTGATAATGTCTACCCACTACTTGCACTTTGGTAGCCCTAGGTTAGATGCAATTGCAGTATTATTCTTGTGTTGTTGCTTGTTGCTCTGTAAATTCCATTGCTGCTTTGTCACCTTGTAAATTTGTCCAATATGTTGTACTGTACTCTCCAGGGTTGTTCCTGAAAATAGGCATATGTATGCCTAGTGTGCCCTACCCGGTTAATGAAAGCTAAATAAACATTTTTGTGGTCTTTTCACTTGCGCAAAATGTTGTTTTGACACGGGTACAAAAATCTTACATTGGCATATGTTGCAACCACTTTACAAGACCACATCCACCCTAGATCAGTACCTAAGGGACACTTCTATCAAAATAACATAGTTGCTGCTTTCTGTAAAGGGGGGGGCTACGTTGCCAAAAATGTCAGGCCTGGGCCCCTTGACTAACAGTTTTATCTCACACCTTGACATCTGTTAAGTACTTGCCCCATTTTGCTAGGGAAAAATCTGTTCCAGTGTTACCCTTATTACTATGGCAGTTTCTTGTAATATGGTCTGGCTTATTACAGTTATAGCAAACAAAGTCTTTGGATACAAATGTAATTCCCCTACTAGAGTTTTTATCACACTTAGCATTAAATCAGCAGAAAGAGGATCTTACCGGTGCTTGGCTGTTACCTTGCTGCTATGGCATCTGTCTGGCCATCTGATAGTCTTCAGCCAAAGAAACAGCCTTTTCCCCACTTTCTGGCTGGTGTTCCTTTACCCAAAGCTGCACGTCTCTAGGAAGAATGTTGATGAACTGTTCCACTTCAAGGGTCGATGATCTGTGGGACTGTTTTTCCCTCTGGTTGGAGTAATTTAATAAGGAGTTCTCTTAGTCTGGTGAAGGCTTCTCGAGGATTGTCAACTGAGTGGTACTTCAGGGGCCAGAATCATTGCCTGTAGGTCTCTCCTGAGATGTCAGATCTTTTCAAGATTTCTCTTTTCACAAGATCATAGTTCTCCAACTGTGCAGTGCCCATACTGCTGTAGGCAAGTTGGGCTTTACCTGTCAGGTAAGTTACCAGCCTGATTTCCCATTGCTGCTTTGGCCACTGACTGTGGCAACCCTTTCAAAAGTTGTCAGGTATGTTTTGATATCATCCAAGGGACACAACTTATAAGTTTAATGTCTTTTAAGTTGCTTGTGTCTTGTTGCACTGCTGGACCTGTGCCAGATCCTCCAGCTTTGATAGCTTGCAAGGCATCCAGCCATCACTGCTCATAGCAAATAAAACTTAAGGGACTCCATGGCTCACTTTGCCACAAGGCATTCCTTTTCAATGGCGGAGTACCTTTTCTCTCTGTCGTGCAGTTTTCTACTGATATATAGAATGGTATGTTCCTTCCCATCTACAGTATATTCTGACTCAAGACTGCACCTAGGCCTGCCTCTGATGCATCTGTCTGTAACAAAAATTGTGTCTCAGAGTCTGGGCTTCTTAAAACAGGAGCTGAACATAATGCAGCCTTGATGACCCAAACAGCTTCATTGCTCTATGGGGACCATTTCACATCATTTGGGAATCGTTTCTTCATGAGTTCAGTGAGGGGAGTAGCTAACTGGGCAAAGTTGGGAACAAATTTCCGATAGTAACCAGCCAGCCCTAAAAATGACCTGACATTTGTTTTAGGGATAGGACTGTTAACTACAGCTTCTATCTTAGAAATCTCTGGCTTTACTTCTCCACTTCCCAACACATAACCCAAATATCTGGTTTCCTGCATGCTCAATGCACATTTGGTTGGATTAATTGTCAGACAAGCCTTTCTGATAGACTGGATAACTGCTCGTAGGTGTTCCAGGTGGCTTTTTCAGTCTGGACTGTACACCACATCATCATTCAGGTAAGCAGCACAATAACCAGTGTGAGTAGCTAAAATTACATCCATGTACCACTGTAATGTAGCAGGTGTGCCATGTAAACCAAACGGCATGGTGGTGAACTGATTGAAGCCAATAGGAGTGGCAAATGCAGTTTAGTCTCTACATTCTTTAGCTAGGGGACTTTACCAGTAACCCTTGGTCAGATCAAGGGTATTGAGGTACTTGGCACTTCCCAATCTGTCCACCAGATCATCTATCCTAGGTATAGGATAGCTGTCAAATTCGGACACTTGGACTTCCGGTGACGTAAGCACTCTTAATGGCCGCTTGAAGCTGAAGCTCTGCCAAATCCGACAGAATCCTAAACCATCCTGGCATCCAGAAAGAAACATAAGCTTAAAAAACTTGCACCAATTAGCCTGCACATGGCTACAAGACAGAAACTGAGGGAATTTGCCGCACCAGGTGCTACCAAAGAGCCGCTCCAACAGACCCTAACAGAGCAACTCTCTCTAGTAGCCAAGCAAGGGACACAAGCTGCAATGGTAGAACCGGAAAGAATAGGAGAGAATGAGGACGAGTCAGAGTTCACAATTACCTCTAAACAACTCTGCACTCAATTTAATAAAATTAGAGAAACGCTGCAACGAATTGAAACAGCAGTAGCTGATACAAAGCGTGACCTACGGGTAGTCGAGAAGCGGGTAGGTGCAGTAGAGGCCTGCTTGACAGAATATTGTAAAGAGACAGACGTGCATAACTCGGCGCTTTTAAACCTACATTACAGAGAGATTCAACTAAGTAAAAGGGTGGAGGAACTAGAGAATAGACACCGACGAAACAATATAAGAATTCATGGGCTCCCGGAGAAAACAGAGTCTGGAGATATGGTGGTATTCATGGAAAGCCTATTGCAAGAATTATTAAACTGGCCCAAGGATGAGCCGTTTGGTATAGTTCGGGCCCACAGAGCGCTCACAGCTCCACCATCAAGCCCTAACGCCAGACCTAGGTCGATAATCATGGCATTCCTGGATTACAGGGTTAAGGAGAAAATCCTGAAAAGGGCATGGGGTGGCAAAGAAGTTATCTTTGGGGACCAGCGACTCTACTTCGACCACGATTTCGCCACATCAACAGCATTACAAAGACGATTAATCCTTACAGCAATGAAGCCTTTGAGACAAAAGGGAATGAGGCCTACCTCGACTATCGGCCCGGCTTGGTGAAGACCTGCAAGGGAATAACAAAGCGTTCACGGACATTATGGAAGCGAGGTTTTGGCAGACCAAGGGATCAAGATCGACGAGCTGCAGCCTCGCTTTCAAGGCAAGAACTGGAGGCCTTGGCCTGGCACTTAGCTTCCGGGAAAAGGCCGGAGGCCCAGAATGGGAATGTTTGGCAGAAGGTACACATGGCAGTTAAACTGACGGGGCCAACTGAGACGGCAGCTTCGATCACTGAAACCCAGAAACAATCCCGGATTCCCAACAGAGCAGGCTGAGGAGGAGCCAATTAAGATCTGGTAGTAATTATTATGCAAGAACTCGCCAGCAAGAGGGAATTCACTGGACTTTCACTGGCATATTTAGTGCATATTTTGAAAAGTTACATATGCCTAGGGTAAAGTTGGAGATCAGTTTGGGGGGGGGGATGGGACACGATGTGACTACCAATTCAAATCTCTTACAGCAATCTATTGATTGAGAGGGGGTAGCCAAGTTCCCTGAATTCAGAGCCACAACATTTAATACCCTGATGAGAGAAGGGATGTTAGCAGGTTCTTAAGGGGACCGGAGGTATGGTTTAGTTGGCACACTTGAATATGAAGGGTTTTTTTTTCAACATCTGGTTTATTGTACCAATTCTCAATGTGCCCATATAGAGATTTATGTTGTTCCACTTCCCTCCCTCCTCCTTCTTCCCCCCCTCCTCCCCCTCCGCTCCTTCTCCCTTTCCCACCTCCTCTCCCCTCTCCCCCTGAAAGAGTCACACTCTCTTTCCACTAAATAGGTTTATCAAACAAAAAGAAATAGTGATTCTGTTGGATAAGGCGTATGGAATGGTGAAGGCCTTACAGTCAAACCATTCTGGCCCTTGTGAGGGGTGAATACAGACACCACAAATCGTGGAGCTCAGCTCATCACCCTACCAACCACAGACTGGATGTGTGGTCAGCCGGGGAGTACTTAAGAGTCTCCCCAGAGTCTCCCCTTTTACCAATTAAGCACGGGTGCAACCCATTAGGGTTATATAATCCATCTGAAGTATCACCTTGAAGTACATAAGAAGACGTGCTATAAAACTGCACAGGATGACAGTGGGTTAAAAACTGTCAATTTGTGTATAGTTATAAGGTTGGTTATAAAACAAGATATTGTTTATTGTTGTTTTGGAATGGTGGTGTGTGCGTCGAACAAAAACTTAGGGAGGAGGGTCCCTAGGGGTCGGACCAAACTGGATGTATGGCCAATAGAAAATGGCTGAAATTCAGATAGCCACATATAATGTAAGGGGTCTGGGGAGTCCTATTAAGAAGGCAAGGGTCCTGAAAGAATTGAGAGATTTCAGAGTGGATATTGCACTGCTCCAAGAGACACATTTGACACAACTGGAGCATTCCAAGTTGAAGAGATCTTGGGTGGGGCAGGTCTTCTCTTCATCCTGTCAAACCCAACCGCATAAGCGGGGGGTAGCTATATTAATAAGGAGGAATCTCCCACTTAAGGTGATGGTAGTGAGGTCCGACCCCGAGGGAAGATATATACAGTAGAGCCCGCTTATAAGAACATCATATTTGCCAAGAGAAAATGTTCTTATAAGCGGGCTGTTACTATAAGCGGGCTTACATTAAAACGATTGTTGCCGCACACCGCTAGATGGTGCCTGCCCCACGCAGTATGTGGTAAGCCCAAATAAGACAAAAAATCAAGTTAAAGTGTAAAAAAAAAAACTATACTGTGTGACAGATGCCATTAATTTAATAAAGGAGTTGAACTGATAAAACACTCAGTCTAAGCCTTCTGCTCTGCACTCTAACATACTGCTCGAATTCTTCCACTGTCATAGCATCAGGAGAGCTGATCTTGGCAAGTCGGGTTGTTCAGGGCTGATATTCACACTGAAACCTGCCTTTTTAAAGCACTGTCTGCAGTCATAGCATCATGAGCGCTGATCTTGGGAGTCGGGATGTTCGGGGACTGACATTCAAGGTCTCAGACACAGAGGAATGTTTAACAATTGCTCCTTAAATAGCCAGCAATGAGACTTAATAAATGTGTGGTTCACTAGGATAAGGACTGATAGCGGCTCATTAAATGTTAATGTGTGTGATTTAGTTGCCATTAGAAATGGACACAGTTATTGTTTGCTACTGAGTAAGGACGAATAAGATCACTTAAGATCAAAGAAGATACAAGGCATGGCTGTAGTGGAGTTAATGAGGTGTGAATGGCAAATTGAACGGCTAGCATCAACTGAATGAATGACTAAAGTAGTGTGAAATAATGTTCCCAGGACCTCACAGAGTACATCGTTTGACAAAAAAAATGTTCTTATAACTGATCCAGGTATTCTTATAAATGGGCTTTGCTCCCATTGAAAATAATGGAGCAAGATCCGTACATGAAGCTAATGTGATTATATGCGGGATGTTCTTATAAGTGGGCTGCACTGTATATGTAGAAGCAGATTTGGGGGCTCGTAAATGCACTATTTTAAACATATACGCACCTAATGAGGAAAACCTTAGATCAGTCTTCCTAACAAAGATGTTGTCCGCCTTCCCCAGGTTCGATTCTTCCCTTAGTATTGTGAGTGAAGATTTCAACACAATCATTTGTCCCCCGTTTAGACAAATCTGGGACACAACCAGGTAGAAGATCTAAAGCCTCAGTAACACTTCATAGACTTATCCATGAATACGGGTTAACAGATGCCTGGAGATTTTTGCATCCCACTATGAGAGACTATTCTTTGTATTCCCCCAGACATTCCAGGTATAGCAGGATTGACCTCCTGCTGGTGCCCACTGGGTGGACCTGGGCACTAAATTCAGCCCGAATAGGTAGTTTTACCCTATCGGATCACGCTCCGGTCCTGTTGAAAATTATGCTGGGGGGCCTCAAGCCGGCACCAGACATGGAAACTAAATCCAAGCCTCATTAATAGGAGGATTTTAAACGATGGTCAAATCAGAGATTGAGCAATTCCAAGCACTCAACAATCAGGCTGATACCCCCCCCCCATGGTTTACTGGGATACATTGAAAGTGTATTTAAGGGGAAATTATTGCGTATGCCTCTAAGGTCAATAGAGACAGAAAGGAGGAACAGAGAAAACTAGAAAGAATAACATTTGAGCTGGAAGTGCAGCATAAGCAATCTAATAAAGCAGAGATAAAAAAAGGACTTAGACGCAGCTAGGGAAAAGCTGTCTAGGTTGGTAAATCAACAAATAGAAACCAACTGTAGGTTCACCAGGCAGCTCTTTTATGAAAAGGGTAACAGGGCAGGAAAACTGCTAGCAGCCCAAATGCGCACAGAGGCGACATCGAGGGCGGTGTTAAGACTTAGGAGAGGATCGGATGGGGCGCAGGCCACATCTCAGTCGGATATAACAAGATGTTTTGCAGACTTCTATCAAAAATTATATGCAGCGGAAAGACTCCCAGATCATGATACAAAAATTGCTCAATATTTAGAGAAGATCAAACTCCCATTTCTTGACCCGGCTGGGGGCAAGTTAGGGGACCCGATCACAATGCAAGAGATTAAAAAACCAGATCACATTGCTCAAGAATGCTAAAACCCCGGGATTAGATGGGTACCCTGCAGAGTTTTATAAGACTTTTTAGCCAGACCTTCTCCCCTTCCTACTGGAAACATTTAATGCAATCCTGGGAAAGGCTCTACCGATCCCCCCATCATGGAAGTACGCTAAAATATCTGTTTTGTTGAAACCAGGTAAGCCTCCGGAAGAATGCAGGTCATATAGACCCATCTCCTTATTAAATACAGACCTAAAATTATTTACTGGTATATTAGCTCAGAGACTTCAAGTGATTATTGGCGATCTTGTACACCCAGATCAAACCGGTTTCATTTCTGTTAGATTTATGCAGGACAACGTAAGGCAGCTCTTGAACATAATTTCCTCCCAAAAAACAGCCACGTCTTAAATTGGCAATAAGTATCGATGCCGAAAAGGCATTCGATAGGGTAGATTGGGTTTTTCTCCAAGCCGTTCTCAGAAAGTTTAATATGGGAGACAATTTTATAGGGGCAGTCACAGCACTATATTCCCAGCCAGAAGCAGTAATTAGTGTGAACGGATGTATTTCAGCCAGATTCCCTCTATCGCGAGGAACCCGCCAGGGATGCCCACTCTCCCCATTGCTGTTTGCTCTCTCTTTAGAGCCCCTAGCGGAGCAGATCAGATAACACCCTCAAGTGGAGGGAATCAAGGTGGGCTCCCAGACTCATAAACTTTCATTATATGCAGACAACGCACTTATTTACCTGGGTAACCCGGTGAGCTCACTCCCCGTCCTTATGCAAATTTTAAATAATTTCCAAGAACTAGCAGGGTACAAACTTAACCTCTCAAAATCTGAGGCGTTGCGGTTAAGTGGGCACCCGCCACCGGAATTACAGTCCAACTTTCAATTTAAATGTGCTCCAAACAACACAATCAGGTACTTGGGGATAAGAGTCTCAGTAGATATATCCCGACTCTTTTCGGCCAATTACCCTGTACTCCGGGATTCCATTGAGCAGGACCTGGGTAGGTGGAGACTGCTCCCCTTAACTCTTTTGGGAAGGGTACACTCCATAAAAATGAATGTGCTACCACGTTTACGCTTCTTATTTCAAATGCTACCGACTGCCCCCCCAAAGGTATTCTTGAAGGAACTGGACCATCTAATAATAAGTTTCATATGGCAGGGCAAAAACAAGAGATTGAGAAGGGCGATTCTTTGCACCAGACGACAGCAAGGAGGGTTAGGTTTACCGGATATTAAGGATTACTATTTGGCGGTGCAAGCCCCATGGCTACACGCCTGCATGAAACAAAAAGTGAATAACAGATGGCTCCCTATGGAGTTAGAGCAAGCCCAAAAGATATCACTTTGGGCTCTCCCTATGGCTTCCATCTCCCAGGGGGTGGTTCGTAAGCTGGAGAACCTGTGGACTAGGCACACCCTGCGAGTGTTGCTGGCCCTACACAGGCGACTGAGAGTCCCGGGGAGGGGGGTTAGGTCCTTTATCCCTCATACGCCATCATGAACCCTTTTGCCCCCCCCAGCTGGGATGCTGGATATCGATTCTGGGAGCGCCAGGGCCTTACCAGGTTTACACATCTGCTGGAAGGTGACATTTGCACCACTTTTCATAACCTCAGGTTAAAATATGGCCTCCGAAAAGAAGACCACTTTAAAGTCTTACAAGTAAGACAGTTTGTCCAGCAATCCACACACCTACAACAGCTTTTAAGGCCATCAACAGATTTAGAGCAACTCTTTTACAGTTGGATCACTCTGAAAGCAAAGGTGAAACCTATCTCTCAGACCCACAGACTGTTAACAGACCAGCATCAGGGTCAGATTGAGGAGGTTAAACATAGATGGGAAAGGGAATCAAGCACACAATTAAAAAGCACTGAGTGGCAAAGGGCACTCTCCCAGGGCTGGCGTATTACAGCATCGCCAACATGGGGTGAGTACTATTGGAAAGTTTTGATACGTTTCTTTAGAACTCCCACAGTAACCCAGTACTTTTAACCTCTGACTACGAACAGATGCTGCAGAGAATGTGGGGAAGTAGGTTAGCATTTCCATATTTTCTGAGGGATGTCCAAAGCTAGATAACTACTGGCGGCAGGTACACATTCAGATTCAGAAAACCCTGGAGGTCTCCTTGCCAAGAACTTTCGACACCCTATGTTTGGGGATTTCTAGTAGGGAGCATTTAAAGCTTTCTAAGCCTCAGAGGAAACTTTACCATATCCTCAGACTAGCAGCGCTAAAAAGTATCACAGTCTGTTGGTGATCTAGGAAACCACCAACTATCCAAATATGGAGAGACAGAATAAAAGACTTAGAGCAGATGGAAAGAATCATGGCAGCTTTGAGGCTCGCCACTGATAAATTTGAACAAACATGGGGGGACTGGTTTAAGAAAGGCTCTCCGTTAAATTAAGGGGGAGAAGGGACCTTTAACGGAGAGACGGAAATGGAGATGGGTCTTAATGAGATACATGCCCTGCTATTCCCCCCCCCCCACTTAGTTGGGGACTGACTTAAGTGTGGTAGGAATGGGTAATAGGGACACGGGGTTGGGGTGAGCTCCGCAGGCCATACAGGGTTGAAGGGCACTATTTAAATGTCTGTCAATGCCCTTGGATATTAGGGCAACAGGGAAAGCCATTCAGTACAGCAAAGAACAGGAAAGTTCGTTATGCACACACCACCAAATAAATAATCAACTAATTAACAGATCAGTCAATCAGTCCGCAAATTGATTGATAAAATCAGTTATATAGTTAATCATTGCTTTTATTTTTTGTTGTATAATCCTGCCGGGCCCTATTGTTCTTAAGGCAATGTTTTTTAATTAGTTTCTTTAAACCAGAGAAAAGTTATATAGGGGCAAAAGGAGTCCAGACCGAGAAAGGGTACAGAATTAAGAAACAACATATAACAGAATTATTTAAGCAAAAACAAAGAAGAGTAAACTGTGGATTGTTGTTTTTTTTTGGGGGGACTACAATTATATAGACATTGGAAGTTGTCATCTGGGACTTTCTCCACAGAACACGGCATAAAGTACCATAGAGGAGCTCCTCTAGCTAAAACAGTTTAACATTATTGATTGTATTCCTATCGGACTTTGGAAATATTTTTACTGTGGTTATATCAACTGGATGTATAGTCACTGTGCATCAATAAAAATTTAAGTAGCAAAAAAAAAAATTCGGACACTTGATTTAAGTTTCCTAAAATCAAGGTAGATTCTTACACCCCATTCTTTTTTATTTACAAACACCACTGGTGACGACCAAGCATGTCTTGACTCTTCTATGATACCCAATTATTTCATTGTTTTGTACTTTCTTAACCACGTCTGCTCTTACCCGCTCTGGTAATCTGTATGTCTTCTGTCTGACAGAGCGAGCATTTCCTGTCAGTATTATGTGCTCGACCCCTTTTGCTTGGCCTGGCACTGTGGTAAAAGTACTGCTAAATGTCTTTACCAAGTTACAAATTCCTGCAGTTTGTTCCAAGGTTAAGGAAACATTCACCTTTACAGCATCAGCGGTTACAGTTTCTTCCAGTCTGTCATAAGCTATATCAATATATTCTGTAGAAGTTTCTGGTAAAACTAACAAAGCAGCCTTTGGTATTTTTTCAATCCATTTCTTCAGGAGGTTAGCAAGGTATATCTTGTTAGGATTTTTCCTATCAGGGGTCTCAATCTCATAGTTAACTGTGCCAGTACATCTAAGCACTTTATAAGAATTTAAGTACTTTATAAGAATTACCTTGGAGTGATGATCACTAGTAACCTGAAGCACTCCAAGCAGTGCAAGAAAGCAGCAGCAAGGGCAAACAAGATGCTGGGATGCATAGCTGCGGGACCAGTAGTAGGAGAGAGGAGGTTATACTACCCTTGTACAAGTCACTGGTGAGGCCACATCTAGAGTATGGAGTTCTGAACTGGTGCCCACACCTCAAAAAGGACATTAAATAGATACACAGATACATAGATGTTGATGGCAGATAAGAAAAAATTACTCACCTTAGTAATGTTGTTTCTTCTAATGGAGTCTTGCTATATTCTGATTATTGCAGTAAGGTCCTGCCTTTCAACTGCCCCGGAGAACAAAGAGTTAACTTTCCATTGCCAGCATGGAACATTCAACGCGAGCTCGGTTGAAGCCCCTGTCTGCTGTTGTTTAAACTCCAACCGTCAGATCTTTATGAGCAATACTCACTAGAAGTTCTGTGTGGAAACTGTAAAACTCACACTAGCCAACTGGCAACTAAATTTATTAAAAAAGGGTTTTTTTAGTTTCAAAGCAAAGACTCAAGTCAGGAAACCCAAAAAAACAAAACACAACACGTACCCAATGTAAAGGAGGGTGAAAAAAGGGGGCACCCCTAGGGTGCCAACACTGCTCCTGCCCACCCACATACCAAAAACCAGGTTCTGAAAGCGGAGGCGGGGGGGAGGTCAGAATACAGCAAGACTCCATTAGAAGAAACAACATTACTAAGGTGAGTAATTTTTTCTTCAAGCAACATGAAGTCTTGCTGTATTCTGACTATTGCAGACTACCAAACAGTACCTCCATGGAGGAGGGACAGAACCTACTTTGGGAATAGGCTCTGCAGTACTGCTGTGCCAAACCGAGCATCACTCCTAGTCTGGATATCCAGAGAGTAATACTTGGTGAATTTATGGACTGTTTTCTAGGTGGCTGCTTGACAAATTTCTAAGATAGGAATATCCCTGGCAGCAGCCAGGGAAGCAGCTGTACCTCTAGTAGAGTGAGCCCTCAGGCCTGAGGGTGGGGTTCTACCCAGTTTTTCATAGCAGAATTGTATACAAGAGGCAATCTACCTGGCAACAGATCTCTTAGTGGCAGGTTTGCCCTTACCGACCTCTCCACATGTAAGGAACAACTGGAGGGACTCAAACCTGTGACCCTTGGTGTGTTCTATGTAGTAGCTAACGGCCCTTTTAACATCCAAGCTGTGCAGCCTCCTCTCTCCAGAGGAGGAATGGTCAGTGAAGAAAACAGGGAGAGACATAGACTGATTAAGGTGCAAATCTGAAACCACCTTAGGCAAAAACTTCCCGTTAATTCTTAGGACCACTTTATCTCTATGAAAAGAGATGAAATCAGGCTCCACTGACAGGGCTTGCAATTCACTGATACGCCTGGCAGAGGTAATGGCTACCAAAAACACAGTTTTCCAAGTCAAGTACTTAAGCTCCGCAGAGGACAAAGGCTCAAAGGGTGGTTGCATAAGCTGAGCAATGCAAACATTAAGGTCCCAAGCAGAAGCAGGGTCCCTAAAGGGGGATTGGTGTGCAGCAATCCCTTGAAGAACTTACAAAACACAGGATGGGCTGACAGGGGAGGGCTTGCCTACTGACAAGAAGGCAGAAACAGCTGCCAAATGTACTTTAAGTGTAGCTGGCCTAAGCTCTAAGCCATTAAGATGGACCATATAATCCAGAACTGTAGGAAACCCAGCAGATTCTGGAAAAATATCCTTATTAGAGCACCAAATAGTGAACCTTTTCCATTTGGAGTTGTAAGTCTTTCTGGTGGAAGGCTTTTGAGAAGCCTTAAGGATATCCAGAACCCCTTGAGAAAGGTGCATATCAGCAAACTCTAACTCTTCAAGAGCCATGCCTTGAGATTGAGAGACTTGAGGTTCGGATACCAAATCCTCCCCTGAGAGGATGTCAACATGTTGTAATTCCTGGGAAGAGACAGGGGAAGGTGGACTGCTAAGGACAGCAAAAGGGGGTACCAGGGCTGTCTGGCCCAGTCTGGAGCAATCAGAATCACTTTGCATGGTTGTGACCTGGTCTTGACTAACACTTTGAACAGGAGAGGGAAGGGGGGGAAATTTCCCTTCCCAATTCAGAATCAGAGCATCCAGGGGGACTGAGCCCAAGACTAGGGGTCTGCAACAAAAGAGAGGAAGTTGGTGATTGCCTGGGGCTGCAAAAAGATCTATCTGTGGACTGCCCCATCTTGAGAAAATCACTTTCAAAACTAGGGGATCTAAGGTCCCTTCCTGATGGCCCTGGGATATCCTGCTGAGAGCATCTGCTAGGACATTGTCCTTCCCTTGGAGGTGAACTGCTATCAGAAAGGTTTGCAGGGAATAGGCCAGAGACCACACCTTCATTGCCTCCGTGCACAAGGCCGCAGACCGAGTGCCTCCTTGCTTGTTGATGTACCACATGGTGGTGTTGTCTGTTCTGATCTGGACCACCTTGTTTTGTACAGATTTGGAAAAGGCTTGCAGAGCCAGAAACACTGCTCTGAGTTCCAAGAGACTGATGTGAAGCAGAGATTATTGAGGTGACCACAGTCCTTGGGTGGTAAGATCCCCCAGGTGGGCTCCCCAGCCCAGCAGGGAAGCATCTGTGGGGAGTATTACTGAATGAGACTGAGTGACAAAAGGAACTCCTTGTCTCAAATTGTCCTGATTCTGCCACCATTGCAAAGCCTGGATCAGGGTTCGAGTCACTGGGACTAGTTTGGTAAGGGAATCCTTTCTTTGGGACCAGAAGGCCCTTAAGTGGAACTGAATGTCCCTCATCTGGAATCTTGCTCCCTGGACCACTGCTGTGGAAGCTGCCATGTGGTCCAGAAGCTGAAGGAAATGCCTTGCTGGTCGAGACACCTGAAGGGTGAATGAAGAGGCCAGTTCCATAAGGGTCCTTGCCCTTTCCAGGGGAAGGAAGGCTCTTGCCCTTACTGTATCCAGCTCCGCCCCTATGAAAGTGAGGAGCTGTACTGGCTCAAGAACTGACTTTGGAAGGGTGAGGAGGAATCTTAAGAAAGTGAGCACTTGCTGAGCTATTTGCAGATGTGACTTGACTTGGTCTGGAGACTGACCCACTATGAGCCAGTCGTCCAGATATGGAAAGTTGGAAATCTTTTTTCTCCTTAGGAAAGCAACCACTACTGCCAGGCACTTTGTGAACACCCTTGGGGCTGATGTTAGGCCAAAGGGCATTGCTCTGAATTGATAGTGGCCTGAGGGCAACTCGAGACCTTAGGTACTTTCTGTGGGAGCACCTGATGGGAATGTAGTAGGCATCTTTGAGGTCAGGAGGCTAGCCAGTCCCTGGCCTTAGAGAGGGCAGAATTATTCCCAGAGTCACCATTTTGAACTTTGGTTTTAAAAGGTGCTTGTTCAGATATCTTAGATCCAGGATGCGCCGCCATTCTCCTGTTTTTACGGGGTTTAGGAAGTACCTGGAGTACAATCCTTTGCCCTTGTGTAGGGTAGGAACCCTTTCTATGGCTCTGAGAGCCAGGAGGGAAGAAACTTCTGCCTTTAGGGCAAGGGTCTTTGATGGATTTGCAGGTGGAAGGAATCTGGTTCTCATCTTGGGAAATTTTTTGAAGCTGAGAACCAGTCCCTGGCTTACTACTTCCCAGGACCCACTTGTCTAATGTCAGAGACTTCCAGTCCTGGACAAAGTAAGCCAGCTTGCCCCTACAGGTATTGGAGAATCGGCCTGGGCAGGGGCTTTAGGCTGAGTGGTGGAAGCAGGCCTGCTCATTCCCTGTCTGCCTCTCCCTCTGAAGAACCCCCATCTAAGCATAAGCAGAACAGGAGGCCTGGGCTTGGTAAAAAGGCCTTTGGAAGGGCCTGCCCCTGCCCCTGGAGTGCTGTCTTTGGGGAGTGGCTTGCCTCTCTTTGGCCTGAGCACTCCTGTAGGTGGTCCAGTACTCGTCCATTTTTTTCATGTAGTTCTCTGTCTGCTCCCCAAACAGAGAATTACCAATGACAGGGGAAATCCATGGCCTTAGCCTGGGTATCCTGTGATAGGCTAGTACATCTGAGCCAAGCCATCCTCTGAAGGGCCACAGATGTAGACATGACTCTAGATGGAACATCACTGGAGTCCACAGCAGCATGAAACTGCACCTTGGATGCCTCAATCCTATCTGCAACCATCTGCTCCAGCTCCTTGGCAAGCTGGTCAGGGGCCTGTTTAGCCAGAGCCAGAACAGTGTCCCACCTGGACTTCTGGTATCTAGCTGTGTAGGCCATGTAGTTAGCCTGCCTGAGTCCCAAAGATGCTGCCATGTACTGCTTCTTTCCCATGGCATCAATCCTCCTGGAGTCCTTATCTGGGGGGTGTGATGCCAAGGGGATATTTGCCTTATCACAGGCAGCAGCCTGCACTACCCCAACATGGCTGCATTGCTGAGAAAGGAACTCCATGTCCAAGCCTGAAAGGGTATACCTCTTGTCCATTTGTCTGTCCACAGGAGGTATGGAGTTAGGAGTCCTTAAAATTTTTATTGTCTGTTTCCCAAAAGATTTATGGAGGGGGAATAGACAGTCTCCTGGACTCTGGGATTTCCATCATTTCAACAAAATCAGGCTCCTCCTGATCCTCTACTGCTTCTTCCATTGGAAGCTGGAGGGTTTCAGCCACTTTCTTGTAAAACATAAAGTGGAAAGGGGACTCAGAAAGCCTAGGAGGAGAAACACCTGAAGGTCTGTCTGGGGAGATGTCCGGGTCAACAGGCACATCCAGACTTTCATAATCACCATCATCATCATCATCATCCTCATACTCTCCCTCCTCCTCCTCCAGTTCATAAAATTCTTCTAAAGTGTAATCCAGAACCGGGGGAACTGACCGAACCAAGCCCCTGCCAGATGGTGCCGGTTCGGCTGGAACCGAAGTTAGCGATTGCACTATCCTTATCATTTTAGCTATCTCATCAGCGGTTGGAGAATGAACTTGTGGATCCGAACCACATGATTTTTCTCTCCTCTTTCTTTTAAAAGGAACCAACTCCTCAGAATCGGCTCTCCTTTTGCCCAAAGAAGTTTCGCCCTGGTCAGAGGGCACTCCTTCTGGTTCAGTCGGAACCGAACCGGGCTGGCCATCTGTGTCAGTAGACTTCTTGGCCTCCCTTTCCCTCAGTCTACCTACTCTCTTATCCAGGGTAGCTTTGGGAAAACTCTTACAAATTTGGCAGTCTGAATCGAGGTGGTCAAACCCCAGACAATAAACACAGGTGGTGTGGGGATCAGCCTTAGAAAAGGCTTCCCCACACACTCTGCAGTGTTGAAACCCAGTGGGCCCATTTTTTCTTGGGTTTCTCAGACATGGCCAATCCTATCCAAAACTTACCCTTTTTTCGGCAATCCGCCAGGCAAGACTCCCCTATCGGTTCCTGACCGTGTTACGGGTCTTGGAAAAAAACGTGATTAAATCCGTTTTTTTCAGAACCGATACGGACCGGTTACCACACTCTAAGTAAATTCACAAACTTCTTGAGACTAAACTGATCGGTTCAAACCGAACCAATCTGAAATTTACAAGTTCCACACAGAAACTAAATGTAAAACTTATCTAGTACTCACGGTACCATAGACAGAGACTTAAACCGACAGATTCGGTAGCAGAAATTCGGTACAAACTGAGCAAAAAACGACACTTTAACCGACTATTTTGAACCGAGCAAAGGAGAAATCTCCGGAGTGACTGTTCAGTGAGGCGGAGTAAAGAATCTGACGGTTGGAGTTTAAACAACAGCAGACAGGGGCTTCAACCGAGCTCGTGCTGAACATTCCATGCTAGCCATGGAAAGTTAACTCTTTGTTCTCCGGGGCAGTTGAAAGGCAGGACCTTACTGCAATAGTCAGAATACAGCAAGACTTCATGTTGTTTGAAGGACATACGGCCCACCTAGTCTGTCCATTTGCGTACGCACTTCGTTACTTCAAGCTTCTCTAGAACACAGTTGTTCCCTTCCTCCGACTACCAGGATCCCCCCCCCCCGACACCAATCCCATGCATTCTTAAATCCTGTAATCGTTTCAGCTCCTACTGCCTCTTCCAGCAGGGCGTTCCATTTGTCCACTACCCTCTCCATGAAGAAATTCTTCCTCATGTTCCCTCTGAACCTCCCCCCCCTTCCAGTTTCATCTCATGTGCCCTAGTCCTGGGACATATTTTTCTATTAAAAAATTGTGTTTTCCTGCACATTGTTTCTCCTTGTGAGGTACTTATATGTCTTAATCATATCCTCCATCTCCCTCCTCTTCTCCATGGAGTACTAATTTAAGTCTTTCAGCCTATCCTCATATGTTTTGTGATGTAATCCTTGAACCATCTCAGTTGCCCTCCTCTGAACTGCCTCCATCCTGTCTATGTCCTTATGTAGGTAAGGCACCCAGAACTGGACACTGTACTCGAGGTGTGGACTCACTACTGTCTTGTATAGTAGAATTATGACCTCCCTTTTCCTACTGGTGATACCGCTGCCTATGCAACCCAGCATCCTGTTTGCTTTTCCTCCACCTTGTTGCATTGACTCCCTACCTTGAGGTCATCCAAGATGATAACTTCTAGGTCCCTTTCCTGTTTGGAGCATTCTATAGCCCCCCCCCCCAACTGACACACAGGTTACTCACCTGTAACAGTAGTTCTAGGAGTGATATATGTTGTTCATCCACACTTACTGGCAGTGTCCTTTCCTTTAACATGTGCCAGAAAGTCTTCAAGCTGTCCTCCCACCCACCCACCCACCCAGGTGGCATATCCCTCGGCTCCGCCCCATGGCCCAGATCTTGCCGCTGGAAGCAGAGGTTGTGCACCTGGGCCAGGGGAGTTCAGGTGGGTCCATGTGGATGAACAATAAATGCCACTCCTAGAAAGATTAGTTACGCAAAGACTTTTGCCGTAACAGTAGATCTTCTAGGAATGTCTCTTGCAGTAAGTCATTACTTCTGGGAGTTCCCGATAGGTTGCGCTCTAGCAAGGCAGTCTCTTCTAGCAGTCTCCACACCAAGGACCACCCACACAACCTCACTTTCTGGGCTGTGCCTATAAAAGTGGATGGTCCCTGGTAGTCTCCGTTCCCCACCAGTTTCAGCTAGTGAGGGCGAGGGACCGAGGGAAACCGAGGTACCAAAGCCTCCTGACCCTACATCATTTTCCCTGTTACAGAATGGCAGGGGGTTGGAGGAAGGGAAGTTACTTGCTGCAAGAGACATTCCAAGAAGATCTACTATTATGGCAAAAGTCTTTGCGTAACTGATCTATCTTCCATGGAATGGTCTCTTGCAGTAAGTCATTACTTCCGGGAGATTCCCAAGCGGTTATATAGCAGTGGGTGGCCAAATATGGCATTCTGCAGTATGTATAGTGGAGTAATTGGTAGGTCTCAGTGGCATGCACTGGGAAAGATGGTATATTTCAAAGTCCGTTGGGTTCTGAGTTTGAACGGTAACCCAAATAATACAACGTTGTTATTTTGTAGTGCTACAATGTAGCAGGTTAGTGCAGTTTTTTGCCATGTCTGTCAAGTCATTAGAAAAATGCATCTATTTTGGCATAAATAGGCTACATAAGTAGCAGGCACTTTAAGATGAAACAACGTATCCATTTCACAATGGATTCCACTTTTTTTTATCCATATTATAATATTATCAGTATATATCGATTATTTCTCAGCATGTGAGTAATAGCAGATCCTGTTCGTGGGAGGGACACAAGGGTCCGGCGCACAACAGGCCAAGAGGCATCTCAATGGAATGACCACAATGGCATGTAACAGTGATACCTCAAAAAATGGCTGGATGTATAAAGCCTCATGGGGAAGGCCTCAGTATAATTTCGAATCGAAGCCCCAGAAAAAGGTCTCTTGAGACCTAGAAGAGGAGAGGGGGCGTAATCTGGAGTTGTTTTTTTTTTTTATCACTTCCTTATTTCTCCTATCGCTGTGTGGCCCCCATCTGACCGACTCCCCCAGCTCTGTCACCCGGAATTACTGGGGCTTATCTTACGCCCAGTCCTGGGAGTGGTGCCTGTGGAGAGTCCGTCGCCATCCTACCGCAAGCTGTTTTTCCGTTTTCTCCCCGATTACCTGAGGGCCCCAGGAGAAGGACGCATGCATGTGAGGCACGCATGCACACAGCCCCATGTGGCCCTCCTCCTACCTGCCTCATTTTGGCCTACAGCGGCACCCCCTTGCTTGCGTGACCCACTGGCCTCCACCAGGGGGCAGCCGTGAGCGAGGGATGCCTTCCCACCTCCCCAGAGAAGAGAGGAGAGGACAGCTGCCTCGATGGCCACTCTATACAGTTCCGCCCTCCCCCCCGTGCCGACCTCCGACACCCCAGGCTCGCTCCCGAACCCGGGTCGCTGGCGTGCCGTGAGGTGAGACATCCAGCGCCTCATCCCTCTATGCCACTAAGTCGGCTAGTCTGGAGTTTTTTAATGAAAGGAAGAGGTACCCGGCCGTCCTGAAGGGCGGCCATGGGTCAGATTAGATGTGTTCCTTGTCATTCGTTCTTTGCCTTTGAAGTTTCCTCTTTGGTTATAGTAATTTCCAGTTTTATATGATTAATTATACTGAGGATGAGGATTGTGGTACATATATTGTACTGTTTTTAGTTGTCTGCCTGAGGCTTGAAGGTTGTCCAGTATCGTTTGTGCCCCGGTCCAAAAAGATGGTCATGTTGAATATCAGGTGCTAGCCCTGAGAGTTGGAGCCATGCTTGACGGCGTATATGAATACCGACTGCAGAGGCTCTAGCCAAACTGTTGGCAATGTCATATCCTGATCTTAATAAATGTCGAGAAAGTGAAGTAAGTGCGTTTATCATTGATGTGAGTTGCTCTTTTTCAGGGGATGTACTTATAATATCCCCAGCAGAGGTGCCCACCGTACGCTGGAATTTTATCATATGTCCCATGTAGTTAAGTATTCTAATATTTAATGTGTTTAGAGCAAACACTTTCTTCCCCATATAATTAAAACGTTTAGAGTCTTTTTCTTGAGGTACAGTACTTGTATGTTTAGGTTTGCCAGTGTGGTTGTGAGCAGCTGCAATGACCACAGAATCCGCAGTGGGAATATTTGTTAAATATTGGTAATCAAGAGGAGCCTGATAAAGCCTATGCGCTATTTTAGGTAGCTCCTGTGCAGCTATGGGTTGACTCCATGTTTCAGTAATCGCATTTCTGAATGCTGGTATAAAAAGAGGGACTGCCCGGATAGGTTCTTCCAGGATGTCAGTATATTCAGCCACATCTTTACTTAATCTATCTTGTTCTGTTGTGGTAAACCCCATTGTTTTTTGTATTTGTAACATCATTTCTGGGAATGAGGGGTCATCCAGTGGGGAAATGACCTTTAGTGGTTGTAGTATTTCTTCGTCCCAGTATGATGGTATAGAGTATGGGGACTACCCTCTTCTGGTAGGGGAATCATCATAATTTGTGCCTTCTGAAGGTTCCGAAATGATATGAGAATCTGATAAGTATTCCTCAGAATATTCATGAGAACGTAGAAATGGCAAGCGTTCTGGCTCTGTGCATGCCTGTTTTGATGGGGCAGAGACGCAGTCTGTGATTTAGGTTTATAATCAAAACCTATAGAATTAAATACTTTATTTACAATTTCTTCTATATTTGGCATTTGTGAAGATGGAATTGTCATGTAAGCGGGTTCTAAGCCCTGTGTACTTGAATTCGGAGGATCAATTTGTGCCTCCTGATAATGTGATCCAGTACATCTTTGAGAGTTTTGTTTATCATGGATTGGTTTCTGAGCATCATGTATGAGTGCAAATGAGGCTGGTTTGCCCCTGCATTCCACAGTATGTGATCCTTTATTTTGTGGTGATGTAGCCCCATAAATATCTTTTGATACATTTTTATAAAATATTTCTTGGTTTTTCATGGTTAAATTATTATGAGAATCTTCCATAAATGTATTATATGCTGCTAAATGTGCTGTTCTATGGTGCAGGGGCTGCTCCGTTGATGGTGGGATCATTCCCGTTGACGGAAGAGGAATAAAAGCATGCCCCGTTGATGTTATGATGTGTCTTATTGATGAAGGATAAGTGAATGCATGCTGCGTTGATGGTGGAATACTCCTCACCGATGATGAGGAGGTTAGTGCATGCTCTGTCAACGGTGGAATGCCCTTCGTTGATGACAAAACATTAGAGACATGCTCTGTCGACAATGGAAAGTGTGTTGTCGATGATGAGAAGGCAAATGCATGCTCCATTGATGGTGGCATACTTCTCATTGATGGTGGAGGTTTAGGAGCATGTCTCGTCGACGGAGGAAGAAGCCCAGTCAATGAGGATGTCTTATGGAGGCCTTTCATTGACGGGTCAGTATGCCCCATCGACAATGAATGTAGTAGGACCTCCGTCGTTGACGGTGCATGTGGTTTCGTTGATGGGGGAGCTGAGGAATGATGTCCCGTCGACGAGGACTGTTCCTTTCTATGTGAAGTTGAACTTCTATGTTCTTTTGATGAAAAAGTGCCTGCCATCGATGAAGAATGTTTTCTTCATGATAAATGTTTAGGAGATATGACTGTTCAAGGGCGGTCTGGCAGGACTTTAGGTGAAGGTATTTCCTTCCCTATTTTGCTTCTTGAAGAGGACTCGGAGCCCTTTCATCGAGTACCTTGAGTCTGTAACAGGGAAATATCCATTGTAAAGCTCTTGGTCGAGCACAGGAAATGGTGCTGTGTATGAAGCCCAGGTACCCCAAGCTATGGGTTCAATCCATGTCGTAGACTGCTAGCAGAAGAGTAAGCTGCTGTCAGAGCTGAAGCCAGCGGGAAAATGAACGGAGACTACCAGAGACCACCCACTTTTATAGGCACAACCCAGGAAGTGAGGTCGTGTGGGTGGTCCCTGGTGTGGAGACTGCTAAAAGAGACTGCCGTGCTAGAGTGCCACCTACTGGAAACTCCCAGAAGAACAGGTTACTCACCTGCAACAGTAGTTCTAGGAGTGGTATATGTTGTTCATCCACACTCACTGGCATGCCCCTTTCCCCTTTAAGAATCGTCGGAAGTCTTCAAGCTGGCTCCTCCCACCCACTCGGGTGGTATATACCTCGGCTCTACCCCGTGACGCCAGATCTTAGTCCGCTGGAAGCCAGGTGATGTGCGTCCGCAGCCGGGGAGGTCATGTGGGTCTGTGTGGATGAACAACATATACCACTCCTAGAACTACTGTTACAGATGAGTAACCTGTTCTTCTAGGATCGTGGATATGTTGTTCATCCACACTTATTGGCAGACTCCTAGCAGTTCTCCAGTAGGAGGAAGGCAAGGTGCACACCCTCTACTTAGGGAACAGAGATTGGAGAACTGAGGCCCCAAAACCAGCATCCTGGCATGACTCAAGGTCGATGTGGTAGTGGGTGATAAAGGTGTTTGCTGACTTCCAGGTAGCAGCCTGGCAGATTTCCTGGATAGGGATGTCCCTGGAAGCAGCCACCGAAGCAGCAATATAGTGGATAGAATGAGCTCTTATCCCTCTGGGAGGCTCCTTGCTGCCAACTCATAGCATAGACCTATACATGATGTAATCCATCTAGCAATGCAGGTCTGCCAGAAGCGGCTTCAACGTAGGTGACAAACAGCTGGCGAACCCCTCCCTGAATTTCCAGAGTCCTCTCCTTATAATAGGAGAAAGCATGTCCCAAGTCCAAAGTATGGACCCTGTATTCGGCCTCCGAGGTGTAATTAGGGTAGTATACCCGAAAAGTCAATACCTGGTTAAGGTGAAACTCTGACAAACCACCTTCGGAAGGAATTTCGGGGGGGGGGGTGCAGGACAACTTTGTCCCTGTGGAAGGCCAGATAAGGGGAGTCCACCGAAAGAGCCTGGAGCTCCCCTGTCCTTCTGGCTGATGTGCTAGTCACCAGGAAGGCCGTCTTCCATGACAAGTGCGACAACTCACACTTTTGCATGGGTTCGAATGGCTTGCCCATGAGCTTTGCCAGTACCAGCAGTAAATCCCACGGAGGTGGAGGTTCATGCACCGGAGAGGATATGAGATCCAGGCCTTTGAAAAAGCACCCGACCACTGTCTCCTGCACTAACGTCAGCTGATCAGCCCGCGCCCAGTAAGTAGAGATGGATGCCAGGTGCATCCTAAGGGTCGATGACAACAGACCCCCTTTGAAGAGAGACCAAAGGTAGTTGAGAATGTTAGCCATTGGACAGGAAAGAGAGTCCAGGCCCTTGTCTTGACAACAAATGGAAAACCACTTCCATTTGAAGGCATAACACTTCCTGGTCGATTCCTTTCTAGATGCCTCTACCACAGTGGACATCTTCAGAAAGACCCAAAGCCTGGAACTCTAGCCGCTCAAGTACCAGGCTGTGAGGTGCAGGGATTGAAGGTCCAGATGGTATACCTTCCCTGACAGAGTGCTATCAGGTCCGGGTGTGTACAAAGCCGCTCCGGGGGCCTGCAGCTGAGGCTGAGGAGATCTGGATACCAGAACTGGCATGGCCAGTCTGGGGCTACCAGGATCACCTTTGCCTTGTCCCTCCCCATCTTGAGGAGCACCTTGTGAATCAAGGGAAATGGAGGGAAGGTGTAGAGGAGGCCTGGGGTCCACAGCCTCAAGAAGGTATCCCCCCGCAGCGAACCCTGCTGGGGTGGGGAGTGGGCATGAAACAGCCTCAGCTTGGTGTTTTCCCTGGAGGCAAACAGGTCCACCATCGGTTTGCCCCAATGGGAGAACAGGCTGTAAGCTACCTCTGGATGAAGAGACCACTCGTGGGATGTCTGGCCTAGATGGCTGAGAACATCCGCCACATGGTTTGAGGTTCCTGCCACATGAATGGCTAGGAGATCTGCCTCCAATCAGCCTACGAGGGTCCAGATGCATAGCGCCTTCTTGCACAGCAGACGGGAGTCTATGCCGCCCTGTTTGTTGAGGTAGTACATGGTCGTGGTATTGTCTGTCTGGACTTGAACCACTTGACCCCAGAGCTGAGGAGCAAAAGCTGAGAGTACTAGTCTGACTGCTCTGAGCTCCAACAGGTTGCTGTGTCCTCGGGACTCCTCAGGGGTCCAGAGCCCATGGGCCCTTATGTCCCCCCATGTGGACTCCTCAGCCCATAAGAGAGGCATCGGTTGTGAGAATGACAGTTGGCTCGGGGCGGACAATGGGATCCCTTCCTGCAACGGGTATGAGGCAGTCCACCACTGGAGAGCGTCCCACATCTTCTGGGTTACAGCGACCAGCTGCTCAAATTGACCGTGGTGCTGATTCCACTGGGTGGCCAGCTCCCACTGAAGGGGCGCATGTGCCACTGGGCCCACATGACCACCGAGGTGCATGCTGCCATGTAACCAAGAAGGCGCAGAAAGTCCCAGGCAGGGCGCAACTGCCCAACCAGAAATGATTGGGCAAAGGAGGAAAGAACCTCCGAAGTGTCCGCCGGGAGTCAAACTCTGGCTGGACAAGAGTCAAGCTCTGCCCCAAAGAAGTCCATCACCTAGGAAGGCACAAGTTCCAACTTGGACTCGTTGATTAGGAGACCGAGTTGGGAGCAGGTCTGGAAGGCCAGATCCCTGGATCTCTCCACCTCCTGTAGGGAATGACCTGCTAGAAGCCAGTCGTCGAGGTAGGGGTAAATTCTGACCCCCGCCCCCGAAGATGGGCCGCCATCACTGCAATGCATTTGGTGAAGATCCATGGGGCTGATGACAGGCCGAACAGCATGGCTCGGAACTCGTACAGGGTCTCCTCGACCCTGAAGTGGAGGAAGCGCTGATGGGACAGACGGATTGGGACATGAAAGAAAGCATCCTGCAGATCCAATGAACAAAACCACGTTTCACTCCAAGGATGGAATGATCTGAGACAGAGTGACCACCGGAAAGGTGTGAGAACTGAGATATTGATTCAGTTCATGGAGATCAAGAATGAGGCGCCAGCCCCCCACCATCCACTTGGGCACCAGGAAGTACCTGGAGACAACGCCTGGGTCTGCTGGAGGATCCGCCATGGGAGCTGTTGCCTCCTTGAGGAGGAGCTGAGCAATGTTGTCTCGAAGAGCTGACTGGGTGTGAGCGGATATCCGTTCCTCCCAAGGGGCGTGGGCTCAGCTAGGAGGTACTGCTTGAACTCCAGAGGCAGTCCCTGACTGACAAATTCGAGAACCCACCTGTCCAAAGTGACAGCAGACCAGGCAGAAAGAAGTGGTGGGGCCGGCTCTCACAGGAGGACCCGGAGCTATCAAGACGGGAGAAGGGGTGGCAGCCCCCACCCCATCACTGAGCAGGCTTGGAGGAGGAGGAGGCTCCAGGACCTGAGCCTTGGCCTCCTTTACGGACCTGTTGGGGTCCAGGCTTGGGCCGAGGGCGCCAAGCTTGAGTCTGCTGTTGATGCTGAGGCTACAGTCCCTCTTGAAAGGAGGACTGCTGGACCAGAGGGGAAGAGTGCTGAAAGGGCTTCTTCTTCTGCTGGTTCTTGCCCGAACAACTCTTAGCAGAAGTAGCATCCAAGGTGGCATTGGACAGCTCTATGCGCTGGAGGTGACCAGCCACTCCCAGGCCGAACAAGTCGGCCCCAAGAAAGGGCACATCAGCTAAGCTGTGCTGAGTATCCACCAGGAAGGAGGAGAGCCTCAGCCAAGCCCTGCGGCAAGAGGCAACACCAGCAGCCATCGAGCGGGCACAGGAGTCTCCAATGTCCAGGGTCATCTGGAGCTGCTGTTTGGCAACAGCTCGGTCCTGGTCTCAGATCTGCTTGACCGTGATCTGCCTGTCCATGGGGAGATGTGGGAGGACTTTGTCTAATGACCCGAGGAGGGCATGAGAGAAGTGTGCCATGACGACAGCTGAACTTGCCTGACGAAGGCCCAAGGAGGAAGCCGCATAGACCTTCCTCGCCAAATGGTCCAAGGGCTTGGACTCTTTGTTGGGAGGTCGGTCAGTGTCAGCAGAACTGCCAGTACGTCTGAACACAGAGGCAGTCACCAGGCTCTCAGCCGAAGGGTGCTCTGTGAACCCCTCAAGGGACCCCATACGAACCGCGTACTTGCGGGCCATGCAGGCAGATGGTGCTAGACAAGAGGCAGGATGCTGCCAATGTTCGAGTGCTGGACCGACAAATGGCCTTGGCCACAGGAAAGGGCTTCATTAGTGTATCCCCTTTTTTCGGATGAGACGTTAAACCGAGGTCCCACCTGCCTGGAATGGTGGTAGTCCAGGTGGATGTTAAAGATCCCATGGCACTTATCGAAAAAGAGTGGGGAATTTCCCCAGTGTCCTGGCCAAATTTCCCTCATTCACTAAAAATACCACCAACAGCTTAATCTGGTTCAAGGTCAGTTGGCATTCATCTGTATCCCCCTCCCCCGGGTCGTGCCTGAAAACAGGCAGAATTTGTCTAGTGCACTTACCCGGTCAACAAAAAATAAATAAATAAGGATGTCCGTAAGAGGGTACTCCGCCTTTTTCTGGATGGGTTCCAGGGGCATCCCAGTGGACTCAGAGATAAGGCAAAGGATCCCTTGGAAGGAGGAAGGACCTTCCTCCATCCCCAGGCCAATGGACAACTCATCATTTCCAGGATGAGAGTGAAGCCCGGTGACGTCCGAGTTCGAAGAGTCGGGATTCAGCGGCCAGCCGCCCAAATCACTCTCGACACGCCGAGGGCAGTCCAGGGTGACAGTGACCGACAAACGCCAGGGAAGTCCAGTGTCTGGTCGGTCTTCTTTGGAAGGAGCCCCTCCCACAGGCTGCTTAGGCAGCGGTTCCACCACGATCGGTGGAGAGACCAGTTTAGGCTGAACAGGTAGTCGCGCCGACCCTGCGGGTGTGGGAACTGAAGGTTTCGGCTCCAAAGGGATGGGCTTCAGTTGAGGAGGAGAAAGCTAAGTAATAGCCGGGGTAGAAGCCGGAGTCGGCTTGTGCCTGGACAAGATCAGCTGTTGCCACATGAGGTCCCCATAGCGCTGGAGTTTCCGCCGGAGCCTCTTCTCATCCGAGGACGACCGATGGCATCACCTCTTTCCTGGCACGTATGGCTCTTCCTCAGCCTTCCAGATGAGGGGGTTCTAGACCATGACCAAGACAGGGCAGGCCGACTTGGTCACTCAGGAGACACCAGCAGGACCAGTGATACCTGGGGGTCCGGAACCGGGTACGCGATGGGGACACCAGTGGGTTGGGCCTCCTCATCAGGGAAGACGAGGACCAGAGTCCTCTCTAAAGAGTCGTTGACCGGGGTCGGTGACAGTGGGTCGATTGGTTGAGAACAATCTCAACCTCATCGACCACATCCTCAGATAGCTGACCCAAAGGAAAGTCTGTGAAGCCGGCAGCCGAAGAAGCGATCTCGACCAGGTCGAGACCGCTTGCTCCTGGGACTGAGACCTCTCTCAGTCCCAAGAGCACCTTCACGAGACAAAGACTTGCTTGGTTCCTTCTCCTGCCTACGGGATCAGGAGGAGTGCAAGCCCGCGGGCGCCTCACCCCAGGTGGGAAGAGACTGGCACAACCCCTCGAAGGAACCTGAGAAGGTGGAGCACAGGTTGAGTGGAAAGAAGAAGCTCCAAGAGGAATCTGCAGCATGAGCCGCTTCCTCCTCGAACGCTTGCATGCAGTCCAACTGCTCGGCGGATCCCACAGCCTCAGAAACCACCCACCAAGCCTCCTTGCATTTCACCGGAGGGTTCCTCTTCTCCAGTTTCCCCCAGTTTCAGACATGCAAGACGGTCATCCAGGACGTTGGGATGGAAGGCCAAGCAGAAGCTGCAGGACGAGGTATCATGGCCGACACCGAGGCAGTATATGCGCCGCAGGGACACCGGCGAAATCCAGGAGAAGATGTCTCTTCCATAATCAAAGATGTGAAAAAACCATTGCTAACTCGAGCAATTTTTCATTTCAGTAAAACCGAAGTTTTGAAAGCCAGGGCCTACAAAATGCGTGAGCACAAGGGAGGCAACCTGAATCTTCCAGTGGAAAGGAAGATCTGGCGTCATGGGGCAGAGCTGAGGTATATACCACCCGGGTGGGTGGGATGAGCCAGCTTGAAGACTTCCTGTGATTCTTCAAGGGGAAAGGGAGATGCCAATAAGTGTGGATGAATAACATATCCACAATCCTAGAAGTAATGACTTACTGCAAGAGACCATTCCACGGAAGATCTACTATAACAGGTGAGTAACCTGTGTTTCTAAGGATGTGGATATGTTGTTCTATCCACACTTATTGGCAGACTCCTAGCAGTTCTCTGGGAGGAGGGGGGCAAGGCGCAAACCCACTACTTAGGGAACAGAGATGGGAGAACTGAAGCCCCAAAACCAGCATCCCAGCATGACTCGAGGTCAATGTGGTAATGGGAAATGAAGGTGTGTGCTGACTTCCAGACAGTAGCCCTGCAGATTTCCTGGATAGGGATGTTCCTAGAAGCAGCCCACCGATGCAGTGGTATGACAGGTGGAATAAGCCCTTAGCCCTCCGGGAGGCTCCCTACCCACCAACCTATTGCAGAGATCAATACAGGAAGTGATCCACCTGCCAATCATCCACTTGGCTGCAGGTGTGGCTTCAATGTAGGTGACAAACAGATGGAGAACCTCTCCCCAAGCTCTAGCCGTGTGCTCTTTGTAGTAAGCGAGCACTCGCCTCAGGCCCAGAATATGGAGCTTGTGTTCAGCCTCTGAGGTATGATTCAGGAAGAACACCGGAAAAGTCATCACCTGATTCATGAGAGCAGGAGCCATGTGAACCCAAAGGGCCCTGCCCCCTTAGTCTGGAGGGACTGGCACACTTCCTTGAAGAAGCCTGAAAAAGTTTTGGAAGTAAATCCGACAATTTTAGTGCTAGGGCCTACTCAATGCAGGAGCAGTAAGGAGGGAGATCTGGTGTCATGGGGCAGAGCCGAGGGATACACCACCTGGGTGGGTGGGAGGAGCCAGCCTGAAGACTTTCTAGCACATCTTAAAGGGAAAGGACACTGCCAGCAAGTGTGGATAGAACATATCCACGTCCCTAGAAATATTATTCCTGGCTTTTTGTGCCCCATGTGCATTATTTTGCATTTCTTTGGGTAAAATTTTAACTGCCATTCCTGTGAACAGTTCTCAAGCTTCTGCCAATCTCTCCTCATTCTTATCACACCCTCCGGCTTGTCCACCCTGTTGCAGAGCTTTGTGTCATAAACAGGCAGATTCTCCCTTCTAGGTCCTCTGTAATGTCACTGACAAAGATTTTGAAGAGGACTGGACCCAGCACTGATCCTTGTGGCACTCCACTGGTCACCCTTCCCTCTGCAGAGTGACAGCCATTTACCACCACCCTCTGTGTTCTGCAACCCAGCCAGTTGCCCATCCACCGCACCACCGTCCTACCCACTCCTATGTTCCCCAGCTTGTTCAACAGCCTTCTATGTGGCACAGTGTCAAAAGCCTTGCTGAAGTCCAGGTAGGCCACCTCCACTGCCCCCCCATCCACCTCCCTTGGTCACTCTTGCCACCCAGTTGAAAAATTCAATGAGGTTAGTCTGGCATGACCTCCCCCCAGTAAAACCATGTTGCCTTGGGTCCTGTAGACCGTTGGCAACCAGGTGTTCCACTACCCTTTCCTTCAGTAGTGTTTCCATGGCCTTCCGCACTACTGAGGTTAGGCTGACTGGTCTGTAGTTTCAAGCATTCTCTCTGTTGCTGCTTTTGTATAGGGGGACTACATCAGCTGTCCTTTAGTCTTTGGGTACCTTTCCTGTTTCCAGTGACTGGCTAAACAGAGTTGCCAGAAGCTCAGCCACCACCTCTCTTAGCTCCCTCAGCACCTTGGGGTGTACCCCATCTAGTCCCATAGCTTTATCTACTCTTATACCTTCTAGTTCTTTTTGGACCCTTCCCATGAAAAAGGACTTGTATCCATTTCTGTGCCCTTTTTACCCTCTCTTCTCCCTTGTGGCCCATTACCCTCCTCCTCCTCTCTAAAGACTGAGCAGAAATATCTGTTCAGTGTGTTTGTTTTGCTGCTGTCATCCTCCACACTACTCCCATCCTCCCCTTTTAGCCTCACTATCCCTCCCTTTGCCTTCCTTTTTTCTTTTACGTATCTGCAAAAGATTTCGTCCCCTCTTCCCACTGATTTCACAATGCGCTCCTCTGCGCTTTGACTTCCTATACTGCCTTCCCCACCTGTCTGTTTCTCCTGGCACCTCTCCCTCTCCCCTTCTGCCTGTGATATTCACCTGCTGGAGAAGGCTGAGAGGAGGGCTACAAAGATGATAGCGGGTAAGCAGGGTAAAGCATATGAGGAGAGATTGAGGGCACTGAACATGTACTCCCTGGAGGAAAGGAGAGAGAGAGAGAGGGGACATTATTGGGATCTTCAAGTACCTGAGAGGGATAAATAAGGTGGATAAGGAGGGTGTCTTTAAGCTGAGTGGCAACCATAACACGAGGGGGCACAGTCTTAAGCTGGACAGGGGGGTTTAGGAGGCAGGTCGGGAAGCACTTCTTCACAGAGAGGGTGGTGAACACTTGGAATGCGCTACCAGAAGAGGTGGTCTCATTGAAGACAGTGGGAAGCTTCAAGCGAGGATGGGATAGGCATGGGGGAAGGTAAGGATCATGGGTAGGGAGGATGGGAGGAGTGGGGGGGGCAAGGACAGTAGCTCAAGCTGTGGGCCCTGCAATAGCAGCAGACTGGATAGACCAAATGGCCTTCTTCTGCTAGCTTCTCCGTATGTTTGTATAAGGCCCTTGCCACTTCATTAACAGTTTATTTTCTAGTAGCAAGACCTTTTCACCTGGCTCAAAAACTTTTTCTTTTATCAAATCAAATCAACTTTATTTTTATAGCGCCTTTCAAAGCCAAGGCGCTGTACATTAGACAAACACATAATGATAAAAAGTTTTTAAAACAGCATTAAAATGTAACAACCATAATTAAATAAATGCTAAGCTAAATAAATATGTTTTCAAACCGGTTTTAAAACTATCGACAGTTGGGCATTCTCTCAACCAACGAGGTAGAGAATTCCACAGGGTTGGTGCTGAAAAAGCAAAAGCACGAGATCCTGATGTCTTTAATCGAACCCTGGGAATCTCTAGTAATCCTTCGTTGGCGGAACGGAGAGGAAAGAGGGGGCAGTAGGGAATCAGGAGATCTTTCAGGTCACCGGGTCCCTGGTCATGTAGGGCTTTAAAGGTTAGTAAACCAACCTTAAAGGTGATCCGCCACCTAACAGGCAGCCAGTGCAGTTTGCGAAGCACAGGTGTAATATGACTGGTTCTAAGAGTACCAGTCAAAAGCCTGGTCACCACGTTCTGCACCAGCTGCAAGCAGTGGATATCAACCCCAGGCAGCCCTAGGTAAAGGGAGTTGCAGTAATCAAGACGGGTAGTGACAAAGGCATGGACCAATGTTGGAAGATCACCCGGAGGAACTAGGTGTTTCACCTGGGCAATATCCTCAGATGGTAAAAAGAGGATTTGACGACAGCTGACACCTGAGATTTTAGGGTCAAACAGCAATAAAAAATAATGCCCAGATTTCGCACCTGATCGGAGGTAGGGAGCGACATACCACCAAGTAACAAGCCTGACGGTTGTCCAGCTCCCGAACCCGCCCCCGGACAACTTGGGTCCACTACCAATACCTCAGTCTTATCCGGATTCAGTCTCAGCCAGCTGGAACTCATCCTGAGTCTGATCTCAGCAAGGCAATTATTCAGCACAGAGAGTGCATCATCCTGGCTGGGCAGAAGAGACAGATACAGCTGGGCATCATCTGCATAGCAGTGAAAACCCAAACTGTATCACCTGATGATTTCTCCCAATGGCAGCATATACACTGCAAACAACATGGGAGCTAAAATGGAGCCCTGCAGTACCCCACAAGGCAGGGAGTGAGCACCAGAGGAATAAATTCCAGTGGCAACTCTCTGAAACCTGTCTGTGAGGTAAGAATGAAACCATTTGAGGACTGTACCAGACAGCCCACAATAAACCCGTAGGTGATCCAATAGCACACCATGGTCTACAGTGTCAAATGCAGCAGA
Organism: Neoceratodus forsteri; assembly: GCA_016271365.2. Taxonomy (NCBI): domain Eukaryota; kingdom Metazoa; phylum Chordata; order Ceratodontiformes; family Ceratodontidae; genus Neoceratodus; species Neoceratodus forsteri. Next base: position 1,295,567,909 of record CM028129.1, read on the forward strand.
GAGATCGAGAAGGACCAGAATGGTACATGCCTTTCGATCTCTGGCCATTAGGAGATCACTCAGTACCCGGACAAGGGCAGTCTCCATGCTATGCTGCTTCCTAAAACCAGACTGGAGAGTATTATAGACATTGTGAGTTATAAGATGATCATCCAGTTGCAACGCAACCGCCTTTTCAATAACCTGACCAACAAATAGCAGGTTAGAGATAGGCCGGTAGTTAGCTAGACAATCTGGATCTAAGGAGGGCTTTTAAGGGTAGTTCGACGACCTCCTTGAGGTCAGGAAAAGCCCCCTCTCAAAGACTTCAGACAATGTCAGCAAGGATTGGGCAGATAGCTTCCACACATCCTACTAAGAGAGGTGTAGGGCCCGGATCCAAACTACAACTGGTTGGTCGCAGTGTTTGGATGATCTTCACAATGTCACTGAACTCCAGCCGGCGAAACTCTGACCAGACAGACAGAGTACATGTCACTTCCCGCCGACCACTGCAATCCCCTCCAGGAGAGTCGGGACCCGATACCAGACCTGATGCTGGCAACCTTATCTGCAAAGAACCGGCGAACTCCTCGCATCTTAGCTGAGAAAAAGCTTCTCTGGGCTGGAGGCAGATTGGATTGCACAATCTGTCCACAGTCCGGAAAGCGGGCAGTCGGTTTGTGCAGCAGAAATCTCCTGGACAGGAACTCTGCCTTCTTATGGGTGATTTCTGATTGATAACCATTGTAATGTGCCATCAACCTAAGCCTGTCAGCATCATTACCGGACTTCTGCCAGACTCTCTCAACCTTCAGCCAATACGCCTTAACTCCTTCAAGGAGCCGTCAAACCAAGGGCTCCTTGGACAGAGGGCGAGAGGCCGAACACGAACAGGAGCAATCTTGTCCAGAGCATCTCCCACAGCCTTATTATAGGCTAGTACGAGATCATCTGGACTCATGCATTCACTCGACAAGCCCGATAGGTCCAGTACTGCGGTTAGGTCAATGGGTTTTATACCCCTTAAAGGGCAGTACTGAACCATCTCCGTAGGGGCAAACCTATTGGGGGGGCCCTGAAACTGAACCTTATGGTGTGATGGTCAGACCAGCTGACTGGTTCCACCCCCAGATCAGCGATCTCCATACCCAAAAGGAAGATTAGATCCAATGAACGACCTTTTATATGGGTCGAGAAAGTAACAGCCTGTGTTAGGCCCAGCATCATCATCATCAGCTGGAGGAGATTTTGACCAAAATGCAAGAGTTCATCGTCAACCCAGGCATTGAAGTCCCCCAGAACTATCAGTCTGGGAAACCTCAACACCAAGTTGACGATGAAGTCTGCTATCTCCTGGTGGACGGTAAACAAGGAGAATCCCACAGCCTATACCCTCTCCCAGGATATATTCAAAGGATCTGGTACTTTCCAGTGGCACATCCACAAGGCCCAGCTCAGTCTTAAACATAATGGCCACACCCCCGCCCCTACGATCCAACCTTGGACGGTGCATCACCGAGAACCCAGCTGGAACTGCTGAGGCCAATATAGGACCTGGGTTTTCATCCAGCCAGGTCTCGGTGATGGAAGCCAGATCAGTTGATCCAACAAGATCAGCTATAATAGCTGTCTTGTTTTTAATAGATCTGGCATTACATAACACTGCCAAGGTGGGATGAGCTGTCGAGCTGTGTTATCCTATGGTCATAATATGGCTTCTGCTGGTTTTGGGCCTCTTCCTGATTACTATAGGCAATTTCAACATATTTTGTCAGTTCCTGTCTCAGGGCGCAAATTTAAGATGTAATAGATTTTTTTCTGACTGGGGTGATCATCGTATGTTTCTTTAAATACATCTAGTGGCCCCCTAGCATTTAAAATGGTAAAAAACCTGCTGATGCTTGTGGCACTTCTCTGTACGCAAAAAGCAGGTAAGGTAAATATTGGTCCCAATCTTTCCCTTCCCCTTTTACAAACGTTTTTAACATATGTTTTAGGGTTTGATTAAAATGCTCAACAAGACCGTCACACAGCCCAGCAAGACTGTATAGGATGAAAGCTAAGTCAGATGCTAAATGCTGGAATCGCAACTGCAAGAATGCAGCAGCACACCATACATTTTGGGAATACAAAATTGTACAGAAGAGATGGGACTGTTCATTTAGAATGATCAATAAATTGGGAGTTACAACAGAAAATGTAAACTTCATTGAGACAATATTACAGCAAAATACTCTGTAAAAAAAAAAAAGGCAAAGAGAAAGTGACAGTAAAAGTGAATGATATTGACATGAAAAGATTAATTTAAAAAAAATGTGAAAACTCAAACTGAATCACAGCAGTTCCACAAAAAGGAATGGAAACAATTATTTACTGCATATTTATATAACGTTTTTAACAATGATGTGCAATTTTGGAACATGTACAATCTAGAAATAGAACAATGGAATGTACAAATATACAGGTTACTCACCTGTAACAGGAGTTCTAGGAATGGTATATGTTGTTCATCCACACTGTCTGGCAGGTTCCTTGCCGTTTTAAATCTTGCAGTAAGGTGTTCAAGCTAGCTCCTCCCACCCACCCTGGTGGTAAAACTCTCGGCTCCGCCCCATGACACCAGATCTAGCCCGCTGGAAGCCAGGTTGTGCGTCGAAGCCGGGGAGGCCAGGTGGGTCGTGTGGATGAACAACAAATACCATTCCTAGAACTCCTGTTACAGGTGAGTAACCTGTATTTCTAGGGACATGGATATGTTGTTCATCCACACTGTCTGGCAGACTCCTAGCAGTTCTCCGGGAGGAGGGAGGCAAGGCGCACACCCCCTACTAGGGAAATAAAGACTGGAGAACCGAGGCCCCAAAACCAGCATCCCGGCGTGACTCAAGGTCGATGTGGTAGTGGGTGATGAAGGTGTGTGCTGACTTCCAGGTAGCAGCCCTGCAGATTTCCTGGATAGGGACATCCCTGGAAGCAGCCACCGATGCAGCAGTATGGTGGGTAGAATGAGCTCTTATCCTCTGGGAGGCTCCATGCCTGCCAACCTATATGAGATCTATGCAGGAGGTGACCCACCTGCCTATGGTCCGCTTGGCTGCAGGTCTGCCAAGTCTGACTTCAGCGTGGTGACAAACAGCTGGTGAACCTCTCCCGAACTTCAGCCGTCCGCTCCTTGTAGTAAGCGGCGCTTCTGGGGTCCAAAGTATGGAGCCTATATTCGGCCTCCGAGGTGTGACTGGGGTAGAACACCGGCAGAGTCAACACCTGGTTAAGGTGAAACTCCAACACCACCTTCGGAAGGAATTTCGGGTGGGGGCGCAGGACAACCTTGTCCCTGTGAAAGACCAGATAGGGAGACTCGATGGAAAGCGCCTGGAGCTCTCCCATCCTTCTGGCTGACGTGATAGCCACCAAGAAGGCAGTTTTCCACGACAGGTGAGAGATGTCACACCTGTGCATCGGTTCAAATGGCTTGCCCATGAGCTTAGCCAATACCAGCAGTAGATCCCACGGTGGTGTAGGTTCTCGCACCGGAGGGGATATATGATCAAGGCCTTTGAAAAAGCGCCCGACCACCTTCTCCTGTGCCCACCGACTGCTTCCTGGCCCACGCCCGGTAAGCAGAGATGGCTGCCAGGTGCACCTTAAGGGTTGTCGACCGAAGCCCTTGCTGAGAAAGGGACCACAGGTAGTCCAGAATGCTTGCCAAGGAACAGGAGGAAGGGTCCAGGCCCTTGGCCTGACACCAAATGGAGAATCTCTTCCATTTGAAGGCATAGCCTTTTCTGGTCGACTCCTTACGGGATGCCTCAACTATGTTGAGGACCTCGTCGGAAAGACCAAAGCCTGGAACTCTAGCCGCTCAGGAACCAGACCGTCGGTGCAGGGATTGAAGGTCCGGATGGAATACCTTCCCCTGATTGACTGAAATCAGGTCCGGGCGGGCTGGAAGCCGCCTCGGGAGCCTGGAGCTGAGACTGAGGAGATCTGGATACCAGAACTGGAGGGGCCAATCTGGGGCTACCAGAATCACCTGCGCCTTGTCCCTCCTCGCCTTGAGAAGCACCTTGTGGATCAAGAGAAATGGGGGAAAAGCATAGAAGAGGCCTGGGGTCCACGGCCTCGAGAAGGCATCCCCCTGCAGCGAGCCCTGCTGAGGGAGCGGGCATGAAGCAGTCTCAGCTTTGCATTCTCCCCAGAGGCAAACAGGTCCACCTGAGGCGTGTCCCAGTGGGAGAACAGATCTTGTACTACCTCCAGCAGGAGAGACCACTCGTGGGACGCAGCCCCTATCCGGCTTAGGGCATCGGCCAGGGTGTTGGAGGCTCCTGCCACATGGATGGCAAGGAGATCCGCCTCCAGGCTGCGCACGAGTGACCAAATGTGGAGAGTTTCCCTGCACAGAGGCATGGAGTGCGTCCCGCCCTGGCGGTTTAGGTAGTACATGGTCGTGGTATGGTCCGTCTGGACCTGAACCACTTGACCCCGTAGAAACAGAGCAAAGGTGGTGAGGGCTAGACGAACCACTCGAAGCTCCAGCAGGTTGATGTGGCATCAGGACTCCCAAGGGGACCCGAGGCCGTGCACTCTGTGCTCCCCCAGATGGGCACCCCAACCCATCAGAGAGGCATCGGTCAATAGAGAGACCATCGGCTCAGAGCGGACAAACGGGATGCCCTCCTACAGATGTGCTGGAACGGTCCACCACTGGAGAGCGTTCCACATCCCCTGGGTCACTGTCACTAGCTGATCCAGTGGATCGAAGTGCTGTGACCATTGGCTGGCCAGCCCCCAATGAAGGGGGATGCATGTACCAATGGGCCCAACGGACCACGCTGTTGAAGGCCGCCATGAGGCCCTGGAGGCTCAGGAAGTCCCGGGCAGGGCGCAATTGCCCAACCTGAAATGACTGGGCAAAGGAGGAAAGAACCTCGGCCCTGTCCACTGGGAGCCGTGCTCTGGCTCGTAGAGAGTCAAGCTCTGCCCTGATGAATTGGATCACCTGCTTTGGCACGAGTTCCGACTTGGCCTCATTGATGAGGAGGCCAACCTGAGAACAAACCTGGGCGGCCAGATCTCTGGACGCTCCACCTCCTTCTGGAGGGGCTGCAATCAGCCAGTCATCCAGGTAGGGGTACACCCGGACCCTCCGGTGCCAGAGAATGCTGTCACCACTGCCATGCATTTGGTGAAGCCCTGGGAGCTAGGGAAGGCCGAAGGGCATGGCCCAAGAACTTCGTAGAGGGATCCCTCCCCTGAGCGGAGGAATCTCTGGTGGGATGGACGGATTGGGACGTGAAAGAACACGCCCTGGAGGTCCAGAGAACAGAACCACATGCCTCGTTCCAAGGATGGGATTATCTGAGCCAGAGTGACCATCGTGAAGGTCCAAGACCTTAGGAACCTGTTCAGGTTGTGCAGGTCAAGAATAGGGGGCCAGCCCTCCGTCCGTTTTGGGACCAGGAAGTACCTGGACACAAACCCCGGGTCTGGAGGAGGATCCGCCACCTTCCTGATCACCTCTTTTTCGAGGAGCAGGGCGATATCGGCCTGGCGAGCCGACAGAGAGTCTGTGGACCCCGTAGCCCCCTGAGGGGCGATGGCTCGGAAGGGCGGGGCCTGCTCGAACTCCAGGGCAGGCCCTTTCCTACCACCTCCAACACCCAGCGGTCCGTGGTGATAGCAGACCAGGCGGAAGGAAGTGGCAGAGCCGTCCCCCATGCAGGGAACCCACAGGCGGAGTGGCCGAGGCTGGGGGTGACACCTCAACCCGTCACTGGGCAGGCTTGGAGGAGGGACGGCCAGGGACCTCCTGGGCCTTTACCTCCCTGCTTCCTGTTAGAGGAAGCCGCAGGCTTGGCTTTGAGGTGCCACTCGCGAGCCTGCTGGCCCTGGTGTTGGTGCTGTTGGGCCAGGCGTGCCGCAGGCACAGAAGGGAGAAAGGACTTATGTTGTTGTTGTCGATGGCCCTTGTCCTTCTGGGCGGAGGTGACAGAGTCCAGAGTGGCATTGGACTTTTCGATCCACTGGAGGTGACCTTCCACTCCAGGGCTGAAGAGGTCGGTCCCCAGGAAGGGGACATCTGCCAGTTTATGCTGGGTATCCGCCGTGAAGGTGGATATCCTCAGCCATGCTCTGCGGCGCATGGCCACTGCGGCCGCAACTGATCTGGCACAGGAGTATCCAATGTCCAGAGCCGTTTGGAGCTGCTGTTTTGCCACTGCCCTTCCCTGGTCCCGTACCTGCCTGACCGTGGTCTGCAGGCTGGCCAGGAGATGAGGGATCACCTCATCCAGGGAGCCCATAAGGGCATGGGAGAAGTGTGCTATCAGCACGGCCAAGCTAGCCTGGCGGATGCCAAGGGAGGACGCAGCGTACACCTTGTGCCCGGCATAGTCCAGCTTTTTGGACTCCTTGTCGGGGGGCTTATCCACATCCCTATCATTCCCAGAACGCCGGAAAACGCTATCGGTGACCAACGCCTCGGCAGAGGGGTGTTCGGAAAAACCAGACGAAGAGCGGTAGGGACCGCATACTTCCTGGCCATCCTGGCCGAAGGCGCAGGACAGGAAGCAGGCTGCTGCCAGAGCTCCAAGACTGGGCCAACAATGGCTTCAGCCACCGAAGACCTCCGTGGGTGAATCCTCGGTCCAGTATCTCTGTTAGGGATACTTGGCCTGCTGGATCTGGGCTCGAGCTGCATCCTGGTGGACTCGAGATGAGCCAAAGCAGACCCATAAGGGCGGTGGGCTTTCGTCCATTGACTGGCCCTGGAGGACTCCAGGTCAATGGGCCTGGAGAACAGGGAGTAATGTCGTCGTCCGGACTCTGAGTCTGGAAGAGCTGCCTGGGGCCTGAGCCACCCTCCACTTGCCGAGGGCGGTCGGGAGTGAGGGTGACCGACAACCTGTGGGGCAGGCCCTGACCCAACTGAGAGTCCTTGGTCGGCGCCCCTGATTTCGGCTGTGGAGGCGGAGGTTCCACCACAATTGGTGGGGCAGCTGGTTTCGGCTGAACAACTGGCCCAGGCTTAGGCACCTCGACTACAGCGAGGGGTTGTTTCGGCCGCTTGGGTGACAGTCACTTGATGGCCGGGGAAGGTGACGCCATCGGCTTGTTCCTGGACAGAAGTAACTGCTGCCACATCAGGTCCTCGTAGTGTCGACGCAATTTGCGCCGAAGCCTCTCCTCTTCTGAGGAGGAAGACGAGGACGAGCGGCAGCACCGCTTACTTCGGTGTCGAGACCGAGACCGCCAATGTCAGCAGGATCGGCTGGACCGAGACGATGTCCGAGACAGAGACCCTCGGTGTTTCCAAGGACGGGTCTGGGAAGGGCCGGGGGACACCTGCTCTTTCCTTGGCTCAGAAGCCTTGACCAGGGACTCCGGCACAGGAGGCGCAGGCAAGTCCTCGGTCTCCAACGGGGGAACCGGTGAAGAAGGGTTGTTGGCTTCACCAGTCGACAGCCCGTCCGACCGGTCGAGAAAAATCTCGACAGCGTCGGCCAGGTGTCTCGGCCGGCCTGACCTGACAGGGACACCCGTGAAGCCATGACCTTAACCATAACCTCGACCCAGTAGAGTCGTCGACTGTCTGGGGAAGGGACCTCTCCCGCTCCCACGAACGCCGACGGTGGGACTTACCTTTTGAGTCCTTCTTTTGGACCGAGAAGAATGTCCCGATGGCCCCTCTCCCTTCGTGGAAAGGATTGGCAAAGCTCCTTAAAAAGCTGAGTAGGAGGAACCCAAAAAGCGGGATAAATGCAGCACCGGGAAAAGAGGAAGATGAGGCCTGTGCGGGTCCTCTTCGAGGCGATCATCTGCTTCGAATGCTCAGCCAGAGCCAGCTGCATGATCACATGGCACGGTCTCCTTAGACTTCACCAGCCGGTAGCGCTTCCTGGGCACCTAAGCTGTAACTGGGCAGCGCGGTCTTCCAGGGCGCTGGCCAAAAACGAACGGCATAACTCGCAGGCCTGCGGGTCATGGTCTAGGCAGAGGCAGTAGACGCACGTGGAGTGCAGATCCATCCTGGACATTTTCTGCCCACATGGGCACTGCGGAAATCCAGGAGTCGATTTGTCCATCGCAACCGCGAGGGAGTAATTTGACCGAAATCTTGAAAATTTGAGAATAAGTTTTGGGCAAACCGATGAATTAGGATCCAGTCTATACGCGGAAGGCGTTAAGGAGAACCTGAAACTGTGATGAGAAGGTCTGGCGTCATAGGCGGGCAAGAGTTTTACCACCCGGTGGGTGGGAGAGCCATTGAAGACCTTCCGGCAAGATTTAAAGCGGCAAGAAGCCTGCCAGACAGTGTGGATGAACAACATATCCATAACCCTAGAAAGTGTGTTACTTCCCAATTGTTTTTATTAACATATTAAATGCAGAACGCATCAAAGTTATATATGTTTTGTTTTGAATAGTTAATCTATAATTTTCATATAACAATGTATAAATATGAAATAGTATAAAGTACTTACATAAAATTTACAGATACCTGTACTGATGTCATGTATTTAACATTCCTATTATTTTATGTTCAATGTATACCCAAATAAAATATATACTAATAAAAAAGGACCACTGTTTGACAGCATGCAGAACACAATTATCATTAGTGACTACGACCTCACTAACAGAGTATAATGATTTCAGCAGGGTGCAAAATCAGGAGGTTGAAGTATGAATCTCAAAGATTCTGTTTTATCTATAGGTAAAGCAAGGTACTATAGGTAAGGAATTTAGGGCAGACTAGATCATGGGCCAAGTGGTCCTTATCTGCCGACAACTTCTGTGTTTCTAAATGTTCTTCATAACAAAGAGAGGAGACAAATACAGAAAATAAATGCAAAACAAAAGCTGAATTGTGTTACTTTTTAAAAAGTTTTTGTAGATACAGGAAAACTGCTTTAAGCTTTAAGCAGTTCAACTATGCCTGCTCGAATAGCTGATTCTCTTATCAGCATGATGCAATCGCTCCTGAAATATCCTTGTAATTTCAATGTTGAACAGAAGATGGCACTGGACTGTTAATAGTTGGGATTCAATTCGAGTCTCAGACCTACTCAAAAACATTCTAAGTAAAATCTTGCCAGGACTGCGGTGGATACTCAAGACTTTCTGTTAAAATTAAATATAGATGTGCTTACCTGTTAACATCAAATAACCAGTGCTAATTCCTACCTTGATAAAACAAGGTATTTCTTTTTTGTTAAAGGAGACAAAATAATATTTATGGAATCAGCAAATTTAAAGGGAACAGTCAGCCCACAGGGCCCCACACTCAAGCGTGGGGCTGGGCCCAATGTGCACTTTGAGTGCAAAAGGATTTTGGTTTACTTGCTGTTTACTGTAATATAGTAGATTGTATCAGACTAATTTTGTTTATTTCTAGGCTGACATCTTCTATTATTATTTTTTTTTTTTAAATCTTTGTTAACTAGGTTAGGCCCGCTAGGCACAAGTGCCTGTTTTCAGCAGCGACCCAGGAGCACTGGAGAGGTTAGGTGACTTGCTCAGCATCGCACAGTATGCAAGTGGAGGTTGTGGGAATCAAACCCAGCTCTGCTGGATGTACCAATCTCATTCATAGCTCATTACTCTAACCTCTAGGCTATACTGCCAGCCCAAATCGGAGATTTTGTAATCTCCGTTCAGATGTTTTCTAGTTTTACTTTTCTCTAGGGGCCCAGTATTGTCTTCTGTGACTGTATTTGGCACAGGGAGGACAGCGAGATCAGAGCTTATATAAACTCTAACATGCACTGCAGGCTACCGAATCTCCAACTGCTGCCTACCGCTCTGATGTCAGCTGCAGGGAATTCTGTGATTTGTAGTAACACAGGATGTCAACCTAAAAGTAAACAGAATTAGCATGATATAATGTACTATACTACAGTAAAAAGTAAATACACCAAAATGTTTTTGCACACAAAGTGCACACTGGGACCATGACAAACCCCATGTTTGAGTGTGGGGCCCTTGGTGCTGACTGTTCCCCTTTAAATACAATGGTCAGTCTCCAGTGTCTAAGCAAGGTGGTGTGTTTGGTTTGTTTAATCAACAAATGTCCTACGCTGACATCTTTTAAATCATATCACAAGAAAGAACCCTGTCAATTGTTTGAAATTCTTACCTGAAAAGATCAACCTCATGAATTGTTGGCAGAACAATAGATACTTCTGCGTCACTCTGAAAATGCCAAGAGAGAACTTGTCAATGACTAAATTCGGTCAAATACACTATAATATAAATGTGAGCTGGTGCTGCCCAGTGATGCCAGAGGTAGCACATTGTGCTACCATGCAGGGGAACACAGATTCTCTGCTGAAAAAAAGAATCCTTCCACTAGTCCAGTGGAGTCAAAGAGGTGTTGTGTAGGCAGAGCTGAACAGACTCTGGGGTAAGAAATCCTCAGTTCCCAGTGCAGCAGGGCCTCCTAAAGTGACTGGCCAGGCAGCAACTGTTTATGTGACCACGAATCATCAGTCAGGCCCAACTATCTGGTGAGGGCAGGGAGAAGCAGAGCTGCACAAGAGGCAGGTTGTGTTTGGGGAGAAAGGCAAAAACTACCCTGCCTGATAGGTTCCATGGCTTCCAAATCACATGACCCTACAAGTCCACCCCATCCCCCCATGCCCATGATGGAGGTACAAGGTGATTCTACCCCCCCCCCCACCAAGGTGGTAATAGTGTCCTGGTCAGCATTCTTTTTCTCAATAACAGTGGCCTTAATGGAATTCTCTATGGACATGTGTGAGAATTTTTGAGCACATAATGGTTGCTCTCCTTGTCTCTCTACAGTCATTACACATATACTATGTAATACACTGCTTTGTAAAGCACTTTCAGGTATGGTGTTTATGAAAGATTTTCATAAAACCAGATACTAATTTTGTTTGTTTCAGTTTCTAGCACCTCTGTACCAAACCTGGGATCCTCCTTTCATCTCCCTCAAGGTCCTTTCCTGCCACTGAAAGGGGGACTAACACTCTTTTCCTACCTTCACTTGCTCCTAGCTCTGGCCCACAAATAAGAAACCGGTGGCTTATCACCCACTGCTAGGACCTCAGATGGAGGACCAGGACTCCCCCACCCCCACCCCGACATACTTCTCTTGACTGAATAGGAGACTAGAAGGAGGTACCAACAAGAGGGAAATGGGCCAGGAAGCTCATGTTGGCATTATGGGACAAAGGGATTTCATCTGACCCAGGTCAATTCTCCAGCTGTTTGTCCCACAACTCCACCCTAATACCTCCCACAGGGCAGGCTCCTGTGATGCAACTCGGCATTTCAACTATCACGGTCATCAGAGGGTTGGATAGGCCCCACTCCTCCCTCAGAACTCCCTTGATGGAACTGTTCCAAGCATGAAGTGTCCACACATCACACACTAACTAAACGAGTGTGCACCATCATAAAACCACTCCACAATGGATCACTTATGCCTTATCCCACAGTACTCCCGCACCCTGGGTCACTAGCAGAAGGTTTGGCAGCGGAAGGAAATGCCCTCCCTCCCTCCAGGAGGCATTCAAAACGGATGCCAGATCCCCACCTTGCCAGTCAGCACCAGATGTCCCAAGGTCAGAGCATGAACCCAGCTCACCTGGATGGCAAAACATATGAGGAGAGCCTAAGGGACCTCAATATGTACTCACTGGAGAAAAGGAGACAGCGGGGGGACATGACTGAAACTTTCAAGTACCTTAAGGGCATAAACAAGGTGCAGGTAGGGGAGCTTTTCCAATGTAGAAAAAGTACTAGAACAAGGGGACACAATATGAAATTGGAAGGGGGTAGATTAAGAGGTACTGTGAGGAAGTTTTTCTACACATAAAGGGTAGTCGACACACGGAATAGACTGCCACAGGAGGTAGTGAGGGCAAGCACAGTGGAGGGTTTACGCATGCTTGGGACAGGCACGAGGGAAGCCTGAGAGGGAAGGGGGTAATAAGCCATTGATCACATAGGGTCAGTGGCCACATACAATGTATAGGGCCTACAGGCAGACTGGATGGGCCTAGCAGTCCTTATCTGCCGACAACTTCTATGTTTCTATGCTTAATACTGCACTAACCAGCTGGCTAATAAAACCTGATATTAACAAGGCTTCCATTTTTGATCCAGCAAGTGCTTAAAAACATTCTGATATCTTTAGCCTGCTTTTCACAAGTGTGCGTTAAGAATATGAATCTATAGCAGACAAGTAAAAATTACTCACCTTAGTAATTGTGTTTCTTCTAATGGAGTCTTGCTGTATTCTGACAAATTGCAGTTAGCTCCAGCTATCGAACTGCCCCGGGAGAGTGAAGTGTTAAAATTCTATGCCAGGCATGGAACGTTGGCCTTGAGCTCAGTTGAAAACTCTGTCTGTGTCCCTCTGAAACTCAATCATCAGATTCTTATGAGCTAAACTTACTGACTATATAATGTGGAAATTGTAAACTCCTAGTAGCCAACTGGCAAGAAAGACTTTGGATTCCTTAAAAGGCTCAAGTCAGGAAACCCAAAGAACAAAATCAGGCAATATGAACTAAAAACTCTTAATTAAACAACACAAAGCACCCAACACAACAGGAGTGGGTTAAAGACACCCCTGGGGTGCAACACTGCACCTGCCCACCTGAGAGGGGAGGCAGGGAGGGTGGTCAGAATACAGCAAGACTCCATTAGATGAAACACAATGACTAAGGTATACTAATGTATATCCTTGAGGAAAGAAGAGAGGGGGGGACATGATAGAAACTTTTAAGTACCTCAGTGGAATCAACAAAGTCCAAGAGGGTAGCATCTTTCAGAAAAAGAGACGTGCAAGAACAAGGGGACACAATTTAAAGATAGAGAGGGGGTGGTTCAGGGGCAATGTGAGGAAGTATTATTTCACAGAGAAGGTAGTGGATGCATGGAACAGCCTTCCTGAGGAGGTTGTGGGGTCTAAAACTGTGGGAGAATTCAAGAATGCATGGGACAGACATAAGGCAATTCTTGTGGGGGTTAGGAAGAAATAGGCTGTTGGTTAACTAGGATCTGCGGCCTATCCTGTAGGTAGGGAAATGGGCAGACTAGATGGGCCAAGCGGTCCTTATCTGCCGTCAAAGTCTATGTTTCTATGTTAAGGTGTGTAATTTTTTCTTCCAACAACATGAAGTCTTGCTGTATTCTGACAAGTTGCAGACTACCAAGCAGTACCTCCAAGGAGGAGGGATAGAACCTACTTTGGGAATAGACTCTGAAGTACTGCTGTGCCAAACCTAGCATCACTCCTAGCTTGGATATCCAGGGAGTAATGCTTGGTGAAGGTATGGACTGTTTTCCAGATGGCTGCTTGACAGATTTCTAACAAGGGGATATCCCTAGCTGCAGCCAAAGATGCAGCTGTACCTCTAGTGGAATGAGCCCTCAGACCTGAGGGTGCAGTTTTTCCCAGTTTTTCAAAGCAAAACTGAATACAGGACACATTCCACCTGGCAATGGTTCTCTTGGTGGCAGGTTTTCCCTTACCAACTTCCCCATAAGTGAGGAACAACTGGAGGGAGTCAAACCTGTGACCCTTTGTACGCTCTATGTAGTAGCTAAGAGCCCTTTTTACATCTAAACTGTGTAGCCTCCATTCCCGTGAGGAGGTGTGATCAGTGAAGAACACAGGAAGAGGCATAGATTGGTTTAAGTGGAAATCAGAAACCACCTTTAGGTAGGAACCTTCTATTGGTTCTAAGGACCACCTTATCTCTACGGAAAGAAATGAAGTCAGGCTCTACTGACAGGGCTTGCAATTCACTGATAAGTCTGGCAGAAGTAACAGCAAGCAAAAACACAGTTTTCCAAGTCAAGTACTTGAGCTCTGCTGAGGACATAGGCTCAAAGGGGGGTTGCATCAGCTGAGCAATACAAATATTCAAATCCCAGGCAGCAGCAGGATCCCTAAAAGGGGGATTGGTATGAAGCAGAGATAGTTGACAAATGTACTTTGAGAATAGCTGATTTAAGGCCTAGGCCATTAAGGTAAACCATGTAGTCCCAGAACTGTGGACAACTCAGCAGTGCCTGGAAAGATGTGCTTCTTGGAACACCAAATACTGAACCTTTTCCATTTGGAGTTGTAGGTTTTTCTGGTGGCAGGCTTTCAAGAAGCCTTGAGGATATCCAGAACCCCTTGGGACAGATGTAAATCTGCACACTCTAACTCTTCAAGAGCCGTGCCTTGCGATTGAGTGACTGGAGATTGGGGTAACAAATCCTCCCCTGAGAGGAGGTTAGGAGATTGTAGTTCCTGGGAAGAGACAGTGGACGATGGACTGCTAAGGACAGCAACAGGGGGTACCAAGGCTGCCTGGCCCAGTCTGGAGCAATCAGAATCACTTTGCATGGTTGTGACCTTACCTTGACTAGAACCTTGAACAATAGAAGAAAAGGAGGGAAGGCATAAAGAAACTTCCCTTCCCAGTTCAAAATCAGAGCATCCAGAGGGACTGAACCCAAGACTGGGGATCTGCAACAGAACAGAGGAAGTTGGTGATCGTCTGGGGCTGCAAAGAGATCTATCTCCGGAGTGCCCCACCTTGAGAAAATCACCTTCAACACCAAAGGGTCCACAGACCATTCATGATAGTCCTGGGAAATCCTGCTCAATGCATCTGCTATCACATTGTCCTTTCCTGGGAGGTGGACTGCTTCTAGAGAGGTCTGCAGGGAATATGCCAGGGACCATACTTTCATGGCCTCCATGCACAAGGCCGTGGACCAAGTGCCTCCCTGCTTGTTGATATACCACATAGTGGTAGTGTTGTCCATCCTGATCAAACCACCTTGTTCTGCACTGACTGAGAGAAAGCTTGTACGGCAAGAAGTACTACCCTGAGCTCCAGGAGGTTGATGTGAAGAAGGGATTCCTGAAGGGACCAGAGACCCTGGGCTGTGAGAGACCCCAGATGGGCTCCCCAACCCAAAAGGGAAGCATCTGTGGTGAGAAACACAGAGTGAGTCTGAGAGACAAATGGAACACCTTGCCTCAGGTTGCTCAGGTCCTGCTATCACTGAAGGGCCTAAATTAAGGTCTGAGTAACAGGAACTAACTTGGTAAAAGGATCTTTCCTTTGGGACCAAAAAGTTGTCAGATGGAACTGAATGCCCCTCATCTGAAACCTGGCCCCTTGGGCCACTGCTGTGGAAGCTGCCATGTGACCCAAAAGCTGCAGAAAGTGTCTTGCTGTTGGAAAAACCAGAGGGTGAAAGGAAGAGGCCAGCTGAGAGATGGCTTTTGCCCTTTCCAAAGGAAGGAAGGTTCTTGCTTTGAAGGTGTCCAGTTCTGCTCCTATAAAAGTGAGGAGCTGTACTAGTTCGAGAACTGATTTGGGAAGACTGAGAAGGAACCCCAGGGAAGTGAGAACTTGCTGAGTGACCTGCAGGTCTGACTTGACTTGGTCTGGAGACTGGCCCACAAGAAGCCAGTCGTCCAGGTATGGAAAAATAGAAATCTTTTTTCTTCTTAAAAAGGCCACCACTACTGCTAGGCACTTTGTATACACCCTTGGAGCTGAAGTTAGACCGAAGGGCATTGCTCTGAACTGATAGTGGCCTGAGGGCAATTTGAACCTGAGGTACTTTCTGTGGGAGCACCTGATGGGAATGTGAAAATAGGCATCCTTGAGGTCCAGGGAGGCTAGCCAGTCTCCTGGCCTCAGGGAGGGAAGAATTGTTCCCAGAGTCACTATTTTGAATTTTGGCTTTATTAGGTGCTTGTTTAGGTATCTTAGATCTAGGATGGGTCACCACTCCCCTGTCTTTTTTGGGGTAAGGAAGTACCTGGAGTACAGACCTTTGCCCCTGTATGGAGTAGGATCTTTCTCTATGGCCTTTAAGGCCAGTAGAGACAAAACCTCTCCTTCTAGAGCAAGGGTCTCTGAAGTACTTGAAGGTGGAAAGGATCTGGTTCTCAGTTTCGGAAAATTTTTGAAGCTGAGAAACAGCCCCTGGCTTACAACCTCCAGGACCCACTTGTCTGAGGTAATAGACATCCAGTCCTGGACAAAGTAAGCCAACCAGCCTCCTACTAAGATGGGGGAGTCGACCCAGGCTGACACATCAGGGTGTCTGCTTGGCAGGAGCCTTAGGCTGAGGGGTGGATGCAGCCCTGCTCATCCCCCTTCTGCCTCTCCCTCTGAAGAAGCCCCTATGAGAAAAGGAAGAGGAAGCCTGCGCCTGGTAGAAAGGCCTGTGAAAAGGCCTGCCCCTGCCCCTAGCTTACTGCCTCTGAGGAGTTGCCTGCCTCTCCTTGGCCTGTGCACTCATATAAGTGGTCCTGTACTCATCCATTTTCTTCATGTAATTCTCTGTCTGCTCCCCAAACAAAGAATTACCCACTACAGGAAAAGCCATGGCCTTAGCCTGGGTGTCCTGCGAAAGGCTAGTACATCTGAGCCAAGCCATTCTCCGAAGAGCCACAGATGTAGCCATGACTCTTGATGACACATCACTGGAGTCCACGGCAGCATGAAATTGCACTTTTGATGCCTCAATCTCATCAACAGCCACCTCCTCCAGCTCCTTGGCTAGCTGGGGGGGAGGTCTGTTTAGCCAGTGCCAGTACAGTGTCCCACCTGGACTTCTGGTACCTGGCTGTATAGGCCATATAGTTAGCTTGCCTGAGTCCCAAAGATGATGCCAAGTACTGTTTCTTTGCCATGGGATCTATCTTCCCGGAATCTTTGTCTGGGGGGTGTGAAGCCAAGGGAATGTTTGCCTTGTCACAGGCAGCAGCCTGCACTACCCCAACATGACTGCATTGCTGGTAAAGAAATTCCGTATCCGAGCCTGACAAGGTGTACCTCTTGTCCATTCTCTTGTCAACAGGAGGTACAGAGTTGGGAGACCTGAGAATTTTTTGTGTCCATTTCCCAAATGATCTATGAAGGGGAATAGACAGTCTCTTAGACTCTGGGATGTCCATCATCTCTATGTAGTCAGGCTCCTCTTGATCCTCTACAGCCTCCTCAATAGGAAGCTGGAGGGTTTGAGCCACTTTTCTGTAGAACAGAAAGCGGGGAGCGGACTCAGAAAGCCTAGGAGGGGAAACACCAGAAGGTCTGTCTGGGGAGATGCCTGGTTCCACAGGCACATCCAGACTTTCACCGTTGTAATCATCCTCTTCAAAATACCCCTCCTCATCAAACTCCAGTTCGTAAAAATCTTCAAGGGAAAAACCCTGAACCGGAGGAATTGACCGAACTGAACCCCTGCCAGAAGGTGCCAGATCGGTCAGAACCGGACAAAGCAATTCCACAATCCGAATCGCTTTGGCTATTTCTTCAGCAGTCGGAACATGCAGCTCTGGATCCGAACCGGCCGATTTATCCTTTCATTTTCTTTTTTGTGGGAACCGATCCCTCAGGATCGGCTCTCCTCTTGCCAGAAGAAGTATCACCCTGGTCAGAGGGCACTCCTTCTGGTTCGGTAGGAACCAAACCGGGCTGACCTTCCGGGTCAGCGGATTTCTCGGCCTCCTTACCTCTAAGTCTACCTAACCTTTTCTCCAGTGTAGACTTATGGAAATTCTTACAAATTTGGCAGTCTGAATCGAGGTGGTCAAACCCCAGACAGTAAACACAGGTGGTGTGGGGATCGGCCTTGGCAAAGACCTCCCCACACACACTGCAGTGTTGAAACCCAGTGGGCCCGTTTTTTGGGGGGGGGGGGTTCTCAGACATGGCCAACCTAACCAACTTACCCTTTATATGGCAACTGCCAGGCAAGACTCCCCTATCGGTTTCATACCATGTCACGGGTGATGGAAAAAAACGCTAAAACCACGTTTTTTTTTAAACCGATATGGACCGGTAACCACACACTAACTTTTCCTTTTAAGATCTTACTACAGGATCGGTTCAGACGAACCAATCGAAAAAATGTTTACAATTTCCACACAGTAACTTACTAATCTAAGTACTTACAGTACCACAGACAGAGTCTCGAACCGAAAATCGGAATGAAAATCGGACTAAAAGCGAAACTTTAACCGCGACTGAACCGAGCAGAAGGAGAAATCTCCGGAGCGACTGTTCAGTGAAGCGGAGTAAAGAATCTGACAGTTGAGTTTCAAAGGGACACAGACAGAGTTTTCAACCGAGCTCAAGCCCAACGTTCTATGCCTGGCATAGAATTTTAACCCTTCACTCTCCGGGGCAGTTCAAGAGCTGGAGCTAACTGCA
This sequence comes from Neoceratodus forsteri, assembly GCA_016271365.2. Classification (NCBI taxonomy): domain Eukaryota; kingdom Metazoa; phylum Chordata; order Ceratodontiformes; family Ceratodontidae; genus Neoceratodus; species Neoceratodus forsteri. The sequence goes on from CM028129.1 coordinate 1,295,586,106, forward strand.
ACTTGTCAGAATATAGCAAGACTTCATGGTGTTTGAAGACAATTTTCTTCCCTCCCCGCTAAAGAAAATGTATGTGGATGCTGCTGATTCTCACTTTTAAAGGCATAACATTTAACTCCATTCTCCAATGCCATACAAAATACCAGACAGTCAGCTTACTGATAATGTACTGGCCAGTTATAATATTAGGTATGATCCTGACCTGCTGTGCTATCAGTGTTATCCCAGGTTTATCATGGCGGCTTGGTATCCGAACCTAGGAGAGAAAGAATGTGTAAGTACAGTGAAGTAACTCACAACAACTCCTCAGAATTCATAATTTCATATAATGGCAAACACTGACATAAAGCTGAACAAAATGCCCAAAGTAAAGGGAAAGCATTATTGTGAATTCCATGCCTTGAGAAAACCCACGAAAAAGGAAACTGACAAAGCAACCTTGGCTCCTGACATTCAATTAGCTTCCTCAATTTCCTAATAGTACCTCTGGGGAATCAAACAATTTTCCAGCCATAACAAAGTATGGTGTGTATTAAAGTTTGAAGAACAAATGGGAGGAGTACAGAGAGGCAGTCAAGAACAAAAGCAATACCCAGTGTGTGGAAATTCAGTCAGAAAGCTTGTCTGAATAGGTAGAAATTTTATCCAGGACAGACTAGATGGATGGATGAAAATCTTTATCTGTCCTCCTCTGCATATGTGTAACTACCACAAATTTAACTAAACCAACTAGCAATTGGTAAATTAAGAACATTGCACCTCGCTCCACGCCAGCGACCTGGGTTCAGGAATGAGCCCGGGATGTCGGGGGTCGGCAGGGGAAGGAGAGGATTGTGAATCCGAGGACAGCTCTCCTCTCCTCTCCTGGGAAGGAGGGGTGACATACGCTCGGTGCCTGTCTGACCTCTGGTGGAAGCCAGAGGCACAGCAGACAGGAGCGTGCAAGGGGGTTGTGAAGTGGCTGACGTCAGCGGATACGCTTTGACGTCAGGGCGGTGGCCACTCCCGAGGAACATCGGAAACACCCCACAGCACTCCTGCGTAGACGGAGCACCAGGCCCTGATCCCCAACACCCCTACCTGCCCCGGTGACCGGCGTCCTGACGAGACAAAGTGTTCGGGGTGCTTGCCTCCCCACCTCGTCCCCGCCTGGGGGTAAGCCAAGGCTACATGGAGGATGGACCACGACGGGATACAGGTAGGAGGTGGGGACTAGAATGGCCATAGGTGTCTCCCAAAGTGAGAGGAGTGCCGTGGGAGGGAAGGAGTATAAATAGAAAATAAAAAAATAAATAAAAAAAAAAGAAGAACATTGAAAAATAATGTTATTACAGTGACAAAGCATGTGGGCAAGTATGCAGCTGTATGAACAACACTACACAATTTGATCAGGTGATCTCCACGCTTGGATAAGGATTACTGGTAACTCAAATAATGAAACAGAAATAAGGAAGGATCTGTCTAATATTCCAGAGGGAATTCTTACAATTCCTAATTAAATCCATCTGGCAACATTTTTTTTGATGTTTTCGAAACTGTGGGCTTTGTTACATTAAGTGACAGAATTGCATGTCCCTGATGTTTCAGGCAACATTACTCATTTTTCTTCTTGCAGTGCTTCTGCATCCGTGATTGATTTTTTTTTTATGTTAACAGAATATCATATCTGAAGCTGTTTAGATGCATTTCTTGTGCATTCTAGAGTGTAGTTATTTTCATCTCCTCACGTCTTTTTAATGTAATGGTATTGGTCACTTACAACTTTGGCTACTTACAACTTTATGAGGATGGTATGGGTAAGGCAATGTTAAAGAATGGACAAGAAAGAAACTCAAGTGGAATATGGATCTGGATCAGACTTTAAATTCCATTCTTAGGGAAGATCTCGGCGTCTTAATTTTACAAGATTGTGTTTTGGATTCTTCTAATACTGATTAAACTTCTTCTTGTCTGGATAGGATTTGCCAGTATATATCCCCATTACTATACAGAAAATCTGCTGCATCATGATTTCTCTTAAGGAAAGTACAGTTATGTTAAGAACTTGCCATAACAGTAGATCTTTGAGGGCATCTCTTGCAGCAGGCCACGCCTGAAGAATGAGTTCTAAGCAGTTCTGGCAACAACTGGCAATCAGTCAGGGTAGATGGCAAGAACGGCCTATGACAGAAGGCCTTGAAGAATAGCTAGGCCAAAATTTACCCTATGCCTAGAGGCGATATCCAGACTGTAGTGCTTGGTTAAGGTATGGACAGTGCTCCAAGTAACAGACACACAAACCTCCACAGCTGACACATTTCTGAAATACGCAACAGAAGTGGCCATTCCTCTGGCTGAATGACCATAAACCACCTCTGGAAGTTCCTTACCACACTGCCTGTAACAGAACACAATAAAATTGGCTAACCATTTAGACAAACACTGTTTGGAGACAGGAATGCTCTCTTTACATACAAACATACGAAACTGTCAGCAGATACAGGCCACTCGGTCTATCTAGTCTGCTTGAGTGTGTAGTACTTCAATCCATTAGACTGCAGCCACCGCCCCCCCCCTTCCCAGGGGCAAAGGAAACAAACAATTGGGAACACTTCCTGCAGTCCTTCATCTGGTGTGTACAGTACCTCAAAATTCTATGAACAACCAAAGTATGGAGAAATGCTTCCCCTGGATTGGCATGTTCTGGAATATAAATAGGCGGGTGGATGGACTGATTTAAAGTAAATTCAGACACCACCTTAGGAAGGAATTTAGGGTTGGTACACAAAGACACCCTGTCTTTGTGGCAAATCTAATAAGGCTGCTCACACATGAGTGCCTGGAGCTCAAAAATCCTTCGAGCAGAAGTTACAGCAACTAAAAATAATGCTTTCCATGACAGAAAGCATAGCTCACAAGTCGCAGCCAGTTCAAACAGAAGTAATGTAAGCTTTTCTAACACAAAATTTAAGTCCCAAGCCAGGATAGGATTGCGCACTAGAGGCTTCAAGTGAAATATGCCTCTCAAAAAAGTGCGAGACATGTCACGTTGAACCACAGTGTGGCCACCAACAGGTACATGATAAGCAGAGATGGATGAGAGATGGACCTTTATGGAGGAGTACTTCAGACCAAAGTCTGAAAAGGACAGCAAGTACGCCAAGATCTGATTCACCGGACAGGTGAAAGGATCTGTGGTGTGAAGCAGCCCAAAAAGCAACACACTTCTGTGATGCTTGGCCAGCTGGTTATGACTGTTCTATGATATCTGTATACAGAATGTGGTATGTGAGTGACTCTCATGAGACAGCCTGTGGGAAGGGTGCCACCCCCCCCAAGGTTTCAGCTACAGGATATATTAACCTGAAACCAGGAGGTAATTAAAAGACCAGGGAGACTTAATTAGAACTGACCCAGCTACCAGGATATAGGGCTCGTAAACTTTTATGACGTCTTAGAGGGGAAAAAATCATGTTATCTTATCCTGGTGCTAAAAGGTTATAAAATCTTTGGATCCCGTGGGAAAGCAGAAACCACACAAGATCAAAGGAAAGGCTTGATTAAAGAGTGTCATAATTTGGGAAATTAGATTTGCTGAAGTCACAGTATTTCATATACCTCCTGATAGGTCATCCTGTTTTGTATATTTTTTATATTCTGAAAGGAGGAGCTAGATGACATCATGGAAAGGATGTGTGAGACAGACACAGTTTAAACTGAATACTGTGCCTGATCTGTGGGACATTTCTTTTTGGACTCCTAAGAAACAAGATCTCAGATCTAACTAAGGCACCGGTAGAGGTATACTTTAGATAGAAAAAGTCTAACTATATGTTGGTAGGAGTTGTACTTTTCCTTGTTTTCTTTAAAGTGATTGTATACTTTGTGATATATTGTTCTGTGTTTATATTTTACATATTTTTATCCATTTTTAAGTAAATCTATATTTAAAAAGACTGCCTGGGTGTGTCTTTGAAGTTCCTTTTTGCATGTGATATATGGAGGGTTAAGATTGACAGCTGTTCATAAGCTTAATTGTGTTACCAAACTGAGAAAAGGTAAGAATATACCTAAGGTCTTTAACAGAGTTTTAAGGGTTCATTTTGGATACCTGGTTAGGTGCCCTTAGGCGAAAGATATCTGTCATCCCCGAGGAGCAGATTATCTGAGCCTGTACATTTGGGTATGCTAGCATAAGGTTCACAGTTTGAATCCCCAGAACTTGAGACCAAACATGATTCGGACCCACAAGCAGACAGGAGGGTTACCCTGTTCTGCTGCCTGTTCACAATACTGTGCTCAGAGGTTGGCACTGTGGGAGAAGGAGACCTGACCTAATGAGTGCGTTTGTGGCAACTTTCACTTCATAAAGTAAGTGACCCTGGTGGAGGGTTTCCTAGCTGCCACCAAAACATCTGCAACCTGGAAGGACACCACAAACCACACAATGGCTACATTTTCAGAAACCATGCATGGAGGTGAAGAGCCTTGAGGTCTGGATGGATCAGGGTGCCCTGTTCCTGGAAAAGCAGGCCTATTCTCAGGGGAAGAGGCACTGGAGGCTCCACTGCCAGCTGCTGCAGCAAGGAGAACCAATTCTGAGGAGGCCAGAAAGGGACAATCAGAATCATCATGGCCCCTTCCATCTGCAGCTTGAGCAGAAACCTCTGAAGGAGTGGGAAGGCATACGGGAACCTCCCTTTCCAAGAGAGAGACAAAGCGTCTCGCCAGAAAAGTGCACAATCCAGGCTTCTATCTCTGCTGAGGCGACTTCTCTCCTCAATCCCTCTGCTCAGACCCTCAGCATAAGGATCAGTTGGAACACTTACCCAGAATTCCTGGCTGCTGTATGTAAATTAGCATTTGTACTGCTGTACCACTACTGAAACAGTGGTCAACTAATAGAACTCTCTCATCTGGAAGCAACAGCTCAGACACAAAGGGCACCTCTAGGAGGCATACTCCAAGAGCACTCCAACCCCTAGCCTTACTGTCTGCTGTACCCACTACTGAAATAATAGTTGGCTAATAGAAAGCTCTTAGCCAGAAACAACCAGAAGCAACAGCTCAGACACAAACGGCAACCCTAGGAGGCATATGCCAAGTGCAGTCCAGCCCCTAACCTTACTGTCTGCTGAGCTTCACTGATCTTCACCGACTGGGAGAGAGACCAATCATGTAGGGAATGCAGATTCCAACAGGCGCAGAAGCAGGGATTCCTTGACAGCAGTTCTACCTGGGTGAATTCCCCTTGGAGTGCACAGTCTGGGCTCCTTTCTCCGCTGAGGCTACTTCTCTCCTTGATCGCTCTTCTCAGACCCAGCCAGTGGCTGCTCTCTCAGCATAAGAAGCAGTTGGAACACTTACCCAGAATTCCTGTTTGCTGTATGTAAATCAGTATTTGTACTGCTGTACCACTACTGAAATAGTGGTTGACTAATAGAAAGCTCTCAGCTGGAAGCAACAGCTCAGACACAAAGGGCACCCCTAAAAGGCATATGCCAAGAGCAGTCCAGCCCCTAGCCTTACTGTCTGCTGTACCCACTACTGCAACAGCATCAGCTAATAGAAAGCTCTCAGCCAGAAACAACCAGAAGCAACAGCTCAGACACAAAGGGCAGCCCTAGGAAGCACACGCCAAGTGCGGTCCAGCCCCTAGCCTTACTGTCTGCTGAGCTTCACCGATCTTCATTGACTGGAAGATGGACCTTTTCTCCTCCAGTCTCTAGTTGTGCTAATAAGTGGCAGACCTTAACAAACTGATTGTTTTTTCAGCAGGAAGGAAAAACAAAGGTTAAATGGTACCGACCAAATGGAGATAGTGGTCAGATGTCTCCCTGGGGTCACAGCAAAAAGGGATGAAGATCACATAGGAAACTGCATCAGAAAAGAGCGAGACAGCAAGGCCATTGTCATTCACGTAGGAACTTACGATATCATGAACCATTCCATCAAACAGGCCAAGGTGCATATCTCAAATCTAGCCTTGGCCTTCTCTGAGGTATTCTCAGTATGGGAGAAAGGAAAAGGCCAAGGAAAGGTTAAGGAAGCCGAAATCACAGAATTGAATTCCTGGCTCCGCACTTGGTGCTCAGAAAAGGGCCACATCTTCATTGGCAACTGGAAAGATGTCTGGGAAAGGACTTACTTTAAATTCAACGGCCTTCACCTCAACAGGGAGGGGGGTAAGGGCATTAGGGCAAAAAACTCAATGTATTCGCGGTGAATTTAAACTAGAGGACATGGTGGTGGTGACCAGATGGGAGTAGGAATATAGAACTCCAGTCACCACCACCCCTCAGCCATGTAAGACTGCCTATCGTCAATCACATAGACATAAACAACTGGAGTGCACAAAGGTTGTACAAGTTAAACAAAGTACAAGGAAACAAAGGATCAAGGATGCCGGGCTCTGGAAGGCAATGATGACCAATGCCCGGAGTCTGGCTAGCAAAATCCCAGAACTCTCAGCCACAATAGCAGATGCAGGATTGGACTAAGTCGCAGTCATAGAAACATGGCTAAACAAGAGCCATGAATGGGATGTTGCAATCCCAGGTTACAAATTATTCAGGATAGCCAGAAAAGGACGTAGGGGTCGGGGGGGGGGTTGCGTTATATATAAGGGAGGACATAAAAGCTATGGAGGTCTAAAGGTCCCAAGATGAACCTGAGTTACTCTGGGTCACTCTCGAACTGGGCTCATGCTCAGCACTCAGACTAGGAGTGATATACAGACCTCCCTCACAAGGGGCAGAAGGAGACAAAGCAATGCTTGAAAACATACTAAAGATGGCAAAAAAGAAAAAATTACTCACCATAATAATCTTCTTTCTTCCAAGGTGTTCTTTAGCATCAGTAACTTAACGCAGCTAGCTGACCAGGTAGTATTGCCCCAGAGGTGTGGTTCCTCCTAATTAATTAGCATCAGCCAATCAGAGGAGACTTTGGGGGGTGTGCTGAGGAGAGACTGCCTGAAAAAGCACCAGAATTTTTTCGAAGATAGATGGGCACATGCCCAGAGAAATGAACCAATAGGTATAAGAAAAAATTACTCACCTTAGTAATGTTGTTTCTTCTAATGGAGTCTTGCTATATTATGACATATGCAGTGAGTCACAACCTTCGAACTGCTCCGGAGGTGAAAGAGTTAACTTTCCATGCCAAGCATGGAACTTTGAGCACAAGCTCAGTTGAAAACTTTGTCTGTTGTTCTTCAAACTCAAACTGTCAGATCTTTACGAGCAAAACTCACTAAGATTCTGTGTGGAAGCTGTAAACCTACACTAGCCAACTGGCTACTAAATATAAGAACACATTTTTTGGTCCCAAAACAAAGACTCAAGTCAGAGGGCCCAAAAAATGAAAAACACAACACCCAATCACCCCAAAAAGGAGGGGTGAAAAAACAAGGTGGGCATCTACTAAGTGCCAACACTGCACTGCCCACCCACATCCCAAAAGCAGAGGTTCTGAGAGAGGCAGGCGGGGAGGTCATAATATAGCAAGACTCCATTAGAAGAAACAACATTACTAAGGTGAGTAATTTTTTCTTCAAACAACATGAAGTCTTGCTATATTATGACATATGCAGACTACACAGCAGTACCTCCATGGAGGAGGGACAGAACCTACTTAGGAAATAAGCTCTGAAGCACAGCTGTGCCAAACCGAGCATCACTCCTAGCCTGGATGTCCAGGGAGTAATGCTTGGTAAAGTGTGAACTGTTTTCCAGGTAGCTGCTTGACATATCTCTAGGATAGGGATGTCCCTGGCAGCAGCCAGAGACGAGCTGTACCTCTGGTAGAGTGCGCTCAGGCCTGAGGGAGGAACCTTACCAGTTTTTCATAGCAAAATTGGATACAAGAGACAATCCACCTGGCAATGGATCTTTTAGTGGCAGGTTTCCTTTACCAACCTCACCATAAGTGAGGAACAGTTGGAGGAGTCAAACCTGTGAACCTTGGTAATGCTCTATGCAGTAACTAAGGGCTCTTTTGACATCTAAACTGTGCTGTCTCCTCTCGCCAGAGGAGGAATAGTCAGTGACGACACAGGAGAGAGATTGATTAAGGTGAAGTCTGAAACCACCTTAGGCAAGAACTTTCTGTTAGTCCTGAGGACCACCTTATCTCTATGAAAGGAGATAAAATCAGGCTCCACTGACAATGCTTGTAATTCACTTATGCGCCTGGCAGAAGTGATGGCTACAAAACACAGTTTTCCAAGTCAAGTACTTAAGCTCTGCTGAAGACAAGGGCTCAAGGGGTTGCATAAGCTGGGCAATGCAAATATTAAGATCCCAGGCAGGGGCAGGGTCCCTGAATGGAGGGTTGGTGAAAACCCCTTGAAAAACTGGAGAATACAGGATGAGCTGAAAGAAGAGGTTTACCTGCTGATAAGAAAGCAGACACGGCTGCCAGGTGCACTTTTAGGGTAGCTGGTCTCAGCCCCAAAGTATTCAAATGCACCATATAATCCAGGACTGTGGGTAAGTCCGCAGATTCTGGGGAAATATGCTTGCCAGAGCACCATATGGAAAATCTCTTCCATTTGGAATTATAAGTAGCCCTGGTGGAAGGCTTCCTAGAAGCCTTCAAGATATCCAATACACCTTGGGAGAGGTGCAGGTCAGCAAACTCTAACTCTTCAAGAGCCAGGCCTTGAGATTGAGAGATTTGAGGTTCGGGTACCAAACTCTCCCCTGAGCACAGGTTAACAGGTTGTGATTCCTGGGAAGACACAGGGGAAGGTGGACTGCTAAGGACATAAGAGTGGGTACCAGGGCTGTCTGGCCAATCTGGAGCAATCAGGATCATCTTGCAGGGTTGAGATCTGATTTTGACTAGCACCTTGAACAGAAGAGGGAAGGGGGGGAAAGCATAGAGAAACTTCCCTTCCCAACTGAGAAGTAAGGCATCCAGAGGGACTGAGCCCAACACTGGGGGTCTGCAGCAAAAAAGGGGAAGTTGGTGATTGTCTGGGGCTGCAAAAAGATCTATCTGCGGCCATCTGGCAAATACTACCTCCAGTACTAGGGGATACAGTGACCATCTGTGATGGCCCTGGGAAATCCTGCTGAGAGCATCTGCCAGGACATTGTCCTTGCCTGGGAGGTGAACTGCAATAAGGAAGGTGTTTAGAGAGTAAGCCAGAGACCACAACTTCATTGCTTCGGTGCACAATGCCGTAGACCGAGTGCTCCCTTGCTTATTGATGTACCACATTGTGGTGGTATTGTCTGTTCTGACCTGAATAACTTTGTTCTGAACAGATTTGGAAAAAACTTGAAGCGCTAGAAAAACTGCTCTGAGTTCCAACAGATTGATGTGGAGCAGAGATTCCTGAGGGGACCACAATCCCTGGGTAGTGAGGTTGCCCATGTGAGCTCCCCACCCCAAGAGGGATGCATCTGTAGTAAGGATTAAGGAGTGAGACTGAGGGGTGAAGGGGATCCCCTGTCTCAGATTGCTCTGGTCCTGCCACCACTGAAGGGCTTGGATTAGGGTTCGAGTCACTGGGATCAATTTGGTTAGAGGGTCTCTCCTTTGAGACCAAAAGGCTCTCAAATGGAACTGGATGTCCTTCATCTGAAATCTTGCTCCCTGCACTACTGCAGTAAGCAGCCATGTGCCCCAGGAGCTGCAGAAAATGCCTTGCTGGTCGAGAGACCTGCAGGGTGAAAGAGGAGGCCAGAGAGACCAGGGTCCTTGCTCTTTCCAGAGGAAGGAAGGAAGGCTCTGGCCTCTTGTGTGTTCAGTTCTGCACCTATGAAGGTGAGAAGCTGGACAGGCTCTAGAATTGACTTTGGAAGATTGAGAAGGAAACCCAGAGATGTGAGCAGTTGCTGAGTTACCTGAAGATGTAATTTGACTTGGTCTGGAGACTGGCCTACTATGAGCCAGTCGTTCAGGTAAGGAAAGATGGCAATCTTTTGCCTTCTTAAGTGGGCAACTGCTACTGCCAGGCATTTTGTGAATACCTCGGGGCAGAGGTGAGGCCGAAGGGCATTGCTCTGAACTGGTAATGGCCTGAGGGCAGTTCGAATCTGAGGTACTTTCGATGGGAGCTTCTGATAAGAACATGGAAGTAGGCATCCTTGAGGTCCAGGGAGGCTAGCCAGTCCCCTGGCCTTAGGGAAGGTAAAATCATTGCCAGAGTTACCATTTTGAACTTTGGTTTCAAAAGATGCTTGTTCAGATATCTGAGATCTAAAATGGGCCGCCTCTCTCCTGTCTTTTTTGTGGTAAGGAAGTATCTGGAATACAGACCCCTGCACTGATGCAGGGGAGGAACCCTTTCTACTGCTCTGAGAGCTAACAGGGATGAGACCTCTGTTTCCAGAGCGAGGGTCTCTGAAGCACTTGCAGGTAGAAAAAGTCTGCTTCTCAACTTGGGAAACTTTTTGAAGCTGAGAACCAGACCCTGGCTTACTACTTCCAGAACCCACTTGTCTGAGGTTAAAGAAGCCCAATTCTGACTGAATAAGCCAGCCTGCCCCCCACTGGTACAGGGGAATCGGCCCTGGGCACCCCATCAGGGTGCCTGTTTACAGGAGCTTTAGGCTGGGGGTGGAGCAGGTCTGCCCACCTCGTCTGCCCCTGCCTCTGAAGAAGCCCCTCTGAGCATAGGCAGAGAGGCCTGAGTCTGGTAGAAAGGCCTGTGAAAAGGCCTACCCCACCCCTGGGGCATGCCTTGAGGAGTGGCTTACGCTCCTTAGCCTGGGCACTCTTGTAAGTAGTCCTATATTCATCCATCTTCTTCATGTAGTTCTCTGTCTGCTCTCCAAACAGAGAATTTCCCCACAGGAAAATCCATAGCCTTAGTCTGGGTATCTTGTGACAAAATAGTACACCTGAGCCAGGGCCAACCTACAAAAGCTACAGATGTGGCCATGACCCCAGAGGAAACATCATTAACATCCACAGCAGCATGAAACTGAACCTTAGAGGCTTCAATGCCATCAGTAGCCACCTGTTCTAGTTCACTAGCCAGCTGGCCATGGGCCTGCTTGGCCAACTGCATAACAGTATCCCATCTAGATTTCTGATACCTAGCTACATAAGCCATATAATTTGCTTGCCTGAGTCCCAGAGAGGCTGCCATATACTGTTTTTGCCATGGCATCAATCTTCCTGGAATTCTTGTCAGGAGGATGTGAAGCCAAGGAATATTAGCTTTATCACAGGCAGCAGCCTGAACTACTAACATGACTGCATTGCTGAAAAGGAATTCTGTATCAGGGCCTGACAATGTATACCTTCTGTCCATCTTTTATCTACAGGAGGCACAGAATTAGGAGCTTTTAAAATTTTAATTGTTTGTTTCTTAAAAGACTTATGTAAAGGAATAGACAATCTCCTAGACTCTGGAATATCCATCATTTCTACAAAATCAGGCTCCTCTTGCTCATCCACAGCCTCTTCTAAAGGAAGCTGGAGGCTTCACAACTTTTATAAAACACAAAAATGAGATGGGGACTCAGACAGCATAGGGGAGATTCTAAAGGTCTGTCTGGGAGATGTCCGGTTCAATGGGCACACCAGACCTTCCCAGCCACATTCATACTGTTCATAATCCTCCTCCCCTCCTCTGGTTCATAAAATTCCTCAATATCATAATCCTGAACCACTGGGACGGACGAACCGACCTTTACCAGATAGTGGTGGTTCGGACGGACCCTGAGACAGTGACTGGACAATTTGTATGGCTTTTGCTATCTCTGCAGCAGTTGGAGAAGGAATTTTGGACTCCAGACCTGCTGATTTTCTTGTTTTCTTTACTGGAATTGGTTCCTCAGAACCAGCTTTTCTTTGGCCCGAGAAGTCTGGCCCTGGTCAGAGGGCACTCCCTCTGGTTCGGTTGGCACCGAACCGGGCTGGCCATCCGGGTCAGCGGACTTTTTGGCCTCTCGTTCCCTGAGCCTGCCCAATCTTTTTTCCAGGGTGGCTGCAGGGAAATTCTTACATACCTGGCAGTCTGACTGGAGGTGGTCAAACCCCAGACAATAAACACATGGTGCGTGGGTCAGCCTTGGCAAGAGACTTCCCCACAAACATCACAGTGTTGAAACCAATCGGCCGGTTTTCTTTTGGGTTTCTCCAGACATAATGCCAGCCTAACCAAAAACTTGCCCTTTAACGGCAGTGCCAGGCAAGACACCCTTATCGGTTCCTAACCGTGTCACGGTATTGGAAAAAGCGTAATAAATCCGTTTTTTAGAACTGATAAGAACCGGGAACCGCACTCTAAAATAGTAACTTTTAGTTTTAAATGAGTTTAAACCCACTGATCGGTTCAAAACCGAACCGATAACACAAGTTCCACACAGACAAAACCTTCATTTACTTATGGTTACCACAGACAGAGCTTGAACGACGGTTTTAGTGTTAAAATAAAACTATTCTTGGTTAAATCCAACCGAGAAAACACTTTTAAACCGAGAAATGAACCGAGCAGAAGGAGAAATTCGGAGCGACTGTTCACTGAGGCGGATAAGAATCTAACAGTTCAAGTTTGAAATGACACAAATAGAGCTGCTCTCATGCCAAAATTCTATTTTGGAATGGTTTTAACCATTTCACTCCGGGGCAGTTCTAGAGCTGGATCAAACTGCTAATGTCTATAATATAGCAAGACTTCATGTTGTTTGAAAGGGGGGAGACCAATGTAGGCAGAGGGATAAAGGAAGGGGAAGGGGAAGGGCTTCAAACTGGAAAAAAAGGGGGCTGCATGGAGGACAGCAGTGTGGGGAGGAATGGTAATGACAGCAGGGAAAGGAAACCAGTAACTGCAAGGAAGGGGCATAGTTAAAAGGGTGAAGTTACAGGGCAAGGGAAACAAAGTTAAACTGGCTGTGGAGGGAGAGCGGGGGAGCGTCTCTTTCAGTATCTGGGGATAAGGCAGACACTTGAGTCGGGGAGACTGATAGTGTCTAAGGGAAGGGGAGATAAACAAGGGGACGGGAGAGAGAAGGAAGGGGTATGTTTGGAGGGGGGGTTATCCCAAAGAGAGGAAGGAGGTGCGGGAGTGTGGGAAGGGAAAGTTGGAACATGAGAGACGGGGAGTTGTGCAAGGAAGAGGGAGGAGTGAATCAGATTAGGGATAGAGGGGAAGGAGCAAGTAGTGAAAAGGTTAAGGGGAGGAGGTATGGTAGGGACTGGGGTGAGGTAGTGGACAAGGGAAGAAAGGGAGGTGGGGGAACATGTACAAAGTTATATGTTTAAAATGTTGTTGAGAATGTTTGTTTTGATACTGTTGTTTTTTTGTATGAACAAAGTGCAACCAAGTATACGAGATTATCATGCTATTAGTGGTAAAAGTGAAGGTGAAAGGGAAAGAAATAACATACATCAATGTCTGTTAGCAAAAGTATTAATGTGATTACTTGGAATGTTTGAGGTATTATAAATCCAGTAAAGAGGTCTATGCTGTTGACAGCCCAAATAGCACTATTACAAGAAAAGCACCTAACAGAGCCAGAGCAAGCCAAACTGGCCCGAGGATGGGTGGGGAAGTGTTATGCGGCATCTGCCTCGGTACGTAAAAGAGGAGTAGCCATACTGATACATAAAGGCCTGAACTTGGAGGTGCAGAGGGTACTTAGGGGCACCAAATAGGGGAGATTTATTTTTATTTCGGTATCCCTAGATGGGGAGCAGGTCACCTTAGGATCGGTGTATGCCCCAGTGGTAGATGATTGCCACTTTTATGCCTCTTTGCTGGATTTACTGATTCGGGAGCAATTCCAGGGGTTAATAATGGGGGGGGGAGACTTGAATTGGGCATTGGACTCGAAAATGGACCACTCTGAAGGGAAAGGGAGAATGTCAGGGGGATACAACAATGGCAAGAGGAATGGCAGAACTAGATTTGGTAGATGTATGGTGAGCAGCAAACCCGGGAGTGAGGATACTTTTGCGAACCCCACAAAACATGGACACGGATAGATTATATTGCGCCCACAGGAATGGTATGCTCGGTATGGGAGACACGACAGCCCTATATACATTTCGGACCACGCAATGGTGGTAATGAAAGTACAAGGGAGGGAGAAACAGGGATCCCCCCCCCATGGAAATTCCCCACATATATGGCTCAGAATGAGGAATTTAGGAAGCCTCTGGAGGACAGCTGGGATTTGTTTATGGCAACAAATGATAAAGAGGGGGAAACGGGCACAGTGTTTATGAGGGGAGCAATTATTGAATATGTATCTCGGATAAAGAGGAAACGGAGGGCACAAAGAAGTGAGCTGGAAAATAAATTAAAGGAGTTAGAAATGAGGTTGGCTCATGGAGAAAAGGGGGAGACCGTCCGAACGCTGGACATGGTGAGGGAGGCATTGAATGTACACCTGAGATCAGAAGCAGGGAGAGTTGGTTTATTTAACAAGAGATATATATTTGAATGGGGAAATAAACCAGGGCCAATGGTGGTTAACCTTATGAAGGGAGGTAACAGGATGAATAGAATTTTGGGGTTGAGAGATGATCAGGGTACCCTGCAGAGCAAGGATAAGGAAATGCAGAAGGCCTTCCGGGCCTTCTTTCAACAATTATATCAGGCAGGTGATATAGGAACGAAAGATAAGATGTTAGAATTCCTAGAGAAGATAAAAGTTCCGAAAGCCACGCAGACACAGAGGGAAAAGATAGGGAAACCAATAACGGAGGGGGAAGTGATGCAAGCTATCCAAAAATTGCAGAAGGGGAAAGCTAATGGACCGGATGGGTATCCGGTGAAGTATTATAAACGGAGGGGGGCCCGAACTGCGAGGGTGCTGTGTAAAGTGTTCCAACAAAATGAAGAGATGGAAGAGATTAGCTTGCTAGATACGTGTTATGATGCTGTCATATGCCTCATACCAAAGGAGAGGAAGGATCGGCAATTATGTGCCTCGTATCGGCCGATATCACTGTTAAATTGTGATTTGAAGATATTAGCTAAAGTTCTGGCCTGTAGACTGGAGGAGACGCTCCCGGGGATGGTTCACCCAGACCAAACGGTGTTTATTAAAGGAAGACAGTTATATCATAATATTAGACAGCTGCTTAATATACTTTGGAGAGCTAACAGGGGAAAGGAAGATATAGGGATCCTTTCAATGGATGTGGAAAAAGCGTTTGACAGGGTGGAATGGAACTACCTGTTTGAAATATTGGGGAGGTTTGGTCTGGGTGAACCATTCCTGGGATGGGTAAAGGCGATGTATAGATGGCCCCGGGTGCAGGTGGTAGTAAATGGAAGTAGGTCGGAGAGGTTTAATTTGGAGAGAGGCACGAGGCAGGGCTGCCCATTCTCCCCCTTATTATTTGCGCTTGCGATATAGAACCTCTGGCTGCAGCAATCAGAGACTGTGGGAGCATACAGGGGGTGGCGGGGAAGGGAGGTCACAACATAAACTGGCACTATACGTGGATGATATGCTGTTGTTTATGAAGGATCCTAGGCAATCGGTTCCCCCACTTCTGTCACTGGTAGAGGAGTTCGGGATATTCTCGGGTTACAAAATTAATTTGGGAAAGTCGGAAGTAATGTGGTTTAAGGGGGCTGAAGAAGAGGCAAGACAATGGGGACTCAAGGTGGTGGGGACGAGTCTGACATATTTAGGGGTCCAGGTAGGCAGATCCTTGGCATCCCTATATAACAAACTACACCAAATTGATAAAAACTATTGAGGCGGATCTAAGAAGGTGGATGCAGCTACCCGTGTCATGGCTGGGCAGAATTAATATAATAAAAATGAATGTGCTGCCTAGGATTTTGTACTTTCTACAGATGCTACATCTGGGACTGTCTAGGGAGGATGTACACAGGCTGGAGAAGGCCTTCACTACCTTTATTTGGAAAGGGAAACGCCCGAGGGTTAGTTTGGGGAGGCTAAAGGCAGATACAGAGAAAGGGGGCTTAAACTTTCCAGATTTGGGAAACTATTTTTTGGCTATACAGCAAAGATATGTGTCGGACTGGGTACATAAACCCAAGGTTGCCAGCTGGATTGAACTGGAACAGGGAATGGCCCAGGGAAAAATAATGGCGTATCTCCATAGTAAAGGGCTAAGGGCGTATAGTATGGGAAAAGAAGTCAACCCCCTGGTAGTGCAGGTACTACTAGCCTGGAAGGCGTTAAGGAGAAAAGGTTGGATACAAGGAAAGGAGACGCTATTAATGCCTGTGGTGGGTAATCCCTACTTCTTGCCAGGGTTGGAAGACACAGGCTTTGGGAAATGGGAGCGAAAAGGAATAAGGAGTCTGGGGCACCTATCAGTGGGAGGGCAATTCTGCTCATTACAGGAACTGCAGGAGGTGGTAGGAGGTGGTGAGAGAGATAGGTTCAGGTATTTACAAACAAGGGCATATATGGGAAGTCTGGGAAAGGAGAATAAAGGGATATATGAGGTGGACCTAATGATCTGTGCAGCTCAAAATCAGGAGAAAGGGTTCATAGGCCGGGCGGTGAAGAGAGGAAATGTCATACTTCCTGATAGAACGCTAAGAACTAAAAAATTGTGGGAACGGGACCTCGGTAGGGGCATAACGGATAAAAATTGGCAAGTATTGCTCCCAATGCATTCTGAGATTATGGTATGCAATAAATATAAGGAGGCATATTTTAAATTTATCCACAGGGTGTACCACCCACCGGTGATCGTGCATAAGGCGCACCCTGAAGTATCGCCTTTATGCGGAAGGTGTGGTTCGGGACGGGGGACACATATGCACTGTTTTTGGGAGTGCCCGATACTGCAGAAATATTGGAAGGATGTGGTGTCCAGAGTGGGAAAGATTGCTGGGAGGGAGTTGCCATTGGATCCTTTGGGATGTTTATTTGGGGTGGAAGATGGAGAAGAGGAAGAATGGACGTTATTACCTAGATGGATTAGGATACTATATGTTCTGGCCCGTCATGGGATCCAGAATACTTGGGTCTCACAAGTTGAACCGACAGTCCAAGGGTGGTGGAGGATGGTGCTGCAGACATTGGGGTTAGAGAGGCTAACCTACATGATGGGGGGGGAGGATTTACAAGGCAATGGGCCCCTTTTTTGGTGTCTGTGTTGGAGGAAGAAAGTTGGGTATTATGGGAAGGTTTCATAAGCTGAGATAGGGAAGGAGGAAGAGAGATGGTATATAGAAAGCAGAAAGAAGGAGTAACAAAAGGGGGGCAGTGGAAACACTTCAAGTAGAATAAAAAGGAAGATAAAAAGGAATGAAGTAAAAGATGGAGGAAAGACAGGAATGAGAAAAGGATTGGATGTAAAAAAGCATGAGTATACTGGTTGCACTTTCACTTTAATTTAAGTTAATTTTAATTTAATCTAATTTAATTTAAGTAAGCTTAACTGGAATGGAACATAGCTGGCAATGAAGAGAAAAGGTTGATTATTATAATGTATGACATTGGCAGTAGAATGAATAAGTTGTGTATTTGATTGTTGAAGTTTGTTGAAAAGCAAATAAAAATATTATACAAAAAAAAAGAACTGGCATCTTTTTTAAGTGAAGAGGCAGGCCCTTTTCCACTACCTCCAGGACCCACTTATTTGAAGTTACAGGGATCCAAGCTTGGAGTTAGTGGAAGAGCCTGCCTCCAACTAGTGGAGGGAAGGCGACCAAGACATTGAAGTCAGGGCTTACAGTGAGACGCAGGGGCCTGGGAGATGGCTGGTTTTCCCTGGCCTCTCCTGCCCATTCCCCAATAGTACTCTGTAGACTAAAAGTAATTATACTGAGGGAGAGGACAGGGGAAATAGGGTTTTGGGAAGTAACCCCTACCCCTACCTGCCTTAGGCTGAGACTTTAAGGTAGCAGCCCTTTGCTTGGATGTATTGCTCTGACAAGTGGATTTGTACTCGTCCACTTTTTTCATGTATTCTTCTGTTCTGGAATTGAACAGAAGATTTTTATCACAAGGGAAGTCTAGAGCTTTAGTGTATGAGGTTGGTTGTCCTTAGCCAGGCAAATCTTCTGAGAGATATGGCCTGGGCCGTAACTCTAGATGCAACATCATTGTTATCATCTGCCATTTGTAACTAGTACTTTGTTGCTTCCAAGGCAGTCGTTGTAGTTTCAATTAAGTCCTGGGCCTTGGACTCAGACTCTGATTGGGCAATGGCCAGAACAGAATTTCATAAAACCTTCTGATACTTGGCTGTATAGGCCAAGTAGGAAGACAGGCGAAGAAGCAGTGAAGCAGAAGTGCAGGTCTTCTTGGCAATGTAATCTGTTTTTCTGGAGTCCTTGTCTAGAGGTAAAGAAGACAAAGGTACTCCAGCTTTATCACATGTAGCTTGCTGCACAACTCCATCATGGCCAGGGTGGACAGACAAAAGGTCAGTGTCTGCTCTGGAGAGCTGGTATTTTTTGTCAATTCTTTTATTAACCCCAGGAAGAGAAGATGGTGTCTGTAAAAGTTCCATATTGTTTCTCCTAAAAGACTTGAAATAGAGAGAACCATCTTTCTGGGAGGAGGGAGACCTTTCATTTCCCTGTAGTAGTCATCCTCCTCCTCCTAATATCTGGACTCCTGACAGGGAATGTCGAGTGTATCCACCATATGCTAGAGGAATGTTAGCATGGATGAATTTTCCTCCTGATCCAGGGAGGCACCAAAGTGAGGACCAGGAGAAACATCAGGCTCCACGGAGTTAATCCCTGAAAGATTGTCTGGAGCATCAACACTGTCATCTTCATCATTGCCCCCATAGGCCCCTGCCTCAGAGGGGGCTGCAGAACGGTGCTTGCTTGACAGGGCCGGAAAGATAGACCCCATGCCTTGCAGGGTCTGAAACACATGCCAAGCTTTTGCCATATTCTCAGCCGAGGGCAGCTCCTTCTGAAAATCAGGGAGACTGTCAGGCTGTGTGTGCTTAGACTTCTTCTTATGTTTTTTACCTCCTGCCTGATTGCTCTTGCCATTACCGGGAGTAACAGGAGGCAATTTTTCTTTGCGCTCTTTTTTTGGTGTCACTTCCTCAGTGGCAGGATCTGGCTTCCTTTTAGATCCAGGCATTTCATCAGTGCCCCTATTACTTTTGTTTTTTTGAAGGAACTTCATCAGCCCCTTCGGAAGCTTTTGATTTTAAAGGCAAGTCATCAGCACCTGATTTATTATTTTTTTCTCTGGAAGACACTTCATCAGTGCCTTTTCTAGGCTTAGAGCTGGTAGATGCTTCATCAGCACCACTATTAAAATTTTTGAAGGCCCCTCATTGGTAAGCCTTGGTCTTTCTGGGACTGCAGAGGACCCTTCCTCAGCCATCTCTCTAAGCCTTTTTGCTCTGTTTCTCAAGGTTTTGGAACAAAATTTAGAGTAAAGTGTACAATAATGGTCTGGACCCAAACACTTTAAGCACAGAACATGGATGTCAGCTTGGCCACAATCCTGTGACAATTTAGGCAATTTTTAAAACCTGTGGGTCCAGTTCTCTTTTTGAGGATTTCTTTTTTTTTAAATTTCCTTTTTATTAGCAGAGACATCAAAAATACAGCAAATTATTACATCCAACATTAAGGTGATTTCACATAAAGATACACTTCGATTAGACTTATGCTTAATGTCAGGATTATAATACATTATATAAAAGAATGTTACAGTAATCACACACCAATACTTATGCAGTCACCCGTGAAAAGAGGACTATCCTGGATAGCTTTAAGCAGGCGGCGGGACCTCGATCCATTTTTAAATATTATAATTCTCGAAGAGGGGCTTGAGATAAGCCCCCCCAACAACCCCCATCAGCAGCTTAAAGAGTGGAGGAGGTGGGGGGGTAACCCTCCCATAACACAGGGTTCTACATTCTCCCTCCCCATCTAAGGGACAAATTCAAGATCAATCTGGGCAAAGTAAAGAATCCATCATTGCCATTTCCTCATGAAGGCATCCTGTTTATTATGAAATTTAGCTGTCAAATATTCAAGTCTGTAAATTTCAAGCACTATTTTGTGCCAATCTGAGACCACCGGGATCACGGGAGACATCCATCTCTGGTGATGGCTTTTTTTGCTGCTAGAATGAAAAGGGAAATAAGGTGTTAGTCCACCTTGGTCTGGGTGGGGGGTGGACAGCAGTGCCATTTCTGCCATTAATTAGATTGTTTCTCCTAGACTCTTTTCCAGCTACACTTGTAAAGTGCACCAAAAGGACATCATGCTTGGACAACGTCAGCAGATATGTCCCAAGTCCGCTAGTTTACAGTTGCAGTTTCTCCAACAGTTACCATATGAGGCTGGCATATATTTAGCTAGTACTGCAAGACAGCAAAAATCTCTAAAGCAGGATTTCAATGCAAATTCCCTCCACACTCCTGAAGAGGTAATTTTAATTCCCTTTAATGCTGTTTCTCTCCAAAGTGGAAAAGGAATCTCTAGTTCTAGGTCCTTATTCCAAGCCTCTAATATCCAATGGGATGAGTCCCCCAGGTTGTCTCGTATTATTCTGTACAAGTGACCTATTAATTTGCCCCAGGGACTTCCAACGAGGGTGTCCCTCAATAGGATCCAGAGAGTGGGCAGGGGAGAAGGGCAGCAAGTAGGAAATTCTCTTTGTCTTAAGATGTAATTTCTCACCCGGACATAACGGTACCTATCCCAGTCAGGAAGGGTGTATTTTTGTTGTATATCCAAAAAGGGAAGGACACCAGAATTATTAACCAATTGATAATAGTAGCCCAGTCCTAATTTATGCCAGGCCTCAAATGAAGTATCAAGAAGGGCCAGGTAAAAGTTCTCATCACCTGAGATTAGTGTAAAGAAGAGGAGGATGCACTGTTTAAAGGGTTTTTTATATTTAAAGTTACTCCATATCTTTAAAATTTGGGACGTGAAACTGAAGAAATCACCAAGCGGAGGAGATGATCCAGATGTAGAAAAGGTCATTTTCTCAATGTCGTGGAGATCATTTATTAGAAATTCTATTTCTTTCCAGGCCAACAGGTTTGTTGAGGAGAGCCAGAGAAAGAATATTTTCAGGAAAGCTGCCATTGTGTACATTTTTAGGTCTGGGAGATTTATTCCCCTTTGATCCAAAGGGAGGGACAATAAAGATCAGCGGATTCTCGGTCTCTGGTTAGCATCATGTTCCAAGATTTAAAGTAAAAGGTTGACGGATAGGCCGGGACATTTTGAAACAGGTATAACAGTCTGGGAAGTATATTCATGCGTATAGTTTCAATATATTGAGAGAAAGTCAATTTTAAGTTATTCCATCGGGATTGATCATCCTGAATAAGAAGAGAGATTGGTTCATAATTTACTAATTCTAAATGTTCTAGGTTTAAAGGTATATGAATACCTAAATATTTTAATTTGGTACACTGCCATTTTAAAGGTAAGGAGTTTTTTAAGGTCTTGTGCTGGTGTGAAATACGGCATCATAGCCTCCGTTTTAGCTATGTTTTATTTAAAATTTCCTACCTTTTCATAATTCCATAAGGTCTCCCAAACTGCTGGTACTGAGATTTCTAGGGATAAAACTGTTAAGAGAATATCATCTGTGAATAGAGATATTTTGCAGTTTTTTTGACCCGGGGAATACCCTCTATATGGGGATCCTGTCTAATGGTCACAGCTAGAGGTTCCATGTAGAGGGCGAAGAGATAAGGCGAGAGAGAGAGGGCATCCCTGTCGGGTTCCCTGTTGCAAACGTATAGGAGGGGACATTGCTCCATTTAAATGAATGTAGGTCTTAGGTTGTGAGTGTATACTTTGAAGCCAAAGAAGAAATTGGTCAGGGAAGGAGAAACACCTGAGGGTTTCCTGGAGAAAGTTCCATGAAACCCTAACAAATGCCTTTTCAGCGTCAAAACTAAGAAGAGCCGAAGGGATTTGTCTAGAGTGTAGATGTTCTAAGAGTAGCATAGTACGCCTGATGTTATCTGTAGTACTACGGTGTTTGATGAATCTGGATTGATCAAGATGAATAAGGGAAGGAAGAAATGTCTCGAGTCTTGAAGCCCAGATTACCATGCAGATCTTATAGTCAACGTTGAGAATGGAGATAGGTCGATACGAAGCTGGGTCTGTTACATCTTTGTTAGGTTTAGGAAGAGGGGTAATAACTGCATAGTGCCAAGAAGGTGGAGGAGTTTCCCCCTCCACCACTGCTCTGCAGGAAGATAAAAG
Source organism: Neoceratodus forsteri (assembly GCA_016271365.2). NCBI lineage: Eukaryota > Metazoa > Chordata > Ceratodontiformes > Ceratodontidae > Neoceratodus > Neoceratodus forsteri. The sequence continues at coordinate 1,295,608,214 of CM028129.1, forward strand.
CATAGGAAGAAGATGACCAGCAAACTTTTTGTACCATTCTGCCATGAAACCGTCAGGTCCTGGACATTTGAGGGGCTTGAGGGCATGAATGTGGGTTAGAATCTCATCCAGACTTATAGGGAATTCAAGAGTAGCTCATTGTATGTCTGATAGTTTTGGAAAAGATCATTTGGATAGGAACTCAGACCCAATTCCTGAGTCTGAAGAGACATGAGAGGATGTGTAGAGAGCTTGATAAAACTTGAGAAAGGACGATCTAATGTGTTTGTCTGAATGAGAGACTTGTTATGTTACTGGGTGCCTAATTTTTAGAATAGTTGCGGTGCGCTTCCTATTTCTTAATTTCCGGGCTAAAAGGCGAGTAGACCTATTTCCCTCTTCATAATTGGCCTGTTTAAGATAAGTCAAGGTCTAAATTAGCTTGGAGTCCATTATATTCTGTATTTCTTTTTTAACTTCCCTAATTTTTTGTTGTATTGCTTTGTTGCCCTCCCTAAATAGCAAATGGAAAGATGGTAGTTGTTCTGTGTAATATTTCTACAAGGCCTCTGCCTTCTGCTTTTTATGGGAAGAAAAGGCAATTGTCTCTCCTCTTATAGCAGCTTTTAAAGCGTCTCATACCATGGGGTCAGAGGTTTCCCCTCCACTACTGTCATTAAGAAACTGTGGGATTCTAGTAGTAATATATTCTATATATTCAGGATCTCTCAATAGAGCTGGGTTAAGACGCCATAGTTTTAGTTTTGAGGGTTTACCCAGGTTTACTTTTTGGGGATTTCTGACATGCCAATTGACAGAAACCATTTTAAATTCCAAGATTCCACTACTGTTAGTAATGGAATGTGGTTGGTTCCCTCGTGGTATGGAACCGCTATTTCTGAGGTAAAAACTACCTAAAATCACAGTTCCCGATGAAAAAAGGGAACCGTGATAAAATATTTAAATGGAACTGTCGAAAAACCACAAACACAATAAAAATAAATAAATATATAGGAGGGAACAGCGGAGGAACCGTGGAACTGGCCGATAAACGCGGTTCCCGGGAACCGCGATAAAACAACTAAAAGCTATTCAGCACAATACAAAGAAATAAAATGAAAAGATTTTACCACAAAAGTTCAAGAAAACTTGTTTTCTTGGCAACATGAATGGAACATCTCAGAGGCAGTATTGTTCAGTCAGCGGAGAAAAGATTATGGAGCCTTCTCAGGCAGTCTCTCCTCAGCACACCCCCAAAGTTTCCTCTGATTGTCTGATACTAATTAATTAGCATAAACCACACCTCTGGGGCAGTACTACCTGGTCAGTTAGCTGCTTTAAGTTACTGCTGATAAAGGACCCCTGGGTAAGAAAGGAGAAGTCGTGCTGATGGGGAACTTCAACCTCCCGGACGTGGACTGGGACTCCTGCACAGCATACACAACTAGGAGCAGAAATTTCCTAAACACCTTGGGAGGGGCTGGACTTACTCAGCTTGTCATGGCCCCCACTAGAGAAAACACAGTCCTGGACCTGGTGCTCACAAACAGCGGCAAGGTCTAGGAGGTGGAGGTGGGGTGCCATTTGGGGTCAAGTGACCACACATCTGTTTGGTTCAAGGTCAAGGAAACAAGCCACACTAACACATGGGTCATAGACTTCAGATGAACAAACTTCGATCAGATGAGAATATGCTTTAGGGATATCCTCAAGAGGAAGGCAAAAGGAGGGGTAGAGGAATGTTGGATAAACATAAGAGAAGCACTAGCGGAGGTTACTACGAAATACTCAAGGCTAGTCAGTAAGACAAAGAAAAAAAGAAATCCGCTACGGTTCACAAAGGAGGTGGCAGCTGCAGTGAGGGAAAAGAGACTAGGATTCCAAAGATACAAGGGCTCAAACAGCTAAATAGATAGGGAGGCACACAAGTGCAGCTTGGAGGAGGCAGGAAGGGTGATCAGAAAAGCAATGGCACAGACTGAGGAAGACATAGTGCGGTGGGTCAAAGGAGGCAATAAGACCTTCTTTAAGTACATAAGTGACAAATGGAAAAACAAAGGAGACATTGTCAGGCTCATAAGCAGGGATGGGATGAGAGTAGAAGAAGACAGTGAAAAGGCAGAAGTCTTAAATGAGTACTTCTGCTCTGTCTTTTCGAAGGAGGTACCTGGTAACGGACCCACCCCAAAGGGGGACAGAAGCCACCTAAGGGGAATGGACACAAGCCCATTCATAATAGAGGGTAAGGACAGAATAAAAAAAATTAAAGGTAGATAAAGTCATGGGGCTGGACGCAGTCCACCCACGCATATTGAGGGAACTTAGTGATGAATTGGCAGCACCACTAGTGGATCTTTTCAGAAGATCCTTGAGAGAAGGGACAGTTCCCCAGGACTGGAAAAGAGCCCCTTCCAACCTCATGTAAAGCTGTCTTGTTCTAGAGCTTCTTTCTATTTGACAGATGCTACCCTCCTGTGCTTTGTTTATTCCCTTCAGGTATCTGAAGGTCTCCATCATGTCTCCCCTCTCCCTCCTCTCCTCCAGGGTATACAAATTGAGCTCCTCCAGTCTCTCCTTGTAAGTGCTCTAGTGCAGGCCCTACACCATTTTCGTTGCCCTTCTTTGTACTGCCTTTACCCTGTGTATGTCTTTACGGAGATGCAGCCTCCAGAACTTGACACAGTACTCCAAATGAGGTCTCACCAATGACTTGTACAGCGGCATTACCACTTCCTTTCTTCTGCTTGTGATACCCCTCTCTATGCACCCCAGCATCCCACTGGCTTTCCCCACAGCCTTGGCACATTGTCTGGCCACCTTTAGGTCGTCCAATATGATTACCCCCAGATCTCTTTCCTGTTTCGTGACCGATAATAGCTCCCTGCCCATCATCTAATCCTCCCCTGGCTTCCTGTGCCCCAAGTGCATGATTTTATACTTCTTCATATTGATTCTTAGCTGACACACTCTGGACCATTCCTCCAGTTTAGCTAGGTCCTTCCTCATTTTTTCCACCCCTCCCAGAATGTCTACCCAATTGCAGATCTTAGTGTCATCTGCAAAGAAGCATACCTTGCCCTCCAACCCCTCCACAATGTCACTAATGAAGATATTAAACAGGACTGTCCCAAGAACTGATCCCTGTGGCACCCCATTGGTCACCCGTCCTTCCTCAGATTTAACTCCGTTTACCACCACCTTCTGTGTTCTATCCCTCAGCCAACCTGCAACCTAATTCACCACCTTGTGACAGAGACCCAGGCTGCTCAGCTTGTTCACCAGTTTCCTATGTAGAACAGTGTCGAATGCCTTGCTGAAGTCCAGGTAGGCCATGTGTCATTGGCAGTGGGAGAAAGAACTGAAGAGTGAAGGGGCCGCCCACATTATATAGGCATCGACGTCGTATGTCACTGTGGGCAGTGGAAGTTTCCAAGTGGTCATGATGCCAACGGCTTACAGTTCCAAAGGTGTAGTCCAATGGCGGACATATCCATGATTAAGATCTATTATTATCTTGGTATAACATTTTCAGATAATGTAAAATGGATTAAATGTGTAACTTCACGATCTCAGGCGGCCTCCCAGTCTTTGAATGGCATATTAAAATGTAACCACAATTATGGGGTTTACAATCCCAAAGGTACAATCACTGTCACAATTTTAAAGTACAATCTCAGTATTATATGGCTCAGAACTGTAGGCCTGGAGCAATACAGACAGAATGGAAGTTATTCAAAACAGATTTGAGACAAATCTTGGGGAAACCTAGAGGCACATCAACTGCTTATTTATTTGCTGAAACAGGCCAGAGATCTGTATTCAAACTAGAAAAGATTAGATCTGTATCTTATTGGTTGAAAATATGCCAAATGAATCCTGGAAGGCTACCTGCACTTTGTGTGAGGGAGGCCATGTTAACCGAGTGTCAATCTGTAGTCGCTTACTGCTGGTTAAATAATACTGCAGACTATTTGTACAGTATAGGTTTTGGATAAATCTGGTTCTCCAATTGATCTTTAATAACAGGTAACGTAAAATTAGAGATCATGCAAAGAAGCAGAGACATTAATGATGAATGTTTAAAGGCTAAGACTAAGTCTTCAAAAATTGCTATTTTTTATCCTCTGCTAAGTCATCTTACAGTTATGCAGATTGTTTTGTCTTTTATACAGGGCAAAGTAAAATGGATAGCTTTTACGAAGCTTAGGTAACAGTTGCACACTGGCATGAAGCTTGGTCGTTATAATGATATTATATGATCAGAGAGAATTAGCTGTTGTTGCACAAATCACAAAATCCTTAAAAAATTTTTTTTGTTAATTTTTGGGCCCAATATTCAAAGATGTATTTTTAGATCCTCTGGTCTGGACTATTAAGTTGTTAAAGGGTGATGAAAAGGACTTGGCATACAGTAGCATTATTCGCACATCAAGCAGGAAAAAAAAAAGGAGGATGATGATAAAATCATAACGTGTGTGCTTATGATACTGTGATAATGTTTTAAAGTAATGTTGTGAGATTTATTAATGCCTTACCTTGTTTAGAAGCCTGTGACAGTGAAAGTCTATACATGTGCATTTTGTATTTAAATCCACTCTTGGGATGGCCCGTCAGCGCAGCGGTTGGATTTCCACTTGTGATGCCGACGACCCAGGTTCGGGAATGGACTCGGGTGTCGGAGGGTCGGCCAGGGGGAAGATGGCTTGAGCATCTAGTGATGGCTCACCATCTCCTGGGGGGAGGGAGAGTCCATGGCCCCGTGTCTACTGACCTCTGGCGGAGGCCTGGGGTATGGCAGCACGTCAGGTCCCACTACGTAGAAGTGAGATGGACGCTGGCCCTTGACGTGACATCCCGGATGTCTCGCTCCCAGGGGAAAACCAGGAAATGGCTCCCGGGCAGGCCGGATGATGGTTGCCGGCCCCCCACCACCTCGAAGCCCGGACTAGCCCGGGCCACTCCAGCAGCACCCATGCCAAACAAGTTGTGCTGGCAAGCCCTTCCCGGTGCCTTCCCCCTTGGAAGAGGGGGGGACCCATCTGATGAAGGGTTACATTGGGTTACCAAGGGGGCTGACATGTGGGGTGGTGGCTGCTGGTGGGGGTAGAGTGCTGGCGGTGGTCCTAGGTAACCTGAAGGAGTGGTCAGCCGGGGAGCAAGGAAGGAGCAAAAAAACAAATCCACTCTTGTACGAAAATAGAAGGGATCGTAATTTGGCCCCAGAAAGGTAACCAGCCAATCCCTTCACTTCCACATCACTCACATCTGCCCCTGCAATCAGGCACATAATGATATGTGACCAGGGACAGCGCTGGGGCATGCCCCATTAAAGTCAATGGGGGTCACTTTGAGATTAATGATGGGCACTGCTCGAGTAAGACAGCCCTTGTTAATCAAGTGGTGCCCTTCATTATGGACATAAAAGTGACCCCCACTGACTTTAATGGGGTGCCCCCTTGCACTCTCCCTGGTCACACATCATTATATGCCTGAACACGGGGTGGATTTCAGCAGTGGGGAAGTGAAGGGATCGGCTGGCTACCTTTCTGGGGCCAAATTACAATCCCTTCTATTTTCATGCAAGAGTGGATTTAAAATACAACATGCACGTGTATAGACTTTCACTGTCATAGGCTTCTAAACAAGGTACGTGTTACTACACATTATGAATGACATAACATCACTTTAACTATGTAAAAAAATTTAACGTGAACAATGTATTGAGTATATTAATTTATGTATTCAAAAATGTTACAATATTTGAGAAGGCTATGGCCAAAAGCATATAAAATTTCTGATGATGATGAAGATTATGATAATGAAGAGCCTCTTAAAAGGATGTCAGGCATGGAGCATTATCAAGTCTGGGAGCATTTTGTAGCAGTTGAATGATAATATGTCGTCCCCTGTGGCTTTAGTGAATTTCATGACAGCAATCACCGCGGTGACCTCCTGAAGTAAGACTGGGACATCCAACTTCCTTGTCTGCTCTGGGGACAGAAAAAAAACCCAGCAAAACCCGGAAACAATCCCAACCTCACAAGCATTATCCAACCTCATGTGATATACAAAAAAGGTTGGAAACTTTTTTATGGGGGGAAATATACCCATCTAGGAGACTAACAAGCTCATAAAGCCTATATTATTATAAGGCCTTTATTATCTTGTTAGCTCCCTTGATGGGCATATTTCCCCACACGCTACATTAACCCATCATTTATTCTCTGTATATACATACAGGTGGCTTTTTTTACATTTGCCAGCTTAGCTCAAAAAAGGGACAAGAAATGTCTTTGAATTATGCATGCATTAATTAAACAGATAGTATTCATGTGAGACTCCAGTTTGGATTTGAAGGTCAAGATATACACAAAGTTTGTTTTGTGACATACAACAAAGTATATTATAATCAGCCAACCTGCTGGCATAGCGATAGCGCTACCGCCTGTGGCACTGACAACCCATGTTCAGGAGTGAACACAGTACGTCAGAGCATTGGTCGGAGGGGGGGTAGGATAAGTGTCCCATGGACAGCTCTCCTCCTCCAGTGGGAGGGTTGTGGTTTCCCCGACAAGTCAGTGACACCCAGTGGAGACTGGTTGTGCAACAGCTGTGGTCACTCTTCAGTGGGAATGTGACGGTGGATGTCTGTAGGTCGGGTGCAGAAGTGTGCCTGACCTGTGCTGTTATTGCATGTCCACGGCTCTGAGGAACTAATGGGGAAAACTCCTGAGCCGGCAGCACCATGACGCCCCCGAACGTCCGCCCGAATGACACTCCAGATGCAAGCCTCAGCTGGGGCCTCTGGTTCATCTCAGTCCCCCCCCCCCGGGGGAGGGGAAGCCACACTGCAGGGGGCAAGCAGCAGGTCTCCCCAGCCTGGGCAGCCTGAAGAGGTATGCTGGGTACAAGGTCCAGGTGCTCAGAGGGGGTAAATCCTCTGCCCTTCCCAGAAGCAAAAATAGAGCTGGGGAAAAAAAAAAAGTATATCATAAACACAAAGTATATTACAGTGTTATTTTATGGCATTCAGTCACAAAGTACACTACAATGTAATTGTTTTATGGCATATTAATAAAAGTGTATTACAGACACTAACACACCTTCTGTGATGTCAGCTACATGCTAGAATGCTTTCTTTCGTTAACTAAAAGTATGATCAACGATAAGACCAGATGAAGCCAGCGTTACTATGAGGCAGAGGACCTCATCAGAAAGTCAAGCATATTGAAGCAATGCTGAGCGCACACAATAAAGCAACAGCCCCATTATTCCATGGTGGATGTACCATTCAGCATGAATTTTTATTATGGATGGAGAAAATCCTTTTTTTTCCCCCCAAAACTCATAGTTTATGCCCCCTGAGTACTCTGGTCCCCAGCTCTCTCAGGGATCCCAAGGCGTCAGGTGCCCCACAATGCTGATCCATGCTTCTCCCCTACATGGAGCCGAAGTTTACCTCCAAAGGTAGGGTCAGGGTGTGACAAGGGAAACACTCACAAATACTCACAGGTTCATCAGATGGCTTAGCACGATGAACGGCTCGAGGGCCCAGATGTACCAGGGTCCCTTCACCTACGAGTTCCAGTGCTGCTTTTTCCTTTTTCTTTTGTTTCCACCCCTCCGGATGACAGCACGCTAGGGTGTAAATGCACATCACGTACAACAGCGTGTGGTGTGCGAGTCAGACATCATCCAGACCCCTAACCTGCTTGCCTCCACTGCACCACCACCCATGGTCACATAGGTGGTAGCAATGTAGCTGAAGCAGTGACCCCCCCCTCCCGTGGAGGAGGAGGGCATCCTCTGGGACGCTCGATCCTCGTTCCTCTGGCTTGCTCTCGATAACCCAGGTTCACCTCCGAACCTTGGTCACCGGTGTCATAAGCAGTAGTGCTATGGCTAAGTCGATGGGCCAGAGAAAATCTTTTTTAATTTGAAACTTACTATTAATCTATCACATTTTCTGAAAATCTTTGTAAGGTAAAACTTACTATTGATCTATCACATTTTCAGCATTCAAGCTCCAGTGGTCTGTAAATAAGATAAAGGCTGCTAAAACTGGAAAAACTAGCTACATTTATTGTTAAATATAATAAGAAGATAATAGTAATGAGAACTTAAATATCCTGCCACATAGTATTTGACGTTGTTCTTGACGATTACCTTTATCACCACTCCCATGACAGGCAAAGTTAATGTTCTTCCTGGAACTGGTGCAGGCCAACGGTCTATATCATTACAAGCTGCAAAAGATTGAGCAGCTTTGTAAAACTTTTTTCAATTACATTTTAAGCTTCATATAATAAGAAACGATGCCCAAGTACACCATGTTCTCAGTGTAATGCACAGGAAATCTGTGGGACTCACCAGCTTCTAAGCAGGGTTTATGCTTTTCAAAGTACCCCGGGGCAATGACACTCAGCAGGTGGTAGAACAAATTCACAAATGGTAGTTTGCTGATCAATACCAGTGACTAAAAATAAAAGAAAACACAATAAATATGGACATCAGGGTCTTTGACTGTAATAATTAAGGACGCTGTTACCTCTTCCTAGGTTAAGAGCAGATTTGTTTTGCTTTTTCTACAGCAAGACATTCTCTGTCCCACTTACATAAAAACATGGATTGTACGCTGATTCCCTCTGGCATTACTTTAAAAATGTTAAGAGGAAACACTAGTCAATAAAAGTACTTGCTGCAGGATTCATCCCAGTGGCACTGAGGGCTGAGGCACTGGGTGCCTTACCTGAGGTCACACTGGTGATTCAGTTTCAGGAATGGGCCAGAGTCGCTCAGGAGCCAGCCAGAGGAAGGAAGACTGAGCGCCCCTGAGACTGCTCTCCACCTTTGGGAGGGGTGTTTGCCATCTCACCACACTATCGCCACCTAGCAGAGGCTGGGTGGTGTGACTAGGTGAGTGCCAGGGCAGGGGACCCAACACAGATGCCAGTATGGTGTGTGTACGTCAGTGCATTTGACTCTGGCCCCAGAGAAACCATGCACAAGAAAACAGAAAAAGCTTTCCAGTGGCAGGATGAATGCCTGGTTATCACAGCTCCCGCACACATACTGGGATCTGGGAGGTACGGGATTGTGCTTCGGGGGGGAATAGGGAGGACGGCCTTCCCTCCTCTGACCCCCACCATGGGAATATCTGTGTGAGACACCCCTCAAGGTAAGTCCCTGAGACATTGGACATACTTCTCAACCTTCTATCACTGAAATGAGGGACATGAACAATGACAATGAGACACACTGACCCTCATAATGAAAGACACATCCATAAACATGAAGATATTAGCTCAAAACACTGTGGAAAACATTGTGGTTACTGGTACAATGTTTATTTATGATTTAGAATATTAGAATATCATAAATTGCTGCTTAAAAGTCTGAATTTGCAGTACATTCTCCATGTGGGCAGCACCTTTTTGTGTGAGGGAAGGATGAGGGACAGAGCAATTTTGAGGGGTAAAATGAGGGACATTCCTCATAATCAGGGACAGTTGAGAGGTATGACAGTGGGTGACGGGGGTGTGTTTGACTGGGTAAGAAGGCAGCCACAGTGAGGGCAAGGCAGAAACCTATACAAAAGGAAAAAAAAAAAAGTACTTGCTGCACAAGAAGGTCTGATTGGTATCAAAAGCTTTGTTCAACACAGCAAGCGATAAAAACAATAATACTTTGCACACTGGGGAAAACCTATGCACAATATATTGCTGTGTACATATCTGTTATTAGAATGATTTCAGTTCATGTACTTTTGGGGGATCCCCTCGCTTATACAAGTGGGCTCACCACTTCTCATTTAAAAAAAATAATAGGGAAAGGTAAAACCTAGCTATGTATGCCAGCTCTCCCTCAGCACCTAAGTACAAGCAGTACTCTTGTCTTTTTCTAATCTGTATCCTGTGAGGCAACCCCTCCCAAACTCATAGTCATTTACTACCCTAATTCTACAGGCCCAGAGGGCATAGGGTTACCATCTTTTAAGAAGCCCAAAGTGGGACATTTCTTACTGAAACATGATTTTTTTGCAGGACAATATGTATCCTCGACCAATGCAACAGATTTGTTTACTCTAAATAATTAGAATTAAGACTAAGTGTTGTAGTTTTTTAGCTGTTTCTATTGTTTCTTATCATTTTAGCTATTTTAGTTATGGGTATTACAGTTATCTGCAACATTTAAAGGAAAGTTAGAAAATAGTTTTTCTACTATCAGGTCAGGACATGTACAGTATTTTTCATGTTTTTTTTTTTTTTGCAAGACACAGCTGCCCAAATCAGGACTGACCAGCAAAAATCAGGACAGGTGATATCCCTGAAGGCAAAACAAGTAGCAAGCAGATTCTGGTGCCACTACTTGGTCAGCTGATAGGGGGAGTACTTGTGCACTGAGTATCTAGAGTCTTCCCTTGGAGGTTGAGGCTGTCAGTAATATTTTTTTTCTTTAGAGAAAATTGCTGAAGAAGACCCATGATTGAAACTTCAATTTTATTTCCACTTTCAATTATTGGCATGCATTTAATCTAACGTTTCTATTTGCAGCTCACATGCTTAACAGTGCATTCTGATTTTGTTTTAATTTAAATTTTAAGCAGCTGCACATCAGAAGTTCTTACAACAGTGTAAAGAATAACCTAACAATAACAAGGTATGCCAAACAGATCAGAAGCACATAAAATAAGGGAAACAGGGTGCAACTCAAGACAGAATCCAAATGCTGCGTGAAAGAAAGAAAATATTGCATAATAAACACATTGCCACCATGACACAGGTGTTACTTGTTCAACTGGCAAATACAGTGTGCGTTCCTGGAATTCTGGAACACTTTTCACTGCCCCTCTTTTGGCTCATTCAGCTGCACAAATTGAAACGCATAATACTACCTCCACCAGTCTTTGCAAGATGCGTATTATAAATTTCAGTGACAAAAAGGAAAAAAAAAAAAAAAGAGATACCAGAAAACAGATACAGATATTTTAGATTATGTTTTGTCCTGTGTACTTTTGTTGAAATAAGCAGGGGGACCCTCTGAGACAAAATGGGGGGGGGGGTGTGTGGAAAAGATTGAGATAGTAAAGTGGGAACTCATCGACGGTTCTTTTGGAGGTGGCTAAAACCTGTCTGAAGCAGCTTAACAAAAATCACAAGCAGCCACTCTGGTTCTCCACGGAAGGGAGAAATGCAGCCCAGGCAAAGAGGGCTGCATTCAAAAAGTACAAGGGGGATCAATCTGAGGGAAATAGAGAAATATAGTAAAAATGAAGGCGGCAAGGAAAGTTATAAAGATAGCAAAGCCAGAGTTGGAACTAAGAACAGCTGAGGGCTAAAAGGCATTTTTATACATACAGTGCATTCCAGATGTATGCACAGCCTTGGGACAACCAAAATCTGTGCATACACCATACATCTGTGCACACTAACGGAATTTACTTTTTCCACTTTTTGACACTATAATAACAAGCATTTGTCAATGCCGAACGTTCGCTTGCAGGTATCTGCAGTGGTGTTTGGCATGTATGGTGCTTTACCCTAATGCCCTGTGCGATTGCTGGTATTTGCACAATAAATTGTCAGCATGATCTTTTTGTTACCCCCATTGTGCGCTACATAGGCGGAAACACGTTTTGGGCAGGATGTGAAAAATGACAGCTGTACTGCTCATAAGGAAGTGTGGTAAAATGCCAATGTTGAAAATCTGGAGTGGAAATATTGAAAATTCGCAAACCTACAAGCGTGCGTGGGAACTGTGCAATGCACGCTCGTAAAACAGTCATTTTAAGGAATTTTTTCACCAAATTTTCAACATTGCCATTTTAAAACCTGTGCTAATGAACAGTGTCACTGTGATTTTCTTACTGTGTCCCATACATTGATTTCGCACACAGACTGTGCCATTTGCACTACATGGAGGAAACATGTTTTGGGCAAGATGTGAAAATGACAGCTGCAGTGCTCATAAGGAGGTGTGGTAAAATGGCAATGTTGAAAATCTGGGTGAAAATATTGAAAATTACGCAAACTACGGCGTACGTAGGAACTCAACGCAGACTCATAAAACAGTCATTTTTAGGAATTTTTTCACCAAATTTTCAGCACAGCCATTTTAAGACCTCTGCTCATGATCAGTGTCACTGTGATTTTCTTAATGTGTCCCATACATTGAGTTCGCACACAGACTGCGCCATTGTGTGCTACATGGGCAGAAACACATTTTGGGCAGGATGTGAAAAATGACAGCTGTACTGCTCATGAGGAGGTGTGGTAAAATGGCAATGTTGAAAATCTGGAGTGCAAATATTGAAAATTCGCAAACGTACGAGCGTGCGTAGGAACTGCGCAACACACTCGTAAAACAGTCATTTTTAGGAATTTTTTGACCAAATTTTCAACATAGCCATTTTAAGACCTCTGCTCACGAACAGTGTCACTGTGATTTCTTAATTTGTTCCATACATTGATTTGCTTCCGACTGCGCATTATAAACTACATGAAGCGGAAACTGCGTTTTGGTGAGATGTGAAAATGACGCTGTACAACTCTTAAGAAGGTGTGATAAAATGGCAATGTTGAAAATCTGGGTGAAAATATTGAAAATTCGCGAACTTATGAGCCTGCGTAGGAACTGCTAGCATACGCTCGTAAAACAGTCATTTTTGGAATTTTGCTCAAATTTTCAACATGGGGTTTTGGGACCCCTTCTCATGAATGATGTCACTGTCATGGCGTTATTCAAGGCGAAGGTGGTTTCGGCGCAGTGACTGCGCGGTGCCTGCGAAATCACCCTTCGGGCGAATAACGCCACGAGCAGTGACATCTCATGAAAAGGTCTCAAACTATGTTGAAATTATCAAAACAAAAGACTGGATATAAAAAGTTGAACCCCCCATGTAGCCCATTATACAGCATTTCCTCAGTTCACGGTCGGCTTTGAAGAGTGCAGGCGTGTTCCAGTCCACCGAAGATCGTCGGCGCGGAGTCCGGAGGTAAGTATAGTGTGGGGTGTGGGAAAACTAGATGCGCCAGTGGGTGGAGTGCGGGTTGTGGGAGGGGTTGGGAGGCAGCGCGCGAGCACGTTTTGTTTACAGGTTTAAACTAAAAAAAAGATGACGTGGGACCTTTGCCCACGCTGGGGTGGGCTCCCAGCGTGGCAGAAGAGTGGGGGGGCAGAGGAGCCGGCGAGTTGGGCACCCCGTCGGCAAAACAAACTAACGGTTTGCCACGCTGGGTGGGCTCCAAAGCGTGGCAGCAGGATAACGGGGGGCCGTGGAGCCGGCGGGGATTGGGCACCCCGTCAGCAAAACAAACAACCTTTGCCACGCTGGGGTGGGCTCCCAGCATGGCAGAAAAACTTTGGGGCGGCGTGGCCCGGGCGGGGAGCGGAGGGGGCGGCGGCGCTCAGTATGCAGCGGTGTTTTCCTTTGAAGCAGAGGAACACCGCTGTCATACTAGCTCCTACACCCGATGGTGCAGGAAGACACGCCTGCTCAAAGGAGCAGTGCATTGGGTGAGACAGGCACACCTCCGCAAATGTGCTACTTCCCAAACGCTCCCGGCGAGCGCGCAAGTTTAACGTAAAAGCATTTGTCAATGCCGAATGTTTGCTTGCCGGCATTGACATTGGTAGTGTAGGAGTTAGAGAGCTGCATAATAGGAATGGCAGTGAAGTACTGAACTGAAGCCAACCCCACCACCACCCTGCAGAGACTGACAGGCATTGGGTTGTGCCTTTGGGTCATCAGGCATAACGGCCACACCATTTCACCACATCGTACCCTGCAGACACCGACAAGTGTCACGGTGTGCCTTGGGGTCTTTGGCCCTTATGCTCACCCCATTCCATCAGGAAATACGGTAAGATGGGTGCAGTATAGGAGAATGGGGTGAACTTTGGGGCCGAAGAGTCCAAGGCACACCTCGAAGCCTCCCACTGGTTGCAGGGTGTGGAATGGTATGAACATTAAAGGCGAGAATCCCAAGTCACACCCCTGATGCCTGTCAATCTCTACAGGGTGGGGCGTTATGGTCGGAAACCCTAATGCCTCAGGCGTTCGTTGGCATTTTCACTCCAAATTTTCAACATGGGTTTTTTGTGACCCCCACCTTATGAACAGTGGCAATATCAGTTCGTTAGCCAAAAGCTAATTTTGCACAGCGACTATGCCATTTGGCACCACACATTTCAAACAGGATGTGAAAAATGACAGCTGTACTGTTCATGGGGAGGTGCAAAAAATGGCAATGTTGAAAATCTGCAGTGAAAATATTAAAAAAAACTGGTGAAGTCACGAGTGTGCGTAGAAACTGTGCAACGCACACCCGTAATGCAATTAGTTTGGGGATTTTTTACAGCAGATTGTCAACACAGGCATTTTGGAACCTCCGCTCATGAGCAGTGTCATTGTGATTTTCTTAATCTGTCCCGAACAGTGATTTCCTACAGCGACCATGCATTTCTGTGCTGGAAGTGCGAAAACACATTTCGGCCATGGTGTGAAAAATGACAGCTGTACTGTTTATAAGGAAGTGTGGAAAAATGCCAGTGGTGAAAATCTGGACTGAAAATATTTGAAATCCATGAACTCACGAGGGTGGGTGGAAACTGCGCAATGGTCGCTCGTAACACAGTCATTTTATGGACTTTTTTCACCAAATTTTTAACATAGCCATTTTAACACCTCTGCTCATGAACAGTGTCACTGTGATTTTCTTAATCTGCCCTGGACATTGATTTCGCACACCGACTGCGCCATTGTGCGCTACATGCGCGGAAACATGTTTTGGGCGAGATGTGAAAAATAACAGTTGTACTGCTCAGAAAGAGGTGTGGTAAAATGGCAATGTTGAAAATCTGGAGTGAAAATATTGAAAAGTTCGCGAACTGACGAGCGTGCGTAGGAAAAGCGCAATGCATGCTCGTAAAACAGTCATTTTTGGGAATTTTTTCACCACATTTTCAACATAAGGTTTTTGGAGACCTACCTCATGAACTGTGACATTGTCGTTTCATAAATCGGTCCCGAACGGTGGTTCCGCGCAGTGACCATGAAATCACCTTTCGGGGCCGATTAACAAAATGACAGTGACAGAATTCATGAGGAGGGGCCCCAAAAACCCCATGTTGGAAATCTGGTGAAAAAAATTCCCCAAAATGCCTGAGATATGCATCAAAGTGGAAAAAACCCTATTTCTTCCATTGTACAGCTTACTGGCATTTCCTCAGTTCGCAGTCGGTTTTGAAGAGTGCAGACGTGTTCCCGGTCCACCGAAGATCATCGCGCCGGACTCAGGAGGTAAGTATGGGGTGAGGTGGGGGTGTGAGAGACAGGGTGCGCAGAGGGTGGAGTGCGGGTGAGGGGATCAGGACAGTCAGCGAGGAAGGTTTTTTCTTGCAGGTTTTTCCTTAGGCGATGCGGGACTTGTGCCCGCTGGGGTGGGCTCCCAGCGTGGCAGCTGAAAAACTGTTTGGGGCAGTGGAGCCAGCGGGGTTGGGCACCCCGTCGGCCATATGGACTGTTGCCATGCTGGGGTGGGCTCTGCGTGGCACCGATAGTCTGTTGGGGGGGACAGTGGAGCTGACGGAGATTGGGCACCTCCGTTGGCCATATGGACTGTTGCCATGCTGGGGTGGGCTCCCAGCGGCACCTGGGATTTGTTGGTGGGGGACTGCAGCAGAGCCGATGGGGATTAGGCACCCCTGTCAGTCATACAGTGTGTGCGTGGGGTGGGCGCATGAGCACGCAAT
This sequence comes from Neoceratodus forsteri, assembly GCA_016271365.2. Taxonomy (NCBI): domain Eukaryota; kingdom Metazoa; phylum Chordata; order Ceratodontiformes; family Ceratodontidae; genus Neoceratodus; species Neoceratodus forsteri. The sequence continues at coordinate 1,295,623,946 of CM028129.1, forward strand.
ATGCGTGTGTGTGTCGGGGAAGCGCGCATGAGCATGCACTATCTTATCGCTGCTCACTGAAGCGGAGCGCTCCCTTTCAACTGTACGGCACTGCATTTTCAACTGCTGTCATAGACAGCTGCAGCATTCATTGGTGAACTGTGGCCACACCTGCAAATACACAGACTGAAATGGAAGACAGGGTGCCACACCTACAAAAATTCAGATGATGGCACTATGTTTCTAGCACATGCGTGCAAGCAAACATAAAAATCACTCACACCATGGCTTGTGTTCGAGTTGCAGTTTACTATTGCATACTCTGTGTTACAAATACTATTGCAGTGTTGCACTTTATTGAGTAAAAAGGTTATAAAAGTTAAAAAACTAAAATGATAAAATCAAAGGCTTAAAAACACGAGGTTAAATACAGTACCATATTAAGGCTGCTGGGTGCTGTCTTGATCTTGACTAAAAAAGTCTGTCATTAAAGATTGCTTCAAGCTACAAGCAGTGTCAGACAGTTCGGTGGTTGGCCATAAGGATCTAAGAGAGAAGACAATGGCTGACCTATCTAGTGTGGACAGTGCATGCGTTGGGGGGGTGCACAGCAGTTGATGCCTATAATAAGGCGCTGTCTGGTGCGCTCGACTCCCTCGCACCAGTCCGTGTACAAACCAGGTCCTCTCACTTGAGGTCCCCTTGATATGATGCGGAGCTCAAGGCGATGAAGACCTTGGGTCAGAGATAAGAGCGCCGCCGGTGGAAGTCCGGCCTGGGGGTAGACAAACTGGCCCTACGTGTGCATTATGGCACATACCAGGGGGCAATCAACCGTAAGAAGGCAGAATTTCTGTCCAGGGAGATTGCCACCGGGAGGAACCGAAACTGTGCTCTTTCGGACTGTGGACAGGCTTCTCCATCCTTCCTGTCTACAGCCGAAGGTAGCCTTTTCGAACACATTGTGCAAGGAGTTTGCTCAGTTCTTCTTGGACAGGGTGTCTGCCATCAGGCAGAGGGTTTCGCCAGCAGACCAGAGTTTAGCCGACAGTGGTCGCCTTGGGTGACCGGAGAGCACTCCCCCTAGTTGGGGTGAGTTTAGACTGGTGGAGGTGGCTGAGGTCACTGAGATTGCTTCCAAGCTTCGGCACACCTTTTGTGAACTGGACCCGGTGCCAACTCATTTCTTAATGGGATGTGTTGACTCCGTCGGCCCAGTGTTTGCATTGATTGTCCGGTGTTCCTTGTCAGAGGGTTTTTTTCCTGATGTCTTGAAGGGGGCATTGTTGAGACCGCTTCTGAAAAAACATCACTGGACCCTGACGTCAAGGCAAATTACCATCCCATCTCCAATCTTCCATTTTTGGGTAAGATTGTGGAGAAGGTGCTGGTGCTTCAGCTTGAGGAGCATCTCATGGCCCATGATCTATACGAGCCGTTCCAGTCTGGGTTTTGTGTGAGGCATAGCACAAAAACTGCGCTAGTTTGGGTGCATCTTGACCTCCTTAGGGCTAGAGATCGAGGGAAGGGGATAATTCTTGCTCTCCTCGATCTCTCTTCAGCATTTGATACGGTTGACCAGAGTGTTACTGGACCACCTAAGGGAATTCTGTGGACTCGCCGGCACGGTTATCTGCTGGTTTGAGTCTCTTCTATCGAACAGGAGGCAGAGAGTAGTGATAGGGAATTTCCCCTCCTCCTCCTATGGCCTCCTGTCGTGCGGAGTTCCCCAGGTTTTGGTCTTGTCGCCGATGTTGTTTACTGTGTATATGCTGCCCCTGGGAGACCTCATTAGAAAGTACAGTTTTGGGTTTTCATTGCTATGCTGATGATACCCAGCTGTATCTTTTATTTGCCCCTCGAACATCTTGCGCAGTGGAAGTGCTTAACAGCTGCCTTGCTGAGATCAATGACTGGATAGCCTCCAGCTGGCTGCGACTGAACCCCAATAAGACAGAGGTGCTGGTGGTAGCGTTGAACAGAGGACGTGATAGGTTGACCTCTGGTGCAGAGATAGGGCTTTTTCTTGGCTCTGTACCATTGAAGGCCTCCTCTAGGGTGCGTAATCTGGGCGTTATTCTTGACAGCGGATTGACACTTGAGTTTCAGGCAGCGTCCATTGTCCGTACTAGTTTTTACCATCTGAGGAATATCGCCAGGATAAAGCCCCTAGTTCCGCAACTGGACCTCCCCACCTTGGTGCATGCCTTCATGACGTCCAGGCTTGACTACTGTAATGCGCTCTATCTCGGGGTCTCTGGGGGTACCCTGCAGCGACTGCAGCTGGTGCAGAACGCAGCAGCTAGGCTGTTGACAGGACAGCCTTAGTATTGTCAAATCACTCTGGTGCTGCATCAACTGCACTGGCTGCCAGTTAGGTGGAGGGTCCTCTTTATGGTGGGTTTACTGACCTTTAAGGCCCTACACAGCCTTGGTCCTGGCTACCTGAAGGACCTTCTTACACCTGCTGTCTCGGTCCGCTCCCTCCGCTTCTCCACTAGGGGCCTGCTTGCGATTCCCAGGACGAGGTTAAAAACAGCAGGCGACAGAGCATTCAGTGTTGCCGCCCCCGTCCTGTGGAATTTGCTTTCTCTAGCTGTTAGGGAGGCGCTGTTTGTTGAGGTATTCAAGGCCCGCCTCAAGGCCTTCCTGTATAATCAAGCCTTCCCGGACTGCGTTTTATAGCTTCACCTGGTCTTAGAATTTTAGGTTTAAATGTAACCCTTGGCTATTTCGAGTTTAGTTGCTGCTGCTGAGGGTAGTATTTGTATAATCTTGTTGTAAATTGCTGGAAACATTGTCTTTTATGTTCAGAGTATGCTGATTATGTATGTTTATGATTTGTATAATGAAGTTTTGGTATGTTCGGCGCCCAAAGCCTCTGGGATGGGAGTCTTTTCAAATAAAATTTGCCTTGCCTTACCTTGTAGAACAGCCAGGACGAAAATGGCCCTACGCCTAGAGGCGAGGTCCAGACCGTAGTGTTTGGTAAAGGTATGGACAATGCTCCAAGTAGCAGCTGCACAGATCTCTGCAGCCGAAACTTTTCTGAAACATGCAACGGAAGTGGCCATGCCTCTGGCTGAATGCCCATGAACCACACCAGGAAGTTCCTTACCGTACTTCCTGTGATGGAAAACAATACAATAAAAACATAGAAACACAGAAACATAGACTTTGACAGCAAATAAGGACTGCTTGGCCCATCTAGTCTGCCCATTTCCCTACCTACAGGATAGGCCGCAGATCCTAGTTAACCAACAGTCTACTTCTTCCTACCCCCCACAAGAATTGCCTTATGTCTGTCCCATGCATTCTTGAATTCTCCCACAGTTTTAGACCCCACAACCTCCTCAGGAAGGCTGTTCCATGCATCCACCACCCTCTCTGTGAAAAAATACTTCCTCACATTGCCCCTGAACCGCCCCCCCTCTATCTTTAAATTGTGTCCCCTTGTTCTTGCACGTCTCTTTTTCTGAAAGATGCTACCCTCTTGGACTTTGCTGATTCCGCTGAGGTACTTAAAAGTTTCTATCATGACCCCCCTCTCCCTTCTTTCCTCAAGGGTATACATATTAAGCTCCTTTAGTCTCTCCTCGTATGGCCTCTCTCGCAGACCCTGCACCATTTTAGTTGCCCTCCTCTGGACTGCCTCTATCCTGTCTATGTCCGTGCGGAGATGGGGGTCTCCAGAACTGGACGCAGTACTCCAGATGGGGTCTCACCAACTGTCTGTACAGAGGGATAACAACTTTCTGTTTTCTGCTGGTGATGCCTCTCCCTATGCATCCCAGTATACCCCCAGCCCTCCCTACTGCCTTCTCACATTGCTTGCTAACCTTACGGTCATCTGATATGATTACCCCCAGGTCCCTTTCCTTTTGTTGTTGTTACTACCCCCGCATTGTGTAATCTTCCCCTGGGTTCTTGTTTCCTAGGTGCATTATTTTGCACTTCTTTGCACTGAATCCTAGCTGCCATACTTCTGACCATTCCTCCAACCTTGCCAAGTCCCTTCTCATCCTTTCCATACCTCCTTGTGTATCAACCCTGTTGCAGATCTTTGTGTCATCTGCAAAGAGGCATACTTTTCCTTCCACTCCCTCTGCAATGTCACTTATAAAGACATTAAAAAGGACTGGACCCAGTACTGAACCCTGCGGTACCCCACTAGTAACCCCTCTTTCTTCAGAGTGGACTCCATTTACAATTACCTTCTGTGTCCTGTTGTCCAAGCAATGTTTTACCAGGCTACCACCTGGGTCCCACTCAAGCTGGTTAATTTGACTATTAATCTTTTGTGTGGGACTGTGTCAAATGCCTTGCTAAAGTCTAGGTAGGTCATATCCACAGCCCCTCCTGGTCTCTACTTTGGTCACCCAGTCAAAGAAATCTATTAGATTCGTCTGACATGACCTTCCGCTGTGAACCTATGCTGCCTTGGGTCCTGTGCCCCACTGGCCTCTATGTACTCAGCAATTCTTTTCTTCAGAAGTGACTCCATCACTTTCCCTACAACAGAGGTCAAACTGACAGGTCTGTAGTTTCCTGCCTCTGTCTCGGTCCCACTTTTGTGAAAGGGAATCATATCCGCCTTCCTCCAGTCCTCGGGTACCATACCATCCCCACACAATTTATTAAAAAGAGTAGCCAGTGGTTTCACTAGTTCCCCCCTTAATTCTTTTAGAATTCTGGGGTGAATTCCATCAGGCCCCATTGTTTGTCCACCTTCAGTTTTAGGAGTTCTTGCAGAACCCTTTCTTCTGTGAAAGGACAGGGATCGACCCCCTATCAAGAGTGCTTCTGTTAACTGGATTAGGCACTTCGCCCTCCTCTTTTGTGAATAGTGAGCAGAAATATTCGTTCAGTATCCCTGCTTTTTCACTGTTCCCCTCTGCCCACCCACCCACCGTTCATTCTATTCAGCCTCACATCCCTCCCTTTGTCTTTCTACACTCTCTGATGTACCTATAAAAAGGTTTTATCCCCCTTCTTAACCGAGTTGGCTATCTTTTCCTCAGTTTGGGCCTTTGCTATTCTGTCTTCCCTCCCTGCTTCCTTCTGCCTTAACTGGTACAGCTAGCTCTCTGTCCTGCTTCTTCTGTGTTTCCTTATACTTCTGGAATGCTATCTTTTTCTCCCTGACTTTCCCAGCCACCTCTTTTGAGAACCTTAGTGGCTTTTTCTTTCATTTTGATTTGTTGATTTGCTTCACACAAATGCTTGCTGCCTCTGTGATGGCAGTTTTGATGATTCCCATTGTTGCTCCACCCTCCTTCTAGCCTGTTTGCAAGTGCTTTTCTGAGGCACTCTCCCATTTGCCAAAGTCAGCCCTCCTGAAGTCCAGTACCCTCACTTTTGTATTGCTTGACTCTGTAGCTGAGTTTAACATGAACCACACTGTTTGATGGTCACTTGTTCCCAGATGGCTACCCACTTCTAGATCTGAGATCCTCTCACTGCCCATTTGAAATCTGAGGTCTAAGATTGCTCCCTCACAGTGGGTTCCGACACTAGCTGTCTGAGGCCTGCCACCTGTAGGGCATCGAGAATGGCCCTGCTCTTGGATGTGGCTGCAGCAATGTGCTCCAGTTAACATCTGGCATGTTCAGGTCCCCCATTAACAGTATCTCCTTTCTCTGCCATCCTAAGAATGCCTTCTATCATATCCTTGTCCATTCCCTCCCTGACATGGGGGTCTGTACACAACCCCTGTGCAGACTGTGGTGCCCTTTCCAGTCTCCAAGGTGACCCACAGTGCCTCCTCTCCTCCCTGTTTACTCTTTTGTTCAGTTGCTTTTATCCCTTCCTTTACATAGAGAGCTACACCTCCCCCTCTTCTCCCCGCCTGTCTCTCCTGTAGGTTATGTACCCTGGTATGTTAACATCCCAGTCGTGGTTCTGTCCCATCTGCAGGCACCTCTCTGGGCTGAGGGAGGAGGTTGCTCATCTCCAGGCTGAGTTGGCCAGGATTTGTGGGACCTCCTCTTCCATCCAGGGACCACCAGTGCCACTGCCGTTGCCTCAGAGGTTGCCAAGAAAGAGGAGCGGTTGGACCACAGTGGGCTCAGCGAGGGTGAAGGTGGTGGAACAGGCGCATTCCTCAGTTGTACCTCTCCACAATTCCTATGCCATTCTGGCAAAGTGTGGTTCCTCGGAGGCACCCACAGTGGAGACCAAGGAGGATGCTGGGAACCTCCACAAGGAGACCCACAGGAGGTGGCAGGGGACCCTGCAGGGGAAGGAAACAACTCCTGGTGGGGGACTCCATTGTTAGGAAGGTAGAACTGGGGGAGGAAGGGGAGAGGGAGGTAAGGTGCCTGCCTGGCGCCATGGCTTGGAGGGACAGGGAGCGAATCCTCAGGATTGCCGGAGCAGCTGCACAGGGGAGGGAGCTGGATGTCATTGTCCACCTAGGGACAAATGACCTGGCTAAGAAAGGGGTTAGAGAAGTGCAGGAAGAGTTTGTGGAATTGGGGAGGGGCCTTAGTCAAGTAGCACACACATTGGCTTATTCTGATGCTACCCATCTATGGCATAGGAGAGGCTAGGTGTTCCGCACCATGGGATTCAATCAGTGGTTGAAAAACTGGTGTGGAGCTCGAGATTGCTTCATTGGGGACTGGGGTCCACCTGGAGTGATGCAAGCCTATACTGGCATGATGGGCTGCATCTGTCCGGGAGGAACCAGGATCTTAGGTGATAGGTTTAAATGCTTCATTGGCAAGCTTTTAAACTAGCCAAGGAGGCACTGGAAAGGAGCAGGAAAATCCTAGCCCCCAAATAATCACGGTAGTAAGTGCGGCAAACACCAACATAGAGGTGTCAATAGGGAGAAGGGCAGGGGTAAATGGAGAAAGTGACAAAGGCAAGAAGGACAGGGATGGGGCAAAAGGGAGTAAGGCCATCAGGAAATGGAGGGTAATGAATACCAATGCCCGTAGTCTGGGCAACAAGCTCCCTGAGCTGATGGCCTTAATGGAAGAGGGATGCCTGGATATCGTAGCAGTCACAGAAACATGGTACACAGAGAACCATGACTGGGATGTTAACATACCAGGGTACATAACCTAAAGGAGAGACAGGCAGGGGAGAAGAGGGGGAGGAGTAGCTCTCTATGTAAAGGAAGGGATAAAAGCAACTGAACAAAAGAGTAAACAGGGAGGAGAGGAGGCACTGTGGGTCACCTGGAGACTGGAAAGGGCACGTAATCCGCACAGGGGTTGTGTACAGACCCCATGTCAGGGGGAAAGAATGGACAAGGATATGATAGAAGGCATTCTTAGAATGGCAGAGAAAGGGAGATACTGTTGATGGGAGACCTGAATATGCCAGATGTTAACTGGAGCATTTGCTGCAGCCACATCCAAGAGCAGGCCATTCTTGATGCCCTACAAGTGGCAGGCATTAGACAGCTAGTTTCAGAACCCACTCGTGAGGGGAGCAATCTTAGATCTCGTACTCTCAAGCGGGGCAGTGAGAGGATCTCAGATCTAGAAGTGGGTTGCCATCTGAGGACAAGTGACCATCAAACAGTGTGGTTCACGTTAAACTCAGCTTCTGAAGTCAAGCCATACAAAAGTGAGGTACTGGACTTTAGGAGGCTGACTTTGGCAAGATGGGAAGTGCCTCAGAAAAGCACTAGCAAACAGGCTAGAAGGAGGTGTGGAGCAACAATGGGGAATTATCAAAACTGCCATCACAGAGGCAACAAGCCTTTGTGTGAAGCAAATAAACAAATCAAAATGAAAGAAAAGCCACTATGGTTCTCAAAAGGTGGCTGTGAAAGTCAGGAAGAAAAAGATAGCATTCGGGAAGTATAAGGAAACACAGAAGGAGCAGGACAGAGAGCTGTACCAGTTAAGGCAGAAGGAAGCAGGTAGGGAAGTCAGAATAGCAAAGGCCCAAACTGAGGAAAAGATAGCCAACTCAGTTAAGAAGGGGGATAAAACCTTTTATAGGTACATCAGCGAGCGTAGAAAGACAAAGGGAGGGATAGTGAGGCTGAATAGAATGAACGGTGGGTGGGCAGAGGGGGACAGTGAAAAAGCAGGAATACTGAACGAATATTTCTGCTCAGTATTCACAAAAGAGGAGGGGGAAGTGCCTAATCCAATTAACAGAAGCACTCTTGATAGAATTGATCCCAGTCCTTTCACAGAAGAAAGGGTTCTGCAAGAACTCCTAAAACTGAAGGTGGACAAAGCAATGGGTCCTGATGGAATTCACTCCAGAATTCTAAAAGAATTAAGGGAGGAACTAGTGAAACCACTGGCTACTCTTTTAATAAATCATGGGAGGATGGTGTGGTACCGAGGACTGGAGGAAGGCGGATGTGATTCCCTTCACAAAAGTGGGACCAAGACAGAGGCAGGAAACTACAGACCTGTCAGTTTGACCTCTGTGGTAGGGAAAGTGATGGAATCACTACTGAAGGAAAGAATAGTTGAGTACCTAGAGGCCAGTGGAGCACAGGACCCAAGGCAGCATGGGTTCTGGCGGAAGGTCATGTCAGGCGAATCTAATACATTTCTTTGACTGGGTGACCAAAGTAGTAGACCAGGGAGGGCTGTGGACATGGCCTACCTGAGACTTTAGCAAGGCATTTGACACAGTCCCACACAAAGATTAATAGTCAAATTAACCAGCCTGGGAGTGGGACCCAGGGTGGTAGCCTGGGTAAAACATTGGCTGGACAACAGGACACAGAAGGTAATTGTAAATGGAGTCCACTCTGAAGAAAGGGGTTACTAGTTGGGTCCATGCAGAGTTCAGTATAGGGTCCAGTCCTTTTAATATCTTCATCAGTGACATTGCAGAGGGACTGGAAGGAAAAGTATGCCTTTTGCAGATGACACAAAGATCTGCAACAGGGTTGATACACAAGGAGGTGTGGAAAGGATGACAAGGGACTTGGCAAGGTTGGAGGAATGGTCAGAAGTATGGCAGCTAGGATTCAATGCAAAGAAGTGCAAAATAATGCACCTGGGAAACAAGAACCCAGGGGAAGAATACACAATGGGTGGGAGGTAGTAACAACAACAAAAAAGAAGGGACCTGGGGGTAATCATATCAGATGACCTTAAGGTTAGCAAGCAATGTGAGAAGGCAGTAGGGAGGCTGGGGGTATACTGGGATGTATAGGGAAAGGCATCATCAGCAGAAAACAGGAAGTTATCACCTCTGTACAGACAGTTGGTGAGACCCCATCTGAGTACTGTGTGCAGTTCTGGGACCCCATCTCCGCAAGGACATAGACAGGATAGAGGCAGTCAGAGGAGGGCAACTAAAATGGTGCAGGGTCTGCAAGAGAAGCCGTATGAGGAGAGACTAAAGGAGCTTAATATGTATACCCTTGAGGAAGAAGGAGAGGGGGGACACGATAGAAACTTTTAAGTACCTCAGTGGAATCAACAAAGTCCAAGAGGGTAGCATCTTTCAGAAAAAGAGGCGTGCAAGAACAAGGAACACAATTTAAAGATAGAAGGAGGGCGGTTCAGGGGCAATGTGAGGAAGTATTATTTCACAGAGAGGGTAGTGGATGCATGGAACAGCCTTCCTGAGGAGGTTGTGGGGTCTAAAACTGTGGGAGAATTCAAGAATGCATGGGACAGACATAAGGCAATTCTTGTGGGGAGTAGGAAGAAATAGGCTGTTGGTTAACTAGGATCTGCGGCCTATCCTGTAGGTAGGGAAATGGGCAGACTAGATGGGCCTAGCGGTCCTTATCTGCCGTCAAAGTCTATGTTTCTATGTTTCTCTGTGTACCATGTTTCTGTGACTGCTACGACATCCAGGCATCCCTCTTCCATCAAGGTCACCAGCTCAGGGAGCTTGTTGCCCAGACTACGGGCATTGGTACTCATTACCCTCCATTTCCTGATGGCCTTACTCCTTTTTGCCCCATCCCTGTCCTTCTTGCCTTTGTCACTTTCCCCATTTACCCCTGCCCTTCTCCCTATCGACACCTCTATGTTGGTGTTTACCGCACTTACTACCGTGATTTTTTGGGGGTTAGGATTTCCCTGCTCCTTTCCAGTGCCTCCCCCCTTGGCTAGTTTAAATGCTTGCCAATGAAGCATTTAAACCTATCACCTAGGATCCTGGTTCCCCTCCTAGACAGATGCAGCCCATCATGCCAGTATAGGCTTGCATCACTCCAGGTGGACCCCCAGTTCCCAGTGAAGCCAAATCCCTGAGCTCCGCACCAGTGTTTCAACCACTGATTGAATCCCATGGTGCGGAACACCCTAGCCTCTCCTACACCATAGATGGGCAGCTCCTCCGAGAAGGTTACCGTGCATGCTACTTGTCTAAGGCCCCTCCCCAATTCCACAAACTCTTCCTGCACTTCTCTAATCCCTTTCTTAGCCAGGTCATTTGTCCCTAGGTGGACAATGACATCCAGCTACTTCCCCTGTGCAGCTGCTCTGGCAATCCTGAGGATTCGCTCCCTGTCCCTCCAAGCCATGGCGTCAGGCAGGCACCTTACCTCCCTCTCCCCTTCCCCCCCCAGTTCTACCTTCCTAACAATGGAGTCCCCCACCAGGAGTCGTTTCCTTCCCCTGTGGGGTCCCATGCCACCCTCCTGTGGGTCTCCTTTGTGGAGGTTCCCAGCATCCTTCTTGGTCTCCACTGCGGGTGCCTTCATAGAGGAGCCACACTTTGCCAGAATGGCACAGGAACTGTGGAGAGGTACAACTGGAGGAATGCGCCTCTGTTCCATCACCCTCAAGCTCCCTGAGCCCACTGTGGTCCAACCACTCCTCTTTCTTGGCAACCTCTGAGGCAACGGCAGTGGCACTGGTGGTCCCTGGATGGAAGAGGAGGTCCCGCAAATCCTGGCCAACTCAGCCTGGAGATGAGCAACCTCCTCCCTCAGCCCAGAGAGGTGCCTGCAGATGGGACAACACTGCATCCTCCAGAACGTCTCCCGGAAGACTGCTGCTCCACAGCCACTGCACTGCACCACTCCCATCATGTCTTATTTCTGGCCCCTTAACTGTTTGGAATCCTTACTCTTTCCTCTGTTTTTTTTTTCTCTTCTCTCTCTACTTACTTTCTGCCTGTGTGCCCTTTAAGCTCCTGATTGTCCTGTTCTGAGACAAGAATATCCTATATTTCTCAGTAGACCCCTTACTTCCTCAGAGGCAGACCTCCAGCAGCTAGAGGTGCCCAGAGAGTGACTCTTGCCCTTCTAGGATGGTGGGTCTTTGGTGGCTCTGTGATCACTCACTTCCTGCTCCCAAACAGGAAGTTCCTGTTGTCAGTCAAATCCTGTGCCTATAAAAGTAGAACTAGCTTTGGGTGGGAGGGTGGAGGGAAGGGAAAGAGGGCAATACAGTCCCAGTAGAGAAGTCCAGTCACATAGCAGTCCTTCCTCCTGGTGTCTTCTGCCAAGCTACTAGCAGAATCTTTCTAAGGCAGTCTTTAAATTTAGCTTCCTTCTAGTTAAGCCACTCCCCCTACTTACTAGATCTTTCTACAAGTAATTTAAACTGCACAGCTATCAAGCCCTTTCAATCACCTGAGATTTACACCTAGATAACTGTTCAGATAACCATTCAGATTAGTTAACTCAGACAAACACACACTTTTTTTTGTTTGTTTGTTAGTTTGTTTTTTTACCCTAAATTAAAGGTCCAAGTACAAGAGTTCTACTTCTTTAGTCCCAGTAGAGAAGTCCAGTCACACAGCAGTCCTTCCTCCTGGTGTCTTCTCTGCATCCTGGACAGATGCAGCCCATCATGCCAGTATAGGCTTGCATCACTCCAGGTGGACCCCCAGTCACCTATCTGGTGAATCAGATCTTGGAGTACTTGCTCTCCCTGTCAGACTCCGATCTGAATACTTCTCCATCAAGGTACATCTCTCAATCAAAAATGTGTGAGACACGTCAAGTTGAGCCACAGTGCGGCCATCATGGTAAGCACAGATGACTGAGAGATGTACCTTGATGGAGAAGTATTCAGATCAGAGTCTGAAAGGGAGAGCAAGTACTCCAAGATCTGATTCACCAGACAGGTGAAGGAGTCTAAGTGGTGCAAGGCAGCCCACATAGCAATTGGCTAACCATATGGATAAACACTGTTTAGACACCAGAACACCCTCTGTCCCAGGAGCAAAGGAAACAAACAATTGGAAGGACTTCCTATAGTCCTCTGTCTGGTGTGTATAGTACCTCAAAATTCTATGCACATCCGAAGTATGGAGCAATGCTTCCCCTGGACTGGCATGTCTGGAAAATAAACAGGCAGGTAGATGGATTGATTCAAAGTAAACTCAGACAATGCCTTAGAAAGAAACTTAGGATCGGTACACAGACAGTCTTTGTGGAAAATGAAATGCGGCTGCTCATGCATAAGCACCTGAAGCTCAGAAATCCTTTGAGCAGAAGTAATAGCAACTAAAAATAATGCCTTCAATGACAGACAGCAGAGCTCACACAACTTACAGCCTGTTCAAACAGAGGCAGGGTGAGTTTCTCTAACACAAAATTTAGGTCCCAAGCCAGGACAGGATTGTGGATTGGAGGCTTCAAGAACAGGATGCTTCTCAAAAATGTGTGAGACACGTCAAGTTGAGCCACGCTGCGGCCATCATGGTAAGCATAGATGATTGAGAGATGTACCTTGATGGAGAAGTATTCAGATCAGAGTCTGAAAGGGAGAGCAAGTACTCCAAGATCTGATTCACCAGACAGGTGAAGGAGTCTAAGTGGTGCGATGCAGCCCACATAGCAAAATTCTTCCACTTCATGGAATCGGTGGCCCTGGTGGATTGCTTCCTAGCCACCACCAAAACATCTGCCACCTTAGAGGACACCCCAAACCTAACAATGGCCCCATCCTCAGGAGCCAAGCATGAAGATGGAGAGAGTTGAGGTCCAGATGGACCAGGGTGCCCTGCTCCTGAGAGAGTAAGCCTGTGCACAGGGGCAAAGCACTGGAGGTTCCACTGCCAGCTGCTGAAGCAAGGGGAACCAGATCTGACAAGGCCAGATGGGGGCGATTAGGATCATAGTTGCCCCTTCTATCTGAAGTTTAATCAGAACCCTCTGAAGGAGCAGGAAGGGAGGGAAGGCATATAGGTAGCTCCCTTTCCAAGAGAGGGACAATGTGTCTTGCCAGAAAACTCCAGGCCCTGAAGTGAGCAAGCAGAAAAATGTCAGTTTGCATTGAGATGGGACACAAAAAGGTCCTACTCTGGATGACCCCACCGGTCAAACAGATCTTCCAACACGGAGGTCAGGAGCTCCCACTCATGAGCTCGTGGCTGAGACCGGCTTAGGCTGCCCCCAAGACATTTTGGCAGCCAGGAACATGGACAGCCGAGAGTTCCAGGCGGTTATCTATGGCCCACTACCAGACCCTCATCGCTTCCTGACACAGAGGGTATGAATGAGTCCCTCCCTGTTTGTTGATGTAATGAACCCCGTTGGTGTTGTCTGTTTGAATCAGCAGTGGACAAGGGGAGAGTTGGGTCTGGAAGGCCTGCAAAGCATACAGAACTGCTTGCATCTCCAAGACGTTTATGTGGAGTTCCACCTCCACCGTGGACCATGTCCCTTGAGTCTGTTGGGCACCCAGGTGAGCTCCCCAGCCGAGACCTAAGGCATCTGTTGTGAGGATTTGCTGCGGGGGTGGAATGAAGACTGGTACTGCTCTCAGGAGGTTGCTGGGCTCTAACTACCACAACAGCACCTTGCTGACTGGATCTGAGACCATGACTGACTGCTCCAGGTCATCCATACACTGGTCCCACTGGACCTGCAGCATCTATTGAGAAATCCCCACATACAGCCTGGCTAGGGGGACCATAACGATGGCTGCAGCAATACTTCCCAGGAGGCGCAGAAAGACCCATGCTGGGACATGATGGCTGGAGTACAGCAAATGGGCTTGATCCATTAGGCGCTCCACCCTGTCTTGGAGTAGAAGGGCCATCCCGAGCCGTATTCAATACCGCCCCAATGTACTGAAGTTATTGGCAAGGGAACAGACACTACTTGGGCAAGTTGATCGTGACCCTCAAATCCTGAAACAGGCAGTAGGTATGAGCCAGAGTTTGGAGCAGATGCTCCCCTGGATGGCACTGCTAGCAGCCAGTCATTCAGGTAAGGAAACGCATAGAACCCCTGCAATCTGAGGGCAGCTGCCACCACTGCCAAGCACCTGAACACCCAGGGAGCTGAGGATAAGCCAAACGGCAGAGCCCTGAACTGGAAGTGGGCTCTCTGAAAGTGAAATCTAAGGAAGCACCTGTGGGAGGCGCATATTGATATGCAGATAGGAATCTTGCATGTCCAGGGAGCAAATCCAGTTCCCCTGGTGTAACAGGGGCAGCAGACCCTGAAGGGTGACCATCCTGAACTGTCTGTACTGGATTGACAGGTTCAGCTTACTGAGATCCAGAATGGGCTGGAGGTCCCACGTATGTTTGAGGACCAGGAAGAAATGGGGAGTAAAAAAAACCCTTTCCTTGCTGGGACTGTGGAATGGGTTCTATGGTCCTTTTGCAAAGCAGGGCATGGATCTTTTCCCAGATCAGAGGCACATGACTGGGAGGGTACGAGGGTAGAACTGGGGGTTTGCCTGAGGCCACTCCAAAAGTTCCAGGGAGTGCCTGTGCTCTATGAGCTGCAGCACCCAACTGTCTGAAATTATCGCCCGCTACCTGTCCAGACTTGTTATAAAAAGAGCAGCAATATTTTTTCAGGAGAGACCGAAACTTGGAATTAGAGAGACCCTCAGATGAAGGACTTTGTTTTCTCTGCCTTTGTAAATAGTTATAATGAACAATTTTATTTTTTTATTTTAGTGTTATTGAGAATAATAAAACACTTCTTATGAATTTTATAACTGCTCCTCGTTTTCCTATGCTTCCTGACCTGTGCCTCAACAACAGGATGGGGGTCAGAGGAGAGCCTGGCTTTCGCCAAGCCCACACTGGCTGAAGACACGCCAGCCGAGCCACCATGCTGTGTGTCTGTCGTAAGCAGGGCAGAGGGGCAGGGAGCGAGCTCTAACCGGAAAGGCCTTCGCCCGAGATTGTAAGAGCGGCTGAAGGCAGTGCTGTCAGTAGCCCCATGGGAGACAGGGCATGCGCAGCAGCCGGGGGTGACCCCTTCACAGATGATTTGGAATGGCGGGGAGACTGCAAATGGGAAGAGGAGGACAGGGGCCTATAAGGTTCTTATCCCAGTGTTTGTGTTTCCTGCTGGCCTTGTCTTGGGACTTCGAGTACTGAGGGCCCAAGGGCTGGGACGGGGAAACCAAGGAGCTCCTTGCCTGCAGCTCCAGTTCCATGGAGGTGACCTGCTTCAGGAGAAAGTTCTCTAAAGTCCTCTGGTGGCACCACTGGGTGGCCTGGTTGAACCCGTGGCAGATTTGGATGTTGTAGTCTGGGCCTAGGCAGCAGACACAGGCAGAATGGCCATCCTTCTCCAGTATTTGCTTTCCGCAGGCATACTTGGTGGAGTGATCCAAAGCTGAAGTCAGTTTTGAAGACATAAAAAATGAAAGACCACCAAAAAGATGGAAAAGAATTATGGTGACTGGTAGACTGCTAGCTAGAAAGTTTCCGTGTGGTCCTAGTGCCTGGCGGCTTAGTCATACCAGTGTGGCCTATAGCCAGAGATACCCTCGAAGTAAGATCTTTTGCTAGTTGGAGTGCCCATGACAACATCACACATCAGCCTCTACATAAACATGGGCAGCCCAATCTCTCCTCAGTTCCCCTCCAGAGACTATGCTCAGAGGACTCTCTTCTTGAGGAACCAGGAGAATACACCAGTGCCTCTGATATCAGGTGGACTGAAGCACTGGAGATAACAGCGACAGAAATTCCCAAGGCAGAACTGGATGTCATATTCCTCTACAGTTGATAAAAGGGGAAGGAGGGCCGGTATGGCCTAAGGGAAGAGATTCTCTTGAAGATCTACTGTTATGGTACATACATAACTGTTCTACCTTGTTCGAGGACATCTCTTCCCTTAGGCCACACCTTTAGAATGAGTCACAAGCAGTCCCAAAAGCCAACTAGGAAGATGGTGCAGTCTGTTCATGACAACAGTTCCTGCAGAAAGTACAGTTATGTAAGTACTTACTGTAACAGTAAATCTTCGAGAGAAGCTCTTGCAGCAGGGCAGACCAGTGGGACTATGCCACCAGGCATTAGAACCGCATGGAAAACTTCTAGCTAGCAGTCTACCACCCCGCCATCAGTCGTCTGATGTCAGCACAGGCTATATAGGAGGGCGGTCCCCTACACCACCTCAGTTCTACTGCTGGAGACTCTGCATGGCCAGCTGATGGAGAACCAAGGAGGTTATTCTGAGAGCTTATAAAATGCAGAAGCAGACAGAAAGAGAAAAGCAGGGGGAGGGGGGAGGGAAAGCAGGGCCTGCTGCAAGAGCATCTCTCTCAAAGATCTACTGTTAAGCTAAGTTCTTACGTAACTGAGCTATCTTACTTCAAGGAAGGCTCGTGTAGCAGGCTACACTGGTAGGACTTAGTCCCAAGCAGTACTGGTAACCACCAGGATAATAACCCTGTGAGGAGGACAAGTTGACTGACAAGAGCTCATGACAGAAGGCCCTGAAGAACTGCCAGGCTGAAACTGGCTCTATGCCTAGAAGCAATGTCCAGACTGTAATACTTGGTGAAAGTGTGGACAGAACTACAGGTGGCAGCTGCAAATATGTCAGCAGCAGACACATTTCTGAAGCAAGCTGTGTAGGCAGCCATACCCCTAGTGGAATGGCCCTTGACCACTCCCAGAAGGGGTTTGTTGTACTTGCAGTAGCAATACACAATGCAATTAGCTAACCACTTAGACAAACACTGTTTGTAAACAGGTGCGCCCTCCCTTTTGGGGTGAATGAAACAAACTAGTCAGTTTTTCTCAAGGATTTGGTGCGGTTTGTGTAACACCACAATGTTCTGTGAACATCCGAAGTATGGAGCAACATCTCCCCCTGATTGGAGTACTCTGGAAAACTGGAAAATAAACTGGAATGTGGATGGATTGATTTAAAATAAACTCAGACACCACCTTAGGTAAAATCTTAGGATTCGTACGCAAAGACACCCTGTCTTTCTGAAAAACCAAATAAGGCTCTTTACACATCAGAGCCTGTAGCTCGGAAATCCTTCAAGCAGAAGTAACAACAACCAAAAAGAGCTTTCCATGACAGAAAGCTCAGCTCGCAACTCATGGCTGGTTCAAAGGGAGGAAAAGTGAGTTTCTCCAACATAAAGTTAAGGTCCCATGGAGGAACCAGGTCCCAAATGGGGGGTTTCAAATGCAAAATGCCCAGCAGGAATGTACGGGACACCCCAAGCTGGGCGACAGCTTTGCCCTCAATAGGTGCATCGTGCACAGAGATGGCACAAAAGATGCACCTTAAGGGAGGAGTACCCCAAGCCTGAATCCGAAAAGGAAAGGAGGTACTCCAGCACCTGATTCACTAGGCAGGTGTAAGGATCCAAATGGCAAGCAGCGGCCCAAATGGAAAAAGCACTTCCATTTCATAGCATAAGTGGCCCTGGTGGAGGGTTTCCTGGCAGCCACCACGACATCAGCGACTCTAGAAGATACTCTGAAGTGGGCAATAGCTAAGTCCATAGGAGCCACGCATGAAGATGCAAGGACTTGAGGTCCAGATGGACCAGGGTGCCCTGGTCCTGGGAGAGCAAGCCTGTGCACAGGGAAAGAGCTCTGGAGGTTACATAGCTAGCTGTTGCAGCAAGGGAAACCAAATCTGGCAAGGCCAGTAGGGAGCTATGAGAATCATGTCTGCCCCTTCCATCTGGAGCTTCAGCAGAACCCTCTGCAGGAGCGGGAAGGGGTGGGGGAAGGCGTGGAGAAACCTCCCCTTCCAGGAGAGGGACAATGCGTCTCACCAGGAAACTCCAGGCCTAGAATCGAGCAAACAGAAAAGCGGCAGTTTTGCGTTGAGTGGGGACACAAAGAGGTCCAACTCTGGATGACCTCACCTGTCGAAGAGACCTTCGACCACCAAGGTTAGACGCTCCCATTCATGAGCCCATGACCTGGAGTGGCTGAAACTGTCTGCCAGGTTATTTTGGATGCCTGGAACATGAACAGCAGAGAGCTCCAGACTGTGCTTGATAGCCCAATACCAGACTCTCATTGCCTCCCAACATAGGGGGTAAGAATGAGTCTCTCCCCCCCCCCGTTTGTTGATGTAGTATACTACACACATACTGCCTGTCTGTACTAGCACCAGACATGGGAGGAGAGGAGTCTGGAAGGCTTGCAGGGTGTAAAGTACCACCCGCATCTCCAGGACATTGATATGAAGACCCTGCTCCATGTCCGTCCAAGTACCCTGGGTCTGGTCATCGGCCAGATGAGCACCCCATCCCAGACCGGAAAAGTCTGTCATAAGAATCTGATGAGGGAATCGGGCCCTGAAAGGAGATCCCTCGGAGGAGGTTGGACGGATTGAGCAACCACGACAAAAACCCAGGACCAATTGGTCCAGATCATCTGTGCGCTGGTCCCACTGGACTCTCAAGGTCCACTGAGGAACCCACATGTGTAGATGAGCCAAGGGAACCGTGGCAATGGCCACTGCCATGTGGTCCAGAAGCTGCAGGGAAAACGCTGGCTGAGACCTGCTGACTGGAGGAAACCCGACAAGCCTGCCCCATCAGTCATTCCACCCTGTCCTCGGGCAAAAAAGCATTGCCCTGGCTGGTGTCCAGAACTACCTCTATGTATTGGAGGTATTAGCAAGGGGGGAGACAGGATTTTGGTAGGTTCACTGTGATCCCCAAATCCTGGAAAAGATGCAGGATGCAGTCCAGGGTCTGAACCAGGAGGTCACCGGAGAGGGCTGCAAGCAGCCAGTTGTCTAGGTAGGGAAACACATAGAAGCTCTGCCTCCACAATGCTGCTGCCACAACTGCCAGGCATTTGGTAAATATCCAGGGGGCCAAGGAAAGGCCAAATGGAAATGGGCACCTTGAAACTGGAAAAGAAGGAGGCGGCGATGGGCAGGAAAGACCTGGATATGCAGGTAGGCATCCTGCATGTCCAGCAAGCAGAGCCAATCCCCCTGGTGGAGCAGGGGTAGTAGTCCCTGAAGGGTCACCATTCTGAAGCATTTGTACTCAATGTACAGGTTCAAACTGCTCAGGTCCAGAATACGTCTGAGGTCCCAGGTCTTCTTGGGAACGAGAAAGAAGTGGGAATAAAACCCCTTTCCCCACTGAGCCAGAGGGATGGGCTCTTTGGCTGTTTTTTTTTTTTTGAAATAGTGGTTTATTCAAATTTTTTTTTCAATTACAGAGGGAAGACATACACAATCTTACAAGGACACTACAAATACATTCCACCTTGACTACTCCATCAAATCATCACAAATACATCAATATTAAATAAATAGCAGTCCGCTCAGCATTGCCTTAGAATCTCCAATAGACCTCTATCAGCCAGAGCCAGTGGATACCAGCGGGACCCAGGTGGAAGAAGAAATCTGAGTACAATGCAAGAGCAAAGTGAAGGGGGGGGGGGTAGGATAGGGTAGTATAAAACAAAAAAGTGAGAGAAGGAGGAGGAGAAAGGAAGGATAAAAGGAGATGGGAAAGTGTTTATAGATCGAGGAAGGGGCCATCCAATCTATTATCTAATAATTAATTCTTGGAAACATCCCACAAGTGGGAAAACAGCCCCAGTTAATGTTTCAAAATGTGTAGGAGTGGCTTGGGGGGGGGCAGACAATGATCCTTTAGGTATATTCTGCTAGGATTTCCAGAATTTTTTTTTTGTTCTTTACAGGCCATATAGTGGAAGAATGGTAACCACCTACCTTTAAATTTGTCTGTGGTTAACCTCAATTTGGCAGTTAGTTGTTCATTTCAAGAATTCTAAGGCAGATGCTGTACCAGGTATCCAATGAAGGTTTCTTGGGGGTGAGCCAGCAGAGGGTAATTGCCTTAAGGGCTGCCGCTACAAGAATACAAAATAAATAACATAGTGATCTAGATTTCAAAGGGTCTAGAGGGAGCCCAAACAACCAATACTGGGCGGTGCGGGGAAGAGGGGAGTCAAAAATTCTCTCTACCACCTTACATATAGAGTCCCAATATCTAGACAGTTCTGTGCACTCCCAGAAAATGAGAGTAAGTACCAGTGGCCTGACAGTCTCTCCAACAAAGGTCAGAAGGATAGTTTCTGTAATGTTTAGTTACCACAGGGGGCGAAAGTATCTGACAACCAGCCTCCATCTAAATTCCCTCCAAAATAATGAAGCAGAGATGCTGTGGACACCCCTCCAGACCCTTCCCCAATCTGCCTCTGTTAAAGAAATTCACGCATCTTTCATCCATTGTTCTTTAACCTGAAGAAAGTGATCTGCTTCCACCAGGGACAAACATTGTACAATTTTGGACACCTATTCCCTTGAGTCTGGTGAGAAAATTAAAGATGAGATACATTCCTGAAGGGGATTATCCTGTGAATGTAAAGGGAGACCTTTATTATCTACAGATAAGTAACGTCTCAGCTGCAAATATTGGTAGAAATCTGTAGGTGGAAGTCCAAACTCCGCCTTTAGTTGTTGAAAGGACTTCACATGCTCCCCCGAGTAACACTGCCCCAGGGTTCGCAGACCTGCCCTCGCCCACCTGCAGAAAGCCAGGTCCCATTTCAGAGGCAGGAAATCCAGGCAGCTGAGAATTGTCATACGGGGGCTGAGCCTGAGGGGGAGATGTAACCTACGACAAGCCTTTCTCCATGCCTGACTAAGCACCAGAGTCCAGGGATTGTCAAAATGGACTAATCCTAGTCTGGTGGCATCCAAAAATAACATGTCCTCTATACTGGGCAAAGGGGAGGGGCCTGACCAAATTTCTGCCCATTGTTGGGGATTCCTCATCAAGGGGACCAGAGCCTGTAGTTGGGCTGCCCAAAAATATTTATGGGCATCAGGAAGTCTGAGACCACCCCTTTCCTTAGGTGCCATTAATACCTTCCATTTAACTCTGGGTTTCCTACCCAACCAAACAACTTTTTATAATGTGACCTGCAAGCGCACCCAGAATGACTTAAGAGGTCTAAGTGGGAGAGATGTGAAAACGAACAACAATCTGGGCAGAATATTCATCCGTATACACTCTATTCTACCTGATAAAGAGAAGAGCAACTCTTTCCAGCGGTTACAATCTGATTGCATCCCCTGGACTAGTTTTAAATAGTCTGAATGGAATATTTTCTTCAAGTCCCTGGGGATCCATATTCCAAGGTATCTGAAGCCCATTCTGGACCACTTAATATGACCCAGTTCAGGGAGGGATGCCCCAGGGGAGGTTCCCACTGGGAGTATCTCTGTTTTCCCCTGGTTCGCTTTACATTCAGATAGTTCTCCAAAGTCTGTTAGAAGTTTAAAGATCTCTGGAAGAGAGTGCAGGGGGTCAGACACATACAGAAGAGCATCATCTGCGTACAATGACACTCTGACCTCTGTGTCCTGCATACGAATCCCCTGGAACACCTTAGTCTGTCTGATTAGGGCCTCAAGAGGTTCCAAACTCAGGGCGAACAAGAGAGGGGGGAGAGAGAGTGGACTGGTGACCTCATTTACCCGAATCCTTGTTTGAGGGTCTCTAGATATTCTTGATCCAACTCCTGAGCTTGTCTCCAAAGCCAAACCTGCTTCAGGGTGAGATCAAGGTAGGTCCAATCCAGGTGGTCGAACACCTTTTCTGCATCAAGAGACACCACCACTTGTAATGTTTCCACCGGAGGAGAACTGGCTGAGGAGAGAACATTCAGTAGCAGATGAACATTATCCTGGATGTGTAGGCCTGGGATGAAGCCCATCTGATCCGGATATACCAAGTCAGGAATGATAGTCTGGAGGCGTTCGCTGGGAGCTTTAGCAAACATTTTTGCATCTTGGTTTAGGAGGGAAATGGGTCTGTAACTTGAACATTAAGTCAAATCTTTCCCAGACTTGGGTAATACCGAAATGAGGGCCTCTCCCCAGGAATCAGGGGTTACCCCGGGTTCCTGTGCGAAATCCTATGGCTCTTTTTTGTAGCAGAGTGTGAATTTCCTCCCAAATCAGGAGCAGGTGTGTGAGAGGGTAAGTAGAGTGGACTGAAGGATTTTCTGGTGGCCACTTCAGAATTCAGAGTGTGACCTTGAGCTATAAGCTGGAGTACCAAATTGTCTGTGGTCACTGCTCGCCACCCTGACAAGTGGAGAGAGAATTGATCCTCGACCACCTCCCTTGGACCTACAGTTGGGGGGTTCAGCTAAGGAGTCAGGAGGCAGGGGCTGGAGTGGGCAGGAGGGTTGCTGGGGCTATGGGGGCCCGAGCAGCAGCGCTTGCAGGGGTGTTAGTGGACTTATGTCTGTGTTGGCCCTTGGTGGTTGCTTGCAGGAGGACTGATGAAAAGACTGACGCTGGTTTGCGCTAGGCTGAGTTTGGTATAATGAATGAATGAACCGACCTAAGGGCTTTAACTGACTCCTGCAGCTGAGAAATGAGATCCGAGACATCACCTCCGAAAAGGACCGAGCCCCAGAAGAGAGCATCTAGAATGTTTGCCTGGACATCTGGGGCGAACCCAGAGATCCGGAGCCAAGAGTGGCGCTGGAGGCAAATGCCGCTGGTGGCCGCATGCCCAGAGGCATCAATGGCATCGTAGGATGCTTGAAGGACATGGATGCCCACATCTGACCCCGACTTCATGAGCTGGGAAAGTTGAGCTTTAATGGAATCTTCAGGCATCATCTGGACCAGGTCCTGGCCTGATTCCAGAGGGCATTCTGGTACTGAACCATATGGGTCAGATAGTTGATAGCCCTAATGACCAACGTGGTCAAGGCAAAGACCCATTTGCCAATCTGGTCCAGCTTTCTGGACTCCTGGTCTAGAGGGAGTGTGCTGGGTGCTTGGGCTTCTTGGTGCGGTCGTGGGCAGCATCAATGACCACAGAGTCCGCCTTGGGGTTACTGGCCAAGAAGGGTTTACCAGTCGGGGCATGGTAAAGCCGCCCTGCCTTCCTGGTAAGAGGCAGAATGGGTGAGCCCAAGCCGCTCGAGTGACGTCCTTGTAGGACTCAGTTAAAGAGGCACCACAACAGGAAGAGCCTCCTTCTTTCTGAGAATGATAGCAAAGCGACGCCTTTCCGGGTCCACTTCCTCCATCTCCCATCCCATGATGGACTGTACGTGACGCATGATGTCCATAAAGGATAGGTCATTGGTGGGGGGACTCGGGTACCTCCTTGGGTTGATCCTCCCCAGCCAATGACTCCTCTGGTGAAGAGGAAGACCCGAAGAAAAGGAATCATCCTCAGAGGAATAACTATCAGGGACCGGCATCAGAGGCCAACAATCGTCCCTTTTAGAACTGGCGCCAGCGCATGGATGGACACTTGAGGACCCAGTCACATGGGATTCATGGGGGTGGGAGACGGGAGGCCAGAGGAGGGCCCTGAGGGATGGGGGTCTGCTTCTGAACCAATCACCACCACGTGGAGAACAGGGCATTAAAGTCTACCTGTGGCATAAAGTTATAGAGAAGATGACGGGTAACCTGGGGGAGGTCTCTCCAGCACCGGCAAGGGATCCAGTGATAGGTTCACAAGTGTCAGCTGCGGTGAAGGTGGCGTCGACGTTGGTCCCTCAGGCTGGGGGGCCGGAGTGCAGGCAGTGGCCCAATGGGTGACTGCCTAGAGGGCCCAGGCAAAGGTCCAGGTGACACTGGCCCTATAGGAGAGACAAGCATCTGGGGAGAGGGAGATCCCCTGGGCGGAGGCAGAGGTAACACTAGGGAGAAGGAAATGGCAGTAGTCTGCCTCGGGCACTGCCTATCCAAACTGGCATCGATCCCAGGATTGGGAGCCAACGAAGGCAGCACTGCGGCTGGGGGGGGTGATGGGCGCCACCCGAGAGCCGAGAACTGGCCGAGCTACCTGGCTAAGGGCATGCAGAGGTCAAGGGCCTGAGCATCAGGGGCTGGGGAGTAGGAGACGAAGTCCCTTGCCCCGAAGAGCCACCGCCCGAAACAGAGATGAGGGCAGGCGGTGGAGCCACCGGGAGCCTGGAAGGAGTAACGGCTGGTGGGGCTGGAGGCGATGACCCCCCGCGGGAGGACAACGCTGTCGTGGCTGCAGGTTTGTTAGGCAACCGGGAAGCAGACCAGGACTCATCTCTATGTTTGTCCCAGTGTTTGTGCTTTCCTGACTTCTCCTTATGAGAAGAGAAGGCCCCGGATGACTGTGCCAGTGAGGCCATAGAGCTCCTGGCCCTCAGCTCTTTTACCATTGCAAGGAGCTTCTGCTTAAGAAGGTGGCTCTCCAGCATTTTTAATCGATGTTTCCGAGTGGCCTGGTTGAACTTTGGAAATGTCTCAGGTTACAGGTTGAATATGAACAAATCAGAAATCCTGCCCCTCAACCATAAATGCAACAGGACTATGTTCCAATATGGTATGCAATGCAGACATAACTCAATACAATACCTGGGCATTTCTATCCATGCCTTTCCCAGGCACACAGCAGTGATTGTGAAGAGAGTTGAACCAGCCGAGGAGCTACACTTACTGCATAACTCGTTTAATGCGTAACTGACACAGATCATACGTCACATTGCGTAGCCAGATGCAACATGACGTATTTGCCCCCCCCCGATAAAGATGACATAAATTTGTTATGTGAATGATGTAATGATGGACAGAGCTCGAAGGGGTGCGAGGCACAGCCCCCATAAAGCTTCGTTCATTGATTAAGTCTGCTATTGTGTGTGTTTGCTTTTATTCACGGTATTTGTGTTTTGTGATGTTAAGCCGAGTTCACGTATTCCCGATGGCTGGGACACTTGGCACACGTGTTTCGCTACGTAGGCGTGACACTACACCTACGTTTTCAGCGGAAGGCAGCGTCCGATTCCCGTAGCCTTTTATGCTACACAATCTGGCTGGTCCGACTCTCTTCACAATCGCCCACACAGCAACTCAAAATCTCAAAGAAATTACAGTAACCATCAAATCTGTCATGGAAAGATAGGATGCCCTCCTACTATTCATGGGGCAGAGAACAGCAATAGTTAAGATGATTGTCCTTCCCCAGATCTTGTTTGTACTCTGTATGCTGCATACTCCAATTCTGGTCAAACAACTGCAGGAAATGCAACGTTTGATAGTGGAATTCATCTGGGCACAGAAGAAGCTGCATGGAAACTTACAGACTAGCAAGACTCCCTGAGAAAGGTGTCCTGAAGGTTCTCCATGCAACACTATTACTGGGTCCTCCATGCAACACTATTACTGGGTCCTCCATGCAACACTATTACTGGGTCCTCCATGCAACACTATTACTGGGAAACACAACTGAGAAATACTTTGTGCTGGCAGGAACCCACGCATACTGACTTGGTACCTAGACAAGTACCAGAATGGGTGGCAATCAACCAAAACCCTCTGCAAGCAAGTTGCAATGGAACTGTCAAACTTTATCTATGGTCCTGCCTCCCACTCGCATCAGGTGCTCCTCTCCAAGGTCTTCAAGCATCCCAACAGTGCCTTGAAAAAAATCAAACGATCAGCCAATTTTGGGGAATGGACACATTTTTATTTCCTTTCATTTTATTTATTATACTGGACAGCAAGATGAACTACACAGCCGATTTTCACACGTGACCAGTTGTAACAGCAACATCAAAAACAATGAACATTGGTGATACATAGGAACAAAGGTACAAGCAGAGTAGCAACAATCAATAACAATTACATTGCATTTTGTCCAACATAAACTGGCAAAGGTTGGCACTGAATGTAGGGATGCTATTTCCTAAGGTGAGGTGGGACTAAAGAAGGTTCCAGGGGCCAATAGCTCCGAAGGAAAGCATTCTTTGCCCCACAGCAGTGTTACAATAGAGGAGTAAGAAACTGAAATTGGACTAGAAGCGTGTCCCATGCCCGCAGGGTATTGGTGGAGCGGGGAAAGAGTGTGGAGACACTGGGAGGAACTTTACCAGATGTCGCCTTGTGAAGGAAAACGGCTGACCTATGGGTGAAATGGTCTTCCAGACGGAGGCTGGCAGCCGAATTATAAAGACTGCAATGCTGTGTGTGATAAGGCAGGCCAGTCATGAACTGACAGATACTGGTATATGCATTGCACGGTTTGGTGGGCCCCAGAAGGAACAGCCGCATACACCAGGGAACCTAAGTCAACAATAGGGAACACGGCTCGGTGGCGCTGAGGGTTGAGGCACTGGATGCCACACCTCGCGCCACGCCAGCGACCCGGGTTCGGGAGCGAGCCCGGACTGCTGGGGGTCGGCAGGGGAGAGAGAGAGGGGATCGAGCATCTGAAGGACTGGTCTCCTCTCTCGGGAGGATCCAGGGGTAGCCTGGTGTAACAGCGGCCCCCGGTGGAGACTGGCGGCACTGCTGCGCACAGGGGCTTGCAAGGGATGGGGAAGACATCAGGCAGCTGCCTTCCAGACATGGGTGGGAGCATCCATGTCACAGGCTTGGCAGCACTGCACGCCCCACGTCTGGGGGTAACACAAGAAAAATCCCCTCCAGCCTGGATAGGCGATGGCTCCCAGCGCCAGCCGCCACACGCCCGATACCGGACCTCCACCCCCTTCGATCGCCTCACAGGCCCTGGCCGGAGAGGGTCCGTCGAGGAGAAAGTAACACCCTTGAGGAGGTGGGGTCACAGTGGGTGGTAGATGCAGTCAGTTGCCAGGCAGCCTGACAGAGTTCCAGGGGTCTACAGTGCCACAAATAGAGTTGTAAAAAACAAACAAACAAACAAAAAAACAAAACAATAGGGAACAGAACGCTGTGTGCTACTAAACTCCTAGTTTCTGGAATCAGGAACTTCTTGATCCTGTGTAGGGCCCATATAGTTTCTGGTGCACAGCTTTTACCAGGTTACTGATATGGGAGTCAAAGGATAGAGTGTTGTTAGGACACCCAGGTACTTAAACTATGCAACAAGCACTACCTCTGTGCCCTGTAAATCGCGAATAGAAAAGAGACAGTAGGCTGCCTTTTTATGTGAACTGGAGAAAACCATGGCTTTATTTTTTTTTTTTGGTGTTGAGCAACTTCTTGCTGTTTAAAAACCATGACTGAAGGAGGTCAAAGTCTTGTTGGATGTTTTTTCTTAAAGCTGCTAGGTCCCTGCCCGACCTAAAGATGACATCATCTGCATATAGCAGGGTGCTGGTGAAAGATCAATTGGTGGAGAGTGAATTAAGAAAAGTACAGTTATGTAAGTACTTACCGTAACCATAGCTCTTTGAGAGGATGTCTTGCAGCAGGCCACACCTATGGAACTAGAGGTGCCAGGCACTAGGACTACTCGGAAACTTTTATAGCTAGCAGACTATCAGGGGGCTGCCCACTCCGAAGTCACCCTCTGATGTCAGCCAACCCTATAATAGTGGGCTGCCCCCATGCCCCCCTCATTGCTCCCGCCAGAGACCAGAGCAAAGTGTCACTTGCTGAGGAGCCAAGGAGGTACCAAAAGTTCCTGCCAACATGGGAGCATACAGGAATCCACAGGTCACAGAAAGGTCTTCCAGGCCCAGGGGGAAGGAGGGAGAAACAGCATGGCCTGCTGCAAGAGGTCTTCTCGAAGAGCTACTGTTACAGTATGTTCTTACGTAACTTACTATCTTACTTCAAGGGTATCTCTTGCAGTAGGCCACACCAATGGAACGAGTCCCAAGCAGTTCTTCCATAAAATAAAGTCGTCCGGGTGGAGGAAGCCTGGAGTCTAGGAAAGAAGAACCTAAGCAGGCCCTAAAGAATGACTAGGCCAAAACAGGCCCTGCACCTAGAAGCAATATGCAGACTGTAATGCTTGGTAACGGTGTGGACAGAACTCCAAGTAGCAGCTGCACAAAACTCTGCAGCTGAGACATTCCTGAAACATGTAACTGAAGCAGCCATACCCCTGGTGGAATGGCCCTTGACAGCTCCAAGATGCTCTTTACCGTACTTCCTGTAACAAAACATAATACAGTTGACTAACCATTTGGACAAACACTGTTTAGAAACAGAAGTGCCCTCATTCCCAGGGGTGAAAGAAAGAAACAATTGAGAGGACTTCCTGCAGTCCTTTGTACGGTGTGAATAGTAAAGCAAAATTCTAAAGTGTGGAGCAATGTTTCCCCTGGATTGGCATGCTGTGGGTAATAAACAGGCAGGTGGATGGCTTAATTCAGGGTAAATTCAGACACCGGCTTATAAAGAAACCTAGGGTTAGTACGCAAAGACACCCAGTCCTTAAGGAAAACCAAATAAGGTTGCTCACACATGCACTCCGAAGCTCGGAAATCCGTCAAGCAGAAGTAATCGCAACTAAAAATAATGATTTCCGTGACAGAAAGCGCAGCTCACATGTCATATCAGGCTCAAAAGGAGCTAAAGTAAGTTTTTTCAACACAAAATTCAAGTCCCATGGAGGGACAGGATTGCAGATAGAAGGCTTCAGTGAAGGATGCCTCTCAAAAATGTACGGGACACCTCCAGTTGTGCAACCGTTTGGCCATCAATAGGTACATGAAAAGCAGAGATGGCAGACATGTGAACCTCTAAGAGAGGAGTACCTCCGAAAAGAGTCCGAGAGGGACAACAGGTTCTCCCAAGATCTGATTCGCGGGGCATGTGAAAGGACCCAGCTGACATGAAGCAGCCCATAGCGCAAAGCACTTCCACGTCATAGAATAAATGGCCCTGGTAGAAGGCTTTCTAGCCGCCACCAGGACATCAGTCACCTTGGGTG
The DNA here is from genome assembly GCA_016271365.2 of Neoceratodus forsteri. Classification (NCBI taxonomy): domain Eukaryota; kingdom Metazoa; phylum Chordata; order Ceratodontiformes; family Ceratodontidae; genus Neoceratodus; species Neoceratodus forsteri. The sequence goes on from CM028129.1 coordinate 1,295,652,715, forward strand.
ACACCTCAAACCGAGCCATGGCTATATCCTCCGGAGCCAGGCATGAAGGTGCAGGGACTTGAGGCCCGGATAGACCAGGGTGCCCCGGTTCTGAGAGAGCAAGCCGGTGCACAGAGGCAGAGGTACTGGAGGTTCCACTGCTAACCGTTGTAGTAAGGGGAACCAAATCTGACTAGGCCAAAAGGGGGGGTGATGAGGATCATTGTGGCCCCTTCCATTTGGAGTTTGATTAGAACCCTCTGAAGCAGCGGGAAGGGAGGGAATGCATACAGAAACCTCCCTTTCCAGAAATCTCCAGGCCCTGGATCTAGCGAGCAAAAATGCGGTAATTTTGCGTTGAGTGGGAACGCAAAAAGGTCCAACTCTGGATGACCCCATCTGTCGAAGAGGTCTTCTCCTATCGAGGTCAGGAGCTCCCAACTAGTGCGTCTATGACCGTGACTGGCTTAGATCATCCGCCAGGACGTTTTGGACACCTGGAACATGGGTGGCTGACAGTTCCAGGCCGTGGTCCAGAGCCCAGTACCAGACTCTCATTGCTTCCCTGCAGAGGGGGATATGAGTGAGTGAGTGCTCCCCTGCTTGTTATACTGAATGACACTGATGTTGTCCATCTGTACCAACAGAAGGCCCGGAGACAGCTGAGTCTTAAAGGCCTGCAGGGCATAAAGAACCGTCCGCATTTCCGGAAAACTAATGTGGAGAGGGGACTCTAGCGTGGACCATGTCCCTGGGGTTTGGTGGGGCCTCAGATGAGCTCCACACCATCCCTGAAGCATATGTGGTAGAATCTGCTGAGAGGAAGGAATAATGGCCCCGAGTAGGCTGCTGGTTCAATCCACCAGGAAAACTATTTTCACGAGGAGGAGACCAGGACCTCCTGGTCCAGACTGTCTGAACACTGGTCCGATTGGACTCTAAATGTCCATTGGGGAATTTTCATATGCAGTCTGGCCAGAGGCACCATGACTATGGCTGCTGCCATCATGCCCAGGAGCTGGAAGAAGGATCTGGCTGGGACACAGCAGCTGTGGAACAGCAACCTGGCTTGGGCTATGAAACAGTCCCCCCTGTTCTGGGGGAGGAAGGCCATTTCCTGAGCCATGTCCAGGACTGCCCCAATGTACTGAAGTCATTGACCCGGTATCAAGATGGACTTGGGTAAGTTGACTGTAATGCCCAGATCCTTGAACAGGCAAATGGTGTATACCAGGGTGCGTAAGAGGCTGTCCTTGGACGAAGCTTTGAGCAGCCAATTATTCAGATAAGGGAAGACATAAAATCCCTGTGTTTTGTGTGCAGCCACGACCACTGCTAAGCATTTTGGAAAACACCAGAGGAGCCAAGGACAAGCCAAAGGGGCAAAGCCTGGAACTGGAAGTGTGCCCCCTGAAACCGAAATCTGAGATATTGTCTGTAGGCGGCACATATCGTGATGTGAAGATATGCGTCCTGCATACTGAGAGAACATATCCAACCCCCCTTGTGCAGAAGGGGCAACAGACACTGGAGGGTTACCATCCTGTACGTCTTGTGCTGGATGAGGAGATTTAACTCCCCGAGGTCCAGAATGGGTCTGAGGTCACCTGTGCATTTTGAAACCAGGAAGAAATGGGAGAAGAACCCCCTGCCCTGCTGGTCTTCTGGCACGGATTCTACAGCCCTTTTGCTGAGCAGGGACTGAATCTCCTCCCAAAGTATGGGGATATTGTCAGGGGAGGGGAGAAGAAGGAACTGGAGGCCTCTCTGGGAGCCACTCTATGAGTTCCAGAGTGTGGCCATGGTTTTCGAGCAACAGCACCCAACTGTCACCTGTAATCTCCTCCCACCTTTCTCAGGGCAGGGAGAACTGACCCCCTACCGCCTCCACCAGATCCATTGGGGGAACTGGCAAGAAGTCAGGCTGAAGAGGTGGCTGTAGCCGATGCCACCCCCTCCTCCTTTGCCACAAGAAGGGGCCTAAAGTGGGTGGGCAGGGTTGGGGCAGGAGGAGGATCGGGGTCCATGGGTAGCCCGATGAAAGGGCACCCATTGGGCACTCTTGGGTTGGGTATGGTACACAGAGTGTATTGACTGTAAGGTGTGTCCCAAGGCTTGTAAGTTGAAAAAGGTATCCTGAACATCAGCCCCGAACAACTTGTATCCCCTAAATGAAGCATTCAGGATGGACATCTGAACATCCTGAGCAAATCGAGACACCCTTAGCCAGGAGTGCAGATGGAGGCAGATGCCGATTGCTGTGCCTGGACCGCAGCATCTACAGCATCATACAGCAAATGTAGGAGGTGTCGGTTGACGTCCACCCCAGATTTGAGGGCCTGAAGGAGTTGTTGGCTAGCCAGGCCCTCAGGAAAAGACTTGACCATCTCCATGGTTTAGTCCCACAAAACATTCTTGTATTGGACCATCTGGGCCATATAATTAATGGTCCTTATGGCCAAAGTGGCAGAGGCGAAAGCTCACTTTCCAAAGTGGTCCAGCCTCCAGGATTCCTTGTCCGGGGGAAGGGAGCTCAAGTGTTTTGGCTGTTTAGAGTGGTGATGCACCACATTAATGACCACTGAGTCTGCCTGCGGCTGTTCCCCAAAAAAGGTCTTCCCCACAGTGGACCTATATAACTTATCAGCCTTCCTAGGCATAGCGGGTATTAGGTTCGGGCGATGCCAGGCTGCCATGGTGGCATCCTCAAAGGTGTCAATCAGAGGAGGGACCGCCAGAAGGGAAGAATCCAGCAGACATAGGTAAGAAGACAGCTGGGGTCCGGAGGGATCCAATTTCTCTGTCTAAAAGCCCATGGCTGACTGAATTTGATGCATGACCCCACTGAAAGACAGGTCATTCAGGGAAGACTGAAGTATGTATTTTGGGGTCTCTTTCCCGTCAGAGGAAACCGTGGAAGGAGATGGGGAAGCCCTGTCATCCCCTTCCTAGCTGGACTCCTTGGTCTCGTCAGGAGGTTGGAGGTCCGGGTGATATTCTCCCAGACGTACAGGAGGTGTATAGAGCGCTAGCAGAAGTGAAGCATGGTTTGGTTCCCTGGGTGCATTGGGCACCATGACGGGACATGAGGGGCCTCTTGGGGCTGAATCCTGCAAAGGGAGAAGCCGCGCCTGCATAAAATCCCACAGAGATGACAGCATAGACTGGAAGTCTACTGTCACCGACATCGGGTAGCCCTGCGGCATCAGTTGTAGAAGAACCGGCACCGGTGTCAATTTGGGGGGGGGGGGGTGCCGGCATTGTGTGATGGATGGGTGGTGGTAGAGGATCCAGAACTCACCAAGCCCATGCCAGACTGAGCAGAACCGGCAAAGCATCCTGACTGCTGCCCTGCCACAAGAAGTAACCTAAACAGCAGGGTCTAGGGGTTCTTGGAGGATCCCTTCCCAGAAGAGCCTCCGCCCGACAAGGAGAGGTTCACGGGAGGCGCTGTCAGTGGTAGCCCTGTGGGAGAGAAGGTGTGTGAGTCAGAAGAGGCAGCCAACCTCGTTGCACTCTTGGCTTATGTGGAGACCGCAAACAGAAAGAGGGCTGGGGTTTCTCGCGTCCTTGTCCTGGTGCTTGCCACCAGGTTCCCCCCCCCCCCCAGGAAGACTGTGACTCCAAAAACAGGGCCGCAAAGAGAAGAGCTTATGGCAGACAGCTCCTGTTCCATGTCGGTGACCTTCTGCCAAGAAGGAATTCTACTAGGGCCTGCTGGCGATGGTGTCCAGTGGCCTGGTTAAAGCCTCGGCAGATGTCGCACCTGAATGTTGTGGGTGAGCCCGAGGCAGTGAACATGAGCAGAGTGGCTGTCCTTCTCCAGGAGCTGATTCACAAGCTCACTCCCCCAACTCTTTCCTCCTCGCCACACACACTGGGGAACTCTCTCGGGCAGCCTCAGTAACCCAGGTCTCTACCTTTGACCTGAGACTCCCTACCTCTCCCCGCATGGCCCAGCGCAACCTCTGGATCTCGCCCCCAGAGGGGGCACCTACCACCAGGGCACTCTATTTATAGTATAGGCTGGGACATGCCAGGTGACCATGGAGAGGAGGAGCCCGGCGATGGAGTGTGGTCCTGGGCCGAGGTGCTGTCGCCTATCCCTGGAGTGGGGATTTTTTCCTTTTTTTCTGTCCCCCACGGAGTGCAGCTATCAAGGCAACACTATGCCGCAACTCCGCCCCATGCATTCAGCAGTGTCGCTATGTCGGGTGCCTCCAGCTGCCACCAGAGGCCACTCCAGGAGCAATCACTCCCCTGAACCCTCCCCGGAAGAGAGAGCAGTCCTCCGGATGCTCAATCTCTTCCCTCCCCTGTCGACCCCCGATGTCCCAGGCTCATTCTCAAACCCGGGTCACCAGCGTGGTGCGAGACGTGGCGTCCAATGCCTCAACCCTCAGCGCCACCGGGCTGGCACCACAAGCACACTTCAATTTGGAGGCACAGTCGGAGGACGAAGACGGGTCCCACATGCAAAAAGGAATGAAAAAACGAAAAAACTAAGGAGAGAAATTAAGAAATTAGGCATACAAAATGGTTGACTGTAGCTTGCAGCGATCTCTAGAAGTCCGACGTGCGTTGGTCGACAGTGGGAAAAGAATTGAGGAGGGCATGGGGCCTGCCCACTCTTAAAGAGTTGGCTGATGTCAGAGGATGACGTTGGAGTGGGGGGCCCCCTGATATACTGCTAGCTAGAAAAGTTTCCAGGTGATCCTAGTGCCTGGCGGTGGTAGTTCCATAGGTGTGGCTGCTGCAAGAGATACCCTCGAAGTAAGATCAGCAAGAACAGCAGGGGACCAAGGATAGATTCTTGAAGGACCCCGCAATTAATGGGTTGGAAATCCAAGGAGACACTGTCAGTAGAGGTCCTGTGCACCGTGTTGGACAGGTAGTTATTGTACCAACAGGTGACCTTGGGGAAGAAATTGAGTGAGGAGAGGGTATGAATTAGTAGTTCATGATCCAAGAGATCGAAGGTCTTAATGAGATCCACAAATATCACCATGACAAAATTCTCCTTGTCTAAGGCTTGATGCATGCAGTCGGTGAGACTTAACAGGGCAGTTTTGGTGTTGTGCAGGGGGTGGAAGTTATGCTGGGCAGTGGTCTGCAGGTCATACTACTGGATGTATACAGAGGTCTGATCAAATACAATCCTTTCAAAAGAGTACAGTTACGTAACAGCTTACCGTAACAGCAGATCTTCGAGAGAGGCTCTTGCAGTAGGCAACACCATAAGGACTGAGCCGCCAGGCGCTAGGACCACACGAAAAACTTAGCTAGCAGTGTCTGGTGGAGGACCGCCCACCCGATGTCACATGACCGACATCATCCCGACGGTATACAGTGGGCGGTCCCCCACGCCCACCTCAGTTCTCCCGCCGGAGACCTGTTATAGGTACAAAAGGAGAAGGAGTGGGCTCCTGGAACCATGAGTAAAGCTCAGAAAAAAGGAGAAACAGCAGGGGGAAGGAGGGAGGGAACCCCTTGCCTACTGCAAGAGCCTCTCTCGAAGACCTACTGTTACGGTAAGTTTTTACATAACTGTGCTTTCTTACTTCAAGAGAGGGCTCTTGCAGTAGGCAACACCATAAGGACTGAGTCCCAGCAGTGTAAGTCAGGCAGAGACTGAAACACAGGAGGCAGGATAAAGGACTGCAGTAGGCAAGAAATTAAGACAAGAGGCCTTGAAGGATGGCAAGTCCAAAGCCTACCCTGCATCTAGAGTCTATGTCCAGACTGCAGTGCTTGGTGAAGGTGTGGACAGAGCTCCAAGTAGCTGCTGCGCAAATATCAGCAGCAGAAACATTTCTGAAACAAGTAGTAGATGCAGCCATGCCTCTGGTTGAATGCCCTTTAACTTCCACTGGAAGGGGTTTGTTGAACTTTTGATAGCAAAAAAGAATGCAGTTTGCTAAACACTTAGATAAACAGTTTTGAAACTGCTGCGCCCTCCCTTTTGGGGGTGAAGGAAACAAAAAGTTGCTCCGTTTTTCGGACTGACTTTGATTCGTTTAGTAACGCAAAGTTCTGTGCACATCCAGAGTGTGCAGAATTGCCTCCCCTTGATTAGAGTGTTCAAGATAATACACCAACAAGTGTATAGTCTGATTCAAGGTAAACTCAGAAACAACCTTTGGTAAAAATGTAGGATTTGTATGCAGAGTCAACCAGTCTCTGTGGAAAATCAAATAATGCTCCTTAAACCAAAGAGCCTGAAGCTTGGAAATCCTTCAAGCAGAAGTAATAGCAACTAAAAATAGCGCTTTGCAAGGCAAGAAGTGCAGGTCGCAACTAGCAGCCGGTTCAAAAGGAGGCAAAGTGAGCTCTTCAAGGATAAAGTTCAGATCCCACAGGGGAACAGGGTTCCTGATTGGGGGTTTCATATGGAGGATCCCTTTTAGAAAGGTACGGGAGACCTCCAACTGAGCCAAGGTTTTGCCTTCCACCAGGATGTGGTAGACGGATATGGCCAATAAATGGAGTACCAGTTTGCAGAGGTACAACAGGTACTCCATGACATGAGGAGCAGAGCATGAGAAAGTGTCTTTGGAGGCTGCCCAGATAGAAAATCTCTTCCACTTTATAGCGTAGGTGATCCTTGTAGATCGCTTTCTTGATAGCTTTCTTGCCTCCACAAGGACTTCAGTGACTCTGGGAGAGACCCCAAAGCATGAGACAGCTACATCTGAAGGTGCCAAGCATGAAGGTGAAGGGACTTGAGATTCAGATGGACTAGCATGCCCTGATCCAAGGTCAGGAAGTCCTGGCAGAGGAGAAGAGGAACCAGAGGTTCCCCCGCCAACTGCTGGAGCAGAGGGAGCAATCAGAATCATTATAGCCTCCTCCGCTTGCAGTTTGAGGAGTACCCTTTGCAGTAGTGGGAAGGGAGGAAAGGCATACAAGAACCTCCCAGTCCAGCAAAGAGACAGCACGTCTCGCCAGAAAACCCCAGGCCCGGGAATGAGCGAGCAAAAACTGGGTAGTTTTGCATTGTATGGGGAGGCAAACAGATTGAGATCTGGTCAACCCCAAAGGTCAAAGATGTCATGTACCACCAACTGACGCAGTTCCCACTCATGAGCCCTTGCCTGAGTGTGGCTGAGACTCTCCACTAGGATATTCTGGATGCCCGGGACATGCACTGCCGTGAGCTGGATCTGGTGCTGAATTGTCCAGTACCACACCTGCATTGCTTCCCTTCATAGGGGGTACAACTGAGTGCCTCTCTGTTTGTTCAGGTACCAGAACACGCACATGTTGTTTGACTGGTCTAGGAGTGGTCCTGGGAGAAGAAGAGGGTGGAAGGCTTGGAGGGCATACAATACAGCGTGCATCTCGAGCACGCTGATGTGCAATGAGAGCTCCCGCTGAGAACAGGACCCCTGGGTTCTGCGATCTCCCAGATGTGCTCCCCAACCCTGACCTGACACATCCACTGTCAGGGTCTGAACTGGAGGAGGAGGCTGAAAAGTGACCCCCCGGCAGAGATCTGTCAGATCCTGCCACCAAAGGAGATCCTTTGGCATAGAGTTAGACATCAGAACCCTGTGATCCAGGTCATCTGACCTCTGGTCTCACTGTGCCCCGAGTGTCCACTGCGTGACTTACATGTGGAGCCAGGCCACAGGTACTGTGGGAATAGCCACTGCCATGAGACCCTGGAGGTGGAGGACCATTCTGGCCATTATCCAACGGGTGGAGGCCACATGCTCAGCTTGCCTCTGCAGCGTTTCCGCCCTGTCTAGAGGGAGAAAGCCTTGACCCTGGGTTGTAGGCAAGAGTCCCAGTAGGGTCTGCATGCAAAACCTCTTGTACTCGATGTACAGGTTAAGCGTGCTGAGGTCTAGTATCGGCCAAAGGTCTCCCATCTTTTTTGGAACCAGGAAGAAGTGAAAGTAATACCCCCTTCCTATCTGGCCCAGAGGAATGGTCTCTATGGCGGTTTTTTGCAACATAATCATAGAATCATAGAAGCTTGAGGGCAGGAAAGGACCATACCGGTCCATCTAGTCTGCCCTTTCTTCCCCCTACACCTCCCCCTCCTCTCCCTGCCAGCCCGCCTTCCCCCGATACTCAGCCCCATATGCTTGTCCCATGCCCTCAAATTCTTCCACCGATTTAGCCCCCACTACTCTGTCTGGCAGTCTGTTCCAGGACTCCACCACCCTCTCCGTGAAGAAACGCCCTCTCACATTGCCCCTGTATATTTTTCCTTGCAGTCTTAGGCTGTGCCCTCTAGTTCTAACCCCCTCCTTCTTCTTGTGTAAACCCTCTTCTCCCACTTTATTGAGCCCCTTTACATATTTAAAAGTTTCAAACATGTCTCCCCTTTCCCTCCTTGTCTCCAGCGTGTACAGATCCAGCTCCTTACACCTCTGCCCATATGACTTTCCCTGCATCATCTTGGTTGCCCTTCTCTGAACCCTCTCCAACCCATCTATATCCTTGTGGAGATGTGGCTTCCAAAATTGAACCCCATACTCCAGGTACAACAGAGCCACACTCTCCTTTCTGATGAGCGGAATGTGACCTTGTGGACAACAAGAGTGACCTGGAGGATTTTCTGGGGGTCACTCTGTGAACTCTAGTGTGTGACCTTGAGCTACTATCTGAAGGACCCATGAATCTGTCGTGACCGCCTCCCATCCGGACAGGCGGCAGGAGAATCTGCCCCCAACTGGCTCCCCCATAACTGTGGGGGGAGGGGAGTGCGGATCAAGAGGCGGAGAAAGGGTAGGAGTGTGCTGCCCCAGAAGCTCTGTGTGACTTGGCGGAGGGGGGGGGGTGTTGGAGACAGAACAGGGAGTTCGACGTTTGCTCTGATTTTTGATGGGCTGCTGCTTTGTCTGGTACCTTTGCTGACTGCAAAAGGGAGGCCAAGACTTGGGATTGGTGTGATACAGGGAGTGCACCAATCAAAGGGCTTTCCCTCACTCCTGCAGATCGGTCATTATGTCCCTGATGTCCCCTCTGAAGAGCACCGAGCCCCTGAAGGGTGAGTCTGGAATAGATGCCTGAACATCCTGGGTGAAACCAGATACCTGCAACCAGGAGTGTCTGCATATACAGACCGCTGTCACCGTACTTCTGGCAGACGCATCAACGACCTCATAAGTTACCCGCAAGGTGTGGCGGCAGGATGGCCTTTTGTTGGCAAACCATGTGGGCTACATAATTCAGAGCCCACAGAGCCAAGGTGGACGACAAATAGACCTTGCATCCAAACTGGTCAAGTTGCCTCGACTCCTTGTCAGGAGGAGAGGTACTCATATAATTTGGCTTTGTTGAGTGGTCGTAGGCTGCACTGATAACCTCTGAATCAGCTTTGGGGTGGTTAACTAAATGATCCTTCCCCTCTGGGGCACGGTACAATCTGTCCACCCTCTTGGGGATGGCTGAGACGGACGACAGTTGCTGCCATATAGTAGTAGCTAAATCGTCGTGTGGGCCCATCCAGGGTGGGATGAGGAGGAGGGTCAGCTCCGGAAGGTCAAGGTGCTCTGCCAACCTCCATCACTGTGGGTGCTGCTCCTCTGTCTTCCATCCATTGGATTCCTGGATTTTCCAGAGGATAACCATAAGGGGGAGGGAGACTTGGGACTCTCCTTGGGTTTACGGTCTTCCTGCGGAGGGAATTCAGAGCCTGGAGAGGAAGAGGAGGAGTCTGACTCGGAGTCTGGCAAAGGGCTCCTGTCAGGGGACAGGGACCTCCGACGGGGGCCTCTTTCTGAGGGGCAGCCAGTATGCAACCCCAATCCTTCACCTCGGAGGCACCCAACATGTGACTGGAAGATGGGGAACGGACCCTGATAGGGGACACAGACTGTGGAGTAGGTGGACGGACCAGCGTGCAGACCATGTCCGGCTAGTGTCGGTCCAACTCCGAAGTCAGCTGAAGCATAGCTCTTCTCCACCAGGAATCAAAGAGAGCATCATAATCCACCGGCGCGTGCGGAGGACCATTGGGGGATATGAGTAGGCCGGAGGCTGGTACCCCGATGGTGGACAGCCTGGCATCTGGTATCCTGGCAGTGGGAACCCCGGCGTCTGGTACCCGGGTGTCAGATACCCCAGCGTCAGGTACCCCCGCGTTGGGTAGCCTGGTGTCGAGTACCCCAGCGTCAGGTAACCTGGATAAGGGCCCAGTGGCAGGGCTAATGGACCTGGCTGAGGCCTCGATGAGAGGCCAGAGGGCCCAAGCTGAGAACATACGAACATATGAATGTGCCAGCAGAAACAGACCACCCGGTCTATCTAAGTCTGCTCGAGTGTGCAGCTAGCACCCCTAGTTTGCAGCTGCCCCACCCCCCCTTTGTCATCCCAATGCCGCTTCCACTTCCCCACCCTCACTCTCCCCTGTTCCCTGTCCCATGCCCTTTTAAAGCTGTTCACGGATTACATACCACCACTCATTCTGGTAGTGCATTCCATTTGCCACCACCCTCCTCATGAAATAGTGTCTCCTCATTTCCCTCCTAAATCTTACCCCCTCTATTCTTAGCTTGTGCCCCCTGGTGTCCCTTCCCCTCCTTACCTTAAAGACCCCATCTGCCTCATCCTTATTGATTCTCCTCAGATACTTGAATGTCTCTATCATGTCCCCCTTCCCCCCCGTCCCTTCTGTCCTCTAGGGTGTACACATTCAGGTCTCCCAGCCTGCTCTCATAGTCTCTCCCCTCCATTCCACATATCATCTTTGTTGCCCTCCTCTGCACCCCTCCAGTAGCCTGATATCATGCTTCAGGTATGGCCTCCAAAACTGCACACAATACTCCAAGTGTGGCCTTAGCAACCTGTAGAGGGCAAGATCACCTCTCTTACGCCTGGATGAAAACCCTTGCTATGCTCCCAGCATTTGTTCGCTTCTGCAGCCGCTCTCCGCACTGGGCAGTGTTATTCATGGTCCCTGTTACCATTATCCCTAGGTCCTTCTCCTCCTCCTCAATGATCCCCAGCTTAACCCCTCCCAGCCAGTATTCTCTTCTTGGGTTCTTTGCCCCGAAGTGCATAACCTTACACTTCTTTGCACTGAACCCCAGCTGCCACCTCTCTGACCACTCCTCTAGCTTGCTTAGGCCCCCCCCTGCAGCTGCTTCCATCCCTCCACTCCATCCACCACTGCTCCCATTTTGGTGTCATCTGCGAACAGACTTATCTTGCTCACCACCCCATGTGCAATGTCTGATATGAAGAGCCCAAATAATACCGGTCCGAGCACAGAGCCCTGTGGCACCCTGCTCGCCACTGGCCTTGGAGTTGAGAGCTCCTCTCCCACCACCCGTTGCAGCCTCCCACTCAGCCAGCTTGTACTCCAGTTCATTTTTGCCCCTACCCCTACACCAGTTAGCACCCCCCCAAGTCGCTCATGAGGCACCAAATCGAAGGCCTTGCTTAAGTCCAAGTAAAGAACATCCACTGCATGACCCTTATCCAGCTCACCTGTCACCCAGTCATAATATTGTATCAGGTTAGTTTGATAAGACTTCCTTGAAACGAACCCATGCTGCCTCACATCCTGGAGGCTGTTGTCCTCTAGGTATGACACCAGTCTTTCCATTAGTATCGTTTCCATGAGTTTGCACACTATGGAGGTGAGACTTACTGGGTGATAATTACCCGGTACATCCCTTGGTCCGCTCTTGTGTAATGGCACTACATGTGCCATCCTCCAGTCCAGTGGCACACAGCCTGACTCCAGTGAGGTGCTGTACAGATCCTCCAGTGGCTCCGCCAACACCTCTGCCATCTCTCTCAGCACCCTGGGGTGGCTAGCACTGGCCCTGGTGCCTTGTCTACCCTCAGTCCCTCTAGGACTCTACCTCCCTTGGTTCCTCCATCTGTCGCCTCCTCTCCCCTGTCCCCACCCTCCCAGACCATGGTGGTAGCAGTCCCCTTTTCTTCTGTGAACAGTGAGCAAAAGTATTCATGCAGTGTTTCCGCCTGTTCCTCCCCCTTTTCCGTCCATCCAGCTGCGGACCTACCGGAGGCTCGGTGTGTTGGAGTGGGATGATGGAGTCAGCAGGAGTATGGGGTGGAAGAAGTGGCCCAGACAAGAAGGATCAAAGACGGGTCACCCGGAAGGTCCGGGGGGTCTGATGTAGGGAGGTCTGGCGCTGGCCGAAGGACCAGGCCAGCAGGCAGTAGCTCCTCTGGCATCAGGTGGAAAGGAGTCTCCGAGGGTCCTACCATAGATATCGAAGGAGGTTCCTGAGAAGGGGCTTCCTCTTGGGATGGCTGTGGCCAAAGTGACAGCGGGCGATGATCCGAAGGAATGGTGTCAGACCTCAAGTCAGGGTCCAATGTGAACGCCGGGGCTGTGCAGGTGCCGAAGGATCCGGTGTCCGACTTATCAGCCGAATCACTCGACTTAGGCCCTGAGTGAGAAGAGAAGGGCCTAAGGGTGGAAGTAGCCTCCGTAGCCCCGGAGGTCCCTGCCGCAACTGAAACCAGCTCGGGTGGGGGCAAAGGCTGCCCAAAGGAGAAGGAGCAGCTTTGGGCTGGTACCTCCACGTGCTGATGAGGGCTGTGGCCGCAGCCTCCCGAAGAGAGCAGCGGCCTGGAGAACCGATTCTGGTCAGTTCTTGTCCTTGTCCCTGTCCCGCTTGTGCTTCTCCTCTTGGAGGAATGGGAGCCAGAACAGCCCCCGAGCAGTGAAGAAGTTCTCCTCACCTGCTGCAGCTCCTTTTCCATGGAAGCAAATTTTGGTTTCAGAAGATGGGCTTCCAGGACTTGCTGACGACATTTCCACATGGCCTGGTTGAAACTCTGGCAGGTCTCACAGTCCTCAGTGTCATGGTCGACCCCAGGCAGAAAAGATACGAGATGTGGCCATCTTTCTCTGATATCTGCTTGCCGCAGGCGCACTTGTTCTTGCGAGATTCTGAAGGAGTTGGAGAAAACATGCCATCTGATGTTGAAAACACTGAATTTCTGTAAGAAAATAAAGAAATATGAAAGGTATACTTATCGAAATATGGCGGTCGACTGTAGCAGCATTGCGCGAGGTCCAACGTGCGCAAGTCGACAGTGGGAAAGAACTGAGGCAGGCGCGGGGGACTGCCCACTATATACCGTCAGGCCGATGTCAGTCACATGACATCGGGTGGAAGGTCCCCCCCAGACACTGCTAGCTAAGTCTTCCATGTGGTCATAGCACCTGGCGGCGGCTCAGTCCTTATGGTGTTGCCTACTGCAAGAGCCCTCTCAAAGTAAGATCTTTTGATACGGGAGCAAGATGGGAGATGAGGTGGTAGTTGGAAGTGAGGTGTTTGGGCCCAGATTTGTTTAAGGGAATGATAATGATAATCTTCCATAATTTGGGGTCGATGCCCATGCTGAGTGAGAAACTGAACATACAGGAGTTGGGATACACCAGTGCCTTGCTAGCCATTTTAATGAAGCGGTAGTCGATCCCATCAGGGCCAGAGACAGGTTCTGGATTTCAGCATTTTGGGTATTTGGCAACCTGTCCAACCGTCAGGTGTTTAAAATTTTGGCTGGCAGGAACCATGAGACAGAACTGGTGAGACCAGTGGGGTGAGGCTATGGGGACAGACTACAGTACTTGTTAAGGGTCACTAAAGAAATCATTAAACAGAGTGGTAAGAGAGTCTTTAGGTCACATGTGACCCAATCCTGGCCTACAATGGTCCAGACCTAGGTGCCTTTGGATCTACCCAATATGTTGTTAATGTTGCTCCAAAGTTTTCTGGAATTCCCCAGGTTGGAGGTCAGACCAGATTTTATGTGGTTCATTTTGGCCTTGTGAACTGCACCTTTACATTTATTTTTTAAAGTTTTGTAATTCTGCAGATGGGCTGGGTCTTTTAACTTTTTATCAAGAGTCCACATATTGTCCCTGGCTTTAAATACTCTAAGGAGATCTCTGGAGCTCTGCATCTTGCTCCAACACAAAGCCACGGACTTCGGGGACTTTATCACATGCCACTCCTGCCTGGAGTGAGAGAGAGTCACTTTCTACTTCTCAGTGACTCCCCCCCACCCCCCTGACTGCCGAATCGCTGCACAGAGCACTTCAAGACCCTGCAAACACCCGAACACTGGTGGTTTACCCTGCTCCCTACAGCCAAGAGCACCTCTGTGACACTCAGACCTTGAAAAGCATATATCCCTTGTAGTCCTCGCCTTGACCCGAGCAAGGAGGCATCAACTGGGGTCTGCCCAGAGTTAGCCCAGTGTCTGCTGCTGGACAGGTACGCTGCTCCACCCCTAACACACTGACTGCCTACCCTATTTGCCAATCAGTCTCATCTCTGCATGGTAATCTGCACACCCCATTAATGAAAAATTAGCTACTGTTCACTTACCATCTGGCTGAACTTAACATCTGCTTATTTGCATCAGACTCTAGGGACTATTTGTGCCCAGGCTGTAATGTTAATTACTGCTTACTCCCAATCTGAGTCACCTTGAACTTGAGTTACTCACACCTCTAGTGTATATAATTTGTTGCCTGGTTTTATTTGCTCCTGTTACTGCTGCCTCTATACAGTATAATTTGTTGCCTGGTTTGTTGTATATAATTTAAAAGACAAAGAACCTCAGTGTAGAAGCACTGAGGCAAGGGTTACCCCAAAGGACATTGGCAGTAAAGCCAAGTTTCAAAGAAATACAAAATTACACATCCACCATAATGCAAAGCATCATGGGATGTATATGCAAATTAACATGACCTTTTAAGCTGGTGCAAAAGGGCCTCTCGCACAATCTGCAAAGGGTGCAAACAATGGGAGTATGTGTGAGTTTGTATTTCTTTAAAACTTGGCTTTACTGCCAATGCCTTTTGTGGTAACCCTTGCCTCAGTGTTTCTTCACTGAGGTTCTTTGTCTTTTAGCGTGTTTTTTTTTTTTTTTTTTGGGGGGCTCACCATTACTCAAACCCGTAAGACCAACTTAGGGCTCTTGTTCATTTCCCCTGGGTTGTGATACAAACAAGGCACACTGATTAGTCCTCGGTAGGACAAAACACATGTCTGTGTCTTCTGTTTGTACCCTTTGCAGATTGTGTGAGAGGCCCTTTGGCACCATGCATTCTTGCTTAAAGCTGAACCGGCCTAAAATTTCATGGGGATTTTCATATACATTCCATGATGTTTTGCATTATGGGGGTATGTGTGATTTTGTATTTCTTTGTATATAATTTTTCACCTGGTCATAGTCACTGACCTGCATATCAAGCCTGCTCTTGTTGCTATCTCTAGGTTTGCTGCCATCTTACTTACACGGTTTGCTTACTGCCCCGTCTGATTACATCTAAGTCATTTAGCTGTTGCATTTGTCTTTATTGTCAAGGTATTTGCTACTGATCTACCTACACTAAGTCACCTGCCTCTATTTACACCTCACTAAGCTTCATATCCTTCCTGTCAGTATCACCCTTCACTATGCTTCATACCTTTCCTGTCAGTATCACCCTTCTCTTTCTCCTATCCCTGTCCCCTCCCTCCTCCTGCCCCATCATACCTTTTCTCACACCTTCCTTCTCTTCCCATCCCATCCTTTTCCCTCAATTCTCTTCCTTCCCCCTCCCTCTCCCCCTTCCCCCATCCTACCCCTGCTATACACCCTGGGCTCCTCCAGGCCCCCTACATAAACCCTGAATCCCTCCACTGTGCCTTCTTCTCCCTTCCACTCATCCTTTCCTCCTTCTCCCCCTTGCTCAAGGGGGTGGAAGTCCCACTCTATTCTCCTACTCTTCTTCATTCTTCTCCTTGCTGGTGATGCTGAACCGAACCCTGCCCCCCCTTCTCCCTCCTCTCCCCCTAATCTCCCAAAAGACCTCAGCATTTTCCACCTTAATGCTAGGAGCCTCCTCCTTAAGCTCGATTCCCTTGAAGTCTGGATCTCTCCGTGCTCTTCTGGCCTTTTGTGCATCTCTGAATCCTATGCTCTCCTTCAGGGTACCTGACTCCAGCTTGGCTCTCCTCAACTACCACCTATTCTGTCAGGATTATGGCAAGCGTGGTGGCGTAGTTGCCTTGTCTGTCCATCAGAGCCTATCCTGTTCCATCACCTTCAAAGAGTCAGTCCCTTCCTCTCATGAGCTCCTTCTAGTCAAGCTATACCTCCCTCCCTATCTTTGCTGGTGTTTTCTAAATCTCTCCCTCCTCCCTGTTCAACCCCTTCTCGTCTCTCGTTTCCCATGCTTCCTCCAGTGGACTGATTCTCCTTGTAGACTTCAACATAGAGTGGCTCTCTCCTGCCTCCAGGCCCACCCTCCACAGGACTGAATCCCTAAACCTCCCTCAACTAATCACCGAACCCAGCAGACTGAATCCTCACTCCCCTAACCACTTCCTCCAGGACTCGGTGCTCTCCTCCCACCTCCGCCACAACACTGCAGCAGGCATTTTACTGGACACCTTCAGTGACCAAAGTATTACCTACTATACCAGGAAAGTGAAACCCACTCATTCTGCCCCCAAATACATTTGGTCCAGGTCACTCATGTCACTTGACACAAATGCCCTCCTAAATGACCTTGCTGCCTCTGACTGGGTGCCCTGTCTATTCAGCCCTCTTACTTCCAATTCACACCCCCCCTAAGAAAGTCCAGGATGAAATACTCCCACCACCCCTTGATTACATCTGACCTTAACGATCAGTGCAAGTCCCAGGATCAAGCTTGGGCACGTTTCAAATCCTCCCAATCCCTGTCTGACCTCTTATCCTATAGGTCACTCAGTATTTTTGCATGAGGCTGTCCACACTGCTAAGGTCCTTTACTTGAAATCAAACCTCCAGTCTAACCTTAACTCCTCTGCAAAATTCTGGAAGGTTATCCACTCCCTCTTTGATCCCCCAGCCCAGTCCGTTCCCTCTGCCCTCCTGGTGGATGGATCACTGGTCTCTGACCTGCCCTCAGTTGTTTGCTGCTCATTTTAATAAATTCTTCACCACCTGTATTGTACCATCTCCTGGTCACCCCCCCCCCCACACACACACTGTCCCCTGCAACCTCTCTCCAACCCCACTCAAATGAAGGCTTCCATTTCCCTCCTGTTTGCCACCAGGAAGTCTTCCTCACCCTAACTTCACTCATCACTTGTAAGTCCAGCCCTAATGGGCTGGACCCCATACATCTATGTATCTTGGCTCCAGCCACTGCCTCGCCACTTGCTTACCTTCTGAACCTCTCCTTCTCCCTCTGTGTCGTCCACCAGGCCTGAAGTTTGGAAAGGTTCGGCCTCTGCACAAAGTGGGCGACGCCTCCTCCCTTGGCAACTTCCGGTCAATCTCCTTCCTCCCCTCTCTTGCAAAGCTTCAGGAGACCATTATCTAATCCAGGCTTGCTGACTTCCTTAACTTCTCTCATTTCCTCACCCCCTTCCAGTCTGGTTTTACAAACCACCACTCCACCATCTCCTCCTTGCTGCGAGTAACTGACGCTATTCTCACTAAGATGGGTCAGGGACATATCACCTCAGCTATATTAATTGAGCTGACCAAAGCCTTTGACTCGGTGTCCCACCCTCTCCTCCTTGACAAGCTGAGCTCTGCTGGCCTCTCAGTGTGTGCTGTCAGCTGGTTCCATTCATACCTCACGGGCCGTCAACAGTCGGTAAAGGTGGGAGGTGTCCCATCCCTTCTCCTCCCCATCATAGCAGGGGTCCCACCGGGCTCCATCCTGGGTCCCGTCTTGTTCTCTGTTTTCCTAAATGACTTCCCCTCTACTTGTGTCTCTTTGCATATCCACATGTATGCGGATGACATGGTCATTTACACCTCTGGCCCTGTGACTTCAGCTGTGGAATGTCTGCTCCACCAGGACTTCACGACGTAATTCACTGATTCTATGCCTATCAACTCAGAGCAAACGCCAAGAAGACTGTGTCTGTTACCTTCAGCACCAGTCAGAAACTGGCCATACTCCTCCCTTCCCCTGGTTTCTCCACACTGGATGGCACTGTTCCGGAGATCGTCCCAGCCTTCAAGTACTTTGGTGTGTGGTTTGATAGCAAGCTTGAATTCTCTACCCACATCGACACCATTCATGCCAAACTCTGTCCTAAACTTGGTGTCTTGTACCACAATAAGGACTGCCTCTCCATCCAAGTCTGCAGGGAACTGGTAACCAAAGTGGTTCTCCAGGTCTTCAACTATGTGGATGTGGTCTATGTAATGCCCATTCCTCCACCCTTGCCAGACTAGATACCCTCTACAACGCCTTCTGTCATTTCGTTACCAGCTCTCCCTTCTGTATTCATCACTGCTACCCCTACTCTTCCCTCTCCATCCTCCCACTACTGTCACATCACCAGTCCCACTGTGCCTCCTTCATTGCTAAATACTGGTCTGGGTCCCTTCCCTCCTACCTTTCCTCAATCATCTCCCCCATCCCCCCTCTTCTTGTTCTCTCCACTCCATGGAGTCCCGCACCTTCTCCATTCCCCACCCTTACTCCTCTGCTGGACAAGCTGCTTTCTCCTTCTACTGCCCTTCCCTCTGGAATCTTCTCCCCTCACCTCTCCTCCTCACTCCCCACCTTTGGACATCAGCGAAGGCATCTTCCTGCACCCTCCTGTCCCTGGCAACCCCCCTCCTGACTATTTGTACTCCCTCTTCTGACCTGCCTCTTGCTCAGACCCCTCTTTTGAGGCCATTTGTGCCTCCACCCAAGATCTGTTGTTGGACTCCACTAGTACTGTCACTTACCCCAACATACACTGCACACTTTATTGTACTCTCTCACGAATGCCCACATATCATTTCATTAAACCATGCTATTTAATATATTTGGCTGCCACATTGTTACTACATCTGCAATGTTGCCTATGTAATCACATTATGTTTTATAACTTTATTCCTTCTGTATTCCCCTCACCCGGGGCACACCTAGAAACAAGTCTCAGCTCAGTGCGCCTTTCCTATTTACCAATTTTTAAATAAATAAAATAAATTCTTGCTTGTTGCCTCAAATACCAATTTGCTTCATGGGGCAAAAGCTATCACAGACATGAATAAAGGTCTTGCAGAAACAGTCATGTCGATGTCCTTAATATTGTCTAGGAAAGACCAGTCAGTCGAGGAGAGTGATAAGGTGAAGGCCTCCAGGTTTAAATCCTTGAGGCATCTAGAACTGCTGTAGATTGAAGGGGCATGAGGGAGTTGGTCTGACCATACATAAAAGACCAGGCTGTGGTCATTTAATGAGTCAATGAGAACACTGCAGCTGCATACAAAGGAGGGGCTGAAGACAGCACCTAGTTTTGCAGTTCACCCTGGTGGGGTCAGTGATAATGTTACTTAGTCCAAGGTTCACAAGGAAGTCCTTGACTTTGTCAGCTTGCCTGGAAGCCCAGTTCATGTTAAAGTCTCCAAGTAGAATCCATTCTCTGCTTTTGGGCAAGAAGTGACCAAGCTCAGAGATGGCTGACAGGACCTCATCAGCTAGGCTGGGGAGAATATAGATGGTGCTACTGCCAACTGTGAGGGTCTTGTCCTGTCCAAGCAAACTGTCTAGTAAAAAGAGGTCCCGGGGGGTTGGGTAGTGGACTAAGTGTCCCTGAGCTATTTGGAGATGTAGAAGAGGCAGCCACCACCCTGTTTATGTAGCTTGTCTTTCCTAAAACTTATGTAGCCAAGTAGTTTCATCTCATCATCTGATATTTTGGTGGAAAGCCATGTCTCGGTAAGGGCAATGATGTCGTATTCAGATGCTAGGACCCACACTTCCAGTTGGTGAAACTTGGCTACTGAACTCTAAATGTTCAGGTGAACTAAGCTAAGGGAAAACTTAGGGGATGGATCCCTAGAGGGGTGAAATGTGCTGGGTTGGGGGAGTACTGAGCCAGACAAAAGCAGTAGTAGAAGAACCAAATGCATGTGTCTGGGTAGACTCCAAAGTCTTTTACTGAAGTACTTAGGAGGGTTGATAGCTTTGAGATAAGTGGAACTGGCATTTCTCAGGCTTTAGCAGACATCCCATGACACTAGAAAAGAACAGTTACATACGAACTTACTTTAAAGTACAGTCATGTACTTACCGTAACAGCATATCTTCGAGAGGATCTCTTGCAGCAGGTCATATACTTGGAATATCCACCGGATGGATGGTGCTCCTTGCATGGCAGCTTTCTCAATCACTGTGACTGGGGGCAGCCCACGGTAACATCAGGGTAGGTATGTGTATAAATACATGGGCGGCCCTGAGGACTCCTCAGTTCCAGGCTGGTGACCAGGTTGCTTTGTGGCCCCCTCAGAGGGGAAACAAGGAGAAACTAGTAAGGTTCCACCTACTGAGTGTGAAACAGGAAGATGGCTCTCACAGAAAAGAAGGGGGATGGAGGGATGGACGAGGACCTGCTGTAAGAGATCCTCTCGAAGATCTACAGTTTCGGTAAGTACGTAACTGTACTGTCTTCATCGAGGGTATCTCTTGCAGCAGATCTTACACTTGGGATGATTCCCAAGCAGTTAATAGTTGCCATGGGTGGTCAGGAGAGGAGGCCTTGGAGGATGGCCCTACCAAAGCTAGCTCTTTTCTTGGAGGCTATGTTGAGACTGTAGTGTTTGGTGAAGATGTGAACCTTGCACCATGTAGTGGCGTCTCATATGTCAGATATCGGGATGCCTCTGAAGCAAGCCGCTGACGTGGCCATGGCTCTCATGGAATGGGTCTTCACGTTACCTGGCAGCAGTTTGTTGTATTTCTTGTAACAGTAGGAGATGCAGTTAGCCAGTCATTTCGACAAGGTCTGTTTGGAGACCGGGCTGCCCTCCTTTCCAGGGGCGAAAGACACAAACAGCTGCTTCCTTTTGCGGCACTCCTTAGTGCGCAAAATATAATATCGCAGAATTCTATGGACATCTAAGGTACGAAGCAACACTTTCCCTGGATTGATATGTTCCAAGTACAGGACTGGAAGATGAATGGCTTGGTTCAGGTTAAATTCCGATACTACCTTGGGTAGAAACTTACGGTTTGTTCTCGGCGAGGCCATAGCCTTGCAGAAAATCAAGTTGGGCTCGTGGCACATGAGAGCCTGGAGCTCCAAAATTCTTTGAACAGACATGACTGCTACCAAGAATAAAGCTTCCCATGATGGGAAGTGAAGATCACAAGTCACTGCAGGCTCGAATGGAGGTAGGGTCAATTTCTCTAACATGAAGTTGAGGTCCCACGGGGGACCCGGATTACGTAGTAGTGGTTTTAAGTGCAGCAAACCACAGAGAAACATTTTTGATATGTCCAACTGGGCAACCTGACGGTCACTAGTTGGGACATGAAAGGCCGATATGGCCGCCATGTAAACCTTGATTGAGGAATATGCAAGGACGCGTTCAGATAATGCGAAAAGGTAGTCAAGGATATGCATCACAGTACAAGAATAAGGATTTATTCCCTGATGTGCAGCCCAGTGGGCAAACCGTTTCCACGTGGAAATATAGGTTTTTCTGGTGGATGGTTTTCTAGAGGCAAGTAAGATGTCGGTGACAGACGAGGATACTTTATGTCTTGCTATGAGGATGTCCTCAGGAGCCAAGCGTGAAGGTGAAGGGACCTGAGGTTCGGGTGAAGTAGGGTCCCGCTGTGCTGCATCAGAAGGTCAGGGCGAATGGGGAGAGGAATGAGGTCCACGATTGAAAGTTGTTGAAGAAGCGGGAATCAGATATGGTGAAGCCAATATGGGGTGATCGGTATCATGGTCGCTCTCTCCAACTGCAGCTTTACGAGTACTCTCTGGATGAGTGGAAAGGGAGCACTGGGATAGAGAAAGCGCCCGATCATGGAGAGGGACAAGGCGTCGTGGGAGAGGCCATGCTGGTCTGGGTGAATGGAGCAGTATTCTGGGAATTTGGTATTGTCAGGAGTAGCGAAGAGGTCGATCTCTGGTGTTCTCCAGAGGTCGAACACAGTGTGGAGCACCTCCAACGCCAATTCCCATTCGTGGGACCGAGCATGACAGCTCAGGTGATCCGCTACCACATTGTAGGCTCCTACGTTATGGCCGCTACAAGGTGGATGTTGAGTAGTAGTACTTTCTGCCAAACCTTCAGGGTCTCCAGGCACAGAGCCCGTGATTTTGTGAATCCCTGCTTGTTTATGTAATAAACTACAGAGGTGTTATCCGACTGGAGAAGCAGCGGTCCCAGTAATAGGAAGGGCTGAAAAGCTTGTAGAGCGAGGTAAATTGCCTGTATTTCTAGTATGTTGATATGTAAGGCAGACTCGCGAGGTGTCCAGTGACCCTGGGTCTGATGGTTGCCAAGATGAGCGCCCCATTCCAATTTGGAGGCGTCAGTGGTGATTATCTGTGTTGGCAGTGCTGACTGGAAAGGAAGCCCCGCCAGGAGGTGGAGTGGGTCGAGCCACCAAGCTAGGGCTTTCCACAGGGCAGGTGTGATGCGGACTGGATCCTGTAGGTCATCCATTTTTTGCTGCCACTGAGTGCTCAGCACCCACTGGATAGGTCACATGTGCAGTCGGAGGTATGGCACTGTGGAGACTGTGGCCGCCATATGTCCCAATAACTGGAGATATTGCTGGGCAGTTTTATGGGTGGTCTCCAGGCAGTGTCGGACGAGAAAGTTAAGTCTCTGCACTCTGTTTTCTGGTAGGAAGGCTATGCCAGAGAGATGTCCAGGACTGCTCCTATGCACTGGAGGCGCTGAGAGGGCATCATATGTAACATGGCAGCATAGATGGTTATTCTGAGCTGAGAGAAAAGACAAAGGGTGCGTTCTAGAGATTGTAAAAGATCGTCCCGGGATGATGCCTTGAGGAACCTGTCGTCTAAGTAAGGGAAGATGTAAAGACCCTGAGGGCAGAATGCAGCCGCTACCATGGCTAGGCATTTGGTGAATATTCGTGGTGCTGATGAGAGGCCGAATGATAAGGCTCAAAACTGGTAATGGTGACCCAGTAGTTCGAAATGTAGGTACTGGCAGTGGGCCTTGTGGATCTTGATATGAA
The DNA here is from genome assembly GCA_016271365.2 of Neoceratodus forsteri. Taxonomy (NCBI): domain Eukaryota; kingdom Metazoa; phylum Chordata; order Ceratodontiformes; family Ceratodontidae; genus Neoceratodus; species Neoceratodus forsteri. The sequence continues at coordinate 1,295,675,636 of CM028129.1, forward strand.
GGTAAGCATCCTTCATGTCCAGGGAGCATATCCAATCTCTTTGATGTAACAGTGGGAGAAGGCTCGGTAAGGTCACCCATATGAAACATTTTGTACTGTATGTACAGATTGAGACCCCCGAGGTCCAAAATTGGTCGTAGATCACCAGTATGTTTTGAAACAAGGAAAATGTGTGAATAGAAACCCATTCCCATGGCCAGCAAGGGTACTGGTTGCACCACTTTCTTTTGGATGAGAGAGAACAACTCTGTCAAAAGGTCAGTTATGTGTTTGGGCAGGTAGTGTGTTGGCCTCGGAGGAGTTTTAGGGGAATATGCCAGTGATTCTAGGGTATGCCCCGTGCTAATTAACTAAACCATCCACTCATCTGTCATGATCATCTTCCATGACTTCAGATGCAGGGAGAAACGGCCTCCCATGGCCTCCAAGGAAGGAGGAGGCCCAGGAAGGAAGCCACAAGAGTCAGGCAGAAGGGGGGTCCGGCAGGGACAGCAGATGTGGCAACCCTGCCAGCTTTGGTGACAGGGATGGAGGCACTGGGGACGGGCGGGGTGGACTTCCTCTTTGCGGGTTGTCTGGCTCCCCTTTCTGCCTATGTGATGCCCGGCAAAACTGAATCTGATGGCATTCAGAACCCTGTGGTTGGGAGTGGTACATAGTACGCACCGAGTGCAGGGTCCAACCAGATGCCTGTAGCTTACTGAGTATGTCCTGAGCGTCTCCGCCAAATAACTTATGTCCATGGAAAGGGCATTCAGTTGTGACTGCTGCACATCAAGCATGAAACCAGACACATGAAGCCAAGCGTGTAGCCAAAGAGAAATACCTGTGGCAGAGGAGCAATCAGAAGTGTCCACTGCATCATAGCCTGCCCAGAGAAGGTGGCGGCTCATGCTGGAGCCCACTCGGAGGGTAGCCAGCAGCTGTTCGGCATCTGGGCATTGTGGTAATTTTCCACCTGTTTCTATGGCCACAGCCCAGAGCTTTTTTCTGATATTTTAACATGTGTCCCATGTAGTTTAGAATTCTCAGGGCCAATGCTAAAGACGCACAGATCCTCTTGCTAGTGAGAGCCACCTTCCTTGATTCCTTATCTGGAGGAAGGGTACTGAGATGTTTGGGACATTTTGTTCTGTCATGGGCCACATTTATAACAACTGAATCAGCTAGAGGAGCAGACGAGAGAAATAAAGTTGGTCCAAAGGAGACTAGTACAAATTTGTCAGAGACACCAGAGGAATGGCGTGAGGTCTATGCCAAGCAGCTGTGATGGCATCATTGCAGGCTTGAATCAGAACTAGCACCACAGTAGCAGGACCCTCTGGGAGGTCCAGATAGTCCACCAAATTTCTCCTCTGCTGGTCTTGCTTGGTAGAGGCAAAGCCCATAACCTCTTGGAGCTTTGTCATTAGCTCCAAGGAGGTGGGGTCATCAGGAGGCGACTGAGGAGTATAAATGGCTGGGTCCTCTCCTGCTAAGGAAACAGTGGAGGTGCTGGAGGGTGTACAAACTCTGTCATCCTCCTCCTGTTCATCATCCTCATCCTACACCTAATCAAAGTCATCATCATCCCCTTCCAAGGGAGGGTGAGGGAGTGGGGTAGTGCTAGTGTGAAGTGGTCTCTTGGTGGACCCCGTTGATGGAGGAAGTTGAGGTATGAGAAGTGGGGGATACATAGACTGCATCACCTCTAGCACTGTCTTGACAATAGCAGGCATGTTGATGGAGTGCACCATTGTCAGGGCAGGAGACGTGTATGAGCCACACCAGGCATTGCTATAAGTGAGGGCAACAGAACAGAAGTAATAGGTTTCGACTGAGGATAAGGAATTGACATGTCGACAGAACTGAAAATTGACTAAGCC